>CM046392.1:1150000-2521500 GCA_025413875.1 Rhododendron molle
GACCAATCTCATGAAATATGTGAAGCATTCTCTAGCTTACTGCTTCATACATAATGGAAATTGAGTTTGTGGCGTGCTTTGAGGCCACACATCATGTTTATAGTTGCGGAACTTCATCTCTGGTCTTGGTGTTGTCGACTCAATTGCCAGACCGAATGAAGATTTATTGTGATAATTCCGCTGCATTTTTTCTCTAAGAATATCAAGTATTTAAGTGATTCCAAACACATGGAAGTAAAGTACTTGGTTGTTAGAGAACGAGTCCAGAAACAACAAGTGTCTATTGAAAATATAAGCACCACTCTTATGATTGCTGATCCGTTGACGAAGGGATTGCCTCCTAAGACATACAAAGAACATGTTATTAGGATGGGTCTTTTGAGCAATCCTTGATATTAGTAGTTGAGTGCTTATTGTTATTGACACTATTTAGCGCAAATAAAAGTTTGTTTCTGATTTTCCTGTTTCCAATTATGAGTGCACATATTATTTTGGATGTTATATAACAGGAAATGTCTTGACAAGACAAATTACACGGGCTTTAGGCATTACAGCCTAAATAATGATATTTTTCCTATTATGGACTTAGTTAGTGAAGGTTATCAATGGTGTAGTGCATAGAAGGGAATATAGCATGGTGTTATACAACCGCTATGACTCGCATTGGTGGTCTGAATTAATCACAGTATTAAAGTTTCTAATTGGTTTGAACCTATTGGCTGTTTTAAATCCGTGATCACGTGTCAAAGTTTTTGTGTGGACCCCTCGAGTCGTTTTAAACAAAATGCATATTTTGAAGAAATACACTTTGCATCACAATCGGCTTGATGGGCCAAGTGGGAGAATGTTAGTTTTTCCTATTAGTGTGGCCCACTAGCCTCCACGTTTTATGCATGTGGGACTCCACTATCCGATAAGCCAATTAAGTGATATGGTTCATTACGATAACTAATTAGAATTATAGATGAAGGAAAACTCTTGATAATAAAAGAGACCTTGATGGACTAGGTGTCTTTTAATAATTATCTCTAAGGCCCTCTTCTCTCCTCTATAAAAGGTAGAATACCCACCTCTTATTCCTACGGTTTTTCCATCAATTAAAGTACTGGGGTATTCTAGAAAAGTAGAGACAGAGAGAAGAAGGTGAGCCAAGAATTAAGGTGTTTCTAATTACGGGGTTTATTCTCTCTAATCACGATGGTCGACAAAGGTACGTTATTTATTGTTCTTGAGATGTGTTGAATTCAAGATCCTGTTATATCTGTTTTCCGCATAATAGTTTTAATACAGATATAGATTTACAGTTAATTCTTGGCTCACCTTCTTCTCTCTGTCTCTACTTTTCTAGAATACCCCAGTAACATATATTACAATTTCCCCTCCTTGTCGCTCTCATCTCTTCCACATATGGCAGCGGCATTTTCGGCAAGTAAAGTGATAGGATGCTTCATTAGCATGATGATCAGCACAAGGTGAAAAAAAATCCAAGCATGTAGGCATCTAGGGCGGAACCGTGATTCGTAAATAAAGGCTCAAATGCCTTAAGACCAGAACCAGTAAGTATTTGGTCAAATTTGCTATCGAGGGTAGAAATTGAAATTTATTTTTATAAGAATTCTTAAGGTATTGCGGTGTGTAAATGATATGCAACCCTTTGAGAATAAATTGGTTGTTTCACTACATGCTTCATAGTACTGTATTTTGTGTACATAAATTGATACTATTGTGTACACTTGGAATAGTCGCCCATGGAGCACTAATTCATCAAACTTGTGCTGCTTAAAACAATTGGTTTCCAAAACCAAAGGGGAGTGCTTTTACTAACCACACTCTTTTTTGTTTTTAGTGTGTGAAAACCAAAATGTCATTGAATTTTTGTGCAAAAATTATTCCATTTGGATGACAACAAAATGAAAATATTGAAAAGTGAAAGGGTGTTTTGGTAACTTGACAAACTAAAAACAAAAATGAAAGTGTGGTTAGTCAAAAAGAGAGTGCGAAAATCACTTCCACACCAAAACATACACAAGGCCATTGTCTTCTTCCAAGGTCTGCTGCTGAGTGGTTTAATAATTATGGAAAAGAAATGTTGGGAGTCAATTCTGTTTGCAGGTTTATGGTCAATTTGGATAGCCAGAAATAAGGTTATATTCAATAACAAGCATCTGGAGGTAGATGAAGTGGTAGACTTAATCAAAACTAGGGTAGCGTTTTAGATCAAGGCAAAGCATAATATCACGGAATACTCAATGGAAGAATTCAAAAGAGGAATAGAGGTGATCAGGCGCATGAGGATATAACTGAAACTATAGAATTTTGGGAGTTAGTGACTTAGTGTTGTCTGAGTTTTGGACTTCCAATCGACTTGCTGGAAGTCCCTCCTCTGTTTTTTTCTAGTTTCTTTCTTTTTACCATTTGGTCTCTTGCGCCTTTTTTTGGGCGGAACATAAGTGGCCTCTTTTCTCAATGTATCCTTGTCGAGCTCAAAAAAATTTCCCTTTTGCCGATAAAAAAAAAAGGTCTGCTGTTGAGTTTGGAGGAGTCTATGGTCAACCCCGGGAAAAGGATGCCCCCTTTCACGCCCATCTTGGTCAAGCAAAGAAAATGAAAAACCTCCAAAACCAGAATACTTAACACGTTATCTAGCCCGAATGTGTCCCGGATCAAGAGGATTGGAGTCATGAAATATCTCTATTTTCTGTTCAACCAAATTAACCAAGCAAAGGGAAAGACATAGGACCCAGGTATATATACCTGACTCATGGATGATGACTTTTTCTTTTCTTTTTTGTACATCGGAATTTCCATTTTTGAAGTATTCAACCACTACTCGTAAGGTGTTTAAAAGTAATGCTGGGAGTCCCTTTCAGTAATTCGCTAACGCAATTGACGTAGAAAAAGAGTAGATTTTGATGATATCTTACATTCATCATCTTATAATTATTGTTTCATTTGAGAAAGGCAATCGCATCGTACAATATATCTTAGCTAGTCTTTTGATGAGGGTTGAACACTCGACATGAAAAGCAACCAACCAACACTCTTTACCAATTGAGCTAGACCTCACGTTCGTGAATCTTTCTTAGAGCATCTCCAAACGGATGGCCATAGCTATTGTCATTTTTTGGGTTTCAATTAAACCAAACTACTCTCCCCTAACAGTCAGCCATTTTCTTGGCTACCATTTTTTAAGCCAAATTCGACTTGGGAAACGACTGAAGTAATTTGCGTCACACCAACATTTTTGTGTTACCAATTTTTTATTCAAAATACTACAGAATGATTTAAATGGTCCAAGGATTATGACGGGTTAAGGTAAATATTTTGATGCCAATGGATCAACTTTGCCAAACTTTAAAAAAAATGCTATTGTAGCACGTTAAAAAACCAAATTTAACTTTAAAAAAAAAAAAAACGGTTCAAAGCCTCGAACCCATAGCAAGCCAAAAATTGAATTTGACATGGAAATATTTAGTATCCAGCTAGAATGATTCTTTTCCACCACACATTCGAGTGAAATCTAAACACTTTGACTTGGTTCCACAACAATGTGAGGTGGAAAAAGAGGATGGGCACCAAATAATTTTCATCTGATGGCAAAGAATTTTCTCCACTGTCACTTCTCGTGGAATGTTTGGTCGATTATCTTAGACTGGTGGAACATCAAATGGGTATGTCCAATTTCTGTACCAGATTTAGCACAGTGGTGGTTTACTAATGGATTTTTTAACTTGGAAAAATATGTTTGGGAAATCTGTTTCTATGCAACGTTGTGGTCCCTTTGGTTGGTACGAAACGACACTATATTCAACAACTCATCGAAACAAGCTTGGGAGGTGGGGGACTTAGTCAAAACTAGAGTAGCAATGTGGATAAAGGCGAAGTTCGACATCAAGGTCTACTCTATTGAGGAGTTCAAGATCTTCTTAGACGGTGTCCGAAAATTGAGAGTGTAATCTACTTTTTAGGAGAGTGTCCAACTGTCGGTTGGATGTGGTTGTATTTTTGGGCTTTCCTCTCGATGTACCCCTTTCGAATTTTAATAAATGTTTCTTTTGCCGAGCAAAAAAAAAAAAAGAATGTTTTTTTTTTTTAATCAGCTGATGGCAAAGAATGTTGATTGCTCTTTAAGGCCCCGTTTGAAAAACGGATTGGAGGTTGGGATTGGATTACAAAGGTGATGGTATTAGTAATTCTTTATTTGGTTTCCAAAATTGGTCCGGATTGGTAGTCCCATGGGATAAACAATTTGGCCCATAGGGGATATTAGCAATACCCTTGAGACTTGGTATTCGTAGTCCAATCCCAACCCCTCCTTATTACCAATCCCTTCTCATTACCAATTTCTTCTATCAATCTAATCTCATCATCTAATCTCATTGCAAACAAACATGATATTAATAATAACATCTCAAACAAACATACTCATTATCAATCCCTTCTCATTAACAATACCTTCTCATTACCAATCTCAATCATAATCTCATCTCCTTACGAATCCCATCCATCTATTAATGTTATCAAACGGGACCTAAGAAGAGTCCCCTTCCTATGAGGGCATCCTCATTTTAAATAACATGCGGATGTCCCCATTTCTCTCCTTTCCCGATCAAATTTCAATGATCCAAGCGGCTCATTGTGTTAAAAACGTGATTTTAATGGTACTAGCGAGAAATTAACAAAAAAATGACCGGTAAGGGCTTAATTTGAGCATTTTTTATTTGAATCGTTCGATAAAATACAAACAAAAATTGATAGGATGAAGACCTTTCCGGTCCTTTTTTTTTTTGTTGATTTCAAGCGAATACCCTTAAAATCACGTTCTAAACACATTGAGCTGCTCGGATCATTGCAAATTGGTCGGGAAAGGGACATCCTTAACTTAATAAGCTGAGGCCACCCTTATTGGAAGTTTTGTGTCTTTAATAATGTTGTAAGTTTATTGTAAGATTTTAAGTATAGAAAAGTCGTTTTATTGAGGGTTGTCGTCACACTAATGCTTGGTCAATTATTTTTTTGGTAAATATGACCATTTATTTTCACACCTACCTTGAAAATAGTTGCATTCTGGAAATTAAGTTGAGGTTTTAGCTGTAAATGAGCTGTAAATGTACTAAGTGAGCTGAACTGAACTTCAAAATTTTGTTGGGCTTATTTCCCGAAGTGAAAGGCTTGATTAAATATGCAAGTAAATAATCAAATGGTGGTTTCTGAACGAAGATTTTTACGTTGTTCTCTACCAGTTTTGGGAAAATGTTGCACAAGAAATTTGTACCTTCCTTCTTTGTGTAGAAAGTGATTGATGTATCATCCATATTTTTTTCACTTTTCGCCATTGGTTGGAATTGCTATTAATTGCTTTTGGAGAAATATAATTGCTTTTGAAAATTAGCACTTTAAAGGAAATGAAGAGATCGAAACTAGTAGAATTTTTTTTATTTAACAAAGACCTCGTGCATTTTCTTGGGCTTAGTCTCTAGGACTCTGTCTTTTGAAACGAGGAAATAAGTAGTGGTGATTTAGTAGTGACTTTGATACTATTTATTATATAGCATATTAATATTCTTATGAAGAATGCATTTACCTCTTTATTTATGGAGTATATATTTTTTACTATTCAGGTATATGGTCAAAACCCAACAGTGAGAATTTTAGTCAGTGTATTGACCGCCCAAAAAGTCACAAAAGTGAGGAATTTTTTCCAATTCATTAAGTTTACTCATTTTCTTGTTTTAGTGCTTGTTTGTGATTTATTTTTTGTTGTTTCTATCAGCAGAGCTGGAAGCAAAGACTAACGGGTTTCTTCTCGTCAATGCTAATGGTGGCTTGAATCAGATGAGATTTGGGGTCTGGTTGTCATGCTCTTTCGATGATTTTAATTGGCTTGAATTTAAGCATTACTTTCAACCATAGCTGACAAAGAGAAAACTTAAGAGTGCAGATCTGTGATATGGTTGCCGTCGCTAAGATATTGAAGGCAACACTTGTTCTTCCATCGCTTGATCACTCTTCCTACTGGGCAGATGAAAGATCTCTTGTTCACCCTGCTTTATTCTGCTTGTGTTATATATAATTGTAACTCTTTCTTGGCGAAGCAATGCTTTTTATCTGACAGCTGCATCCCAAATTAGTTGCTAGCATCCTTCCTCTGCATAAGTGTTGGTCCGTGCTTTTAGCTGCAATGCAATAATTTGCCACATGGTTTTTGTTGGACAAGCGGGGCATGCTTCCATACCTTTATCCCATCAAGCTAGAATGTCTTGCCTTCGATATATGCGGCTTGTTCTCTCCTAATATACATTTATCTAGGGTGTTTGTCTCTGTCATACAACTGAAAAGTTGGGATGCTTTTCTAGCTAATTTTGTTTTGAGTTGCGTGAAAGCTTTTGACGAGTAGGCAATTGGGGTTTTGAATGATCTTCAACTCATTGTCTTGTTGCAGTGGCTTTAAAGATCTGTTTGATTGGCAATACTTCATCGAGATGCTCAAGGATGACATCCACATCGTTGAGACGTTACCTCCTGACTATGATGGAACTGAGCCTTTCACAAAGACACCAATATCTTGGTCTAAGGTTGATGCAATCTTGTTATGCTTTTTGCTGTCATCCCAACAATATTTGGGGCTTCACCTGAGATCACTTGCTCTGAGTGATGATGTTCATTCATGTACGACCAGATCGCTGGAAAACTTTTTTGATGCAATTAATGTTTCATTTAAACATATTATATGTGAGATGCATGCACAAGATTTGGAGTAACTGATACTTGTTTTCCCATTTTCAGGTCAGTTATTACTTATTACAAATCCGAGGTCCTCCCACTTTTGAAGCAGCACAAAGTATAGTATTTTTTTTTTGGCTCGGCCACAAAGTGTTGTCTTTTACTCACACGGATTCCCGACTTGCCAACAATGGTATCCCAAATTCCATTCAGAAACTAAGCTGCTGTGCAAATTACATGGCCCTAAAGTATTCAGCCCCTATAGAAGAACTTGGAAAGATCTTGGTTTAAAGAATGCGAGAAAATGGAAGTCCCTACCATGCTCTCCATCTGAGGTCAGCTACTTAAATTCTTTGCTGAGACTACAATGTTCTTTGACCCCTGGCTTTGAGGCATTGCTTATCATAGGACTTTTCGTTTCTTTTGATTGCTCTATCAGTGCCAACATTGATGTTGGGTCCATTAACTCGACTTGAAAGATCATGTTGCACTTGATAATATTTCTCAGCCAGAACTTGATAATTGTACTGATACTATATTGACCTTGTTATGTGCCCCACTGTCCCTTCATACTTGATGAAAGGGGCATGCCTGTACTTGGAAGTTGGATCCTTTACAGGCTCACTAAATTAGGATAGATGTTTTTTTTTTTTTTTTTTTGATCATTGAAAAGGGTGGGAGGGGGCGATCAGCGTAGCAACTCCCCTTGGGCGTGACCACAGAGGCTCCCTACCCGCCTGTGGAATGTCCGGTTGAGCCATAGCTACTGTCCGTGATAACAGGCCGTCACCACAGCACCACATAGGTACACATTGAAGGGAGCACAAATTCCCCAGTCCCATGCCACTTGCAAGACTCGAAACCGAGTCTTGCCTACGGAAAGGGGGAGGCCCAACCAACGAGGCTGCCACCATCGGTGGTAATTAGGATAGATGTTTGACTTCCAAGGTTTCTGAAGACATGGGAACCTGTACGGAGTGGTGCTCAGCTTATATGAGCATCTCTTCTTCTTCTTTTTTCCTCCAATCGGCCTTACATGAGCAAGTCTTGGAAATAGTTATTTCCATTTATTACTAGTCTACTCTCTCTCTCTCTCTCTCTATATATATATATATATATATATATATATATATTTATATATATATCTATCAAACCAAATGCAACACTTAAATTCAGATTTTCTAATTGCAAGATTTTTTTTATTCCTATAAATGTTTATAACCAATAATCCTTTAAAGGAGGCAAACCCTGCACACAAGCTGAAGCCTACAGGCCGCCCATCCGAGGGCATATATGTAGAAACTGCACAAAAAAACTAACAGAAAAGATTGTTCTCGAGCACAATTAGGTAAATCAGTAATCTCAAAAGGCCTACTATTCCAAACTGTCCACATTAAACCCAACCCTAGTACGTTCATTACGAGTCTATCGATATAAGGTGTCTTTGAAGTGGGACAATCACAGTTCCAATTTATATTTTTTGGTCCCGCATGCTCATTGGGTATGTCACTTCTTGTATTGGCATTGCTTGTAGATCTAAATCATGTAATGTAACACTAGTGCAGACACACGATCATGTTTATGGCTTTATGCATGTACGCAACAACAAAGCTGATTTTATTATAGGCATTATATTTTCCCTTATTTGATTGGATTCCTTGCTCTACTTGTAGGTTTGAGAAGGATATGCTTGCATTTACAGGCTGCAGCCATAATTTGACAGCTGCAGAAGAAGATTACGAGCTTCAAACGATGCAATATGAGGTCAGCCATTGGAAGGAAAAAGCGATTGATGGTCCAGAGAGAAGGATGCAAGGTGGTTGTCCATTGACGCGACGCCTAGGGAGACTTCCCTTTTGCTCAAATGGATTGGGTTCACATCCGACACTAGGATTTATTTAGTGGCCGGTGAAGCTTATGGGAATGGAAGTATGCAATATCTCATGGACGACTTCCCATATATATTCACCCATTCTACTCTTTCTACAGAAGATGAACTGAAACCGTTCCGGAATCACCAGAACATGCTAGCTGGTCTGGACTATGTTGTTGCCCTTATTGTAACGTCGTTCAATCATTGTTGGGACAGCTCGATTCTGCATGAATTCAACGTTTATTTCAATGGTTAATACGAAAATATATAAAAATAAAAAATTTAAAACTTGAAAAAATCTTAGATTAGCGGTGAGTGAAAAAATCTAGATTAACCAAGTTTGAGTATCTAAGATTAGCGGTGAGGGAAAAAATCTAACATGGTTAATTGGTAGTCACCGGATAGACATAAAGGTAAGGGGTGCTAAACAAGCCAAATAAGTCAAACCAGTATTGATCAAGCTTGGCTCAAGTCTTTATTACAAGTGTTCAAATTTGGATCTTGAGCTTGAGAAGTTTTGAAGACTAATTGTTCAATTAAGCTCGACTCAAATTTGAAGTTTTGTTATTGTGATTAGTTTAGCTTGGCTCGCGAAATATCCAAGTCAATCTCGAGCTCTAAAGCCTGAGCTTAAATTCGGGAGGTTTCAAACTATCAAGCTTGAGCTTAAACTCAACACTCCAAAATGACAAAAATTGAGGAAAAATAGCTACACACCTACACAAAAATAGCGAATGTTTAGTCTTTCGCTCTAACTTCTCAACCCTAGAAAAATAGCTACACGCCTATACATGTATTGAATACATTGTATTCTATGAGAAGTGAATGGAACTTGAGCCAATAAATTGTTGTAATGCAATGCCATGAATAGTTCCATATATGGAATATTTTTATAGGTTTGATGAAGCCATTGATTTTCATAGGGATAGGGATTGAATGAATTTATTAATCAACAGTAAAAAGTGATAGGGATTAGCTTTTACTTTGTTTCAACGAGCCAAAAGTCAAGTGAAACTTGAGCCGTGTTTGGTTAGCTACCCTACCAAGGAACGCTCAAACCCCATCTCAAAGCAACTCCAGTACTCTCATCATAAACAACTTTTGCTTTTGGCCGATTGTTTTCCCGAAACCTTTTTGGCTCTTGGCCTTTTCATCTTTTAATATGGACGGTCAGATCTTCTTATTAAATAAAATCCACTTTAGATTACAACCTTTTAATATGGACAGCTAGACATAATGATTTCGCCCTTGTTCGGTTGTAGCTTCGGAAAAAAAATTTTCAAACTCAATTCCACTCATTATCTATATATTTTCAATCATTCCTTTCATTTCTCTCTCCGCTCATTATCCTTACATCCAATCATTAATCTCATTTTTCTCTCTATCTCTCTCCACTCATTATCCCTATCTCCAATTACTACCATATTTTCTCTTCTCACTCATTACCCAAAAATCAAATCCAAAATTTTCCAAACCTCCTCATTACTAATACGGTAGAACATCTTCGGTTCTCAACCAAGGACGGAGCCAGGAATTTCACTATACGGGGGCGACCATGTATGCGAGACAAAAAATAAAGAGAAACGTGCATAACAACGTGAATACATTAAAACTCAAACATGTACAAAATAGCAACACTCCGTACTTAAACTATGTTTTTCATAAATTAACATATTGCAAAGCATTAACGACTTACCTACCTATCTAGTAAAATCAGGCATTTTCAATTGTACTTGACGTTCTTTCATGTCATTAAAAATATCGATAATAGAATCAGCATCAAACCTTTAATTTTCGCAATATCCTTCTCCATGTAAGTGATTTAAAAACTTGCTAAAAGTTTATCCTCCATCGTGTTGTGGAGTCTAGTATTTACACATTTCATAGTTACAACTTAGATTTCATCAAGATTACTTAGGGTTTCCAAAATCTCTTCTCCTACTGTTCTTATTTTCTCGAAACTGCCTTCAAAGTCTTGACGATGTGGAATTTTTGTGCCGAGAGAGAGAGAGGGGTGTCTGGTGTGCCATGGAGATTTTTTAGACAGAGAGAAGAAAACGTGTAAAATCCTCTTAACGATTGGGGATTTTTGTAGGTAAAAACTGGGAGTCAAATAATTGAGTACTTATTATGTTAACCCTCAAATTTTATGTTTTGTTATATTTAACCCATAACGTTTAGAAATTAACGTTGGTATCTTGTATTTCAAAGGTTACTAACTACTTACTATCATTTGATTTTTTTTTTCCCAAAATACTAGAGGGGGGCGAGCCTCTATACTTTTATAGGAAATTTTTATTTTACACATAATAAGTAGAGTTTTCTTTTCTTCTTGTAGGGGCGACCGCCCCTACTGGCCCCTCCCTGACTCCATCCCTGTTCTCAACTGTACAGCAGAAATGAAATTTCCAACAATTAGAGAGAGCTCAGCACTGGCCAAGTGACTTTGGGAGAAGAGTATTTGCTATCATCCACTTGACGCCACGGGCACGAAAATAGGGCCGACTCTTCACATCCAGGTAACGGCCTAGCCAATCAAGTCATTCGTGCTGTGCGGGTGTGCGGCATCCAAGCTGTCCATTCGGCGATCCAATGATTCAGATTTCGTTTCGCCAATGAACGATCGGATGTTACACGGTACCAAGATGAGATCTAGGCCGTTGGATTGCCGAACGGACGGTTCGAATAGTTCATAGCACCATACCCTACATCAATGATAAATAGATCAACTTTCATAAATTACAAGCTTTGAGAACCAAATCAATCTATGAAACTCTTAGAACGGATCCAGTCCAAACCATTAGATTACGATCTGATACTGGTTTCGAATTACGACTCAATTCAAGTTAAATTTTCTACTTACAACCATTCGCGTGAAAATTGTGAAAAAATCAGGAACAAATTACTACTTTTAACAAATTAACAGACTTATTATAAGTCTATTAATAAGCTATTTTAATTCACAATTTTCACGCACTCTAAATGGTTTGTAAGTAGACACAAATGGCTTATATAGACATCAAATATTCTACAACCACACCCAAATACACACTCCCTCACAAAACACAAGGGTCCCACACACACTGCACATAGTGTGGTGTGTGTGGGACCCTTGTGTTTTGTGAGAGGGTGTGTATTTTTTTTTTTTTTTTGATCCGCATCGTAAGTTGATTAGATCACTACTTTCTTTTGAAGTTTCCAATCACATCTATCCGTCTTCGTTTTAAGGACCCATACCATACTCAATCCACTTTTAAAGACAATTAATAGAAAGAAATATGCCGATAAGTAGACACCCTTTAAACAATTAATTAGGACGGGTCATGCCTCTCAGAGGCACCCCCATGTTTTATATCCCTTCCTAACAATCATATCTTTTCCAAATAAACACATCCCAATTTAATGAGTGTTAACTCACAACCATTCATATAAAGTCACAACTCATGTGAAAGAGGTATAGCAACCTTTCAAAAAAATCCCTCTCAATACCTTTTCAAAAATAACCCAAACCAAAACCCATAAATTATTTTGAAAAATCTCCAACAAATTAATCGTATTGTATATAGGAATTAAGGAAATATAATAGATTTACTGGTAGTGAGCTTGATGCCACTTAATAGACTTGTTTGGCCGTGTTGATGATCAAGGGCGGGAACTGACCTGAATTATATTCTGGGTTAATTAAGCTAATGTCCAAGGGTAATGGACGACTTGGTTTCGGTTTCGTGGAAGAAATTTAGAAGTCTGTTGCTTGGTTGCAACGAGTAGTCCTTCCCCGGCGGTTTGCTCTGTGGCCATTCGCTGGGGAATGCAGAACTATATTATTCGTTTTCTCAATAGAGAGATTCCTCGTAGGGGTATCTTGATACCGATATTCCTCGCATTGAGTGTATCTTGATAGTGAGAATTATCGATTTCAGCACAGTAGTACTGGTTAAGTTGGGCGGTTAAGTTGACCCGCTAGGCACCTCTAAAGCCAGCGTTGCCGCTCAGCATGGGTACAGCTCTAGTCACTACCCCGAAGGGGGCTTAGTCCAAGCTGGACAAGACATTGCACCGGGGAGTACTCAACAGTCAACACAGACCTCCACCATAAAATCTCAAATTCCAAAGGAACAAGAGGCGCGCGGAGATGTGAATAGCCACAAAAATGTTTTTTTAGATCTCAGTACAATTGAAGTAAGCTAGCCAGAGAGCGAGATTTTTGGTAAAAGAACTAGGCTAGTAAATAGTATTTGATAATTGATGATTGTTTGGCTACAAGTCAACTTCTATTTCGTAGGTCATATTCAATCCTAAACCATTATATGGTTATATCTTTCCAAGCATGTACTACTTATATGGTTCGCACATATTTTGACTGAATTTTTTTATTTTTTATTTATGATTTTATAGGAATAATAATCTCACCGGCCGTATGTTATTTCAATGTTCATGCGTGTTAATTAGATATGAGCATTACAGAAAAGAAGCGTTTGACTTGCTTTAATTTCTCTATTGCGGTGGAGAAAGGAAGGTACAAATGATACCTTTCATCATGTTGGGGGCGTTTCTGAAGCTATTCTGATTGAAGACAACGTGTCGAACAAGGAGTTGCTTTCAAAAATCGGTTCTTGCCTAAATATATCGTTGCATAACAAGTCAATCTTTTACCACACGAAGAGTAACAAGACAAAATATCTACCCATGAAATACAACAATGGAGTAAAAATGATGTTTTACTTGAATGAAGACGAAGTTGATGTATTTGACGAAGACCTTTCAATACTAGTACCAGGTATGTTTAATTTGTGTCACAATTCATTGTTGAATTGGAAGTTTAGTTCGGCTGCGCACATTGTTGGCTAAAATTATTGTAATGTCGTTCAATCATTATGGACAGGGAATCGAACATTGTGGAAAGCAATGAAACTCTGAGAGGTAATACTATACCCACTAGCTACTCTCTGTGTGGTAATACAATAGCTTTCTCACCTTCGCTTCGGCTAGCAATGAGAGAGAGAGAGAGAGAGAGATATCTGTGAAATATAGTCTAGCACTCCTTCTCGAGTGACATTGGTACATAGAGACTGGACCACAGGAGGTGAAGTCATCAAGGACCTAGCTCTATTACCTTGTTATATTTTTAGAGAGTTTCAACCTAAAACCAGTTAATAATATATGGAGTAGCCTCTAGATTAACCAAGTTTAAGTGTTTTAGATGAGTGGTGAGTGAAAAAATCTAACAAGGTCAATTGGTAGTCACCAGATAGACATAAAGGTAGGGGGTACTAATCAAGCCAAACAAGCCTAACCCATAATTGATCAAGCCTGGCTCAAGTCCTTATTATAGGTGTTCAAGTTTGGATCGAGCTTGAGAAGTTTTCAAGACTAACTGTTGAAACTCGACTCAAATTTGAAGTTTTGAGAATGTGATAAGCTTGGCTTGGCTCATGAAATATGCTAGTCAATTTTGAACTTTCAAGCTTGAACTTAAACTTGTGAAGTTTCGGGCTATCATGTATTCGATGAGAAGTGAAAAGAACTTGAACCAATAATTATTGTAATGCAATGCCACGAATAGTTTTATAGGTATGATCGATGAAGCCATTGATTTTTTTTTTTATAGGGATTGAATTTAATTTGCGGGAGTGATTTTGCTACTCCCTAAATTGTTAACGACACTCCCCAGGAGAGTGCCAAAATCAATATGGGTTGATTTTGTCACTCCCCAAATTGTTAACTATTGGGGAATGACAAAATCAATATGCGTTGATTTTGGCACTCTCCAAAAGAGTGCCGTGATTGAACTTAGCTTGTAATCCCTCCGTCCTAATTTACTTGTCCCAATTCTAGATTGAAAAACTAGTTATGTCTTTAAATTGGTGATAAATTTTATATCTAATATGGATCTTGTTTGATAGATTTTAATTTGTTTTTTAATATAATGTTTTCGAAATCACCTAAAATATTATTAATTACTCCCTCCGTCCCTTTTTAAATGTCCTGCTTCGTAACTCCAATTTATTAAAAAGACATCATCATTATACCTTTCATATCAACTTTCTCCTCCACTTTCCCTACTTACCCATCATCATTACACTTTTACTCACTAACTTTTCTAAATGGAATCTATTTTTAGGGACAAAATAGACAATCCATCAACTTTTACCTACTAACTTTACAAAATAGACACTTATTAAGAGACAGCCCAAAATGGAATAGTGGACTATAAATAAGGGACGGAGGGAGTACAAGATATAATCAATTGAAAATTGACACAAACTCTCAAAAAAGACAATGAAATTAAGACGGAAGGAGTACTTGTTTGAACGAGCCAAAAGTCAAGTCAAGTTGGAGGCATATTATTTGGTTTGTTTTAGCAACCCTACGAAGGAACGCTCAACCCACACCTCAAAGCAACTCCACTCTTATCATAAACTACTTTGCTTTTGGCCAATGGTTTTCCCGAAACTTTTTTGCTTTTGGCCTTTTCATCTTTTAATATGGACGGTCAGATTTTATTACTTTAAATCCTCTTTAGAGTACAACCTTTTAATATGGACAGTCAGATCTTAGTGATCTCACCTTTTAATACCTTAAAACATCTTCAGAGTTCTCAACTGTACAGCAGAAGTCGCTGACAATTGGAGAGAGCTCAACACTGGCCAAGTGACTTTGGAAGAAGAGTATTTGCTATCAACCACTACACAGGCACCAAAATATGGCCGACTCTTCACAACCAGGTAACGGCCTAGCCAATCTAGTCATCCGTACCAATTTTACAAATTATTATTAATCGGATTGGCTTAGTTTTATAGTATATTAATGATAAATAGATCGACTTTCATAAATTACAAACTTTGATAACCAAATCTATATGTAAAACTCATGAAACGGAACCGGTCCAAACCATTGGATTACGATCCGGTATTGGTTTCAACATTTGAAGTTAAATTTCTACTTACAACCATTTAAAGGGCGTGAAAATTGTAAAAAAAAATAACAAATTATAACTATTTGGACTCCTACTTTTAATAAATTAACCAACTTAGTAGGAGTCGATCTATTTTAATAAGCTATTGTAATTCACAATTTTCACGCGCTTTAAATTGTTGGTAAGTAAACACAAATGACTTATATAGATATAGACATATGTGCACATACCCGTGTCCGATACCGTCTATGTTTGAACAAATGGATTTCACACGGTAAACATGGGGCCTACATACATCGCACGATTCTGAACACATTTATGTCTGGATCTAATATCTGGCCTAGCATTTTTGTTTGCCTACTTCCCCTACAACAGTACTCCAGCTAGATCTGGGAACTAAACTTCTTGTTCACAGGGTCTGTGAATTTGATAATGGTAGTAATACATTTACAGAATTAATTTGTAACAAATTCATGGGGTGGTGCAAAAATTTTTTTTTTTATAAATATATTTTATTAGCAGAAATGCCTCGAAAGGCTACAAAGAAGAAGAAAAATCATTACACAAAGCAGAAACAAGAGGAGCCGGAGGATGAACCCTCCAATATTACCGAGGAAGACGCCCCTACAAGGCTAGAGATGAAGCTACAAGGTGAGCCAACTGAGATTTGCCTGATCTTCTAACCCAACTGAACGAAAGCTCATTTACCTTGGGCAAATTCTCTAATATCCAGGATCAGATCACTAACTTTTGCATGGGGGAACAAATTTGGAGACACTTGAGAAATAGCTAGCTTGTTGTCAGATTCAATTGAAAAGAATTTAATCAGGCCGTAAGGGATTCTCTCAACTGGATATCCATATCTGGGGGATTTCTATATCCCCTTCCATATGTTGCTGTGGGCAGCATGCCCTGGAATTTCCGGATTCCAAAGCGCACGGGCCCGTAATCGAGGGAGCGCGAGCGGAGAAGCAGGCGCTCGCAAAAATACAGAGTCGCCACCTGGGTTTGAAGGTTCGACACCCAAGGAATCGTATTTCGAAGCACCTGCCGCGCTATTTGAATTGATTTGGAAAAGTGAAGGAAACCAGTCCGTCATAACCATATCTGGGTTCGGGAGCCAGGTTACAAGAGGGGAAGGGTTTTAAGGCACCCCTCTCGCCCAATCCGGAGATCGATCTCTACTTAGGCATTTTGAAAACATTGTTATTCTTCTTTTATTAACCCAATTTTAGCCAATTAAGGCGGGGGAACAGTTAATCGGGGATTAAAACTGTAACAAGTTTGCAAGATGTGATAGATAGCATGGATGAGCAGTTAGTATAGGATGAGAACAGACTGCTGTGGGTTTTACAGGCTGAGCCCACAACCCACAGCTCTTATTCTCAAACCTTCTGGGCTCTGGAAGGACCAGTGCACACCTGGGGGGCAAACCAAACAGTTATAGCAGTTTAAATATACAATTTAAAACAATTCTAAAAGGCTATCGAGCAACAAAATTACTAAAACACCCCTTAAGCAGTGAGGGGACAAAATATAAGCCTAAAAACCAAGTTAAACATACATGGCAAGCTACTGGTCGGGGACGAACCGTCGTGCGAGGTTTCAAATTGTTGCGCGAGTGTTTAGAACCCGTGCGAGGGTTTAGAACCATCGCGAGGGTCGGGTCAACCTTCCAATGTTTGGTTTTGCTCATCTTGGATTCTCGACAGTCCGTAATGATCCCAGGTACTCCACAGTAATATATTGAAATACAGCGAGCAGTTTAAACTAAGAAAAGTAGTAAACTGGTTATTAATATGCTTGCAGAGTGATCTATATGCAAAGGAATATATAAAACAGCAAGACACCCATCCCCACGCTATCCTGCACGTGCAACCATGAAGTGTCGCGCGAGTATGTGGGTCAGCGCGTTAGTTCTTGCCATGACGGTTTTGAAACTTTGCTAGCTTTAGGGCCGGGGCGGTATTGATTACCACTTGGCCTGCCGCCAAATTTCCCTCAGAGATCGTAGAGCAGAGCGAGAACAAAGGTAAGCTATACCTTTGGTTCTTGGGGTTTGAATTGCGTTTGAGCTTTGAGTTGAATTGAGGTTGCTTGAGTTGTTTATGTTGCTTTGAGTAATGAAGGAGAAAGAACAAGCTATGTTCTTGGATTGACTTTGTGTCTCTTTTATTAGCTTAAAAGAGTACAAAGTAGTGCTCCTTTGAAAATGGAATTCTTGTAACCCTTTAAAAGAGAGACAATGTGGGAGTATTTATAGGGAAAATGGTGAAAATGGTGTATGGAGGAGAAAGAACCAACCAATTTGGCTTGGTGGCCAAATTGCCACTTATGGAAAGCTTGCAAGGAGAGAAGCCCAGCGTCCACGAGGTCTGGCTAAAGATTACTTGGTGATTAAGTTGCCCGGCTGAAAAAGGTGAAAAGGGCGAGGAGAGAACCGTCGCGCGATGGTTTGGAATTGTTGCGCGAGGGTTCTCCTGGCACGCTGATGGTCAACGGTCAGCAGTTTGATTTGTTGACCACACTGCGACTTGACCCTCGTAGCGATGGTTCTAAACCCTCGCGACAATTGGTTTTTGGCTTTTGATGTGGTTTTGGCTAGGTTAGGTTCAAGGGTTCTTCAAACACTCAAAGCTCAAACACTCGACATTCCCGAAGTGTTCTTGATCCGTTTCATCATCGGGGAATCAAAACCGTAAGTAAAGTAATCTGGAAGCCCAGATTGGGGTGTCTACAGTAGCCCCTCTTTGACGGCACTTGGAGCACCATTGACTTGGTACAAGTAACGTCAAAGAATTCTAGACACCCCTCAAGGCAATCCAGAGCAGAACATAGTAAAGTAGACAAGCATACTTACAGAACCTGATCGATTGAATGGACGGGCGGACCGTCGCTAGGGATGGAAGTAGAAGTGGACGAGGGTATCGCCAATTTGGACAGAATAGGCTGTCGCTGTAGATCTGGACGGGACAGGCCGTCGTTGTTGGGGATCAAGCTATCCTCGGCACAAAGTATTCCAACAAACACGGGTAGGTCGTGTCAGGCAGGTTGAATTCCATCTGTTGGGAATCAGAGCCAATCTCCTTATCAAAGACCATCCGAGACAGAGAATTAAGCCTGTTGGAAGATGCACTTGCGGCTAAACTAAGAGTGATTGTCGTTCGGGATAGGCCAAGACGGACTCTCCTGGGGAACAATCAGTTGCGAATAAACGAACCATTGGACGATATTCTGATCGTCGTCGTGGATTGAACGGAATAGGCACGATATGGTTGATCGTCGTGGATGGATGGAAATAGACGACATGGCTGATCGTCGGCGATGACATGGTCGATCATCGGCGATGACATGGTGATCATCGTTGATTCTTTGAAAGAGACGACATGGTCGATCGTCGGCGATGACATGGCGATCATCGTTGATTCTTTGAAAGAGACGACATGGTCGATCGTTGGCGATGACATGGTGATCATCGTTGATTCTTTGAAAGAGACGCCGCTACATGGTCGATCGTCGGCGATGACATGGTGATCATCGTTGATTCTTTTATAGAACGACATGGCCGATCGTTGGCGATGACATGGTGATCATCGTTGATTCTTTGAAAGAGGAGGACGACATGGTCGATCGTCGGCGATGACATGGTGATCATCGTTGATTCTTTGAAAGAGACGACATGGTCGATCGTCGGCGATGACATGGCCGATCATCGTGGATTGAAGGAACGGACGATATGGTTGATCGTCGTTGATGGATTTGACAGGGCTGGCTGTTGTGAAGGCGGATGAAAAGATCAATGTGTTGAATGATCAAGTCGCTTAGGGATTTTTTGACAGGATCGGCTGTCGTTGAAACGGCTCCGCAGGATAGCATCCTTTGGTTTACGAACCGAGAATTGGACAGGAGAGATTTCCATCGCATTCGCTGACCAATGATAACAAAACCGCAGGAGATTGCATCGCATCCTTCGGCAAACAAATCGAGAGTTAGGGAGATTTCCATCGCATCCACTAACCAACGAGAACAAAACCGCAGGAGATTGCATCGCATCCTTCGGCAAACCAAATCGAGAGTTAGGGAGATTTCCATCGCATCCGCTAACCAACGAGAACAAAACCGCAGGAGATTGCATCGCATCCTTCGGCAAACCAAATCATATGACAGCAACCACGCTGGCCATCTTCCTGCTTTCAACATTTAATGTACACAATATGCAATGATGTATACGAAATTGAAAATGCAGATGCAAGCTAAGGGCGGCACCTAGGAGGACAACGACGCCTAAGGACTACCACTGAGCCTCATTATTGTACTGTCTGTTACTTCTGAGATGCGCACCCAGATAGAGAGACATTGAACGGGCTGGCATGCCCCAGTTGACGAATTTGGGCTTGTGTGCCCTCTCTTCGATGCTTGGGCGGACGTGCCCCAGAGATGCTTTGCTTGGCCTTGGGCTGACGAGCCCTTGGTGTTCATGAGATTCCATAGCTTGTGGATTACAGGAGCTAGGGGTAGCAATGTAAAAGTTGCATTTTCTAGCCGCTAATATCTAACTTGCATTGACAAGTGACCTGAAATGACACACAGACATGCGCTCATGTACAGACTCGCCTAGCTCAAACGAAAAGGGAGAAAGAGTCCCAGGGTACAATGCGAACCCTTAGGCACACACAATGAAATTTTGGGCATTAAGCGGCCAAAACTCACAACATTCCTTAGACAGGTGAAACTGACACTTACGAAAGTGCAAAAGGTACAAAGACCTGTACAAACAAAATTGAGAAAAGTATCTCAACATGACAATTGATTGAAAAACTAGAAAAATGCCGCAAAGATGAACATAAGACGTAAATGATGACTCATATAGGCTCGGACTGAAATCGACACCCCCGTGCAGTCACATTAACTCCTTATGACTTGCATGGCATGACAAGACTTGGCAAAAGCCCCTGGAACAACATTCGAGGGCAGTAGCAGGCTACCGCTGGAGTTGAAGAAGCATGCACGTGAGGCTGCAGCTGCTCATACCAGACCTCACTGAACTTAGAATAAACTGTGAGCCATTAGGCTTCTAGCATTTCGTTCTGTTTTTGATGCTTCAAATATTTTAAGACTTATGCTCAGCCTGTAAATTTGAAGAAGCAGTTTGCAATAAAATTGAAAGGCAAAGGTTTTCCCCCTTCTGATTCCTTCATCGCAGCTTGATCTTCGATCCTCCTCGACCTTTGATGTGTACTAAAATGTCAACCATAGATCCAATTGATAGATTTGTGATCGAGTCTCAAAGAGAGACTGCCTACGTATCCCAAGCTAGGGAATCAGGTCAAAACGTAGTTCAGGCTAAGGTTCACTCGTGTGTTTACCTCTCCTTTTGCGCTCTAACTTTTGCCTAGTACCGCCCATTCGGAGTCTTCGGTCTAGCGAGCTTTCAAATATTGCCTATTACTTTTGCCTAGACCACCTTCATAGGTTTTCGGGCTAGCAGGTTGCTCTAACTTTTGCTTGGAACTGCCCACCCTCGGGGTTTTCAGCTCAACGAGCTTCTCTCAGGGAAAAGTTGCGTTTGAATTGATCCAAGTTGACCATGGTATTGAATTGGTTGCCGTCGAGGTCATCGATCTTTGGCCGCAGCCCCAGATACAACGGCTTTGATGACGCAGGGTCAGGAGTGCTTTGGTTGGAAATGCTTTGCTCCGGGCCATTTTGTACACTATCTCATTGGTACTCGGCGGAACGCCACTGTTGTTGCTTTTAAACATAATGAGAGGCCCAAAGCCTTCCGAGCTTCTACTTTCTGGCTTGGCACCCGGTAGCAGGGGGATTTGATACTTCTTTTTCTCAGGATCAACGCCAGGTGCGTCTTTTGTAAGACCATGCCAAGACGTCGATGAATTCTTGAGCCTGTTTGACCGGGCGCAATGCTCCTCTGGGGGCAGTGTTTGGACCAATTTTGAACCTTTCGGGAGGTTATACTTGTCTTTCAAGTTTATTGAAAATTACTTCTTCTTTTAATAGGCTGAGCATGCCTTTTGTCTTCCCTTTCGACGAGGGAACACATTTCTTCAGGGATGATCCCAACGAAATCTATCCCTTTGTCATCAGGGTCGACATAGTTTATATAAAAGCCAGCGAAGTACTTAGAAGTAGAATAATGCATATCATAAAAACCCACGGGGTTCGCCAAGTACTGCAGACTCAAAACTTGAAACAAAATCTACGACGTGGAGGGACAAGAGGCACGAACTCCGACTCAGAGCTAGACTTTAGACAAACGCAAAAGACTCTGTGTTAGACTCAGACAAGACGCCAATGCAAACTAGATGCGGTTTTTAAAACGCAATATTTAAAAAGCTACCCATAGCTTTCCACAAAAGAGGTAGAATATAGAGGATGTCAGGCCCAAGCAACAGCACTTCGGCCTCCTTTGGCTTCTCGACCAAACTTACTCGATGCTCCTTTGATCAGTGGACCTCAGCCAGTCAGTCTTCTCATTTGTAAGCCCCTCATCATTGTCAATCTTGGTACTGGCAGAGAAAGTCCCAAGTGCACAAACAGCAGCCAATAAGCTATCCTCAGGCTCGGACGGGATGGGTACAATCGGCTTGGAGCTCGGGTTAATTTAAGTAGAGGTGGGGTTGATTTGAATGGAGATAGTGGATGTCTGACATTTGCGAGCCAGAGTTGAGCTGAGGAAAGCATTTGGAAACAGTATCGACTTTTGATGGAGATAGGGCTGGGATGATGCCACAGTCGATAAGATCTTGAATGGCATGTCGAAGCCGAAAGCATGCATTGGTAGAATGACCAGGCATTTGATGGTAGGTGCAATAGAGGTTATGCTTGAAATTGGGTGATGGATTTTTGGGTAGAGGAGTTGGATTGAGGGGTTTGATGGCACCAGTATCAAGGAGCTTCTCATAAACTGAGGCCAAAGGTGCCGAGAAGTATGAGAAAGTCCTTGGTGGGTTCCGGCGAACAGATTGAGAATTCAAAATGGAACCCCTGTTTGCTTTGCAATCGCACCACATTGCCTCATCAACAGGATGCATTCTTTCGCCTTCGGGGTTGAAATCATCACTAAGCATGTCTTCCCTTTCGGCAATGGTTGTGAATAAGGACCCAACATCCTCCTTTGGGTAGGTTCTGGCCTCATGGAACTCAGCCAGGTCTTTGAACATGTCTCCTGAGCACAGCTTGATTCCGACCGTTGGTGGATGGTAAGCTTGAGAAGGTTTTTTGACTAGCCCCATATCTGACTGCTGGGCTGTGGAGGTAAAGAGGCCAACGAGTCCCTGGACCATAATCATTTGTTTGTCCATCTTGTGACCTAATTCCTCTACAGCTTTCTTGAGCTCAGCCAGCTCCATTTGTGCTGCCATTCTGAATTTGATGAACAAGGTAGGTGATATAACCGTGGAAGCAAAGGTGTAACAGCCCCAGCAGATGTTCCCAAGCAGGTTTGGCTCTTCTTTTCAGTACTCTCTTGCTCGGTGCGAAGGCTATGAACTAGAGAGTAAAATAAGTGAAAGCTCAGTGGTGTTCCTACAGCAATTAGAATGCAATGCACACATCGTTGTCGGTGTCAACCCTAGACTCTAAAACTAGAGATGATTCTGTCTCATGATGTTCGGACACTGCCAAAATCCTCAGATTTCTTTTCGAGGGTGTATCCTTTGAATAGATCATGTTGATCCTAAGAGATGTCAAAATAGACTAAATCTTTGGTTAGTCCCTTTTGAAGATTCTACTTTAAACTTAGAACAACTCGGTATTGATGGCGTGACACCTTTACCGGGGTGGCTTCAGCGACAAAGCGCGTTAGCCGGAGCGGTGTACGTGCTGCGCACGATAACCAAAATGACATCAATATGACGACATCAATACTTTGTGGTTCTTTGTTTTCGGTTGAATCCTCAATCGGGCATAAGCCAAGGATTTAATAAGATTTGATTTCTCGAAATCTCGCTGACCTAAGGACTTTAAGAATTTACAACATGCACCATCGAGATGCACGACTCTTCATCGGGTCTAGCAGCGTCCAAATTAGCATAAGACAAACTCGAAAGCGAGAGACAACCTAGAAGCCGCCCTAAACATGCTCCTACGCAAAACGACATGTATGTATGTACAGTTCCAGAGACAAGTTTGCCTCACGAATTTCAGACGTTGCCGGAATCCTCAGAATTCTTTTCGGCGATGTGTCCCCATGTAGATCGATAGATCCTAAAAGATGTCATAATAAACTAAATCTTCGTCTAGTCCCTTTTGAAGATTTAACTTTGAATTAGAAACAACTCGGCATTGATGACATGGCACCTTAACCTTGACACAACGTGGTGTATAGTGACAACGCACTTCAACCTGGGTGGCGCCAGTGACACAGCATCAATACTTTGTTGTTCCTAATTGTCAGTTGAATCCTCAATTAGGCATGAGCTGAGGATTTAGCAAATTTTGATTTCTCAAAGTCTCATTGAACTAAGGACTTTGCAATTGATAACGAACATTCGACAGAATGAACGACTCCTCATCGGGTCCAACAACATCTTAGACAGCGTAAGACAAACTCGAAATAAAGAACTGCCCTAAGGATGCTCCTATGCAAAATGACATGTATATACAGTGCATGCGATAGGGAAAGCAGTAACACGTAGACAGTATATGGGGTTAGATGCAGATAGATCCTACCCTGCAGGTACCTGTCTTAGTTTGGAAAGTTCTAATGCTTTGTATATGCAAAGGCCGGTTTTGGTTCGTAACGGGTTCCTCGGACTAGGGCCACAGATATACCTCCCATTGCCCGCGATTCGCAGAGCAACAGTCAAACGGTAGCATGACCCATCATCGTCGAAGGTTGTTGGTCATTCGGGGTCCCCGGGCTCCGGTAAACCGTGCCGGATTGCCAAAACGATCCAACGAGGCTTATCCCACATCGATGCAAATGAAATGCTAGAAATTGATTAAGAAGAAAAAGAATCACAGAATCACAAAATGCCTTTTCAAATTTGGCTCACTTTATTTAGTCCATCTTTAGAGGAAACTACACAAGTGAACAATCGAAAAAGTCCCAGATTAGATTGGCCGGACACGAGGTCCTGTTAAATCACCATTCCAACCTTCGGCAGTGCGAAACTCACCGTTTTGACAGACTTTTAAGGAATTGTTCACAAGTGTATTAAACTCTAAGTATGAATTAATATTAGTTCGATTATCCCCAGCAGAGTCGCCACTGTGGGCAGCATGCCCTGGAATTTCCGGATTACAAAGCGCACGGGCCTGTAATCGAGGGAGCGCGAGCGGAGAAGCAGAGCGCTCGTAAAAATACAGAGTCGCCACTCGGGTTTGAAGGTCCGACACCCAAGGAACCGTATTTCGAAGCACCTGCCGCGCTGTTTGAATTGAAAAAGTAAAGGAAACCAGTCCGTCATAACCATATCTGGGTTCGGGAGCCAGGTTACAAGAGGGGAAGGGTTTTAAGGCACCCCTCTCGCCCAATCCGGAGATCGGTCTCTACTTAGGCATTTTGAAAACTTTGTGATTCTTCTTTTATTAACCAAATTTTAGCCAATTAGGGCGGGGGAACAGTTAATCGGGGATTAAAAGCGTAACAAGTTTGCAAGATGTGATAGATAGCATGGATGAGCGATTAGTATAGGATGAGAACAGGCTGCTATGGGATCCCACAACCCACGACTCTTATTCTCAAACCTTCGGGCTCTGGAAGGACGATTGCACACCAGACAAACCAAGCAGTTTATAGCGGTTGTAATATACAGATTAAAACAATTCTAAAAGGCTATAGAGCAACAAAATTACTAAAACACCCCTTAAACAATGAGGGGACAAAATAATGACCTAAAAACCAAGTTAAACATGCATGGCAAGCTACTGGTCGGGGCGAACCGTCGCGCGAGGGTTTCAAATTGTTGCGAGAGGGTTTAGAATTGTTGAGGGTTTGGGTACATCGCGCGAGGGTTCGGGTCAACCTTCCAATGTTTGGTTTTGCTCATCTTGGATTCTGGGACAGGTCCAGAATAATCCCAGAGGTACTCCACAGTAATATATTGAAATACAGCGAGCAGTTTAAACTAAGAAAAGTAGTAAACTGGTTATTAATATGCTTGCAGAGTGATCTATATGCAAAGGAATATATAAAGCAGCAAGACACCCATCCCCACGCTGTCCTGCACGTGCAACCACGAAGTGTCGCGCGAGTATGGGGACAGTCGCGCGCGGGTTCTTGCCATGACGGTTTTGATTTGCTAGCTTTAGGGCCGGGCGGTATTGATTACCGCCTTGGCCTGCCGCCAAATTTCTCGAGATCAGAACAGAGAGCAGAACAAAGGTAAGCTATACCTTTGGTTCTTGGGGTTTGAATTGCGTTTGAGCTTTGAGTTGAATTGAGGTTGCTTGAGTTGTTTATGTTGCTTTGAGTAATGAAGGAGAAAGAACAAGCTATGTTCTTGGATTGACTTTGTGTCTCTTTTATTAGCTTAAAAGAGTACAAAGTAGTGCTCCTTTGAAAATGGAATTCTTGTAACCCTTTAAAAGAGAGACAATGTGGGAGTATTTATAGGGAAAATGATGAAAATGGTGTATGGAGGAGAAAGAACCAACCAATTTGGCTTGGTGGCCAAATTGCCACTTATGGAAAGCTTGCAAGGAGAGAAACCCAGCCAGTCCACGAGGTCTGGCTAAAGATTACTTGGTGATTAAGCTGCCCAGCTGAAAAAGGTAAAAAGGACAGGAGAGAACCGTCGCGCGATGGTTTGGAATTGTTGCCCGAGGGTTCTCCCTGGCACGCGATGGTCAACGGTCAACAGTTTGACTGTTGACCACACCTGGCAGCTTGACCCTCGCGCGATGGTTCTAAACCCTCGCGCGACAATTGGTTTTTGGCTTTTTGATGTGGTTTTTGGCTAGGTTAGGTTCAAGGGTTCTTCAAACACTCAAAGCTCAAACACTCGACATTCCCGAAGTGTTCTTGATCCGTTTCATCATCGGGGAATCAAAAACCGTAAGTAAACGAATCTGAAAGTTCAGATCTGAGTGTCTACAGCTGCTTATAACAAACAGGCTGTAAGGGACCAATTACGCCAGCAAGGGTTGCCCAGCGTGCGGTTTTGGGCGAAATGAAACCGAACAGCTCGCTGCGGTTCGTCATTTTCTTCATCCACATCCGTTTGTTATTGTGGTCTGGTTAGGTCGGTTCGATTGCGGTTGGGTGGTTTGGGCGGTGATCCCAACTTGTTCTAACAAAATTCATATATTAGAATCCATATCCATGCCAACTCCAAGTCCAAAAATAATAGAGAAAAAAATGTAGCTCTACGCAAAAATGCTCACTCAGCAGAGAAAAATTGTTCTCCCTCTTAGTCCAATTTAATAAAAAAATCATTCTTCTCAAAAAAATTCTTTGAAGTTTAGTTTAGAGTGACTCCAGACGGTGTTTGGGATTGAAAAGAACATCGAGTTGCATTTTGATAAATATTTAAACTACTTCTGTTTATATGACGGATGATTAAATTATGAAAATGCGTAAAAATTTTTGGCATTTTGAAGTACTGTATTATTTAAAGTGGAGAAAGCATGTAAATATTTTCCGGTGCCACCTCCGGTTTCAGCGATTTGGGCAATTAGATTGACCTGCCGGGCACCCCTAACGCCAGCGTTGCTGCTCAACATGGGTACAGCTCTAAGAAGAACCCAGGGAGGGAACAAAGGCCAAACGAACTAAACAAGGCCCACCAGGTTGCTCAGTCATTACCCCAACTTAAAGGGGCCTTAGTCCAACCAGGACAAGACATTGCTTATAACGCAAGTGAGTGTTGAGGACGTACGTTTTATGAAAAAACACCTGAGCTCCTAGGGGAGTACTCAAGATAGATAGGTACCGGCCACCGTAAAATTCCAAAAGAACAAGAGGCGCGCGGAGATGTAAAATTAATAGCCGCGAAATATGTTTAAATGTCACTACGAATTAAGCTAGCCAGAGACCGTGGTTTTTGGCAAAGGAACTACTAGCTAGTAAATATCTGATATTTGATGATTGCTTGGCCACAAGTCAACCTCTATTTCGGAGGTCATATTCAATCCTGCTCATATATATCTTACCATGCATGTACTATTTATGGTATGCACATATTTTCTCTGAATTTTTTTCGTGATTTTGTAGGAATACCATTCTCTGCTTTTGTTATGATCTTAATGTTTATGCATATTAATTAGATATGAGCATCACACAAAAGAAGCGTTTGACTTGCTTTTACTATTACGGTGGACAAAGGAGGGTACTCTCGAATGGTACCTTCGATTATGTTGGGGGCGTTTCTGGAGCTACGTTGATTGAAGATGACCTGTCAAAAGAGGAGTTGCTTTCAAAAATCAGTTCTTGCCTAAATATATCGTTGGATAACCTGTTAATCTTTCACAACACGAAGAGGGACAAGACAAAGTACCTATGCGTGAGAAGCGACAATGGAGTAAAAATGCTGTTTCACTTGAATGAAGACGAAGTTGATGTGTTTGTTGACAAAGACCCTATCCCTAAATTGATCAGGTATGTTTAATTTTGTCACAATTGTTGAATTAATGGAAGTTTTAGTTCGGTTGCGCTCGATGTTGGCTAAAATTATTGTAATTGTTGAAATGATAAACTTGAGCAGCATTGAGGAATACGCGGATTTAGTGTTGGAGCAATTTGATGAAGATTACTGAAGACTTTAGAAGTTCGTGACAAATTTTGAGATTTGTAATAAATGAGAGATTATCTCATTCTTATTTTTTCTTATGGTTCTACCTATATATGAACTTGTAATCTAATTGTAAAAGTATGAGTGGGGTAAAAGAGAATCAGAGAGAGGGAGAGAGAAATAGAAATTTCTTCCTTGTATTTCAAATTGAGTGATTTCAATATATTGTGAGCGTGTTTATGTAATTCTCTTATAAGTTTAATACATTATAAGTGTGTGATCAATACTTCTCCACCCAACAAGTGGTATCAGAGCAGAGACGGAGCCACACTACGGCGTACGGGGGCCACGGCCCCGCGTGGTTTCGAATTTTTATAATTATTTTAGTTTTTTTTTTAATATCAAAATTATTGTGAGAACACATGCTTCGGATGGAGGATGAGTTTCTCACAAATGCTTTGGTTGTATTTAATGAGAAAGAAATTACTGCGACAATTAGTTTCAACTCAATCATAAATGACTTTCGGATCTACGGTATCGTTAAATTCCATTTTGATACATGCTTGGGGTATAACATATTGAAAAACTTTTTTTTTTTCCATCTATAATTTAGTTGTTTTGGGTTTGTAGAGATCACCTGTTTTTGATTTGTAAAGTTCTCCTAGATATTGTGTCTGAAGAAACGGAATAAGAAGAAGTAATTCACGTGGTTCAGCCACAGATTGTGACTTACATCCACGGGAGAAGGTTGGAGAATTCTTATTCATGGGTTTCTGTAATACCAACACCCTAAATATAAATACACATGACATGTGATCAATAAATGATACAATCCCATAACTTCAGCCACCAATTAAGCAACAAATCACCTCAATATTGGTAGTTAATCTGTGATTAGAATCATAGAATCACACATAATATGAAAAGATTTTTTCCTTCTCCAACATGTAATAGGTATTATTTTGTCATTCAAATATTTTATATTCTTGAACATTGGAATTTCAAAATTTTTATTATTCATGTTGTGACCGGCCCCCTCGTATAGAAAATTCTGGTTCCATCCTTGCATCAGAGCATAGGCTCTTTCAAAAAAATTCTCTCTCAAAAACATACCTTCCGCCTGCTATTTTCCAACAGAAATTTAGCTCCCTCAAAATCTGATTTTTGAGTGCAGACTCAAGCATCTCAGCCTCACGAGTCGATCACCTTCGAGTTCGGCGACGAAAAAAACAAACGGCCTTTGTTCTGTTGAAACCCAGTAACGAATCCATAATTCGTTCACCTGGCGCCGCACAGATACTGCAAGCCACCGTGAACAATTGAACCACCGGTTCGAAACCCAGACGAGCAAAACGACTCGTTCCCATCAAATCTCGCTTCACAGATACGGCGAGAAGAACAAGAAGCAAAGTAATTTTCCTTCTTATGTGAAAGCAAATCAAAATCACCTCCTGTTCTCGGAAAAATCCAAGAGGTGGTCTGATCCCATTTACTACCCCACGAGACAATTTGCTATTTCCCATAAATAACTGCTCCACAAAGAGCATTCAAGCGTGGCCTAATCAGTGAGGTTGCAGAAGGAGGAGATAATCCAGTGCAGCTAGAACACAACTCCAACAGCCCTAACTACACTTTAAGTCGCTGTTGTTTCCGTTATTTTCAAATTGGAAGTTTGAGAAATTTCAGATTGGTCCCTGAAGTTTGAAAGATTATAGTTCAATCCTCGATAGACGTATTTCCATCATTTTTTCAATTTCAATGGCTAACGGAACATCCCAAGCCGTCATTCCAAAGCTCACCAAGGACAATTACGATAATTGAATACATCAAAATGAGATCACTGCTTGGTGCTCAAGATGTTATGGATGTGGTAGAAGAAAGTTACGAGGAACCCGCCTCAAAAGATGCTGAAACAACTTTAAAAGAGGAACAAAAGACAACGCTCCGTGCCGAGCAAAAGAAGGATTGCAATGCGAAGTCCATCATCTATCAAGGACTTGACGAGGCCATGTTCGAGATCATTGTTTCCGCCAAAACTTCCAAAGAAATTTGGGAGACGCTGCAGAAGACCTATAGAGGTGTTGACAAAGTAAAGGGGATTCGCCTTCACACTCTCCGAGGTGAATTCGAGTATTTAAGAATGACATCTTTAGAATCTATTTTCGAATATTATGCTCGAATTATGGTGGTTTTAAACCAAATGAAAAGAAATGGCGAAGCTCTCACCGACACAACAATTATAGAAAAAATCTTGCGATCTTTGGATTCGAGATTCAACTTCATCGTTGTTAATTACGCTGGAAGAACTCAAAGACGTTTCAACCATGATTATTAAAGAGCTCGTGGATTCGCTGCAAGCCCACGAACAAAAGTGGCATATAGATGATGATAGAGGCCCGGAACAGGCTCTACAGGTGAACTTATCCCTCAATGAAGGAAGGCACAATCAAGGGAGGACATCTCAGAGGGGACGAGGCTATGGTTCCCATGGAAAAGGCTCTGGAAATTCAAATTCCAGAGGCAAAGGTGGCAAAGGACTCTCCAGAGGAAGGAATCAAAACCATGCTCCAAGAGGAGGTAGTCGAAGACAACAAAACTATGCTCCAAGAGGAGGGGGACGAGGACAACGAGGTCATAATCCAAGAGGAGGAGGACAAGGTAGAAAAGGTGGTTACAACAATCATTTAAACATTGACAAAAGTAACGTTCAATGTTATAATTGCGAAAAGTATGGTCATTATAGCAACGAGTGCCGGGGAAGACCAGCATCAGATCAAGTTGGTGAAACAGCCAACTATGCAGACAAGGAGCTAGCAGGAGGAGATTCAATAAGTCTTATGGCACATAGTCCTACCGAGCAGGATCAAGGTACATGGTTTCTTGATTCTAAAGCTAGTAATCATATGACTGGCTCAAGATAGTTGTTTACTGAACTTGATGAAAAGGTTCAGGGAGATGTCTCTTTTAGCGACCTCTCTAAAGTCCCAATTCAAGGGAGAAGTGATATTGTGATCATATGGAAGAATGGAGATCATGCATTCATCTGTACTACTGGATTTACTTTCCTTCTTGAAGATACAACTTTTACATGGTCATTGAAGAAACAAGCGATAGTGACATTAACGTCTTGTGAAGCTGAGTACGTAACAGCCACCTCAGTAGTTTGTCACGAAATATGCTAAATCATTTGGGGATATCTCAAGAAAATCCCACAGAGATCTGCATCAACAATTGTTCAGCAATTGCTCTCGCAAAGAATCCAATTTTTCATGAACGAAGCAAACACATTAATACGAGGTATCATTTTATCGGAGAGCATGTCAAGAACAAGGAAGTGGAGCTAGTCTCTTGCAGGACACAGGATCAGGCTACTGATATTTTCACGAAGCCGCTCAAGTATGAAGCTTTCATCAAAATGAAGACAATGCTTGGAATGAAGAATCTCCGAGACTTAAGTTTAAAGAGGGATGTTGAAAGGATAAACTTGAGCAGCCCTTAAGAAACACATGGGTGAACTATTCAGTATCAGGCTTGAAGATTTCTAAAGACCTTGGAAGTTCCGTGATATATTTTGAGATTTGCAATAAATGAGTGATTATCTGATTCTTGTTTTTTCTTATGGTTCTACCAATATATAGACTTGTAATCTAAATGTAAAAAGTATGAGTGGAGTAGAAGAGAATCAGAGAGATAGAGAGAAATATAAATTTCCTCCTTGTATTTCAGATTGAGTGAGTTCAATATATTGTGAGTGTGTTTGTACAATTCTCTTGTGAGTTTCATACATTATAAGTGTGTGATCAATATTCCTCCACCCAACAGTAATGTTGTTGAATCATTGTGGACAAGGAATCGAACATTGTGGAAAGCAGTGAAACTCCAAGAGGTAATACTATACCCACTAGCTACACTCTATGTGGTAATAGTAGTAATACAATAGCTTTCTCACCTTCGCTTCAGCGAGAGAGAGAGCGCGCGCGCTCAATTCAAGTCATTTGTGGAAAGTGGTTTGCCCTTCAATTTGAAAGGTCAAATGGACTCTTCACAGCCTTCTGATTCCATGCTTTTGACACTATTTTAGATGAGTTCATCACAGTGATGTATGGAAACTTCAGTCCACTGTGTGCAATTTTCTTACTATCTAGTTTACTATACATCTTTACTATTTATGGTATGGATATATTGTCTCCGACATTCTTTTTATGATTTTGTAGAAATATTATTCTCACCATTATATTTGTCATCTTTAATGTTTGTGGCATGTTGATTAAATATGAGCAACACAGAAAGTTAGCGTTTGACTTGTTTTTGTTATTGGAAAGGTACAAAGACGGTACTCCTTGATGGTACCTTTAATTACCGTGGGGGTGTTTCTGCAGCTGTGCTGATTGAAGACGACATATCGTACTAGGAGCTGCTTAAAACAATTTGTAATTCTCTAAATATATCGATGGCCTTCAAGACGGTCTTTTACAACTCCAAGAGGGACAAGAAAAAATACCTAAGCGTGAAAGACGAAATTGGAGTTCAAATGTTGTTTCACTTGAATGAAGAGGAAGTTAATGTATTTGTTGAAGAGTAGTATTAAAGAAGACCCTACGAAGGTATGTTTAATTTGTGTCACAATGGTTGGGATCTAAAGTCTAGTTCCCCTTTGTTTGCTAACATTAATGTAATGTCTTTCAATCAGTGTTGGGACAACCCGATTCTGCATGAATTAATCCTACGTTTATTTCAGTGGTAAATACTTTCATTTCGTGTATGTCATGGTCAATCTCTTTATAAATTAAAGATGAACCTTGTTTATTTAGTTAACAGGAAAAAAACAGGGGAACAACTTGACTAATAATAAGATACTAATTAGATGTTGGAATTGAAAGTCTAGTTCAGGTTCGCCCGGCCTTTGTTTGCTAACACTATTGTAACGTCGTTCAATGATTGTTGGGACACCTCAATTCTGCATGAATCTATCTCTTATTTCTACGGTTTATAAAAGTACTTTTTATTGAATTGCATTCCATTAGTTAATTTTTACAGTGGTTATCACAAACTCAACTAGACGGTGTCAGACTATAAGTGATTCTTATGTTACCTTCTTTTTTTTGATAACCAGATATTCGGATCAACTTGTGCGCATAACAACAACTTCTGAGGTGATTCTTATGTTATCCTTGTGGTAGATTCTGATCAAATTGCAACACGCATCATACTCTTCCCTAATCCAAATTCATGTATGTCATAGTCAATCACTTAGTAGTAAATTATTGGTGAAACTTGTTTAGTTAACAAACACCAGGGGACAACTTGACTAATAATAAGAGAATTTAGAGAAACATTGCAGAGCATGTATGGAATATGGATAAATGTATGTACTAAGAGCAAGTGTACCAGCAGAGGTAAATAAGAGAAAAAGCCATTTTACCTAACTAAAGTGATAAAATTCCACCTACACCAGCATAGGTAAACAACAAGGCAAAGTCCATTTGTCTACCGTTGTGAGTTATTTCTACCGAACGGCTATTCACCAGGTAAGGAGTGTGGGCACACGCCCCTAAAAATCCCGCATTTTTGGTTCGCGAAAAGTTCGGTTTGCGCCTTTTTGTTTGAAAGCATGACGAAATGCTGTTTTGAGAGAGTCGCCACCCGGGTTTTGCGGAAAACACCTAAGAAACCGATTTTGAAAACGTTTTTGTTCACGTTTGTTTGATTTGAAAAGACTTGTAGACTGGACCGTCGTCACCTTCGATATCTAAGGTTCGGGAGCCAGGTCACGAAAGGGGAAGGATTTTATGGCACCCCTCTCGCCCAATCCGAAGACCGGTCTCTACTTAGACATTTTGTAAAACATTTGCATTTTTCTCTCTTTTAATCATCTATTAGCCAGTTATGGCGAGGGAACAGTTAATGGGGATTTAACAAATGACAAGTTGTATTTACATGGCAAAATGTTGTGGATAACATGTGAATAATGATAATAGATTGAAAACAAGCGCTTCTGTGAGCATTTTGAACAAACTAGAACACACTGGCCCGGAATGATGCACGCAGAGTAAGCCTGTATGCACCGCCATGCCATTGCATACAAAGATCACTGCGTCGCCAACCTAAGATTGGCGGCGCCGTAGGCTCAAACCCACACGAACTCAACCCTCGGGCTCGGAATGGACGGCACACCTGGGCAAACCACGCAGCTTTAATATCACAGATCTATATACTTACAGTTACACATTAATTAAACAGAAATAAATGGATGACCGAAAACCCCATAAACAGAGTGGGGATCAAGCACTGCCAGGACCAACCTAAGAAGCGGGAGCCAGCCACTGGAACACAGGACAAGGCGCACGCTGGTCAATGGCTATCGTGCGCCACTTTATCTTTTGGTCCAATGTGTTTGGCTTTGCTTCATCTGGCTCTGGAACATGACTAGAAGATCTCAGGGGCCTTACTAAGTAGCTATAACAGATAACTATACAGTTCTAAAATATGGAAAAGCAATAACTGGTTTTTAGCATGCTAAATGGTGATCGAATGAAAAGAAAGCAAAATGAGGGTGATCGGTGATCCCCACACCACCCCGCCATGCGACCATGATCGGCGCGGCTAGAGGGGATCAAGGCGTGCGCCACTATCCACGCCACAACTTTGTTTATTTACTAGCTATGAGACCATGCTTGGTATTGATTACCAGCCTGGGCTCTGCTAGCTCCCCTCAGGGGTCGAAATGATTTCCAGAACAAAAGGTGGTATACCTTTGGATTGAGGTTGATGGATGGTTTGAGCTTTGAACTTGGGATGGAGGGATGGATGGAGGATGAGAACGGCAATGTAGGGCCAGGGACTGATCTTCCTTGCTTTGTCTTTCAATGGATGAAAGAGAAACAAGGGAGAGCTAGAGAGAGAAGAGGGAGAAAATTGTGGGACTTCTTTATGAGTGTAACCCCCTTGTAACTTGGTGAACCTTTTGCATGAGTGAGAGAGGGAGTATATATAGAGGAGAGGGGGCTGGTAACCAGCTTAGTTGGGGCTGGTTGGGTTTGGAGGGAAGGCTTCCTTCTGTTTAATGAGAGGGAAGGGTGATGGGAGATGTGTATGAGAGTGGGGAAACATCCTCTGCCCGAAATCACTTCTGGGAACTGTAGACCACGTCAGGGTGGCTACAAAAGTATCGGGCAAGTGGTCCCGAAAGGTGATTTGATCGGGAACAAGTGGCGGCGCCACTTCACCTCCATCTGGCGTGCGCCAATGGAAACTGGCTCCATGCTCGATGACCGACACGTGGCAATGCACCGGCGTCGTCGATTGATCACGTCTTTGGCGAGGTGGTTTTGCTTTGAGGCCATTTGGTTCTGGCTCGAAGGGTTTGAAAAAGGTTTTAAAAGGGTTTGAACGAGGTTCGGAAACACTCAGATCTCAAACACACCATCAACTTTGGATGTTCTCGACCTTTAATCATCATCGGGGAATCAAAGACCGTATATAAACTAGTCTGGACAGTTCAAAATAGGGTGTCTACAAGGAGTAAAATATTATTTTCTTCTCTCTCCTCCCTCCCACCCTCTTGTCCTTCTGCCAGTTGGGGAAATAAAAAAATGATAAAGATAATGGAAAAAGAGTGAGAAATGTATATTTTAATTGGTGTTAGGTAAAATAGATAGGATTGGTGTAGTATTGAGAGAGATGTGAATATGTAAAATGAAAAAAGTGCACTGTTCACCAGCAATTTTACAATTCCATTGGTGTACATGCTCTAACTCGGGAATTTCGATTGCCTACTAGTGACTCACGTTGGGATTACTAGCTAACCATACAGTGCGAAGCAAACAGATGCGCAGAGGGGTTGGCGAGCTTTTCTGTATGATTTTTACTAGCATTCGTTCAGGGCCGGCCCTGAGTTTTTAGAGGCTTAAAGCCAATTCTAAAATGGAGCCTAGTTCATTTTAACAAAAAAATCACTAAAGGTGCTAATATGAGGTTAAAGGTTTTTTTTTTTTTTCTACTAAAAGATAAAGAATTAAACATGCTATTTTAGCTTCCTAATTTAAGTAAGAAAATTATGATATTAGTAAAATATAAATCAAACATAACGAAGCATAGGTCAAACAATTTGTTTCCTCTAACGGTTATTTGAAAATAAATTACAAACAAACTTATCAAAACATTTGTGGTGTGCAGAAAATTTGAATACTGGTCTGGACTAACATCTACAACTACTAAAGCTTTAAGTAGTTCAAAATATAAGAGATATGCGAGTAGTGTACATTATCGATACCAGGATAAATAAAACAGGAAAATAAGAAGGAAAAGAAAGTAGTGGATAACAATACCCCTTTGGGGATTTGATCTAGGGACCTGCTATCCCCATACGATAGCACTTACCGCTGGCTGAGAGTACTCTTTAGTTAAATAAATATATATATATATATATATATATATATATGGACCTCAAGACCCTCCGTTTTACATAAAATCCCGAGGCTTAAAGCGGCCGCACCCTGAGCTTCAGCTTAGGGCCAACCCTGCATTCGTTCCATTACAGCTGTAATTTTTATTCATTTTCGCAAATTAACTTATGCGAGAGAAATACTCGAACCAGACACTCAAAAGCAACTATTGCCCACTGTTCCAATCGGATCGTAGGCCAAGAAAGTGCATTCGCGGAGATTGGATTGGTTTAGTTTGGTTTGGTTTGGTTTGATTTTGCGCCAAACCTAGTGGCAGGAAATTTGAATCCCTGGCCTAGCCGTACCTTTTCCAATACAATAAAGTTGAAAGTTTACCAAGGGAATGAAATCAGCAGCAGGTACCATTTCATAAAAATTAACTTGCCATATTTGTATACACGAGGGTATTTTTTGTACCTAGCATTCCTCTTATATAAATGTAATACAATATCAATTCGGGCCTGGGTTTTGGTACGAATAATGTCAAAAACCCAATCTGAGCCTAAGATCGTCGGGTTTTTTTTTTCTTAAATTAAACATGAAAAGCAAACCAGTTGTTAAAAGTAGGGGTGAACAAAAAACCGACCGAACCGAACCGAAACAAAGAACCAAACCGAACCGGGTCATTTTTTCGGTTTTTTTCAAAAACCGGTTCGGTTCGGTTCGCATAGGTTAAAAATTTCTGAAACCGGTTCGGTTCTCGGTTTTTTAAAATTTTCGGCGAACCGAACCGAACCGAACCGGTTTTAAATAAATATATATATATTAAATATTTTTAAAATATAATATAAACCTATTTCCTATTTCGGTATTTCCTAACCCTAAGTCTCTCTCTCTCTCGGTAACTCCTCACACCGCAGCCGACACTCTCTCTCTCTCTCTCTCTCTCTCTCTCTCTCTCTCTCTCGTCTGGTAGCGAGTCTAGCGACGGCCGACTAGCTGAGACCACTGGTCCACTACCCAGTACCCACACCACACCGATCGAACTTCGGGCTCTAATAAAGAAAACCCTGTTCTCCTTCCATTCCACGCGAAGAACGAACGAACGACAGCCAACACCCAGGTATCTCTCTCGATTATTAGGGGTTTGAACCAGTTTAGGGGTTTTATTGGTTCGATTTGTGGTTCGAAGCCCTAATCTGAACGATTTCTGGTTCCATTTCTCTCTCTCTCTCGATATCTCATTCACCACTGATTTCGATTTCATAAGTGTTAGGGTTTGGGTTTGGCTGCATATGCATGACCTTATTTTTGGGCAAATCTGGAAAATTAGGGCAAAACTCGAACTTTGTATGGGTATAACCAGAATTAGGCTTTTTGTACACGAATACCCTAATTTTTTTACATGAATTCTGGTTTTAAAAAGTAGTGTTCTTGCTTTTGATGGTGTTAGGGTAATTTGACTGGCCAAAACATATTCTGTTGTTCCAAAAGGAAAAGGAAAAATTGCATGCAAACAGAGTGTTTTGACTGGCCTGGGTTAGAGCGCAAACTTGTGTTTTTTGAACCAAAACACATTATCAGTTGGAATGTACCACGTACTTTTTGTCGATAGATATTGATTGCATCTTTCTGGTGAACTTTGTGTTAAGTGTTTTCTGCTGAACTTTGTGTTAACATGCAAACAGAGTGTTATGACGAGGATTGTTGTTAGATATGATACTGTTGTGTGAACTGTTTCTTCGGATTGCCATGATTTGAATCCCTGTCCATGTCAATTTGTGTTAAGTGTTTTCTAGGACATTTGCATATATGCATCTGTTGATGTGTTTACTCTGCATATTTCCTCCTTTCCGGACTGGCTAGAATCCGTAAAATTTGGACTTACACAATCTTTATTCATTGTGACAGTGAGACCACTAAGAATGTTTTGATTGCATCGACCTATATACATTTGAAGTGCAATAAATTTGCAAAGTACACCTCAGATCTTCCTACCGTGATCCCAAGAATACTATTGTCTGGTCCTGCAGGTAAAGTTTCTTATTCCTGTTGGTGCATGCAAATAGAATATGGTTCAACCAAAACATATTCCTTTGCTGTTTTTTGAAAGATTTTCTGTTTTTGCTGTTGGTTTTGGCAGGATTTTGTTGTATTTTGACTCGGCATGCCAAAGGCAAAGGCAAAGGTATTAAAAGTTCTGCCCCTTTTAGTTATCTACCTTCTGCCCTTTTTTAGTTTTTACATATTCCTTGGTTTAACTTGAAATTGGTGGGTATTGTGGATTAATGGGAGTTCGGTTGGCTTGTTGGCTTGTTGCTCTGCATGTGATTTTGTGTTATGGAGTATGGATTGATATTTATTTGCTTTTTGTGTGGTTGTATTGTTTTTATTGTAGATGGACGTATCTGGGGTTACAAATATTGGGTCTAATACGATTGATATTGATAATGATATCGAAATTGATGATGAACCCATCTTAGGGAATAATGAAGAAGATGAACCCAAAAAAACGAGACAAAAACGAGAGAATTCTTCCTTTGTATGGGATCATTTTACAAGACTACCCATGCCCAAGGTACCACCACCGGGTTACAAGCAAAAGGCTACTTGTAACTATTGTGGAACTGAATTTGGTTGTAATTCCGATCATAATGGGACATCGTCAATGAGAACTCATCTTATTAAAAGATGTAAACAATATGAGCTTAGCGATGCCTATATGAAGAAGCATGGGGGGGATAAGAGGCAAAAAACCCTAGGGTTTGAACCCGTTGGTTCAGGAGATACGGGTCCAAAGCTTACCGCTATTAGCTTTAGTGCGGAGGCATGTGGAAAGGCGTTGGCCGAAATGATTATTATTGATGAATTGCCCTTCCGTTTTGTTGAAGGTCAAGGTTTTAAGAGGTTCATGCATGTGGTGCAACCAAGGTGGACCAAAATCCCATCTAGAGTAACGATAGCAAGAGATTGTTTGCAATTGTTTAAAGATGGGAAGAAAGCTTTGAAAAAAGTGTTTAAGAATCAACGAATATGTCTTACCACGGACACTTGGACTTCTCTTCAAAATCTTAACTATATGTGTCTTACGGCCCACTTCATTGATGGTGATTGGAAACTAAATAAAAAAATCATCAACTTTTGTTTAGTTCCAAATCACAAAGGCGAGACACTTGGTAAGGAGGTAGAAAGATGTTTGGTGGCATGGGGGATTGAGAAAATCTTGACACTCACAATGGATAATGCAACCTCCAATAAAGGCATAATTGATTTTTTGAAGAAGAAGACCATGAAAAGAGATAACACTATTCTAGACCACGAGTTTTTACATGTTAGGTGTTGTGCTCATATATTGAATTTGATTGTCCGTGAGGGTTTGAAAGAGGTTGATGTGTCCATTGTAAGGGTGCGGAACATTGTGAGGTATGTGAGATCATCACCCCAACGGTACCGAAAGTTTAGAGAATGTGTCGAAAGAGATAGAATCGATTCTAAACTTGTGCCTTGTTTAGATGTGCCAACTCGTTGGAACTCAACTTTCTTTATGTTGGAAAGGGCCGTGATTTACCAAAAAGCATTTGAGAGATTGGAAGAGGAAGATAGTCTAAATGTTGTGATTGGTGTTAGAGAAGATGTGATTGGTGTAGTAGACAATGACAATGCGACTGAAAATGTGTTGGAAGGGGAAATAATTGGGGGAAGCGAGAGAGGGAAAGAGAAAGGGTCAAGGAGAGGGAGAGAGCTTGGTACTCCTACTAGTGAGGATTGGAATGTTGTGCAAATGTATGTTGAAGTTCTTAGAACATTTTACATTGTGACCGAGAGATTATCGGGTTCTTTGTATGTGACTTGCAATACATTTTACAAAGAGGTCACAACCGTTAAAAATGCAATTGCTAAATTGGAATTGAGTGATGATCCAAAGTTGTTGCTTTTGGCTAAGGGCATGCACTTGAAGTTTGACAAGTATTGGGGTAAGTTTGACAAAATGAACCAATTGTTGTTGTATGCTAATGTTCTTGATCCCCGTTACAAATTTGAGTATGTGAGATGGAGCTTGAGAAAATACCTAACCGAAATAGAGGTTGAAAGCAAGGTTGTTCAGATCAAGGAGGGGATGAAAAAGCTTTATAATTGGTATGAGAAGATGACTCTTGAACATGAGGAAGCCGAAGCATCAAATGTTGAGACCTCTAAGAACAAGGACAAGAATGGAAAGCGGAGCATGGAGTTGAGTGAGGCATTGGATTCGGAATTTGATCAACACATGGAAGAGGAGACTAATATGGTGAGCAAGTCGGAGTTAGAGAGGTATTGGTTGGAGACTATGGAAGATCGAAAAAATGAAAAGTTTGATCTCTTGACTTGGTGGTTCACTAATTGTACAAGGTATCGCATTCTCTCTCAAATGGCACGAGATATTCTAGCTATTCCGGTATCTACCGTTGCATCCGAATCCGCTTTTAGCACCGGAGGACGTATTCTTGATCCATACCGGACCTCTCTTTCTCCCAAAATGGCGGAGGCCCTTATTTGTGCACAAAATTGGTTGAGGTACCCGTGCGAAATATCTCTTCGAGATATGCTAGATGAGGTGGAGGAACTTGAATCGGGTACAACTATTTAACTATAATTTGTTTGTTTTAGTTTTGTTTTACGTATTTCATGTTTTAAGTTGTTCGATGTTTCCATGTTTTTGTTCTTTTTTAGTGGTTTTGGAAGCTAACTTGGAGGAGTCATGTGTCACGGAGGTATAATTTCAAAAAAGCATTGGAGAAAGATGGGTAAATGTCACCGAGGTTTTGAATAGCTAAATACAATTTTTTACTACTTGGTGCACTTCTTGTATGCAATTTTTTGATTGATCTATTGTAATTCATGTTCAGGAAGGACTTGAGAGTGAGACAGTGAATTGCAAAGTGTGCTGGAATGAGATGTGCTACTGGAAAGTGTGCTGGAATGGAAGCCTGGAATGACTTTTGTTTTAATTTTTTGTTGTTGTTTGGACTAATATAATGTAGTAAATGTACTAATGTAGTGTGCTTGTTGCTACTGCCAGACTTAGTTCTATTGTAATTCAGGTTGCTAGTAGCTACTGCCGTGCTTAAACATAAGAGTTGTAATGCGTTTTTGTTTTGTTTTTTTTTTTTCCGGGCTGGTATTGTTTTTTAATTGTTGAATTATTTTTCAATGGGCTAATTTGTGTGTGTGGGCTGAAATTGATAAGGTCATTGAGGGTAATGGGTTGGAATTGATTTTGAATGGGCTAAAACAGCTTTACATGGGCTGAAATATCTTTAAATGGGCTTAAAAAATTTTTGTGGGCTGTAAATTTATCATTGGGCTACCTTTTTTTAATTGGGCTTGGCCCGAAAAAAGCCCAACTTCTGAGAACCGAACCGAACCGAGAACCGAACCGAACCGACCGAACCGAACCGAGAACCGAACCGACCACCAAAATTCGGTTTCGGTTCCTTCCCCTCTCAGAACCGGTTTCATCCGGTTTCGTCAAAATCCCCCCTGAACCGAACCGAACCGAACCGGTTACACCCCTAGTTAAAAGTCTAGAGGTGGCAAATGAACAAGTTTGGGCGAGTTAAAACGGATCACAGGTCAAATATGGGCGGGTCGAACACGGGTCAATAAGTAAGCGGGTTGAAATGGGTCGGGTCAAATATGTGGGTCAAGCCAAACCCAACCCAACCCGTTTTCCTCTTCTTCTCTCTCTCTCTCTTTTTTTTTTTTATAAAGTTTTTATTTTTTCATCCATCTTTTCCTTCTCCCCTTTCAAGTTAAGGAGTAGAAAAGTACTAAAAACTAACGAATATAAAGTAAAAAAAGTAACTTGTGGACAATATATTGAGTTCTTCCTTTTTTTTTCACCCTAATCATGGCATATATTGCCATTGGGCAGAAGCATTCCAGCTAAATCGGTTTTTTTTCCTTAAAATTTGCTAAAATTATTTGACTGAAAATAGACATAAAATTGTGTAGTTTCTCAAAAAATTTCACGAAAAACGAAAAAGTACCAAACAATTGATAGTTTTTGTCTAGAGTGTTGTAGATACGAGTGTAAACAGTCGAGCCGAACCGAGCTTCGGTGAGCTCGAGCTCGGCTCGTTTACTAAACGAGCCAAAAACTCGAGTTCGGACTCAGCTCAAGTCTTAACGAGCCGAACCCTTAATGAGTCGAGCTTAGTCATTTATTAAATGAGCCTCTTTAATCGAGCCAAACCTCCCTTAACGAACCAAGTTTTTGTCGAATGAGCTGAGCTCCACTCGACTCGTTTAGTAAACGAGCCAAAAACTCGAGCTCGAGCTCGGCTCGTTTACTAAACGAGCCGAACCTTAACGAGCTGAGCTCAAGAGCTGCTCGGTTCGTTTACAGCCCTAGCTGTAGATGGAGGGAGTAATATACCCCCTTTTCTTTATACTAAACCTTGAAAAAAGTACTCGTCTTGCCGTTTAAAGCACCATGGGAGAGGTTAGTTAAATAAATAACCGAAGGAAAAAAGAAGAAATGGAGAAATGACTAAGGCCTCATTTGGCATAAATACTTATTTTTTTTGTCCTTATTCAAATTTTTTTTTGCATTTGTTAAATTTTTATTGATTTTTTGTGAGAATTATTGCCTTCTTCATGACGAGAGGAATTTAAAATGTAAAAAATTTTGATGGAAACCCAAATTTTTTTAAATAAAGGTAAAAAATTTGGCTTGTTGACTTATTTTTGTCTTTATTCAAAAAATATTGAGTTTTGGTCGAAATTTTTTACTTTTTAGATTCCTCTCGTCATGGAGAAGCAATAATCCTCAAAAAAAATCGATGAAAAACTAACAAATGCCAAAAAAATTGAATAAGAACCAAAAAAAAAAAAAACCATTTGGCTTATAATACCAAACTAGGATTAATGAACAAACTTGGAATTTGTTCCATAAATAAAATACCCCAGTAATTAGGTAATACTCCAGTAATCAGCAATTCTTACTTTTTTTTTGAAGCAATCAGATATATTGAAATGCGAGACTTTCATATAAATGGACTCGAATGGAAGGGGAAAAAAATCAATGTCCAAAAAGAATGAAGGATGCAATATTATATAGACCAATTGGTGACTCTACAGCGAACAAGTGTCAATGAAAAGACGCGATTCCAAATCAAATCAATTTCCATTCACACTCAAAATGAAATATTGACATTTGAAAATATTTTCCAGCAATGCCTCACTTGAATGAAATTGACTCGATAACCAATGCAAAATCAATACAAATGACAATCATATCGAGACTTACCGTTACACGTAAGTACAGAGGTAGGAAATCTCTTATAAACTAAGTTCTTTATCTCTGTGTCGGTACTGTAACACCCCGATTTTCGGAAGTAAAATCGGAGGTATTAAATACTAATTCTCGAAAAACTTATTAAATTTAATTTGAAATCCAAAACAGATAATTCGTCATAAGGATTCATCTATTACAAACTATTGCGAAAATATTGAAAATAGTCTTTAAAGGGATAAACTAAACAGATAATAGAGCCGTCTTCTAGGATTGATATGGGTCCCAAGCGTATTCTGGCTCAATTCCCACTTCCAGATTCTCTTCGGTATAGAATTGGTCACCTTCGGGATTCTGTGGTTCTTCCTGATTTTCTGAAAATCGACACGGATGCCAGTGAAATCATGCACGAGTGAAATAGTTCACCCCGAACTATAATCCAACCCAAATACCCCTCTTACAATACAGCTAGCAAGTAAACATGATAATAATGACACGAATAAGTAAAACAGAGATTTCTCACGTAAACCAGTTCATTACTGTCCATTAGCCTGACGTGTGATCTAAGATCTCCCCACGAGATCTTTCCTCCCCAACCGTTAGCCATGTGATAAGCACCCAATATTGTAGATATTTGGTGCGCTTAGTCCCGTTTTATGTTGTATTAACTTATGTTTATTTAGCTTTTATTATGATTTTGCTCGTAAGGTTCGTTTGAGGATGTTTCAGGTTTTACACCCTAACAAGGGTGATTTTGACGCCATGGACATGCCTCGTGGGAGCCCGAGCTTCCAAGGCCAAGTGGCGGAGTGCCACCGTTCTCCAATGATCAAGTTACTAGGCATCGGGTGAAGTTTGGAAGCGTCGGGTGCCAAGCCTTGAAGCTAGAAGCCAACTCTGCAGTTAGCAAAGCTGTATCCATACAACCGTTTTGGTTGTATCCATACGGTGGCCTTATCAATTCTACAGGGAACAGCGTATCCATACAACTATTTTGGTTGTATCCATACAGCTCCCCTACGGAGCATTCTCAACTCAGGCTTAACAGCTCCGTATCCATACAACCGTTTTTGTTGTATGGATACAGATTGCTTACTGCAGATTTTTCCAGCTTTTTCAACTTTCCATTTATAGAATACTTTCCACTTTTGGTGTGTTTTGGGATATTTGTTGTGAGAGGAGGGCTTGTTTTGTATAAATATAACACCCTCTCTCTCTCATTCATTACATAGATACAAACCACTTTAAGTCTTTTAAGTTTTTGTCTCACCTCCATTAGAGCTCAAGCTTTCTTTCTCTAATTCCTTGAAGAACCCTAGTAAGTATTTGTTGTTCGTCTTTTTCTCGTTTATTAATGTTGTAGCCACGGTTAAGGTTGTTATAAATATCAAGTTTGTTTTTGATTTTATCGGTTAAAAGTTATGCCTTGCTTTTATGCTTTCGTTTATGCTTTAGCTATGAGTGAGTAGTCGTTTGGCTAAGTCTCGGATAATCTTTCCCAAGGACTTAGGTGGTTACTTGGTTCTTGAGCCATCGGGCTTTAAAGCATGATTTTCGGAATAGAGCTTGCTTTGCAAATTCGGTCTAAACTTAGGGGTGTTAACTCCTCGGTATGCCGCTTGTCAAGCGGTCTTGGCAAATAGCATGTCGAGGGCTCGTGGCCTCCTAGGGTTTTGATAAATATTAAAAACAAGTTGGTTCGCCTCCGTTTAATCACATCTTTCGATAAACGTAGTCTTTTAAGTTAAATCCTCCGGGCGTGAGCACGCGGTCGTGACTCTCGCTTGAGTTATAATTGAGAACCGGTAACGGCCTTTGACAAGGGTTAGAAGATCCCTAGACTTGCCTTGCTAACTTCATCGAGCGTTTTTTGTCTTTTTATTACCATTTCCACTTTTTAAAGCAAAACCGACAGTTGGCCGTCTTAAACGCCACAAACCGACCATAAAACCTTCAATCCGAATCAAGCTATTATCGAATTCTCTGTGGGAACGATTCCAGTCTTCCGGTTATTATGCATGCAACGATCTAGCCTTACGCTTCGGGTTTCTATCAACCTTATATTTAAAGGCAAGGTATCGACGTAAGCACCATGCTCGGTCCCATGAGATCACTTCCCTTTGCTGTCGTAGATAACCTAAGTTACAATACTACAACAAGGGGATAGCTTATCATGCCTGAATCACAACTAGGGTTCGCCTATCTTATATACCACATCACAATCATCACTGGACACACGCCAGTCTATCAACTCACCATTGGACACACGCCAGTCTATCACCAAAAACATCACTGGGCACACGCCAGGTTTTATCGTCACAAAATATCTCTGGAACACTCGCCAGGTTTTATCAACATAAATCGTCACTGGACCACCGCCAAGTTTTATCGACAGAAAACATCGCTGGACTACCCGCCAGGTTTTATCAACATAAAACGTCCCCTGGACCACCGCCAGGTTTTATCGACATAAAATATCGTTTGGACCTCCGCCAGGTTTTATCAACATAAACGTCCCCTGGACCACCACCAGGTTTTATCAACAGAAAATATCGTTGGACTACCCGCCAGGTTTTATCAAAACATCACTGGGCTTACTTTGCCAGGTTTTATCAAAACATCATTGGGCTTACTTTGCCAAGTTTTATATCATCACTGGACTCCTGCCAGTTTCAATTCTCATCACAATCTCATCATATCTCAACATCACGCCTGCAGGCAACCTCTAAACAGAAACAAACTTCACAATTTATCCATTACTTAGCATCGTCTACGTGATTTCTATTTCGCATACCACCCCATGTCCCTAGGGTCCAATCTAACATTCAAATTAAGTATCAACACAATATCAATCTCAATAATAATTGAAAACGAATAACAGACGGGTCAAAAAAATTATTAAGCAATGAAATCACATAACCTTTTATGACTGGGCCGTTGCCCTTAATCTCATATGGTCACAAAGTCATTAAGAATGTAAGAATTATTTAATTAAGATTTAAAAATAATTTTCTAGACTTTCGTTAATTAATTATAAGTAATTAAGTTAATTAAACACTAATTAAATACATTAATTAGGTAAAAATATTAAAATAATTATCGTAATCCTAATAAGGGTCCTAGAGGTCCTCTATAACAAGTTCAAGTCTTAAAAGTTGGGTTTGAACGCTCACGGATTTATTTTGAATAAAAGATTCAAGTTAATAGGCAAAACAAGATTAAATAGACAATAAATAATTAAATATTTGATAATATTTTTATATTTACAGAATAACATTATGGGGCTGTAAAAAGTATAAATAAAATTATTTGGAATTTTAAACCTTCTTTATAATATTTTACGGTATTATTATTAAGAAATAATACTTAAATAATAATATATAGTTAATTAAATAAATAAAATTTTATTTTAACAATATATCACTTTTGAGCTGGCAGGAGTCTAAGAAAAATATTTTCGATATTAAAAATATTTTTTATAAGGTCGTTATTAATTTCCGTTTATAACTTTAGTTAAAAATTAAATAAATAGCTAAATATATAAATTAACTACGAAATCAGCAAGTTATGACCTTTAACATGTTGGGAGTCTAGGAAAATAGTTTGGGTAATTATAGATTAGTTTATAAGGTCGTATTGATTTTTTGTTTGAAACTTTAACTAAAAATAAAATAAATAACAAATAACATCAAAAAGTTATGAAATCAATAACTTATGATCTTTAAGAAGTTAGGAATCTAAGAAAAATAGTTTGGGGATTTATAGGATAATTTAAAATGTCGCAACGATTTTTAGTTTACAAACGATCACACGATTACGAATAAAAATTAAACAAATCGGAGATTAAATAAAAAATTATGAAACTAACAAGGTATGAACTTTAGAATGTGGGTAACCTAGGATAAAAATTTCGGGGTCAAATACGATGTTTAAAAGGTCGCACAATCAATTCGACACGAAAGCAAAACAGGCGCGCGGTCTGGGGGAGAAGGAGTTCGCGGCCGCGAGGTTGGCCGCCTGGTTCTTGCGGCGGGAAATCCCGCAGTTCGCGGCCGCAAGGTCTCGGGCTGTTTTGGGTTTTTCTCGTTTTTCTCACTCGTTTCAATGCATGGGACTACGGGGGTCATTGGGTTATGTCTATAAACACTTAATATACTTAGAGGAGGCCTCGGATCGAATTATAGTACCTCGAATCTGATTGGATTTGATTTCGATCGAAACTTGACAATTTGGAACGAAAGCTTCGGGTTTCTTGATCGGAGAACCTCGGGGTCGAATTGATTGATGTTTGGTGATGCTCTAGGTTGTAGAAAGAGTTCGGGATGATCGGATTGGATCTTGGTTGGGTCTAGGCACGAAACCCACTTTTCTCTCTCTCTTTTCTCTCTCTAGAACTCCATAGATTGGAGCTTTGATTTCCTTCGGTTTTTCTCTCTTTTCTGGATGATTAGGGCGTGAAAAATATGGTGCGTGCCCTAGGGTTGGAGTAGTGACGTATTTATAAGAGAATTGGATGAGTTTTGATTAATTTGAGTCCTAACGGAATTGGGTTTCGATATGGACGAATGGAGCTCGGTTTTTGGGTTACGGGGAAAATAGGGACTAAGTAGGAATAAGAGATAGAGAGATGGGAGAGTTGTATGCATGCATGCAACTAGAAAAAAATAGAATTAGATAATTATAGGTATTTATGTATTTTTTAAAAAAAAAAGAAAAAAAAATAGGTGATTGTATTAAGAAAATAATCCTAATAATATTATTATATAAAAAAAAATTGGTTCAAAAATCCGGATCGTTACAGGTACGGCTTGAAGTATATTGGATACTTCTGTCTGGGGTACGACAAAATTCATAGAGAATATTTTTAACACGTGTTTCACGTACCTGGTACGTATTTAATTACTAGTACCGGTGCTCAGTACGTTACAGGTACTAATACGCGTAAGCGTGAAAAACGAAAGCCAATATCCTCTCGAATCCTTGGAGGCGAGAAGCAGAGTTGTAAAACAAGTTTACTTCTCTTTTCTCTTTTTTGCTTTTCTTTGGCAGCACATCGGATGATGTAATTGGTTAGTGGGGAAAAAAAGTTGGAAAAAGTAATACGGAGTATAAATCATTTTCTTCATTTTCAAGTAATCGCTTTTCCGATGTACTCTTTTGTCCCAAGTATTTGTTAAGTTGCACGGAGTATCTGTCGTTGAATCAAGAAAAAATCTTAAAATAGGAGAATCCGGAGATATGTACAAATAGTACATCACAAAATACATGAAAATGTACACCTAAATATTGGTAATTTGGTCGTCTTTTCTGAATTTCTTAAATTCACGTTATATCTTCACAATTAAAATCATCTGTACATCTTCACGTTATATCTTTTATTGTATCCTTTAGTGTCGTGCTATCTTAAGTTTTTTCAATTTCAGCCCTTATTTTTATACTTCTGATTCCTATCACCAAGAATAATAGTTGATTCTAAAATTATGACAAAATTGTCGGTCTTTAAGACAAATTAATTTAGGCATTTTTTTCTCGGAACACAGTGCTTTTTAACATTTCCGAACTCCAAAATCAAAATATTTTGCCAGTGTCCCCTTCCGGCCGAGTTCCACTGCAGCAGACGCCCCCTCTCTTGCCCATCTTGGTCTAGCAAAAAAAAAGAATGATCTCCAAAACCAGAATACTTGACACATGCATTAGATACATAGGACACCGGCACAAATAGTGTACGTACTATGTCTCAAGAGTAACATTACATTAGAAGTTTAGAACTGCCAGAATATTAAGGTCTAATGTTGGGGATTGGGGGATGGTGTTGTGCACATTCGAACCGTCCGCCGGTATCGTGTTCTAATCTAATTCCTTTTAATCATTGTAAACCTTTTGATGATTACTAATTAAAATCCTTTTTGCCAACCACGCCGGATTAGATTGTAGCCTTGTATAGACGTAGGCCACATGATATATATCCAGACTCGTTACATTAATTGTAGCTTCCACTATCGAATTTTTCTTGCAGAAATTGTATTATTTTTAAGTTCTCGTTTTGCGGACCGGATAAACTTTATGATACGGAAGAAGTACTAAAATTTGTTTTGCCAACCATGCGGGATTAGATTACACCCTTGTAGCTAGGTCACTTGATATCCAGACTTGTTACATCCTAGCTTCCACTTTTGGAAAATTGCCATTTAAGCTGGTCAAGCTTCTTTATGATCATAGGATCAATAGGCATTCGGGGATAGTAATCGGATTCGTCTGGCCAACCTTCCTTCGAAAAATTCTCCTATTTCTTCCCTTGGAGATAAAGCATATGGAAGCAGTGCATGAAAGAGAGCTTAGATCATCTCCATTAGGAGGTAGCAAAATCAAAGTCGTCGAAAGAAATTTGAAGAGTCATGTCGCCAAAAGACACTCCAATGCAAGTAGTACACATGTCATACTATTTTAGTGTACAAGAAGTACTTTTTAAAAAGTGTATTGGACAGTCCGGATTTTAAAAAAACTCTTCGCGCGAAGAGCTAAACTTTTCCATCGAATAGATTTTTAAAATCTGGACCGCCCAATGTCGAAACGGACGGTTGAAATCGTATAGCTCCGCAAATTGCTTATTCACGGCTCCTCCGTGAATAAGCCAATCTCATCGTGTTAGATCACTCTTACTTTTTCTCATATTCCTACCTCCTGGTAGTGTTATTCCTCTATTTACTATGGGAGCAAGGTATTTGTTCCTTTCTTTAATTTCCATGTATGGAAGAATGAAAGAAAAGGTGTTTGTTCCTTCAAGGCATGACAAACACTCAACTTATCTACCACTCTATTGCTGCATATATGTGTGCATGAATGAGTATATATAAATAGTGGGAGCGCTAGCTAGCCCACCAACGAGGATCCTTCTATACTAGAGAGTACGTACTTAATTCCCAGATCACTAAGCACTCATCTCAGTTTCAGTCTCAGTCTCACTCACTCTCTCGCTCCTCATCTCTCGCTCGCTCTCTCGCTCTCTCTCTCTCTCTCTCTCTCTCTCTCATCCACTTTGATCATCTCAAGAGAAGAGCAGTAGTTATGAATTCTTCATCCGATAAGCTGACGAAGAATGCGGCTGCAGGCACAAGCAGCTCCATAGAACCAGGTAACTAATTAAACTACCAAATGAATTTATTTGTGAAACAAGGGGGAGGCGATCAAGATGCATGAAACGGCCGATTCAATGTTTTATGTACCAAATATTCCTACTCCCTCCGTCCCAGGGCTGGCCCAGGGATAAGCCCCGTAAACCCTCGGGCTTGGGCAACCCCCCAGGCTGGGGCATGCCAAAAAAAAAAAAAAAAATTAGGTATGATATGAATACAACAAGCTTCCCTTATTTGCCACAAGGCATCTGCTGGCATTGTGGCCAACGCGTATGTGCAGAGTTTAAGGTGATCCAAGTTCGATTCGTGGAGCCTCATCCCTTGTTTTCCCCTTTATTTTTTTCATTTTTATTCTACCTCTTTTTGTTTTCCTCCCAATCCACAATTTATTTTTTCATTTTTGTTCTACCTCTTTTTGTTTTCCTCTCAACCCACAATATTACAAAAAAAAAAAAAACCTAAATTATTATGTTGGAAATTTTCGACTTAACAAACACAATAGTGGAATAATGTAGATATATTCTTACATTTGATTAAAAAAAGTCATAGTTAAAATAAAATTAAGCGAGCTAACATATTTCTGTTTGGAAACTAATATTAGCACTCCAAAAAAATAAAGGAAAGTGGCTTTGGAACTACACTAATATTGGAGTGCCTCCATCAATTTTTGAGTGTCAATATCAGTTTCCTTTTTGTTTTTACCTTCGAACTATCTTTTTGCAAGAGAAATTAAATAGATTGGCTATGATCTCAATTGAAAATGGTGCATTGTTCCATTAAGAGCATTTAGGGACTTCTTCTTCTTTTTTTTTTTTTTATAACTTTTTACACTTTCATTTCAAGACAAGCCATTCTTGTCACATATGTCAACTAAAAAGCACAAAAAGCCGAATAACCAAAACTTAGTGGAATGGACCCCGAGGTCATGGATAAGTAAAATATGATGACTTAATTGAGAAATTTGCTTTAAAAAATGCAAAGAGAAGTTATTTTTTTAATCGGATCATGCTAATTATAAAGCACTATAACCGAGGTTACATTTTGATGTTGAATTTTACGATATTATTCAAGCTAAAGGAACAACATATAACTTTGATGTTGTTGTGTTTTTTGGTAGTTATATGTTTTTTTTTTTTAATTTTGTATGACTTAATAGTAGATGGGCAATAAAGCATGAGGCTGGATTTGGGCAACCTAAATGTCGGGACAGGCACTGCTCCGTCCCATTTTGATTTGTTTCTCTCTTTTGAGTAGTCTGACCTTTAATGCCTTAGGAGCGCTAGCTCTCCCAAAATCAAAAACTACAAGTTTTCAGAAGTGACTCTAAATTTGAAACGATACTCAAACTTTTAATCTTTGGAGCTATCACATTATTAACTAAAAAAAAAAGGATCGATGCTACTGTCACTGACTGCCCCAAGCTATGGAGCGATGCAGCTTTTCAATAATGGGACGAAACAGCCCCTACGTACAATGAATCAATACTCCTCTGTGCTCTCTCTTAGTGCAGTGCCTACGGTATCTTAGAACCTGTCAATTTTCCAATATATCGATCGTCAGATGATTTTTTGGATTCGTTAGGACTCGACGAACATGAAAATTGGGATTCCCACGTATGCGTCTATACCAAGCTTAGATAGTGAATCAAACACATTGTGCAGGGTATCAATTTGGATCTTTCTCAATGTGCTGCAAAAATCAATGGCAAGGATCACGAAACATGAGATTGTCTAAAGGGAAAATCTGTTGCGCAAGTACTTTATTTTTTTTTTTTTTGCCAAAATGATAATAACTTCATTGACAGATTAAAAAAAAAAAAGGAAGATCAATACACAAGATAATCCCTAGAAATAGTATCCGTTCTTAATCAAAAGACAAAAGAAATAGAAAGTTACAAAGGAGGGTAGGCTTCTCATGTACACATGCACCCCTAGACCATGATATTTCGGCCTACTACACACCCGCTTGTCATGTCTTTGAATTTGTAAATTTTGATTAATTTAATTACCGTTTTTTTGATGCGTACAATCTTTTGTTGACAAATTTTTGTTTGATCTGTTATTTCTATTTATGCACTTAAAAATGACATTTAATATCAGGAAGTATGTTATCCAAAAATTCCAGCAAATTAATCTGATGGTGTTTGAATTTTGATCACTCGTAAAAACAAGCTGGAGGGAAGACTCAACGTAGGGAAAAGAAGTACGAGTGGTGGGAGTTACATTCCACTTCTCAAGGCTACTCTTAGAGGAGACTGGAAAACAGCAGAGAATTTCTTCCAACGGGACAAATCCGCATTGACGGGACCAATCAAGGAAACAGAGGACACAGCCCTCCACATAGCAGTTGGGGTAGGAGAGGAAAACATCCATTTTGTGGAGAAGTTGGTGGAGCTAATGCCTGTGGAGGCACTGGCGTTGAAAAACATGGACGGCAACACCCCGCTTCATTTGGCCGCCTCCGTCGGCAACACCAAGGCCGCCGCTATGTTGGTGGGAAAACACCCGCCTTTGCTTTATATTGCCACATCCGTTGATTTGTACGGGGATTATATGTTGCCCATTCATTGTCCGGCTCTATATGGTCGGAGGGACACACTTTTGTGTTTATTGGATGTCACTAGTGATGATCAAGTGGCCGTCAATGAAGATTGTTGCGCTATGTTTGTTGATTGTTTAATATCTTCAGAGTTCTTCGGTGAGTCACAACTTTAATTTGAGATTAAATTCTTTTTTCCTGCGGTAGAAATCTCCATTTTTCCACTATCGCCTATTCGGTCTTATCATGTGCTTATTGTTAATCAGAACTGTTCATGTTGGAGACCCCATATAGTAGCGTACTGACACAAAAAATAAACTTGATCGGACATGAACATAAGTATAAAAAATTTCAATTTTGTTTTGTAAAATGGGTAATTTAATTTTATTATTATTGACAGAATCAGATCGTCTATTTTATAAACCAAAATTTAAATTTTATTATATCTATCGACTTCTGATCAAGCTGATTTTTTGCATGTCAATACTATATTGCGGGTCTTAAAATATGAACGGTTCAGATTACAAAATAGACGTTTGATGGGGACCACAATAGGCGATAGTGGAAAAGTGGAGTTTTACACCGGTAGCGGATATAATTTATTCTCCTTTAATTTGGCAGCATCGTTAAAATTTTCAACCCAATCATCTTTTTTATTTTTTTTTTTAACCAATCTAATTTTTTTTGTTTTGAACATGTATACCTTTTGGTGACTTATGTAGTATTTTGATGACTCATTTTTGTAGTTTCTAAAGTTGCGACTCCAACCCACCCCTCAAACTTCATTAATTCATTCCTTTTTTAATTTTTTTTCTAGTCTTGAATTGATCATTTGAGGAATCACTATATTTGAAGAGAGATAAAGTATCACCAATTTTGATGCGGGTTGGAGAAGTTTTTTTCAACATATATTACTTCTCAAAAACCTTAAAATATAGTGTTTGATGAGTGAGTTGGAGAATGCTCTGAATGAGTTTTTGTAGGATTGTGGAGTTTGTGTGTGAATGTATTTGCTAATTTTATTCCTAATTTTAAACATAAATGCAGATATAGCTTTGAAATGGGTTGAGAAATATCCTCGTTTAGCTATAATAATAAGCAAATCTCGATTTCTTCCTTCTGCATTGGAAAAGATGGCTGGGAAGGGCTCTGCATTTAAAAGTGGAAGTCAGCTCAACTTTTGGCAGCGCAAAATATATCCTTGTAAGTTTCCACTTTAATTTCTTTCCGGAAGACAAAAGGAATTATCCCAATAAAAGGTTTATTTTATTGCAACAAATAAGACACTCGGAAAAATTAACATTAAAAATATTTTAAAATTTAGGAAAGTCATATATTTTTATGAGAGGATTATGAATCATAAAAAAAAAAAAAAAAAAGACGCACAATTGATGATAAAAAATTTGAGGTATATATAAATGGTGCACCATATTTACAATTAGAGCCTAATGTTTTATTTCTATTCATATAAAAGTATACATAAATATTTTCTCATCAATGTGTTGTGTCCCACAATTTTTTGATTTTACGTGTCATAATCAACAGCAGAATGAGCTCCAATGGACGGACCAAAGCATGTTCAGAGCTATTATCCGTTTGACAAGTTTATTAGAATGCTATTACACGGTCTTGGGTAGAATACGCCTAGCGTGCTCACTTGGCAGCACCTGCCGCGTGCAGACCAGGGACATGCACACCCATCCTTGGCATACCCGGCTCTGATACACGGTCTTAGGTAGAACTCAACACCAAAAGCTAGCTAAATGAAGGTGCCTTCACGCTTATTGTTAGGATATTCGCAACACACACATGATTAATGAGTATAAAACAGTAAAGAAATCGACACAATAATATACGTGGTTCTCCAAAACCGAGTACGTCCATGGGAACGAGAGATCAATCTTTGTTATTGATGATCACAGTACATAGGATTTTACAACAGAGAATATTTATACCTTCTCTATTCCTACCCTAATCCAGATTATGGCCTGAATACCCATAATACCCTTACAACATCGTACCATACCAAGGGGGGCACCCCGCCAAATTATGGAACGCCTGGAACAACCAATCTACTCCGTTTCGCTTCGCTCCACTGCTCTCGCAACTGGCCCTTATTGTCAAAACTTCTCGGTACCTCTCATATATGAGCCACAAGTTGTAACACTTATATTCTTTATACTACTTTGGTATCCAAACAATATGGAACTTTGCTTCACGTTTTTGTGTGTGCATTTACGGGTGTTTTGGTTCGTAAAAAGTAAACAACACATGTAATTAACCTTTATATTACTCTACAATTTTGTTACAAGAAGTTTGACGTTCTACCGTATTCATGAAAAAAGTCAAATTTATGGCTGGGGATATGTTTTATACAGGAGGTGAAGAAGTTCATACACCCGGGTTTAATAGAGCTCCGAAATTGGGATGGAGAAACTCCTGAGATGGTGTTTACGAAAGAACACATGGAATTGGAGGCTGAAGGAGGGAAATGGATGAAAGAGACAGCAAGCTCATGTACAGTCCCGGCAGCGCTCATTGTTACGATTGTCTTTGCAGCAGCAATAACCGTTCCAGGCGGCAGCAGTGGTAATACAGGCCTCCCAGTTTTCTACCAAAAAGTGGCATTCATTACCTTCGCCGTGTCAAACGCATTCTCTTTCTTCATGTCTGCCACATCTCTGTTAATGTTTTTGTCCATCCTGAATTTTCCCTACGAGGAGCGCGATTTTCTCTACGTTCTTCCCAAGAAGCTAATAATTGGACTGTTCACTCTATTCCTGTCCATAACAGCAATGGTGGGGGCATTTAGTTGCACACTCTATCTCGTGTTTGGGCAAAATAAGGCGTGGATACTTATTCCAGTGGCTGCATTAGCTTGTCTACCAATCACGTCATTCATCACCTTACAATTTCCCCTCCTTGTCGCTCTCATCTCTTCCACATATGGCAACGGCATTTTCGGCAAGCAAAGTGATAGGATGCTTCATTAGCATGATGATCAGCACAAGGGGAAAAAAATCCAAGCATGTAGGCATCAAGGGCAGAACCGTGATTCGTAAATAAAGGCTCAAATGCCTTTAGACCAGAACCAGTAAGTATTTGGTCAAATTTGCTATCGAGGGTAGAAATTGAAATTTATTTTTATAAGAATTCTTAAGGTATTGGTTGTTTCACTACATGCTTCATAGTACTGTATGTTGTATGCATAAATTGATACTATTGTGTACACTTTGAATAGTCGCCCATGGAGCACTAGTTCATCAAACTTATGCTGCTTAAAACTTGGTTTCCAAAACCAAAGGGGAGTGCTTTTACTAACCACACTCTCTTTTTGTTTTTAGTGTGTGAAATTACCAAAATGTCATTGAATTTTTGTGCAAAAATTATTCCATTTGGATAACAACAAAAAGAAAATATTGAAAAGTGAAAGGGTGTTTTGGTAACTTGACACACTAAGAACAAAAATAAAACTGTGGTTAGTAAAAAAAGAGTGCGAAAATCACTTCCAAACCAAAACATACACAAGGCCATTGTCTTCTTCCAAGGTCTGCGGCGAGTTTGGAGGAGTCCATGGTCAAGCCCGGGAGAAGGACGCCTCCTTTCACGCCCATCTTGGTCTAGCAAAGAAAATGAAAAACCTCCAAAACCAGAATACATAACACGTTATCTAGCCCGAATGTGTCCCGGATGCAAGAGGATTGGAGTCATGAAAATGTCTCTATTTTCCATTCAACCAAATTAACCAAGCAAAGGGAAAGACACAGGACCAAGGTATACCTGACTCGTGGATGATGACTTTTTCTTTTCTTTTTTGTACATCGGAAATTTCCATTTGAAGTATTCAACCACTACTCGTAAGGTGTTTAAAAGTAATGCTGGGAGTCCCTTTCAGTAATTCACTAACGCAATTGACGTAGAAAGAGAGTAGATTTTGATGATATTTTACATTCATCATCTCATTATTATTGTTTCGTTTGAGAAAGGCAATTGCATCGTACAATATATCTTAGTCTTATAATGGGGGTTAAACCCTCTGTAGGATTTCGTAAGAAAACCCTAAACCCAAGATTTCATGTCAAATCATTGAAGAAAATAATACTGGATGCGTACCTGTCGCCATGGAGGATGAAAACCGTAGTGCGTGATTATTCGTCTTCCACCTCCAAAGCCCTTCTCTTGATATTGACCTTAGTCTCACACACGATGGGATGATATGAGAAAAGAGGCTAGGGTTTGGAGTGGGGACCTTGACCACATATTTATAAGCCCCAGTTCCATCATAGCCCATCATAATAGATGGAACCATATTAGGCCCTTTAATTGGTCTCTACATATAAAATAAACCCGCACCACTTAACGCACGTGATATGACCCAAATACGTGCTAATAGAGAAGTATCTATTACCCGGGTCACATTAATTGAACGATCACAACTTAATGGGTAATACCGACATCACTCAAGCCTTATTCGACAACATACAATGTTTAATTTTATGATCTATGTAGGCCCACCAACAGAAAATTGCTAACACCCTCGACATGAAAACTAAGCAACCAACACTCTTTACCAAATTGAGCTAGACCTCACGTTCCTGAATCTTTGTTAGAGCATCTCTAAACGGTTGGCCAGAGCTATTGTCATTTTTTGGGCATCAATTAAACCAAACTACTCTCTCCTGGCCCTACCATTTTCTTGGCTGCCATTTTTTAAGCCAAATTCGACTTGGGAAACCACTGAAGTCATTTGTGTCACACCAGCATTTTTGTGTTACCAATTTTTATTCAAATACTATAGAATGATTTAAATGGTCCAAGGATCATGACGGGTTAAGGTAAATATTTTGACACCAATGGGTCAACTTTGCCGAACTTTAAAAAAAAAATGCTATTGTAGCAAGTTAAAAAACCAAATTTAACTTTAAAAAAAAAAAACACGGTTCAAAGCCTCGAACCCATAGCAAGCCAAAAATTGAATTTGACACGGAAATATTTGATATTCAGCCAGAATGATTCTTTTCCACCACACATTCGAGTGAAATCTAAACACTTTGACTTTGTTCCACAACAATGTGAGGGGGAAAAAGATGATGGGCACCAAATAATTTTCATCTGATGGCAAAGAATGTTCTTTTTTTTTTGATCAGCTGATGGCAGAGAATGTCGATTGCTCTTTAAGAAGAGTCCCCTTCCTATGAGGGCGTCCTCATTTTAAATAAAATGCGGATGTCCCATTTTCTCCCCTTTCCCGATCAAATTTTGATGATCCGAGCCGCTCAATGTGTTCAGAACATGATTTTAGGAATACTTGCTAGATATCAGCCAATAAAAATGACCGGTAAGGGCTTGATTTGAGCAATTTTTATTTGAACCATTCGATAAAATACAAACAAAAACTGCTCGGATGAAGCCCTTTTCCGGTCTTTTTTTTTCTAATTTCTTGCGAGTAGCCTTAAAATCACGTTCTGAACATATTGAGCAGCTCGGATCATTGCAAATTGGTTGGGAAAGGGACGTCCTTAATTTTATAAGTTAAGGGCGCCCTTATTGGAAGTTTTGTGTTTTTAAGAGAATGTTGTACGTTTATTGTAAGATTTTAAGCATAGAAAAGTCATTTTATTGAGGGTTGTCGTCGCACTATTGCTTGGTCAATTATTTGTTTGGTAAATATGACCATTTATTTTCAAACCTACCTTGAAAATAGTTGCATTCCGGAAATTAAGTTGAGGTTTTAGCTGTAAATGTACTAAGTGAGCTGAAATGAACTTCGAAAATTTGTTGGGCTTATTTCCCGAAGTGAAAGGCTTGATTAAATATGCAAGTTAATAATCAAATGGTGGTTTCGGAACGAAGATTTTTACGTTGTTCTCTACTAGTTTTGGGAAAATGTTGCTCAAGAAGTTTGTTACCTTCCTTCTTTGTGTAGGAAGCGATTGATGTATCATCCATATTTTTTTCACTTTTCGCCATTGGTTGGAATTGCTAATTAATTTCTTTTGGAGAAATATAATTGCTTTTGTAAATTAGCATCGGATGATAGGCCAAGAATTTGCGTTCATGGGGCCGGGATTGGTTTGGTTTGGTTTTGCACTGAACCTAGTGGTGGGAAATTTAAATTCCCAACTCGGCCTGTTCCAATCCAATAAGTTGAAAGTACAACAATAAAATCCTGCAGCAGGCACTATTTCATAAAAATTAACTTGGCATATTTGTATATATACACGAGGGTAGCTAAATAAATGTAATTACAATTCGAGTTCGGGTTGGGGTGCGAATAACGTATAAAAGTCTATCCGAACTGAAAATCATCGGTTTTTCAAATTAAAAATGAAAACCAAACCTATAGTTAAAACCAATCGGCATGAGTTGATTTGGGTGTTCTTCGTTCTCGGATGAAATTGTTGTCCCTACTCACTGCTATCGGAGTATTATTATATACGGAGTACCATACCGTCACGTGAATAGGATTTGAAGAGATGTCACGATCATTCACATCAATATCCACAGGCAGGAAGGGCGCGGAAGCTACCGTTTCTAGAATGCAAATGTGATTTGTTTCGTGATATTTCTAATTGTTAAGGAAATAAAATCTCACATTGTTTGGGAGTGAAATAATATCTGAGATTTCTTCACTCATTACCAATTGATTTTATGATGGATATAAAGTTTATACGGTAATCAATGTTACAACTCAAATAAGGAACGTGTACCCTCGCGAAAATCTGTTTATCTTTGTGACTATCTTTCGGGGTCCTTTGATTTTCAGATAAGATATTACTCGCTAAACTATTACTACAACTAATGGGATTAAGACAGTTCTAGTCTTATTAAAAAGGAGAGAGAGAGAAAGCCAGACGGATCTAGTGATGGCTAGCTGCGGCAGCGGTGGCAGTCTGCGGGCAGTGATGCATGGCTGCGGTTTTGGTTGGCGGTTAGGGCGGCTATCTATCACCTGACCTGCTTTCTTTAGAGCATTAATTCGCTGTAGATTTGTTATATTTTTCTGTTAAAATGTTTATTAAAGTGTAGATTAGGATATATAAAAAAATGGATCCTACAAGTGTGTGTTAGACATTATTAACTTATGAGTATGTTAGTGTATATATATATATATATATATATATATATATATATATATGAATACCCCAAGCATCCGCAATAGGAATAATCAAAATCAATAATTAAAATGTGTCACGTCAGCATTTGATTATCCATTTAGTTCATAATCAAAATTAACAACCCCTATCTCCACATTGGTTATTTTTGCATCCCTAACCAAAAAAAAACCCCACAATAAACAATGCACCTATGTCCAATCGCAAACGAGTTCTAATCACGCACCCGACCACACCAAATTATTGGTCTCGATGAGACGATTCCAATGTTAGGCGTTTTTGAGTTATTGAGTTTTGAGTTTGGTTATTGGGTTTAGTTATTGAGTTTTGGTTATTGGTAAAAGTTGTTAAGTTTGTTTATAGAATGGGAAGAATTTGATTATTTGCTAAAAGATTTGTAACTTTGCTTATTACAATGTGAGGTATTTTTTGAATATTGTTGTTAAATTTGTTTATCCACATTTTACAATGGGGATGCTCTTAATGGGTTAGTTAGGAGTGTTATTTTTTTATATTAACTCTTTAAAAATATGTCAAAAGCAACGGCTATAATCCACGTTATAAGAATTATGTTCAGAGCTGATTTTTGTTATTTCTTTCATGAAACCCCGGTGCCTTCTCTATTTTGCCCAAATTCTGGTAGTTTTTCATTGCATACAATCCTATTAATGATGAATTTAATTATTTCTTCAAGTTCTTCTGCCAGTGAAAGTTCATCCGATGACAATCAAATAATTGTTCAGGTAAGTGGGATCCATTGATGGAAGGGGTGGATTGTAGCCCTTTGGTGTTCAACGCATATAGAAAAAAAATATATAAAAAAAACATCGGAAATACAAGCAATAGTAAGTTTTTAAAAAAAAAAAAAAAAGTCGGGAGCATTTATGTGTGCAGAGGATGCTACTACTTAGTTTTATTTAAAATCCCCTGTTAATCAAAAAAGAACAACAACAATAAAATCCATATAGTCCCCAATCATTAGGGGTATGAACGGAGAGGATTGAAGTCAGACCTAACATTTGACAATATATACAAAATGGCTGCTCTAAAAAAAACCACTTAAACAGCGGCCTTTTATACTGTTTTACTCCCCCCCCCCCCCCCCCAATTAAGCCAAATGACATCAGAAAAAACAAGCTTAGAGACTCAATTCAATTTATATGCATATTACCCTGAAGAGGAAAAAAAAAAAAACCCTTTACTTTTGGCCCATGGTTTTCCCGAAACATTTTTGCTTTTGGCCTTTCATCTTTTAATACGGAGGACGGTCAGATCTTGTTACTTTAAATCCACTTTAGACTACAACCTTTTAATATGGACGGTCAGATCTTATTACTTTAAATCCACTTTAGAGTACAACCTTAATTTTAATACGGACAGTCAGATCAATCTTAATGCCGTAGAACATCTTCGATCAGTACTCAATTGTACAGCAGAAATCTCCGACAACTAGAGAGAGCCCAGCACTGGCCAAGTGACTTTGGAAGAAGATTATTATTTTTTTGATAATTGGAAGAAGATTATTTGCCATCAACCACTTCGCGGGCACGAAAAATATGGCCGACTCTTCACAATCAGGTAACGACCTAGCCAATCTAGTCATTCTACCAATTTTGCAAATGATTATTACCGGATTGATTTTGTTTTATACTCCCTCCATCCCAAAAAAGATGACAATTTTTTAAATCCGTATTATTTTTCATCGCTTATATCTTTTAATCTATAATAAAGTTTTTCATGAGTTTAAAAATTTTGTATAATAGAACTATTCGAGAACTATCAAATAAGATCTATATTGCATATGTTTTGAGATTCATATTGAAAGATATAACGAATTGAAATTGGCACAGATTTCAAAAATTGACATCCAATTTGGGACGTTGGGAGTAGTAATAACATATACACTACTAGATAATCTTGTGTAAAACTCGTAGAATGGAACCAATCCAAACAATTGGATTACAATCCAGTATTAGTTTCAATCTACAACTCAATTCAAGTTAAATTTTCTACTTACCACCATTTAAAGCGCATGAAAATTGGGGAAGAAAAAGAACAAATTAATACCATTTGGACTCCTACTTTAACTTGCGAGTAGACACAAATGGCTTATATAGACATGGACGTCCGCGCACATACCCGAACGTCCGGAACTGTCCGTGTCAGAACACAAATGGGTTCCATACGGTAAATATGGGGCCCACATACATAGCAGGTTTTCGGACACATCTATGTCTGAATCTGTGTACTATATTTGTGTCTGTAGCATTTTTTTTTTTTTCCCGACTTCCTCTACAACAGTACTCCAGCTAGAAGATGTAAAATCCGGGAACTAAACTTCTTGTTCACAGGGTCTGTGAATTCGGTAATGGTAATACATTTACAGAATTTTTGTAACAAATTCAAGGGGTGGTGCGAAATTGGTTTCTTTTATTTTTTTTTTTTATCAGCAGAAATGCCTCGAAAGGCTACAAAGAAGAATAAAATTCATTACACAAAGCAGAAACAAGAATAGGAGCCGGAGGATGAACCCTCCATTAATCCAAGGGAAGACGCCCCTTCTTCGTCTTTTATTGGCAAAAGATGAAATTTATTAAAAAACGGAAAAAGAGAAGGGGATTCAACGAAAAATTAGATGATACACAACAAGTGTAAAATCCAAGCCACCCAAAGATCTACAAGGGTCCAAACCAAATAAGACATTAAAACCCGACCCAAAACCCAAATAAAACAATAATCCCCAGAAACACCCAAATCCGGTCCAAACCTGGACCGGCCCGCCCAATCCATCCCCCAAAACTCTAACCACTATAGCCACCCCTTCCGTACAAACCACCGGCGCCCCGCTGTTAAGTCGAGCCAATCTCTTTCAAAAGTAGAGACCGACGGCGGAAACAAACCGACCTACGAAAACAGAAACCGCAACAATCAGAGCCATGGGGCCAAACCAACACCATCATCAGCCCCTCCCCAGCAGCACAGACATCAACGGCAAGAGCAGCAACCCAGAAGCAGCGAACTACCAGTCCCACGCCCGATTGAGAGCTCCGATTGGTCGCCGACGACTGGATTTCGGCGCACAAAACGACCAGAACACCCAGCCATAGGGGCCGCATCCACGTCACCACCACCGAACAAAAACCATCACCGAACGACGTCACCATCTTCACCAATCAATTTTTGGAAATAAGCAAACCTGCAAAACAAAACATTAGAAAAAAAACAACTATCTACACCAATCCCATCACACGACTGCCCTCCATGCACCAACACAAACCCCGCTAGATCTACACCTCCAGCCCCCACCACCAATGACCACCGAGCTCGGGCCACCCAACGCCACTAGGCATCTGGAGGAAACCAGGGAGTCCTCCGGCCGGAGACGGCAGCAGCCGCCCCACCCTCCCACACAGAGGAGGGCAGTGACCCAAGAAAACGCAGGCGAGAAGTGAAAGAGAAAAGGGCAAAACTGGAAGGGGAGAGGAAAGGAGAGAGAGATCGCGGGAGGGAGAGGAAAGAGGAGCCCCTTCTTCAAGGCCAGAGATGAAGCCACAAGGTGAGCCAACTGATTGCCTGATCTTCTAAGTTAGCCCAACTGAATGAAGGCCCCCTTCTCTTGAACTTAATTTAAATTTAATTTAAATTTAGAAATTTTGTCTTTATTTGAATTTTTTTCGTATTTGTTAATTTTGCTTCAATTTTTTTTTGGGTTATTGATTCGTCTGGACGAGATGAATCAAAAAAGTAAATTTTTTTTTTACTTTACCCAAATATTTTGAAAAATAACTATTTTTTATCGTAAAATTGCAAAAATATTTTTAGCCAAGTATTTTGAAAACTGTAAGTGAATGCCATACCGCAAGTGGGACCTCACAAACTAATCTAATCTAATGCATAATCAAAAGACCACCGAACTAGAATAACACCAACGTCGTCGACTTTTATTCTCTGGCGGCAGTGTTCTATCTGACCATATCCTCGACTCATATCGAGGAGTGACGCGGGTTCAAAATAAGGAGTCTGAATTTCCATGTTTACAAATAATTAACTATAATATCACAATTAATCACATACGACTTTAAATACAGTGACGCACCAAATACCCGACCAAAAAATTGTATTCACCGTTAAACATCATGGGCTTATCGAAAGATACATTAGAATGTATATAACGAGACGTGGCTTGCTGAAAACCGCAGCATCGTAAGTTGATTAGATCACTACTTTCTTTTGAAGTTTCCAATCACATCTATCCGTCTTCGTTTTAAGGACCCATACCATACTCAATCCACTTTCATCTTTGTCTTTAGATTGTTGGAAAATTGGTCTTCAAAATGATGAAAGTTATGGGGTCATATCGTCAAAACCTAAAACGATAGAAACCATTTGAGTCTCATTAAGAGAACAATGTCCTAAAGACAATATTTGTCCCCACCAGAAGGTGTACACTGGGTTACAGCAAATTCGCCTTCAAGATAAAACGAATCTAAACTCTAGGTTCTTTTTGTCTGCGTTTACACAAACGAAGACAAACAGAATATCCACTTAGCAATTGTAAAAGAACCAAGAACTAATAAATTATTTTGAAAATCTCCAACAAATTAATCGGATTGTGTATAGGAATTAAGGAAATATAATAGATTTACTGGTAGTGAGCTTGATGCCACTTAACAAGTTTCAATGAGTTGCCCCCTGTTTAATTGTCACTCTGAATTGACTTGTTTGGCCGTGTTGATGATCAAGGGCGGGAGCTAATGTCCACGGGTAATGGACGACTTGGTTTCAGTTTCGTCGGAGAAATTTAGAGGTCTGTTGCTTGGTTGCCCCGAGTAGTCCTTCCCCGGCGGTTTGCTCTGTGGCCATTCGCTGGGGAATTCAAAACTATATTATCCGATTTCTCAATAGAGAGATTCCTCGTTGGGGTATCTTGATACCGATATTCCTCACATTGAGGTTATCTTGATAGCGAATTATCGATTTCAGCACAGTGGTGGTTAAGTTGGGCGGTTAAGTTGACCCGCTAGACACCTCTAATGCCAGCGTTGCTGCTCAGCATGGGTACAGCTCTAGACACTACCCCGAAGGGGGCTTAGTCCAACCTGGACAAGACATTGCATGGGGGAGTACTCAACAGTCAACACAGATCGACCTCCACCATAAAATCTCAAATTCCAAAGGAACAAGAGGAGCGCGGAGATGTGAATAGCCACAAAAATGTTTTTTTAAATCTCAGTACAATAGAAGTAAGCTAGCCAGAGAGCGAGATTTTCGGTAAAAGAACTAGGCTAGTAAATAGTATTTGATAATTGACGATTGTTTGGCTACAAGTCAACCTCTATTTCGTAGGTCATATTCAATCCTAAACCATTATATGGTTACATCTTTCCATGCATGTACTACTTATGGTTCGCACATATTTTGGCTGAATTTTATTTTATTTTTCTAGGAATAATAATCTCACCGTATGTTATTTCAATGTTCATGTGTGTAAATTAGATATAAGCGTCACAGAAAAGAAGCGTTTGACTTGTTTTCTCTATTGCGGTGGAGAAAGGAAGGTACTCCCGGATGGTACCTTTTATTATGTTGGGGGCGTTTCTGAAGCTATGCTGATTGAAGACAATGTGTCGAACAAGGAGTTGCTTTCAAAAATAGGTTCTTGCCTAAATATATCGTTGCATAACAAGTCAATTTTTTACAACACGAAGATGGACAAGACAAAGTATCTACGCATGAAAGACGACAACGGAGTAAAAATGATGTTTTACTTAAATGAAGACCAAGTTGATGTGTTTGTTGACGAAGACCCTTTCTATACTAGTACCAGGTATATTCAATTTGTGTCACAATTGTTGAATTGGAAGTTTAGTTCGGCTGCACTCATTGTTGGCTAAAATTATTGTAATGTCGTTCAATCATTGTGAACAGGGAATCGAACATCGTGAAAATCAATAATACACCGAGAGGTAACACTATACCCACTAGCTACTCTCTGTGTGGTAATACAACAGCTTCGTTACATACGGTTCGGCTAACAATGGGTGAGAGAGAGAGAGATAGAGAGAGCAACGAGAGACAAATTAGGGCTCAATTAATTAAATTCATTAGGGGAAAGTGGATTGCCCTTTAATTTGAAGGGTAAAATGGTCTTGACAATGACAGTCTTCAATGTTTGTGACAGTACTGTTTTAGATGAGTTCATCAAAGTGATGTTTGGAAACTTCAGTCCACTGTGTGCAATTGATTTATGTCCTTTCCGTTGAACAAAAATTTCCTCTTTAGCTTTTCCTCTTCATTGATTTTCTCGTTTATACTTTATACCCTTTCTTAATCTCGTTCAATTTTCTTGCCCACCATCTCTTCTTACCATTGTAATTTGTAACAATATTAAGGTAGTTTCCGTGTAGTGATTGTGGACTCATACATGCAAGGATATTGAGCATAAGTTTCCATGGGATTGATTCGAAGGCTAGAGGAGTACATTAGTTCATGTACGTACTTGGTAGATCTATATTGTAGTTATAGTTCATGACTTGCAACACAACACAAGACAATATCGATTCAGGCATAGGTCGATCAATGGCTGTTGAAGGATTCCTGATCAATAACTAGCAACAGGTAGAATTTTTACAAGAAAATTTACGGGCAAAAACTTCTAGTAGTACGTTCTTAACTCCTAATTGTAATATTTGAGAAGAAAAGTATTGAAGGATATTCGATATGGAGTTTTTAAATATCCATCCCAATTAGTCATACAACGTAAGATTTCATCCCACCCACTTTTCGTGCTTATGTTTTTGATAGGCGCGTGAAATTCGTAAATTTAAGCGCCTAAGTAGGGAAATCAGCGCGTTAGACGTGCCTTTAATTCTCATTTTCCATTTAATGCGTGCACGTGTTTGGATTTTGTGTTTTTGTTAAATTTGCAGGGAATTGGGATGTTTTGGCACAAATACAAGGAATCCTGGAAGGCCGAGATGAAGTTTGAGAGTAAGGGAGGCCGTGGAGTCTAAGTGTGGAACGAGATTTCGTGAGGAGGTGAACAGATTTGCCGCGAGCGCTACAAGAGATTTGGTATAGCGCTCAAGAACTGGCTCGCAAAGTGCAGCAACCGTCCAGAGCCTAAGCTAGCGCTACAGAACTTCTTGTATAGCGCTACCGAATGCGTTACGTGGTCAACGATTAGGGCTAGGGTCAACAGAAGTCAACACGCTTAAGGATTCGTGAGCGCTACACCCATTATGGCCATTATGGTGTAGCGCTACTGAGGCGTTAAGGGGCATTGCAAACGGCGTCGTTTTGGGTATTCCGGGGGGTTAATTCTGATTTTGTTTAAGGTTTTTAATTGTAATTCGAAGGATTAGTATAAAAACCCTAACAACCTTCAATTAGGGTTACGCACGTACTGACATTAATATTCGTTTTTGGTTAACATTGGCTGCTGTTATTTTTGAAGTTTTATTGCAGATTCAAGTTTTAATTGAAGTTCTTCGGATTTTCGGCTCTTAATTCTCGATTTCCTTTTGGTATTCAAATCTAGTTAATTTCTGCGATTCACGGTATCGTATTTCGTTTTTACTTTTAATTCGATTGCTAGAGTCATGTTCTGTTTTAAATATATGTTTATCGTGTTCGTTAGAATTATGAGTGAGTAGTTCCATTGAGTGCGGCCACGGGGCGAAGGCACCTCGAGGCTAGTCTAATTGAAGTTCAACTCGGGTTTAATAAAACAGAATTTTTAAGCAATTTTAGGATACGAAGACTTTTTCTAACGAACAAATCCCGGGCATTGCCGGAGTCCTTGTGAGGGGAGCGAAGGAATCCGGAGCCTTTCTCTCATTCGAGCTCGAAAACTGGTAACAGGTGGTAAGCATTCGTTAGGAAACCTTTTTCCTATTCTAAAATCAAATTTTTAAAGGATTCGCAAAGCGAGTGGATTTTGGTTAAGACTAGTTGCAGGTGTTGGAGTTCTCATGGCTGTACTCCCCGTTTTAAATTTATTCCTGATAATTCAGTTTAGTAAGTTTTAGTAAATTTCAACCAATCAACAAGGGGTGGCTACCTAAGAGCCAAGTTAAAACTAGAATTTCAAGCTTTTGAGTCAAGCATCGTCCGTCTATCTCTGTGGTTCGACCCCGGTACTTCCGGGTATTGTGCTCCACTGGTCGAGAGTCCTACGCTTGGGACGCGTCTTATTTTTAATACACCCAGTCGGTCAAGCAGTTTTCATCCTTTCAATGTATAAATTACCGTTATTACCCTTTTATTATGATATATATCTATATACGCATTTGTTGTTTCCTAAATTAAGGGGATTGGGATGAATATCAATGATAGGCGCGCAATATCGTAGGTATGAGCGCCTAAGTAGAGTGAATTAAACGCTTTAGAGGCGCGTTTTATTCCATTTACCACTTGAAGCCGTACTTTCTTGTGTTTTGTGTTTTTACTTTTCTTGTAGGTAATAAGGCGGTTTTAGCGCCAAGGTTGGAAAGCGTGGCCTCGAGGCCGGTTCGTATTTTGCCGGGGTGTCAAAGCGGAGGTTGCTCAAGCTTGTTTTCATGATTTTGGGTAAAGATGGAAGTTGGCAAAAGTTTTGGATCAAAGTGCGAAGTGCAGTGGAATTTTGGATGGTCAATTTAATATTAGTCAAAGCCCAAAGGACCACTATGTGATTAGTACCATAAATTCCTATAAAACCAATACCAATGTTTTAACCTAGGGGTCTTCGGCAGCTTTTAGAAAAGGGGAATTTATTCCCACGGACGAAACAGAATAGGAAGAACGGGGCTGACGAAGAACGGGTTTCCATCAGGAAAATTCCTTTGTTCTGAATATTGTTAAGTTCTCTTTTGTTCCGAGCTTTTCTTATTCAAGTTATTTGAAATTTTGTTTAATTACTCGCACTCCGGTAACTAGTTTCAATTTTTGTTCTTAATTAAAGTTACTGTTTGGTTTTTAGTTAATTGTTATTTCTTGTTTATTTTTCATCTCGCGGAATAGAAGCATGTTTCAATTTAGGGTTTCTTTTATTTATTGTGCAATGATTAGTGAGTAATCGCATAGGTAGGGTCGCGGGGTGATTAATACTTCGTGGCCAGGCTTGGGTATGATTCACTCCACTTTTCATAATAACAAATTGAATAGGCAATTTTAGGTTGGAATATTTGTCCGGCGGACAGTCCTAGTGTCATTAAAATTCATGCGAACGGAGATCGGGGGTCCAAAACTCATCTCTGGTCGTATGGAATTTAACGGTGTTGTCAGAACTCGTTGAAACTCATGTATGCGAGGGTCGGGGGTCCAAAACTCACCCTTCGTCGTACATGGGAACAGCGGTCTAGGGTTCGCATTCGTCGGGTATTCTGTACTCTAAAGTCAACCGTTTTTAAGAACTTAAATTGGAGTGCATTTATCTGGGTCTGGTTACGAGTGTTAGGATCCCTATGACCGTACCTCTTTTAATTCTCTAAAAAGTACATTGAATTTCTAGATTTTTAGTTAATTTCAACCAATTCAACAAGGGGTGGCTACCTAAGAGCCCGTTAGATTAGTTAACAACCCGAGTTTTAATTGAGCACACATCACTGTCTCTGTGGATTCGACTCCGGTCTTACCGAATAATGTGCTACGTCGGTCTCCGCCCTATGCTTGGGGCAACCCATTAATTTAGGACTAGGAATCGTTCAAGCATTTTTGGCACCGTTGCCAGGGACGGCGTTGTGGGTTGAGAATTCGAGTAATTTTTAGGTTTTTTTCTTTTCTTTTCTTTTCTTTTCTTTTTCTTTTTCTTTGTAGTTTTTAGTTTTTAGGATGAGATAGAAAAACTGTTCTTTTCTTTTTCTTTGTAGTTTTTAGTTTTTAGGGTCAAAAAAAAAACTGATGGGCCTTCTTGATAACACTGGGGAGTTAGAGCAACACCATAGTATGTTGTTGAGTAAATTAGCACAAATTAACGAACCCTATTCGAATTTCGAGAGCCAAGTAGGTTGTCCTTCGAGTCAATCTGCACAAATACAAAATTTTACTGGGGGTTACGAGATTATCCCTTCAAGTCAACTGGGTACCTTTGAGTCCTCTTGGGATCACGAGCATTACTCAGACATTTTTTCGAGTCAATTGGCACAAATTCCTGAACCCTTTTGGGACTATGAGACCCGCATGACTATCCTAAAGAGTCATTTGGCAGAGAGTGAAATTCGAAGTTTTACTGAAAAAGAGAATGAGTCTTTTAGTGAATGTTGGGAAAGGCTCAAGGGTTTTCTCAAAAACGTCACATATCATGTCTATGAGTATCCTGAAATAATTTGTTATTTTTACAGAGGACTTTCTCAAAAGAGTCAACAATATCTAGACGTGATGAGTGACGGGGGTTTTTGGGACAAACCACATGTTGAGGCTTTACAGTTTTATGATCTTTTGGCTCAGATTCCGAAAAATGAATATTGTGCTTTAAATTCTAATAGTGTCAATTCCCTGCCAAAGGAAGAGGTAACTGAGTCACGTCATTCTATGGACGATTTTGATTCGTGGTCTGAAAGCTCCTCCGAGTTTGGAGGGAGTGAAGAGTTTACTCCTAGGGAAGAGGAAGTAGGTCTAGTTAACGATGTTGAGGAGGTTGACTTGGTCTTACCACAGTCCTCTGAATTTGTAAGGGATGAGGAGTTTACTGCTAGGGAAGAGAGAGAAGAGGAAGTTGACCCACTTGTCATTGAGGGTGGGGTTGATGATGGCTTGGAGGAACCTTCTGAGTTGGGAGCGAACGCGAAGCTAACTGCCCAATGTTTCCCCTTTGAGTCTAATGTAAAGGTCGAACCCCCTCTCATGTATCTCCCACTGTTGATCCGCGCTGCCTACGTTTCCCTTTTGCGCTCCTATGAGTCTAGAGAACGAGGAGCTCACTGCCCTCCGTATGATGGTCCGATCGAAAAATCTCCCATTGCTGAGGAGTGGGACGCTGAGATTGATTATTTGCAGTCCTTAATGGACGAGCAAGATAGGAAGTATGGGTTGGAGAGTGAGTCTCTTATTCTTAGGGACCAAGAATTTGTTGAGGAGGAATTAGTTAAGAAACCAAACTTGGCGGAGGAGGTTTTGGTAGAAGAGTTGAAGTCGGGGGTAGTGGAACATATTGATTTTTTGGGTGTTGATGATGTTGATCTTGTTTACCATCCTTCTATTGCAGATTTTGTCAACACCAAGAAATTTGATTTAGTTCCGCTTGGGCACTTTGAGGCTTTCAAATTTCTTAACAAAACTCGGCGATTGCTTTATTCAAAATATCTTTTCTTGTGGTCTGGCCGAATTCAATTTTTAGTGCAAAGCTTAGAGTGGGGTGGTGCATTCTTAGGAGTTGCTTTTGTGCATTTGATTAACTTTTGTATTCTACGTTGGAAAGATCTCTCTCTCTCTCTCTCTCTCTCTCTCTCTCTCTCTCTTAGACTCAAAAAATAAAAACTAAAATAAAATCAAAAAAAATTGAACAACCAAAAAGATTTTCGTTTTAGCTTTGGGCTTTTAATTTGTGGGTCTTGTATAGCCACCCGTTTCTCGCTCATCCGCTTGACACGGGGAGAAAAGTATGACACGTGAGACTGTGTGAATGTCTGGTGGTGTTCTGTTATTTTTATTATTTCTTGTTTTGGTCCGGCTTCTACTAGCGGGCGGTACTAATGTCATTCGTGTTTTTCGGTAGTTGGTACCTAATTCTTTTGCAGGGTGCGGCGCTACACATGGCAGTAGGAGTACTGGTGACAGAAAATTCTTCGAACATCGGCCGAGGTCATGGTGGTTGGCTGCCACCCGTAGGTCCATTTCTTCTCCCTTGTGCTTTCTTTTGTTGTGTCTCCATGCTCTGGGGACATAGCATGTTTCTAGTTGGGGGGAGGGTGTACCTTGTACATGTTTTTGTTGCGTTGCTAGGGTAGTGTGTAAATTTTTATTTTTAAATTTTCTGGGGGATACGTTTGTTGTGCTTGATTGTATGATTAGGCAAGCATGTTAGAATTAGCTGAATTATTATGCCTGTTTAATTCAATTTCATGCATATATTTGGTGCCCTTTGTGAACATGTTTGTGCCGTAGATGACGTTGAGTATGTGTCCCCACGTAGTTAATAGTGCATCCTGATAAACATTCCCATGTTCTTTGTTTTCTTTTTCTCGCATTTGCGGAAAATAGTAGGCTTTTGTTTCACAAATGAGTAGCGAGATGTTTTTCATGCATTTGTGAGAGTTGGAGACGTGCATAGGGGATGAGACAAGGCATTTTTGCATGATTAGACCACATACGAGTCCCATTGGCCAATCTTAAACCAGTTCGAGTCAGTTCCCGAGTCTAACCTAGGAAGCCGGTGTGTGGGTTGGATTCAAGTTGGGGGGTCTAGCTTTGTGCATCATGGGTGTCTTGTTACATTGGATTTGGAGCATTGTTGTCGTTGGAAGTGAAAGTAAAGAAGTCTTAATGGGCGTCATGTTTTGGAACCAAACCCAACTTTCAAGTCATAAAACTACGTTAAAAGAAAAGAGAGGAAAAAAAAAGAAAAAACGAAAGAAATAGAAAACGCAGAATAAAAGGGAGTTGAGGCAAGTTGGGAAGAATTAGCACCTGCTAGCACATCAGAATAAGTGATTGTATGATCATGTTATAGGGCAGTCCTTAGCTCCGTATCAGCCGCCTTAGTTTCCGGACTTAGAGATCAGCGACGACTTCGCCAAGAGCAGTTCGGATTGATTTTGGACTTCCATGATGCATAAAGTTAGGGTGGTGGTGTTATTTTATGTGATATTTTGAGTCGTTAGTGTCGGTGGACTATTTTTATTTTCTGTTATTTCATATGGGTTTGTAATAACTTTCATAGTTGTTATTTTGTTTTATCGCTTGGATATGGTTTGGTTGGCACCAATGGGTGTGCTTACTGGGTAGTTAAGGGGAAGGTGGCGGCCAGTCTGGGTAGTCGACCTTGCGCTACTATAGGCCGCCGCCTAATTTTGCAGTTTCCCTACCGTTCGGAACCACGGTCATTATAAACCTATTTAAGTCCTTAGTAGATCTTGTGCACGTTGTTAAACTCTCGTTCATGCATGTTTTATATTAATGTTGCTCATTTTGTGGAATCGTGATTGTATATTTTGTGTTTTTATTCTTCTTGTGCGTTGTCTTTGATTGGCACGTGGTGGCCTTTGTTTCGGTCCCACATAGTTCGCCAAACGCTTTTTATGGGATGTTGAGTGTTCCGGTGAGTGAGTGTGGCATTGTTGCCTTCGTGGGGGCATTTATCTCTGCATGTGTTTCGGCGCTACTTGTGTTCACCTTTTTGCCAAGGCATGCATGTATTTGAGTTGCAGGTAAGTGAGGAGGCGAAAATCTTTCGGCCTGCCTAGTTATTGTACAACTTGCATAACCTTCGTATCCCCGTTTGTGTCTTGTTAGTATTTCTTTTGTTATTTTTCTGTTCGTTCGTTACTAGGGACTAGCAACGCTCAAGTTGGGGAGTGTGATAGGCGCGCAATATCGTAGGTATGAGCGCCTAAGTGGAGTGAATTAAACGCTTTAGAGGTGCGTTTTATTCCATTTACCACTTGAAGCCGTGCTTTCTTGTGTTTTGTGTTTTTACTTTTCTTGTAGGTAATAAGGCGGTTTTAGCACCAAGGTTGGAAAGCGTGGCCTCGAAGCCGGTTCATATTTTGCCGGGGTGTCAAAGCGGAGGTTGCTCAAGCTTGTTTTCATGATTTTGGGTAAAGATGGAAGTTGGCAAAAGTTTTGGATCAAAGTGCGAAGTGCAGTGGAATTTTGGATGGTCAATTTAATATTAGTCAAAGCCCAAAGGACCACTATGTGATTAGTACCATAAATTCCTATAAAACCAATACCAATGTTTTAACCTAGGGGTCTTCGGCAGCTTTAGAAAAGGGGAATTTATTCCCACGGACGAAACAGAATAGGAAGAACGGGGCTGACGAAGAACGGGTTTCCATCAGGAAAATTCCTTTGTTCTGAATATTGTTAAGTTCTCTTTTGTTCCGAGCTTTTCTTATTCAAGTTATTTGAAGTTTTGTTTAATTACTCGCACTCCGGTAACTAGTTTCAATTTTTGTTCTTAATTAAAGTTACTGTTTGGTTTTTAGTTAATTGTTATTTCTTGTTTATTTTTCATCTCGCGCAATAGAAACATGTTTCAATTTAGGGTTTCTTTTATTTCTTGTGCAATGATTAGTGAGTAATCGCATAGGTAGGGTCGCGGGGTGATTAATACTTCGTGGCCAGGCTTGGGTATGATTCGCTCCACTTTTCACAATAACAAATTGAATAGGCAATTTTAGGTTGAAATATTTGTCCGGCAGAAAGTCCTAGTGGCATTAAAATTCATGCGAACGGAGAAAGGGGGTCCAAAACTCATCTCTGGTCGTATGGAATTTAACGGTGTTGTCAGAACTCGTTGAAACTCATGTATGCGAGGGTCGGGGGTCCAAAACTCACCCTTCATCGTACATGGGAACAGCGGTCTAGGGTTCGCATTCGTAGGGTATTCTGTACTCTAAAGTCAACCGTTTTTAAGAACTTAAATTGGAGTGCATTTATCTGGGTCTGGTTACGAGTGTTAGGATCCCTATGACCGTACCTTCTTTTAATTCTCTAAAAAGTACATTCAATTTCTAGATTTTTAGTTAATCTCAACCAATTCAACAAGGGGTGGCTACCTAAGAGCCCGTTAGATTAGTTAACAACCCGAGTTTTTATTGAGCACACATCACTGTCTCTGTGGATTCGACTCCGATCTTACCGGATACTGTGCTACGTTGGTCTCCGCCCTACGCTTGGGGCAACCCATTAATTTAGGACTAGGAATCGGTCAAGCAATCAATCTCTACAATTAAATGAGATATCATAGGAGGACTTCAACATTTCAATGTGACGTAAGTATGCCTTTGATATGTACCTCAATGTGACGTAATTAATTAATTTGCGTCCTTCCTTTATTTTTTTGACCATCTTTTTGGTTGAAGAACTAGTAAATCGCTGGTAATATGTGCGTGATTGATTGGCTACAAATGCATCTCTCTTTCGTAGGTCATCATATTCAACCCTAAACCATCAAATTTTCTTATCTCTAGTTTACCATATGCATGCATATACCATTTATGCTATGGACATTGACCGCGTCGTTCCGTGTCAAAAATAAATTATAAAACTAAGAATTAACTACTATTCCGTAGAATAGTGATCAAGACCGAGTATCGTTCCGACGGAGACAGTATGGCTGAGTTACGACAAATTCGATTATTTTTAGATTAATTCAGAACAAAAAGGAGAGTTGATTGGTTTGATTATTTTGAGAACTAAAAGAAACCAAAGCAATTAAATAAGAGGTTTGAAAACTGATGAGGAAAGGTCTAGGGTTTAGAATCCACCCCAACCGCATAACCGTGTATCGCATAGACTGGATTAACACTCGAATCGCAAATCACTATCGCTAGGGCTTGCAATCCCTATCGATAGCGGCCAAGTAAATTTCTACAATCCACCAACCGGCATGGACTATCCCACGGCACGGACCGTCTCACTAGCGCGATCTAACCGCCTAACGGCACGATCCGTCTCACGAGCATAACCCATCTCATGAGTCACCCAGATTAAGAACAAGGAAAACTATTATGTGAACGGTATTTGAAAACCTAGGAAACAAATACTCAACCGATAAAAAGAATTAAAACCATTCCATTGATATCATAGAATGAGTTCTTGAACACATAATTCGATTCGAATAAAAACCCTAATCTATGCAAATACAAAGTTACTCGGTACGGGGCTTCATCTTCCCCCCAGAGAATGGAGTTAGCCGGCCATCGAAGCCGGAGTTCTCGTCCGTGAAGTCAGTGATATGCGCCGCCTCTGTCCTCTGTTCTTCGAGAAGTCCTTAATAACAAAACCCTTTTTTTTCTTTTATAATGCTGCTGCCGTGTGACATATATTAATTGGGGCCCGCCGCCAATATAACCCTATTCTCTGAATACTTGGACTAATCAGTAATGCCTTACCACATGGTAATTTTATTGGGTGCTTCTCTACATGACTTCCCTGGACACGCCAATTGATTTAATAAGCTGGCCACTTGATGTATTTGATCAACCGAATAAATGCTAGCCAATTAATCTTTGCGGCAACTCTTTGTAAAGACCTTCCAATTTACACGTTCTTGCACTATCGGTCTCCAAGGCCTACAAACACCACAAAACGCTAAAATATATCAAGTAACAATGTAAACGAACCGACAAAGCGTAGATTAGGCGGATTAAATGGGTGCTTTTCAGCACCTATCACACCCCCCAACTTACACTTTGCTAGTTCTCGAGTAAAGAAAATAAAATGCAACTAAAGAAAACACTTAAAATGGATAGTTCTTTTAAACCCCCGGGTGGCCCCGGTAGAACGAGTGAAGTCTCGTGAGGGTTTTCAGTAGTGATCACCCACAAAACACTGTGAATCTTCTTACACGGAACCCACAACCTGCAAGTAACTCATTGATCTTTTAAGCCAAGGCACAAAGTCATTGCATAAGTATAATGGGTACAACCAGTTCGAAATGCTATCAAGACATGCATATAAACCATGGCACCGACGTTAGCATATGTGTGAGTGCTCGGACTTAGTCGCAAGTGAAGTGCCACTCAAAGCTCTCTCTGGACTGAGCTTCAACTTCAATTTCTCACTATGTCATGCACTCACAAAGAAACTCACTCGAAACAAGGTGCATATAATCTCAAGTGTGCAATTTGGAAGTTATGTCAATGAGAACAAAATACTTCGCACACTACGACACGAAAAGAATGCTTTATACAGTGGACACACGATCTCATGAACATAACACCAAGCATAGGAACTCACTCTCACATCCATCAATCCACTTCCCATCACCCCTAGGATCAAATAGGACTTTATTTCTGGTTGTAGAGTTAGGTGATTGGTAAAGTTTCAAGGCTAGGGTAAAATAAATTCATGTGTCCGAGAAGAGGCAAGTATTTCAAGACAACAACGGGGCTAGTATGCAATGTGTGCCCCTTAACATTAAATCTATTCCACCTTATCTCTCCTTCTAACCTTTCAACATTTTTCAACCATAAAGCACGATTCCTCCTTTTCAACTATATCAGTGCCCCTTTTTTTTTTTTAAAAGGGGCATCACCAATTCAAGCACAAAATTTCACAATCCATCCAAAAGTTACACCTTTACATTTTTTGCCTTTCTCCAAACACAATATGGAAGGTGGAGCTAACCAAGAAAAGGCTAAATATATAAGGCTCAAAGGGGCTTGCAAGGGATAAATGTGAACACAAAGGAACGAACTGACCCAAACATCAAGAAAATGCCTATCATTTTTTCACAGGGGTGCAACATCCATGTGACAAATCAAAACCGAGAGATAGAATTATGCGTTCAAGTTCCAACACTCAACAATCAAGAATAATAAGACCATCAATAAATGTATTCTTTCCATTGATAAACTGAGAAGTTATGTGACACCACTCCAACAAAAAGCTAAGGCACAAAAGCTCACTAGGGCTTAAGTCTCCACAAATCTATCCATTGAGAACGTTCAAACGACACTCACAAGCAAACTAAGCCCAAATAGACGTGAAGTGCAAAAAGGGTGCCTAATGCAAGTGCCATAGAGACATGCATTAACAAGATAGCATAAAGAACTAGCAGTCCGTAAAGTACCAAAGTAATGCCAGCGTGTCTTAACTCAAGCAACCAATAAATATCGCGCAAATTTCAAGTTCTATGCAAGAAAGATCCCACTATTTTTTTAACTTTTCAAAATTTTCAATTTTTTTGGATTTTAAAGACTCTAAACATAGTCAAGCACCAAAGGGTCACTCCCCCCAACTGAAAACCGTTCAATGTCCTCGTTGAAAACAAGCACGCTAAAAGGTAAGACAAGAGTGAAAAAGAGAGGAAAAATATCACCTCAGGCATGTAGACACGCAAACTATAATAAAAAAAAATGTGGGAGAAAGTGAAACTCCCCCCAACTTGAACAATGCAACCTACAAAGAGTTAGGCTCCACAAAACAAGACACTAAAATAAAGAAAGAAACAAATGGACAAAGTAAAAATTAAGGGGAAAAGAAAACAAACAAAACAAGGTTACCGGAGCAAGAAAAAGGTCACCGGAAAAGTTCACAGGAGAATAAACGGAGACCGGTAGGTGAAAGCCAGCAAGTGATCTCGAATCAAAGTGGCGAAAACCATTTTGTGGCCTGGCTGGTCCACGGTGAAACAAGAGAAAGGTATGTAGGTATATACAGTTGGGCTTGGTTGTTTGTTTTTTTTTTCGCGTGGCCGGACCATGGGCAGACTGGTCCGGACCAACCGAAACTGATGCGCACTTTTGGTAATTTGATATTCTTGTCCGGACCATCGGTTTTCTGGTCCGAACCAACCCCATGCGAACCAAAAAAAATTGAGCTCTGTTATTTCGGTCCGGACCACGGGTTTTCTTGTCCGGACCACCACCGATGAGATGCAAAAATCTATACAGTCTGAAACTTGCGTCCGAACAACCAATTTCCTAGTTCGGACCAGTCTACCTCTGTGTTGTCCAACTCCGACACATTTGTCACATGCTCCTGCACCCAAAAACAAAAAAAATCTAGATGGCACATTTAGTACGGAACAGAAAAAAAAAATGACAGGAAAGAAGAAAAAAAATAATAAAAATAATGCTTAACAAGAGGAAATAAAGATCAAATAAAGACATTAACAAAAATTAAAATCCGCCGCTTTCTTCACGCGAAAGACACGGGTACTACTTTTCTCTCTTGTCAAAGACTGTGGTTCCCTACTTGTTAGAAGAGCAATATGCGTAGGATTCAACGATATCTTGAGAAGTAGTGCCATCATCTAATAGGCTGTCACTCCCTCTGGGGCTGCCAGATTCCTTACCCACCACTTGGCTTATGAAGCAATCTCTGCCAAGTTGGACACTAAAGTCGAATGGTTCAGACAGATTTCTCGCTGCTAACTACGCGCCTGACCCAACCTCCTAGGTACTACATACATAGCTTTGACAAGGTGGCTATACCAGACCGGTACGAGCCGTTCGAGCATGGCTAACATTGGAGGTATTTCACCCTCCAAGATTTAAAGTCTCCTAGACCTCTATCGAAAACACAAGACCAAAAGAAGCTTGGGTTGCCTCCCAAGAAGCGCTAAGTTTTATGTCTTCAGCCAGACATCAATCATTCCAAAAACCATCATTCAACAGAGCATTACAATCCAACTCCGCATAAGAACACGCTGTCGAGACCAAAGGAGGTCTCCATGCTAATTCTGGTGAGTACGCACTACACGGACCTAAAGGCGTGCTAGAAAGCAAATGAGGTGGTAGCTTTAAATCATTTTTCAAAGGAGGGTCAGTCATAGGTGGAACAACATCAAACAAAATTGGACCTTTTTGTATGGACTGATCTTTAGGAACCTCGGAGTCAACCTCACTCACCTTAGACAGATCATTAACAGCGAGAGGAGGATATACCTCATCATTGGAGTGATGTTTTGCGGTGTTGTACACATTCAGCTTAAGGGTCATATTCCCAAAGGTCACCTCCATCTCCCCACTCCTCACATGAATATTAGCATTGGCTGTCGCTAAGAAGGGGCAACCAAGAATGATGGGAGTTTGCTTTTTGAGGGTTTGCACCGGTTCTGTGTCAAGTACTATAAAATCAGCTGGAAAATAAAAATCGTTAACCTTGACAAGAACGTCCTCAACTACCCCACGCAGCACCTTAATGGATCGATCTGCTAACTGAAGGGTGACTGACGTGGGTTTCAACTCCCTAAGCCCCAATTGTTCGTACACTGAGTAAGGTATCAAATTGACACTAGCCCCTAAGTCTAGCAATGCTCGCTCAATGACATGGTTCCCTATTCCTATGGAAATAGTAGGGGTTCCTGGATCTTGCAATTTAGGGGGAGCAATCGATTGGAACACTGAGCTCACTTGCTCAGTGAGAAGGACCTTTTTCGACACATTGGTTTTACATTTCCTCTTTTGAGTACAGAGGTCCTTTAAAAACTTAGCATAAGTGGGGACTTGTTTGATCGCATCTAGGAGAGGAATGTTTACTTTCACTTGCTTAAAAACCTCAAGAATATCCTCCATAGTAGCGCCCTTCTTGGGGAAGGGAGATGGGGCATCAAGACATTGTGGGAATGGGGCTTTAGGCACATAGGGTGGTACCTAAGAGCCCCTGGAAGTGGAGGTGGATGGTGAAGGTGTGACGGGAGGGGTGTCCTCCTTACAATGTGAACTCTCCTCCCTAAAGTTGTTGGGGTCAGAGGGAGCCAAGTGCTCCTTGTGCTTCTCCTTCTCTGGTCGGGTTTCGACCTCTCTCTTATTGCGCAATGTCATGACTACCTTAGCATCAGCAGGGGGCTGTTTCGTGAACCACAAACTGTCCTTGGACAGGCTGATTGGGCAACCTACCCTCTTCCCTACGACTTAGTGCATTGGCTATTTGACCCACTTGGGTCTCTAGCCTTGCGATGGACTGTGTGTTGGAGCACACTTGCTGTTGGGTATCATTTAGTTTATCAAGCGCTTGCAGCACCTTCTCCTCAAAGGATGGGTTCCTCGAGGATTGGGAAGGTGCTTGTTGGAAGTTCTGTGAGCAATAGGCCGCATGATTGAACTGAGTGTTGAATGGCCTAGGCTGCTGGGCAAAACTGTTACCCTGTTGTTCCGTCCTCCATGAGAAACCTTGTGCATTGTTGTACCCCTGTGCAGCGTTAACCTGTTCCTGCACAAACAAGGGGAATTGTGGTGCTGCAGGGTATTCAGTTATATAATGAGCTGGACTAGCACATAAAGAACATGCCTCCTTATAAGGTGGAGGTTGTGGGGTGCCCATGCCCATACTAAGAAGCTTGTCAACCTTCTCAGTCAGTGCTTCTACTTTAGAGTGGAGGTCATGAGATGGTTTAATTTCATAGATACCTCGTGGTTTATCAGAACTAAAAGTGACTGACCTATCTCTCCGCTCAAAAGAGGCATTTTGTAGGGATGCCTCGCTCATGGTCTCAAACTCCCAGGCATACTCTTCATTCCTAATCATCACGGAGCCTCCACATGAGGCATCAACCATCATCCGGTTCTGCTGGAGTAGCCCTTGATAGAAACTCTGCACTAATTGCCACTTAGGTATGTCATGATGCGGCCACTTACGAATGAGATCCCCATATCTCTCCCAAGCCTCATAGAACTGTTCATTCTCAGCTTGTCGGAAAGTGGTCATCTCCTGTCGAAATCTGAGCGTTTTCCCTATGGGGAAGTATTTCTTAAGGAATGCTGCGCTCATTTCCGCCCAAGATGTTATCGAATTGGCCGGCAAAGTACTAAGCCAATGTCTGGCGTTTCCTACCAAAGAGAATTGAAACAGAATCAATCTCAATGCATCCATCGGAAAATTATTAATTAAAAGCGTGGAACTGATGGCTTCAAATTCAGTGATGTGTTGATATGGATCCTCTTGAGATTGCCCTTGAAACTTAGGGAGCATTTGGAGTGTACCGACTTAATCTCATACTGGTTAGCCATGATTGTGGGTAGTCATACACATGATGGTGTAGTGTAAGCCGTGGGGGCGAAGTGTGAGTTGAGAGGGAGGGGGTCAGGTATGATAAGCTCTCCATTGGGAGTCTCCTCAGTCGTTGTGACTAAATCGGTCTTTTTGTTAACCCTACGTCTCCTGTCTAAATCCAAATTAAGAGGAATGAGTTCGGGTTCCAAAGACCGACGACCAAGCATGCAAGCTCAATACCCCACAAGTGTAAAAACAGGGTATTCCAAACACAGACACTATTTGCCAAAAGAAAAGCAAAACTCACAGTGGTTCAACGAAATCGCTTTATATCAAGGCACCGCTGCTCCACAATAATTTTTGCTTGTTTTGTCGCCTCGTAACCTGTAGCTAAGAGTACCAAAACTAACAAACAAAATTAAAATAAATAACAATGAACTAAAATAAAAAAAACTAATCGAATTAATGCAACCGTGCAAACTGTCCCCGACAACGGCGCCAAAATTTGACTGCATCGTTCCGTGTCAAAAATAAATTATAAAACTAAGAATTAACTACTATTCCGTAGAATAGTGATCAAGACCGAGTATCGTTCCGACGGAGACAGTATGGCTGAGTTACGACAAATTCGATTATTTTTAGATTAATTCAGAACAAAAAGGAGAGTTGATTGGTTTGATTATTTTGAGAACTAAAAGAAACCAAAGCAATTAAATAAGAGGTTTGAAAACTGATGAGGAAAGGTCTATGGTTTAGAATCCACCCCAACCGCATAACCGTGTATCGCATAGACTGGATTAACACTCGAATCGCAAATCACTATCGCTAGGGCTTGCAATCCCTATCGATAGCGGCCAAGTAAATTTCTACAATCCGCCAACCGGCATGGACTATCCCACGGCACGGACCGTCTCACTAGCGCGATCTAACCGCCTAACGGCACGATCCGTCTCATGAGCATAACCCATCTCATGAGTCACCCAGATTAAGAACAAGGAAAACTATTATGTGAACGGTATTTGAAAACCTAGGAAACAAATACTCAACCGATAAAAAGAATTAAAGCCATTCCATTGATATCATAGAATGAGTTTTTGAACACATAATTCGATTCGAATAAAAACCCTAATCTATGCAAATACAAAGTTACTCGGTACGGGGCTTCATCTTCCCCCTAGAGAATGGAGTTAGCCGGCCATCGAAGCCGGAGTTCTCGTCCGTGAAGTCAGTGATATGCGCCGCCTCTGTCCTCTGTTCTTCGAGAAGTCCTTAATAACAAAACCGTTTTTTTTCTTTTATAATGCTGCTGCCGTGTGACATATATTAATTGGGGCCCGCCGCCAATATAACCCTATTCTCTGAATACTTGGACTAATCAGTAATGCCTTACCACATGGTAATTTTATTGGGTGCTTCTCTACATGACTTCCCTGGACACGCCAATTGATTTAATAAGCTGGCCACTTGATGTATTTGATCAACCGAATAAATGCTAGCCTTCAACGTTCTTTTGCTATTTTCACCCAGAAATTAGCTCCATCAAAATCAAATTTTTGAGGGCAAAGTTAAGGTTCTCACGATCCCCAGACGCCGCCCAACGATCCAGTGACATATATTGAGCCGCATCTATTTCAGTCAAAATCCAGAAGTGCTCGGCTTCAAAGTTGATCTTTGTTGTTGGACCACTTTTCTACCATCTCTCTTAAAACCTTTTTTTTTTTATATATCTCCAAAATCCAATTGGTGTTAGGGAATGGTTCAATTAAGTCTTTGATGGCATTCAATATCGCACCCGCTAATCTGTTTTTAGAGCGGTCACAATGAGTGACATTGTGTAACTAAATCCATGGGGGCACTCCGGGCCCAACAATCCCTCCCTCACGATGACGTTTCCGTGACTCAAACTCATGACTTCTTGGCTCTGATACCACTTGTCCGATCGCTTTTCTACCATCTCTCCTAAAACTAATTGGTGTAAGAGAGGGCTTCAATTAAGTCGTTTATGACATTCAACATCGCACCTGCAAGTGAGTTTTTATAGCGATCGCAGAGAGTGGCATTATGTAACTGAATCCATAGCACTTCAAGCCCAACATTTGTAATCCGTTTGTCTCACTAAGATCAGATCGCCGTCTCGCACGTTCCCAATCGACCGACCTCAACGGCTCCAGCGACCACAGTCCGGAACAAACTTTTGTTTTTCCTCCGCTGCCCAGAAAAAATCGGTTCGGTCGAAACCAAGTTCTAGATACGACCAACACTTGAAGCCCTTATCACCCAACGCTTGAAGTTAGCAAATTGGACATATTCTCCCAACACTTGAAGTTCTAGACACGACCAACTGAGTTAGAAGCCCTTATTACCGTTGCATGCATGTTACAAAATTGGACGCAGGTTTCTTTTGTACTAAGGGGGTGTTTCAGTAAAGGTTCTTTTTTTTAAAGTTTTTTTCTTTAATTTTCAAACTCAAATATAATGAAAATAAAAAATAATTTTTTGATTTTTTTTGCACCGTATAAAAGATCTCAATGAGATATATCAAACAAAATCCATATTGGTAAGAAAATTATTTGCGTAAACACATGATTTTTGAGTTTGAAATTACCTTCGTTTGAAAAAAAAGAACTTTTAACAAAAGTGGAACACCACCTAATCCTCTCCGTCTACTGTGTAATTTCTTTTTCTTTTTTTCTACTGTGTAATTTCATCATCTTAATTAGATCACTCTTACTTTTTCTCGTATATATATATACCTACCTCCTAGTTAGATCACTCTTACTTTTTCTCATGAGAATAAATTCTTTATATTGTCGCGAGATGTAAACATTTGTTTCCTCCAAATCAATTATATTGCTCTACGTCAACATGTTCTGTTGATTGGAACTACTGTTTTGTAACATGGCACGATGTAAAGAATTTATTCTCTTTTCTCATATACCTACCTCCTGATAGTGTTAAATATTCCTCTATTTAATTAATTACCATATATGGGGGCAAGGTATTTGTTCCTTTCTTTGACATCCATGTATGAAAGAAAGAAAGAAAAGGTGTTTGTTCCTTCATGGCATAACAAACACTCAACTTACGAATACCCTATCGCTGCATATATGTATGTGTGCTTTTATGGTGTATAAAAATAGTGGAAGCTCTAGCGAGCTCAACACACCTGCCCAACGAGGATCATTCTATACTAGAGAGTAGTTAATTTCCCTGCAGATCACTAATTAGGACTCATCTCAGTCTCAGTCTTTCTCACTCCTCATTTTCTATCTCTTATCCACTTTGATCATCTCATCAAGAGAAGGGCAGTAGTTATGGACCAAAAAGTGCCCCTGGATTCTTCATCCGATAAGCTGGAGAGGAATGTGGTTGCAGGAACAAGCAGCTCCATAAATCCAGGTAACTATTTAAAGTACTACCAAATGAATTTATTTTTGATACATGAGGAGGAGATCAAGATCGATGAAACGGATTCAATGTCTTCCGTACCAAATCCTACTCGTTCCGTCCCATTTTGGTTTCTCTCTTTTGAATAGTCTGACCTGTTACGAGGCCTTAATTAGGAGTGCTCTCTCAAAAGTCAAAACTATAAGTTTTCAAAAGTGACTCTAATTTTAAATGATACTTAAGAAGACCAAATTAAAGTTCCTCCGCAGCGTAGTCTTTGCAGCCAAGAAGTAATTAATGTACAATTTCACATGCAAGATATATTTAAGAAGAGAACAACTTAATTAAAGGGTAGCTCTGTCTACTAGTAGACCATATATCCGAAATCAATATTAATTTGACACTGATCGGGTCCGCTTCAAATATGAGAATCTAAAGATATATCAAATAACGGTTAAAAAAGATATGACATTAAAATGCAGAAGTAAACTGAACAAATAATACGGTTAATACCGGTACAGAGGATTTGAGGCATCAACATTTGTTAGAGAGCAGATATGTTTTATCGACTTTCCAAACACTCCATTACCAAATTAAGGAGAGTGATTTTAATAGCCACACTCTCTTTTTGTTTTCAGTGTTTGAAATTACCAAAATGTCATTAATTTTTGTGCAAAGATTATTTCATTTGGATAACAAGGAAAAGGAAATATTGAAAAGTGAAAGGGTGTTTTGATAACTTGACACACTACAAACAAAAATGGAAATGTGGTTAGTAAAAAAAAATAGTGCAAAAATCCCTTCCGAACCAATTAAAACATACACATGGGCACATGGCCATTAATTGTCGTCTTCCAAACCTTCTTTTTTTGATCTGTTATATCTATTTTTATACTTAAAAATGGCATTTGATATCAGGAAGTATGTTACGCAAAAATCCCTGCAAATCTGATGGTGTTTGAATTTTGGTTATTCGTTAAAAAAACACAGAGAACACTGAACCGATGGAAGAGAAGTACAAGTGGTGGAGATACATTCCACTTCTCAAGGCTACTCTTAGAGGAGACTGGAAAACAGCAGAAAATTTCTTCGAACAGGATAAATCCGCATTGACAGCACCGATCGTGGGGGAAACACTGGACACCACCCTTCACATTGCAGTTGGGAGTCGAAGAGGAGAGGAAGACATCCATTTTGTGGAGAAGTTGGTGGATCTAATGCCTGTGGAGGCATTGGCCACCAAAAACTCCAGCGGCTATACCCCGCTTCACATTGCTGCCTGGGTCGGCAACACCAAGGCCGCGAAAATATTGGTGGACAAACACCCGCCTTTGCTTTATACAATAAGCGGTTTCTATGATTTGTTGCCCATTCATTTGGCGGCTCTACATGCTCGGAGGGACACCCTTTCGTATTTATTGGATGTCACAGATGATGATGTCACAGATGATCAGGTCTTCAACGGTCAATCTGGTGCCGCATTTATCAACTGTTTAATATCTTCAGATTTCTTTGGTGAGTGACTAGTTTTAACCCCTCCATCCATCCCTATTTGGTTATCCATTTTGGAACTCCAACAAAAGAAGATAACACAATGTTTGTTCAATCTCAAATTAATTAACAAACATTTTTAAGACATAAAAAAGTCAAAAAGCGGACAAACAAATTCAAACGGATAAAGTATGTAATACGGAGTAGTATTGATTTTTCCTTATTTTGTTCCCTTTTAAACATGCAGATATAGCTTTGAAATGGGTTGAAAGATATCCTCGTTTAGCTATCTTACAACATAAGCGCAGTCATTCTCCATTGGAATTTATAACTTGGAAGCTCTCTGCATTTCCAAGTGAAAGAAGCCGCAACTGCTTTCGCAGGGGAAGTCACCTTGGCTTTTGGCTGCGCAAAATTTATCCTCGTAAGTTTTCACTTTAATAGTAGACACTTCTTCTTCTTTTTTTAGACACAGAAGGATAAGAGAGTAATTCCACTTACCACCTCAACTAGGCAATTGCATACTGGGGAGCAGGGACGGTTTTACATAGGGACACGTGCCCCGCTCGAATGCGTGCCCCCACTCAAATCTAAATTATTTTTTTATATTTTTGTATAAATTAGCATAATTTTGAAAATGGTTTTTTATAATGCCACGACACTTTTGTCTAGTACCACGACAACTATACAGCTGTGACCAAGGTTTCCAACCCCCCCCCCCCCCCCCCCCCCTCTCCCAACGTTTCTCACGTCACTTACACTTTTTTCCTCTCTGGTGCAGAGTACCCAAGAAACCCATTTCTCAATCATCAGCTTCTCTCACATCTTTCTTTACAAACCCATTATCACTGACAAAAGAAAATAAAAAAACCCATCCTCAGAGAATTGAAAGAACATGAAGAATAGACCTTTTTTTTTTTTTTGAACGGAAAGGAGACTTGAAGGAGTAAATTAGAACAGATTGTTTGAAGAGATTTGAAAGGAAAAAAAACCTCGTTTTCCTCTCATTCCAATATTTCTTGGCCTTTTTGCATGGTGTTCCCTTTTATTTTTGTGTAATATACCTTGACAATAGCAAGAAAATCATGTGATTGCTGATGAGTTCAAAGACGTTAACTCCATCCTAAGATCAGTGAAGTGCGGCCGTTCGAGTCATCGTGGACCACAAAAGGGGGCCTTTAATTTTGATAGATCATGAACGGGATAGAGATCTTAAACTTGCAAAGTAGATGATAACAAATTGGAGAGAGATCAGCGGATTGAAAGAGGAAAGCAATAGAGAGCTCAGAGAAGATGAGAAAACACATAACGAGAACTGGGCAAAGGGTTCTCTGCAAACAAGGAGAGAAGTAGAAAAGATTAAAGTGAGGGCAAGATAGTCAGACTACACAAAAGGTCGTGGCAGTAGAAATCTGAGTCGTGGCATTAGGGCCACCCTTTGAAAATATGCTACTAATATATAAGCACACATACTTTCATATATCTCAAAAATACACATATAGAATTAGTTTTATGCCTGAATTTTATCATATGATGCGTTTATACTTGTTATTTTATGAGTTGTTTGTCTATTTGGAGCTTTTTTTTATTTTTTTTATTTTTAATCGTCTGAGAGAAATATTTTTAAAATAAAATCATTAACAAAACTAGTCGACCATTCTAAAACTTGTCGATGTTCATTTAAATTATACTTTAAAATTTTTGTTTAGGATTTTGTGCTCATTTTTACCGAATTTAACTTAAAATACGCGTTATAAACTTTTATAGTTAGTAATGCATGCCTTAATTTTGTACAATCTTGTTGCAGCTAACTAAAAATAATAATTTTTTACCATTATGATTAACAGATGCCCCCACTAAGCTATATGCCTGCATTCGTCCCTGCTAGGGAGGGGTATGAGTAGGGGCGGACCCACGTTGGGGCACGTGAGGTCACATGCCCTCAGGGGCTTTCGAAAAAATTTAAAAAAAAATTATATACAAATATGTTAAATATGATATATCTCTAGAATTTGTCATAAAGATTTCCTGTGGTAGAGTGGTAAGGTTGCAAGATAAATGGTCAGCGGCTGGGGTTCGATTCCACCTCCCACATTTTTTTCATGTTCATCCTACTAGAGTACTATTTAATTGCTCTCTCTCTCTCTCTCTATTTTGGCTTAAATTCTCAAAAGATTTGTAATGTTTTCCACTAATTGAAAAGGTATGTGATGCATGAGGACATTAAATTTGTAATATTTTCCACTAATTGAAAGGGTACGTGATGCATGTGGACATTAAATTTTTACTTGACTTATTTGAACACATATTTTAATTTTTTAAAAAGACTAATGTGGTACGACTATGTACTTACGGATATACAAATAAAAAATTAATACTTTGTACAAATACTGTAAAAATTGCAATTTAAAAACTAGTCGGTTCGGATCAAGAATTGTAAACAAAAGTTGGATAGAAATACAAAAAAGTCTCCTATCCCTTGTTTTTTCTTTATTTTTTTCATTTTTGTTCTAACTCTTTTATTTATTTCTTCATTTTCATTCTACCTCTTTTTCTTATTTTTTTATTTTTGTTCTACCTCTTTCCTTTATTATGAATATTGTGAAAAATCGGTTGCAGAATAGAATGAGTAATCAATATTTAATGGTTAAACGATAATTTAGTGGTACACATATAGAAAAATATTTTTTAATATTGTTGATAATAAGTGCCCCCAATGTATGAATTCTAGGGTCCGCCACTGGATATGGGTATCCTCGATCTTAAATAGTAGACACTTCTCACAAATGATTTTTTTTTTTTCCCATGAAGATGTTCCTGTGAAATTGGAGAAGTGCTCTGTTAAATACCAAAATAATAGAGATGAGGTTGAGATTAACATCCAAGGGACGTCTCATGCGCGCGGGGACAATCGGGCGCAATCTATTGGGAAAAATATCTCCATTTTTGGTTTGTCATTAACTGATCGATTACTGGAGTATTTGCCATTACTGGGCTGTTAATATGTTATGGAAAAGACAAAAAAAAAAAAAAAAGAAAGAAAGAAAGAAAGAAAGAAACATATGGTCCAATAAACTTCCACCCACTTTTATATATTTTCTAGGGAAAATGACGGCTCAGGACGTGTTTTGATAATTAATACCCGCTAAAGACAAGCTAAGAACATTTGTTAATGCTAAAAATGTCCTTGGCGGGTATTAATTATCAAAACACGTTATTGGCCGTCATTTTCCCCATTTTTCTACACGTTTCGATACATTTTTTTAGACTTAACATACGACAGCCCAGTAAACTGTTTTTAGCATTTTCCTTACTAGAATGTCCAATTTAAATATATTCTGTTGTAATTAAACGTGACATTTGTTCTTTTCATGTGGCGACGCATTCAATGTGTTCAAGGGGATACAGTGAGCCAAAATCTGCACGCTATTCTTTGGAAAGTCTTCGAATTTTCAGGTAAAGCACGAGAGGAGTCAAACTAGTAAGTACTTGGGATGCATATAATTCATCATCAATTGATGGAGTATCTATTAGGTGACGCAAAAGGGACCCTCCTATGATCCTTTTTTTTTTTTTTTATCGGCTATTATGCTATTTGATTATATGAGCGATTTATTTCGTAGATCTCAATGTGCTTATTTGCTCGCTCATGCAAAAATTTAAGTTGATCCAATATTAATAGAGACTTAGTCGAATTAGATTTGACAAAACATAAACGAACAACCGACGTACGCAATGGCGGAACAAGGATTTTGATCCGGGGGCTGACTTTGTAGGCATGTATTTTTTATCGAAACATATACATATTGTATCATAAAAATTTTGTTTTCCAATACATTATATTTGTACATTGAAATAATTCTAGCCTAATGCAATTAAAGTTTACCAATCATTTTATTTTTTCTTTTAGGCTACTTCAACTGTTTTTTTCTTTTTTCGAACGGCAAGCTACTCCAATTGTTACGTGCTTATTTTTTAATTATGAAAAAAATTAAGAATTTAACATAATCGGTTTTTTATCAAATCAAACCAAAATCATTAAGATTATAAGTAGCTATACACGAATAATTACCAATAAAATTCAAAATTCGATATATACAAAATATAAATTTTAAAACTGATGCAGGCCGATATTTTGATTATTCTAGAAATGCAGGAATCTTAATTTATTATTTTGAGTTTAGCATTTTAGTAGGAATGTTTTATTTTAGTCAATATATTTTATAAGTATTTAGTTTTCCTAGTTTGATTTGATGTAGTATTCCTATTCTGTATAGGTTTCTTGGTCAAGGAAAATTAGGATTAATTTTATTTCCTTATGTTTATATATATTTTTTTTTAGATTTTAAGAATGCTAGGTTTAGGAATTCTATTAGTATAAATAGGGTTGCCAGCCTTAGGGCTAAGGGGTTGTTTATTGAATTAATAAAAATTGAGAGTTTTCTAACAATTATGTTTTCGTATAGGGAGTACCTCTAGTTTATAATTATTTGTGTTTGTGTTTCAAAGAGAGAATCTTTAACATAAGCAAGTTTGTGATTTCTTCTTGCAAATCTCTATTATAAAACAGAAGGGTGTGGGGACAAGTTGTTGGAATGGCTTAGATTCATTTGATCCAAAGGCTGTAGTGCATTTTTCCATTTCCCGGTTAAGTGCCCATGGTTTTCACCTAAATTACACAATTGCCATCCTCTTCCAACCGGGATGCGTAGTGCCGTAGGTACGGAATAGCACTAGTAGTTTCATAAAAGGAGGTTGCGCTGCATCAAAAACTCTGGGGCTCAGGGAGCTGAGGCCCCTCGAGCCCCAACATAGCTCCACCACTCGACGTACGGTACCTTTATCGTGTAACAAACAATGCTTCCTTAAGATATCCTATCAACTAAATTTTCACGTCAAGACTTACATAATGAACGACCTGTACCATCCAAAGATATCAGGGTGGGTTTTCTTCGACATCACATAAGAGATCGGAACCTGAGAATTAAGATCCTAAACATTGATTTCATTTGGAGCTTATATAACACGTGCACTTTTTTCTACAAAATGTTTTTAGCAGTGCCTCAAATCAAACACATTCAAGAGGAAAAACTGATTCATGTTCAAGCGCTTCAACTGGTGAAAACCTTGTGCGAGAAAATTACACTTTTGAAGGATGTTGATGCTTACAATAGAGTTGTCTATCAAGCTATGCATCAAGCAATAGACACAGGGATTCCCGAGATCATTCAAGAGATTGCCGACTGGTTTCCGGGTTTAATTTGGATACACGACTCACGAAATCGTAACTTATTTCAGCGGGCGATTGCAGATCGCGACGAAGGAGTTTTCAACCTCATATATCAAATGGGTGGCCATAGATGCTTTGCTACCGTTAACCTCGACAATAAAGAAAACACTATTTTGCACTTGGCTGGATGCCTCGGGCCAGCATATAGACTCAGTCTTGTTCCTGGTGCAGCTTTGCAGATGCAACGTGAACTACAATGGTTTGAGGTAATTAAATACTACTCCACTAATACCCACATCCCTTTCATATACACTGTATTTCTTTACTGTAGATTTGGTATCTGTAGCATAGAATGTGTTTATACACAAACCTGTTCATAGAATGTGTTCACATAATGTGAACTATATATAGTTACAGTATATAAACCATCCAGGCAGCATAGAATGTGTTTATTATAGCTACATCTAAAATGTGTTTACGATAGTCGTTATATTGTATTCATGACTTAGAATTTGACATTTTTTTTTTGGCCATTCGTTAATCCCAATCTACACTATCCCAGGGGAATTGGGGGAGGGGAGGTGCCTTATGGTGATCGAACCTGCCCATGTGCATGAGAGTATATAAGGGAGGCCAACTACACTGCACTCCACTTGCATAACTTAGAATTTCACATATTTTGCTTGGTAACGCGCTTAATCAAAAAAAATTGCATTTGTTAGTTTTGCATCAATTTTTTTTTTTTTTGTGGATTATTACTCTGTCATGACAAGAATAAACTAAAAAGTAAAAAATTAACATCGAAATCCAATTTTTTTTTAATAAAGTCGACGAAAATAATTCACAAAAAAAAATTGACGAAAAACTAACAAATGCAAAAAAAAAATGTGAATAAGGACAAAAAAAAAATAATCCATTTAAATTATTTAGCCAAATAGCTAGGCCGCAATGGTATCAATTAATAAAATGAAATTTTCTATATTCTGACCGTTTTAACAAGTCTTGGAGTATCATGCTTTTGTTTGTGAATGTACGTGTGCTAAGTGTGTGCCAAGTAACTATTTGGTTCGTAAAAATTGTAAACAAAATAGGTTAACTTCTGGAGTAATAATTTTTACAATACCTGCCGTACTCAAGAATCAAGTCAAATTTATGGTCGGGGATATGTTTTATATAGGAGGTGAAGAAGTTTGTACACCCAGGCGTAATGGAGTACCGAAATACCGACGGAGAAACTCCTGAGATGGTGTTTACAAGAGAACACAAGGATTTGGTAGCTAAAGGAGAGGAATGGATGAAAGGCACGGCAAACTCGTGCACAATCACGGCAGCGCTCATTGTCACTGTGGTATTTGCGGCTGCGATAACCATTCCAGGTGGCAACAATGGCGACACTGGACTCCCAATTTTCTCCCAGGAAGTGGCGTTCACTGTCTTTGCCGTGTCAGACGCAATCTCTCTCTTCACGTCTGCCACTTCTCTATTGATGTTTTTGTCCATCCTGACTTCGCGTTACGAGCAAGGTGATTTTCTCTACGTTCTTCCCAAGAGGCTAATAATTGGACTGTTTACTCTGTTCCTGTCCATAACAACAATGATGGTGGCATTTAGTTGCACACTCTATCTCGTGTTTGGGCGAAAAACTGCGTGGATACTTATCCCAGTGGCTGCATTAACTTGTCTACCAATCACTTCTTTCGTCACCTTACAATTTCCTCTCCTTGTCACTCTCATCTCCTCCACATATGGCAAGGGTATTTTCGGCAAGCAAAGTAATAGGTCCTTTTTTTAGCGCACGATGATCATCGCAAGGTGAAAAATCCAAGCATGCAGACGTCAAGGACGAAGTCAAGATTTGTAAGTAGTGGGGCCGGCAAACGATTTATATATGCATGGAACCATTAAGAATTATATATGTCAAGTTTGTTATCAAGGGTAGAAAATTAATTTTTCTTAATTAAACAGAGTTCTGAAGGTATGGTGATGAAAATCAAATACGACCTTTGCCTTTGGAATATGCATGTTGTGTATTTGATGCAGAATGAAAAGATTATATTATTTAAAAAAAATATAAAGTTTCTTATTTTTGTTTTATTTATTTTGTTAGCAGTGGCGGAGCCAGGAATTGTAGTGGGAGAGGGCACCCAAATACGCTAATACATTTGATATCAAAAATAAGTACATGAGTCCCACGATTAACCGTTACATAATACACAAAAAAGACACACGTCTTAACATGTTAATGATTTGGAGTTTGAAGTTCTATCAAAACGGAACTCGATGATTATGTAAATCACGAAAATCTGTTACGATTGGGATTGGCAACGATACTTGATCATCAACATTAGAACTTGGCAATGATGACTCGGCCTCAGAGTTTGCATCTTTCTTTTTAAAGAAAAAATTGGTAATAGGATTTGTTTTTCCCATCTACAAATCAAACAAAAACCAACAAGAAGACCTAATTAATTTTCAATAGATGACACTCAATAAAAGGGGGGGACCCATCGCATCACACTTTCTCCTTTGACAAACACTACAACAAAACACATCTAATGTTAAGGAGGGATGCAAAGGTATCCCACTTGCGCCCTAAGCAAGTATTAAAAACAACTAACCTTGAAGTAGATAATCAATATGAATAATTAAAAGGGGGGGACCAATTGCATCACACTTGCTCGGTAGCTCTCTTGACAAGCACCATAAATTCATACATTTAATGTAAAGGAGGGATGCAATTTAAGGGTATCCCACTTGCACCCTTAACGAGTATTAAAAAATATAGTGTTACCTGAGTGGCCGACAAGCAAATGAACAATTTTGAAAATTTGCATGAATCAATCTGAAATAGACAATAGATTTGTTACAATTTCCCCAATTTTAAAAAAAAAATTTAATATTTGAAATCCGGGGGTGCACGTGACCCCTCCCCCCACCATTCCCCTCCGCCCCAGTTTGTTAGGAATTTTGCAATTATAAAAATAAGTGTCTACATTATTTAGTTTATTTAGATTAAATAGTCACATTCTTCATTAGCTTCCGCTACATCAGTATTACAAATGATTTGATATATTGATAGCATGGACGCGCGGTTGTATTATTGGTGTCTCAAATTAGTTGTTGTGCATGAACAGGGGCCCACACTCTCAGCCATCAAAATTAAATGCAACATTACAAATTTACAGTATATGTTATTGGTCAATGAGAGTTGAAACTCTCATATATATGAATATGTAGTCAATATGAACCAAGCCATTTAACACTTTTTACCACTTTAGCAGTTGATAGATCTAGACTCCATGTTTATGACGATAGAGTGGCCGCTGGAGCTATGGCTAGAGCAATACATATGGGCATTCCCGAGATCATAGAAGAGATTGCCGATCAAAAAAAAAAAAATGACTGTCTATTTTATAAAGCTAAAGTTTTAAGTTTTGATGTACGTATCGATGTACGATCAAGCATATTTTTTTGTGAGGATCGATATACTATTTTGCGGATCCTACAAAATGAAAGGTACAAATTACTGTAATGAACGCACGGTGGAACGTACCCATAATGGGTGGTGGAAACCATGGCCTGATAAGCGCGTAAATGTTCATATTAGCTCCCCCTAATTTATCCTTGTTAAGTCCATTTATACTGTTACTTTGGAGATTAGTAATATGATTTTTGTCTTGTAGGTGTTTGAAAGCTTAATTCATAAAGGCCAATTAAATAAGGGAAAATTCCTGGCCGGTCCTAATTTTTTGTGTGGGTTCCATGCAAACCCGCTTTTGTAAGTTCTATCCCATCTAGGCCCTTTTTAAATAAGCTTTTACTATTTTGCCCTTTTCACTTTTCAGCACCCACAGAATTCACACCCCCACAGAATTCACACCCCAAGAATTCACACTTTCGAAAAATTCACACCTCCAAGAATTCACATCCCTAAGAATTCACACCCCCTGAGAATTCCCACCCATTTGCAGAATTCACATCGCTTTGCAAGAATTCACATCCCCAAAATTTACACCATATTTGCAGAATTCACACCTGTTTGCAGAATTTACACCCTACAGAATTCACACATATTTGCAGAATTCACACCATCTTGGGAATTCACACCCCATCTTGACTGATTACACAATTCACACCTCTAAATGCAAAATTCATACTCGTCAAATTACACAATTCACACCTCTAAAGACGTAAAAAATAAGGTTTTCAAAAGTTAATGAGTAACTAAATGAAGAATTCACACCTAAATAAAAAATTCACACGTTCAAAAAAAAATAGAATTCACACTCAATTTTAGAATTCACACATTCAAAAAATGGAGAGAGAGAGAGAGAGAGAGAGCGCACTAGCACAGTTCACTGAGAATCATTCCATCTCTCTCTACACTATCACATTCCATAAACCATATCGATTTCCATGGAAACACCAGGGAGACGATCGAGTAGTTTTCCCGAGAACCAAACGGGCCCTTCGCCTTCGACTCCGGACGATCGAATCATACCGGTCGAGGATTCCTTCCAATTGGAAGTGTATGGGCACGAAAGGGAAACGACGTCCTCGTCGTACAAGAGCCGCGATACTCCCGTTCGTGGCGCTAGAGCCGACGACGACGATGACCCTCTCGTCGGAGGCGCCGTTATTTTTGGAAGCAGTGTCGTCGTGCTGGAGTTACTTGATGATGGCGACGGACTTGCCGATGATGCCGCCGATGCGGGAGGAGTGGTTGAAGAGGCGGAAGAGAACGTGGCCAGCGGGGACTTTGAGGGGACACCGGAAAGGTCGATCTGTCGGGTCGAGAAGCGAAGGGGATCGAGGGCAGCAGAAGTTGACGGTGAGGTGCGGCGGTGGTAACGACGAAGGAGGCGGAGACGAGGAGGAGGAGGTGGCGTCGTCGGGCTTCTAGACGGTCTGTCCATGGCCGCTTCAGAAGTTGTTGGGCGGCTTTACGCGAGGTGGGTGAAGTCGACATGAGTGGGGCTATTTTGGACAAATAATTTAAAACGGGGCCTGGACGGGTATTGTTAAATGCGTGGTGGGCTGAAACGGGTAGACAAATACAAAAGAGGACCGGCCTGTAAGAGGCCCATTAAATAACTGAATGTGGTTTGAGCTGAGAGGATTGAATCATGAATTGGGCCTTGGGAATTATCTGGCCTGCTGTCTATATTGCTCTAAGAATTAAAATTGGTTGGAAGCATTACAATATACACATATTTTGGTGGGCCCAAAGAGCTACCATTCTTTATTTTGTTAGATCAAAAATAAAATAAAATCACCGTATTTGTGGATTCGACTCCGGTCTTATCGGATATTGTACATAGGTCAACCTATTATTTTAAGACTAGGAATTCGTCAAGCATGGCCAGAGGCGGAAAGAATTTAAACTCTGATAGAAATCTCCATTAATGCACATCTAGTTGCGAAAATTACCTACTGCTAGCAGTGTATTGCTCCAGGAATTTTCTATACATTGGGTGCTAAGTGTCTGCGAAGTAACTGTTTAGTTTCGTAGAAAGTAAACAAATCTGGTTAACCTTTACTAGCTCTAACAATTTTGTTACTGTACAAGAAGTTTGACATTCTACCGTATTCAAGAAACAAATCAAATAAATGGCTAGGGATATATGTTTTATACAGGAGGTGAAGAAGTTTCTACACCCAGGTTTAATAGAGTTCCCAAATAACAAAAACGAAACTCCTCAGATGGTGTTTACGAAAGAACACAAGGATTTGGTAGCTAAAGGAGAGGAATGGATGAAAGACACAGCAAACTCATGCACAGTCACAGCAGCGCTCATTGTCACAGTCGTCTTTGCAGCCGCAATAACTGTTCCACGCAGCAACACTGGCGATACCAGCCTCCCGGTTCTCTCCCAAAAAGCAGCGTTCAATTCATAGTTGTCAAATCGAGAATCGAATCGAGAATCGAAATGGTCATTTTTCGAATCGTGAGTCGAATCGAATCGTGAATCGCTCTGATTCGGTCATGACTTCTATAATGCATAGAAATCTATGCTTATTGATTAGGGTAACAACAATATATACAACAAATGAAAGATTTAGGCCTAAATCAATAAAAACTTTCTTCTAAATGATGATTTGATAATAATGTAGAGTATTAGGTAAGTTGCTTAATTCTATTGCAACTACCAAGAGATGATGATTCGTAAAGTCTACTTATGGTTCTTTTTGTACGAAAGAGTTATAAGTACAAAACAAACCCTTAGAAGGTCTATAGGGCTGTTATATTCCATTTATCTTCCTTTCGATTCACTCTCGTAATAAATCTATTTTTCTTATTATCTATCCATATAACATAGCCAAAAGATGATGACATATAACAATACTAGACCTTAAAAAAATATTTGAACCCTTTTCAAACAACAGAAGAAGCAAAACAAGAGTAAAAAATGAATTTTGGAAATTTTAAGTGAATCGTTCGATTCACTGATTCACTTACAATTCTCAGCTATTTTCGATTCAGCAGCCTATTCGTATCGATTACCCACCGAATCATACGATATGAATCGTAAATCACCGATTCACTTACGATTCTCAGCTATTTCCGATTCGGCAGCCTATTTGTATCGATTACCCACCGAATCGTATTGAATCGTACGATACGAATCGTGAATCGTACGATTCTGACAACTATGGCGTTCATTATCTTCGCCGTGTCAAACGCATTCTCTCTCTTCACGTCCGTCACTTCTCTGTTAATGTTTTGTCCATCCTAACTTCGCGCTACGCAGAACGTGATTTTCTCCACCTTCTTCCCAAGAGGCTAATAATTGGACTGTTCACTCTATTCCTGTCTATAACAGCAATGGTGGTGGCATTTAGTTGCACACTCTATCTCGTGTTTGGGCAAAATAAGGCGTGGATACTCATTCCATGCCAGTGGCTGCATTATCTTGTCTACCAATCACTTCATTCATCACCTTACAGTTTCCTCTCCTTAGTCGATCTCATCTCTTCCACATGTGGCAAGGGCATTTTCGGCAAGCAAAGTGATAGGATGCTTCATTAGCATGATGATCAGCACAAGGTGAATTCGTCCAACGTACATCAAATGCCTTATGCCCAGAACCAGTAAGTATTTGGTCAAATTTGGTATCGAGGGTAGAGATTTGAAATTTATTTTTATTAGAGTTGTTAAGGTATTGCGGTGTAAATGATATGCACCTTTTGAGAATATATATATATCGGTGCGGTTTCAGAAACACCTATAAAAACATCTAAAAAACATCTCCGCAACGTAGTCTTTGCAGTTTGTTTACTTTCCAAAATGGATAGCAGTTTGTTTTCTTAAAAATTGATCATTTAATCAGGAAGACCAATGAATGCAATGATAGTAGCCAATAGTTTCTCCGCAGCGTAGTCTTTGCAGCCAAGAAACTAATAAATAATTTCACATGCAAGATATATTTATGAAGAACAGGTACGGTAGAAAGAACGATTATCGAGTATACACTCTAAAAATACCATAATAGAGAGTATGGTTGAAAGAACGATTCACATATTTCTTTCTACCATACTATTACATCGCATCGAATCAAATCGGCGAGTAGAGTAGTTCAACTCAGGCCCTTTCAATTAATATGTGGATGAGATAGTAGACAGGCCTCTCTAGGCCTGATTCGTCTTCTTGAGCAAGACCTACCCTCCATCGTCGACATATTCAAACAAGATCAAGGACTTCTCGAAGACTGAATTTCGTTGAACTTCTATTCTCAAAAAGGTAAGAAAGTCTCGGAGGCGAGTGGGTAGGTGTTCAGTGCAGACGAGACGAGGGACTAAGCGGGACTTTTGATCAATAAGAAAGGAGGAGAAATAATCAGAAAAATTACCGTCACTTACATGCCCAGGGTCAAGAATCCGTTCGCAGACACTCTCGCAACCCTGGCTTCGATGGTCAAGATCTCCGAAAAATGTATGTTGTGTGTATGTAAGTTTTCATTCTTAATTGGATTGAGAGAATTTTTATCAACATTATGCTCGAGAAGTGACCCGTCTGTATGAAATTTCTGGATCCGCCACTGCTTCTAGCCCACGGAGCACGCGTATTGGTACCCGTAGTGTACTGAGCACCGGTACTTGTAATCATTGGCGGACCTAGGATTAAAAATCTCGAGAGCCTAGTCATAACTGAAAAAATTTAACGTCAAACATCTCTCTAAACGATTACCACTACACTTGTATTCCATAGTCAAAGGATACGCAAAATACATTTTTTAAAATTACTTATTCATAAAAATAGAACAAAAGTTGTTTAACATTAATCTATGAAAGTGGAACCGACGTGTTCTCAAAATCTCAAAAATCATTTAAGATTGATAGACTCTAAACTAATTTATTTTAGCTAATTTTATATTATGAAAACACTTAGACGTACGAAAGGATAGTGAAAAACATTTTAAAAAAATGAATAGGTTGTATTTGACCAAAGTTTTAATTTCATATATAATGTCCCCTACGTACTTTAATTGGGTGTAAAAAATAAATATATAAATATATATAATATATATTTTTGGGTTTGAAAATGAATGAATTTTCGCATAAACATTTGAAGTTGGACGAAGGGAGTATAATAAGTCCTTGATTTCAAACTCGCAACCAGGAGAAACTTACCGTCTAGCATCTACTAGTAAAAAAGGAAGTAACAACCCGGTTTCAAACTCACAAAGGCCAACTCCTTACCGCTTGTGCTAGACGTACTAGTGCTAAAATTATGGGTAATTTTAGATATATTACTTAGTCCTCCGTTTCACAAAAAAAAAAAAAATATAGCAATAATTTCAGACGGGTCACGTGCCTCACCTGAATCCACCTCTGGCTAGAAGCATGAAAAACGAAAGCCAATTAATATTCTTTCCAAATCCTTGGAGGTGAGAAGCAGAGTTGTAAAACAAGTTACTGCTTTTTTCTTTTTTACTTTCTTTGGTAGCATATCGGATGTAATTGGTTAGAGCCTACTTAGAGGGGAAAAAAAGTTGTAAACAGTAATTAATATAAATTATTTTATTCATTTCAAGTAATCTTTTGTCCTATTTTTGTAGTAAGTTGCACGTAAGCATCTTAACAAGTACTAACTAAAAGTATTTTAACAAAAATGAAGGTAAGGCACTTTTTTTTTCCGCTCAAGCTCTTATATTTTCCTCTTACTTATTTTCTCATACACCATCTAGAATGGCATATTATTTTTGTTTGGTGACGGTAAAGGCTAGGATATCTGGGCTAGTTTATGTGCACTTGGATTATTCTCTTCTCCGGTTCGGTCAAAGGAGGACCATCCACACTGGGACTAGGAGATTCACATGAGATTTCTCTCTTGTGGCCTAATCCCAAGAGGTTGCCAAATTTCGAACTTCAAATGTCTGGATTTGCAGCTAATCCCTGGTGCTATATATTATAGATTGTCTTCGTAAAGCCTTTCCATTTTGTTTGTTGAGGATGCCTAAATGGTTTCTACCTCGAATGGCAATGGAATCACATTCTATTTGATTCGCATTATTTTCTAGTGACGTATTTAATTTAACGAGTTTTTGAAAATTTTGAGAATAAACAACTTCCAATTGTTTCCTTCATGATCACATTATCACTTTTCCAATCATATGTACTGTTTGGATTTTATTTTCCAATGGTTGCACCTCTCTCTCTCTCTCTCTCTCTCTCTCTCTCTCTCTCTCTCTCTCTCTCTCTCCTCTGTTTAAATTTTAGTATCGTGTTAGATCACTCTTACTTTTTCTCATATACCTACCTCCTGGTAGTGTTGAATATTCCTCTATTTAATTAATTAATTAGCATGGGGGGTATTTGTTCCTTTGCTTTAATATCCATGTATGAAATTATGAAAGAAAGAAAAGGTGTTTGTTCCTTCATGGCATAACAAACACTCAACTTATCGATCTACTACTCTATTGCTAAATATATGTGTGCTTCTACGGTGTATATAAATAGTGGGAGCTCTAGCTAGCTCAACACACACCTGCCCACCAACGAGGATCCTTCTATACTAGAGAGTAGTACGTACTTAATTCCCAGATCACTAAGGACTCATCTCTCTCTCTCTCTCTCTCTCTCTCTCTCTCTCTCTCTCTCATCCACTTTGATCGTCTCACGAGAAGAGCAGTAGTTATGGATTCTTCATCCGATAAGCTGAAGAAGAAGGCGGCTGCAGGCACAAGCAGCTCCATAGATCCAGCAGGTAACTAATTAAACTACCAAATGAATTTATTTGTGAAACAAGGGGAGGCGATCAAGATGCATGAAACAGCCGATTCAATATTGTTTCATGTACCAAATATTCCTACTCCCTCCGTCCCATTTTAATTTGTTTCACTCTTTTGAATAGTCTTGACCTTTAATGCCTTAGGAGTACGGCTAGCTCTCCCAAAAGTCAAAAACTACAAGTTTTCAAAAGTGACTCTAAATTTGAAACGATACTCAAACTATTTAATCTTTGGAGCTATCTCATCACATTAACTAAAAAAAAGAGGATCGATGCTACTGTCACGCCCCAAGCTATGGAGCGATGCAGCTTTTCAATAATGGGACGAAACTGTCGCTACGTACAATATATATATGAATCAAAACTCCTCTGTTCTCTCTCTTAGTCCAGTGCCTACGGTATCTTAGAACCTCTCAATTTTCCAATATATCGATTGTCAGACAATTTTTTGGATCCATTAGGACTCGCCGAACATGAAAATTGGGATTCCCCCATATGCGTCTATACCAAGCTTAGATAGCGAATCGAACACATTGTGCAGGGTATCAATTTGAATTTTTCTCAATGTGCTGCAAAAATCAATGGCAAGGATCACGAAACATGAGATTGTCTATAGGGAAAATCTAAGAAGAAGAAGATCAATACACAAGATAATCACTAGAAATAGTATCCTCCTTAATCAAAAGAGATAGAAAGTTACAAAGGAGGGTAGCCTTCTCATGTACACACACCTAGATCATGATAGTTCGGCCTACTACACACCCGCTTGTCATGTTTTTGAATTTGTAAAATTTGATTAATTTGTTTACCGTTTTTTGAAGCGTACAATCTTCCATTGACCAAATTTCTGTTTGATCGATCAGTTATTTCTATTATTGTATACTTAAAAATGACATTTGAAGTCAGGAAGTATGTTATTCAAAAATTCCTGCAAATCTGATGGTGTTTGAATTTTGACCATTCCTAAAAACAAGCTGCAGGGAACATTAAATTGAACGGAGGGAAGTGAAGAAGTACAAGTGGTGGAGATACATTCCACTTGTCAGGGCTACTCTTAAAGGAGAATGGAAAACAGCAGAAAATTTCTTCCAACGGGATAAATCCGCATTGACAGGACCAATTGAGGAAACAATGGACACAGCCCTCCACATAGCAGTTGGGGTGGGAAAGGCAAACATCCATTTTGTGGAGAAGTTGGTGGAGCTAATGCCTGTGGAGGCATTGGCCTTCATAAACAACACTGGCAACACCGCGCTTCACCTGGCCACCTTGGTCGGCAACACTGAGGCCGCCGCAATATTGGTGGACAAACACTCGCCTTTGCTTTATATTGACGCACCCGGCCTTGCCGGCGGCAATGATTGTTGGGAAAAACCTCGGCAATAACGTATAATTCCAGAGAACAATTTCCATTGATAATGTAATAATTACATGGTTGAACAAAACCAGATTACATAAACAGTAAACAGATTACAGAGAATGAGAATGAGATACAAACAGAATCTTGGATTGAAACCGAGTCCTGTGTAGAACCACAGTCACCTTAAGAAAGATTCGCCCCTACCGTGGGCTGTTGTAGGTTGCATCGGCGACTTTCTCCCAGGGTTAGCTCGGCTAGACCGCAAGCCGACGGAACACCACCGTCGACCGCCTTGGCGAACTGAACGACCGTCTGCCTCTCTCTCTCAAAGAACGATTATCAGAGTATATTTGGAATGTTGTGAACTTCTCATCTCTCCAAAGAAAACATGAATCTCCTCTTATAGAGTGAAGGAGATATCTCTGACTCCAAGACGTATAATGCGAGTATAAATTCTGCCATCAAGAGGAAGGAGTAATGCTGCCATCAAGGTGGAGGGGTTACGGGAGTTACAGCGGCACACATCAATACGTCTATTGATTGTGGTGCGTCCAGATTCAACGAACCCGGGACCGGTTGGCTCGGGAGACCCTCCAAAAGTCCCGGTTTCATTCATCCGAAATTTCCGTAAATTTCCAACAATGATATCATGTTGCCCATTCATTTTGCGGCTGTACTTGGTCGGAGGGACACACTTTCGTATTTATTGGATGTCACTAGCGATGATCGAGTGGCCGTCAATGAGACATCTTGCACTCTATTTATAGAGCTTTTAATAACTTCATATTTCTTCGGTGAGTTTTATTTGGTAGCATCGTTAAAATTTTCAAGTTTGCTAGCTAGCCCCGCATGTGTTTTGTGCATGAGAGCATCTCCAACTGGGGGGGTGGGGTCTCGTGTCGTTTTCTTATTTTGAGTCGGAAATAGTCGATACTAACCCGCTAATTTAGTGTCGTGTTATCATGTCTTTTCATAAATTTTCATCTCGCGCTGTGTCGTGTCATGTCATCTTGTATTCATGTCGGAATTCTCTCAATCTTAATCCGACTTGTTTAGCTTTGCATGTGTGTTATATTGTCGTGTCGTATTCGTATTTCGTGTCAAAAATAGCCGATCCTAACCTACTAATTTCGTGTTGCGTCGAAAATTCTCACCCCTATCTCCAACCTGCTCATCTAATTTTTTTTACGATATACACCTTTTCTTGACTTATGTAGCATTTTGATGACTCATTTTTGTACTTTTTAAAATTGCGATTCCAACCCACCCCTCAATCTTTGTTAAAGTCATCCATTTTTGAAAAATCCTTTTGCTATTGTACTCTTGAATTGATCATTTGAGGAATCATTATTTGAATAGAGAACCAATTTTGATGCTCTTTTTTGATGTGTGCGTTGGAGAAGATTTTTCAACATTACTCCTTAAAATTCAAAAACCTTAAGATATACTCCTAGTGAGTTTGTGTGTGAATGTGGAATTATTGTCAATTTGATTTTTATTTCCTAATTTTATTCCTTTTAAACATAAATGCAGATATAGCTTTGAAATGGGTTGAGAAATATCCTCGTCTTCCTGCTTCTCCATTGGAAACGATGGCTTGGAAGCGCTCTGCATTTAAAAGTGGAAGTCAGCTCAGCTTTTGGCAGCGCAAAATATATCCTTGTAAGTTTCCACTTTCTTTCCAGAACACAAAAGGAATCTTCGTCCTCAGGCCGCCGCCGCCGCAAAAATCTCTCTCTCCCCGTTTTATACCTGCATGTATGACCAGTGGCGGCTCCAGGACTTTGTAGTAGGGTATTTAGAAATTATCTTAGCTCTACTAGTTGATCTATTAACCGATAATATACGAAAAAAAAAATCTAAAATATTAGTACAAATAGGGCGGTCAAAATACGTAACCTATATTCTAAAAAAATTAACTACGAGACGAAATGAGAACTTAAAAATATATACTATATTTTTTAACAGATTTTTTTTTTTGAAAGTTATCGTATTGTGTAGTAGACAATTTTTCGAGAATGGAGGGGGTAAAATTTTAACGTCTCCTAGACGAGTTCTCATATTTGTTTCAACGTTTAACCGGCGTATTAATCTACTAAAACCATTTTGAAAGAAATTGTAGTGGGTATGTTGGGACTGACCTTCTCGAAAATATGTTATTCTGTAGGATGACAATATGATGAGATTTTCTATCCTAGTCTTAAATTTCGAAGGAATATTATTCAAATTAATGGAGTTTTGCAATGTCATTGAATTTTTTAAAAAGTTTTTCCGTAATTTTATAAAATATATAACTAGACAAAAAAAAAAGTAGTTATTGTCATGAAAGCAAAATAATACATTTAGACCATCGACAATAAAGATGGAGAGAAAAGGCTGAGCATAATATTTACACTAATATTTTTTGTTTGCTCAGCAAAAATTTCTTTGCTTTTTGGCAAAGTAGTCTTCAAGAAAAGACAAAAAGGGAAGGAAAAAAAATCCTAAAACAAACCTAACGGAATGCACAACTCCAACACACAGTATTTGATTTGTGTAAACTAATGCGGTATGTAATCATGGTCAAGAAAATTATTGACTCATTTTTTAACAAAAAAAGTCCTCAAAGTGTTTGAACACAATACGAACACAGAACCTTTACAAAGTGTAATTGAATTTTCGACAATTGAACCTGAAACTTTGTTCTCTAGAAGTCCTAGAGTTGAATTGAAGGAATTTGATTCATCTACATGCATATATGACAATCATCATTTAGTATCGTTTTTCTTATGTAATTTAATTTTTTCAAGATTCGATGACTGGAATTCATCTAATTATTTTTTCAGTAAATATTTCGCCACTGCTCGGGTAAAATCCTGGCTCCGTCCCTGTGTCATATATATGGATTATAGTTGGCATTAAATAACCATGCAATCACTTTGTAGGAAAAAAATGAATGTCCTAAAATTCGTACAATTCTTTTCTTTTTCTTTTTCTCGTGAAGATGTTCCTGTGAAGTGGGAGAAATGCTCTGTTAAAGACCAAAATAAAAGAGATGACGTTGAGATGAGTATCCCTCAAGTGACGTCGTCTCATGTGCACGAGGACAATCGGGCTCAATCTATTGGGAAAAACATCTCTATTTTTGGTATTTAATTTGCTATTACTACCAGAAAGTCCAATATATTCAAATATATTTCTAGTGAATATGAAATCTGACAAATTTTCTTAATTTCCATATGGCAACAAATTCAATTGGTTTTAAGGGCATCCGGTGAGCCAAAATTTGCAGGCTACTTTGTGGAAAGTCTTGGAATTTTCAGGTAATGCACAACAAACTCCTATGGTCTTTAATTTATATATACGTCGCAAAATAGAAACTCCTATGGTCCTATTTGCTTTTATGAGCTATTTATTTTTTAGATTCCGATGTGCTAGCTTATTGTCCATTCAAAATGTAATTGATCGAAATATCAGGAAAGACTTTGTCGAATCAGATTTGACGGAACATAAATGAACAATCAGAGAGAGCCTGAGGCTGACTATACCTTTGTCGTGTAATTAAAAAATATGCTTCCTTCATATAGATGTCGATGTCCTACCAACTTGATTTTTCTGTGAGCAAGTATAAACACGTCAAGACTTACAAAATGAACGACTCGATTCATCCAATGAAATCATGGTGGGTTTTATTTGACATCACATTAGAGATCGGCACATGAGATTTAAGATCCTAAACATTGTGTTGCAGGGACGATATCAACAAAATATATATTGTCGCTAGTATTATTTTAGCGTTATTGTCTTATTAGCTAGGAAATATTGCGATTTTGGTAAGATTTTGTCAAATCATTAGGTTTTGTAATTTGGGTTGATTTATTTTCCTTTTTGATTGTTGCTTGTTCTGCAAGAATAAGGCTTAGTTTTATGTTTTATTTCCCTTTTCAGTACTCTAGGGTTGGTGGGATTGCTTTTACAAATATAAGCATATAATTAAGCCTCTCGACTATTCATTTGATTAACATATTGAGTGTTTTCAAGGAGAGAGTATCTGTTCTTTTTCTATAATTCTATTAATCTGTGTGTTATTAATTAGACTGTGGAAGAGTTGTTCTTTGTTCATGGAGTGAGGAGTGATTGGAGTGATTCTGTTCTTGTTCATGTTTCTATGCTGTGTCACATTGACTTCATCTGAGGATTATATAACACTTTTTTTTTTTTTTTTTTTTTTTGCAAATTTGTTTCTAGCAGTGCCTCAAATCAAACACATTCGAAAGGAAAAATTGATACATGTTCAAGCGCTTGAACTGGTGAAAACCTTGTGTGAGAAACTTACACATTATGACGACGGTGTTGCTCACAAAAGAGTTGTCCGTGTAGCTATGGCTAGAGCAATAGATAAGGGCATTCCCGAGATCATAGAAGAGATTGCCGAAAGGTTTCCGAGTTCAATTAGAATAAAAGACGAAAAAAACCGTAACTTATTTCAACAAGCAATTATAAATCGTCACGAAAAGGTTTTCAACCTCATATATCAGATGAGTGACTTTAGATACATTGCTACCACCACCGCCGACGATGAAGGCAACAATATGTTGCACTTGGCTGGACGTCTTGCGCCGGCAAACAAACTCAATCTTATTGCTGGTGCAGCTTTGCAGATGCAACGCGAACTACAGTGGTTTGAGGTAATTAGTTAATACCCATATCCTTTCATATATATCCCTCCGCCTCAAATTAGATGACAATTTTTGATATTCGTGTCAATTTTAATTTCTTTTTTAACTTTCCATATGAATCTCAAAAAATATGCAATATGGATCTTGTTTGAAAGTTTTCAATTACTTCTATTATACAAAGTTTTCAAACCCATAAAAAACATTATACATTCAAAGATATAAGTAATGAAAAATTACACGAATTTTAAAAATTATCATCCATTTTGGAATGGATGGAGTATAGTTTTTCATAGTGGATCTGTTAGCAGCAGTACAGAATATTGTGTCTGCCTATATAAGGTGGAAACACCACTGTTTTCGCCACCGCTATTTATGGGCTCCACCGTACATTTATTACAATAATTTAAACCGTTCATCTTGTGTAGTATATTATCTACATAAAAAAACATCTTGATAGGATGTCGATGAATACATAAAAAAAATTAATTTAATTTTTATAAAATGGACGGTGAAGTTCTGTCAATAATTTTAAATTTAGAATGTCAATGACCGTCTGTTTAAACTTTGCTTAGCCTTTTTTGGGTTAAGTTTCTCTAGATGTACGTACCCTTTATCGAGTTTATTAAATAAATTTTGTGGCCGATAAAATAAATGACCATTTATTTTATAAACCAAAAGTTTAAGTTTTGATCGATGTACGTATCAATGTACGATCAAGCATATTTTGTGTGTGGATATACTATATTTTTGTGGATCCTACAAGATGAAAGTTACAAATTACTGTAATGGATGCATGGTGGAACCCATAATGGGTGGTGGCAGGCGGAAAGAATTTTAAACTCTGATAGAAATCTCCATTAATGTACATCTACTTGCGAAAATTACTCACACCTAGCAGAGTATTGCTCCAGGAATTTTCTACAGTACTACACATTGGGTGCTAAGTGTCTGCGAAGTAACTGTTTAGTTTCATAGGAAGTAAACAAAACAGGTACCTTTGAGAAAATCTTGTTTACGGAGGTGTTGTAAACAAGATTTTTTACGAAACAATATGTTTACAGCACTTCCGTAAATAAGACACTCTCTAAACCGTTACTAGCTCTAACAATTTTGTTACAAGAAGTTTGACAATCTACCGTATTGATCAAGAAACAAATCAAATTTACGGCTGGGGATATGTTCTATACAGGAGGTGAAGAAGTTTGTATACCCGGCTTTAACAGAGGCCCGAAATAAGAAAAGAGAAACTCCTGGGATGGTGTTTACGCGAGAACACCAGGATTTGGTAGCTAAAGGAGAGAAATGAATGAAAGACACAGCAAACTCATGCACAATCACGGCAGCGCTCATTGTCACGGTTGTCTTTGCAGCCGCAATAACCGTTCCAGGCGGCAACAATAGCGATACCGGCCTCCCGGTTTTCTCCCAAAAAATGGCCTTCATTATCTTTGCCGTGTCAGACGCATTCTCTCTCTTCACGTCCACCACTTCTCTGTTAATGTTCTTGTCCATCCTGACTTCGCGCTACGCGGAACGTGATTTTCTCCACGCTCTTCCCAAGAGGCTAATAATTGGACCGTTCACTCTATTCCCGTCTATAACAGCAATGATGGTGGCATTTAGTTGCACTCTCTATCTCGTGTTTGGGCAAAATAAGGTGTGGATGATACTAATTCCAGTGGCTGTATTAGCTTGTCTACCAATCACGTCATTCGTCACCTTACAATTTCCTCTCCTTGTCGATCTCATCTCTTTCACATATGGCAAGGGCATTTTCGGCAAGCAAAGTGATAGGATCCTTTATTAGCATGATGATCAGCTCGATCAAGGTAAATAAAATCCAAAGCATGTAGACATCAAGGGCGGAATCGGTAACCTCAAGTTTGGTAACGAGGGTACGTAAAAATTGAAATTAATTTTTATTAGAGTTGTTAAGGTATTGTGGTGTAAATGATATATGCACCGTTTGAGAATAAATCGAGTGTTTTACTACATGCTTAATATGTTGTATGCATAAATCGATATTATTGCTTATGTACACAATTGGCGCAGTCACCCATCGACCAGTTCATGGGAGACTTGGCCAAAAATCCCTCATATTTATATTTTTTGACCTCAAGGACAAGCACTATTTGCAATCAAACATATGAATAAATGTGCCTATGAAAGTGCCTAAAACCCTAGGGTACCCTATGAAAGTGTCTAATATCCTAAGATACCCTATATATGAAAATGTCTAAACCACTAAAACCCGATAATAGAAAAGTGCACCCTAAAATCTTATGAAAGTGCCTAAATATGTTTTTGCTTTATGGCTAAAAAACTAAAACAGTTGAAGGATCTTCACTGAAAACTATTTTGCTAACGCCCTTCTTCTAAATAAAAACTATTTTATCGTCCCATAATATAGTAGCCAATAGTTCGTACGCATGCAGCATAGTCTTTGCAGCCAATTAGAAACTAGTAATAAACAATTTCACATGCAATATATTATGAAGAACAACTCTAAGGGTACGTAGCTCTGTCTACTCGACCATATATACGAAGTCGATCAATATTTGGAACTCAGGTCCCCTACAAATACGAGAATCTAAAGATATCATACAATGGTTAAAAAAAAAACACATTAAAATGCAGAAGTAAATTGAACACATAATACGGTTAATAGCGGTGCAGAGGACTTGAGCCGGCAATATTGCCTGCCGGCAGACATGTTTTGTCAACTTTCCAATCTCTCCAAAACCAAAGGGGAGTGGTTTTACTAACCACACTGAGATACAATAACATTAGGAATAGAGTTCTGGGTTATCAAAAAAAAAATGGTTATGGGGTACAAGACGAGACCCCTACAAAGTCATTACGAAACTTAGATACAATAAGTCGATAACATTAGGAATAGAACTGAAGTTAATCAAGGGGACACCACTGCTGAGAGCATCTTTAGCCAAACCGTCCGCGAAACCATTTGCCTCATGAAAAACATGCTTATTGATTGTCGTTGAGGCGAACTTCTGAAGAAGAAACCCACAATCGGGAACCAAGTTATTCAAAGGATGGGCATCACTGATATTCTCATGCATTAGATTGACAATTTCTAATGCATCCACTTCAATGTCCTAATTTCGGATGTTCGAATCCAACCCAAGCTGTAAACCGTCCCTTAAAGCCCAAAATTCAGCCGCAAGCGCTGAAACTGTGCCAATATGTCGCTGAAAGCCTCTGATACGTTGGTCATTCCAATCGCGAAAAATGCCACCCGCTGCTGCGGTTCCCCGCCTATTCACGGCGCCGTCAGTGTTGAGTTTCAATCTCCCTAGAGAAGGAGGAATTCAACCCACTTAAATATGTCTACACATGGTAGTCCGAGAGGGCTTGGAGCAAATAAAGTACAGTACCATTCCGTTGCGCGGGCAAGAGTATCCTGGAAAGTAAGGATGGAGCTATGTTACGGTCGGCCGCAAGTGTCCGAATTTTAAAATTTTTATTTTGTATATATCTGATTTTGAATATTATTCATAATTATTCATATATAGCTACTTATAATCTATAATCTTAATAATTTTGGTTTGATTTGATAAAAAATTGATTATTTTACATTCTCAATTTCTTTCACAAATAAAAAATAAGCATGTAAGAGTTAAAATAGCCTAAAGAAAAAACGAAATTATTGGTATATGATGAAGCGGTTTTTGGTCACTTCCGGAGGAGGGGTTCCTCAACCGTCCACTTGATCCTCCAACGGATGAAGCTACTTCTGGCATTGTTACGGCCTAGAAATTTTATTTATCTTATTAGTTATTTTGGCCATTATTAATTGAAAGTGTCATGGTGTGGGTCCCAATTAATTATTTTGCGCGTTCTATGGGTATTGTTGTCGTGGTTATAATTTTTAGAGTATGAGATTGATTTTGGGTAAAATAGTGGTACTAGATGATAACTCTATAAAATTGTGTTAGTTTGGATTGATTAATAAGTAAATTTATTTTCCTATTTATCTATCTAAATTTTAATTATTTAGTTAGCTAATATTTAGGGCAACAGGAGTAGTGGGCAGTTTAGGGTAGTGCTTAGCATTAAAAACATAAACTGACGAGGGTTTTTACATCAGAGGTATCGTTTGAGAGAAAGAAAGCCGCAGCCTCGGACTTGACTGGTTGGTGATCGCTTACGGTATTGGTCTTGTCCTCTTCGCCTCTTTCCTTGTTTTACCTCTTCTCTTTTCATTCTACTATTGCACTTGGAATATGGAGTTAGGAGGTTATTTTTGTGCGTGGCCGTGAGTGGGGATTTGTGTGAAGAGGTGGTGATCTGAGTAGGGGATCTCGAAGTTTCTGATCAATTGGGGAGAGTGCTTAGTTTAATAAATGTGATACTAATTGCAATAGAGATTTCGATCGGCATCAGTGGTTTTGGAATGATATAGTTAAATATGCCTTGTACATAAATTATTGGTGAGCAACGGTGATTAATTGGAAGGGGTAACAGGTGGTGACGTAACAATTGTTCTTGGAAATTAAAGAATTCGTTAGGTGGTGTTGTAGGTGGATTCTTGGAGGCTACTGTTGGCTTAAGTATATTTAGGTTGGGGTAATTTCAGTGTCCTAGCTTGTGTTGTTAGTATCATATTTAAATTAGTTAGTTACTCGTATGCTCCATTTTTGTGTACAGGATAGTCTCGTTTTGCGTTGTTCGATCATACTACTTTTGGACTCAGGTGAGTGGTTAAGCATGTTACGTATTTTCGAACTTCCCCGTGTCCCTTAAACTATTGTTTAGAAGATTTTATGATTGGAATTGGAAACCCATAACTGTTTATTTGGCTACTTAAATTGGCATGCGGTAAAACATTTGGTGAAATCGATTTATTGTTTGAATAATTCTTTTTGGTGAAAACTTTGTGGATATTGTTGGGAACATATTTTGGAAAGTCCAGAGAAATTAATCCTCTGTGTGCGGGTGACTCTGGCCATTAGAGAAGAGACTGGGTTAGGCCGGTGACTCTAATGCTCAACGGCTTTCTTTTGCCGGATCGTTCTTAGGGAAAAGTTCCACGGGCTGCCTACTCGTGGTGACTCTAAACTACGATATTGGATCCAATTATGAGACATTTATTCACTGGCATTTGGTTCTATCGATATTGATTGTGGTTCCCCATTGTTGTTGGAGGTTGGTTTGTGATCACCATTGAGACTTATTGGTAAATGATTTGGCTTTAATTGTTGGTTTGATACACACCTTCGTATGCCAAAATATGTAAAAGTGATAATCTATTTTTAGCCATGTTTTAGAACTGTATTATTATACATGCTTCACTACTCACTGAGCTTGTCAGCTGGAGGATTTATTCCAACTTCCTTTCAGGCAAGTTGGGAAGTTAGGCAAGGTCTCTGGCGGCATCTCGGGGATTTCATTTGTTGACCTCCTTAGGGTGTCTCATCCTAACTTAGTATTTTATTTCATCGCTTCCGCATTGAAACATCTTGTTAGACATCTGGATTCTTTTATTACTGTTGGATCACTGGTTATTATTTGATTCATGGGATGTTTGTGCCCCACTCTTTTTGTGGAATTTATTGGTTGGCGATGTTTTGAATTAAAAAAAAATGGTTGACTGTCTGACGGATTTTTGATTGGGAGTTTTTTTTTATAAAATTCCTTTTTAGGCTACATGTTCTACGAGCTTTGGTCTTGTGGTTCATGGCCGGTCACTTCTCATTTTTGGGTGTGACAGGCATGATCGATTAACAACCTGCAAAACAAAATGGAAAAGCTATGGGCACTGGCGTGGCTTTCGCCATCACTGCCTAAGTCATTCGATCTGTTTTAGAAGAGAGTATGGACTGGGTATGAGTTGTTCAAAATTGCATACCTTTGAGTTATGGAGGTTTGATCTTTATATAAGCATCTTAGGAAGAGCCTCATTGGGACCGGACCTCTTGGGCCTCATCCGGTACGGAACGGAAATTGATTGATGTTAGAGTGTCCTCCTCACCTAGGACTTCTCTGATACTTATCAGGTGTTAGGAGTCCTCTTCACCTTTGGACTTTGGGCTTGCATGTTATCAAGATTAGGAGTCCACAGATCTCTGTGGTTATCCTCTAAAACTCGCGGCCTAATCTCTTCAGACGAGATAAGGTCATGGTTGTTCTATGAGTCCCCTAGATTGTACAAACTTCTGCCATGGAGTGTGTTATAATAATAGGTTCCTAGTTGCTGGTTTATCACGTCTGCTGAGCTCACCTTATGAGTTGTGCTCATGAGCTAACCTCTGTCTTTGGGCAGGTTAATAGAGACTAGTTCTTATAGGCTAGATTCCATGTTCTTGGGACTTTAGCTTGAGCCCTTTGGGCTGTGCAAGGCTCTTTAGTTTGGGCTGACCTTGGGAGATCTTTTTATCCTTATTAGTATACTTTAACATCATTAAGCTAGAAGAAATGTAATGTATTGGAAAGTAAAAACCTTATGATATAATAAGTATGTGCTTCGATCAAAAATATATGTCTATTAAGCCGCCCCCCACCGAAGTCCTAATTCTGGCTCCGCCACTGCTCGTGCATGATTAGTTTTGAAGTGCAATTAGATTTAAGCCAAAAGGAACGGATGCATGATCGATAACCGAAGAAATCTGTGAGAATATAGAAAGGGAGATGGATTGCCAAGACAGTCCCTCAAACATGGTAGGCATTTTCAGTCGCAACAGGACAATAAGGATAGGCAGAGTCAGGTGTGATGTGCCTAAACGTAAGGTTATCTTTAGCAGCCAAACGCTCTTGAGTAGCAAGCCAACGAAAGTGTGAAGTTCTTGGGTGGAATAGGGTACGGTTGACGTGATACCCGACGCGCATATTTTGGCCATTCAAAAATGCAACCGACGGTCCAAATTAAAACACACTTTTCTTTTTCCTTTTCTTTTTCTTATTTTTTAAAAATCCGTTCAGTACTTTAAATCTGGACCGTCAGTTGCATTTGTGGATGGCCCGGATATATGCATCGGGTTCCATTCGCGTCCAAGAATTTCTCAAAGAAAGTGGGATATGTATGTCTCATCAAGAGTACCATTAAATTAAATTAAAACTGACAGAATTTCAGGAAAATGAACGGTAAATGCCGGACATACAAATATATAGTAATGTATTAAATACACCTATTGGGAGGATGCATTTGAAGTATTCTTGTTTTTTTTTTTTGGTACATCGGAATTTCCATTTGAAGTATTCAACTACTACTCGTAAGGTATTTATAGTGATGCTGGAAGTCCCTTTCAGTAATTCACTAATGCAATTGACGTAGAAAAAGAGTTGATTTTGTACATTCATCAACTTATAATTATTGTTTCATTTGAGAAAGGCAATAGCATCATACAATCAGGGTCGGCTCTTTTGGAGGCGTGAAGCAAATTCTCTATATTAAGCTCCTTACATATTTATGAATTTCTTAAATAAAAAAAAAGTTTAAAGATAACAAAAAAATCAAGCTAAAAGGATACAATTATGACAATATAAGTGTAAAAAGATATAGTTGCAAGAGTTTCAGAAAAAAATAAGATACAATTGTGTTTTTTTTGAAAACATTCTAACATTAATATGTAAGTTATATTATTGTGGGACCTCAATTTTGAACCAAAATTCGAAAGTCGGAAGCGGCCGCTTCTCTCACCTATCTTATAAGTCGGCCGTGTATACAATGAGAGTTGAACACTCGACATGAAAACCAAGCAATCTCCAACAATTGGCCGGAGCTATTGTCATTTTTGGGGCTTCAATTAAACCAAATTACCCTCCTCTAATAGTCAGCCATTTTCTTGGGCCGCCATTTTTTAAGCCAAATTCGTCTTGGGGAACGATTGAAGCCATTTGTGTCGCACCAGTATTTATGTGTTACCAGTTTTTTATTCAAATTCTACGGAATGATTTAAATGACCCAAGGGTCATGACAGATTGAAGGTAAATATTTTGACACCAATGAATCAACTTTGCCGAACTTTAACAAAAATGCCATTGTAGCAAGTTAAAAAAACCAAATTTTGAACTTTAAAAAAAACATTTCAAAGCCTCGAATCCGAAGCAAACCAAAAATTAGATTTGACAATGAATACGAGGAATTATTTAGTACCCTTGAAACACCACGATTCTTTTTCACCACACGTTAGAGTGGAATCAACACACTTTGACTTGATTCCACACTCTCTGTTTAGAACTTGAAGAAAAGAAAGGAGAGGAAAAGTAAATAAAATGGGAGGAAAATAGAAAGGAAAACTCACTATTCTTTTTTTTTTTTCACGGGGAAAACTCACTATTCACAAAACTAAAAATTACTATTTTCTTCTCTCTTTCTCTTCCCACCAAACAATAGAAGGGAAATTTTTTTAATTTTTCTTTCTTTTTCTTTCATTTCCTTAAGTTCCAAACAAAGGAAAAATAGCATGGGCACCGAAGAATTTTTATATCTGATCGTAGTTTATTGTGATGAGTTTTTAAAAGGCAAAGAATGTTCATTGCTCTTGAAGAATGTTATTGTAAGTTTTTAAGCATAGAAAAATCGTTTTTGTGAGTGTTGTCGTCACAGCTATTACTTGGTCAATTATTTTTTCGGTCAAGTATGACCATTTATTTGCACACCTACCCGCTTGGAAACTTCTTCTCTCTCTTCTGGGTCCGTTAATGGCGAACTTATCATCACCCAATCCAGAACCCATACCCCATTGAAGACACTAATAACTCACTTTGATCATAACCAGAATCATAAATCAACCCAATTCAGTTCGCCCAATATGGGCTTCAATCAAAACCACCACAGCCCCCCAAACGCCGCCGCAGCAGATGGCGGCGTATCCCAGCGGCTCAACAGCCCAAGATTCTCTGGACCAATGACTCGCCGAGCCCAGTCTTTCAAGCGCAACAACAACAACGGTCATGAGATCGATCTCCACCTCAACTCACCCAGATCTGAACTCGGTAGTAACTCGGTTTCTTTTGATGGGTTTGACTCAGCCGTTGAAAAGAAGCAGACCCATATTCATCTTGTTAGTCACAGAGTTCATGGGAAGAAGCCTACTGGGTTTGGGTTGAGAGAGAGAAAGAAGTTGGGGCAGTGGATGTTCTTTGTATTTTGTGGGTTGTGTTTGTTTCTGGGTGTTTTGAAGATTTGTGCTAATGGGTGGTTTGGATCTGCTATTGACAGAGTTGGGTCTGATCAGGTTAGTCCATTTCCTCTATGAAGCTAAATTTCGAGCTGTCAATTGAAACTTGATTCCTATGTGCTTATGATTAGTTTTATTAGTTTTTGTGATTGTTTAGTTGTTCAACTATGTAATGCTTGCCTCAATATGAGCGACCTATGTTGGGCTTGGGCTTGTGAAGCCTGATTCGAATTGGGTCGCTTTTTGCTGACGGTGTGGGGTTCAGGGAATTACAGCAATTGATGATGTAAACACTAGCTTATAAATACTTGCTATTCTCAGTGGCCGATCTAACTATTACTTTATACATAGTAAAACTGGTTAGAGCCATGTGGATGTACTCAACTACTTAGTTGGGGAACCAAGTAAAATTATATACGCACGTTGTGTGTTTGTTGGTTTGGCAGAATTCTTGGCAAGATAGAGGTGCTCGCTGGTATCGGGATTTGGGAAATTAACTGTGCAAAAATAGTTGCATTCTGGATTTTAAGTTGAGGTTATAGCTGTAAATGAGCTGTAAATGTACTAAGTGAGCTGAACTGAACTTCGAAAATTTGTTGGGATTATTTCCCGAAGTGAAAGGCTTGATTAAATCTGCAAGTAAATAATCAAATGGTGGTTTCTGAAAGAAGATTTTACGTTGTTCTCTACCCAATTTTGAGAAAATGTTGCACAAGAAGTTTGTTACTTAGTGTAGAAAGTGATTGATGCATCATCCACATTTTCTCACTTTTCGCAATTGGTTGGAATTGCTAATTAATTGCTTTTGTAAATTAGCACTTTAAAGGAAAGGGAAATATATAGAAAAGGTCCTTCTAATTTCACCCGAGTCTCATTTTCGTCTTCCAAGAATCAATTACAACTCTTTTGACCTTCAAGTTTGGTTTTCATACCAAGTTGGTCCAATTGATCACATCAGTCAGTCAAACTGGATGGAAAAAATCAGATTGAGGGCAGACGTTTTCAATTGGACCAACTTGGTACGAACTACAACGTCCAAACTACCATCAACTTGATTTTTTTCGTCCAGTTTGGCTAACAGAAGTTATCAATTGGACCAATTTGGTAAGAAAACCAAACTTGAAGGTCAAAAGAGTTGTAATTGATACTTGGAGAACGAAAATGAGACTCGGATGAAACTAGGAGGACCATCTATATAAATTTTCCTAAAGAAAATGAAGAGAAACTAGTAGAATTGTTTTGATTTAACCTTACCTTTGACAAAGACCTCGTGCATTTTCTTGGGCTTAGTCTCTTGAGGATGCCGGAGATCCCATGAATGCATGTGTCCAAAATGCAGAGTAGAAATAACTCTAATATTTCAAAATTCTGTTTGTTTTAAGGACTCTGTCTTTGTAAGCTAGGAAATAAGTAGTGGTGATTTAGTAGTGACTTTGATACTATTTATTATATAGCATATTAATATTTGCTTTGCGTTCGTTTCCCTGTCATGATTCAATTTTTTATTTATTTTTTGCTCGGCTGTCATGATTCAATTTTGCTGATCAATTTGTTGTTAAACGGAAGTGTTGAGATGAAGGGAGATTGCTATTTGATAGGTAGATCACTATTTGATTCCTTGTTCGTTGTTCCTGTTTTATTTTCATTTCATGTGTTTTTTGTCAAGTGCAACAGTATCTGATATTGTAGTCCTCTCTTGCAACTTTGCACAACATGTTTTTATTCCGTGATTTGGATATTAATTTGATATTGCTTTCCAGTTTTCTTTAATTCTTAATCTGAACTTTTTTTCTTCTAATTAGGATGTAATTGACCCTTCAATCCATAAAGATCTGATGGATCAAAGTGCTCATGGCTATGGACATAGGGAGAGAAAAAGCAATGTTAGGGTTGGAGGGAATGATGTGGACCGAACTCTAATGATGGAAGCATCAGGTGTAGTTGGTAACCAGAACTACTTGACTGATGTAAGTCTCACATTTGTTTTGCAAATTCATGCACTCATTCAGGTTCTTATGAAGAATGCATTTACCTCTTTATTTATTGAGTATATTTTTTAGTATTCAGGTGTATGGTCAAAATCCAACAGTGAGAATTTTAGTCAGTGTATTGACCGCCCAAAAAGTCACAAAAGTGAGGAATTTTTCCAATTCATTAAGTTTATTTTACTCATATTTTTGTTTGTGTTAGTTTGTGATTTATTTTTTGTTGTTTCTATCAGCAGAGCTAGAAGCAAAGACTAATGGGTTTCTTCTCATCAATGCTAATGGTGGCTTGAATCAGATGAGATTTGGGGTCTGGTTGTCATGTTCTTTTGATGATTTTAATTGGCTTGAATTTAAGCATTACTTTCAACCTTAGCTGACAAAGAGATAATTTTAGAGTGCAGATCTGTGATATGGTTGCTGTCGCTAAGATATTGAAGGCAACACTTGTTCTTCCATTACTTGATCACTCTTCCTACTGGGCAGATGAAAGGTCTTTTGTTCACCCTGCTTTTTTCTGCTTGTGGTATATATAATTGACCGCGTCGTACCGTGTCAAAAATATATTTATAAAACCTTGGAGTTAACTACTACTCCGTAGAACAGTGGTTAAGACCGAGTGTCGAATCCGCAAGGACAGTATGGCTAAGTTACTATAATTTCAATTAACTTCTAGATTAATTCAGAAAGAAAAGATTGAATTGTTTGATTTGAGAAAACTGAATAGAGTAAGAGAACAACTAATTAATTGATTGAAAACTGGTGGAGGAAGGATCTAGGGTTTCGAATCCACCCCGACCTCGTAACAACGATATGCATAGGTTAGGTTTAACATTTGAATCATTAAAGACTATTGTTAGAGCTTGCAATCCCTTTCGATAATCGTCAAGAAAATAATCGGGTTGTTAAAAGGCATAGACTATCCCATAGCACAGACCGTCTCTCAGTAGCACGATTTGGCCACCTAACGGCACGATCCGTCTTACGAGCATAATCTATCTCAGAACTCCAACCACAATCAGGGAAAACTATTGTTTAACTCCGTATTTGAAAATCGCGAATATAAATACAGAACAGATTGAAAGCATTAAAATCATTCCATAAAACTGAAACGAGTTCTAGTTAAACAATCGATCCAAATATTAAAGTCTAAACCTATATATATACAAAGTTACTTGACACGGTGCTTCATCTCCCCGGCCATCGAAGTCGGAGTCCTCATCCGTGAAGTCGTCTCCTGTTCCCCAAACACGGCTGAAAGCTGCCATAGCCCGAGAGCCCCCCTGCCTGATGTCTGTAGCATTATACTTTATAGTGTAGGGTTTTAAGCCATGAATTACATTAAGGCCCTTTGGACTTTGGGTAATAATAGATTAATCATGCAACTTTTAGACAATCTGCATTATAACCCCAAGCTTCTTTTAATCTTCTTATTACGCAATCCAATTTGTAACTCTTTTTTTGCGAAGCAATGCTTTTTTATCTGATGGCTGCATCCCAAATTAGTTGCTAGCATCCTTCCTCCACATAAGTGTAGGTCCATGCTTTTAGCTACAATGCAATGATACTAATTTGCCACATGGTGTTTGTTGGACAAACAGGGCATGCTTCCATTCCTTTATCACATCAAGCTAGACTGTCTTGCCTTCGATATATGCGGCTTGTTCTCTCCTAATATACATTTATCTAGGGTGTTTGTCTTTGTCATACAACTGAAAAGTTGGGATGCTTTTCTAGCTAATTTTGTTTTGAGTTGCGTGAATGCTTTTGACGGGCAGGCAATTGGGGTTTTGAATGATCTTCAACTCATTCTCTTGCAGTGGCTTTAAAGATCTGTTTGATTGGCAATACTTCATTGAGATGCTCAAGGATGACATCCACATCGTTGAGACGTTACCTCCTGGCTATGATGGAACTGAGCCTTTCACAAAGACACCAATATCTTGGTCTAAGGTTGGTACGATCTTGTTATGGCTTTTGTTAGCAGCCCAATAATATTTGGGGCTTCACCTGAGTACATAGTGCCAGAGAGCACTTGCTATGAGTGATGTTCATGCATGTATAACCAGATCACTTGAAACCTTTTTGGATGCAATTAATGTTTCATCTAAACATATTATATTTGAGATGCATCCACAAGATTCGGAGTAACTGATACTTGTTTACCTTTTTTCAGGTCAGTTATTACAAATCGGAGGTCCTCCCACTTTTGAAGCAGCACAAAGTATTGTATTTTACTCACACGGATTCCCGACTTGCCAACAATGGTATCCCAAATTCCATTCAGAAACTAAGGTGCCGTGCAAATTACATGGCCCTAAAGTATTCACCCCCTATAGAAGAACTTGGAAAGATCTTGGTTTCAAGAATGCGAGAAAACGGAAGTCCCTATCTTGCTCTCCATCTGAGGTCAGCTACTTAAATTCCTTGCTGAGACTAGTTTTTTGACCCCTGGCTTTGAGGCATTGCTTATCATAAGACTTTTCTTTTCTTTTGATTGCTCTATCGATGCCAGCATTGATGTTGGGTCCATCAATGTGACTTGAAAGATCATATTGCACTTTCTTGTAAATTACCAATTTGAATCTATCAGCAGCTTGATAATAGATCATTTTTTCAATATAATATCATTTCTCAGCCCGAACTTGATAATTTGTACTATATCGACCTTGTTATGTGCCCCACTGTCCCTTCATACTTGATGAAAGGGGCATGCATGTACTTGGAAGTTGGATCCTTTATAGGCTCACTAAATTAGGATAGATGTTTGACTTCCAAGGTTTCTGAAGGCATGGGAACCTGTACGGAGTGGTGCTCGGCTTATATGAGCATCTCTTTCTTTTCTTTTTTTTCTCCAATCGGCATTATATGAGCATGTCTTGGAAATAGTTATTTCCATTCACTGCTATATATATATATATATATATATACATATGGGAGGGAATGGTTCAATGAACACCCTAATAAAACACCCAACGGGGACATCCAAAATCTCAATCTGATAGTTCCCGATTGAATTTTTATGATCCGAACCGCTCAATGTGTGCAGAATGTGATTTTAAGGGTGTCCGCGAGAAATTAGCAAAAAAATTGACCGGGAAAGGCTTGATTTGAACAGTTTTTATTTGAACCGTTCAATAAATAATTGTTCAAAACTGTTCGGATCAAGCCCTTCCCGGTCATTTTTTTTGCTGATTTTTAGCGTGTACCCTTAAAATCACATTCTGATCACATTGAGCGGCTCGGATCATCAAAATTTGATCGGGAACCATGGGGTGTTTTTTTAGGTGTCCCCGTTGGGTGTCCCCGGAATCGCCCCCTATATATATATATACATATATATGTATATAGGGGACGGTTCTAGAGACAATAAATTTGACAATACTTTTGACAATATATTTTTCGGAGCCCCACACAAATAATCGGAGCCGTTCAATTTGTTTAAAACATGTTTTTAAGGGTTCCCGTAAAAAATCATCTTATTTAGACATCGGCAAGGGCTTGATCGGCTCATTCAATTTTATCCTGTCAAATTTGACATGAATCAACTAAATGAGCCGATCATGCCTTTACCGATATCCAAATGCGTAAATTTTTTACGGGACCCCTTAAAAACATGTTTTAAATACATTGAGCGGCTCCGATCATTTGTTTGAAGGTCCCATGAGGGATTTCAAAAAATCTATTGTCAAATATATTGTCTCTAGAACCGGTCCCTATATATATATATATCCAGGGACATTTAAAAAAAACATCTGAAAAAACACTCCAAATCTCAATCTCATAGTTCCCCATCAAATTTTGATGATCGGAGCTGCTCAATGTGTGCAGAATGTGATTTTAAGGGTACCCGCGAGAAATCGGCAAAAAAAATTACCGGGAAGTGCTTGTTTTGAGCAGTTTTTAATTGAACCGTTCAATAAAAAACTGTTCAGAACTGTTCGGATCAAGCCCTTCCTGGTCATTTTTTTTCCTGATTTCTCACAAGTACCCATAAAATCACGTTCTGATCACATTGAACGGCTCGGATCATTAAAATTTGATCGGGAATTATGAAGTGTTTTTAGATGTTTTTATAGATGTGCAACACTTATATTCAGATTTTCTAATTGCAGGAATTTTATTATTCCTAGAAATGTTTATAACCAATAATCTTTTAATGGAGGCAAACCCTGCACACAAGCTGAAGCCTACAGGCCACCCATCCGACGGCATATATGTAGAAACTGCCCAAAAAACTAATAGAAAATACTGTTCTCAAGCACAATTAGGAAACTCAGTAATCTCAAAAGGCCTACTATTCCAAACTGTCCAACCCAATCCTAAAACGTTCATAACAAGTCTATCGATATAAGGTGTCTTTGAAATGGGACAATCACGGTTCCAATTTATATTTTTGGTCCTGCATGCTCATTGAGTATGTCACTCCTTGGCATTGCTTGTAGATATAAATCATTTAATGTAACACCACTGCAGACACATGATCATGTTTATGGCTTTATGCATGTATGCAACAACAAAGCTGATTTTATTATAGGCATTATATGTTCCCTTATTTGATTGGATTCCTTACTCCACTTGTAGGTATGAGAAGGATATGCTTGCATTTACAGGCTGCAGTCATAATTTGACTGCAGAAGAAGATTACGAGCTTCAAAGCATGCGATATGAGGTCAGCCATTGGAAGGAAAAAGAGATTGATGGTCCAGAGAGAAGGAAGCAAGGTGGTTGTCCATTGACGCCTAGGGAGACTTCCCTTTTGCTCAAAGGGCTTGGGTTCACATCCAACACTAGGATTTATTTAGTGGCCGGTGAAGCTTATGGGAATGGAAGTATGCAATATCTCATGGACGACTTCCCAAATATATTCACCCATTCTACTCTTTCTACAGAAGACGAACTGAAACCGTTTCGGAATCACCAGAACATGCTAGCTGGTCTGGACTATGCTGTTGCCCTTGAGAGTGATGTTTTTGTTTACACCTATGATGGCAATATGGCAAAGGCTGTTCAAGGTCATAGGCGCTTTGAGGACTTCAAGACAACTATTAGTCCAGACAGGTAATTTCTAATCATCCTCTATCTATTGTTTGGCTGCATGATACCCCTTTTTTTTTTGGGTTGATGATGATTTGCATTTAGCATTTTGTATAGATACTTTTGTGCTGTTCTCGGGGGATTTTATACATCCTAGTAGATTAGTGGTTTTGGTGTAGTGGGTATATGGCCATCGCTATGTTTACCTAATGTACATGGTTTTGGCCTTCGCTTTTGCCTGTTTGGAGTATTAGCTTTATGTTTCTGTTTCCTTGTGTTGATTTTCCAGTTCTCGGTCGAAGAGTCATGTATTCATTATTCTGCTAATGCAGGATGAATTTTGTTAAACTTGTTGATGAATTGGACGAAGGAAAACTCACTTGGACAAAATTTAGTTCCAAAGTGAAGAAGCTTCACAAAGACAGAAATGGAGCTCCATATATAAGAGAAGTTGGTGAATTCCCAAAACTGGAAGAGAGTTTCTATGCAAATCCTCTTCCGGATTGTATTTGTGAGCGGAAAGAATAGGCACTGATATGGTACATTCTAATTGATACCATCCCAAGTTCAGCTGCCAGAGGGCTTGAAAAGCTTTGTCTTCTTAACTTAAGCCGCAAAATATTGAAAGTGGACTTTCTATTTTCAACCTCAAGAGAATATCCGTACTTAGGTTAGGAAAGTTTCCTGGTTCAGAAGTGACTCTTCTGGGTTTTTTGGAACCAATACAGTGATACTAGATTATCTTGCTGAAGATGACAGTGTATTGCTCGTGAAAGTGACGATTCATGGGGGAAGTAATTGTCCTTTCTCCACAGAACCACGTCCAAAAGATCGAGGTAAAATTCTTATCATTACAGTGTAAACAATGTAAGCATACATGGGGGCTGATACAAGAAGATCTGTATTTTGCTCTAGGACACAACAATATGTAAAAGAATTTATGGTAAAGTTATATGAAGCTTCTCTTCCTTGTCATTGTGACTTCAGTGCAATAATACAAGTCATGTTTGGATTTTGATGTTTCTAGTCTAACAAGGTAAAAAGGAGGATCGATTATGCTGCGATTGTTGAGTTATCGTTATCTTCATAAAATGTTCAAAACAACATGAAAGCTAAAAGAGAGAATGGATTTCCTGAAACAGCATTTTCATTCGAAATTGCGAAGACAAATGCTCTACATTAACTGGAAAATTCACAAGGTTGCATCATGGAAAACATAAACTCGCAAAATGATTACTAAACAAAATAAACAGGAGGGCTATAACTGTAAGATTGACTCAACAATCTCGTACAGTGGTGCAAGCTCCCCTTTATCAATCAAGCGGAATTCCTGCATTACACACGAGTTAAATTAGACAAACTGAAGCTTGGCATGTGTGTGTGCGCACAAGATATTGAGAGAGTAACGCAGATGCTAGTATCTGAGAGTGAGAAATGCAGATGCTAGTAGTGAGTGGAGTAACAATACTAGATCCAACAAGAGATGAATATGATCCACTTTAAACTACTTCTGAGTGCTGCAGAAAAGGGTGGAACTTTTTACTGAGATGATGAAAAATTTTACAGAACTTGGATGGTGTTAGAGCAAGCATACCCAAGTAAACAGAACAAAATGCTTGAAGCAAGTATTGAGATGAGCTTCTTCTTTCAGACTCACAATCTTCTGGAAATGTGTGTGATAGATGTGAGCATATACACGGAACAATCGCTTGAATATTGTCTTAACGACATCCAGAAAATTCGGTGGAAATGGTGCCCCTGCAGGAAACTCATAGAACTTAAGTCTTGCAGGGAAAATAAGGGTTTAATACATACAGGAAAAAAAACCGATATGGTTTCAACACGTACCTATCTTTTGAGGAAAAATCAATTCATCGTCGAGCTGAGCTTCAATCCAATCCATCAAGTACTCCACATATTTGGGAGCAGACACCTCTATGGGTTTCTTTACAGTAACTCCATCAGCCCATCTATACTCGTATCTGTGGGGCAACAAAATTTAGTTGGAGATTTGAAGCATGAATGCACCTCGACGTAAACCAAACATTCTATCAAGTAGTATCAATTAGGAGGGATATCGAGAAGATACTTTGGTCCTGCTGTCATGATTGGGCAGTTTGATGCTGTGCAGAATTCCGTAAGAGTGCCATACAAAATGTTCACTTGATTGAAGAAGTCAACCGCTGTAGATAAAGAAAACGGATGAAAGCTTGTAAAAAAATTATTGCAACTGACATGGATATCACAAATCTGTTCTGCTGCAGGAAGTCTATCTGGTACTGATCTTTCTTGTGAAAAAAAGAGAAATTACTGAAAGAGAGAAGCGATGACAGTCGATTCTCAGGCAGTATCTACGCGAAACCTATATGTACCTCAGACCGGTAGATCTGGTATGAGACTCTGATTACAACCATACAGGAGACAGACATAAGGTAAACTTGAAGAGGCATTAGTGCTGAATCTTTGTCCTAACTGTTAAGACAGTGAAAAGTTAAAGTAATTCCTTACTATTTACGGCCAGCCACTCATTAAGATCTTCTCCGGGTGGCAGTCGAACGGCTTCCTTTAAGTTGCCACTACCTAGCGTGGCATCAATGTGTTTCTGAAGCTGTGCACCCTGCATGGGAAGTGGGAACAAAAAGGACAAGAAAACCGAAAGAAATTAAGGAAGACAAGGCGGGAGATAAAGCATGGACAAGACAGTAAGCAGCTAGCTCGAAAGAGGTTAACTATTTTCAGTGTTATTCTCAGTAAGACGGTAACCATAGGAGAACAATTGGAAAACGGAAAGGGCTTAACGCGCCCCATAAGGCCATAACCTTAAGTTAGAACACCAACCTTACTTCCTGATGGAGCACTCTTCTTGGGCCGAAATGTCTTCTGGTTTCTGCACATTTCAGGGATACGATAGAATTAGCTTGCTAAATTAGAAAAGAACAGGTTCACTGACAGAAATTAACATTTGAATGAGATTTCCTTGACTTTATCAATCATCAGCAAAGTCAAAACTAAATTTGCTGAACCAAAAGCATTCAGCGAATGGAGTTTTGACTACACTTTGTGAGAGTAATTTCATCATTCTTCACCATCAATTATTTTTGTCTTGGGAATGCTAATGACAGCCAAGTTGCGGTCATCGACTCATAGGCTCCATGGCGCACAAAAAGAGCTCTGAAATTGATTTAAGTGCTTATGCAAACGCATCGAGTCTCTCCCATACATTTTCACTTTCCTCATCCCGTGAGGATTTGTTGTGGTCAGCATGACGTCCTATAAAAATTTCAGTACTCTTTTGGTTTTATCAAACGAGCCCAATTCATGTCAGTACCAACGGACAACTATTTATGAGCTAGATTGTTTTGTTGGCGTCTTGCCTTCTTGATTTTCGGGTCTTGGGTGGTGCTTGTCGTGTGCCATTGGTCCGTCTAATCTTTGTTTTCTTCTTTCAAAAAGATTAATAAATTTCTTTTGCCGAGGAAAAAAAAAACCAAAGAACTATGAGAACGCATGACAAAAACCCCTAGCAAACGTCATAAGACAATTTGGAGAGGAGTCCTAATTGTTGCAGGAAAGCTAAATAATTCTTTGTAAAGCAACGAGCCAACGAGCATAAGAAAGGGAAATAGAAGACATGGTTATATTTACGGGATGATCTATATGTATAGATACCTGCTTCCAAGGCCGAACAGACTCATGATTTCTACGGGTAATTCGATTTTCGAACAACGGCCTAGGTTTTCCTCTTGAAGCGTCGAGAGTGTCGGACCATTTATAGAATTGGAGGGTGTATGTAACTATGCATGCATGTCGTCTATATATACAGATTGTGTGCGCGAGCGCGCGTATGAGAGAGAGAGAGAGGGTGCCGGGCCTTGCTTGACCTCTCCAATGCCAGTCTGTCATATGCTCTCTCTCTCTCTCTCTCTCTCTCTCTCTCTCTTTGTGAACAGCCAGGTCGTCTTCTTGCCATAGCTTAGCCTACCTGGCCGACTCTTATGGATTTACTATATTTATCTTTTTGTTTTATAGTGCAGCCGGGGCCTCTTCTACTGGCACCCGTAACATATTTGGTGTTCCACTTACGAGAAGTGTACTTTTTTTCAAAAGAAAGTAATTTGAAACTCAAATATAATAAAAATAAAAAAATATTTTTTTAATTTTTTTTGCACCATTTAAAAGATCTTAATGAGATCTATCAAACAAAATCTATATTGGTAAGAAAATTATTTGCGTAAACACATGATTTTTGAGATTGAAATTACCTTCTTTTTCAAAAATTACTTTTTGCACAAAAGTGGAACACCCAAGCAACTTTCCATTAAAAAAAACATATTTTACAGCCTAGAGGTTAGTCCGGTTTGGTGGCAGATTTGTTCCACACAATTGATCGGGTTTGATTCTTGAAGTCAGGTCGCAAGAAAGTAATTGCTAACCTATCTTTGATCGGACCAGAGAAAGAATTGGCTGAAATGCACATAAGCTGATCCAAACACTTGGGTATATTTTAGAAAAAGTTTAGTGATACTACTGTAATTTGACACCACATTTTTTACTCTTTAGACACAAGTGTAGTAGTCTCTGCACAAAGTGTTTGTGTGGAGCTCACCACGTTTATATCTGTATAAAAAAATGTGGAGCTAGTGGAATTGCTATGTGTCTATAGGGACGTGGCACGTGTTGATTGGCCAGAAGAGAACTTCATATCTAAGGTACACATGACAGCCCTGAATTTGGTGTCATCGGTGTCATCCGAAAATCCGACATTAAAAAATTGCTACAACTTATTCTGTAGACATGCGTACGTATCTGGGCAATGCGACGAGTGCATTAATTTCCACAAAATATATGGAAAAGTATACTCTCTATAGACATGCGTATCTGAATTGGTCTGGCTTTTAAACCCTTGTGGAGCCGAAAATGATTCAAAATTAGATGTACTCAGTAAGGCTGGGCTCGGTAGGGATGGCAATTTGTCTCGTCCCTCCTACCCCGCCTTAATCGGTACGGATTTTATCATATTTTCGAACACTGGAAAAAGTTCGAAAAAAATACTTAAAAAATCCGATCGGGTTCAAGTAGGATTCGGGTTGGTGTTACTCTGCCCCATTAATTACCTGTACGGAAATAATTTTACTTGTGAATATATAGTTCGAGTCTTATATTTTATCGTTCCTATTCATGCAAGATCCCCAAGGGCAAAAGAATCGGATCGCGGAGAAACATCAGGTTTTTTTTATGGGGGGCCAGACAACTAGATTTGATTCCTCCACTAGTGAAAAAAGCAGATTGCGATGATAAGAATCGTATGATGATGGATGGTTTTTGGAAACATGTTTTTGTCCATATCAGGAAATTAGATTATGGGAATATTTGGTTTTTCGTTTAAAGGCAACTCTAAGTGTATGGTAGCTCCAAAGCATTTGTTTCCCCTATAGGATCTTGGATTTGATTGAACTCCTTTGCCTTTGGGGCCACTCTAGACGGGGCTTTGCCTTGGCTTCTATTCCGTTTTCGCTAGTGGCGGTGAAATTGGTCTCCAGAAATAATCGAGTTGCATGTAAACTGATTTGGACGTGGTGTAAGTGATAAAAAAAACACTCACATGTGTATAGGATAGAACAAGCGATAAACACTTCATTTTGGCCACCACATGTGATGTACCCAGCTGCTTACTTTCATGCGGTGAGGCGACGGATAAACAATTCATTTTGGTCACCACGATGTGATACACCCAACTTACTTTCATGCGGTGAGGTGACGACCGGTCCTATACGTTGGGGCCTATAGCCAAATTTGAATTATAGGATCCTTAAATACTTTTTGTGAAGAAATATAAGAAAAATATCATCATAAGTCATTTACGAAATAAATACTGTAAATTTTTTTTGATCATATTTAAGTGTTCAAAAAAATCTTAAGAAAATCTAAGCAACGAAGGTGAGAAGAGAAGATAAACTTAACAAATGTGGATGTACTTTTTTCTGAGATCTTTCCCTATATAATCTGTTTTTGCTTGTTAACTGAAGATCGAATTCTGGCAGCCCTATTATTTTACACGATCTATGAAGAAGCTTTTTAGCTTCAAATTAAACTGAGGTCCATAAGATTTGAACTTGAACCAGGCATAGCAGAAAAAGTTACTGCGCTGCAAAACTGAGGTCTATTAAGTTTTGGACTTGTGGGATACAGCACGATTGCCCGGCCGACAGTGCCACCCGCCAAATGGCCCATTCGGCTGTTGGTACGCTGGGTCGTCAGGCCTCTTTATCTGCATGGCAACCCCTCTCTCTCTCTCTCTCTCTCTCTCTCTCTCTCTCTCAGAGTGTGTGTCCGTGTGTGCGTGCACGTCTTCGAAACTTTGATGATCGCTGTACCAGAACTTTGCTCCAACAAATGTTCCACCTTCTGGGTTGCAAAATCTGGAATCCAAATCCCCGCCGTATTCACTGATTCAGAACCATAATGCTCAGGTAACTGTAGTCCTCACTCTAGCAACTTTTGAAATGATCAAACGACGTACAGTTCCTCTTTCTAATTACTGTACATCCTTAACAGTGCACAAACTAGAACATAGAAAAAAAGTCCAGCCTAGCGCATCTTCAATCATCCGGAAAGCCAAGAAATCTGCTCATAACCTTAGCAACTGGGGTTGCATCAGCAGGTGGATAAGGGACAAGAGACTCCAGATCCATGCCCCCAATAGTTTGGTAGAGTTCTTGAGGCCGAGTGCACAGTAAATGTTTCCTCTGAGCTAGTTCCTCTGCTAACTCGCTTTGATGATTGTCCATCAAGTCCTCGTTCACCACAACAATCAATGGTTTGCCCAAGCGTAATGTCTCGAATATGCTTCCAGACCCTTATACCATAGCAAAATCCAATTAGCACATGTTATTCATCTTCTGATTACACATCAAAGTAGTAAGAAAAGAATTTTATATCTTCGTAACAGGTCATACTTTTCGTTTTTTCCTTACCTTTTCCTTCTCGAAGGTTGTGGAAATTATCTATTTAGGTGGAGTCAACGAAATACCAAACAAAGAAGTCATTGATATTAACAAGCTCAAATTCGACGTGTCAGCATACTAACTGCGATTAACATGAGGGTTACACCCCATTTGCTGAATCTTAGGTTCGAACTTTAGCAGTGAGGTTGGTGAATACCTAGTCGGCTACCCAAACTTAAAAGGTTTACAACACGTCAAGTCGCAAATGATTCGATTTAATGAGGAAGACAACGTGAGAGTGGGGTAGTTATTTCATACAGACCTTCCACTATTGGACAGACAGACAGGATTTCTCCAATTTCACTGCTGAAGTTGAAACTTCAACTTCAGCGAATGTGGATTCAGTCTGTTTACCAATTTAGACTTCGAACTCACTGAACAAAAGGCAGTCCTTTCACTAAACCATATTACTAGATGTTTCAAAATCCATCAACTGTAGAAGAGAAAATTAAGACTATACCTTCGAGTCGAACGAAAATTCTAGACAGAGCTCAAAGATGAAATAACAGACAAGGATCCCTTCTCCCAACAACAAAGAAAGGGTAATACTGGTTGGATATAAATTTCTTAGCTTCATAGTCATGCGATTTGGGAAATCACATCAAAAAGTTAGATGGTTCATTTCTTCCTACAATAAAAAAGGAGTTCTAGTGAGTCACGAGATTTGGGAAATCAAAGGAACGATTCAGATGATATGTCACTATAGAATGTTCTCGAGACTTCGTTCATATGCTATTCATGCTTAGCATTCGAGACCACTGCACTTCGAAAAAGTTTGATGTGTTTATCATCCATTATTAACACTTCTCGTAGAAGATACTCAACTAAAAACTAGAGAATGCTGTTAAAGTGGCCCAGAAAATGCCACAAGCAAAGATTAAGAAGCACCAACGATACAAAATGCAGTTCTTACAGCGTCTAGATCCTTAAAAACAGGGTTCGCTCTATAGTCTTCTGTATAAATGTGTAACCATTCCCTCTAACAATAATTTAGCCAATATGCAGGAACAGGAAGTGAAAGGACGAGCACATGGGAAGAAGTTACCTGCATGACTAATCACTAGAGAAGCAGATCTCAAGTTGTCTGCAATGCTGGATGAGTAAGTGAAGTAGTCAACTTGCAGGGACTCGCATTCTCCTGTAGACTACATTGAAAACACAAAGCTCAGAAGGAATTTAGTTTGACAACAATACTGAAAAAGGAGACAAGAGAAGCATCTTTATTAGTATGTGAAATACACACTTGGAATTACACAGAAGAAGCGAAAAAATCTTCAAAAGCATTTACAAATGTAAAGTGGAGAACTAACAATAAATGCATACCGAGTACAGAAACAAACATCCCGCTAGATTTCCCGTATGAAACTTGTATATCAAATCCAGATAAAACAAATGGCATCCTGATTTTCAAATGAAAGGACTCTATCACTCTATCATACAACTAAAATTGCTTAGAGACAAGTTACTCGGTTCAACGTTAAATTCTGATGCTTTTCTCAAACTGGCACACCTGTAGTTAAGAACTAATATATAGAAGCACAGTAGTAAACTTGTTTTGTTTCAACAACTAGGCCGTTATCTGTCACAAGCATTTGTCAATCTATCATAAGCAATTTGATTTAGATAACTAACCAGGCAACCAATCAAACTCACTCGAAAGGGAAAAAGATAACAAAAGCTTGTGAATACCTTAATGGGAACATAGGACCCGCGACCAATTTGAATGAGTAGGTCGGTGTAACCTTTCCGAAACAACTCTTCCTTAACTTCACTAGTGTCGACTGCTTGAACAAGAGCATCAAAACAAGTTGACCCCACAGTCACAAAAACTGTCCTCCTTGGCTTCAAAATATCATTTCCTCCTCCCATGCTAATTAGTAATTTCTATCTACCCTCAAGACAATTCTAAAGCATCAAGCTTTGCAAGTAAATCATAATGTTTTACACATAACAATACAACTAAGCAACATAGAAGTTGAAGACAAAAATAAAGTCTTAAGAAACTTCAGACAAGCAGGAAAGCAACAACATAGAAGTAGGCTGGTCCCCAAATTACCGAAATGAGCAATTCAAAACTATTGAAAGAAAACTAATAATCTCAGGCCACATTTGGTTGGTCGAACTAATAAGGAGTGGACATAGAACCCACTATAGGATTAACCCTACAAAACCTATAATGAGGAAATCATAAATCCCACACACCCCACATATTGTGTCTCTCATGCTTGGTATTAGCATGAGAAAAATGTAAGATTCAAGGCTTGGTATTAGCATCGGATGTGAAACAGGATTTAGCCTTTGGATTTGCAGGTAGGCAGTAATGTCCGTCAGAAGTGGCTGGAAATGCATCCAAATGAAAAGATTTGCATTTTTTGAGGCCTATGGAGGAACTTATCAAGACCAAGGAAATTATTCGAGAAACCAAAGAAACTCATAAAGCTTCTTTACTTCACGTTGTCATATCCGTCTTTTACTCTCTCTTTTCCTCCATTAATCACTTCATGAAATCATCATCCAAACATATAGCCAGTGTTTTGGGGGGCGAAATATTAAGATGTAAGATAACTTTCAGCACACGAATTTAGCACACAGGTGCTTTACCAACCTATAGCTCAACAAACAGGTCTTGAACCAGTGCAGTATTCATCAGGCCCATAGATCATAGGAGAGCAGATATTATATTCACTACTTATGCAGCCGTGTTTTGGTTTGAAGGCTTAACAAGCTCGAAAATGTGTTCAAACTTAGTTAGTTTATGAGACGAGCCAATCTCAAAGGATTAGGGGTGATAAATGAGCCGATTAGTAGCTTATTTGAGCTCGGTTTGAAACTTTGACGAGCTTAAAAAAGTGAAGGCTTTACTCTCCTCTTTTCTTATTTGTTCATATTCATCATGTAAATTAGAAGGAAAACTGGAAAGTTCACCCAAAAAATGTATCTTCAATAGGTGAAGTCAAAACTGAAAGCCATCATTTCGATTCTAGCAAAAACCAGTGCTCGCAACAGCTCGTTCAGTAATACACAACGTTAAGTAGTTTGACAATTGCCTCAATTTAAACAGTGCAATGGAGCAAGAAGTTCCTTGTTGTGTAAAGAGATCATCAAGAGATAGGTAAAATTCAAGTGGCCATGAAATCTCATGTGAACACATTTTTTTTTTTTTTAACAGCAAAAAAGGTTTCATTAATCTTGAAATTGTTAGAAAACTAATAGGAGCAAGGAAATGGCATGAGAACAATCTTCTGCCCAATCCAAAACCCCTACGATTGTTAAAGAAAGCAATTGAGGAAACCTAATTGGGACGAAGCCCACCTGTAAACACAATTGTAGTCAAACTAGGAATGGAGTAGAGAGAAGTTTGCCGAGAACAATGAAATCTCTATACAAAATTGAAATTAGGGTTGAAGGATGGAAGATTAAGACTGACCTCTGCGTCGGGGACGCCTTTCGTCGGAGTGAATTCATTCTTGAATAATATGGGCATGATACTCTGCGGCCAAATCTATTTCCACAGAAACTATTTCATTCAAATCATCTCTGATTATGTATTGATCAGCATTCGATTAATATGGTCTTCAACACGGTTTATCTTCTTGATAAGCTCAACAACAAGAACCCTGTCGATCATCGAGATAAATCGGAATGAGATCACAATTTGACGAATTAGCGTGGCAGTTCCAACAGAGCATTCTTCCGACGCCGTCTGTCAAAATGGGTTTGATACAGTGTGGCCGAATTTATTGTTGCAAAAAAAAAATTCACTTCTATCGCATTCGATAACGTATCAAACGGTATCCGACTCAAATGATCTTCTACAATTTATTTGTTCTTGACAATATCTGCAAGATGAACGATTTTGATCATAGATATAAACCAGAATCAGCTCACAATTTGACAAATACTCGTTTCCAGAGTAGTTCGCAGGTCCAAGATACGAAGTCTTAATTACTACAGGCCACGTCGTTTTTTGGAAACCTCTCGTTCCAAGATGCAATCTCTGAATGAAACCCGGTCGTCGGCATTTTGACCAAGCTCGCGTCTGTCACACTCGAGTGTCTTATGAGTGCGTTCACAGTCCCCATTTCCCCTAAATTTATCTTCTCTCTCTACAAATTGTATTTCATTAAATCTTCGTTCACAAATGGGCGTAAATCCTCTCCATGCTGATCCTGAATGCAAAAGATCAAATTTTATTACAATTGTATACGATTGAAATGAGGCCATCGATTTCATCTTCTCATGTTATCAAGTCAATCTTCTTTGTCAGTGCTTGTACCCTTTTTTGGCAATTCTTGTTGATCGTAAGGAAGATTTGAAGTGAAGATCAAAGTTGAGCTTTGTTGTTGATTGACGGATTTAAATCGATTATCTCTGTTACTTCTATCTATAGGGATATCTATAGGGAAAAGGAGCCAATACCTCATCACAAAGCTCAGTTGCAATGAGCAAGTCAATTAGAATGTGTACCGGCGTGCACTTCAATTGAAGAACACTTCTACCCTACACGGTTTACTCTTGCCTCGGCCTCTTTTACTTAGGCTGCATTCTTATAAATTTATAAGTCCGAAACTTATTTCGGTATCTTTTATTTTTCCAAACAGTGAAAAATCCACGATTTGCAGTCTAGGGGTCGGGCTACCAGAGGTAACAATTGCTATTGCCTTAACTTTCCCAGAATTGATTTGGAAATGCAATAACCCTTGTTTAGAGTTTCCAAATTCAAGTACACAGTGTTAGCCGAAAGATATGAATCCGGCAGTAATTGTTCCATCCGGCCGCTACAAAAAGCACTTCTGAGTCCCCAGGGTGGGTGTGCGTTGGCGCCACTCCATCCATGGCTTGGTCTAGCCGCATGATGGAGAAGTGCCTAGCCCATTAACGCCTGGAAATTGTGCCGCAAATGCTGGGTCACCGGTGCTTTTGTGAGATTAGAAGTGTTTCGCATAACATTCAAGGCAGAATTGACGAAGTCACCCACGGTTACTGATGGTCCATCGGGCAATGTGAGCTCCACGCCACTGAAGTTTAGCACAGTAGCGTGAGAGGAGGGGGAGAGGAGAAGTAGGAGTATGTCACAGTGTGGCCCATGACACTCAAGGCAGCCGGAATGAGTCTCTTGTCATACTATAACTTCGAGGGATTTGCCCGAGTGGTAATGAGACAACAACCAACGGACTTGCTCCTTAAGAGGTCCATCGCAATGTCGAATTCTAAGAAGGGCAAACATTCTAAATCTTGGAGGTCACTGAAAATTTGTCCAGTTGTTAATTTCAGGTCTCGAGATTAGTTGAGTTGGTCATTGATTCGTCTGTTTTCCGCAGGTGTGAGATTCTTCTGGAATTGACATTGTTTTAATGACTCTTGAGCAAGTGTAGGTGCATTTACAAGTCTAGAGTATCCGCAATGGGTTTGTTATATTTGAGTATCAAAATGTTTGTTAAGATATGTGTTAGGATAAAAAATGGGTCCCAATAAGTGTATGTTAACTTAGAAATGTGTTAGTAAATATATGAGCACTTCAATGGGTTTGATAAGAGTGTGTTAACTCTTTAAAATAATATAAAAACAATGGCTATAATAAAAAAAAAGTAGTGTGGGCATTTATGTTTTGTGGTTGGGGCCCACTTATTGTTTGTTAACTTGATTGCTAAACTTAATAATCATGCTAATACACTACTAGATTTAGGACACTCTAGCACACTTTAACACACATGCATTGTGGTACCAAAAAACACAATTTTGTTTGTTAAGTCTTAACACACATAGTTAACACATTAGTTAACAAATTCATTGCGGATGCTCAAGAAGTTAGAAATATTGACCGTTGGTTAGCGCGCAGCCTTGTTTGTTAGTACTAGTCAACAAGCAATACGAAGCCGCAGCAGTTTGAAGTCTCGATTCATATGGTATTCATCCATATTTAGAGTGCAATCACTTCGACCCGGACCAGACTCAGTCAACATGTACAATTTTTTTCCCCTCAGCGAAAGTCGACATTGTTAGTTTTAGTTTGTGACGTTTGAACTTATGTCAAATACGTGAAAGTATATTGTACCCACTACTTGGCTACCACTCTACTTTCATCGACACATACGATTACCGTCCATTTCATCGACACATACGATTACCGTCCATTGTTGTGTATGTGTGTGTTTGGATTCAAAATCCTTCATTGTGTTTGACTAACATAAACAATAGTCCCGTTTGGTCTTATTTCTTTTCAGCTTAAAAGAGTTTTAATTTGTTTTGTGAAATTTTATTGTTTTGAGTTTGGAAACATTTAAAAGCTAAGAGCTTTAAAAAGTCTACCATAACATTATTTTTAAAGAACAACTTCAACATTTTCTTTTTCCAATGATAAAAAGGACGGAGATAGGTGTCTTACAAGCACAAGTCTCTAGTTCGACTCTCGCCAAAGGCATCCGAAGTGGAGCCGTTGTGAGGACGGTGAAGCCTCAGCCCCACACACTTATTTTACAAATTAAAATGAAACAGAATTTTGAGTATTTTTTGTATAACTACTATATTAACATATCTTAATCAATGGTTTAATCCAGGTTAAATTCAAATATATATATACTAACTTATGAACCTCATTGAACTACTTTCATAGGGAAGTAATAGCTAGGTACCTGTGTACTTTTTTTTGGCTTGAGCAGATAACAAAATAGATTCACACACATTGTTGCGTTGACCCAAGATAATCTACCTCTATAATGTATTATACCTGAACACAAAGATGAAGAAAATTTGTCTCTTTGTTCGGATCCCTCTATCGAAATTTTGGCTCTGCCGGTTGACGGCATGGTCTTTCAGGCAGGCCACACAAGTTTTATCTCACGAAATCCCTAATTTCTGCACGGATATATAAACGGTCTTTGATCAAAAGCCAAACACTCCTTACCTTCTGAAAATAAGAATATTCAGACAGGAAACCTTAAAACAGGAAATCTTTAACATATATGTGTACCCCAAAAAAAAAAATAATAACTATATTGTTCCAGACTGTTATTTTATTATGAATTTGACCTGATTTCGGTTCAACAATCAATTGTTAAAAATATAAACTGGAAAATCATATGACCATATCGAACTCACCAAATGCCCCCTGCTGTTTTCAGTAGCTGAAACCGTTAAGCTGACGATACTTAAATATACCTATAAATTAAGATATGTACAGCGCTTTAATAGAAGTTGTAATGAGGAAATTAAAAATCTTTTGGACAACATATTTATAGTTAAAATTAATGATGACTACAACTAGCTAGATTAGCTTACCAACGCCAAAAAAAATTAATGTCATATTTGGTGGTTGCATGCTAACCCAACTCCTTAAAGTACGCTAAGAGAAATCAGTCCATACGGAGTTTCGTTTTAGCTTTTATTGGGATCCCCACAATTGGGCCGCGGGATTAGAATTGGGGGAGCCTCTTGTGCACAGCATGCGTGTTGTGCGCACACGATCCGTGCCGTCGGATTGTGCATCCGACGGCTCGGGTCTCATCTCGGCAATGAACGACCCCCGGTCGTCCATCGCACAACACGCATGCTGTGCACATAGTGCACAGCACACACCTCGGGCTCGATTGGAATTGATCCCCCAGGATCGATCAATTAAGGTGTGTTTAAGTTGACCCGAACACCTGAACTCTCGGGAAAAGTATGGTAAGAGAAATTTCAATTACTCCATGCTCCAAAGACTGGTATGCACCAATCATACAATTAACTGCAATTATCAGAAGGCTAAAAAATTGGGAAATACTGCCATGAACGAGCAAATTTGACCGCCAAGGTTTTATACACTTGGCCCAAAAAGCAACGTAGAAGAACGTTCAATGCTTGAAAATATCACCAAAGGGAAAGACAAAAATGTTTCCCAAAATGTTTCAATCGGGAGTCCAGAATACGAATTCTATTACTTTCCACATGAACAGAATTACAACAAAATGAAGTTACAGAAATTGAAATGCAAACCGAAATACAGATTGGATTCATGAACCGAAACCCGTGATTCACACGGTGTCCTTAAAACAGATTCACCGCCTACCGGAGGGTGTTGAGGTTACTCGGCGTCTGTCTCCCAGGATTGATCCGGCTCGGACCACGAACGTCGGAACACCACCGAAGAACGTCTTGGCGAACTAACTCTGCGTTCGTCTCTCTCTCACTCAATATCAGAATGTAGTGAACTCTTGTGAATTTCTGTGCTCTAAAACTATGTGTGAGGTGCTCTTTATATAGGCAGATAGCTGCCTAGCCTTCAATTCCGTGAGTGAATGGCAGAGTAAATGGGGAGAAAACCCCCACAATCAATAGAGGAATAACCTCCCAATGAATGGAGGTAACCCCCACCTTGAATATGGGGAAGTAATGACCCCCAATCCATTCAAATTTTCCAACACCCCCCACATGAATGGAGTTGGGACCAGACCTAGTGCAGATGCTGGAGAGAGAGCACAACGGATAATCCCTGCAAAGGATAGGTAGCTTTTGGCCTTGAACCTTCCCTTGTGAAAGCCCATCGGGTTTACTGGCTGACCAGTGAACGTAATGTCTTGAACTGTTCTGCCGTTGGCGTAAACCGAGTCAACAGACTCCACACAGGAACTTTTCCTAACGCAGGTTAGTTCTCACTGTTGGGTTCATTTCGGCCATGACACCCCCGCCTGGTTCTGCAAGTATTTTCTCGAGAATTCCGCCTTTCTAAATTCTCAAAGAAGCGGCCCCACTTCATACTCACATAGGTGACCTTCTTATAAAGGGTATCCTGCTTATACCCCGCCTGGCACGCCAGCGCATAAGAGCCATTAAAAGCCAACGCTTAACCTGTTTCCATTTGCAGGTATCACTGTTTCGTACCATAGGAATGGGTAGGAGAGCGTATCTCCTCAGTGATCGTTCTCTGTTGCTCGCGAGTAGGTTGTCCTATTGAACCTAGATCTTGGGATCTCCAGTCAGCTAGGATAGGTTTTCCTTCACGGCAACTTGAGCGTAGTAGGCATTAGCCCCATTCCCCTTGATGCACTATTAACCAGCTCTCGATTTAACCCTTTGGTCAGTGGATCCGCAATATTGTCTTGAGCGTAGTAGGCATTAGCCCCATTCCCCTTGATGCACTATTAACCAGCTCTCGATTTAACCCTTTGGTCAGTGGATCCGCAATATTGTCCTTTGATTTGACATAGTCAAGAGTGACAATCCCAGTGGAGAGCTTTTGCTTAATGGTATTATGTCTACGTCGTATATGTCTACACTTACCATTGTACATGTTACTCCGTGCCCTTCCAATAGCCGATTGACTATCGCAGTGAATGCATATTGCAGGCACAGGTTTCGGCCATCTTGGAATATCTTCTACAAAATGGCGTAGCCATTCTGCCTCTTCAGTTGCTTTATCTAAAGCAATGAATTCTGATTCCATAGTTGAACGTGCAATGCACGTCTGTTTTGAAGATTTTCAAGAGACTGCTGCACCACCAAGCGTAAAGACATATCCACTCGTGGATTTTGAGTCTTTCATGTCTGATATCCAATTAGCATCAGTGTACCCTTCTAGTACTGCCGGATATCTGGTATAGTGCAGCCCCAAATCACGAGTATACCTCAAATAGCGTAGCACTCTAACTATCGCCTTCCAGTGATCAAGTCCTGGATCGCTCGTGTATCTACTCAATCGACTTACCGAGTAAGCTATATCAGGCCTTGTACAACTCATCAAGTACATGAGACTCCCGATTATCCGAGAATACTCCAATTGAGACACACATTCCCCCACATTCTTGGATAAGTGGAGGCTTAAATCCACAGGGGTACGTGCAATCTCTGTACCAGACTTGTCAAATCTCTCCAGAATCTTATCAACATAATGAGACTGAGACAAAGCAAATCCATCAGATGTTCGGGTGATCTTGACTCCTAGAATTACATCTGCAAGGCCCATATCTTTCATGTCGAATTTAGAATTCAGCATGTTCTTGGTAGACTTGATCATCTTATCATTACTACCTACAATGAGCATGTCATCAACGTAAAGACACAAAATCACGTAGCCATCAGCTGTGTCTTTGACATACACACATTTGTCACATTCGTTGATTTTGAAACCACTTGACAACACAGCATTGTCAAACTTCTCATGCCATTGTTTTGGTGCTTGTTTTAGACCATACAAAGATCTAACAAGTTTACAGACTTTCCCTCTTGTCCTGGCGCAGAAAAACCCTCAGGTTGTTCCATGTAGATCTCCTCATCTAAATCGCCATTCAGAAAAGCCGTCTTGACATCCATCTGATGTATCTCAAGATTTCGCAATGCAGCAATTGCAATGATCATCCGAATGGATGTGATCCTGGACACAGGTGAGTAAGTATCAAAGTAATCTAGGCCTTCTTTTTGTCTATATCCTTTGATAACAAGCCTAGCTTTGTACTTATCTATTGACCCATCTGCCTTCATTTTCCTCTTGAAAATCCATTTGTAGCCCAAGGGCTTACTGCCTGGTGGTAGATCCACCAGTTCCCATGTATGGTTTTGCAGAATGGAGTCAATCTCACTTTTGATAGCCTCTTTCCATAATGGACCTTCTGGAGAGCTAACAGCTTCTTTGAACGTCTGAGGCTCGCTTTCTAATAGATAAGTTAGAAAGTCTGGACCGAAAGAAGTAGAAGTTCTAGCCCGCTTGCTACGCCTAGGCTCAAATTCAATTTCTTCTTCTTGGTCGCGACTACTTCCACCAGTAGTTCTCAAAGTCCGCTCCGCCGAACTTGACTCTCCAATGGATCTATAAGGAAATATGTGCTCGAAAAATATCGCATTCCTAGATTCCATGAGAGTATTCTTGCGAATATCGGATATGTTTGATTCATAAATAAGAAACCGATATGCACTACTACCTTCTGCATAACCAATGAACACACAGTCCACAATTTTTGGGCCTATCTTCTCCTTCTTCGGAGGAGGCACGGCCACCTTCGCAAGACACCCCCACATTCGCATGTAATTGTAGGTAGGCTTCTTACCTTTGAACAATTCATAAGGGGTTTTGGCCACTTTCTTGGAAGGGATTTTGTTGAGGATATAATTAGCAGTGAGAATTGCATCTCCCCACATGTTCTGAGGCAACCCAGAACCGATCAACATAGCATTCATCATATCCTTCAAAGTCCGATTTTTGCACTCAGCAATTCCATTGGACTGAGGTGAGTATGGTGCAGTGGTTTGGTAAATGATTCCGTGTTGGGCACAGAATCCACCATACGGTGATTCATACTCACCACCTCGATCGCTTCTCAACATCTTAATCTTCCGATTAAGTTGAGTCTCAACTTCATTCTTGTAAAGAATGAACTTGTCCAGGGCTTCATCCTTGGTTTTCAGCAGGTATACACAACAAAACTTGGTACTATCATCGATAAACGTGATGAAGTATTTATTGCCTGCCCGTGTTTGAATGTATTTCAAATCACACACATCTGTATGGATTAGATCCAATGGCTCAGTATTTCTTTCTATCGGTTTGAAAGAAGATCTTGGCATCTTCGCCTCAACACAAGTTTCACATTTGTGTTTGTTATTAATTTGAAAAGCTGGAATATGGTCCATGTTAATTAATCTACGCAAAGAATCATAATTAACATGACCTAGTCTACCATGCCATAAATTGGAAGACTCAAGCACATAAGCAACAGGGGATTTCATTTTATTGATAGTAGGGATAACAGTCATTACATTCATCTTAAATAGACCATCGGTCATGTAACCTTTCCCTACATACATTCCAGCTTTAGTCAGAGTGACCCTATCAGCCTCAAAAACCAGGCGGAAACCGTGCTTGCTCAGCAGTGAACCAGAAACCAAATTCTTGCGAATATCTGGCACAAACAGCACATTATTCAGAGTCAACTCTTTCCCCGAAGTCATCTTCAGGACCACCTTCCCCTGTCCCGCAACATCTGAGGTAGCGGAATTCCCCATAAATAACTTCTCACCGTTAGCAGCCGGCTCGAAGGTAGTGAACAATTGCCTGTCGCAACAAATATGGCGTGTAGCCCCAGTGTCCACCCACCATTCCTGTGGGTTGGAACCAACCATGTTCACTTCAGATACCATAGCTGAGAGGTTGAGATCAGCCACTGCAGCCTCCATTTCAGCCAAGTGTGCCTGAGCACGATGGTTAAGCGGCTTCTTACATTCCGAAGCTCTATGCCCGAACTTGTTGCAGTTGAAGCATGTACCCTGAAACTTCTCCTTGGGTTTCTTGGCAACACCACCTCTCGGGCCCAGATTGACACATTTGTCCTTCTGTTTACCAGCTTGCTTGTCAGACCGCTTGTCAGACGCCTGTCATTCTGGTGCCTCTTTGTCCCCGAAGACTGACCATGCTCCACCACATTCGCCTTGGCCATGTAAGAGGACTTGATATTCTTGTCCATACCCCGATTCTCCTCTTCAATGCGAAGCTTGATGAAAAGAGCCTCCAAGGTCATCTCCTTATTTTTGAACATGAGATAGCTCTTGAATTCTTTCCATGCCGGGGGTAGCTTGTGGATGACAGCAGCCACCTGGAATGCTTCACTCAGAATCATCCCCTCAGTCCTGATTTCATTGAGCAGGAGCTGTAGCTCTTGGACTTGGACCGCCACAGATTTGGAGTCCACCATCATGTAATCAAGGAACCGGCCCACAACGAACTTTTTGGACCCAGCACCCTCGATCTTGTACTTCCTATCTAAGGAATCCCATAGTTCCTTAGCTGACTGAGCCTCGCCATACACAGAATATAGCGAATCGTCCAGAGCATTCAGGATATAGTTCTTGCACATGTAATCATGCTCTTTCCATTTGGCCACCTCAATTCGCTTCTGAGTGTCAGGGTCGTCCTCGGCAATAACAGGTGCTTCCTCAACAAGCCACTTTGCCAAGTTCAAGGTGGTGAGATAGAACAACATCTTCTGTTGCCACCTTTTGAAATCCACCCCGCCAAACTTGTTTGGCCTCTCCACATGAGACATTGGAACAGATGGAATCCCAGGAGTGGGAGCAATTGGAGCAGGAGTTGAAACAGCACCGTTGCCACTGCCACTGACATTTCCAGTCTCTTTCCCAGTGACAGTTGTTTTCCCTTGCACAGTTGCCATTGTTTTCCTGAAATTAGGAACAACCACATATAAGACAACACATCTCAATTTCAAAATGACAAGCTATACATGAATAGATTAACAATCTATTAAACAAGCTAAGTCTAACATCCCCCACAACACCATGTAACCTGGGGGTCCCAGGGGGCGCGCCCCCTGACGGGGGTCCTGAGGATCGCGCCCCCAGACGGGAGTCTAAGGGCTGGCCTCAAATAGATCAATTTGTGTACTAGCCATACAAAGGCCATGTGCTATGACTGAGTGAACAGCCTTCCATTTGGATGCTCAATCCAGACACAGCATAGAAAACCTTAACACGCCTACCACTGCTATCCACAAGGCCAGACACAAATTGCTTCCATCGAGCATATCATAACAGATTACCAATCGATTAAGGCCGAGCAGTGTCACGGCAGAAACCGAGTAGACTGCTCCAGAGGCCAAACACCATTGAACCAAGGCCCAGCCGTGCTGACTGCCTTGGCCATAGGCCCATTAAACCAAGGCCCAGCCGCACTGACTGCCTTGGCCATAGCCTTTCGGTTACCAATGTGATCAAGTCACGCATGATTGATCAAGGCCGAAGCCATCCAGTTTATCCCATATTAGGGCTAGCCGCGCACGGCTAACCACGGCCGAAGCCAAACAGGTTTGCAAGTGATTTTATTGAACATTGAGCAATCTGCCAAATTACTCCATAAACGCATACACCAATGGTTAATCCCCCAGGAAGCTAATCTGTCACCAAACTGTTCTTGCAACTCAAATGTTAGTCTCGAACAAAATACGTTTTCTGGAAATCCGATTGTAGATCATATGATCAAAATCTGTTTTAAGCTTGTTTCCCAAAATGTTTCAATCGGGAGGTCTAGAATACGAATTCTATTACTTTCCACATGAACAGAATTACAACAAAATGAAGTTACATAAATTGAAATGCAAACCGAAATACAGATTGGATTCATGAACCAAAACCCGTGATTCACACGGTGTCCTTAAAACAGATTCACCGCCTACCGGAGGGTGTTGAGGTTACTCGGCGTCTGTCTCCCAGGATTGATCCGGCTCGGACCACGAACGTCGGAACACCACCGAAGAACGTCTTGGCGAACTAACTCTGCGTTCGTCTCTCTCTCACTCAATATCAGAATGTAGTGAACTCTTGTGAATTTCTGTGCTCTAAAACTATGTGTGAGGTGCTCTTTATATAGGCAGATAGCTGCCTAGCCTTCAATTCCGTGAGTGAATGGCAGAGTAAATGGGGAGAAAACCCCCACAATCAATAGAGGAATAACCTCCCAATGAATGGAGGTAACCCCCACCTTGAATATGGGGAAGTAATGACCCCCAATCCATTCAAATTTTCCAACAAAAAAATGCATGAAGATATATCATTCTGTCATCTATTCTAATATATTTATTTCAATATATATAAGGAAATCCAAATTGGTGTCTCCTTTTCGTGAAGTCGTGTCACAAAAGTATTTTTCATACGCGTCCTTTCGTTCGAAAATAATTAAGTTAGTATTACAGTTATCTTTGGTATGCGATCGAATAACTATTCGGGTAAAGAGGTAAAATTACTTTGCCCAACTCAACCGCCCCTCGCCCCCACGTCTCCCTCATCCTATTTGGGCTAAATTGACGAAGTTTGATACTATCTCTCTCTAAAATTTCACGAGAGGCTATCTCCCCATTGATGGTGACGAGCCACAATGTCATTGCTACATCAATCAACTTGCTTCTAGTTGGTGAGTTTTGTCAAGATTTACTCCTATTAGTAGTTTTGTGGTGTGCTCAGTGCTCATGATACTTTCGTGTAGTTCAACCGTCGTTTAAGAATATTCCTCAATTTTCAATCCTAACAATATCTCTCAAAAGTCTCAAATTGATTTCTGTCATGATATTCATATTTTCAGGAATTTGCGATGAATGATAATTAATTGGTTGAACAAAAATTTGCATCGACCTCTAGTTTATTTACTAAATTTGTGCCCTGTTTGGGTTATATCGGAATTTTGATCTTCATCAAGTGACCGCAATAATTTTTTTTTTATTTTTTTGGGACCTTTTTATGATTTTAGTTTTGGGTCGCTTTGGGAAAGTAAAGTTCGAAAATTATACTGTAATAAACACCTGACGAGTGGGGGATAACTACGGTATAATTGTCACATAAAATGTGCAATTTTTTTTTTTTTTTTTTTTGTGAAGAGTGTCCAAAAAACTGACAAGTGTATATATAAATAAAAAGAGAGAAATTATTCTAACCTCCGCTAAAAAGGTGTATTGATATTCAGGAAAGACGTATTGATATTTGCGAAAATGCATCAATATCCGTGAGATGTGCATTGGTATCCGAGTTTATTTAGAATTATTAACATATAATCATCTATCTAGTGGATGGAGGTTAGCAAGACCGAAAAAAGAGGTCTGAAAATGTAACGACCCTGATTTTTGGTAAATAAAAATTTCGTTAAATATTTGAATTTTATTTTAATTGCTTGGATTGCTTTAAAAATTTCTTTTAAATTTTAATAATCCATCATAATTAGATTTGAAACTTGAAAAATTGAATCATTTTACTCCGGACAATTTAGTCCTTCTCCCATGACTAGTATACTTGTAAACGTACTCGTATATTTTTCCTAGTAAGTAAATAATATCTTTAAATTATATTTCTCGGCTGGAAATCCTACTTAACAAGTATAGTTAGTTTTAACCGATTAGTTAGCAAACCCTAACTACCGTTTGGCTTAGTTACATTTCCCTAACCTGGAGTGATGCATCGATGCCGAAGTGGTTAGTAGAAATTTTTGGTCTTTGCCTTGACCGTTGGCTTGATTGTTTTGCTTTGGCTTGGCTAGTCGCTTAGGCATCGGTCGCCATAGGCTCGCCGCCAGGCATCGGGTCTCTAGCTCGCCGCTTTGGCGTCGGCTCATCGTTTGCCTCGCTTTGCCTTGGCGGCGCTATCGTTTGCCGCTCGCTGGCGGGCGCCACGACGAGCTCGCTTGCTTTGGCGTCGGGTCGCTGTCGGCTCGCCTCGCTTAGGCGTCGGGTCGCTGCCGGGTTACTCTGCCTTGGCTGCCATCGGTTCGCCGGCGCCAGTCACGCTTGCTTTTGCCTTGTCGTTGCCGGGTCGCTTGCTCGCCTTGCTCGGCTACGCCACATCGCTGTTTGGCTACCTTGGCCACCGCTACATCGCTATACGGGCCACCTTGGCCACCGCTGCCATCGCTACGCTGCCACCGCCAACATCGCTGGCTAGCGCCACCTGGCCACCGCTGCTATCGCTGCTAGCGGCCGCTTGCCACCGCTGCTAACGGCCGCTTTGCCATCGCTTGGGCCGCTTTGCCATCGCTGGCCACCGCTACCTTGCCACCGCTAATGGTCGCCACATCGCCACACTGGTCGCTTTAGCCATCGCTGGCCACCGCTTTGCTGGCGGGATACTTTGGCCACACTCATGCCTTGCCTTGGCGTTTGGCACCGTCGGGCTTTAATATTCCGTTATTTGACGATTTCCTACTAAATAAAACCAAAATACCACTCGAGCAATGAAAGCCTAGATTAAGTATCGTTAGTCTTTAACCAATTAGTTAGAATAGCCTAATGCCCACTTAGCCTAATCACTTCTTTATCCATTGGACGATAAGTGCTAGGGTAATCTTTATCCATTGGACGATAGATGCTAGGGAAATTCTTATCCATTGGTTAATGGATATAAGACTTGCCAAATAAGATGACAAGACTAGTCCATGATCTTCCATGATGGCCTAATTCAATAGCCTTAAGCCTAAAGAGTGAAAGTGACATTACTTGGCATGCCACCAAGCATGATTTGACAACACAAGGAGAGAGAAAGAGAGAGAGAGAGAGGGCTGGCCGGATGGATGAAGAATGAGGGAAGTGTGTGTGAGTGTACCTTAACACTATTTAACAACTTGGTTGATATACTATTGCATGACAAGACAAGTCCATGGACCAAATCCATGGGAAGATGAAGAGAGAGGAGTTGGCCGGCCATAGGGGGAGAAGAGAGAGAGTGAGTGTACCTTGACACTATTTGACCTAGTTACAACTTGGTTGAGGTGACTATTGGATGACAAGGCATGACATACTTGACATGACAAGTCCATGGATCAAATCCATGGAAGGAGAGAGAGAGATGGGATTCGACCAAGAGAGGAGGGAGAGAGAGCTCAATGTTTGGCTATAAATAGCCTCCTCACTTCTCATTCAACTCACACCTCAAGCATTGCTTCATCTTCTCTCTAAAACCCATTCTGTTTTGCCCAGGCAGCCTACTGTCCTCCGAAAAACTCCATTTTTTCTCCGGGCGAAAGTCGTTTTTAGGAACAACGTCCTTCACAAAAGTCGTAGAGAATTTCGAGATCTTCGATTTAGACTCAAGAACGACCTCATTCGGCCGAATATCGACCGAGTTATCGCCACCCGAAGTTCAGTCAAATTTCGGATTTCCAAATTCCAGACAGCTTACTATCACTCCCTTTATCACCATTTTTCTCCGGGCGAAAGTCGTTTCTAGGAACAACGTCCTTCACGAAAGTTGTAGAAAACTTTGAGATCTTCGATTTAGACTCAAGAACGACCTCATTCGGCCGAATATCGACCGAGTTATGGCCACCCGAAGTTCAGTCAAATTTCGGATTTCCAAATTCCAGACAGCTTACTGTCACTCCCTTTATCACCATTTTTCTCCGGGCGAAAGTCGTTTCTAGGAACAACGTCCTTCATGAAAGTTGTAGAAAACTCGAGATCTTCGTTTTAGACTCAAGAACGATCTTATTCGGCCAAGTATTGACCGAGTTACTGCCATCCAAAGTTCGGTCCAGATTTGGAAGTTTTACCACCCGTAGAATTTTTCAACTAGCTTATTCGGCCCCGACTAGTTTCGGATCAAGGTAGATTCTCCTTTACTTATTAACTCTAAGTATAGAAACCTATATGTTTTGCATGATCTTGTAGAATCCCGATCTACTTTTCTAAAAATACGTTGTTACTTTGAACTTATGAATACTTGAATGCATGATCTTGATGCTAGTTACTTGTTTTGATAAACGTAGTTATTTTGATAAACATATGTTGTTTTTTTTGAACATTCCACAAAGGAAGGAAATACGTTTCTACTTTAAAGATAAAGTGTTGTTTTAAAAAATTGTATTATTATTTTGACCTTTGAATTGGTTATGAGCCTAAATGCATGTTTTGCTTGCAATACTTATGATTGTTTGAAAGCATAAGGATGGTAATGAGCTTATTTATAAGTCTGCTTGCATTACTTATGGTTGTTAATAAAGCATAAGTGATTTCCACTCCAAGAGCGTCCGTACATGTGGCGTTATGCTATAAATGGTGATTTGAACATGATAGGTGATATTGTGAAGACTTGTGAATTTATTAAATTTCGGAAATCGTTTATTTCGTAAAGTAGTTGTATTGTTAGTAAAGTCGTTCATATGTTGTGGGGTGTACGAAGATACGTATTCTGGTGTGTATTGGACTCTCGGAGGATGGTAAAATGTTAGTTTGAGGTTGTAATGATGCTTGGTAATATTGGTAGCAAGTGGGGTTTGATTCGGTGACCGTTGCAAAAAAATTTATTTTCTGCCCAACTTGAACCGGTACAGCTTTTTCCCCGTACCGGTTCATGCTATCCAGAAGTTGTGTTTTGGCATTTTGAAGGTTCATGTACCGGTACAGCTTTTTTCCCGTACCGGTTCATGTTGTGTTTTCTGCACTTTTTTCAGCACACTTTTTGGGACACTATAAATACCCCTTTATGTCATTTCTCACACCCAAAGGCCACGAAACCAGATCTCAAAACCTTCTCTCACCCACCCCACTCCAATCTCATCCAAAACTCTCGATTTCAAGCTCGAATCTCCAAGATCCAAAGGTTTTCTTCCTCAAATTCACAAGATTCTTGCATTTGGTGACCCAAGGGTGAGTTTTATGTTCTTGTCCTCACACTTGGAGGCCTACCCACGTTTTTTCTCTCTCTCCTCTCAATTATTGGTTGATTTTGGCTCATTATTCATGTTTTTGGACTTTATTTACTCTAGATCTTGCATCCAAGCTCGGGTGAGGCTTGTTTTTTGGAGGATTCAAGTTCAATCCACTTGTTAGACTTAGGGTTTTGCTCAAAACCCATCTTGGTAGGGATTTCTCTCTTCTTTTACATGTGTTGTGGTGATTATGCATGAATACGAGTGTTTATTTGTCGTAAATGGTCGAATGGAATGCTTTGTGACTTGTGGATCTTGTATTTCTCGAATATGGAATTCGTAGTCTTGAATGCTATGGTCCTTTGGCCATTTGAGATGTGGTAGATTGTGTCGATGTGTGTAGAATGGGATTATGGTGTTGATTGTGACGATAGTGTGATTGTCGGTATGAAGTAAAAAATGGAGTTTATTGTGACGCAAGGGGTGGTAACACAAAATCGCAAGGGGTGGAGTATATTGTGACGCAAGGGGTGGAAACACTAAATCGCAAGGGGTGGAAATTGGTTGGAGGAGGTGTGAGTATGTGTGTGGCTATATGTGTGTATTGCTATGATACTTGCCAAGGGTGTTGATGTGCATCGTTTGAATTCGTTACCTAAATTGATTCGCCGTATCCATGTTTATCGTCTCATTGCATGTAGATTTTGAAGAGAATTTCTTACTGGGCTCTAGTAACTCAACAAAATCCTTCTTTTCAGGTTCGAACGCAGGGCAATAGGTTGTGTGACATGGTGTATTTGGAACGGGGATTTTTGGAAGCTAACAAGATCTAGTTACTCAACCATCTTTGTATTAGTCTATTTTCTTTTTGATAGAGATGGTATTGTAACTAATTTAATTCGTTTGATCTTTTGACTAAAGTTTGTAATATTCAAAACTCCTTTGTACTTGTAGTTAGCTTAATTTGGGCCGTGGTGCCAAACATGTAATTGATGTAGACTTTAGAAATTCGTTTGTAATTAAGCAGGTGGGAAACTCATTTTGGGTATTATCTATTTTATGCGAGAATCTTATATCGAAATGATATGTATATTTATGTTTAAAATCGAGGGCGTGACAGATATAGAGTTGGATGATCTTGCAAATTTAAATTACAATGAATGATTTAAATGATTTATGATGAGAAAGTCTGCCGCGGAGTCTATGCATGAAAACGAGACACGAAAATCGAGAAAATAGAAACATGACACCTAGGGTGTGGTTGATATGGATAAAAATGGTTAAAGACAAGGTGTGTTTTGGAAACGCAATGTGGCCGGACTTGCCCATTGTGGGAATGCGTGTTACAAATGATAAAACTACATAATGACCAAATGTGGGTGCATTATGTGAGTGTGTGTGTTGTGTGCCAATGGGAACCCGGCGCGGCGGAACCATTGTGAGGATACTCGGGAACCCGGCGCGGCGGAACCGAGGTTGGGTGTGTGGTTTGGTTATCCGCGGAGAGGAGCCAATGCAAATGTGTGCCAATGGGAACCCGGCGCGGCGGAACCATTGTGAGGATACTCGGGAACCCGGCGCGGCGGAACCGAGGTTGGGTGTGTTAAAAATGATTTGCGAATGTGTGCCAATGGGAACCCGGCGCGGCGGAACCATTGTGAGGATACTCGGGAACCCGGCGCGGCGGAACCGAGGTTGGGTGTGTTAAATGTGATTTTCAAAATGTTGATTTGGATAATGAAAAGGATTTCGGAAACGTTGATGAATATGGTGACACGGTCTACGATGAGTCGCGTAGGAGAAACACATACAATGCTGACACCAACGTTAGACTAGTGTATATGGATGTGTCATTGTTAATGCCTTGTTAAACATGTATGTATTATTCCGCTGCTTGTTCAAGAGTTGGTATGCTGCTCTTTTACTCTGATATTGGTAATTTATGGGTTAACGGGAATAGGATTATTCTGCTAAGCTCTTGTAGCTCATGGTGTTGCCTTTGGTGACCCTGACATATTATATCGGTGGCGACGCTGGTATAATGTGTCAGATTTTGTAGATGATCAAGATAAACAATATACCTTGGAGGCTTTTGGAGCTGAGGAGCTGGCTAGGATGAAGCCGCAGGCGGAGCTGTAGTTAGAAACCCTAGAACCCTTCATTTGTATAAATATTGAATCCTAGTGGGAGTTATATTGTAATAATGAGCCAGACTCCATTTGATTTTATCAATGAAATATTTATTTAACGTACCCAAAAATCAGGGGCGTTACAGAAAACATGTGAATGAGTATTGAAATTTTAATTTTAATTCCTTTGGCATATTCTTGCTTTTAGTGCAACTCCAATGTACTGCGGCTATTCAGATGCAAAAGGCAGTCGTACACCTCATTGTGAAGCTCCCCAATACATTATTCTACAAGGATGACCAAATATCTTCTTCTTCTTCTTCTTCTTTTTTTTTTTTTTCTTTCTTTCTTCCTTATTATTACAAGCGATGGGAGAGAACAAATATCTAAATTACGTCCAATTCCAGTTTCATTAAGAGGACAAGTAAGTAAGCAAAGAACCCCGGCCATACCGGAAAATAAAGTAATCGATCGTTGCTGTTAACAAGAATTGATCTCCTCAGTCTCGACTTTTTTTTGGAAAAATGTATAAAAGGTAATGAATTTAGCTAACCCGATGAATTAAAATGACGAGAAATGAACGTATTTACCATTTGCTTGGCAACCTTGTGAGACTTTCCACCTTTTTCTCACTTTCATCGTAAGATTGATTTTGACTTTTGAGAAGAAAAAATTTGGGGAAACCTATTATTTGCCCTGGGAGTCAAGGTCAGTAGGTCATTAGGTGGGCATAAGTCTACCATATGTAGGTTTTGTTAGAGATGTCAGAAGAAAACCTACCAAGTCTTTTTTTTTTTAAAAAAAACCCGAGGTATCCAGGATAGCTTACGTTCATCTCGACTAATTTTGGCCTTCAAGATAACGATCATGCATAATCCCTAGTGGCTCCAAAATTTGAAATGTTTGTCCTCCGTAAAAATGATCATGCATAATCCCTAGTGACTCCAAAATTTGAAATGTTTGGCCTCCGTAAAAATGAAACTTGTGAATCTGTAATTTCATAGAGGAGCACTTATTATTTTCTCTGCTAAGTCAAACTTCTTGGGTTAACCTATCATGGTGGAGCACTTGTCAAGTTGTTAGTATGGTAGAACAGCATTCAGGAAATCTGTTTACACAGACTTTTGTGACACAAATTGTGCACAGATAATAGTGTGAGTCCCACATAAAAAATCCAATCCGTTCATTTATTTTAAAATATTTTTTCAAAAGCTCCCGCAAAAAAAAAGCTCAATCTGACACCTCTAAGTGTTTGATCCAATAATCTAAATTTTTATTATCCTAAAATCTGAATGAAAAGTTAGATAATTGGATCGAACATCTTTAGGTATCGGATTGAGATGATTTTTTCGCGAGGGCCCTTGAAAAAATATTTTACATTTAATGAACGGATATCAGATCGTTTGTGTAAGACTCAGAATAGACCCTACACAATGATACGTGTGCCATCTGTTTGAAAAAGTATGTGTAGATAGCACTGTTGTATATAGCACCCTGGAGCATGGTCCAACCCAAAGTGTTTGGCCAAGTTGATGCATAAGAGAAAGCAACAAGCGTTTGTTCTCTATGACGTTGGTGCATTTTCTAATCTCACAGAGGCAAAACATTTGGGCCACTGGAGGTATTTCCCGATCGTTAATTTCAGAATTCTAAAATTAATCGAGATGCACGCAAGTCACGAGAGATATTACCCGGTCGTTAATTTCAGAATCCTAAAATTAATCAAGGGGCAAGTAAGTTTATTCCAACATTCGATTTAAAAAAAAAAAATTGATCAGTAGGCCCCATGAGCTACCAGACTTTACATCCATAACCCTTATCATTACACATCATCATCCCCCCACTTTTAACACGCGTGATATTAACATATAAAGTTTTTCTCCAACAAAATACTACTAGTATAAAACAAAAACAGAGAGAATTTTAGAAAAGATACCAATTTCCCTTTTTTTTTTTTTTTAATCAGAAAGAAAAAGAGAGTACTCCATAATTAGTGAGAAAGCACTGCTCCAGTCCAACCCCCCCTGGAAGACCAGTGCATGGTCCTTTCAGTAATCACGTCCACACACGTGTCTTTGCCGTCTTCCAAGGCCAAGCCAAGGCGGCTACTCATCTACTGGCTGAGGAATTTTTCAGTGCGGAGCGGGTGTTGCCCACGTGGCACCCGCTTGGCGAATCCGAGCCGTCCGATATACTTTTGGACGGCTCGGATTAAAAACACTCTCTCTCCTTCCCTCCAAACACTTTCTCTCTCCTTTTCTTCCTCCAAATTTGGACCGTTCAAAAATGAAATGGACGGCTCGGATGGCTGAGTGGACACCACGTGGTATCCGCTCGGCACCGAAATTTTTTCCTACTATGCTTAGCTTATTGGCATCGGCTTCAGTTTTATCTTTCTTTTCTTCTGTATTTTTATATTTTTCTGGTAGTAATAATTTAGAATGTCCGGACTAACATATCTCGACTAATTTTTTTTTCCCGAGATCAATCAATCAAAATGAATAATGTCTAGGGAGGTTTCGAACCTGCTAGCTCCTAACTTTTACATGGTGCACATCCATGTTCCGATTTTCCTAAATTTTTTGTACTATGTTGGAGATGTTGAAGAAATTTTATTGACTCATTTGATTCACTGATTTATATATATAATTTTAAAAAAAGTACCTATAAATGATGGGATGAAATTCTCGCTTTTGTTTGCTTGACAATGACACATATCAGTATTTTTAAAAAAAAAAATAAAAAATCTCTCTTATCATGGATCATTTTTTTTTTCTTATAAAAAAAAACAACATAAATAACAAAGAACTTGCCCATTTTACTATCCACATTGCCCATTTCTCCTATCCCCGTTTCACTTTATTTTTAATACTACTTCAGGTGTCCAGACTAGTTTACGAGCACCTCAATTAGTCAGTAAAGATCTGTATGGACTGACTTCGAAGGAATTAATAACACCCGAACGAGGGAGTATGCAAACTCCTAAGTTGTCGTCCTCAACCATGTAACTCGTAGCTATCGCATACTATATATTAGATAATGTTCATAAAGATGAACCACGATCAAATTTCAAGATAAGAAAGTAATGGTTTACTTTGATCGATTCACCAACCCTCTAGAGAATGGTGCTACTACCTCCAGGGGTAAATTCAAAGCATAAGAAATACAAGTATAAAAAGCAATCAACAAAAAATTAATAATCCCCACTTGAAGGATTAATCAACCCTTGTACTCGTCGAAGCAAACCTTAGGTTCACATTACTCGTCCTAAATTTAGAATGACTTCTACTTTCGCATCGCCAAAACATTTTATGTCAATCAAAACTAGTTTAAGAGTGTTTTGCTCGTCTATTTTCTTCCGATCGACATTCTTTCCTTCACATCTTCCTGAAAGTGTACATATAAATGAAAATGTCATGTACAACAGCGTTTATTTTTTACGATCCACTTTTTCAAGTGCCATTTTTAAACACACAACTAGCGCCGGACACGCGCTCAATACTAATCACACCCTATTGTTTTTTTTTTATTATTTCAATGTAAATGTTGCATGTTTAGTTTTGTTAAAACGTATAACTATTATTCTTGATTAACATGGTCAATTCCCTTAATCAGCATCGGTAACCTTTTATCATAGTTGTCATATTTGTTCTTGCTCATAAACTTGCAAAAATTCCAAAACTGCATTGCCCATTTTCTGGTTAAAGTGCTCTTGCAAGATATTATTAGTGAAAAAAACATAGAGGGTGGGTTTGAGCTCCCGTACCAAACATACTCTTAACAGCATACATAAACGTGGTTGCATAGTGTGACGAAACAATATTTTCTTACGGGGTGACGGGTATCATACGAAGCACTTGTTCCGGCTTCAAGTGTGGCCTCCGTTAATGGACGGTAGGTTATGGTATCTTAGGATTCGACAAGGTCCGCATAATTTGGCCCGAACACATGTTTATGAAAAAAAACCGTAAGAGGGAGCCAGAGAGGGCTGTACTCTTTAGCAGTATTTATTTCCAACTGAACCCAGACAGGCGCACGACGCGCGCGCTGGTGCCCCGGAGAGAAAAGGCGCTTTCGCCGGTAATTAAAATTTAAAATACTTATTACATAAATTAACCACAATATTACTGATTTTTTATTAGGTTAAAAAAAAATCGTACTTTCATAAAGTAAGACCTCGGATTCTTAGCTATTTCTTGCGAGTTCTCACATTTTGACACCTATTCAAATTCATCAATTAAAAACAAATAAAATAACCCGGATTTAATCTGGTGATCTTGGTCTGAGACTTAGGGCGGGTTTGCTCCCCCGTAAGATTTCAAGTTCGATTCCCTTTATCAGTAACTATTATGGCCACCTCACTCCCACGCGTAAGCGTGCGAAACGGTTGTGGCTGCAGGAAATAATTCAAGCTGTGCGCGCAAACTGGCCATGGACACCCAGTATTTAAGAAAAAAACGATTAAAAGGGGGAAAAAAAAAAAAGAGCTAAAAAGACCGTCCTAAATGCAGCGATCATTCGACGCACAGTGGCACACGGTATCTCTTGAATTTCCTAATTAGTCGGATAAAAAAAAAAAAATCCTAATTAGTTTAACCAAAATACAGTGTATTTTCTTTCTTAATTACTAGTTACCATTAAGGAAAACATTTTCTTAATTCCTCGTCCTCCTTCAACCCCCCTTTTTCTCTCTCTCTTTTCGTTTGGGGTTTCTTTTTTCCATTATTTTTTTTCACAAGAAGAAGCTGAAAAAGGTCTCTTCGTTATGGCCGCCTGAACTCCTCTCTCTCTCTCTCTCTCTCTCTACATCTTTCTGTATCTCTCTTTCTCTCTACACGGATATCTCTCCCTTCCTCTCGATTATCTGAAGCGGAGTCTGATTTCCTTGGAACCAGCAGTCGAGCAAATAATTATTACCAAAGAAAAGAAACAGTCGAGCAAATCTAACATCTTGAATCGCTTTTTGGCTTCGTCGTCAGCTCAGATTGAAATTTTCCAAATTCTGCTTTTGGCTAGTGATTTTACCTGAATTGAGAACACCTAGGTTTGTATCTTTACTTTCCGTGGTTTTCTTGTGATTATCATGCTTGGATGAGACTTTTATATTGATCGATTGTTACAGTCTTCTGCAGCTTCTTCGAATTTGGAGGGTTTGAAGGTTAAAGTTGGAGTTTTGAAGTCTTTTCGCCTTCAGCTGACGATTTTGATTGGCACAGAGTAAGTACCTGGTTTGAAGTACTCCCAAGGTTTCATCTTTTGGGCGGATTTTGAGCTCAGCTTCTCTGTATCCATGTACTTTATTTGCTCAGTTTTTTTGACTAGTGATGTTAGAGTGGAATTCAAGTACTAAATTTCTTCTTCCGGTACTTCGGAATAACAAAGGTGTAGAGAGAGGAAAAAGAAACTATATTTTTTTTTCAAGTATCCTTTTATATTGTTTCCACTTTTTGACATGTATTCAGAGGGAAGAAATGTGGAATTTAGGAGAAAAAGTATATAGAGAGAAAGGATTTCGTAATTATGCTTTTCATTTACTTTTGGAATTAGGAGGTGTGAACCGAAGGGCTTGATAGGACTGGATTCATGGACTAGGGTGATCGTGATGATTGCGTTTTGGTTGGTTATCGGTAATATAAAACGATTGAGTGATTGTGATCGTAATCGGTAAATGGAGATAACGAGTCTCTACTTCCAACCGCTCTTTGTGCGCTTATGTGCCATGCCCTTACAGGCTTATAGTACTGTTGAGATTGTATGACAAATAAATTATAAGGCGCGAATTGCCAATAAAGGATCTATGCCTCTTTTAGTTAATCTCAAAATTGCGGATGGTAAATTATTGGAAAAAGCTTTATAAAAAAAGGATGCGAGGTTAGTGTAATTTGATAGATACAATCAACTCAAGAAGAGTGAATGTTTCAACGATTTTCCCGTTTAGTGGCAGTCTGCACATGAAGTGGAGGATTTCACTGTTCATCTTAGCTGCCACTCACCCTAAGAAGTGTAACCATGAAAGCTCAATTGTTTTTCCTCATGTCTTGATTGTTTATTAACGGATACACGCTGCTTGTGATATTGTTGCGAATGGTCTGTTCTTTTTATACTTTTTATTCATGCATGTTCTTGCAGGCAAAACTCTAAATATGGAGAAGAATGAAGATTCTGGTAGCCCTAGTTGGGGTGCTTCATTCTTCATGCAAACAACAGAAGATGTTGCAAGAGCTGTTGCTGCTGCTGCAGCTGCTGCCACTGCGGCTCGTACACCACGACCATCTGTGGTATTCTCGTCGAAAGACGATAATGGTAACAGTCCACTGCAGAAACTTCAGCACCATGTTTCTAGAGTGCTGAAAGGCTTCTCACAAACTCCTGAAGTGCAAAATGGAACTTACAACCCTGAAGTACTAACTAGCCAAAAGCGTCAATGGGCAAGCTTTCAGTTGCAGTCCCTGGTATGCTTATTTGTCTCATGTAAGATCCTTTGGGTCCAATTTTCTCATCTCTTCAGCAGTCAGATGCCATTTTTGCTCTCAAATTTGTTCCTATCTTGCTTACATCCCATATTTTCATCACCTACTGCTCATTTGAATTTGCAAAGCTGACACGGTCCCCCTCCTCCAACACAAAAACACAACTAGACCGAATAAGTCCTGCAGTTTGAGTTTAAAGCTGCCGCCTTTGTTTCCTGTTTGTGTTGAGATATATGTGGATATGGTGCGTTCCGATATCCAGAAATGATGTATGACCATGTCCTTTATACACACTTTCCTGGAAAGGATGATTGGTGTGTCCATTTTTGTTTGTGCATTATGGTAAATTATGTTATTTAATTCTGCAGGATCATAGGCCTTTGAAAGAGCAATCAAGGCTTTTTGAGAGCTTTGTGGTTGTTGGACTTCACCCTAATTGTGATATTCAGGCACTTCAAAAGCAGTACTTCGGTCGAAAGTCTGAAGGTTCGGGTAAATTTCGATGTGGTCAGCATCAGTCACGTGTAGAATCTATCGTTGAACCACAGGTGCTAATTCTTTTATGGAAAACTTGGAACGTAGGTTAAGATAATTGGACTGTTTTGATATGTGATGCCTTCTGGTTTCTATTCGCAGGTCTTATTTGTTTATCCTCCTGAAAAACCGCTTCCACTTAAGTATAAGGATCTTCTTTCATTCTGCTTTCCTGGTGGCTTGGAGGTTGGTTCGTTACGAGATTGGTGATTCTGATCTTTATTCCTTTATGAATTTTAATGTCTTCCACATGTATCTACGTTGTCCCAATTAAGGCATTGTGACTCTCTGATGCACCTTTTCTGATGGAGCTTGAAGAAGAGTCAAATGGTTGAACAATGTACTTAGAATACACAATGAACAAATTTACTATCGCAGTCTCATAGCTGTCTGCTATATTATGGCACTGTTGCATTTGATAATGCTCCAATACTCTGCAAGTAGGGTATGCCTTCTGCAGTTCTGAACTAGATTGTTGGTTGGTGTGTCCCAAATTTTTTTTTTTTTGTTCTGTAGAGATAGAGTTAACCTATTCCATCTTATATTGTCTTTTTGTTCAGTAATTTCCCATCATTCCATGCGGAAGATACTATTGAGGCTTTTTAAATCTAGCTACTTGTGATTTCAGGTTCATACTATTGAAAAAACACCTTCAATGAGTGAGTTGAATGAGATTCTTCTTGGGCAGGTACTCTAAAGCTTCCCAATCATACTAGCAGATAATGCTGTTGTGTTACCATCCCCATCCCCATCCCCATCCCCATCCCCATCCCCATCCTTATCCCAAACCTTTTCATCAAGTGCTAAACAGATAAAAGTTACTAATTCAGCTTAGTAGCCTAAGTTTCGACTGTTTATTATGCTTTGGCATGATATTTATTTCTCCACTGTCCTATTTCCACTATTTCAAGATGAAGTCAGTCTATTGTTGAATTTCCGGTATTCAAGATGAATTAAGGCAATTATTGAACTTTCCTTATTAGCTCTAGTGTCATCACATATGACTACCAAATCAACTTTGTTTTGGAAATCTGAAAGGCCTGGGCTTTTCAACTACTACTTGACTGAATCAGATTACATTTTAGTTCATGCGCTTCTGTTGCTAGTGACGGGATGGTCTTAGTTAACATGGTGCTTGTTTTACAGGATCACCTCAAACAAAGCGACTTGTCATTCGTGTTCCGGTTACAGGTAACTTGTCACATGCCAAATCTACAGCCATGGTAGTAGACTGCCATGAGTAGGTATAAATTGCATCAATAGTGTGATTAGCAATCTTCAAAATTCCTCCATAAATGTTTTAAATACATGTTGAAATACTATCGATTTGTGCTAATTTTATGATAATTCCTATTTTTACATGTTTAAATTGCTGGAGCCCTGATATGTTTATTGTTCAAGTTTTCTTTAAGTTTCTGTGTTTGTATTGTGGCTTATACTTGAAAATTGTGGAAGTGGAACCACTGAAATGCTGTCAAAGATTACCTGGTCACTTTTCAATCTGCCCAGCGAGTAACTAGATGGTCTATCATTAGAAACCAACCATGCCCTAGGGGACCTATGCAGTCGTTAATTGTTCTTGTGGAAAATTTTAGTTTTATAGTTTGGTTATTTTGTGTTCGGTCTTTATAGCGAAAAGTATTTTATTCCATTGCAAATATGCCCATTTTATTTTTATTTCCTTTCAGATATTCCAACTGTTGTTTTTATTCATGTCATTATGACCAATGTTTTATGTTTGAGTTTTCTAAAATACACACTTGGAACCTATCTTCTTATCTAGGTTGCTGATGATTCAACATTGTACGGTTCCTGTGTGTTAGTTGAGGAAATGGTTCAAAAACCCTCTGGATTGATTTCAATGATTTCAGGAGGACAACCTTTCCGCTCAGGTTTGAGCCGCCATATACTAACCACCCGGCGGTGTTATTGCATTCTTTCAAGGCTTCCATTTTTTGAACTGCATTTCGGCATATTGAAAAGGTAGTCTTCTAGCAGTTGCACCTTTAGCCTAGCTTCGGCCTAATTCATAGTATGGAGTACGTATCGTTGATATGTGTCTGTAGTTTTATTATATTTTATGTCTCTATCAAATTGGTATATTTCCTTTTCATAGTTGTTTGATTAAGATTAATTTTCTGCCTAGTTAACATATCCTGGTGTTTTGGTGAACTCGTATTGGAATTTTGCATGGGTGGTTGTACAAGTTCTATTAACAGTTTTAATAGGCATTATGCATTTTGGTTTAGAAAATTAATTTGACTTCTCTTCTTGTTATTGCTCCTCCTCTCCCTCTCCCTGTAGCATTTTCACTGAAGAAAGATTGGAACGGTTAATGAAAGGTATCAGTGATTTAGATTTGGAATCAGCTGAGGGGCATGGGGGAGAAGAAAAGTCTGAAGAAAATTCTGATGGTACTTTATGGGAACATGGAGCAGACAACATGCTGAATGGAACAGTAGATACTTGCCGGTTGAGCCCAGGCGTGTCTATCCCTCAAGAAGTTATGGATGAGGGGTGTCACATTGAGCATAACTCGCTCAATCATAACATGCACTTGCTGAAGGAAGAAATGAATGGCAGCTCTATTGATCCGGTTGATCCTGCAATGGAGAAGCTCCCAGTTGAAAGGGAATATGGAGATACAAGTGAGGTTTCTGAAGCTTGTGACAGTTGTGTGAATGATTTTGTAACAGACAAGCAGTTAGTGGAAAGACATTTGCCGAATGCCGTTCTTCCATTGCTGCGGCATCAACAGTGTGAAAGCTCTGAATCTTCATCAAGGTACATCCTAGTAATTCTTCCATCTCATTGAACCGGTTTTTCTCTTGATATGACCTAATATTTCCTCGAGGCTTGCTGCAGTGAGAAATAATTACTTCTTACGCGACTCTTTTCAAGTTAAACCAAAACGACTTCCTTTATGGGGAAAAGTCTGGAATTTCCTGTGATTTTGACATTTTGTGATATGTGCAATGGATCAAAATTCTTCATCTGTTCCTCTTCTTCTTTTCATAGAAGAAAAAGAGAATGAAAAACAAATGAAATCTACTGGAATGTGCCAGAGATCCAATTGTCAATGTATTTTGTCGAAGGCCTAAAACAAACTGACTTTAATAGATGTCCATCAAAATAGGCCTGGTTCCATTCTTGGTGTACCTTTGCTTAAGTACTGAAAATGCGCTACCCTTATTCGCATGGATAATAATAATATTACCTATTTATTTTCCCTTGTATCCTAATATACTTTTCATTTTAGTCTTCCTCTAGTATTACCAGCAACCTGTTTGCAGCCAAGATGCCTTGAGTCCTTAATTGTTTGGTTCTTATTGCTGATATATCGCAGCCAAATGAAATTATTTTATGTTGTATACAAACTTTTAGAGCCAACTTGAATATGATTTTCACGAAAATGACCTGGGTGGCTGGGTGAGATGTGCTACTTTTGGTTTGCCTTAAAAATTGTGTAATGCAGTTTTCAGGGTTCTCCTGAAGACAGAATTTTTAGAAGTGACCTCGATGAAGCAGAGATAGAAGAGGCATCCTTTTCAGGTCAGGAATATTTCAGCGACCACAGTGATATTCTTGAATGGGCTAAGGTTTGCATCTCTTAATCTCATTGGTAAACTATTCTTGTGAGTGTTTAAGTCTTTTTTGGCGGTTCAGTTTTTTTTTTCTTTTTCAACATGTGCAGGCAAACAAGAACGGATCTTTGCAAATTTTATGTGAGTATTACGACTTACATTGCCCTGCAAGGGGTTCAACTATTACCTTCCACCCTTTGGAGCACTTGCATCCTTTGGAATACCATAGACCTGATGAAGCAGTACTACGTATAGCTGGGTCAACAATTGATTTGAAATCATGCAGCAGTAGCTTGGAATTTGCAGAGGTACACCTATTGGAGTGATGTTTGCTGAGCTAACCATTTTCAACATAATGCCAATAGCTTCTGTTATTAATCTACTCTACCATGTTTGGTTTCCATAGGCACACAGTGTGCTCACGGCAGAGGAGGAGGCCACTGCTTTATCTGCATGGACGGTTGCATGCCTATGTGGCTCCTTACGACTTGAAAATGTAAGTTTGTGCTACAGTTTGGAAATTGGGAGTAGTATTTTAATGTCCATCAAAGGAACATTTCTGTTGCATTGTTTTGTTTCTCCATTACCTTAATTCTTGTTGATTTATGTGATCAACTTGCTCGGAGTCATGTTGCAATTTCATCGGACAACAAATGCCACCTTCTTTTCTTTATGTGCCTCTCCCTTTCTGGATATTAATGAGATAAATCCTGGGAGTTATTGCACAAAATTGATAATGCTATCTGAATTTGAAGATGTTGATAACCTTGTGTGTTTCCAAAATAGTGTTACAGTCTATGGATTCATCAGCTAGGTTTTTCAGGAACGTGTAGTGTGCTTTCTTGTCTTCCAATTTGAGGGAGGAAAGTCAAACAACGTTTAAGGGGAACGTATCTGATGTGCAAGATCAAAAGGGAGTCCAAAACAACTTCGATAATATGATGAGGGAAGGGAAGTCATGACAAGCTTTTAGTATTGTTTGAGATGTCACACAAGATTGTCTAGATGATGAAATGAACTGGTGCAATGAATTCTTTGAGTTAGTAGGTTGTCCTCTCTTTGGTTTTGTTGCAAGCAATCACAAATGAACACTGAACTTATAAGGACGAACAATAGATTCTTTTGCTAAAAAATTGGCCAATTAAAACAAGATGATCTCTGGCTGATCCAAATGGAAAATGACTTTTGACATAGTGACACATTCCTCGTGTATTGCGAATTTTAGCACTATACAACGTGACGATTTGATATAATGCACATGTTGATGCTGTCACTGAAGTACTGGATGGTTTCGGAAACTTAGCCAATACAAAGCTAATGTAGATACAATAGAAGTACGAGCTATTGGTGGTCTGCTTGGTGCATCGGCAAAGGGTATGTTGGACATAAAAGTATCATATGTTGGATATATAGGGAGCTACAAAAATGTAAAATCTGTCCTAATCTTTTTTCTTGGGTGAAACTAAAGAGTTTGGTTATTTGTTAATGGCTTGTTAGCTTCTTTAAATCAATCAGTACAGGTCCATATTATTCTCCTGATTGGCTTTCTAATGTAATCAGAGATTCAGATTACACAATAGGCTCGTGACTCGCCATTTCCTCCAGATTTACGGATATTGTTAATTTCAAAGCTGTAAATCTGCTCTAATGACCTTTGGTAGTTTGAAACTTGAGAATCAGTCTCCCAAGAGGAGCTGAAAGACTTTCTATTTCTGGGACATTTTTTTGACTAAGAGAAAATATATTGGGAACCCAATGTCAAAAATCCCTAGAGTTTCTGGCAATAATCTCTCTTATGCTAACAGAAAGAACTGAAACTCTATGATATTCGCCCGTTGGATATAATCCGGTTTTTGGTGTCTTGGGCTATGTTGTATTACTCTTTCAAAATAAACTAAGTACCTGTGTCAGAATATTTGGCACTTGCATAAGGGTGTTCTCGTTTAACTTGAGCACCATGTGCATTACAGGTGTTAACATTGTTTGCTGGGGCTCTGCTGGAGAAGCAAATTGTGTTTGTTTCTTCTAATCTGGTACGTACGGTTAACTTGCATCAAATTTTATGGTTTTAGTTTTATGTGGATGGTTTGATTGCTCAGTTTGGTTGTTATTCTGTTGTAAGCAAGAAACCTGGGCATTGTTAGTTTCTCTGTGGAATGTCAGTTTCTGTGCTCCGCTCGCATAGCCTTTACTTTGACGAACGCTAAGACTAGGTTTAAACCTTAGGATCGACCGTATTCATCAGTGTGGACTATTAATGGCCACGGAAAATAAAAATCAAGCAGCAATCTGATTTGTTGATACTGACTGCTGGAGGCTGGTGCGTGGTTTGACAGGTAGAGTGGTTCACACTGTGACACAATCTGTGTTTGTCTTGTTATAGAGCTTGTTAAGAAGGCAAAAGAGTTGAAGTGCTCGTATCGTTAATATACTTCAAAGCAACTCCTTGTAAATCGTGGACAATCCTGGATTTGTCATGTTATATTGTCGAAAACACTGACAATAAAAAATAAAACCGTAATGTCTTATTTTGCTGAATGTAGAATGTAATGTGTGATTTACAGGGTATATTGTCTGCTTTGGTCCTGTCCCTAATGTTTTATTTTGCTGATTTAAGAAGGTAATTTGTGATTCTCAGGGTATATTGTCTTCTTTGGTCCTGTCCGTAATCCCACTGATTCGTCCTTATCAGTGGCAGAGCTTGTTAATGCCGGTAATTCTCCTGCGTTGTCCTACTTTTATATAAAATTCATATGTGCGAGTATCTTTTCAAGGCATTGGATAATATGTGTTTACCAACTTTTAATGTTGACCGTATATATGTATTTTCAGGTTTTGCCTAATGACATGCTAGACTTCTTGGATGCCCCAGTCCCGTATGTAGTAAGTTCTCTGATTCTGTGTGTCCCAGCAAGAAGAGAAAATACAGTCTCCAATCTTAGGCTTTTGTGTGTCTCACTTTTCTTTGCTCTAAAGAATGCGATCTCTCTTACATCAAAATAGCAAAGCACTGATTTTAGATGATGATTATAGTGAAATGTTTTGAAAATGTGATAGAAAACCTCTCTCTCATTTGTTCTTAGGTTGCATTAGATTTTACCAGCAGTTCCTTTTGTTTGGGTGGTGTGGGTATTTGTCACACAAGGTGGGCAGGACATAAGGCTTGGTTCGGTTGAGGTGGGCATGGGGAGGGTTTCGTTCGAGATTCTTTCAACTTTAATGCATACTTGGTAGTGAACAAATATGCTACAACCATATTATGTGTACGTCCACTAAAACATAGACAATAAGGGATGGCAGATGCTGGTTTTGGCTGTTCTGGCTAGTGAATAAAAAAGTTAATAGAACCATTTATTCAACCTTTGAATCTTCTAGTCTCTTCTTTTCGTAGTGCTTGCCATTGATATATTTGCCAATTTTCCATTGATGACATGTGGTGTTTGATCCATAAGCAATTGATTTATCTATTTGACTTGTAGCTTTACTTTGAGAGTATTAGTAGCCATCATTTTGAATCATGTTTGTATTGCTTTTACATGTTTGTTTTCTAGGATATTCCATTTTCTTTGTATGCATGTTCCATGCTCGATTTGCCATGTTTTCTTGTTTGTTTTAACTTCAATCGTCACCCTGACTTTTAATTTGATGCAAAGTAGGTTGGTGTAAAGAACAAAACCACTGAAGTGCAGTCAAAGTTAACAAACTCCATTCTCGTTGATGCAAACAAGAACCAGGTGTGCATATCATTTAACCTTCGTATAGCTTCAAAACATGCATTAAGACTAGTATCATAAACATGCCGTAGGAAATTGTTCAGTGGATTTAAAAAACTGTTTATTCATGTGAGATGCTTTTATCCTTTCTGTGAACTGAATGGTTAACCTTGGTAACAGAATGGGAAATGCCTTGATTGGGGTTAATTGGTTAAACATCATTCTTTAGACCATTAGATTTCCTTTTCGAGTATAATGGGAGGAGTGTAACTTATTTTTTGACATTGATTGGAAGGCAATGTGGTCCGAGTTCATAAAGTTCTAAGATAAGCTAGTGCCGTCATCCTTAATATTATCGTGCCCCTACTAGCTTGTTATTGGTTGCTTTCATCTTTGTTTGCTGTTTCTTTTTTGAATCTTTCATTCGACATCTTATTTTTGGCACTGCATGAGGCAATAGGTGAAGTCGCCGACAATACCTCAACTACCCCAACAAAGGCAGTTATACTCATCGTTAAGTCCTTACCATGCAAAACTTGTGGGAGAGAGTTTCTTGGGAAGAAAACGGCCTGTGTATGAATGTACTGACGTGCAGGTATGTTGGCAAATACAAGGCTCTTCATCCTCATGTTTCAGGTTTATGTATTTTTAATAACATTATATGGATTATCTTTTATTGTTTCGGTCCTTTTTTCTAATTTATGCAATTCTTGAGTGCTAAGGAGGGATTTAGACTTCATTATCAATCTATGCTTTCGCTTATCAGGTATCAGTCCTGGGACGGAAACGTTGGCATTAAAAAATAAATTATAAATTTTTTGTGAATCATAGATGGTAGGAAACACAAACATGAAATTGCTAGCTTCCACAATTTGTTAATACACGATACTCCAGAATTCGATTCATCACCAGCAAAGTGATCTGCCACGACAAAAAGATCCTTACATTGATCCTTCTTACCAATAAAATGATTGAAACTCTCACTTTTTGAAGCTTATTTTTCCAACATTAACTAAATAAGCTGTAGGGATGGTATTTGTTTCGTGTTTTGAAGAGCGAGAAAGTCTACGATTCCTGGTTCAATTAGTCAGAGAAAGAAGTAGATGACGTTTGATGATTTCACTTTTTTAGTGGTTACTTTAGACCAATATGTATTGATATTGTGATCAGTTAGAGGTCATATTAAATGTTTGAGACAACTTAATGGAAATATTACCGATGAGTCAAATTCATTTATCTTATTCTTGGCACAGATTCTGATGAGGATTCTATCTCAAAGATGTGGTCTTCAACAGTATAAAACTAGTTTTTAATGAGAATCTGGAAATTACTCATGAAAATGGTGTTGGCGGCTACTAGTGATTTGAGTTTAAAGATTTTGGATGTGTTTCTCACAATCAGCATAGATTGCAATGTCTACTAAGGTTAAGATTTGGATAACCTTGTTTACTTTTAGAGTGGAAATAATGCCTATCAAAGAGTTATCTGACCACTGTGATGTGTATTTAAAGTGCAGTAGTTTTAGATAAACTTGCAAACAAATGTTCACCTAGAATATATGTATGTCCTCCTATAATGCAGACGAACATGAAGTTTGGATAGTGGACAATTCAAGGGTTTGTGTCTTGAGAGGATGAAACAGACATCATTATCAAAGCTACATTGTCAAAAGAAGTAAACTACTAGACTAGTTTTGATTGGAATGGGATGACAGGTTGAAAAAGTAGCAAGAGAACTAAAATGCAAACTGGTGCTTAGCATATAACCGAATACATACTTAAGTTTGGTGTTGCTCAGCCTTGTCCCGATTAATTTGCTTAGGAGGCATAGTTTGCTTGTGTGGTGTTCTGGGGCCATTGGCTTTTCATTATTTCATTATCACTGGTGGCATGTCGAAAATTTTTAAGCTTGGATCTCTGTATTTCCTGTTTCTTATTCCATGATTTCCATGTTTTAGTTGTAGGAGTAATTAATACAACTTAAATAAAGTAGGCATCTTTATTTTGTACTGTTCTTGACTTCCAGAGTACTTTTTAATGTGTATTCATATTGTTTTAGGTTGAGGCTGCCAAGGGTTTCCTAGCAGTATTGAGATCATACACGGATTCTCTTTGCTCTAACCTTCGCTCTCACACAATTACAAATGTCCAGTCCAATGATGATAAGGTTTACATTCTGACTCAAATTGAATATAGACTCAAAATATATGATCTCTTGTCATTCTTCTTCTACTTGTTTACTAACTGGGTTTTTTTTTTCTGACTGACGAAGTTGAATTTATGAAATTGCAGAAAAGAATCATATAAAATTATTTTGTTACATACTCAGGAAATGAATTTCTTTCACTATATTAGAACAGTTGTCTTCAAATTCGGGCTGAAGTAATAAACACAAAATGTTAACCAAACTCAATGGAATTTGTAAACATGTATGTAGTGTTATTTTTGTCATAGACGGTATTCCTAAAGAGTGGCTAGTATAGTTGGACCCTGTTGGTAATCATGATTTGCATGTTGTGACTTAGTTGTCCCTTAGCCTTCTGCAGATATTGCCTAACTGCTTACCTTGCAAACTCGACAATGTTGAGTATGTAGGGTCCACTGGTAATTAGTTTTTTAGCGGTGTCCTCAGTCATCTGTAGTAGTTAGAAAGATGATCTTCTATGGAGACCCAATCAGCTGCTTGTATTAATTCTGCAACATTCACTACTCTTTTTGGTCACGAAATTTGGTTATTATCTCTGTATCACGGGATTGAAGTCATGCCTAAATAATTTACGCTATCTAATCTCAAGGAATGGTTGTAAATAGTTTGTTCTGAAATTGACATCATGATATGCTTTTGTTAATCTTTAGGTGTCACTGCTTTTGAAGGAGAGTTTCATCGAGTCGTTTGCTAGTCGTGACCGACCTTTTATGAAGGTATGTTTGTTGCCAACAACTCCCTCTACATTTTATTTGTCCAATCTGTAAGTGTTTTGGAAAATATATGCTGTTACGTTCGCTTTGGCATTTCAGTTCTTTTGTATGACTGTAAGTAGCGGAAATTCTTCTCTTTCTCTTGGTGCTGTTTAAAGCATATTGATTTGTTATTTTCTTCTCTATGTTCTGTGTTACAGCTTTTTGTGGACACACAACTCTTCTCTGTACATACGGATCTTGTACTCTCTTTCTTCCAAAAGGAGTAATGGTGCCATGCAAGGTGGGCTTAGTTTGTATAATTACTTTTGAATTGTTATAAAAAACCCAAGTTCTATAGCTTGTAATTTTTCTTTTTGATGAGAAACAAAAGTGAGTTTTCTTTCCTCTTTTTTCGTGTTGTGAGCGTTCTGTCTTTCTTATCCACTCAAGTTCTCTCCCTGTAATCATACAATTAAATGAAGGACAAGTTTTACAGCAGTTTTGGTATTATTGCCATGAGGAAATTCAGAAAGTTATATAGGCACTGTTGTACACCATATTAATTTTGAGTCATTAATGTAACCTTTTTCTTTGTTCTTGTTAATGCGATACTCAACTTATTAGCCCCTGGGAAAGTGCTCTTCCTATTGTGTTGCGATACGATGTTTACTTCCCCTTGTATGGATAGCGTTTCTTTCTTCTCCTTTCCGCCCTCTTTCTTTCCTTTTTTGGTTTCTACCCAATATTTTCCAGTGGAGGCAGTCGAACCCCCAACATATGACCTTCAAGCAGAGGAATTGGAAGCTCAAGACAAGTTTTATGCAAGTGAAGATCCAAACCTCACTAGGGAGGTTGTTTGTTCTGTGTAGTAAGTTCCAAACTCTTATTGATAATCTGTTTTGCTAACCAGTCTATTACCTCTCGTAAGTATATTGAATTCCTCTCTGCAGGCCCAATCCTGTTACTCAAGATCGTACCACATGCTTGTTCAAAACCAATCCCAGAGTCCAAGAATGACCTCTGCAAGTTAGACTGCTAATGGGTTACCGCAAACATGATTTCCCACATCTTTTGGAGTTTAGGTTGGTCATCAACTACTCACCTTCTCTGTTACCATGTACCTTAATTCAATTTTTTCCTCTATGATCAAAGGTAGATTCTTGTTTGGCATGTTTTTGGCTTATCGATCGTCCAGAGAATAAGACTAGTATCTTATAGTTTGCAGGGTTGAATGGATGCACTCAAATGTGTTCCAGGATTCTGAGTTGCCCCCTATCCGTTAGTAGGAAGACAACGGGAACAAAGAGAAACATGGCGCGAGAGAGCCAAAACAGAATGAAAATGGGTGATGTTACGAAAGCAAATGTACCACAGCAACCTGCACAAGATTCCCGCACTTGTGCAACTTCTTAATTCTCATATTATCGTCCAAGTTCTATGGTTTTCTTTCTTCGTTCACGGTCACAAATACGAGACTGTGAAAATATAAGGCGAGGCAGCGAGTAGCATTTTATAAAGCTGAAACCGTATAATTGCTTATAAACCGCCATTGGGGCTTCAAATAATATACCTACTCTGGGAGCGCTTCGGCCTGGCAGTAACCCCTCCTGCTTTTGCCCATTTTCCAGGCTCAGAACTCTATAGAGGTAATCCAATCTTTCATACTTACCGCTGTGTGACCAGCTTAATATTTCGCGCGGAATACTTAGGCCACGTTTGGATTATTGAAGACTAATAATCTTGTCAATTTGGCTTATTGGCTGAACATAGGAAGAATGAGTTTACTTATTTAACTAGGCTTTTTGGGTAAATAAGCCAATATATCGATAGTTCGGATTATTTTTTTAGCGAAACTGGGCCCAAAGTGAATAATTTGGGCATCGTTGTCCGACTATAATCTGATTTACATATTCTTTTTCTAGGTGGACTTTAAAGCAAAAATTAACAAAAAAAAAAAAAGTTCCCAATTCTTTCTAAATAAATTAGTTAGCATTTAGCAAGTTTAACACGTGGAACGGCTGTGCTATGAAAACATCGGTTTGTATCGTATTTGTTTTTTGAAAAGTGAACATTAAGACGTGGCTTTTTACATGCGAAATCATCCACATTGGCCGGATTAAATGGTATTTTCTACAATTATAATTTGTTTGCCATGTGTTTTATTTATTTATTTTATATACATGCAGTTTTTGTCTCTCTACAATTTTTAGGCTTATTTACTTTTTCGGTCCCCAAAGTATTAGTAAGTAACCAATTTCGTCCCCAAACTAAATATTTGTCCAATTTCGTCCCCAATGTTTAAAATGTGTGCCAATTTAGTCCCCACCTCTAACGCCGTCCATTTAGGCCGTTAGAATAAGGGGCTTTTCTGGAATTTCACCAAAAAGTACCTAAAACTTAAGAATCTACCCAAATCAGGAGTATTACCAGACGGATTAAAGAAAAAAAAAAAAGAAGCCGCCATTACCAGCCTCCTATGACCATCGTCTCCACCAACTCCACCTCCAGTACCTCCACCTCCCATGCCCATTCCACCACCCAATCTCAAACCCCTGTCTCTCTCTCTCTCCTCATCAGACAAAGCAAAATTCCACATTAAGGGAGAGAGAGAGAGAGAGAGATGTGGCTGGTGAGGCAAGTGAATTCAGGGCAACTGTTTTGAAGGTAAGAGGAAGGGGTTCTGAGGAGTGTAGCGGGGGCGGTTGTTTGGGGTTTACAGCTGTGGTGGTTTGGGTTATGGAGATCTGAGGTCCGATTGAGGGGGTGTAACGGCGGCGGTGGTTTAGGAGGGTTGCAGTGGCGGCGGTTTGGGTGGGTTGCTGCGACGGCGGAGGTGGTTTAGGAAGGTTTTGGGGGCTACGATTTATGCACAGCTTAGGGTTTCTACGAGTTTTCACCAAGAGGTTTCGGACTTGCGGTTTGTGGAATCGATTGAGAAGTTTGGAGGTTACAATTCGGTGCTGATTGGGTGAGGGATTTATAGGGGTCCGATTAATTGTTTCAGTGCTAGTGGGGAGTACAGGCGTAGGAATGGCAGCTATCGGAGACTGCGAGCAAGGGGACGGCAGCAAGCAGCAACAACTAAAGGCACGACAGCGTGGGTTTTTTCTGTTTGTTGGGCCGACGACGGAGGGAGGGTGGCCCTGTGGTGGTATGGGTTTGCTTTGGGGTTGGGACCAAAGGGTATTGTACGTTGGTGTAACAAAAGCGAGAAGAGAGGGGATGGCAAGGGGTGAAATACCATTGATGCCCTCCATTTTAACAACCTAAATGGATGGCGTTAGGGGTGGGGACTAAATTGGCACACATTTTAAACATTGAGGACGAAATTGGACAATTGTTTAGTTTGGGGACGAAATTGGCCACTCATTAATACTTTGGGGACCAAAAATGTAAATAAGCCACAATTTTTATGAGTGCCAGTTACGAATAATTGTTGTGTCATCATCTCTATCGTAATGAAATTCTCCACTAATTGTCACTTGTGAACGGAATTATGTTAGATTGTTTATACTATTTCGCGACTGTTTTATTTTCCGTTCTCGTTTAATCGGTCCAGACATCCTGAATTATAAAAAGACAAAAATGCTAGCAATTCGTCACAACTCTTGTATGTGAATCCCTTTCCACCTAACCATATTGACAAATTGCAAAAAACATACTACAAAATTATTCACCTTAGGTCACACTTTTAGTAGAATGGAGCCCACAAACAATATACATTGTTGGATTATTCTGCTAGCCAGCCCCCATTTTGCTGAAGGAAATTGTTTACTGTCCAATCCTCCATCACATCCCTGGAACAAATTAGGGTTCCATCTGGTGCCGCGGCCGATAAATCGTTACATTTATGCCGCCCGCTGCAATCGACATGACATGGTGCGTTGAAGTCCGAATTCAGAATATCAGACAAGAAAACGTCCTCCATGTTCACATCCAACATGAGGTCGTCATCTGACGATGAAGGATTATTGTCTTGGGCAGTGAACGGTGATGGAATTGACTCCGATATTGGCTTAACAGAAGAACCGTTAGTAGCTATCGGCAGCCCTTTGTTATCCGTGGTGACGGTTTTCTGTGGCTGTGGGCTAATGAAGACCTTGGTGTACCTCGTTGCTCGGGTTCGGACCACTTGGGACTCGTTCATCTCCGTTTTGGGAATGCTAGGGTTGTTCTTCCCCTTATTCTTGGATTTTTTTGAGCAGTGGTGGTCAGCTACCTTCTTGCACAAGTTGGTGTTCCAGTAGTTCTTTATTTCATTGTCTGTTCGTCCCGGTAGCCTCCCAGCTATTAGAGACCATCTGCCAATATTGATCACAAAATAAAATGAGCTCAGAGAACAATTAAACAGTAACTATATTTGATTAACTCTGGTCAAAAGCAAAACACATGCCAAGAGGCAAGATCAGTACTTCTGAGTTCTGAGCAATTTTTCTCTTACAAATGGTGCATGAGCCAAAGCTCTTGCCAAGTTATAGTAGTGCTGAGAGTGGGCCCCTTAAAGCAAATTCAACCTTTCCCTTAAAAGTAAATGAAAGGTTGAGATCATGACGGAGCCGGGAATCGAAGTCGGAGGGGGCCAAAGAATGGAATAAATTTTGGTTCGATGGTTCTTGATCAATACTTAATGAAGTCATTCAAGTTTTATGGAACGGTTTTGATAAATTGAAGAATTGATCTCGAGCAATGTTAGGAGTTCAACTCCTCCTCCAAGGGTGTTAATCCAACTATTCTAATAATAGTGACTGTCACCAATAAAAAAAAAATATCGAATAATGTTGTTATCACATCATTCGACGATACATAGTATCATTATGGCACGCATGCACAGCATCATTCCCCATGGTGTGCTCATGAAAATAAAAATTAGTCTTAATTTCTTATTATGCTTGAAATTTCATTATTGGAATTTTGTAAATGGACTGCAGAATTTCTGGTCAAATTACAGCATGGTAAATTCTTGTACCTTTCACACATAATGGCCCACAAGTATTATTGTTATTTTGAAGTAGTAAATTAAATTTCATACTAAAGTTATATTTTTAACCAAAGGGAAGAAATGGAATTATAGTAAAAACAAATTATAATTTTCCTGGAACTTTTATAAGAGAAAACACAAAAAACAAAAAACAAGAAACAAGTGTCAAGTGTCAACTTTCTCTTCTAATTATTTTTCCTTCATTTCGTTTTCTCTTTATGTTTTCCCTACATAATCGAAAAGGATATATCACCAGCCCATTGAAAAGTAATCCTGAAAGAGAGAGACGGGCACGCGGGGGGGGGGGGGACCTGTTACCCAGGAGCTTGTGAAGCCTAATGATGAGCTCTTCCTCGTCATGAGATATGTTCCCTCTCTTAATATCTGGCCTTAGATAATTCAGCCATCGCAGTCTGCAACTCTTTCCGCATCTTTTTAGACCTGCAAGAACTTACAAGACCAATTTAATTTCAAAGACCAATTTTCATTTGATTTCGTGGACTGACGAACGAGAAGGCACAGAGCCACGCACACCCAAACATCAATTTTTAGCCTTTTCCCACTGCCCAATCAGGCTAATTAATTTTATTTGATAGGCAACAAAATTTTATTAGAAACTTGACAAATGGTATAGAGAGAGAGAGACCAATTACAGACCATAGAGATTGAGTGAAAGAAACAAAAATGTAAAAAAAAAAAAAAAAAAAAGTGTTTACGCGATTCAGTCGTAGATTGTGACTTGCATTCACGGAAGAAGGGGGAGAATATATTATTGGTGAGTTGTTGTGAAGCATTGAGTCACTAATCTATGTTCATTGTTGAGGTCCTTTTTTAGAGAGAGAGAGAGAGAGAGAGAGAGAGAGGGAGAGACCTGCTTTCTTAGGAAGGTTTCTCCAACTGCCTTCACCATGGAGCTTAATGTAATCCCTCAGAATTTTGTCTTCAGACGCAGTCCATGCACCTCTGTTCAACCCTTCCTTTGCGCAACAAGGGCTTCTCCCCATCTACCTTGAATATTTTAGGAAGTATCTATATTCTGCTCACTCTCTCTCTCTCTCTCTCTCTCTCTCTCTACTTTAACCCAAGTCTCCGGCGATGTTAGAAATTCAGTGGAGAGCTGTGCTTCTTATGGGGAGGTTTCTAATCGTCATGTCCTTGTGTAATGCATAGACAAGAAAGTGGGCTCTATCTGAAGTGACTGTTCGAGTACTCCCGCGTCAAGGACACGTGATGCTCCAAGTCGATCTTTCTCTTCAAAACATATTTATATGATTCCATGCACTTTGTGGCGGATACGCAAATATCTGCTGTCGAGAAAAGATTCGGGACACCATGTGTCCTTGTCCGCGAGTCACTAAATAATTTTTCTTATTCATATGGTCCCCTACGCACCCAATGTGAACTCAGGTTTGAAACCAGAGTAATTAAATTGAATTCTAAGGAGTACTACCAAACAATTAATTAACCATTTTTTTTTCAAGAGTGTGTTTAATTTGAAATTCATGTGCCCAAGGGGACCATTTTGATAGCACGAGACATTGTATGTACAACTATGCTTTTGTCACTTACGTTGTCTCAAGAGACTCAAAAGTTCAACGTGAATTATTTTAATAGTGGAGATTTTAACCACCAACTCATCTAAATATTTAAGCCGGAGGAGAAATTGGTTATGTCCTTCGAATGCCCCTCACGTGTAGTCATACTTTTTTCCATAAGCAAGCTAAACAAGTGCAAGTATAAATTATCAATATGTGGTGATATTGAATACATGATTTATTGCACAATCTGGTATATATATTAGATTGTCGATCACAAACTTAATACCTTGTTTGGATGATGTTTTGAAAATTTTTAAGTTAGTGGAGAGAGAAATTAGGGTAATAATTGGAGATAAGAGTAATGAGGCTGCATTCTCTTCAACTTAACTTAAACTTAATTTAAATCTGAAAATTTTGTCTTTATTTGAATTTCTTTTGCATTTGTTAATTTTGTGCCAAATTTTTGTGAATTATTGATTCGTCTCGACGAGAGATAGAGAGAAATAAGAATAATGATCGGAGTGTAGAGAGAGAAATGAGAGTAATGATTGAAAGTAAGGGTGGTAATGAATGTTTTTTGAGTACATTTTTTTTCTTCAAAATGCCATCCAAACAAGGCATAAGTGGTCAGAGAGACGGTACGTACAAGAAAGCTAGTAATTTCATGTTGTCCATTGAATCGTATGTTTGAACTCCACGGAAACCAATATTCCTAAATTTGGGGCTACTGAAGGATTTGTCCAGTCGTTAATTTCAGGGTCCGAAAATTAGACGAGGTGCGCGCAAGCTCGCCCAAACATCCGGTTTTAAAAAATAAATATTATGATGATAGTGACAGGTGAGAGGTGCGGAGCAAGAAGCTGGTACGTGTTACATACATCCAGCTCCCAGTTATGACACAGTTTAGGAGCTTTTAAGGAATGAAATTCAGCCACCACGTGAGTGGTAATAAAAGCGTTTTCACTTTAATTAATCCGAGATCGATGAGTGGGTAATTAATTAACTTGGTTAATCTTGATTATTGTTAAGTCATTAATTTAACGACTTTCATCTGCCCTTCCTCATTATTGCACCTTTCTTCACGAATTTCCCACACCCACTTGAAAGTTTGTTGCAGCCCGGCACACATTCCGCCTTTAACTCTTTTTCTAGAAGAGTACGTTTTTAAAATTTGGACCGTTTGAAATATTTTTGAACGGGAAGGATGGAGGACAACACACATGCGGGGATCTGGCATTTGCTCTGTCCCCCCTCTCTCTCTCATGATCAGCCGTGACTTTTTGGGAGCCTAAAGATAAAATTATAGACGAGACCTTTTTTGTCGGATTATTAGAAGAGGTACTAAAGAAAAGGAGCCCGTAAAATTCGTAATTTTTGAGGGGTTTAAAGTGACCGCACCTCAATTTTTAGCTCAAGGCTGTCTCTCTCTTCCTTATGCCTTGATCAGTAAAAGAAAAAAAAAAAATCTTATTTATCAAAATAATTAAGATGTGAAAATTCGACAATAGCCAAACTCATCAAAATGCCCCTGGCCCAGGGTCGCTAGCAGCTTGGTAATATATGTGAAAGGAATTAATTGAGATTTTTAATTTGGTTAAAAAAAATGACATGCTGAAGTATGATTAATATATGGGACCAAATTAAAGAGAGAGGGGACCAAATTAATGCTATGACTTGTTCAAGTAGAAAATGGGTTTCTGATGTGGATGCTCTGACTACAAGTATAGCATTTTGGAGGGATTGGAGGATGGTGTTGTGCACGTTCGGACCGTCCGTCTTGGCAATCAATGGTCAAGATTGTAGAGATGGTTAATTGGACGGTTGAGATTACGCGTAACACCGAACAATCCGAACCATTAATTACCGAGACGGATGGTCCGAATCAACATAGCACCATCCACCAATCCATTTTGCAGTCTTGAACAATAATTTTCAAAAACATACTAGATCATAGCTTAAATCATTAATACATTACTAGGACTTCTGGAGTCCAAATAAAACTTTGACGGGGCCGTCAGGATCTGATTTGATTAAGGAAACCATAGACAATACTTTTTTTAGGTTGTCTGGATCAGCTTACGCAAAACTTAACTAATTTCAGAGCTCTTAAATTAACGATCGGGTAAACCATCCTGTGACTTCAAGGTTTGAAAAATTTGATCTTCGTAAAATTCGAACATACGACATCATAGAGGACAGACACTTAAATTAGTTTTTTCATGCCCACCGGCCACACTGGGTAACCATATTTAATACTTCGACAACGGCGAGCAATCAGATTGAGATCATGTCCCCACATGAATACATGATTTAACTAAACCATGCACGGATGCACCTAATTTTTGCATGTTAATAGGTTCGAACACGTAGATGGAAGCATTTCCAATACGGAGTAATAATTTTTTTTTTAAGGTTTGATGGTCACAGGTGTTCGGGCCAGTTTACAAGCACATCAACTAATCTCGCTCTGGTCAAAGGCATGTCATTGAAGCCGGGACTAGGGTGCAAGAAATTACTTTTCTTTCGGCCTGACCTAAAAAATCAATTCCTAGCCAATTGTGCGGTCGCAAACCCACTAACCAACCGAACTAAATAATGGGGCTATATCCAATAATTAAGGAACGCCGTGAACATGCGTAAGGTAAAATGTAAACCACCACGCACCATCCGTTTAAAATCAACAGGAAATTAAAGAAAACTAATTATTACTCCTTTCATCCCCACTAGAGAGCTCCGACTTTGTAAATTCAATTTTTTATGAAGGTATCATCATTATACTAAAAGTTATAAATTTTTTCTACTTACCTTTCATAGAGATATTATTAATACATGCAGTTTTACTCACTAATTTTTCAAAATATAATATACTTTTAGGATAAAATGAAAAATGTACTACTCTCTCTGTTCCATATTGAGAGTCCCACACACTCTCTCTCTCTCTCTCTCTTACTATTTTTCAAATAAAAAAATCAACTACTTAAGTGTATAATTTTTTGAATTTTTTCGCATCGTCTAGATCTTTAATACGGTGCGAAAAAATTTAAAAAATTATACATGAAAGTAGGTGATTTTTTTATTTAAAAAATGGCATGGCTTTTCGTGGTGGACTCATAATATGGAACAGAGGGAGTAACTTTTACCAACTAATTTTACAAAATGGGCACAACCCAAAATAGAGTACTGGACTCTAAAAAATGAACGGAGAAAATACATGAGTTAAAGTTACGATGTAGTAGGTTCAGTATTGTGTCATTCAAAATGTTACATAGATATTATAATTACTCAGCGCAAAATGTGAGTCCCTTATTGTTTCCCAACCACCAAACATAAATAAATGATAATATGTTTTTATCGCATAAGTTGTCGCTACATAGATGGTTAGGGGTATGACATATTCAACGTGTTCTACATAAGGTTTATGCCCGAGGGTAAAGTTTGGCTTCACCAAAAGCCACCTATGACACCTCTGATAAAGTTCACGGAGGGAGGATCATTAAAAACTGGGAAATTTTCAAAATACTCCCAATTTTTACTCTAAATTGTAATTAGACACCCAAACTTTAAAAAAAATCAAATTTACTCTCAACGTTATCTTTCGTTAATCAAAACGATCCCTTCCATCCAAATGACTAATGGATTTCGTTAAAGGCTTCGTTAAATAGCGTTTCGATGGAATTTCGATAATCCGAGTCGCTCAATGTGTTCAGAATGTGACCTTAAGGGTACCTTTTAAAAATCAGATAAAAAAAGACAGGGAATGGCTTGATTTGAGTAGTTTTTTTATTGAATAATTTAATAAAAAAAACTCTTCAGATGAAGCCCTTCCTGATCATTATTTTTGCTGATTTCTCGTGGGTACTTTTAAAATCACGTTATGAACACATTGAACGGCTCGAATCATTGAAATTCGATTGGAAAGGGGAAGTACGGACAGATTCAGATTTGTTCAAGTTAGGAGTCTGGATTTTGCTTCGATCTGCACCTCCCCATTCCTAATCGAATTTCAATGATCCGAGCCATTCAATGTTTTCAGAACTTGACTTTAAGATTATTCGCGATAAATCAGCAAAAAAATGACAGGAAGGGCTTCATCCAAACAGTTTTTTATTGAAGCCCTTCTCGATCATTTTTTTTTTTGCTGATTTCTTGCAAGTATTATTAAAATCACGTTCTGATCACATTGAGCGGCTCGGATCATCGAAATTTGATCAAGACGCTATTTAACGGGGCTTTTAATGGAATCCGTTAATTGTTTGGATGGAAGGGGGCATTTTGATTAACGGAAGACAACGTTGGGAGTAAAATTGATTTTTTTTAAAAATTTGGGAGTCTATTTGCAATTTAGAGTAAAAGTTGGAAAGTATTTTGAATTTTTTTCTTAAAAACTACTCCTAAACTACTAGGTTTACTAATCTTAACTATTCTCCTTAAGTAATGCTGGGCCAAAATTTTTGTTGACAAACTATCAAAACACAGATTTGTTCAAGTTAGAGAGTCTGGATTTTGCTTCGTCCGCACCTCCCCTTTCCTATTCGAATTTCAATGATCCGAGCCATTCAATGTTTTCAGAACTTGATTTTAAGATTATCCGCGAGAAATCAATAAAAAAATGATAGGAAGAGCTTCATCCAAACAGTTTTTTGTTGAAGCCCTTCTCGATCATTTTTTTTTGCTGATTTTTTGCAAGTACTATTAAAATCACGTTCTGATCACATTAAGCGGCTCGGATCATCGAAATTCGATCAAGACGCTATTTAACGGGGCCTTTAACGGAATCCGTTAATTGTTTGGACGGAAGGGGGCGTTTTGATTAACGGAAGACAACGTTGGGAGTAAAATTGATTTTTTTAAAAATTTGGGAATCTATTTGAAATTTAGAGTAAAAGTTGGAGAGTATTTTGAATTTTTTCCTTAAATACTACTCCTAAACTACTAGGTTTACTAATCTTAACTATTCTCCTTAAGTAATATGCAGGGCCAAAATTTTTGTTGACAAACTATCAAAACACAGATTTGTTCAAGTTAGAGAGTTTGGATTTTGCTTCGATCCGCACCTCCCCTTTCCTATTCAAATTTCAATGATCCGAGCCATTCAATGTTTTCAGAACTTGATTTTAAGATTACCCGCGAGAAATCAGTAAAAAAATGACAGGAAGGGCTTCATCCAAACAGTTTTTATTGAAGCCCTTTTCGATCATTTTTTTTGCTGATTTCTTGTCAATACAATTAAAATCACGTTCTGATCACATTGAGCGGCTCGGATCATCGAAATTCGATCGGGACGCTATTCAACAGGGCCTTTAACTGAATCCTTTAGTTGTTTGGACGGAATGGGCGTTTTGATTAACAGAAGATAACGTTGGGAGTAAAATTGATTTTTTTTTAAAAATTTGAGAGTCTAATTGAAATTTAGAGTAAGAGTTGGAGGGTATTTTGAATTTTTCCCTTAAAAACTACTCCTAAACTACTAAGTTTACTAATCTTAACTATTCTCCTCAAGTAATGCATGGCCAAAATTTTTGTTGACGAACTATCAAAACAACTTCAAAGTTTTTTTTGTAAACTATAGATTGCCCTATCACGTTTGATAAAGTACCAATTTCCCCCTATCGCAAAAGAAATTACCTCTTGTAGTGATGTGGACGCTAAGAAATTTGACGGTATTTGTGTGACATTAACAATCCTAATTAGAATGGACCACATTGTGTTTTGGTAACTTGTGAAAGGCTGCAGATGTTTGAAAATAACTTTTCACAGGCTACGAAAAGATAGTTTAGTTCATTGTAATTAGGATTTGATGTTGTCAGATAGATTTCATCGAATTTGTTAGCGGCTACATCACGACAAGGGAGTAATGTGTTATGCGATAGGGGGTATTTTCAAATTTCTCTAACTTGAGGAGGAAATCTGTAATTTTCAAAAATCTCGGGTGATTTTGGTGATTTACCAAATAATTTTTGGATCTTGAAAATTATATTGTGAGATACATCACAATCACGTGATGGTTGGATTTTCACCGATCTAAAAAACCCTATGTTCATAAAATCATAAAACAAAAAGTTTTAAAAATTAAGAAAAATGAGGACAAAATGAGAGGTTATTCAATTCGTTTTGTGAAAACTTTAGTTCATAACCACGTTAGACAGTAGCGAACCAGTGGTCGCCATTTTTTTTAAATTTGTAAAATTCCTTATCATTTCTCAAAAATAAACAAAGAAATAGAAAATTTGGGGCCACACACAACACTAAAGTTTTAGATTTGGCAAATGCAAATTAAATCAATAATTCTAACATCACACCCATTTATACACTATCATGCACTCATAACAAGGGTGGGGACCACACATACTGAGTGTGTAGTGTGTACGGGCTTTACCTTTGTTATGAGTATAAGTGTGTGATTGAGTGTGATGGTAGAATGACTCAATGCAAATTCATTTGCAATATATGGCAAAATTGATGGCAACGTTGCCATTGGTGATTGAGAGATGAGAACGCAATGACAAAATGGTATTCATTGGTGTGGATGCTCTAAGCATTCAACATATACTATATATCTCTATTTAAGAGTATTAAACCACTCCAATCCATCTTTCCAACCATCCTCTATTTGAAATTATTGAATTTCGATCATCTATATTTGAAGGATGAGAGAAAATACAGAGGATGCCGATGATGAACACCCAATATTGTAGATATTTGGTGCTACTAGTCATGTTTTATGTTGTTTTATCTTGTGTTTATTTAGCTATTATAACGTTTTGCACGTAAGGTAGATTTTTGTGTATTTCAGGTAAAACGTGCAAATAAGGCACGATTCAATGCAATGAATGACCTAAGTGCTTCCAAGTACCCGAAGACCCTGTCGGCCCCTTTAACATTTGTCTAAGTATGAAAAAATGACTTTCTGAAAAAGTTTCGATTTTCGAGATAAAAAATTGTGGTAATTGATCCTTGAATTTTTCTAAGAGTAACTACAAAATTGCAAGATTTTATTTGAATAACAAGGTCATGTTTTGGTCCATTTCCTTCGGAGAAAAATGTGCAGTTTTCCATTTTACACTAAGAGTGGGGGTTGACATTTTGATTTAATTGAAATTTTGAAATTCTGGTAATGCCATTGTTTCCAAATGGGGGGTACTTTCTTATTTTTATTAAATAAATTAAAGTAAAGAAAAGGTAAAAGAAAAGTTTAAAATGTAGTCTTTACTTAAGTTTAGAGAATGAAAATAAGGTGCTGAGAAACTGGAAGTTGCTAGGAGTTGCCTGCTGAAGCTGAACGGGAAATCTGGAGATAAGCTCCGGGTAGCTGTATCGATACGCGTAGCCTTCGCGGGACATCAGTGAATAGAATGAAAATAAGGTGCTGAGAAGCTGGAAATTGCTAGGAGCTGCCTACTGAAGCTGAACTGAAAATTTGGAGATAAGCTCCTGGTATCGATATAGCTTAAAGCTGTATCGATACGCGTAGCCTTCGTGGGACATCAGTGAATATTGTATTGATACGGCTGTAGACACCCCAATCTAGACCTCCGAATAATTTTTAAGTTTCCCCGATGATGAAATAAGGAAAAATGTACCTTCGAGGCTTGGATTGTTACTCCTTTGCTACTCTTTTGCTACTCCTTCTCTAACATTAAGAAAACCCATTTTCAATAATGTAGGGTGGCCCCGAGTTCATTTGTAAAAGAGAAAGATGCATTTGATTTGTCAAAAATAACTTTTTCCATGACACACTAAGGGTAAAATAGGCACATGTTTTAATGTATAAAATGGCTTTGAGTGAAACCAATTGGGTTAGAAAGAGGACTCAACGAGCTTTCCAACGCTTCGAACCGCATCCAAATCCAAGTTCGGGAGTGTGCGGGACCCCTCGCGAAGTTCGGTGTGCTGTGCTGACTCGCATATCGCGCGACACTTCAAAAGGGCGCACAACACTTCATAAAATTCAAAAAAATCACTCTGCCGCACGAGACTTCAATGTGTCGCACGGCATCTTGGGTAAAGTTCTGACAGTCGCAGAAAGCTGTCGGCCACGCCTGCAGGAGGAGTATCTGTGCCCGAAAATGAGTTTTATTTGGCCCAGAAGCCACCTCCCTTCTTTAAGTGATCATCCTTACCTCTTTTGCCTATAAATACACCCCCCTCTAGTTGAGAAGCACCCCTTCAACTCCAAGTAAAATTACTATGCTATTTTTTTTGGCTCTCACTCTCTCTCTCTCTCAAAATACTCCATTTTGATTATCTCTCTACAACTTCTTACACCCATCACCACTATACACATCTCTCTCTCTACACCCATTTGCTCTCAAGTCTCTCAACCTCAATCCAAATCAACTTTCATTCCTCCACCTTCAAGCACGTTCAAGTTTCGATCAAAAGGTATAAATCCATTTCCTTGGGGTAAACCCCGTTTTAGCCTTGAGGGGAGCCGATCAAGGCCCTTCTCGGTCTTTCTATACTGAGTTTGGGTATCAAACGAGTTTTACATTCAAAGTCTTTTTCTTTTTTTCTTTTTCCTTTTTTGCTTTTTCTTTTCATATTTCGGCTAATATTGCTTAAAGATCGTGCGGGTACATTCTAAATTCAAGTTTCATGTTAAAAGTCCCTTTTTTTTTACTTCATGAGATCTTTCAATATTTCAAAAAGTTTTAAACATTATTTTAGATGATAAGATGAACAAATAGGTCTCATAAATCATTTTTCAAAGATTCGGAAAATATAACAAACTATTTTGCGGACCTATGGTTTGTTTTGTCATGTAAAGCAAACTGATTCTGAAATGTGTAGACAGGTGTACCGTAGGGTGTATTGGTTGCACCGTGCGATGCATCCGGGCAAGACACGCCACACGGTACTTTGATGCATCGCACGGCGTATCATGTTTAAGCGCACGGCATTTCATTAGCTATTGTTTTCTTACTCAAACTGTTTGGATCATGGTTACCCTTCATCGGGCTTGCTTTTGTTGTTATGCTACCTGTCATTAGCATTATCAGAACAGGAACACATCTACGAGCCATATTATATCTCACAAACAAGGTTTTCTTGATCATCCCGAGTGATCGAATGCCTAAAAAAAGTTATTTTATGCTCTTGGCTTGAAGAAATAGTATTGTTTTAAGATGATCCGGCCACTGTGCATTTTCTGATGTTTCTGAATAACGTCGCACGTGATACACAATGTGCCAAGCAATGTTCTGAATGCTGATGACAGTCTGGTAGCAAGACAGGTACCTCGCGCGGCATACCATAAGGCCGTGCGCGACATTATTGTATGCCATGATGGAGATGGTCGTAGTCCAGACAGTTTGCATAGCTTTTCTTATACTGCATCATCTTTATCATCTCTGTACAGTTCACACCACAAGCACGCCAATGTGTTATATTTAATCTCGTGTCCTTTTCCCGTACATGTTTTAAAGTTAAGTTTTTCAAATGGTATTAAATCCCTTATTTAAAATGTTTAGTAGAGACCGGTTTTTACCGGGCGAGCGGGGTGCTTTCTAACAAAATTTTTCCCGTTCGTAATGTGGCTCGCGGATCCAAAATCTCAACGTTTTCGCTAAACCAAAAGCCTTTCCTTTTCAAATCAAGCTCTCGGTTTCTCGGATTATCCATCACAAAAATCCGGGTAACGACTCTTCGAGTTAGCGCTTTCGGGCGCGGGAGCCCACAACGGCTTTAACCCGTATCGATACGGGATCACTACGGGGGATATGGCCATTTCAACTTAGCAGCGTGGTATCGATACTTTCCTTAATCTGTATTGATACCACGAGCTTTCGGCCAAATATTTGTTGTTTTTTGAACCTTCCACTTATGGAATAGTTGCTACTTCTAGTATGTTTGTAAGATATTTGTTGGGAGAAAAGTTGAGTTGTATAAATACTCTTCTCTCTCTCACTTGTAAAGGAGTAGGTAGTTAGTTTAGGTTGATTTTTCTCCATTAATGTCTTTCAAGCTTTCCTAGCATTTCCTTCAAGAACACTTGTAAATTTAAGTTGTTTGTTAATTTTCCAAGTATTAAAGCTGTTGCTACTCTTTAGATCCCTACTAATACCAAGTTTATTTCCGTGTTCGTCGGTTAAAAATGTTTTCCATGTTTGTCTTGCTTTCTAGTCTTTTCAATATGAACGAGTAGTCGTTAAGGTTTGGCCGTGGGGCGATTATCGACTCGTGACTTATGTTAATCTTGCTTTTCTCAACTCATGGCTTGAAGTTCAGTAAGAAAAATGAGGAAGGTTTGCCTTTTATGTAACAAAGTTTGTTGATATTAATCTCCGATGATCATGTGCTCGTTCATATGGTTCCGGAGCGATATCTCGGTTTGTGTTTGCCAAAAGAATGAAAGAGCTCACTTGTTTTTCATACTAAATCTCTAGTGTTTCAATGGTTTCTTAGCTAAATCCTTCGGTTGATAGCCTAAGCCGTGCGATTCAACAGTGCTTTCATTGAGATTAGTTCGATAGCCTAAGTCACGGGCGTTAATGGTTCCGTTGCTTGCCGCTAGTTTAACTTAGTCAAAACCGATTTTCTAGTATTTTACTTAAGTGTTTAACACCGTTCAAAGCAAAATTAAAAGTTGGCCGTCTTAAACGCCGAAAATCTTTACACCTACAATCCGAACAAGTTATATTCGAGCTCCCTGTGGATCGACTCGGACTTTCTCACTATACTATGCAAATCGTTAGTCATAGTCCGATTTATAAATAATTGAATTTGACGGCCATTTGGTAAATTTCAACGACTACCGAATGGGCGCATCATGCCGATCAAAAAAAGAGGATCATCTCTATAATACTATTCAACTTTTTAAATGGCATTTTTGTCCTTAGAGCATCCACAGTGGAATAACAAAAAACAAAAGGTTGCAAAGGTTAGTAACATTTGCTCAAAAAAGAGCACATATTGGAATAACCAAACTTAGCAAGCAACTCAACAAATTTTGGCATTTGGATAATCAAAACTAACAACTTTTTACCAATAATCAAATTTAGTTGTTCCCACATTTTCTTAATTAAGTACACCATCATTATACAAAAGTCTTCTCTCTCTTCCATTTTCAAAATATTTTTAAGAAAAATACTTTTAAAAATACTTTTTTTTTGAAAAATAGTTTTTTTTTCAAAACTTTTTTTTTTTTTTGCTAAAACAGGTTATTGTAATTAAAACTTTTTTTCAAAAACTGTTCTTTTGGGAAAAAAAATTTTGAATTTTTTAATCAAAAAATTGTTTTTTAAAAACTTTTTCCCAATTTTTTTTAAATCAAAGTTTTCAAAAAAACCATTTTCTCTTTTTCTAATAATATGTTTTTATCAGTTTGAAAATTATATTAAAAAAATTGTTTTCTATGTCACAATTTCTAGATTTTTATAAGTTGAAAATGTGATGTTGCAAGTTTTGGGGTTATTCAATTTTGATTGTACCATTGTGGACCTCTACATTGCTAACCTTAGCAACCCATTAAATGGATAATCAAAAGATGATGTGGCAACTTTTGATTATCCACTTTTGATTATTCCACTGTGGATACTCTTACGAGCTTTTTTTAATAAATCTTTATACCAACCATATATATCCTTATGAGAGTACCAAAATAATTTTTTTTCTTTTATAATTCATAACGTGATTTTAGAGACAATGATTTGCTGTTGGAGTGAACATGAATAATAACCTCTATGTTCACTTTGACTAAAAAATATTATTTTGATACTCTCGAATAGAGTGTTGGGTTGTAAAAGCTCTAGAGATAAATTTGAAATTTGAAAAAAGAAAAAGAAAAAGATAGGAGCGCAGAGAAATACGTACAAAGAGGCCGGATTGCACAGAAGTATTGATCGGTAATTTTAGCATTCAAACTTTTTTTGGGTGGAAGAAGAGTATGAACTTCATTAATGAAAGAGATTAATTACTACCTGCCGGTTGCATCTAATACAACTACAACTAGTAAAAGACAAATAAAATGAATGATACATTTCTTTTTTCTGCCCACATTTTTCTGGAAATTTCCATCTGCATTATTTTTGTCTTCTTCAGTGAAGTTAGGATTGCCTCCAATGTTGGAGGCAACATCACATGAAAAGGACAATTCAATGACGAAACAGAAGAATCAAGAGGAGCAAAAACGGACCACTTTTGGGACGCTGACAATTTTTGAATACTATACAGTATGAGCTAGCTAGCCTCTCCAAATTTTATATGGTACCAATTTTTCCAAAGAGCTTGGGGGGTTTGTGTTGTGGTCCTGTCAAGGCTAGGACACAACCTATATATGCTTTAGGTCACGTACTTTTCAACTGCATAAGACAGAAATCATTGAATTATTAGCCACGTGACAAAGTTGCGAGTTCGTTGATTTTCTGAACTATTTCCGGTCGTTAATTTCAGGACTTTAGAATACGTCGAGATGCATGTAAGTTAACTCGCTCATCTAATTATAATAAATTTTTTTTCCGTTCCCACGACGTTGTATAAGCATCATCATAAACGATGCTAATAGAATTTCATTTCACCTGCGTGTGGGTTGTGTATAAAACATTTCGGATGGAAACAGAGGTAGTTGATTTTGTCAATGTCTTCTTCGACTACACCACACAGTCCAATATTTTGTATTAATTAGGTGAAATCACAAGATTACTATTAGATACTAGGCAAAGAAAGCTGATAGGCCTTTTGCCTAACTATATTAGATGCATACTTAGACAATTTGATGCTAGGAGAAAGGAGGTCAAGAGTTCAACTCCACTTAATCTAACTATTCTAACTAAGCTAATTTCCGCTAAGATTTTTGTTCTTTGACACAAAAACTACATGTTCCTCTTAAATTTTTCGGCCCTGTAGATGATACTACATTGTAGCATTTCCCAAACCAACCGACCACCACAAAAACCCAAAGTGAAATGTTTGATTTTGCCACTGAAGTTGCAATCATATCCTTTTTTCCAAAAAAAAAATTTAGATGAAGTAAGAGCCTGTTTGGCTGGGTCCTTAAGACCCCGCATACCTCTTCCCCGGATAAGGAGTTCAGGCCCCACTCCATCTCCTGTGTTTGGGAGAGAAAAAAAGTTTCTCCGACTCTCCCGGATTTGGCCGACAACGGGATTACTAGTCCCCCTCCGCCTGGATTTGTAACGATGGGGGTACCCCTGTCGTTGGCTAATCCGGCTGTTTTGGGACGATTTTGCCCTCACAAATCCGGGTGAGGTGTCTTTCTCATTTCTCTCTGTAACAATAAAGAAGAAGGAGAGAGAGAGAGAGAGAGAGAGAGAGAGAGAGAGAGAGAGAGAGAGAGAGAGAGAGAGAGAGAGAGAGAAGTACTGTTCATTTTTGGAGAAGTGGAAGGAGAGAGGTAGAAGCTGTACTGATGATCGGAGCAAGAGACGGACTGCCGGAGTGGTGATGATTGACGGCGGCGGCGGTGGCGGACGGAGAAGATGAGGTGTTGCAGAGGATGGGGTTTTTTTTAGAGAAGAGGATGGGGTTGAGACTGTTTGTTTTTTGTTTTTGGGAATAACAGCAAAGGGCGTGGGTTTTGACTGTTCCCATATCTGTGTTTTTTTTTTTTTTTTTTGAAGTGACTTAATGCCCAGATCTATATTGACATATACATATACATATATACACGTTATTTAATATTTTTTTCTAATAAATTATGGCTCATTTTTAATTTGTTTTGGAAAAAATATTTTTCTAAAATGAAATTAAGTTTAAATATTTGTGGGGGTAATTCAGTCATTTAACACATAATCCTATCAAATCCACCCTCTAAATCCCCTCCCAAAAAAATCATCCAAACATTGGATTACTAATACACCTTTCTTAGGAGGTGGGTTCACCCTTCTTACATATCCACCCTCATTACAAATTCACCCTCAAATCCACCCTTTTTCTATATCCACCCAAAATTATATCCTCTATTCAAACGGACCGTAAGTTCTTTAGATAAGGGCAAAGGTCATTTGGTAAACACCACTGATAGACACTAAAGTCAATAACTTATCAGACACTAAAGTCAAAAAGCCTATAAAACCCAAAAAGCCCTTAGCAAAACTTATAGTCTGATTTCAGCTGAATGAAAAAAGTACGAAAAGATAACAAAGAAAACAAAAAACAAACGTAATACAGGGCGGTTCCAAGGACAACTAATTAGACACAAAAAAAAATACCTCATAGTTCTCGATTAAATTTTAATAATCCGAGTCACTCAATGTGATCAGAATGTGATTTTAAGAGTATCATCGAGAAATCAGCAAAACAAAAGACCGGGAAGGGTTTGATCTGAGCAGTTTTTAGCTTAGATTTGATGAACGATTCAATTAAAAACTGCTCAAAACAAGCACTTTGCGGTCATATTTTCTGCTAATTTCTCGCATGCACCCTTAAAATCACATTCTGCATACATTGAACGGTTCGGATCATAAAAATTTGATCGGAAATTTGAGATTAAAATTTAGGGTGTTTTTTTAGGTATTTAATTAGTTGTCTGCGGAACCGACCTGAACATAATGAAAGACACTAACTTCTACATTTCACCTCAGGGGAAAAAAAAAGAAAAAAAAAGCAGCGTCAAAATCAGTTACCATTAAAAGGTAAGATAGACACCCTTTATTTCATTTCACCACAATCTTGTGAGGGCCAAATTGGTTGAATTATTTTCTTGTCTTATTAACCAAAAAAGGAGAAGGCCAACGCAGTTAACAGTTATTATTGCACCTTACCGTAAAAAAGGTTTGAAAAAACAGCACTCAAAGTAGAAAAAATGAAAACCACCACGTGGGAATTGAAGGGTAGGTATAGCACCTTTAATTTTTCTTGGGATGCCAAATGAAAGACAATCGTGTTGTGACTAATGAGGGATTGGTTCAGTGGAAAGGAGGGAAAGTACAAGAGTGGAGTCTGTGGAGAGGTCGAGCCTCCCTCAACCTTGTTAAAGTCGCGGTAGTTATTGAGTGCGGAATACATATATTAATTATAACAAGTCAATTAAGTCGATAGTGTAGAGTCCAAAAATATTTAAAACTAGTGCTTATTCGTGACTACGGCATTACGTACCGGTTAAATGGAGCACTGAATTTTTTAATCACATTTCTGATGTGTGAACAGCGAACGTATGTGTCCGCGTATGTGAACATGTGTACATTTGCATGGTGGAGGCCACCTAAGACAAAGAGTGCCACATAGGACAACCCTTCTGTTTTATTAGATAGATGTACCATATTGGGCCTATCGCTCTTTCAAACTTTAAAACCTAAAACATAAAAAAGTGATTATGTAGTGGAAAATAATTACTCCTTTTTATGTATGTAGGTATGTTTTGCCGAGTATTAATAGAAAGTGCCTAGCTAAATTTTTCTTTGAGGAATATTATTCTTTAGATTGGGTTTCATTCTTGAATTTCTAAACTATATGTGATAAGCGTGTAAATGTTTACATTAACACCCCCTAATTTATCATTACTAAGTCTATTTATTTTATTACTTGGTATTTTCATACTTAATTTTTGTGTTGTAGGTCATTCGGAGAATTTGATAAAACAATACGTAGAATGAAAATATTCAACGATGGTTGATATTCTGCCACTCGTAATCAATCGTAATCAATCAACTGGAATTGCAGTACGGAATAATGATTGACAGCTCAATTGCCCAGGGAATTGATGTTCACTGAAACCAAATAAATAAGAATTGGCCTTGAACTTTGGTACACAAGTGGGCCCAATAGTAGTAATTATTTTGGCCAACTGGGTCATTGAGGAAAATTGGAAGTACATGGCTAGGATTGAGGCTCCGTTCCAGAAACTTTCTTAAAAAATAAGCAGTTTATTTCACATTTTTAAATTTAAAAATAATGTAAATGAAAAATAATTTTTCAATTTTTTTTGCACCGTATTAAAGATCTCAATGAGATCTATCAAACAAGATCCATAGTGGTAGGAAAATTATTTGCGTAAGCACATGATTTTTGAGTTTGAAATTACCTTCTTAAAAAATAAGCTGCTTATTTACGTTCTGGAACGGAGCCTGAGAATAATAAGCCAATGGGATTTTTGTTATTAGGTCGGCACTTCACTTATAAAACGCACGCATAACAGAGGGAACAAAACGGGGCTGCCGAGACGACGGACGGGAATGCCGAGAGGAAAAAGAACGGGGCTGCCATCAATATTGTTTATTAGTTTTCTTTGAGCTCTTTTTTTTTCATGTTATTTGAAGTTTTGTTTAATTATTCGCATTCTGATAACACGTTTTAATTTTAATTTTTTAAAAAACTTATTTGTTGATATTTGATTCGTTGATATTTCTTGTTTATTTTTCATCTCGCATAATAGAAGCATATTTCAAGTTAGGGTTTCTTTTGCTTCTTGTTTCATAATGAGTGACTAGTCGTCGGCGTAGGGTCGCGGGGTGATTAACACACCGTGGCCGGATTGGATGCGTTCTGCTCCTATTTCGAAATAAAGAATATTAAAAAATAATTTTAGATTGGTAAAATATTCTCGTAGACGAATCTGGGCGTTGTCGGAGCCCATGTGAACGGGAGAATGGGGGTCCAAAATTCAATCTCCGTTGCGTATGGTAAACAGCGACCATAAGAGTTCGCATCTTGTGGGGTATCTTTTTCAATTTAAAATCAAATGTATTAAAGAACACCGATTGGAGCAGATGAGTCCGGGCTGGTTGCGAGTGCTATGAACCAAACAATTTCTAAGTTTAGTTAATCTTTCATCAATCGACAGGGAGGCTATCTAAGAGCCAGTTTAAATTATAACAACCCGAGTTTTTAGTCAGCACACATCACCATCTTTGTGGATTCGACTCCGGTCTTACTGGATATTGTGCTACGTCGGTCTCCGCCCTACGCTTGCGGCAACCCATTAATTTAGGACTAGGGAATCGTCAAGCAATATGCAAAAAGGAAAGTGTTAGAAAACATGATAAGAAAAAATGAAAGTGTCTATGAAATAAAAATGAAAGGCTCAGATTCACAACACTGTCACGGACCCTATCAAGCCCCCTGGAAAAAAAAAAACTTAAAAAATTAACGACTATGTGGATATGTAAAATTTTAGGTTCTAGTTTTTGGCCTCTCCTCTACGCAAATCCTTGCTCCGTCCATGGGGTCACTGGTTGGAAACTTGCATGGACTCAGTTTAAGGCACAGGTTTAAGTTCCCGTAGCCTGTCATTGGGGCTAAAGATACTCTTGACATTACCCACCCGTTATAAGACCTTAGCTTCGGTCCCTACACACTCTTGGCGGAGGTCACAGGTGCCATAAAATTAAAAATTAAGTTGGGGGACCATTTTAGCCAGCTAGCCAAGTCTGAGGGTTGGAACCAACGGTTCTAGTCTTCTAGTGTCATTATCATGCTATTTGACATTTTTTTTTTGGGTAAGTTAAAATTTTTATAAAGCAACCAACAAATACCAACAAGAGGTTAAAACCTCAGTACATTCAGAGTCTACCTGTCCAACTAGGAAACGTAAATTCAGAAAAATAAAGCAATTACAAAGGACAGAAAATTCTAGAATTAAGGTTTCAAGATGTAACAAGAAACTGATTTGCATTGCTATGCTTAACATTTCTCCACGAGCATAAGCGGTCTCGGACTTCCTCAATAATCTGGTTTCCCAAAGTTTGAGCAAGCACACTAACCCCTTGAAACTGTCTTCGATGACATTCCCTCCAAATCAATAAATCGAAGCAGCTATGGAAAATTTATAAACAGGATTAGAACATGAATCAGAATATCTATGAGCGTACATCCAATCCAATTCACTAGCCAAACCAAAACAGGGCCGCTGAATATTATTCTTGTGAAGCACCATCCGCCAAAACCATTTGAGAATATGAGCACTCAAAAAACAATTGGTCACGAGACTCCTCCACGTCTTGGCAGAGCAGACACATCCCCGTCAACTGGTAAACCCCAATTGTGTAGTCTATCCTTGATAGATAACCTCCCCAGAATTGCAAGCCATTCAATGAAAGACCAACAAGGAACATGACTTGGAAACCAAACACACTTAGACCAAGGAACCACTGGATACTTGTACACGGAGCTTGTCAAGCTGACTTAGTCGTATACACCCCAGATTTATGAAGTAATCATCTCACAGAATCAGGAACAAAAGGGTTTGACATGTTGTATCACCGCCCCAATAGATCTCCGATAGGGAGTTTCACCACAGATTTTATTTTGATGATTCGATCCTTTTGGACCTTGTTCGTTTTGGCGTCTCAAAAATCACTGCGCACGGCCTCTAATTTGTATGCCCTTCACGTAGATTATTCACAAAGAAACAAGATTAATAATGTAATATGCTCTTCTTTTTATTTTTTTTTCCTAGAAAATTGGATTACGTACGTTTTCTCAAAATCTAACGCTTAACTGTGTCATCAGAAAAATGAATGTTATGCTATTATGCAATAAATGTTTCTAGGTTATTCCGATTGCTCAAGGAACAATGATCTGTGCGATGAAATTTACAAAATGAAGGATTTCCCGAATCATCGACCACTTACCTGAATAGCACTCTATAAAAAAAAAAAAACTTACTTACAGTTAAGGATGCAAACAAGATGAGCTGAGTTTTGGAGTATTCGAGTTCGGCTTGTTTACTAAACAAGCATAAAACTGGAGCTTGACGTGCTGATCGAGCCCGGTTAATTAACTAACTGAGCCTTTATAAATGAGCCGAGCCTATACAAATGGCCAGGCCGGTCTTCAGAGTGTTGAGCTCTGCTCATTACACACAAGCCTAAAATTATAAATTGAGCTTGACTTAATTACTAAACGAGTCAATCCGAGCCGAGTCTCAAACTGTTCGCAAGTTGCTCGATTCGTTACAGCTCTGGTTACGGCGCGGGATTTAAGAAGGAACCAGAAGGGTTCCTTGCCCGCTGAACTTTGTATGACCCCGGCAACTTCCACGTATGTTGTTTCTTTCCCAAACTAAAGGCAAACCGGTTTCTATTAAAATAAGGAAATTGATTTTCGCACTACACTTTTATACCCAGACGTTTTTCACTTTGTACATGAAGTTTGTAGTAACTTCACGTTAAACGTGGAGCGTCTGTGTACAAAAATAAAGTACGAAAATCAATTTCCTAAAATAAAAGAGAGGGAGACAAACAGTTCTTCAACTCTTTAAGCCCCATTTAATATCTTACAAGTTACAACATAGAGTCCGGCATCTTTCCGGTCCAATGGTTTGGACTGGACGAAACAGTTCAGATTGGGACCATCCATTGAAAGATTCAATTGTTCGGATTTTTTCATATAATTTTACCGATAAGAATACAATTTTACCGGTAAAAATATAAAAATACATTCAAACCGTTAATTTGCAGCAAATGAAAGGGTTCTGATCAGGACTGTTTTTTCTGATCCAAAACAAAGACGGGAGAGGGTCCATTTCCTACAACAAAACAAAACGCTATGCAAAAAAAGCAGACCACAACTATACCGTAGAAAATTTCCTTGGTCGTTATATCGTTGCCCTTTCTGGCAGAAAGATCCATTTCGCTCGTCTGTACCAAAAAGGTTAAAAAAGCATAAAAGAAGAAAATGAGAAAGAGAGAGAGAGAGAGAGAGAGAGAGAGACAGAGAGAGAGAGAGAGAGACATGAATTTCTCCAATTTGACGTAGATGTAAGATTCCACCCATGAAGGCTAATGTCTAATATTCGAACATGTGCGCGGATACTTTGGCAAAGACCGCACTGAGTCATTTGCTTGGTTTTATTTAATTCATTTTCTTTGGTTCCTTTTGTTATGCCTTTTGATTTTTATGAAGACTTTGTAGGGGTTAAATATCTCATATTTATTTGCATTTCTTAATCTATGTTAGTACCTTTTGTACAAAAAAGAAAAAAAAAATTCTCTTAATTCTATGAATGTTAATCAAACAAATATTTTTTGAACTCGAACATGCACCTTGATCCAAGCAAAATTTCTGGCTCTGTCTCTTAATTTTTAGAATGAGCCACCAAATGGGATTTGCATACCCAATCATTTGTTTTTCTATCAACAAAAGAAATTAGTCTTTAAGGGATCAGATTACAAAAATTAAAAGGAAGATATAAGGGCACAATGAGCAGCGGACATCTCATCTAGGTTAGCACCATCACTCCCAACAATCATATGCCATACAAGACCCATAAAATTAACAAAACATGATTTGCATACCACACTATTGTTGCATGCGGTGAAACGTACAATCGTTAAACCTGATGGATTCACATGTACAGCCATATATATATTTTTTTGATCCGTACAGCCATATATATTGTAGGGAGGTTTTTCCAAACAGAGGAAAAATAGCTTGAGCACGTGCATAACACATGAGCACATCGGAGCACTAAGCGAAGGTGCTAGGTGATAATGCCTAACAGGTGCGTTGGTAGGCGGCCCCATGTGAAGGTGCTAGGTGATAATGCCTAACAGGTGCGCTGGTAGGCAAAAGGTGCTCGTTGGTATAGCCGAACACGTGGTATGTGGGACCATGGTATAAATATGATAGGGCAATCGCCATGCAAGACGGTGGTTGGCAATATGGACCGACATGTGAAGTCATTGGTCTAGGAAGGTTGTACGGGGTAAAGGACAAATGAACATGAGAAGTTATTGGACCAAGAGACTAATTAAGGACCAATGACATGAGAAGTCACTGGTCCAAGTAGTTTGGTCCAAGAAGTTTGGTCCAAGTAGTTTGGTCCAAGTAGTTTGGTCCAAGCGGTTGATAAAGGACCACTAACATGAGAGGTCATTGGTTCAAGTTATCCGAACAAGGGTCTGATCCAATAAACACGAGGAGCTATTGGACCAGGAGTCCGGTAGGGGCGATGACATGTGAAGTCGCGTTGGTCCGAGGGTCTGTTCGGCAATGAGAGGGCCGAACAGGAGCAGCATTCTGGAGTAGTCAGCAGATGACGCTCCAGAAGGATCCAGAAATGGTAATACCCAGTTAGGAAACGAGATTTGGAGAAGATACCCAACGGGAATGGGGTGAATGGCCAATTAAGGAAGAGGTTCCTAAATGGTCTATAAGGTAAATATACAGTTAAGGGAATGAGAATCCCTGATATTCTAGGTTTCCTATACGAGAAAGGAAACTTAGGGCAACGATGGCTTGGAAAGCAAGCATATGTGGATCTATAAATATGAGGTAAACCTAGAGGTAAAGGTATGCAATTCTTGGCTATTCGCTCATTACCTACTGATAATTAGGGTTTTCACTAGTACGAGATACTAACTTTGGCATCGGAGGGCCTTTGCCACGAGAAGGCAAAGGTGCGCTCACCCCTGTTTGTTTTGCAGTTAGGATTCCGGCGAGGAGGCACGTGAAGCTGTTCACCAAAAAGCTAGAGTTAGCACTAAGTGGATTTTTTCCCCTTACAATTGGCGCCGTCTGTGGGAAACGATAGAATTCCCATTGAAACCGTGGTGGAAGAAGAGCCATATGACCTAAAGAACACGTGTGGTCCTGAGTGGGTCGTGACAAAGCTACTGGTAAAGAAAAAGAAGGGCGCGGCGAGTATGAGTCACTCGTTGGCTCAATCCTAGAGTTCTAAGGATAAAATGGTAGGCGATCGCGTGAAGCAGTCCGAATCTGCTAGGTGATTGCAAGAGCAATTCAAATTTGATAGACAATCACGAAGAGCAACCTGTACTCGTTATGCGCTCAAAAAGCCCATAAGGAGCAGTCTGAATCTGCTGGGAAGCAACGCAGAAGGCATGGATCTTGGTTTGATCGTAGGGGATTGCGAAGAGCAGTCTGAATCCGTTCGTTAGGCGAACACAAAGGGCAATTCGAATCTGCTAGGCGATCTTAAGGAGCAATCGAATCTAGCTGGGAGCAACGCAGAGCGAAACGCTATTAAGCGATCTTAGGAGCGATCTGAATCCGCTAGAGTATGGCAGAGCGTCCAGAATACGCTAGCGATCTTAAGGAGCGTCCATCTGCTCGGGCAACACAGGCGATCCAAATCTACTAGGCGATCTTAAGGAGCGCCTTTAATCTTGGGGCTTGGCAACGCAGAGCGTAATCTATGCGATCTTAGGAGCGATCGAGAATCGCTAAGGAACAACGCAGCTCTGAATCTGTAGGCGATCTTAAGGAGCACCTGAATCCTTTCGGGGCTGAGAGCCGATCCGAATCTAGCTAGGGCAATCTTAAGGAAGCGGATCTGAATTGCACTTTCAGAACCTGCAGAGCGATCCAGAATCGCTAAGCGATCTTAAGGTGCGATTTGAATTGGCAGAAGCTGTGACAGAGCCCGAATCACAACTAGGCGATCTTAAGGTGCAATTTGAATCGGCTGCCACGAGAGCGTTCAGAATCTGCTAGCGATCTTAAGGTTCTGCTAGCAAAGAACGCAGAGCAACCCGATACGCAGGGTGATCTTAAGGTGCGCTTTGAATCTAGCTGACTTTCAGCCACAGAATCTACGCTAGTATCTTAGGAAGTCTGAATCGCTTTCGATAGCGGCCAGCAGAGCAAATCGAATCATGATGGCGATTGGGTGGAGCGATGCAGGATCTCGCCAGTTTCAATAATGTCGCAGAATACAAAGCCTTCTTGGTCAGGCTACGAAGTGCCGACAGTACTGAAGGCTAAGAAACTAAGAAAGTTTTCGAATGAGATCCCATGAATGGGAAGTTTGGTCCAAGCTAGGGGAGACCATACAAGGTTACAGAGATAGCTGAGATTGAAGCTTATCGCCTCAAAGTCTTGGATGGGAATTCAATGCATATGCTATGAGATATACAGATAAGTAGTCGAATTACTTATTGCAATTTATATTTTTGCTATGAGTTGCTATAGGAGAATTATGAACAGAATTCCGTGAAAACTATTGCTAATTGTGATTTATTAGCTATGAGTCGCTATAGGGGAATTATGATTAGAATTCCATAGAAATTATTTAGCTACGAGTAGCTTTCTGGCAGAATTATAAAAATTTTATTTGTGTTCGATCCTAGCACGAATAAGCTAAGTATGGATCAAAATTCATGTAATTTGCCTCCATATTGGGGAGCAGGGAGAGTGTGCATCCAAATACGAATAAACTTGGAATGAAAACAATGAAACGAAATTTGGAAAATTGTTGTTGTTTTTCAAGTTTAAGTATGAATACGATGAAGAAACTTGAGAACCCAACGAAGCATGAGAAGCTCAAAATTCGATCGAGTACGATTAAACTCGAAATTAGGCTACGTACGAATAAACTTAGGCCATGGCAATGAATAATGCCAAAATTCGGTGGAGCACGATTATACTCCGAATTTGGCTAAGTACGAATAAACTTAGGCCATGACAACGAATAATGCCAAAATCTGATCGAGTATGATCAAACTCAAAATTTGGCTAAGTATGAATAAACTTAGGCCATGGCAACGAATAATGCCAAAACCCGATCGAGTACAATCAAACTCGAATTTGGCTAAGTACGAATGAACTTAGGCCATGGCAATGAATAATGCCAAAATCCGATCAAGTACGATCAAATTCGAAATTTGGCTAAGTACGAATAAACTTAGACCATGGCAACGAATAATGCCAAAATTCGATTGGGTACGATAAACTCACAATTTGGCTAAGTATGAATAAACTTAGGCCATGGCAATGAATAATGCCAAAACCCGATCGAGTACGATCAAACTCGAAATTTGGCTAAGTATGAATAAACTTAGGCCATGGCAACGAATAATGCCAAAATTCGATCGAGTATGATTATACTCGAAATTTGGCTACGTACGAATAAACTTAGGCCATGGCAACGAATAATGCCAAAATTCGGTGGAGCACGATTATACTCCGAATTTGGCTAAGTACGAATAAACTTAGGTCATGACAACGAATAATGCCAAAATCTGATCGAGTACGATCAAACTCGAAATTTGGCTAAGTATGAATAAACTTAGGCCATGGCAACGAATAATGCCAAAACCCGATCGAGTACGATCAAACTCGAATTTGGCTAAGTACGAATAAACTTAGGCCATGGCAATGAATAGTGCCAAAATCCGATCGAGTACGATCAAACTCGAAATTTGGCTAAGTGCGAATAAACTTAGGCCATGGCAACGAATAATGCCAAAATTCGATTGAGTACGATTATACTCTGAATTTGGCTAAGTACGAATAAACTTAGGCCATGACAATAAATAATGCCAAAGATCGATCGAGTACGATCAAACTCGAAATTTGGCTAAGTATGAATAAACTTAGGCCATGGCAACGAATAATGCCAAGACCCGATCGAGTACGATCAAACTCGAATTTGGCTAAGTACGAATAAACTTAGGCCATGGCAATGAATAGTGCCAAAATCCGATCGAGTACGATCGAACTCGAAATTTTGCTAAGTATGAATAAACTTAGGCCATGGCAATGAATAATGCCAAAACCCGATCGAGTACTATCAAACTCGAAATTTGGCTAAGTATGAATAAACTTAGGCCGTGGCAACGGATAATACCAAAATTCGATTGAGTACGATTATACTCCGAATTTGGCTAAGTATGAATAAACTTAGGTTATGGCAATGAATAATGCCAAAGTCCGATCGAGTATGATCGAACTCAAAATTTTAGCTAAGTCTGAAACACTTAGGTGCATACGAATAAATGCACTAATTTGCTAAGTCCGAGAAACTTAGGTGCGTATGAACAGACACACAAATTTGCTAAGTCTGAAACACTTAGGTGCGTACGAACAAACGTACAAATTTGCTAAGTTTGAGAAACTTAAGTGCGTATGAATAGACGCACAAATTTGCTAAGTTTGAGAAACTTAAGTGTGTATGAATGAACGTATGAGATTGGTCAGGCACGAAGGGCCTAGGTCTGTATTTAAATCTGGTAAGGATTGAGTACGGTTGAGGTGTACGAAGATACATACAAATCCGACTAAGTACGAATGCTTAGATGTGTATGAATAAACACAAGAAACTAGGGAGTGTGCATATAAGCACAACAATACTAAGTATGAGAAACTTAGGAACTCACTGAGTATGAATACACTTAGTCTGAAAGCAACGGTTGGCTAAGTAGGAAGACACTTAGGCCAAAAGAAATGAATAATACTAAAAGGAAGCTAAGTACGGACAAACTTAGATAGTTCCACCGTGTTTGAACACGTACGAGCAGAACCTAAGTGTGCATATACTTAGGCATACCAAGTGTAAACAAGCTTGGATAATGGCTAAAACATTTATGCTAGAGCAATGAAGATTGCTAAGTATCTGCTTAGTGTGAAAGAGCTTGACCACAAATAGGGCAACCAAAAGCGATTAAAGCCAACGAATAATGTTGAGATTTGGCTAAAGTACACTCACAGCAACGAATAATGCTGAGAAAAGCCAAGTACGAATACACTTGGGCTACTACCTAAGTACGAATGAACTTAGAAGATTCGCTGACATGGATAGGCTCAAACAGTGAGAGTACGAAAAAACTTCATTGTATTTGGTTGTGTTGAGCATAAACAATGACAGAGTTGAGAGCCTGGAATTGAGAACGCAACCAAGCACGAAACAACTTAGGATATGGGTGCGACGTGCACAAACTAAGATCCGAACGTGAAGTGGTTTGAGGTTCGAGCAGCAAACATTGCTCGAATCGTGACAAGCGAAGATTGTCAGACAAAGGCCCAAGCACGAAGAAGTTTGAGGCCCGAGCGATGAACATCGCTCTGATACGAGCAAAACCAGAGATAAGTGAGGATTACTGAATGAAGCTTTACCCATTGCCACCGAATAATGGCAAAAGGCAAAGCTGGGGAGCAATTGTAGGGAGGTTTTCCCAAACAGAGGAAAAATAGCTTGAGCACGTGCATAACACATGAGCACATCGGAGCACTAAGCGAAGGTGCTAGGTGATAATGCCTAACAGGTGCGTTGGTAGGCGGCCCCATGTGAAGGTGCTAGGTGATAATGCCTAACAGGTGCGCTGGTAGGCAAAAGGTGCTCGTTGGTATAGCCGAACACGTGGTATGTGGGACCATGGTATAAATATGATAGGGGCAATCGCCATGCAAGACGGTGGTCGGCAATATGGACCAGCGACATGTGAAGTCATTGGTCTAGGAAGGTTGTACGGGGTCTTGGTTCAGTAAACATGAGAAGTTATTGGACCAAGAGACTAATTAAGGACAGTGACATGAGAAGTCACTGGTCCAAGTAGTTTGGTCCAAGAAGTTTGGTCCAAGTAGTTTGGTCCAAGTAGTTTGGTCCAAGCAGTTGATAACGGACCAGTAACATGAGAGGTCATTGGTTCAAGTTATCCGAGCAGGGGCCTGATCCAATAAACACGAGGAGCTATTGGACCGTGAGTGCAGTAGGGAGACGATGACATGTGAAGTCGGTCAGAGGGTCTGTTCGGCAATGAGAGGGCCGAACAGGAGCAGCATTCTGGAGTAGTCAGCAGATGACGCTCCAGAAGGATCTAGAAATGGTAATACCCAGTTAGGAAACGAGATCTGGAGAGGATACCCAACGGGAATGGGGTAAACGGCCAATTAAGGAAGAGGTTCCTAAATGGTCTATAAGGTAATTATACAGTTAAGGGAATGAGAATCCCTGATATTCTGGGTTTCCTATACGAGAAAGGAAACTTAGGGCAACGAAATGGCTTGGAAAGCAAGCATATGTGGATCTATAAATATGAGGTAAACCTAGAGGTAAAGGTATGCAATTCTTGGCTATTCGCTCATTACCTACTGATAATTAGGGTTTTCACTAGTACGAGATACTAACTTTGGCATCGGAGGGCCTTTGTCACGAGAAGGCAAAGGTGCGCTCACCCCTGTTTGTTTTGCAGTTAGGATTCCGGCGGAAGGCTAGGATTCCGGCGAGGAGGCACGTGAAGCTGTTCACCAAAAAACTAGAGTTAGCACTAAGTGGATTTTTTCCCCTTACATATATAACGTCCTGATATTTGGAAGCAGTTTTTAATATTTGGAAGCAGTTTTTAATAATCACATATATGGAATTTTTAAAGTTAGGAAGGAATGGACGCCTCAACCTCCAGTCTCTTCTTGTTTGTCAATTTGAAAGTCAGGTACTCTCTCTCTCTCTCTCATCATGCAAAACGTTGCCTGAAAGGGACATGACACCTGGTTTGGAAAGGGGGACAGACAAAAGCATGCTATTAGTAAACGCGTGATTGACGTCTTGCATGTATTGCCACAAGCGCTACCTACGTACGTACGCATTGCTAAACGGCCCAAAATTAGCTTTTTCTATCGTACCCTGAAAAATGATTGATCATTGATTGAAAGAACAATCTCATCACCAATGAAAAATAATTGCATCGATCGAGTGAAACCTTCATACATATTTTCTTCTTCTTTCTTTCTTTCTTTTTTCTTTTCAGTGAAAGAGAAACTTTATTGGGATAACTCAGAGAAAGTTACTATCAGGAGTTTGCGCGACGTGTATTAGTCCGTTGCTACTGTGTGCACAACGCCTGATCCGTGGAAGAGTAACAGCGGAGAGAGTCCACCACGTCATTTTGGCATGATACAATTTGAATGAACTCTGGCTCACTTAAAAGCATATGCCAGCCATCCGATATTGTATCTATCCAATGTGGCACTTAACATTCATGCATGTTCTAACAGTAACATCAAGAAATGGAAGCAAAGGCAATTTGAGTCGTGTTATGAAGTTACGAAGAGCCTTCCGTCGATAGGATGGAAAATAGAAAATGGTTCTGTAAATAGAGTTTTCAAATGTAAAGACTCATCGATCCGAACTAACAAGACTATGTCGTCGTCTTCTTCTTCTTCTTCTTTAAGTGGAACTGGCTTGTATGCAATCCCTTTCCCCTGAGGTAAGGCGTTACAAAGATAATGGAATTGGCTAATACATCAAATATGATCATCAAATGTGGTCACGTAAATATTATCGTTGGACAAAAGTGCAAATGGTTGTGGTTCGTGTCGAACAAAAGTGCATATGGCCTATGGTTTTCTTGATTTCCATAACACATGCAGTCCAAAAGAGCTAGAAAGGAGAGCCAAAAGTGCATATGGCCTATGGTTTTCTTGATTTCCATAACACATGCAGTCCAAAAGAGCTAGAAAGGAGAGAGGCTCTTCTTCTTCTTCTTTAAGTGGAACTGGCTTGTATGCAATCCCTTTCCCCTGAGGTAAGGCGTTACAAAGATAATGGAATTGGCTAATACATAAAATATGATCATTAAATGTGGTCACGTAAATATTATCGTTGGACAAAAGTGCATATGGTTGTGGTTCGTGTCGAACAAAAGTGCATATGGCCTATGGTTTTCTTGATTTCCATAACACATGCAGTCCAAAAGAGCTAGAAAGGAGAGAGGCTATGCCCGTGAGCCGATGAACTTGTTTACACACACCGAAGAATTTGCAAGTGGGGTGGTAGCCAAGTAATTGGTAACATGTACAATCCAATGCATTTGACAGAGTTCAAACCTCATTAAAAAGTTGACTTTAGTCGAGGGAAAAAAAATTTGACGCACCGGAGAAATTTCATATTTTGCAGTGATATTTCACAGTTTATAGACTAGTACTAGTTTATAAATGAGCTTGCTTAATTACAATTGCTCCATCATCTAGTGCTCCACCCCTCCTCTGACTCAAAAAAAGATGCAAGTGTCTTGAGCTCCAAAGCATCCTGTGGTTGAAGAGGGTGATCCCCATCCTTCCAACTTTCTTGCATTATCATCTCATCTGTTGAATTCCTCTGCAAGTCCTCAAAACCAGAGAGACGAAAATCCGAGTCGTTACTCTCTTGGTGAAACTTGTCGTTGAGAACGTCCGAAATCAACAGGTCGTTGATGTCGAAATCCGTCAAGAAGTTCGATGAATCGTCTTGATCAACTAGCAGGGGTGAAATGGAATTAGGGCTATCAATGGGATTGGAAGTGGGAATTGCTTCATTTTTATTGTCTGCTGGATCGTTTGGTTGTTGTGGGGCGACTGGTTTTGTGCAACGAACCGCCTTAGTTCGGATCACATTGTGCTGTTCTGTTCCAGTGGGAAGTTTGATTGCAGGGGATTTTTGGTCTTTCGATTTCTTGTGTTTTTTCATGGAATTTTCAGTTCTTCGATGTTCGGCGCTCTTGCTTAGTTTGGTGTTCCAGTAGTTCTTGATTTCATTGTCTGTTCGCCCGGGTAGTCTTCCGGCAATGAGTGACCACCTGCACCAGCAAAATCGGTATTGTAAAATTAAAAAGTTGCTTGTTTTTCTCTCCTTAACTAGGCGGAAATAATCGCTAAAAAAGTTTAAAGACATGTTTCTCCTCTCTTGTCAACGATACATAGCAAGGTTTTTGGAGTATCGAATACCACATAGCGGAAATTAGGCATAGCGATCGAAATTTTTTTTTTTTTTTTAAAATTTTCATTTGGCGCTTGAGCAAAGTAGTAGCCACTGAGGTCACGTAGTGGCCGTGAAAGTAGTGGACTGCAACTTCTTGTCGTCAATTTTTTTTTTTTGTTGCCTTTAAGTTTTTAGCTAAAATTTTATGTATTATTAGTTTGTCTCGACAAGAGAAATAGCAAAAGTAAAAAAAAAAAAAAAATTTGACTTTTACCCAAATTTTTTGAAAAATATCCATGAAAAAGTCAAAACTAATTTTTGGGACTTTTTATTGAATATTTTCAAAAATAATTATATAAAAGTCATTATTTTTTACTCCTTCCTTTCGGATTTAATTGTCCCTAGTTCTATTCTAACCAGCTAAAAAATGGATTATATCTTTGAATCCGTAATGAATTTCATATCGAATATGGACCTTATTTAATAGATCTCGATTAATTCTATAATACAATGTTTTGGAAATCACATAAAACATTATAAATTGGAAGATATAATCGATTAAAAAATGACACGAATTCCATAAAAAGACTATTAAATCCGGACGGAGGGAGTAATTTTTTGATTTCTTTCGTCAAGACTAACCAATAATACATAAAAATTTGGTGCAAAACTATCAAATGCGAATTTTTTTAAAATAATGACAAAACAAAAAAGTTGTACAGCCCACAACTTTTAGGTTAGTGGAAAAACCCCTTAATTATTAATTTGTTTTTGAAAAGCCCTTAGTGTTCATGATTGGTAGTGACTTTGTAGACTTGAGCGTAAAATCCGGAGATAATATGCCTTCTCTAACAGTAGAGGAAAGTCCACTTTCACCCCCTGTGGTTATCGCCATGTGCGGATACACCCCATGTGGTTTAAAAGTGTGCACATAACCCCCTGTGGTTTTCAAATTGTGCGGATAGACCCCCTGCCATTATATTTTCTATCCATTTTAACGGAGGTGTATCTCACACACCTCTAGAATGTAATTTGAGTCGTTCATAATGTCTTAAATAAAGAATAGAATATCTCTGTAAAAAATCATCTCAATCAAGCATCAATAACCCAGTGATCTAACTTGTAGTAAATTCAAATTTGAAATTTTAATTTCATAACAAAATCGATTTGACCATAAGCTTTTCATTTTTTGATTGACTTGAATTTTGGCATAGATGCAGTACTCGTCAAAATTTATAATATCAACGGTTTGGATTCAATTTTTGGTATACGGGATGGTGTGGTTAGATTTAAACAAGAAGAAGAATCAAGGGACGTGATGGGGGGTATAACGGTCTTTTAATGTTGTTTCCGTTAAAATGGATGGAAAATACGACGGCAGGGGGTCTATCCGCACAATTTGAAAACCACAGGGAGTTATGTGCACATTTTTAAACCACAGGGGGTGTATCCGCACATAGCGATAACCACAGAGGGTGAAAGTGGACTTTCCTCCTAACAGTACTACGTAGTTGACATTAAAAATAAGAGACTAGTCAAATTACATAGAGTATTTCTTAATTCTGGTTTGAGTATTTGGTATCAGATCTCATAATTTGAAATATGAGAGAGAGAGAGAGAGAGAGAGAGAGAGAGAGGAATACCTGTTACCAAGCAGCTTATGTAGTTTGATAATGAGCTCTTCTTCTTCATGAGAAATATCCCCTCTCTTAATGTCTGGTCGAAGATAATTGAGCCATCGGAGCCTACAACTCTTTCCGCATCTCTTCAACCCTAAATCAATGACATGGAATCGCCTCGTTTCAACTACTCCTATATCAAGAGAAAAAAAGAGAGGAAAATAAAAAGAACTAATTGTCAAGTGTTGCGTTCGTGGGGCTTGAGTACGTCACCTTTGGATTGCCATTTCGCTAGCTTAAGTAATGTAAACCCTAAAGTACAAATATTATTGAAAAAACCGCGTAAAAATCTATGTTTCTTATCTATCTGGGTTCGTGAGGCCGATTTCATCAAGGGAAAAAAATGGACAGTTCTTCTGTCGTCAAAGAAGAAAAATTACATTGCCAGTACTTACCTGCTCGTAGAGGCAGATCTCTCCACTTGCCTTCTCCATGGGTGTTAACGTAATTGATAAGGATCTTGTCCTCTCTAACTGTCCATTTCCCTCTGTTCAGTCCTTCCTTTGCACAGCATGGTCTTCTTCCCATTCTCTCTCTCTCTCTCTCTCAATCTCTCTATCTCTCTGAGAAGCTGGTTTTGCTTCTGCAATGAGACGGTGGTAATCTATTTATATACTGTGTGGTATTGTTTAAATGAGTGGCAGTGATAGTAATGCTACAGCACGCGTGAATAAGTTGCTCTCATCATTAAAGAGTTGAGCTTATAGGAATATATTTTTCATTGTTTGAGCCCATCGAAAGCGAAACGTCAATATTTTTTTTGGACAAGAAACTTCAATCTAATAGTACTGGTTTCATCACATGCTTTTTTCAGCGCCAATTTTGTCCACATATTGCTCAAAATCAATTCATCCGGTCCCATTTTTGACAATTCCACCAGTAGAATGCAATCACCAACAGTCACATTAATGATAATTTACACTATAGAATGTAATCTGAGTCGTTCATAATGTATTAAATAAATAATAGAGTTTCTCTATAAAAAATCATCTCGATTAGCCATCAATAATCCAGTGATCTAATTTTGGTACATTCAAATTTGAAATTTTAATTTCACAATGAAATCGATTCGACCATGAACTTTTCATTTTTTAATCGACTTGAATTTTGGCATAGATGTAGTTCTCGTTAAACTCTACAATATCAACCATTCGGATCCAAGTTTTGGTATAGGAGATGGTTGGATTAGATTTACAGAAGAAGAAGAATCAAGAGAGATTATGAGGGCATATAGGTCTTTTAATGTTGCGTCCATTAATATAGATGAAAAATATAACGACATAATATCTATCCACACATTTTCAAAACCATAGGATGAAATTAATTTTCCTTTCATAACTCAGAGTTTCTAGGCCAACTTGTGTGCTTGCACCTTAGGACTAATCTCTGATAGCCAATCTTAATGTCCACGAGCAGGCGCGCTCGATTGAATCCGAAAGAATGGCCCGCATGGAGAGACCCCATTAGAATAGATTAATTGCGCATCAGAAGTTTCAAACGGACGCGGGGCTCTGCTGTGACTCATGGCACACAACTCCTACCGACACCCCAAACGGTACCGTTTTGGAGGAAAAATATCCTTAGGCTTTCTATTTGCAATCCAACAGAGTAGAAATATAATTATAAGAGCCCTAAAGATAAAATTTAATTATGTCTCTTTAGAATAATATATTTAGAATAATAAGATCTTCACAATGGTTCAAACAGATTGAAAATTGGAGCAGTTAATTTTTTAACTGTATTTTTAATATATAAATAGTCTAAAAAAATTAAGTACTCCAATTTTTAATCCATTTGAACAAGTGCGAAGATCTTATCATTCTGAACATATTATTCTAAAAAGGCATAATTAACTTTTGTCTTTAAGGCTCTAATAATCATGTTTCTACTCCAGAGGATCCTAAATAAAGAGCAAATATTTAATTATGAGAGTTTTAGAGACAAAAGTTAATTATGATCCTTTAGAATAATATGTTCAGAATAATAAGATATTCGCACTTGTTCAAATGGATTAAAAATTGGAGCACTTAATTTTTTTTACACGGTTTATATGTTAAAAATACAGTTAAAAAATTAACTGCTCCAATTTTCTATCATTTTGAAGCAGTGTGAAAATCTTTTTATTCTGATCATATTATTCTAAAGAGACATATTTAAATTTTATCTTTAGAGCTCTTATAATCACATTTCTGCTCCATAGAATTGCAAATAAAAAATCTAAAGATTTTTTACCTCCAAAATGGTACCGTTTAGAGTGTGGGTAAGGGGTACTGTACCATGAGGCACAGTAGAGCCCCGCGCCCGTTTCAAACCTATGACCTAAGAAGATGCAAATCCTTAGTCTCAAATCTTTACCACTGAAGCAACTCTTAGAGTTAAGTCGGTGACCTTAATGTCCTCAACTGCTAAAGAAATTATGAAAATGGTCTCTCAGAATAATCCTCTAAAAGTGGATGTTGTGTCCAATAACAAAGCAATTAGTCTTCAAGTACTTTTCACATGGATCATGTATATTAATTAAATGAAATGATACAAACTGTGTTCAAAGCAATGGGTCTCGCTAGCCATCATGCAGATAGGAGGCCAGAAAATTTTGTTGCGGAGCCTGATTTGAATTTTGAGGAAAGTTTTTGAAAGTATTAAGTAGAGAGATAGATAAAGAAAATTTATTGAAAATCGTGCTCAAAAATTTCGAAACTCCAAAACAAACAATTTTTTAGCTAATTGGGATATATGTGATTTTGTTTCCAGCCGAATTACAAGATCGAAATGGTTTTTGAACGACGGTTACAAAGAGGTGGACATGGCTTTTAACATATTCTAGCTTCTTCGACCAGAGTAGCATGTATCATAGTTGCTTTTGGAGGTCAAATATTCTGTATCGAAAAAGGATATGTAACTATATTCCCGTGTAATTTCAGTTACGAAATTGCATAAAAATACTCTCTTATTGAGTTCCTGGAAACAAAAGCACAGATAGATACTCTTAGGTACAGATGACTTGAGGTGGGGTGTTATTTTTGGTGGAGTAGATGCTCATGCCCTACATCCTTTAAACTGTTCATCTTTTTCTTTGAACTTCTTGCCTTTTCTGCAAAAAAATAAATTGAGTCTCACTATTTTTTTTTCCTATAAAAAAGAAGAAAATACTACATTTTTTTTAGAACAAAATAATAATAATAAGATGGGAGAGGATCAAAATGGAGAGATTATTCAGTGTCCTTGAGGCATTACGTGACGGTGTCCTAAGTCTCTCCCCACCACACATTATTGTGAGGTCCTCACACTTAGTCTCTAATCTCATAAGAATGTGTGATTGAGGAGAGGTCTGAACATCACGTGACGATGTCCCAGACACATTAAATAATTTTCGCCGGGATCCGGATTGATTCTGAGAAGTGACATCGTACAAATTGTCTGTATAATTCAGAGCCCGTTCCGCAACCCTTCTTATTTTATAAGTTCTTATTTCCCAACTTCTTTTTCAAATTTCGGAACCTTTGTTCCTGATGGATGACATAAAGAGGCCTGTCATGACATCAGCTACTTGTGTATTGGCCAAATTGCCCCTACATGGATGGGCAAAGATGCCGGTCATACCTTTTCTGGAAAGAGGCGTCCAGTTCCCAGTTGGCCTCTTTTTGTGTTTTAATTTTTTTTTTTTTTTGTTAGTGGGTGTTTCGTAGGGGCCGTTTGATTAAAAAAAAAAAAAAAAAGGTCGTTATTTTGGTTTAACGAAAGTTAAATTTTTTGGAGGTCAAAAATTTTGAGGTTTTTCAGAATAAAAGAAATTAACTATGTACACTTTATGAAAACATATTTTACATTCCGGCAAGTATTTGCAAGGTTGGAAATATTTGATTTACGAAAATTGTATGCCAAATTTTTTTTTCAATGTTTGATAAATCGCATCAATATCTACCAAATAAGATCCATAGACAACTTCTTTTATTGTGCGATAGAAACCCACTTTTTTGCCGTACATAGCTTCGTTGTAACGTAGTGCCAAGGTCATAAAGCCAACCAAACCTAAGCATTCCCATAACTTCTTCGTGCTCGTCGTCGGTCCAATTTCATTTTCTTCAATATTTCATCTCGCACCTTTGCCATGTTCGAATCATTTGCATTTAGGGGAAATAGTATGTCTTCAGCGGCCTCCATTTCAGCGTGTACGGAATCAATGTCCGGAATATCAGCATTATCGTAGTTTTCGTCATCATGCAAAGCTTCTTGAAGCACTTCGTCGTCCGGGCAATTGCGGATTATGAAGTTGTGTATGGCCATGGAAGCGAGAACATACTTCTTGTGACGCTTCAATGGGTAATATGATGGAATCTTCTTCATTCGCCACCGATTTTTCCATACCCCAAACGTTCGCTCAATGACAGATCGAAGCGACGAGTGCCACCGATTAAAATATTCGGTATCGCCCAACTGTCGTGTCAATCTGCGCCTGAAATCCTCTAGGTGGTACATGTGCCCTTTGTACGGTGCCATGTATCCCTTTGCATTAGGGTAGCCACCGTCCACTAAATAGTACTTGCCTGAAAACCGATAATAAAGATAAATGAATATACGTAATTGATGAGTGCTTCGTTATTTGAAATAATAAAACTTCAAGTAACGACATTTTTACCCTCCGGTGGTATCGGAAATTGGTCCTTGCCTTTACCATGAAGACATTCCTTGAAAATTAAATAATCATGCATCGACCCTTCCCACCCCGGCGAGGCAAATGTGAAGCAAAGATCAAAGTCGCACACTACTATTATGTTCGTAGTAAAGCCCCCTTTACGTCCCCAGAATTTTTTCTTATCCTTCTGTTCAGGGTTGCAAAAGACATGAGTACCATCTATAGCCCCAATGCAATCCTGTAAACGATTTCCGTACCACATTTGGTTACATGCAAAATCCAGTAACAATTTTAATATTTAACATGTACTAATGATTGAAGGCCAAATTTTGTAAATGCTTTGTACCTGAAAATGTCTGTACTGAGGTCTAGCTTGCAAGTAAGGATGTGGGTCATTGTAATCCCTTGTTGGCTTTATTTCATCCGCTGCCAATTTTAACATACATTTTAGGACTTTGTTGATCTACCGCGAACAAGTAGCTTGCCCACGTTGGAATTGTTCCTGGATCTGTTTAAGGGTCTGTCCACGCAATAAGGTCAAAAACATTGCAAGGCTCTCAATGACACTAACCGCACGTTTTGTTCCGGTGCGGAACCTGTATTTGTTAACCATTTCATCGCATAGCATCCAGAACACTTCATTTTTCATCCCGAAGACTTCAGGACACTTTCTAGGATTCTCGGAATTTAATGCTGACATCACCCACTCCAATCCGTTGTTGGCCGACGTAAGGTACGGTATCTTCTGTTTTTTTTCGGCCGGTTTACATTGGCATCCTCCATAAATGCCTGTATGACGGTCAAGTCTCCTTGATGCACGGCATATGTGGAGTCATTGTTATTACTGCCCTGCTCCTCACCTGATTCCTCTTTGCTATCCGACTCCTCCTTATCCGATTCCTCTTTCCTATCCTCGTCATCCGATTCCTCATCGTTTTCCTCGTCCTCATCCGATTCCGCTTCGTTAACCTCCTCCGCAACGCAACGTGTATTACCCATGGGATATGCTTCGTTTGAGTGCATTTGTGAAGTGGAAGGGGTGTCCCTATTAAAAGTTGCATATCTCGTTCCATCATATTCACCCCCATATTGACTCTGTTCGTTACAAACCCGAGCCCATTCATTCGATGTTCCTTCAACGGATGTTCCTCCGTGTTGATCCCCCCATTGTGGGCCGGCATTCGAAAACCCATCCCATGTCCATGCATTTGATGTAGGAGAGAAGTTGGATGTGTGTTGTAGAAATGGAGGAGTACCTGACCCATAAAAAACCCCTTCGTTTGCATGGTTTTGGTCAGTGGGGTTTTGCATCGACAACCGTTCAATCCCGTTACCTAACATGGCTGCGTTGCTTTCATTGTTGTAATAATTGTTATACGCATACATGGGTTGGTCATGGGGCAAATCTGAATACCCACAAAAACGCCAGTTGTTTCCCACGCTAGCGTTTTCATTGTTGTTAGCAAAATAATTACCTCTTCCCGGATCCATGGCCCCTATACAGTGAAAACCCATGCGACATCGTTACGACCGTCTGGAAAATTTTCTACCATCTCGTGGAAGACAAAATTATCAATGTGCAAATGGAATAGAAAAAATGGAAGACAAACCACCAGTGACCCAATAGGGATGTTGTTCACATATGCCTTTTTGGCAATCCAAAAAGCAACTTCAAAATTCTATTTTGCCATTTTTGATTGGCACATGATAGCAGTCAGCTTGATGACAGGAAATCGGTGATTGTGGAACGAAGCTCGACCACTCTAACTGATTATTAATACTCTATTACTAGTTTATAATCTGCCAAAAATTTGGAGTAAATCAAATTTGAAACTAGTCCAGTACTATCAAGGAAGAAAATATAGTTCACAAATTCCACTCTTTCTTGCTTTCTTTTGTCTTCGTCGGACCTTATTTAAGATTCAAAAAATAAAATGCTGAACTAAACGGAAAAACAAATATGGTTGACCATAACTAAAATAAAATTACGCTGGATCAGTTCATTCCAAATTGGTCAATTCCCAAAGTAGCAGTAAATTCGAAATACAATTGCCGATAATAAAAAAAAATTTCAGTAGTGTGTCATACACATTCAGCACGTCCTACGCATACAGTTCCAACAAAGTTCCACAATTTACGGTTAAAAGTACGTTAAAACATCTGAAAACAACACAAAAGAACATAACACATTATAGTCTCAAACAATACCCGAATTGAAATTGTACGACAGTTCAAGTGACCAACCTCATACTTAACAAGGCACAATAAATACTGAAAGTTCTAGTTAAAAACGCCATTGCAAAAATGCTAATGGTTGCCACCATGACGAAATTGGAGACCATAGAGACCATGGGGGAATGGTGGACCGTGGGGGAATGGCGGACTTTGATTGGGCAAAAGTTCAGACTCATGACGGAATGACTCGTAACCCGGAGGCATTGGGGGATGACTCGGTCGGAGTGGTTGCGAACCCCCTTCGAATCCCGCAGATCCCTGCGGAAATAGAGGTCCCCGAGGGGTTGGGGGATGGGTAGGGAATGGGGGAGGTTCACGGCCTCTCTTTGCAGGGGGAGCCTTCAAGTATTTATCAACGGCCTCAGAATGTTCATTCCGCAGCCAATTAATCATTCGTCTAACGGTTTGGAGCTCGCAGAAAACATCAATTTTATGTTGTTTGTTTCCAAAAACACCACATGCCCAGATAAATAAATCTTCGTTTTCATCCTCATTTTCGAAAAAAGGAAGGGTTTTAATTTTCTTGACACAATCGTCGATCCCCCATCTGCCTGAACGATTAATGATTATACTTGGGTTAACTTGAAACGGTCAATTGATTGGGCAATGGATCCGGAATCATAGTCACTAGTCTCGTTAAACTTGCGCTTTTGGGCAGAAGACCCACTGCCCAATTTTGACGTTTGCCCTATTGGTTGTTTGCCCTTTGTACTAAACGGTGTCGTAGTATTCAAGTCGTCGGACTGTCTCACCGGCTCATGACGCCCACGAGGACCGTCCAACTCATCAGATCCCTCTCCATCACCGGGAAACATAGCTTCGTTTCCCATAGCCGTAACTTCTCGAAAGACACATCCCATGAGATGCTCATGTTCCAAACCTTTGTCTTTGAATTTGGCAACGTGACCATTTCGCTGCAAATAGTACAATAAAAAAGCAACACAACAAAATCAACTACGTAGTAGACAAAGGAGGGAAAAGTGCATTACCTAAATTGTTCAACTATCACCCCAATGGAACAAAGAAACAATTCTTCAAACCTTGCATTTCAGAAAAGATTTCTTCAACACACTTTTATACATGTTAGAATTTTTTTCTTTCCCTGAAGTTCCACCCAAATGCCATACCGCCATATATAGGAAAAATTGGGGAGGGGGGGCCAGGCCATTGGATTTTTTCATTTGTCTGCAATTGAGACATGTAGTGAACATGTTGAATGCATGTTAAAGTGTTCCCTTTTGTACGGAGGCAAATGCAATGGGGGGGGGGGGGGGCGGCGGTCACTGCCACAAGTAAAATTTTGACTTTAAACATTAGCTTGCCAAAAAAATGTCAGTAGTTAAACATGGTCATAAAAAGGGGGGTGGGGGGGCCAGTCACATGTTCACATTTTGTACATGGAAACAAAACAAGTCAGTAGCAACTATGAAAAGGAGATTCCGTATTCCACAAGACCAAGTCAATGGTGGTAATATACATGTACAGGAAATTGTTGGAAAACTATAGTATATGTGGGGTACTAGACGTGCATACCATTACCCTGTTAAACTTTAGCAGTTGGGGAAAAAAAAAGATGGTTAACGGGGGGTCCCTTCGTTAACCAGCCAATTATGTCCACACCAAGTCTTTACTGCATCTTCCAATAAAAACAAAACACATATCGAAATTATTTTACGCACTGTCCATCTGACAGTGCACGGGTCTTTACCACGTCTTTATTGCACGGGTCTTAATTTCATCTGACATATATGTGGTTTACAGGAAAAATATACAAACAACGCAGGCATTGATAAAACAGCAATTGCATGTCCTAAATCAAATGAGAAGTGTATACTTACAGCAATCATAGCTGCCCACCAGTGTTCAGGACCTGTTATTGCTCCCGTATCAGGGTCCCTACCAAGTCCAGTTTGGCTGCTATCCTCCGCAAGTAAAATCCATGCCTTCCACTCCTCTTTTAGGCGGTCATGCTTATTCTTTAATTGCTCCTTCTTATACATCGTCGTTCCAGTTTTCAAAGCGAATGCGTCGACAATATGTTGCCATCCTTGGGAGCTGAACCCGGTTAATGCACGACCATATTCGTCGCCCTCTTCAGCACAAGCTTCAAGTAAGCACCTTGTGAGACTAGATGTCCACTTGGCTCGATCAGCGACATTTCTATTCCGTTGTTGTGAAGCTTGCGAGAAAGCCTTGCGGGGGCTTGTCCTACTACCCCTCCCGCGTCCGCCTCTTGGTGAGTTCATTGTTCGAATCTGAAAATTTGTTAGTCAGAAAAGTGTGGGTTAGCAATTCGGCAAACAACACATTTCGTTACGAAAAGAAAGCAATATGTGTCCATAACACAATACAAGTGCCCAAACTAAAGTAATTAGTTTGAGTGTTTACAATATGCTTTGGGAGCTGTCAAGAGTTTTCCTGGATACAGTAGTTGAAGAAACAGGATGTCAGGTTAGTACTAACGAGCCATTTTTGAGTGTTTGAAATTAAATTTCATGCTGCTAATGTAATGTTAGAAGAGACATTTAGATGCATGAATGAGGCTGGAAACAAATCGGATGGACGCAGGGTTGTCTTCACTGCCAGACTACAAGGGAGTCCTGATCAAGGTCATAGTTGGCCAAGGTTTCTGGCCTGTCATTAGGCTATCATTATCGTACCTTAGATGTTCATCGGTCTAAACTCGAAAGAGTTTATAGGTACTGAAACGTTAGTACTTCTTTCTTTTTTTATAGTTTCACATGCCTAAGAAATAAGATCCAGTATAATCCTTCTCTGTACATGTTTATTCGTTGAATAGAATGAATTTTGATTTTTGAGAGTTAAAGCGATATTTCCACATGCTGGTGCTGCTGCACTTCTAAAATATCGCTGCCAAGATGCTGCTTTTGGCTTCTCCAGGTAAATTTCATCATACAGATGGCTGCTATGAATTTAAATTTTCTGCTTTAGAGTTATCCCGGATCTATGGTTTCTGTGGTATTTCTATACCGATAGGGGCCATTTGTTTAATTTTCGTATCTCTCTCATATAAAACTCAACTATTCTACAAATCCCTTGGTGGGTGATGCAGATACTCTTTTCTTTTTCTTTTCATACGTTAATTTCATTAACAGAAACAAACGAACCACAAAACATGGACCAAGGATATAACCTTGTGATTCCTACATCCACTAACTACAGAGAAACAAAAAAACACATCAAAAGGAAGGAAAACAAGGAAAACACAAACCACCAATCCAGGATCCAACTACCCAGCTCCAAAACATCATCTATTTAACACTTTGTTCTTCAAAATCAAAGCAAAGATTCGGATACCAAACACACTTACTGTCGAATTCTAGGCTCGGACTCTTCCAGATTGGGGGAAATCGGACCGGAGGAAGTCGATCTGATCTTCTTGATTGTGTGACCAGCTCTGGTTCGGCAGACAAAGAGGGAGAGAGAGAGAGAGACAGAGATGGGGGCCGGCGGAGAGGGTTGCGATGGGAGGGCTGCGCAGCTAAGGATGAGAGAGATAGGGTTTCGTATAATGGAAGCGTGTTTTACCCTCCACAGACAAAACAAAATGGTTTAGGGGCAAGAACGACATTTCACACTTGGGCTGGTTCCGTAAACGACGTCGTTTTGTCTTAGTTTTTCAAAAAATAAGAAGGGAACCAGTTTGTGGAACAGCCCTTCTTTTTTATCAAAAAATAAGAACTTATTCCATTTCTGGAACAGGCTCTCAACCATAGGGGTAAAGAGCTTTGATAGTATCTCGAAAGCTTAACTTTATTAGCCAAGTCCACAGGTATAAATAGTTACAATAATGAGATAAGGATTACAATTGAAACCTTCAAAAACTAAATACATTCTATCCTAAGCTACAACTAACAATTTGAAATAATGATAATTATCCTAAGCAACGACATTATCATCCTTATCCTTTTACATGCCCCCGCAAGATGGGGCTCCCATCGGAGACACCAATCTTGGACCGTAGAAGTGAAAGACGTTGGCGAGACAGTGATTTGGTGAGGGCATCAGCAAGTTGATCTGCGGTAGCAACGTGAGAGACTTGAAGAAGGCCTTTGGAAACCAAATCACGCACGAAGTGGAAGTCAATTGCGATATGTTTCATGCGAGAGTGGAACACAGGATTAGCACAAACGTAAGTGGCCCCAACATTGTCGCAGTAGATTATAGGGGCTTTGGTGAGAGAAACGCCAAGTTCACTGAGTAAGGATTGTAGCCACAATAGCTCAGCAGCTGTGGCTGCCACTGCACGGTATTCAGCCTCAGTAGATGACCGAGAAACTGAACGTTGTTTACGAGAGCTCCACGAGATGGCATTACCACCAAGATAAATGATGTAGGCAGTGGTAGAGGTGCGGTCATCATGATTGCCGGCCCAATCGGCATCCGAGTATGCATGCAAAAACGGAGTAGCTTGACGTTTGAGAAAAAGGCCATGAAAGATGGTGCCTTTGAGATACCGAAGGAGTCGCTTCGCCGCTGTCCAATGCATTTCAGTAGGTTTGTGCATAAACTGGGATAGTTTGTTCACCGCAAAAGCAATATCTGGGCGCGTAATGGAAAGATATTAGAGAGCCCCAATGACACTACGGTAATCACTGGCATTAGTTGACGAGGAGCCATCATGCAGGGTGAGAGACCCACTCGTCGGCAGTGGAGTACTTACAGCTTTGGCACCGTCCATGTGTGTCCGAGCAAGGAGGTCATGAATGTATTTATGTTGAGAGAGAAACAACCCCTTAGGAGTGGAAAGAACCTCAACCCCAAGAAAATAGTGAAGGTCTCCCAAGTCCTTAACAGAAAATCGACGAGAAATGGCACTAATGAACCGCGAGATAAAACTCGAATCACTCCCAGTTATAATAAGATCATTAACATAAACAAGGAAATAGGCTAGAATTCCATCATGTTGATATATAAACAAAGAGGTGTCCGACCTGGAATTGATAAAGTTATATGATAGCAAAAAGGAACGTAGTTCGGTATACCATGCTCGCGGAGCTTGCTTGAGGCCGTAAAGAGACTTGCGGAGTTTGCAAACATGAGACGGACAATGCGAATCAAGAAATCCCGGTGGTTGAGACATATAGACTTCTTCGGAGAGAGAGCCATGGAGGAAAGCATTATTAACGTCAAGTTGGCGAAGCGGCCAACCTTGAGTAATGGCTAGACATAGGACAACCCGAATTGTCGTTGGTTTCATAGCTGGACTAAAAGTATCTGTGTAATCAATACCAGGTCGTTGATGAAACCCCTTCGCTACCAATCGAGCTTTGTAGCGATCAATACTCCCATCAGGTTTGCGTTTAATCCGAAAGACCCATTTGCATCCCACAAGATTTTGGGATGGCGTTGGAGCAACGAGTTCCCAAGTACCATTTCGAATCAGCGCATTAAATTCGTCCGACATGGCTTGACGCCAATGGGGTTCACGAAGAGCTTGAGAGGCACACGTGGGTTCTACTGGTTCCGGTAGAGTGTGTTTGGTGGTGGCATGTATTTGTTTGGGTTTGAAGATGTGATTCTGAGATCGGGTGGTCATGGAATGGGCTCGGGTTGGGGTTTTTTTGGGAGCAGGAGATGAATTTAAATCCACAATTAAGTGTAACCCTTGGGTTGGCGGTAATTTGGATTTATTACTGTCTGGACTCCGAAGGTGCCGGGTAGGAGGAGAATGCGGAGAAATGCATTCCAAATGGGTATTTGGCTGGGAGGATAGATCATGTGAAGTTGGGGATAAAGTGGGACTCTCTGTAGTATTATAATTCAAATTTGAAGTAGAGGTGTGGGGATGAGGTTTTGGTGGGGATTTTGGTGGGGAATTTAAAGGTGAAGATAACGGTTGGACAATGTTATCCAAATGGGACGTGGAGCTGTGGGAATTTGGGGGGGTAGAATTGGTTTGTGGGCCATGGGGGGCAATATTTGGTGCAGAAAATATTGGTGTATGGCTAGGAATTACAGTATGGGTAGGGGGACTCTGAGGCACAGACGGTGAGCATGAGGGCAAAGAGGGTGCACTCTCAGTGGGCTTAGGCAAGTGCGTAGACGAGCCATGCATGACGGGCACATGAAAGGTGGACAGAGCTGATGTAGTAGAACTGGGTGACCATGTTTCTATAGTGCTGGAGGTGACTTGGGGTTGATCGGAGTCAAGTGTCGAAAAAGGGAAAATAGACTCATCAAAAATGACATGACGGGAGATAAAAATGCGCTGAGTAGATGGGTTAAAACATTTATATGCACTTTGGGTGAGAGAGTAACCAAGAAAAATGCATGGGCGAGACCGAGGTTCAAGTTTGTTGTGCGTATAAGGTCTTAACCATGGATAGCACAAGCAACCAAAAATGCGTAATTTGTTGTAATTTGGAGAATCACCAAAAAGGGCTGCAAATGGTGAAATTGTATTTGGTAAAATTGGTGTGGAAAGCCGATTAATGAGATAAACAGCTGTTTGAAAAGCATAAGACCAAAAATTCAATGGAAGAGATGCTTGATGCAAAAGAGTTAACCCAGTTTCAACAATGTGACGGTGACGTCGTTCAGCCAAACCATTATGTTGTGGAGTGTATGGAGGGGTGGATAAATGAGAAATGCCAAAGGAGGCAAAAAATTTGCGAAGTTTTTGATATTCTCCCCCACCATCAGAATAAGTGGATACAATGGATGTTTTAAAATAATTTTCCACTAGTGCCTTGAACGCGGGAAATAAGGTAAATACTTCAGATTTACGCTTAAGGGGATAAAACCAAATATACTTCGTAAAGTGATCAACAAAAATGACATAGTAGTGATAACCATCAATAGACGGAACATGAGCCGGACCCCAAACATCCGTGTAAATAAGATCAAGAGGACCACGACTCTTAAGAGAAGAGAAATTAAAAGGGAGCTTGTGGCTCTTATTACACTGACACGAATTACATGAGGTGAAAGGTTTAGAACTAGACGACAACGGCAACGAAAAATACTTGATAAGATGGTGAAGAGTACGAGCACAAGGATGACTGAGACGTTGGTGCCAGTCATGCAAGGTAGCCTTAACACCAACCATAGCTAACGGCTTTATTTTGGAGAGATGCACGGACTTTGGCCACTCATACACATCATCTTTATTCGGGCCTTGAATGAGAGTCTCCCGGGTGCGCAAATCCTTCACAGAAAAATGAGATGGAAAAAATTCAATGGAAGTTCGATTAGTTTTGCAGAATTGAGAAACGGAAATCAAATTTTTTCCATGGAAGGAACACACAAAACATTGGATAAGGAAAAAGTATGAGAGGGAGTGGGAAGCTTAGTAGAACCCGTGTGACTAATACTCAAACCTGAACCATCACCAATGATAATATTATCAGGGCCGTCATATTCGGAATGCATGGATAAATTGCTGAGATCGGTGGTCACATGGTGGGAGGCAGCAGAGTCAATGAGCCAATTGTGGGGTGTGGAACGGGTAGTGCCGGTGCAGTTCGCTATAGGATCTTGGGTTTGGAGTGACCGAGCACGTGGACACCGTTTGGCGCGATGACCCTATTGATCACAAAGCTGGCAGAATCCTTTGTAACCACGTTTGTAGCCTTGGCTTGGTGGCTGGTCATGGCGACGATGTTGGCTGGGGTTAGATCCTTGGTTACTGCGAGGCTTGGAGTTTTGGGACCGATTCTGGGAACTCGGTCGATTGTTTGCGAAGCCGCGAGGAGACTGGAAATTATTGGAGCGATGGGTGGAATTGGCAGTGATCACCTGAGGGGTGGATTGGGCAGTCTCTTTTTGGAGGAAGGCTTCATAATCAACAAGCTTATCATGAAGTTCTTCAAAGGAAATGTCAGATTCGCGAACGCGAAGAGCACCAGCAAGGTCCTTGAACTCACTACCGACGCCATTGAGAATGTAGAGGAGGAGGTCATCCTCGCTTACAGGCGCATCAATGAGAGCGAGCTCATCGGAGGTAGTTTTGATAGTCTGCAAATACTCAGCCATAGGCTTGGAGTCACGAGGTTTTGCTAGACGGTCCTTGAGACTCATCACCCGAGAGCGAGAGCGATTGGCATAAAGTTTGGTGAGCTTCGTCCAAGCTTCATGCGAGGTGGTGGCGGAGGCAAGCAAAGGAGTCACTTGTTCTGAAATAGAGGCAAAAATTGCATGCAACAAGAGTTGATCTTGTCGTCGCCACAAAGTGTAGGCCGGGTTTGCGGCGTCTTCTACTGTCTTCGGCGGGCATGGATAAGAGCCATCAACATAGCCCATGAGGTCATACCCAATGAAAAGGGCATTGAACTGCGCACGCCACGAGAGATAGTTCAACGATGTGAGTTTGTGAGGGAGTTGGGCAGTAGCGTTTATGGAGACCAAAACTTGGTTGGAAACCACTGATTGAGGTGTTGAACTGACAATGATTTCTCCCGAAGAAGTTGGTTTTTGTTTGTCAGCCATGAAGAGAAAAGCAAGGAGATTGAAAAAGGGCAAAAGAAAAAAAAGTAGGATCGATTTTACTCGTTGGAGAGTTTTTGCTCTGATACCATAAAGAGCTTTGATAGTATCTCGAAAGCTTAACTTTATTAGCCAAGTCCACAGGTATAAATAGTTACAATAATGAGATAAGGATTACAATTGAAACCTTCAAAAACTAAATACATTCTATCCTAAGCTACAACTAACAATTTGAAATAATGATAATTATCCTAAGCAACAACATTATCATCCTTATCCTTTACAAGGGGGCCCTATAGTTGATTTAGGCTTGTCTCGGACCTTGTGTGAGACTGCAGCATACGCACATGTGAGAGACTATATATTAACTGCGGTTGGGACACCGATCACCAATATGCCCAAGAATTAAGGATGGGGTCAGAGGAAGGCCAATAAGAATTAATGATGAAGACAAAAGGTTAATAGGGGCTGTCGCCCCCTACAAGTTAAAAAACCCTCCATGTTAACATTGAAAACAAATTTATCATCAAAGAATTTTTTTTGACTGTGTGTATTCTACGCAAAAATTCTAGTTCAGAGGCCAAGAACCCTCCACCACCACCATCACCCGTTAATAAGGAGTACATATATTAGAGTATCACATAAATTTGTGGTGGTGAAAAAATATGTTTCATCACGTAGCGATGTCTATATATGAGAATGAATAGCCTTGCTCGATCGGAAAACACTTTGAACCACATGCAAATTGAGACACACACTCGTTAAGGGCCAATTATTGGGTACTCACCCAGCCCCCACAAATGAAAGATGGGGTTCTTCCAAGCCGGCCCTTTTTTGTCTTCACGTTTCCATCCGGCTCCACATGATGTCTTACCCTACCCACTTAAACCCTGTTTTAAGTAACTACCGAAAATACCCTTTCATCTATCCCTGTGGCTACCTCTTCGACCTAATCTTCAAAACGACCCCATCAGAAACTCTAACATGGCTGTTGGGAGCGGCCAGAGACCGGATCTGGTGTCGTCGTTGTAGCACAGCTCAAAGCTCCTCCTCTCTCCGCCGCCGTCGTCGTCTTCGCTTTAAATTGTCGGGGCGGCTGCATAGAACGATGATCGGCGAAGATTCGTGACCAGATAGGGCGGTGCCGCCACTGGCTACGCATATTTGACACGACGGAGGAGGCGGCGAGGCGGCTGAGGGGTCCAAGGTGCACACCAACTTTGAGATCGCACTGGTCGTGCCGACGTTCTCGCCAGAGACTTCTTCTTGCCTGGGTCAAATAAGACGAAAATAACAAGCGGATAAAGAAGAAGGACAGTGGGAACTACGGAAGCGATGGTGATTACGGAGGCAACGGTGGTGGAGCCAAGTATGGAGGTAGCTGTGGTGGAGGATATGGAGCCGTGGAGGCAGCGGGAGTCATGGAGGCAACGAGTGCAGATATGAATTTTTGGTGTATCTAGAGTTGTATTTGCAAGTACGTATTAAGAATCTCGTTTCTTGTTTTAGCGATTTGAACCTGCTCATTCGGCTATTTAATTCTTCAACTTTAATAAGTTTTGTTTGGTCTTTTGTCCCTAAAGTGTATATTAGCAATAAGAAGGTTTTTGTCCCTTCCTAATGGTGTGAATGTTTTTTATTTTTATTTTTATTTTTTTACCGTTTCGTCCTAAATTTTTTGGATGTGAATTTTGAATACAGGGGTGTGAATTTTGGGGTGTGAACTTTGAAATAAGGGGTGTGAATTGTGTAATTTGGGAGGTATGAAAAATGTGAATTTTGTCTTTTCCGCAGGTGTGAATTCTTGCTTTGGGGTGTGAATTGTGTCTTTTTCGAACATGTGAATTCTGCATTTGGGTACAAATTGTGTCTTTTTTCAAAGATGTGAATTATGGGAGCGTGAATAGTGCAAACGAATGTAAATTCTACAAAAAGTATGAATTCTTGTAAAAAGGTGTGAATTCATGGAAAAAAAAAAGTGAATTCAAGATGATTTTTAGTGATGGAATCCAAGATGAAAACTAGTCATTTATTTTATTGTGTTTGATGTGTCTGACCAAGAGTTCACAGCAAGAATTCAAAGCAACAAATTTGGGGTTTAATTTGGAGGTGTGAATTGTGTAACTGGGAGGTGTGAATTCTTAATTTAAGAATGTGAAGTTGGAATGTGAATTCTGTCTTTTTTTTTGAAGGTGTGAATTCTTCATTTGGGTGTGAATTGTGTCTTTTCCGAACGTGTGAATTCCTCATTTGTCTGCGAATTGTGTCTTTTTTCAAAGGTATGAATTTAGGAGATGTGAATAGTGCAAATGAATGTGAATTTTTTATTTCCTCTCTCTCCCTCTATCTGTGATGTGTATATATGTATATGTATATATATTTACATCCACGTTTGAGAGAAGTTGAATAAAAATTCCAAATCCATGGGGTAAGATTTTGAATTTGGGAGAATTTGGTGGTTTAGTGGTTTCATTTTCTTATTGCAAAGAGATTTAATGGTTTGAGACAATTAAACTGTACAAAATGCAGAATTCACAAGTTTCAAAATGCAGAATTCACATGTTCAAAAGACAGAATTCACCCTTGATCCAAGGGTGTGAATTCTGTAAACGGTGTGAATTTTGTAAAGCCGTGTGAATTCTGTGGAGTGTGAATTCTTGAGATGTGAATTTTGGGCGGGGTGTGAATTTTGTGGGGTGTGAATTTTGGGAGGGGTGTGAATTCTTGGGGGTGTGAATTCTTGGGGTGTGAATTCTGGGCGAGGTGTAAATTCTGGGAGGTGTGAATTCTTAGGGTATGAAAAGTGATAGGGGTAAAATAGTAAAAGCATCTTTAAAAAGGGTCTAGATGGAATAGCACTTTAAAAAAGGGTTTGCATGGAACTCCATATAAAATTTGGGACCGGCCTGGAATTTCCCCATGAAAGATTGTCATAACAGAATGTGGGTTACTCTTTATCTCCCGATCATCTAACAAAAATTAAGGATCAATAATGTCCATATAACATGACTTGTCACTACCTACGTATATGGTTGAGAGTATAACGGAAACAACGCCACGTGATGCCCCAAGAATGTTGAATAATTTCTCCATATTAAGCGTCCCATACACAGCAAGGTGCTCTCATTTAGACTTCGTGAGTAGTTTGTGTGTGTGTTCGTATACTGAGTTTCTAACGACGTTGTCTTTTTGATCTGTTGTAACCTTTCTTTTTTGGGAGAGCTGTAAGTATTCCACGGCTGCAGCTTCTCTCTGTTCTTGGGAGTGGTGCTACGGTAAGGATATCAGGGGGCGTGCTGTCCCTTTGAAGGGATGCACCGTGCTGCCCTGCTGAGTGTAGTTTGTTCCGGTCTTGATCTAACTGATCGGAAATGTTTTACTTTGTAGAGCTCGTTAAGTAAAACAAGATTGCAAAAAATAAGCTTATCATGGTTTCAGTAGTTTTGATCTAGTATTTCAGATCTATTCTTTTCAAGATAAATGTGTTTCGATCAGGCATTCTATAATCAATAATTCTCTAACAACAAACACTTACACACGCACTCATATCTTTTGGTGGGACCCACATACACTGAAGGTATAGTGTGTGTGGATCCCAATGTAAATGTGAGTGATTTTGTGTAAATATAGAGTGTGTAAGTATTTATGGTTGTAGAATGATTGTTTCATGATATCCAATTGATCTGATTTTTTTGCATACTTATTTTACTCAACAAGCTCTACAGAACGAGACCAGAGTAGGCCCCACTTGATAGGGACAACACACCACTGATTCTGTTCCGGCTGGACCGTTGGTTATTAATGGAAAAGCCTTAATTTAAATGGAGGAAATTGGTACGTGAGTCTCTCTCAAAACGACTCCAGTAGGGTAGTTTATTTTCTACTCCAGTATTAAACGATTTTCACACTTTCCATTTTACAATTTTTACTTTTTTTTTTTTTTATCTGCATTAATTTACAATGTTGTCATTGAATATGCAAAAATGCATATTAACAAAGGGCAAAATAGTAAATTCATGTCAATAAAGACAAAAAAAGAAAAAGTGAAGATTGTAAAAAGAAGAGTGTGAAAATCACTCTCTTTTGAACACCACAAGAAGCACAAGGAGAGATGTGAGAATCATGACAACACTCTCGCGCCATTCCGGGACACACACTTATCACATGGGCAATTCAACCAAGATACGATACAATATTATAGGAATTTAAACAAACATACTAACACCCCCCACCCCCCAACAAAAAAAAAAGAATAAAAACAAAAGATGCAATAATTCTGGACTAAATTTTCCACAATTTTGCTTGTTTCTCAATTTGTTTGCCAGGCATGTGCAAGAATGTTTACGGAGTTAGTCGAGACGCGCGTAAGTTGGCCGGCCCTAAACATCCAATTATATATTAAAAAGATGAATTTATCATGCATGTTTGTCACATATGTACTATTTGCAAAACAAGTACATATCTTCTTTTTCATTTAGCCCTCGTCATCCTGAGGAAGCCTTGTTCGTTTGGGGGATTCAAAACCCCTGAGCACAGTTTTCAATAAATTTTCTACATCTATCTCTCTTCACTCACTACTCTCGAAAATCTCCCTCAAAGCCCAAAACGAACGGGGTTTATTTGTGACGACTGGACTTTGTAAATCCGTACTCATCATTATTTGAAAGACTTATTAAGAGGAAGGTATGTGTATTTCTTCAAGTAATTGTTTTTCCATAGTCTAGATAGTACTTGTTACTCCTACTATGGAGAAGAGTTATTTGAGCATTACATATTGAGAGTCATTTCCGTACTTGATAGGTAATTATTAACGATTAAGAGCATTATTAATAAGAGATAGATATGCCCTAATGATGGTTCAATAATATGGCCGGTGTCGCAGTCTCAACCCTATGGTCTACCTATCCTTCAATTCAATGAATGGTTTCACCAAACTCTAATGCCCTCATCTTGTGCATTTCTCACCTACTCTCTAAAATGTGATGTGAGGGATCGAGCATCAGTCTGGCCAAATCAGAGTCCTCATATGTTTGTCCAATGGAGACATCTTGGTCCTATTATTAAGAGAGATTCATTTAATTAGACTGGGAAATTACACCTTACATGCACCATAAGATTTTTTCCAAAAAGCCTAATGCGAACTTCGGTCTGGTTCTTTTTCGGTATTTTTAAATTTTTGTGTGTGCTAAGTTTCATTGTAATCGTAACTTTTGAAACGTCTCAACGAGAGGAATTAGAAAAGAATAAAAATATGGACTGAAATTGAAAAAAGTTCATGTAAGATGATATTAAAAAACAAAAATATATACCAGGTGTGTAGTAGTATTACTTTTTTTTTTTGTTTTCAGTGAATTTTTTCGCTTTTGTTTACAATTTTTTACTTTTTAGATTCATCTTATCGAGATGAATAATTAATCCAGAAAATATATCGTGAATCTAGTAAAATTTCAGAAATGACGAACAAAAATACCAAAATAAAAACCTAAGAAGAAAGGACTATGATTTGAAACTAGATCCACTAAACAATGGGAGCTAGATAAGCATTGTTACAGTTAAAAATCAATAAAGATATGTACACAATATTCTCACATAAGTGTGGCCTTTCTAAATTGGCAGACGTACAAAGTTCTACCATCTCTTCTAAGTACATGGATTGGTGTTAGGACAGGATTCACTTATGTCTTTTACGGCACTCAATATTTTTTTTTTGTTAATTTGTTTTTAAAAGCAGTCACAGAGAGAGTGACATGAATTGTATACTCAACAGCTATTCTTGCTCGATGAGGCTTCTGTGATTTGAACTCATGACATTTTGGTTTTGATGGCATGCAAGGCCGAGTCGAGGCGAGCTCGACTCATTTAGTAATCGATCCAATCTCGAGCTCGAGCATTAGCTAGCTAGACTTGTTTAGTAAATGATCCGAACATAACACTTTAAAGCTCGGCTCATTTGTACAAGCTCGACTTATTTATAAAGACTTGTTTATAAACGAGCTGTCAAGCTCGGGCTAGATTTTTAGGCTTGTTTACACCCCCAGCCTAGTTCGCAAGCATCAACATTATTACCCAACAAAACCCTTTCGTTTACAAGCCGAAATCTAAGTGGGAAACGAGATTGTTAATTGAGAAAATGTTTTGTCCGGACTACCCGGTTATTCCATTGTGTCCGGATGTCCAATTAATGGAGGCCATGTCATCCATTTGCAAAAATGGAAGCTCTTCCACGGAGAGAAATGGCAGAGGCGTTAAATGCTTTTACTTTTGTGCCATCCCACTTGCGGTTTGCAAATTTTTAGTGGGTCCCATGTTAAACTTCGGTTAAGAATCTTTAACTCGGGTCAAAATTTAGTGTTTTTTTTTTTTTTTTGTTCTTGCTTTAGGGTAACCAAAAAGAGTTAAAAGGGTTTTTTTTTTGTTCATATTCAAATTTTTTCACATTTGTTAATCTTTCATTGTTTTTTTTAAGGATTATTACTTCGTCATGATGAGGAAAATCTAAAAAGTAAAAAGCAGCGATCAAAATTTATTTTCTTAATAAAGACGAAAAATTGGCTTATTGACTAATTACCATGTACAAGAGATCCTATGAAATACAAAGTAAAAATTTTTATTTGCTTCTTAAAAAATAATGATCAAAATCTAATTTTTTTTAATAAAGATCAAAAAATTGGCTTACTGGTTAATTTTTGTCTTTATTAAAAAAAATAGATTTCGATTGTAATTTTTTAATTTTTAGATTCGAAGCAAATATCCTAAAAAAACAACGAAAAACTAACAAATACGAAAAAAAATTAAATAAGGAAAAAAAAATAAGCCATTTGGCTTATAATGCCAAATGACTCATGTAAACGTGTGCAAAGACTATTAGAGGGACCGTAAAAAATAGTCCGAAGACCCCACAAATTGACCCCAAGACATCATGCATTACAAAAAAAAAAAAAATACTGTAAAATCACTATGAAATCATAGGCGGGCAAGGATTAACAAAATTTTGCCGTATGGTAAAAATTACTTAAACCAAAGGTTAAAGTGGGATACACCAAAATAGTTGGAAATCATAGGTTGAAGGGCACACAATATAGCATTAATATGTCTGTCCATTTCTCTCCGTGGAAGAGCCACCCATTTCTGCAAGTGGATGACGTGGCTTCCTTTAATTGGACATATTGACACAATGGGATAACCGAATAGTCCGGATAAGACATTGAAAAATTCTAAAATCAGTTTAATGGGCTGACAATAGTAAGTAGAATGTAAATGTGTATTAAAGAGTGTATAAAGTACACAAGAATACTTGTTTTTTTATGGAAATTGATATTTGCGCTCCCTTTTTTGATGCAGGCGCTCCACTTTGTTCATGAAGTTACTAGTACTTCACGTTAAAAGTGGAGCGTCTGTATCAAAAAAGGGAGCGCGAATATCAATTCCCTTTCTTATTTTCTAGTGTGTATATCGCCAGCCTAGTGGGCTGACAATAGCAAGACTGTAAGATATTTTCTCTTGTTAATTTGATTGGGCAAATTTCACTGACCTTTCCTGAGGTTTCTGACAAGTGCAATAACCTCCCTTGAGGTTTCTAAAATATCATTGCCCCCCTTACTTTTCAAAATATTCTCTCCATTTCCCTTTCTGTTAGTATCTGTTGACTAAGTTAACAGAAATTGCTGATGTCACCTATTTTTACTTCTTAATTCCCATATTACCCCTTAATAGTTTATTCTACCCAACCAAACTTGACCCTTTTTGCCGAAACAACTAAAAGGAATACCTAACTTACTTTTTTAATCATTATTATCTTTGATAATTTTATTTCAAGTTCAATTCATTTGTTAATTTTTTTATTCTTCTCATTGAGATGAATCCGCATAGTTAAATTTTTTGCGCAAAAACTTAAAAAAAAGTTAATAAAGTACAAATAAGAAATAGTTACTTTAGTCTAAACTACACTTATGGCCCCTTTCTGCTAACTCAAATAAGTACTTATTTTTTGAATTAAAAGTAATGTATTGTAAAAGAATGATCTGTTTTGTAAAACAAAAAATAAATTTTTAGAAAATAAGAACCTTAGCCGAACAGAGGCTTTAACGCCTCAATCTTTCTAATTTTTTTTATATTTTTTCTTTCAACACGTGCCGAAATACCCATACCTACCATTCTCCCTAAAATGTTTGACTCATTCTTCCTTAACTCTTTTGTTACTTTTCTTTTGTTATTTTTTATTGTTTTTAGATTTGCGTTACTAAAGACGAAATATTTGGTCTCGGATTAGCTAGGCAGATTTGTTTTTCTGAACATGTTGTTGTTTTTTTACTCCCATTAGTTTTGTAATCTTCAAGATTAATGAAATTGTTTTGCCTTTCAAAAAAAAAGACAAAATGTTTGAAACAACTGGCATTTTTGTTATTAATGTCATCTTATCTCTCTTTTTTTTTTCTTCAACATGAAGACAAAAAAGGTTAAAAATACCATTTAGATAAAAATATAAAAAAAGGTTGGGCAAAATGAGGCCTATGTGCACCTTAACATAGAAATAACAATTCAAACTCTTAGTGGTGACTCAAGGGCAAGCAAAAGTGTTTGCCTAGGCCTCATATCAATTAGGAGCTCTATTTTGGGTATAATATTTTTGGGCATCATTTCTCATTTAAAATTAAATATAAATATTTCTTTAGCAATGTTAATTTTCAGAAACCAAGAAATAAATAAACTAAGATTTAAATCTAAAACATAAAAATTTCTTGAATAGCCTCATATTTAATTTATCATGTTGCATTAACTTTGTTGGTCCCACTAGGCTTAAATGATTTTTTACAAAAGGAAAATGAGCTAAGACAGTAGAAAATGCAAAGAAACGGATGTTTACTGAGGGCATATGTGTCGTTTTCCTCCAAAGTTTAACACCGTTAGAGCCAATTAGACAATAAGGGGGAGTCTTGACAATATCTTAGAAACCTCAAGGAAGATTTTTGCACTTGTCAGAAACCTCGGGGAATGTCAGTGAAATTTACCCAATTTTGATTCCTTTTTCTCACCTGAAACATGAGAGAGATGTCATGATCCCAAAAAAGGGAAAAATCTTTTGATATGTCACTTTCATGAGAAATAGACAGTGACAAAACAAGTTTTGAAAGGAAGTAAACAAAACAAAGTTAAACTATCAAATATCACACAGATGGCTTCTTGTATCCCAAAAAACCCAGAATATTCTTCCTTCCTAATTATTGTGATTGCGATGCACAATTTCAGCACAGATTTGATGAAACCACTTTTTGATTATTTGAAAGCAATTTTTTGGTAAGCTTTAGGAAGCAACATATTTATTTACACAACTACCTCAAATTTGATGAATTGGCCGTAAATGAATTTGGTTAGTTGTGATGGGATAACTCGTTTTCGAGAATCGTTTATCTTAGCTTTCATTGTTTCTACAATTTATATAACAATGGAGAGCGGTTTCGCAAAATGTCTCTTTGACAATCGTCCTCCATGGCAAATTGAATTTTAAAGTTGCGTCCCAACGACTGCAAGGATAATTACCTCATTGGTAAACTTTTGTTTTTGAAGTTATATTATTAGATATACAGTGTTCTGACCTTTCATTGTAATCTTTCAAAGATTAAGTAAAAAAATTTGTTGTTCAAAAAAAAAAAAAAAAGTGTTCTGACCTAATTCATCAATTTGTCTTTACTTATACGTACTTGGTTCCAAAATGTATATCAAACAGAGAGTAATAGACAAATGGGTCATAATTGTTAGTCTAAAAAGAAATGACGACATCATCTAGGATGAATAATTATTGAGTGATCTTAAGGCACCACCATTGCAAAAATGCGTTAGCTACATATGTGACTTCATTCACTCCATAGCCAAGCTGTAGAGTGTACTCAAAACTTGCAGCGGCATCAGACTTCTTACTTTCCGCCAGAGCCGTGAAATTGGAAAAGCATGGTGGTATGTTTCATGATAAATGATTATGGGATACGTCCAAGATTTGAATGTGGTTAAGATGACATATTTGCCGAGGTATGCTTCCCTTAAACTCATCGGATCGAAAAATAAGGACAAGCAAACTTGTTAGGTGTGTCCCCAACCATGTTGGTACTTTTCCTGTGAATCTATTTCCTCTGAAGTCAATAATACCTTGAATTGTGCATCTCTTAAGAGAAGAAGGCACTTCCCTGGACAAATTGTTATTGCGCAAGTTCAATGTTTGAATTTGACTTAGCGAGCCAATGGAGCTCGGAATTTCCCCGTACAAATTATTGGTTGCCAAGCTAATGATAGATACTCTTTTGAAGCGAGACAAACAATATGGAAGCTCTCCTGATAGTCCATTATTTGAAAGATCAAGATATTTGAGCCACTCCTCCAGTTATTGCGCATAAGAAAGAAAGCGAGCCTCTAAACTTATTCTTGGAGAGATTCAAAGATGATACACTCGGAGGAACTAGTGGTATTGGACCAGTAAGAAGATTATAACTTAAATTTATTCCTATTCCTATTCCTGGAATATCCTGGAAACTTAAAGATAGACCCGGCAACAAGCCGTCAATCTAGTTATGTGAGAGATTTAGAAAATTCAAACTAGGCAATAGATCCTAGAACCAACTAGGAATATTACCTGTGATTAATTTCATTACTAGAGATATCAAGCACAAAAATTGTGTTCTGAGTTCGAAGCAGTGCAGTTGGTATGTCATCTCTCCCATATGAGGGAGGTCTTGGGTTCGACTCTTTCTGGAGCAATACCCTTGGGGTCCCAAGCTATGGATAGCTTCTGGACCCCGTACTAATCCTAACCCCCGCTGATGTATGACGATTGAAAAAAAAAAAAGAGTTCGAAGCCATTTTGGGAAATGAGGACCTAACTTGCAAGATGACACCTTGAGGCACCTTGCTAAGTCAAAACCTTGAGTGGCTTTCTCATCTTTCTTTACTAAGTCACCTTGACCTTTATGGGGTTTCACTCAGTAAAGCAACTGATTGGGCTTAATCCATCAGCAATCTCCCTCTCCTCAAAGTGTTGTACTTGTTTGATTGTTCCCTTCCTAATGTCACTCATTCATCCTCGATCCATTCTAACTATTCTGTGTCCCTATCCTTCATTGATCTTTCTTACAATAGTCTATCTTCTTCGATATTCAATTGGTTGTTAAACTTTAGTAGCAGCCTTGTTGATATAAACCTCGCAAGGAACGAGTTAAAAGGTTTGATTCCAGAAGCCTTCGGAGACATGGTTTCCCTCACAAACCTCTATCTCCCTCAGAATCAACTTGAAGGTGGCCATCCAAAATCCTTTGCGAATTCAAGTCATTTGCAGTCTTTGGTTCTGTCAGGTAAAAATCTAACGGAAGAGCTTCACGATTTTCATTGGCTTGCTAGTCAAATTCAAACATTGAACTTGCGCAATAACAATTTGTCCGGGGAAGTGCCTTCTTGATCTCTTAAGAGATGCACAATTAATGCTGGGCATTATTGACTTAAGAGGAAATAGATTCACAGGAAGAGTACCATGGTTGGGGACACACCTAACAAGTTTGCTTGTCCTTATTCTTCGATCCGATGAGTTTAAGGGAAGCATACCTCGGCAAAGGTCATCTTAACAACATTCAAATCTTGGACTTATCCCATAATCATTTATCATGAAACATACCACCATGCTTTTCCAATTTCACTGCTCTGGTGGAAAGTAAGAAGTCTGATGCTGCCTCAAGTTGTGAGTACACTCTACAGCTTGGCTATGGAGTGAATGAAGTCACATATGTAGCTAACGCATTTTTGCAATGGAAAGGAAAAGACCAGGAGAACGGCAAAAATTTGGGACTGCAAAACACCATTGATCTTTCTAGCAACAGATTATGTGGAAATATTCCTGAACAAGTTTCAAGTTTTGCAGGGTTGCATTCCTTGAACCTCTCGAGAAACAATTTGACTGGAAAAATCATACAAGAGATCGGTCGGATGGAAATGTTGGAATCTCTTAACTTGTCCACGAACAGACTTTTTTGCAAAATTCCTGGAAGCCTTGCTCATTTAAATTTTCTAAGCGTTTTGAACCTGTCAACTAACAATTTGTCGGGCAAAATCCCATTAGGCACACAACTCCAAAGTTGTGATGCTTCTGCATATTCTAGGAATCCTGAACTTTGTGGGCTTCCACTTCCCAACAAGTGCCCAGGAGAACAAAAAACATCAAAATCTCCCAATACTGCTCATCCCAAAGACAAAAACATTCAAGAAGATGAGGATAGTTCCATTACTCAAAGTTTTTATTTTAGCATGGGGCTTGGGTTCTTCTTCGGATTTTGGGGAGTTTTTGGCACTATACTTTTCAATAGTCGGTCTCCAAATGCATTTTTCATGTTCTTGAACCACATAATGGACTGGATCTATGTGACCATGAAATTGAACTGGGAAGACTACAAAGGAGGCCTTAGATCTTTATCGGTGAGTATCATTTTTAAAATTTTGACTTCCCTTATTTCTTTTGGTTGATCACTGTATAGGAGTGAAAAACTTCTTTTAGCATCCTATTTAGGATTCAATCACACACATTGCTCATGTTCTCTGACTGTATCAACGTAGTCTCAAACCACATTGTATGTGCAGGTTATGTTGCAGAACAAGACTCTTTGGTCCTGAAATTGCTATGGTAACTTGTACAACTACCCTAGTTTTTACATGCTAAATGGCTTGCAATTTAATTTGGTAATTAGTGGGATCATATATCATCTTCACATTAATGGATATATCCTTTTTCCCTTTTCTTTTTTGACAAATCCGTTCATTAACAGATTGATGGTGACTTAAATTTGGGTTTTGCTATATCCAATTGTCACATTGATTGTTTCGTTTTTCTGTTTTTGCTTTCATTTTTTGCAAGAAACTCCCAGAAACGAGTTTACAATAGTGGTTGCGGAGCTTTTGCTACTTCTCTTTACTAGACCTTCCATATATTTCCCAAAGGAGTTGATACTAGTTTTATGTGTCATTGCAATTAAATCGTGTGTATGGGAGCACTTAATCGTCTATTTTGTACTGTGTATGTTGTGAATTGTGGATAGATTTGGCATACTTAGAATACTACATGGCACAATTTGAATACCACATGCTTGGCTTCTTACTATTTATACAGATTATTGATAAGTATTGCTCTGATTTGCTGCAAATGATGTTTGGTTGCGGCACCTTACCAAAAAATATCTAAATTGACTATTTTTTTTTTATAGAATCTCACTGGTTCTCCTGAAAGGTTGATTAGCGAGCCCATGCTTTAGAAGCACAAGCCTTAGTTGATTTTGTTGATTGTCTTGGGGATAGAAGAGTGGTTGCTTCACGCACCACAGATGGTTCTTCTTACCCTTGTGTTTTATGTATGTCGTGAAATTGATATCCTTGCCATTGATGAAGTTATCCCCTTTGAGATTTTATCTATCTATCCATATATATCCACCCGGGCTCACTAAAGGAGGATTGAATTCGTCCGTACGTGTAAGCGACGAACTTTCACTTCTGCCAGGATTGCCCTCGTGTGTCTGTGGAATGTGAGGTGGGATCGTTTTGTGCAGGGTTGTTTTGGTCGTTCTGCAGGCAATTGGTGGTGGATCCCGCAGATTTGGGTGTGCAGATGGTGGTGATTTTTGTTTTACTTTAATGGGTTTTCAGACTTTTCATGTTTTCCTTTCATGTCCTTTTTTCATTCTTTGGTTTACGGTTTGGGTTTTTAGAGAATAAGAGAAAAATATGTTTTTAATTACATACATTTTCTAGCTTAGCATTGCCGCCTAGATATTTTCAATATTGATCTCAGCGATTATCGATTGACAATGTTTTAAGTTGCGTGCATCTTAATTTTTAAAAGCACCACATTTCCAGTTCAAATACAACATAGAAGTTAACTTGAAAGCATTTTGTGCAACCGTAAATCCCAGTTTCACCACTATTCCCAAATAGTTTTTTGGCTACTATTTTGATTAAGGGGGTCAGGTTTTCGGCATTATGAAATGTGTAAAATAAACTGCAAACATGTATTTAATTATTTCACCAAACTATTGGACTTAATATTACTACTCCCTCCGTCCATTTTTAAGTGTTCTGTTTCGTAACTCCAACTTATTAAAAAGACATCATCATTATACCTTTCACATCAATTTTTTCCTCCACTTTTCCTATTTACCCATCATCATTATTCTTTTACTCACTTATTTTTCAAAAAGGAATCTACTTTTAGGGACAAAATAGATAATACACCAACTTTTACCCACTAACTTTACAAAATGGACACTTATTAAGGGACAGCCCAAAATGGAATACTGGACAATAATAAAGGGACGGAGGGAGTAATAGAAAACATTTTACCTAATGCTAATTTCAAAGGTGCTTCGAAAGAGGTGGATATAAGATAATTCTAAAAGATGATTAGGTTATATAGCTTATGATACAGTATGAAACAAGGGGAAGAACAATTGAGAGGCAGTGTCATTTGATCTTGCCATTTTATTGTACATTAAATTATCAAATAATGGTAGTCTCCAAGTTAAGCATTCAATTTTTGTAGTGTTATTTGCTTGTGCAAACATTCCAAAAGAATAATAAGAATTTTGCCTTGTGTTTAAAAGACATTTGAATAAATCCCATTATAGAAACATGCAATGAAGAAGGAAGAGTAATTTCCTTCGAGTGTCCGCAATGGGAATAATCTTGACAAATAACCAAAATGTGTCACATCAGCATTTGATTATCCATTTAGTTCATAATCAAACTTAACAACCTCTACCTCCACATTGGTTATTTTTGCATCTCTAACACCCCCCCAACAATACACACTGCACATATGTCCAATCGCAAACGAATTCCAATCAAGCACCTGATCACACCAAATTATTCGTCTCGATGAGACGAAAGCGAGACGATTTTAATGTGGGGTGTTTTTGAGTTATTGAGTTTGGTTATTGAGTTTTGGTTATTGGTAAAAGTTATTAAGTTTGGTTATGGAATGAGTGAAATTTGGTTATTTGGTAAAAGACTTATAACTTTACTTATTACAATGTGGGGTGTTTTTTAAGCATTGTTGTTAAGTTTGCTTATGCACACCCATTTGCTTATTGCAATGGGGATGCTCTTAGCATTGGTTCTCACCACCATCTCCGCAAACCAACCGAAAAAGAACAAAAACTCAATTAAATAATACCACTAATGTAAAGCACGAGAGCGAAAAACTCAAAAAATCCCAAAACCCAAAAAACACGCATGCAATACACTTTCGAAGGTTTACATGCGCCTTTATTTGATATAATATGAAACTACAATGTTGTTGGAGAATTAGAAAATAAAATAAATTCCTTAGAAAAACACCATGTTCTTCAAATATTGAAGTATAGTGGTTAGCATCATGCGACTATACTTTGTGTGGGTTGTGTAGCAGAGAAATGTTGCTGTTAATGAAGAGTGTTCAGCTATTCATGGTAGCCTTGGTAGCGACAAATTAAATGTTTTAGTTAATAGGTATTGAAAGGGCTCATTTGAGAAGCTAAAAGAATAAGAGGTTGATTACATACGTTGTATGAAAAAAGATACTGAAATGTGGTCGCCGATCAATAAAACTCTACAGCGTTACCCTTACTTAAATTTGATCAATGAGTGTAATGAAATTGTTGACCCTAGAAAATGAAAGGGAAGCCTCTAGGCTCGAGAAAGAAATGGAGGGAGATTTGTGGAGCTGTATGCAAGCAGGTGATCCTTATAAAATGAATGAAAGTGATACGTTTGAATAGAGTTGATCCGCTTAGAATCAAAAAGAGTAGTGCAATTGAAATTATGGCCAATGTAAGCGACCGGGTAGCAATCAATGGTGGTCAGAAAGATGCGCAGAAGAGGTGGAGGTGGATGGTGTTAATGGTGGTGGGGATTTCAATTGACATAGAGAGAGAAGTGAGGAATGACTGTTGTGGGTATATATATGTAAGGGCAATTTGGTCTGTCACGCCCTAGATTTTCAACATAAATAAATAAACTATTTCAAAACACGATCCTCACAAAATACAGATAATACCCAAAAGAGAGTTCCTGAAAGGTCATTTACAAATCAAGTCCCCCCAAGTTTAGATAATTACCAGTAAAAACCTGATTTGAATAATACAAACTTTTTAGTCAAAAGGAGTAGACCAATTAGTTACAAATCTATCTTGATCAAAAGCCAGACTATTACAAGATAAGTAAGTGACTAGATGTAGTTAGCTTCCAAAAGTCTTCATGCCCAAGCACACGGATGCATACCATCTATTGACCAGCATTTGAACCTGAAAAGAAGGATTTTGTTGAGCTACACTAGCCCAATAGGAAAATCTTTACACAATCTATATGAAAATGTGATGATTTATGCATCTAGAATGAAAGAGATTCAATAAACGGACCAGAGATACAACGGGCTCCACAATGAACCGACAATCTACGACTATGGAATCCTATCCATCTTAGAGACATCCCTAACCATTTGTATATCATCTCGAAGCAGCATTAAGCTCATATCGATTTAATTGATCACGACGATTTCTCAACCATTTTATAACCACTCGACGCATGCCACAAACCACCTCATTATGCCATACCACATTTGCCATCAAGTTTCTTTTCATAAAACTTTTTCTTTTTTATTACCAAAATAGTTTGGAGAAAGCTCATGACCATCACAGGTCAAGCTCCGTTGATTCACTTGAATACCGGAATCCGTTGATTTGTGCCCAAATACCGGAAGCGTTGATTCATTCTGGAATACCGGAGGATTTTTCATAAAAATCCTTTTCTTTTTTTTTTCAAAATCAAATTCCTTCATTTTCAAAGACTTTGATGAAACCCATTATTTATTTTCTCTTTTTCAATAGTTACGTTCTCAAGCAATTCATAGCCCAAACAACAACACGAACTTCAATAACTCAACTATAACTTCTTTCATCATGTAAGACATTCGACTGTATTACCACACCTTGTGTTACAGTGAATTCTCTCCATCTGGGTTTCTGCATTACCACACCTTGCGTTGCAGGCCCTCTAGAGTCTCTGCATTACCACACCTTGCGTTGCAGGACCCTCAATTCAGAATTCACAACTCATACAACACATATACATTATCAAGCCGCATACAAGATGACAACACTTTCCAAAGTCACAACCCTTCATTCATCATCATTCAATGTATTGCAAACCCATAACCATGTTCTATTATACGTTAATAAATACCTTGCGTTCACGTTATCCCTCAATGTCTATCTCGACACCCTACGTCACATACCAAACCCACAACGATTCCCCGACACACCACCTGCTAGGTTCTAAACAATAATCTATTGAACGAGTGCTAAAGGATCCTAGGACGATTAATCAAGCTGAAGCACGAAGATACGAGTTACCCCATTCTCTTCTGGATCACTAGGCAAACCCCTATCGACCAACAAAGCGTCCCACGTCATACCTTATATCCTACGATACACGATAACCTATCTACAATACACTTTTCCATCCTACCATTCACCATGTGTAATCATAGCACCTAACATACCTATAGCTTACATCACCTCATGCCACAATGACTCTCAAGTACCATCAATCCCATAAATACATTTCGATTTAAGTTTTATCTAATAAGAAACTACTCTTTCTGCGACGGAAAGCCAACGAGACAAAGATAACTCAAGAAATCATAGGAAATTCAATTAAGCATGCTTGAAATAGGTTTGGAGGTGTCTAAGGGGAATTAGAAGTGATTGGGGGTCAAAACAATGAAGTTCGGAGCAAACTAGCAAAAACTGAAGTTAAGGCCGTGGTATCGATACGCCCAAAAACCGTATCGATACAGGATCAACTGTCCAAAAAGATAAGCTTGTGGTATCGATACGGCACAAAAACCGTATCGATACCACGGGGCTTCGAGTAGCGATTTCTGCAGATTTTCAGGAATGAACTCAACAATAAACACGACAATCTATGGCACGATAAGCACTCAAATCACTCATAAACATATAGAATGAGCAAGAAATACCTACGTCAATGATCAATGATCGAAATTCAAGCTCCAACAATCGAGCCCTAGCTCCCAAGCATCCAAATCCTCCAAGAATGAGTTCTAGCACGAACCCACGCGATCAAAGGCTCGAATCACGTGTAGGAGATGAATTGAAAGTCGAAGTATGAAGGTGTTGAGGTCGATTGGTGGGTTTTGAGCTCAAAAGAGCAAGAGAGAGAAAGAGAGGCCGGGAGATGAGAGAGAGAGAGAATTGGAATTTTGATTCCATGCACACACACTCACATAAATATACTAGGATACACACAAATTACACTTGCACTCACTCCACTTTCAATTCTGCCACTTTGGCCCCAAATCAACTAAATTCAATACAAATCCCGCATTTATTCCATATTCTAACATTAATCAAACCTTTAAAATAATTCTGAAAATACGGGTCTCTACATGGTCTTTCCATTAATTCCGTCCAATGGTGTTACCCCCTCCAAATGGAAACTTTGCTCAAGGGATCTAGCCGTGGGCAAAATTCTATTAGGGAGTAAGCGAGACAAACAGGAATAGTTCGAGGGGTGTCTCGGTATTTAACCCAAAAACTTTCCAATTTTGTTTTGGGCTGTTTGCATCATTGGCTGACTTCATAGCCTATGATGTTCATGACACAATAGCACGTTCAGTTGTATATATATATATTTAAAGTATTTGCAAAGTCCCAAAAGTCTCCATAGGTACCCTTGAAATGTGGGATGACAGTTTTGTGAGGACAATAATAAGTTTACTTATGTCTTATTATTTTGATGTTGTAACTTTATAAAGATATGTTACATACACTACATCAAATCACTACACAACTAATTACACTTTTGAAAAAACCTACTTAGGATTCCACCTCAATATTTAGCAATATTCTAGAACTTTAGAATAATGTTTTGCGAGATCCTATAAAAAATCAACTCTAATTGATATTCAGTAAATATTATTTTTAAGTTTGTATGTTCAAAATAGAGAGAGAGAGAGAGAATTGGGATTTTGATTCCCTGCATACACACACACTCACATAAATATACTAGGATACACACAAATCACACTTGCACTCACTCCACTTTCAATTCTACAACTTTGACCCCAAATCAACTAAATTCAATACAAATCCCGTATTTATTCCATATTCTAACATTAATCAAACCTTTTAAAATAATTCTTAAAATACGGGTCTCTACATAGTCTTTCCATTAATTCCGTCCAATGGTGTTACCTCCTCCAAATGGAAACTTTGCTCAGGGGGTCTAGCCGTAGACAAAATTCTATTAGGGGGTGAGCGAGATAAACAGGAATAGTTCGAGGGGTGTCTCGGTATTTAACCCAATAACTTTTCAATTTTGTATTGGGCTGTTTGCATCATTAGCTGACTTCATAGCCTATGATGTTTTAAATACAATAGCACATTTAGTTGTATATATATATTTGGGGTACTTGCAAAGTCCTAAAAGTCTCCATAGGTACCCTTGAAATGAGGATGACAATTTTGTGAGAACAATAGTAAGTTTACTTATGTCTTATTAGTTTGATGTTATAACTTTATAAAGATATGTTACATACACTACATCAAATCACTGTACAATTAATTACACTTTTAGGAAAACCTACTCAGGATTCCACCTCAATATTTAGCAATATTTTAGAACTTTAGAATAATGTTTTGCGAGATCCTATAAAAAATCAACTCCAATTGATATTCAGTAAATATTATTCTTAAGTTTGTATGTTCAAAACCGAGAGAGAGATAGAGAAGCCGGGAAATGAGAGAGAGAGAGAGAATTGAAATTTTGATTCCCTGCACACACACTCACATAAATATACTAGGATACACACAAATCACATTTGCACTCAATTCACTTTCAATTCTACCACTTTGGCCCCAGATCAACTAAATTCAATACAAATCCCGTATTTATTCTATATTCTAACATTAATCAAACCTTTTAAAATAATTCTGAAAATACGGGTCTCTACATGATCTTTCCATTAATTCCATTCAATAGTGTTACCCTCTCCAAATGGAAACTTTGTTCATGGGATCTAGCCGTAGGCAAAATTCTATTAGGAGGTGAGCAAGACAAACAGGAATAATTCGAGGGGTGTCTCGATATTTAACCCAATAACTTTTCAATTTTGTTTTGGGCTGTTTGCATCATTGGCTGAATTCATAGCCTATGATGTTCAGGACACAATAGCACGTTAAGTTGTATATATATATATTTGGGATACTTGCAAATTCCAAAAAATCTCCTTAGGTACCCTTCAAATGAGGGATGACAGTTTTGTGAGGACAATAGTAAATTTACTTATGTGTTATTATTTTAATGTTATAACTTTATAAAGATATGTTACATACACTATATCAAATCACTGCACAATTAATTATATTTTTGGGAAAACATACTCAAGATTCCACCTCAATATTTAGCAATATTCTAGAACTTTAGAATAATGTTTTGCGAGGTCCTATAAAAAATCAACTCTAATTGATATTCAGTTAATATTATTTTTATGTTTGTATGTTCAAAATCGAGAGAGAGAAAGGGAGGGGCTGGGAGATGAGAGAGAGAGAGAGAATTGGGATTTTGATTCCCTGCATACACACTCACATAAATATACAAGGATACACACAAATCACACGTGCACTCAATCCACCTTCAATTCTACCACTTTGGCCCCAAATCAACTAAATTCAATACAAATCCCGTATTTATTTCATATTCCAACATTAATCAAATCTTTTAAAATAATTCTAAAAATATGGGTCTCGATATGATGTTTCCATTAATTCCATCCAATGGTGTTACCCCCTCCAAATGGAAACTTTACTCAGGGGGTCTAGCCGTAGGCAAAATTCTATTAGGGGGTGAGCAAAACAAACAGGAATAGTTCGAGTGGTGTCTCGATATTTAACCCAATAACTTTTCAATTTTGTTTTGGGCTGTTTGCATCATTGGCTGACTTCATAGCCTATGATGTTCAGGACACAATAGCACGTTCAGTTGTATATATATATTTGGGAAACTTGCAAAGTCCCAAAAGTCTCCATAGGTACCCTTGAAATGTGGGATGACAGTTTTGTGAGGACAATAGTAAGTTTACTTATGTCTTATTATTTTGATGTTGTAACTTTATAAAGATATGTTACATACACTACATCAAATCACTGCACAATTAATTATACTTTTGAGAAACCTACTCAAGATTCCACCTCAACATTTAGCAATATTCTAGAACTTTAGAATAATGTTTTGCGAGGTCCAATAAAAAATCAACTCTAATTGATATTCATTAAATATTATTTTTATGTTTATATGTTCAAAACCGAGAGAGAAAGAGAGAGAGAGAAAGAGAGAGGCCAGTAGATGAGAGAGAGGGAGAATTGGGTTTTTGATTCCCTGCACACACACTCACATTAATATACTAGGATACACACAAATCACAATTGCACTCACTCCATTTTCAATTCTACCACTTTGGCCCCAAATCAACTAAATTCAATACAAATCCCGTATTTATTCCATATTCTAACATTAATCAAATCTTTTAAAATAATTCTGAAAATACAGGTCTCTACATGGTGTTTCCATTAATTCCATCCAATGGTGTTACCCCCTCCAAATCGAAACTTTGCTCAGGGGGTCTAGCCGGAGGCAAAATTCTATTAGGGGATGAGCGAAACAAACAGGAATAGTTCGAGGGGTGTCTCGGTATTTAACCTAATAACTTTTCAATTTTGTTTTTGGCTGTTTGCATCATTGGCTGACTTCATAGCCTATGATGTTTTAGACACAATAGCACGTTCAGTTGTATATATATATTTGGGGTACTTGCAAAGTCCCAAAAGTCTCCATAGTTACCCTTGAAATGAGGGATGACAATTTTATGAGAACAATAGTAAGTTTACTTATGTTTTAGTATTTTGATGTTGTAACTTTATAAAGATATGTTACATACACTACATCAAATCACCGCACAATTAATTACACTTTTGGAAAAATCGGCACAGGATTCCACCTCAACATTTTGCAATATTTTAGAACTTTGGAATAATGTTTGGCGAGGTCCTATAAAAAATCAACTCTAATTGTTATTCAGTAAATATTATTTTTTTGTTTTTATGTTCAAAACCGAGAGAGAGGGAGAGAGAGAGAGAGAGAGAGCCCGGGAGAAGAGAGAGAGAGAGAATTGGAATTTTGATTCCCTGCACACACACTCATATAAATATGCTAGTATACACACAAATCACACTTGCACTCAATCCACTTTCAATTATACCACTTTGGCCCCAAATCAACTAAATTCAATACAAATTCCGTATTTATTCCATATTCTAACATTAATCAAACCTTTTAAAATAATTCTGAAAATACGGGTCTCTACATGGCCTTTCCATTAATTCCGTCCAATTGTGTTACCCTCTCCAAATGGAACTTTGCTCAGGGGGTCTAGCCGAAAGCAAATTTCTATTAGGGGGTGAGCGAGACAAACAGGAATAGTTCGAGGGGTGTCTCGGTATTTAACCCAATAACTTTTCAATTTTGTTTTGGGCTGTTTGCATAATTGGCTGACTTAATAGTTTATGTTGTTCAGGACACAATAGCACGTTCCGTTGTATATATATATATTTGAGGTACTTGCAAAGTTTCAAAAGTCTCCATAGGTACCCTTGAAATGAGGGATGACAGTTTTGTGAGGACAATAGTAAGTTTACTTATGTCTTATTATTTTGATGTTGTGACTTTATAAAGATATGCTAAATACACTACATCAAATCACTGCACAATTAATTACACTTTTATGAAAACCTACTCAGGATTCCACCTCAATATTTAGCAATATTTTAAAACTTTAGAATAATGTTTTGCGAGGATCTATAAAAAATCAACTCTAATTGATATTCAGTAAATATTAATTTTATGTTTGTATGTTCAAAATCGAGAGAGAGAGAGAGAAAGGCCGGGAGATGAGAGAGAGAGAATTGAGATTTTGATTCCCTGCACACACATTCACATAAACATACTAGGATACACACAAATCACACTTGCACTCACTCTACTTTCAATTCTACCACTTTGGTCCCAAATCAACTAAATTCAATACAAATTCCGTATTTATTCCATATTCTAACATTAATCAAACCTTTTAAAATACTTCTTAAAGTACGGATCTCTACATGGTCTTTCCATTAGTGTTACCCCCTCCAAATGGAAACTTTGCCCAGGGGGTCTAGCCGTAGGCAAAATTCTGTTAGGGGGTGAGCGAGACAAACAGAAATAGTTCGAGGGGTGTCTCGGTATTCAACCCAGTAACTTTTCAATTTTGTTTTGGGCTGTTTGCATCATTGGCTGATTTCATAGCCTATGATGTTTTAGACACAATAGCACGTTCAGTTGTATATATATATTTGGGGTACTTGCAAAGTCCCAAAAATCTCCTTAGGTACCCTTGAAATGAGGGATGACAGTTTTGTGAGGACAATAGTAAGTTTACTTATGTCTTGTTATTTTGATGTTGTAACTTTATAAAGATATGTTACATACACTACATCAAATCACTGCACAATTAATTACTCTTTTGGGAAAATCTACGGATTCCACTTCAATATTTAGAAATATTATAGAACTTTAGAATAATGTTTTGCGAGGTCCTATAAAAAATCAACTCTAATTGATATTCAGTAAATATTATTTTTAGGTTTGTTTGTTCAAAATCGAGAGAGAGGGAGAGGCCGGGAGATGAGAGAGAGAGAGAATTGGGATTTTGAATCCCTGCACACACGCTCACATAAATATACTAGGATACACACAAATCACACTTGCACTCACTCTACTTTCAATTCTACCACTTTAGCCCCAAATCAACTAAATTCAATACAAATACCGTATTTATTCATATTATAACATTAATCTACCTTTTAAAATAATTCTGAAAATACGGGTCTCTACATGGTCTTTCCATTAATTCCGTCCAATGGTGTTACCCCCTCCAAATGGAAACTTTGCTCAGGGGGTCTAGCCGTAGGCAAAATTCTATTAGGGGGTGAGCGAGACAAACAGGAATAGTTCGAGGGGTGTCTCGGTATTTAACCCAATAACTTTTCAATTTTGTTTTGGGCTGTTTGCATCATTGGCTGACTTCATAGCCTATGATGTTCAGGACACAATAGCACGTTCAATTGTGTATATATATATATTTGGGGTACTTGCAAAGTCCCAAAAGTCTCCATATGTACCCTTGAAATGTGGGATGACAGTTTTGTGAGGACAATAGTAAGTTTACTTATGTCTTATTATTTTGATGTTGTAACTTTATAAAGATATGTTACATACACTACATCAAATCACTGCACAATAAATTACACTTTTGGGAAAACCTACACAGGATTCCACCTCAATATTTTGCAATATTCTAGAACTTTAGAATAATGTTTTGCGAGGTCTTTTAAAAAATCAACACTAATTGATATTCAGTAAATATTATTTTTATGTTTTTATGTTCAAAACCGAGAGATAGAGAGAGAGGCCGGGAGATGAGAGTGAGAGAGAATTGGTATTTTGGTTCCCTGCACACACACTCACATAAATATACTAGGATACACACAAATCACACTTGCACTCAATCCACTTTCAATTCTACCACTTTGGCCCCAAATCAACTAAATTCAATACAAATCCCGTATTTATTCCATATTCTAACATTAATCAACCCTTTTAAAGTAATTCTTAAAATACGGGTCTCCACATGGTTTTTCCATTAATTCCGTCCAGTTGTGTCTTACCCCCAACAAATGGAAACTTTGCTCAGGGGGTCTAGCCATAAGCAAAATTCTATTAGGGGGTGAGCGAGACAAACATGAACAGTTCGAGGGGTGTCTCGGTATTTAACCCAATAACTTCTCAATTTTGTTTTGGGCTGTTTGCTTCATTGGCTGACTTCATAGCCTACGATGTTTTAGACACAATAGCACGTTCAGTTGTATATATATATTTGGGGTACTTGCAAAGTCCTAAAAGTCTCCATAGGTACCCTTGAAATGAGGGATAATACTTTTATGAGAACAATAGTAAGTTAACTTATGTTTTATTATTTTGATGTTGTAACTTTATAAAGATATGTTAAATACACTACATCAAATCACTGCATAATTAATTACACTTTTGGAAAAATCTACACAGAATTCCACCTCAATATTCAGCAATATTTTAGAACTTTAGAATAATGTTTGGCGAGGTCCTATAAAAAATCAACCCTATTTGATATTCAGTAAATATTATTTTTATGTTTTTATGTTCAAAACCGAGAGAGAGAGAGAGAGAGAAAGAGAGAGAATTGGAATTTTGATTCCCTGCACACACACTCTTATAAATATGGTAGGATACACATAAATCACACTTGCACTCAATCCACTTTCAATTCTACCACTTTGGCCCCAAATCAACTAAATTCAATACAAATTCCGGATTTATTCCATATTCTAACATTAATCAAACCTTTTAAAATAATTCTGAAAATACGGGTCTCTACAGGGTTTTTTCATTAATTCCGTCCAATTGTGTTACCCTCTCCAAATGGGAACTTTGCTCAGGGGGTCTAGCCGAAAGCAAATTTCTATTAGGGGGTGAGCGAGACAAATAGAAATAGATCGAGGGGTGTCTCGGTATTTAACCCAATAACTTTTCAATTTTGTTTTGGGCTGTTTGCATAATTGGCTGACTTCATAGCCTATGTTGTTCAGGACACAATAGCATGTTCCGTTGTATATATATATATTTGGGGTACTTGCAAAGTCTCAAAAGTCTCCATAGGTAACCTTGAAATGAGGGATGACAGTTTTGTGAGGACAATAGTAAGTTTACTTATGTCTTATTATTTTGATGTTGTAACTTTATAAAGATATGTTAAATACACTACATCAAATCACTGCACAATTAATTACACTTTTGGAAAAACCTACACAGGATTCCACCTCAATATTTAGAAATATTCTAGAACTTTAGAATAATGTTTTGCGAGGTCTTTTAAAAAATCAACTCTAATTGATATTCAGTAAATATTATTTTTATGTTTTTATGTTCAAAACCGAGAGATAGAGAGAGAGGCCGGGAGATGAGAGAGAGAGAAAATTGGTATTTTGATTCTCTGTACACACACTCACATAAATATACTAGGATACACACAAATCACACTTGCACTATATCCATTTTCAATTTTACCACTTTGGCCCCAAATCAAATAAATTCAATACAAATCCCGTATTTATTCCATATTGTAACATTAATCAAACCTTTTAAAGTAATTCTTAAAATACGGGTCTCTACTTGGTTTTTCCATTAATTCCGTCCAATTGTGTGTTACCCCCACCAAATGGAAACTCTGCTCAGGGGGTCTAGCCGGAAGCAAAATTCTATTAGGGCGTGAGCGAGAAAAACAGGAATAGTTCGAGGGGTGTCTCGGTATTTAACCCAATAACTTTTCAATTTTATTTTGGGCTGTTTGCATCATTGGCTGACTTCATAGCCTATGTTGTTCAGGACACAATAGCACGTTCAATTGTATATATATATTTGGGGTACTTGCAAAGTCTCAAAAGTCTCCATAGGTACCCTTGAAATGAGGGATGACAGTTTTGTGAGGACAATAGTAAGTTTACTTATTTTTTATTATTTTGATGTTGTAACTTTATAAAGATATTTTGCATACACTACATCAAATCACTGCACAATTAATTACTCTTTTGGGAAAACCTACTCAGAATTCCACTTCAATATTTAGCAATATTCTAGAACTTTAGAATAATGTTTTGCGAGGTCCTATAAAAAATCAACTCTAATTGATATTCAGTAAATATTATTTTTAGGTTTGTATGTTCAAAATCGAGAAAGAGGGAGAGGCCGGGATATGAGAGAGAGGGAGAATTGGGATTTTGAATCCCTGCACACACGCTCACATAAATTTACTAGGATACGCACAAATCACACTTGCACTCACTCTACTTTCAATTCTACCACTTTAGCCCCAAATCAACTAAATTCAATACAAATACCGTATTTATTCCATATTATAACATTAATCTACCTTTTAAAATAATTCTGAAAATACGGGTCTCTACATGGTCTTTCCATTAATTCCGTTCAATGGTGTTACCCCCTCCAAATGGAAACTTTGCTCATGGGATCTAGCCGTAGGCAAAATTCTATTAGGGGTTGAGCGAAACAAACAGGAATAAATCGAGGGGTGTCTCAATATTTAACCCAATAACTTTTCAATTTTGTTTTGGGCTGTTTGCATCATTGGCTGAATTCATAGCCTATGATGTTCAGGACACAATAGCACGTTCAGTTGTATATATATATTTTGGGTACTTGCAAAGTCCCAAAAGTCTCCATATGTACCCTTGAAAAGTGGGATGACAGTTTTGTGAGGACAATAGTAAGTTTTACTTATGTCTTATTATTTTGATGTTGTAACTTTATAAAGATATGTTGCATACACTAGATCAAATCACTGCACAATTAATTACACTTTTGGGAAAATCTACACAGGATTCCACCTCAATATTTTGCAATATTCTAGAACTTTAGAATAATGTTTTGCGAGGTCTTTTAAAAAATCAACTCTAATTGATATTCAGTAAATATTATTTTTATGTTTTTATGTTCAAAACCGAGAGATAGAGAGAGAGGCCGGGAGATGAGAGAGAGAGAGAATTGGTATTTTGATTCCCTGCACACACACTCACATAAATATACTAGGATACACACAAATCACACTTGCACTCAATCCACTTTCAATTCTACCACTTTGGCCCCAAATCAACTAAATTCAATACAAATCTCGTATTTATTCCATATTCTAACATTAATCAAACCTTTTAAAGTAATTCTTAAAATACGGGTCTCTACATGATTTTTCCATTAATTCCGTCCAGTTGTGTCTTACCCCCACCAAATGAAAACTTTGCTCAGGGGTTCTAGGCATAAGCAAAATTCTATTAGGGGGTGAGCGAGACAAACATGAACAGTTCGAGGGGTGTCTCGATATTTAACCGAATAACTTTTCAATTTTGTTTTGGGCTGTTTGCTTCATTGGCTGACTTCATAGCCTATGATGTTCTAGACACAATAGCACGTTCAGTTGTATATATATATTTGGGGTACTTGCAATGTCCCAAAAGTCTCCGTAGGTACCCTTGAAATGAGGGATAACAGTTTTATGAGAACAATAGTAAGTTAACTTATGTTTTATTATTTTGATGTTGTAACTTTACAAAGATATGTTAAATACACTACATCAAATCACTGCACAATTAATTACACTTTTGGAAAAATCTACACAGGATTCCACCTCAATATTCAGCAATATTTTAGAACTTTAGAATAATGTTTGGCGAGGTCCTATAAAAAATCAACCCTATTTGATATTCAGTAAATATTATTTTTATGTTTTTATGTTCAAAACCGAGAGAGAGAGAGAGAGAATTGAAATTTTGATTCCCTGCACACACACTCTTATAAATATGCTAGGATACACATAAATCACACTTGCACTCAATCCACTTTCAATTCTACCACTTTGGCCCCAAATCAACTAAATTCAATACAAATTCCGGATTTATTCCATATTCTAACATTAATCAAACCTTTTAAAATAATTCTGAAAATATGGGTCTCTACATGGTTTTTTCATTAATTCCGTCCAATTGTGTTACCCTCTCCAAATGGAAACTTTGCTCAGGGGGTCTAGCCGAAAGCAAATTTCTATTAGGGGGTGAGCGAGACAAATAGAAATAGTTCGAGGGGTGTCTCGGTATTTAACCCAATAACTTTTCAATTTTGTTTTGGGCTTTTTGCATAATTGGCTGACTTCATAGCCTATGTTGTTCACGACACAATAGCACGTTCCGTTGTATATATATATTTGGGGTACTTGCAATGTCTCAAAAGTCTCCATAGGTACCCTTGAAATGAGGGATGACAGTTTTGTGAGGACAATAGTAAGTTTACTTATGTCTTATTATTTTGATGTTGTAACTTTATAAAGATATGTTAAATACACTACATCAAATCACTGCATAATTAATTACACTTTTGGGAAAACCTACACAGGATTCCACCTCAATATTTTGCAATATTCTAGAACTTTAGAATAATGTTTTGCGAGGTCTTTCAAAAAATCAACTCTAATTGACATTCAGTAAGTATTATTTTTATGTTTTTATGTTCAAAACCGAGAGATAGAGAGAGAGGCCGGGAGATGAGAGAGAGAGAGAATTGGTATTTTGATTCCCTGCACACACACTCACATAAAAATACTAGGATACACACAAATCACACTTGCACTCAATCCACTTTCAATTCTACCACTTTGGCTCCAAATCAACTAAATTCAATACAAATCCCGTATTTATTCCATGTTCTAACATTAATCAAACCTTTTAAAGTAATTCTTAAAATACGGGTCTCTACATGGTTTTTCCATTAATTCCGTCCAATTGTGTGTTACCCCCACCAAATGGAAACTTTGCTCATGGGGTCTAGCCGTAAGCAAAATTCTATTAGGGGGTGAGCGAGACAAACAGGAATAGTTCGAGGGGTGTCTCGGTATTTAACCCAATAACTTTTCAATTTTGTTTTGGGCTGTTTGCATAATTGGCTGACTTCGTAGCCTATGTTGTTCAGGACACAATAGCACGTTCCGTTGTATATATATATATATTTGGGGTACTTGCAAAGTCTCAAAAGTCTCCATAGGTACCCTTGAAATGAGGGATAACAGTTTTGTGAGGACAATAGTAAGTTTACTTATGTCTTATTATTTTGATGAAACTTTATAAAGATATGTTACATACACTACATCAAATCACTGCACAATTAATTACACTTTTGGGAAAACCTACTCAGCATTCCACCTCAATATTTAGCAATATTCTAGAATTTTAGAATAATGTTTTGCGAGATCCTATAAAAAATCAACTCTAATTGATATTCAGTAAATATTATTTTTATGTTTGTATGTTCAAAATCGAGAGAGAGAGAGAGAGGCCGGGAGGTGAGAGAGAGAGAGAATTGGGATTTTGATTCCCTGCACACACACTCACATAAATTTACTAGGATACACACAAATCACACTTGCACTCACTCTACTTTCAATTCTACCACTTGAGCCCAAATCAACTAAATTCAATACAAATCCCGTATTTATTCCATATTCTACCATTAATTTACCTTTTAAAATAATTCTGAAAATACTGGTCTCTACATGGTCTTTCCATTAATTCCGTCCAATGGTGTTACCCCCTCCAAATGGAAACTTTGCTCAGGGGGTCTAGCCGTAAGCAAAATTCTATTAGGGGGTGAGCGAGACAAACAGGAATAGTTCGAGGGGTGTCTCGGTATTTAACCCAATAACTTTTCAATTTTGTTTTGGGCTGTTTGCATCATTGGCTGACTTCATAGCCTATGATGTTCAGGACACAATAGCACGTTCAGTTGTATATATATATTTGGGGTACTTGCAAAGTCCCAAAAGTCTCCATAGGTACCCTTGAAATGTGGGATGACAGTTTTGTGAGGACAATAGTAAGTTTACTTATGTCTTATTATTTTGATGTTGTAACTTTATAAAGATATGTTACATACACTACATCAAATCACTGCACAATTAATTACACTTTTGGGAAAACCTACTCAGGATTCCACCTCAATATTTAGCAATATTCTAGAACTTTAGAATAATGTTTTGCGATGTCCTATAAAAAATCAACTCTAATTGATATTCAGTAAATATTATTTTTATGTTTGTATGTTCAAAACCGAGAGAGAGAGAGAGAGAGGCCGGGAGATGAGAGAGAGAGAGAATTGGGATTTTGATTCCCTGCACACACACTCACATAAATATACTAGGATACACACAAATCACACTTGCACTCACTCCATTTTCAATTCTACCACTTTGGCCCCAAATCAACTAAATTCAATACAAATCCCGTATTTATTCCATATTCTAACATTAATCAAACCTTTTAAAATAATTCTGAAAATACGAGTCTCTACATGGTCTTTCCATTAATTCCGTCCAATGGTGTTACCCCCTCCAAATGGAAACTTTGCTCAGGGGGTCCAGCCGTAAGAAAAAATTCTGTTAGGGGGTGAGTGAAACAAACAGGAATAGTTCGAGGGGTGTCTCGGTATTTAACCCAATAACTTTTCAATTTTGTTTTGGGCTGTTTGCAACATTGGCTGACTTCATAGCCTATGATGTTTTAGACACAATAGCACGTTCAGTTGTATATATATATTTGGGGTACTTGCAAAGTCCCAAAAGTCTCCATAGTTACCCTTGAAATGAGGGATGACAATTTTATGAGAACAATAGTAAGTTTACTTATGTTTTATTATTTTGATGTTGTAACTTTATAAAGATATGTTACATACACTACATCAAATCACTGCACAATTAATTACACTTTTGGAAAAATCTACACAGGATTCCACCTCAATATTTTGCAATATTTTAGAACTTTGGAATAATGTTTGGCGAGGTCCTATAAAAAATCAACTCTAATTGTTATTCAGTAAATATTATTTTTATGTTTGTATGTTCAAAACTGTATAGTTGAGCATTTTTTGTACTACAAATTTTAAACTAATACTTACTGATAATTGTTAAATTTAATTTTTTATAGGATCCCGAAATTGTTGTTGTAATATATATTTTTGTGTGGAAATTGCAACTGTGTGAATGGTGTAGTGCTTTAGTGTAATATACCTCATTTTTTTGGAATTTATAGTTTTTCCATTCCAAAATGTTGAACTAGTCTATTCAATGATAAATTTAAAATAATGTACCTATTTCACAAAAGATTATATGTTGTTCGTTAGGGTATGTGAACTAACTCTAATTTGATCCATAACAAGTTAGTTGTTATAATACACAGACTTAATGCATCATCTTATATCTTCTACTAATAGGATCCGCAACAAACGTAACGCACTTTGCGACTTTTTAAGCTACTATTATAGGTTTATTCATCTCATTAATTGTTTGATTAACTTATTTATCAACAAATGGCCCGAAGAGGCATAAGATTGCGGGGAACTTATATATATCTAAACATAATGTTTTGTAGTGATGCTAGATTATTCGTAGTCTACAAACATCCTCTGTTATCAATAATAACTCACCCTACGTTATAAGGCTTGCTATAGTAGTTCTAATTTAAACACCACAAAAATGCCAACACGGCATCGCTCAACTATAATTCTTTGCTATTGGGAAAACTATCAAACGCATTGAACATATTACTCAACTTTGCGCGCTCCCACAAAATAGTGCATCAATAAATTGTTCCTATTTATATATCAAATACAATCTGCACAATGCTTTAAATTAAACTCACGAGTTGTTTCACGATCGCTATCACCACTGCATTCCTCAATTTTATAATGTCGCACCGACGCGCTACGCGTCGGCATCGCACTAGTATATATTAAAAGAAGTGTTCATGGAACATTTTTTGGCTAAGTATCATCTTGAACCCTGCACTTACATCAATCTCACTTACAGAAGTACACATTTTTATGAAAACTTCGCCAGGATTAATGTGCAGATAATGTTTGGGACTGATTGAGTCCTTCATATGCTCCCAACTCACTGTCTATCTCTCTGTTTATAGTTGAGGCCTTGGTTTCCTACTTCTCAAAGGTTGAAGCCAAAAAAATAAGTCTCTCATTCATATTTTAGCTGCATTCATTGGTGCATATGGAAAGCTGCCAACGAAAAGTCGTCTATTCTCATCCATCCCAGAACTTTACATTCAATCCTCTTCCATGACCTCCGACCTTCCTAATACCCCTAGAAGACAACATGGTTCTGATATTTCAAAATTGTTTGCTTTTGTTGACAACTCCAGAAACCATAGCCCTCTCTAATTATCCTTGCTTGGAAGTTGAACTCGGGCCTAAGCATAGAGTTCTGCTTACATCATTTCAAAGTGAAGGGTAGAACGTGGGATTGAGGTCAAAGTGCAGGGGTCAGGATGAAACTCAGCCTAAAAATTTCCATGAACACTTTTTTCCCATATCTCGTAGGGAATAATAACCTCGTTAATATTAGGATCTCTGTTTTAGTACATAAATGAAACAAAAAAGACAAACTAGTAATGTAGGCTAAGAAGAACCATGTGTGACCACTCTTGTATCCCTAAGACTATCAACAAAGGATGATTGCCGAAAGATCGACTGCCTCCTCCTGTCACAAGATTGGAAACAAAATCAACTAAGGCTTTTAATGCTTAAGAATGTTGCTGTCTGAACAAACTAAAATGCACAAACCATTGACATTATCCCGTTGAGCGACACAAAAGTTCATCAGTAGCACTAGTTTTTTTTTATAAACACTACCCAGACCATACATGCTAAATCAAAACTACTATCAACTTAAAAAGATGTGAACCGACTATATATAGTACTAGCTAGACCGCCCACACTTTCTTTGATAACATCTTGGAGTCTCTCCCATCTTCTCCACAGCTCCCAAAAAAACACTTCTTAATGGTGTACCTGTAATGACCAAGTACGCACAGTCAAGAAATGCTAAGATTGCCCACAAGTTCTCAAATAAAATGTAAGATACACACTTTACTTTCTAGTAAGATGGGAAGAACTCTTTTTTTTTTAGCTCACCTGTAATAACTAATGATCAAGCAAATTGAAAGATGGATCATTAATAGAAATAAAACAGTGGAACTTGCTTTCTTTTGAAGTTTCTTGTTGACAAACGTGTAATTTTCGAATTAAAAATGAAGTGCATTTTTTAGGAATTTTTCACACAAAATTAAAGATGAGATATCTGGTACGAAAAAACTCGAAAAATCAAGAAAGGAAACAGCTCTTTTTTTTTTTTTACCCGAAATTATGCATCTTTTCATTGGGAACTATCAAAATGGGATGGAGAGAGTACATTGGAGATGAAACCACCAGTCACCACTTACTTCTGCTAATCCAATTGAAAAATCCTTTACACACTAAATTAAAGTAGTTGACTATATTACGTTCAAAAAAATTTCTCAAAGTAAAAATCCTTCTAATGAGAAGATCTCCACGTGCAAAGCATGTGCTATTTACTAGTGTAATTATAAAAACATAATCCTTAAATATTAAAAAAAGAAGAAAGAAAATCATTGGAACAATGTGTTATAAAACAGACGTTGGCTAACAAATTCAAAGGATAAAAGTGGATTGAAGACAGTCGACTTCTCCTCCATGTATCCAACTTTTAGCATCTAATGAAAACTGGCCAGGAATAGGGGAATAAGACGTATTTGGAGATGGGGGAGATATCTACTAAAGAGAACCCCGATGGCTTTACTTGCGTTGCACATGTAAGGAACAAACAAGTGTATCAATGAAGCAAGGAACCATCTCAGTACGTAAATACATAGAGAAAGAAAATCAGGCATCTGATGGTTCTGAACATCCAGAAAAGAATGAAAGACATTTGAACAACTAATAAATTTTCACCCCGGATATCTTACATGACTTCCAAAAGATCTGTCCATAAATGGGATAAAAATGTCCATCCTCATAAGGCCATAACTCCAAACCATGTGGATCAATCAGTTCATCTTGACCTCCAAATATGAAATCCGAATATAGATCAGAAGAGGGAACTCTAAGCACTACCAGAGTATGCCATTTGATTGAAAGCTTTTAATATGCCTTGACATAATTGTTTAGGGCAAGTTTGGCCTAATATTGGGGTATCATGAGTACTTTTAATACGCCTTGACATAATGTTTCATGGCCTTTGACCATGAAATCTGATGTGAGAATTATCAACAGATGTGTAATTTTAAGGATCCAACAAAATTGCCATAACCAAGAAATAAATGTTGAACCCCAGTTGAAAACCCAAACACTTCAGTTTCTCACTTGCAAAAAGTAAACATCGGCATCCTGCATGTTCTGTCCATTAAAGTTTTCATTTATTTCATGACTGACAATAGTTAAGTTTTGCTTGATTACATGTGACAGTTGCCAAATGCATTGTTGCACTATAGACAGCTTTCCGCACAGATACCAAAGGCAACTTCCAAAGGATCTACATCTATGATTGCGTAAAAAATGCCCATCCCCTAGCAAGGCCATAACCCAATACCATCTGGACCAATCAGTTCAGCTTGACCTTGACATATGAATCCAAGCTTAGATGCAGAAGAGGGAACTCCAGGAACTACCAGTATGTATATTGGTTAAGCCAAGTTTGGCCTAGCATCTCAGGTTGTGAGAGGATTTTTTTAGGGCAAGTTTTTAGGCTAGGAGTTTCTTGTGATGCCTCTCAATAAAGAGATTATCGTATCTTGGTCTGTCCTTGTGTGACCCTATGGGTTGTGTCTCCCGCTTCAGTGTATCCTTCTAAAGATAATGAACAACTTACATATGGAAAGAACATAAATGAATATTCAAAGATAAATCATGCGCTAGTTGCACAATTTGCAGAACACCACTTCAAAAAAGAAATTTTCATTAACGTCCAAGAAGCAAAACATTGAGAGAAAGACTTGCAATCATTTCTTAGAAGCAAGGGCTTTCGGCTTAAGCCAAGCTGGGAGAGTAAACATGGGCATATGATCCGGTTGAAATTAACAATTCTACTGGCCCACATTTACCATTCTCCAAGTTCTGCACACCATCGCAGAAGTCTCCCTCTCCATAAAAATTATAACATTTGAGTGGGAAATTAATGCAGTTCCCTTTCAGAGCAAGAAAATCTTGAGCGGAGACTGAATAACAACAATCGTCACCAACAAAGAACACCAGATCATTCAGATGATTAACCCTTTCCCATTCTTTGTTGGTTTCGTTAAGCTTATATACCTCCAAGTGAACAACACTCTTTGAGCCTGGATACTTATCAACCAAGTACAGATGATTATCACCCGATTTCCCAAGAAACTTATTTTGACCACCACGAGAATAGACTCCTTAAGACTTCAATGGAGGTACAGTTTGCTTAGACTTCAAATCAGAATCTATCACCACAGCCCCTCCTTGGTAGTCCACAGCATAGAACTTGCCCCTATGATAAACAACATCATGATACTTTGATTCATCAGAAATGAGAATCTATTTTTCATCTCCAAGCTTGAAGAAGCCTAGTTTTCCCTGATTATGTCTTTGTAGCAATCATATTAGTCCATTGATGTTTATTTGATTATCTTTGTGGAAGTTTGTTGAAAGTCAACTTAAACGCTTTAATCTGACATCTAGAAATGACCATGATTTAATGGTAATTCTAAGGAGTCTATTCTCTGCACCCTTTTCATCTTTGAGGAAAGTCCACTTTCACCCCCTGTGGTTATCGCCATGTGCGGATACACCCCCTGTGGTTTAAAAGTGTGCACATAACCCCATGTGGTTTTCAAATTATGCGGATAGACCCCCTGCCGTCATATTTTCCATCCATTTTAACGGAGATGTATCTCACACACCTCTAGAATGTAATCTGAGTCGTTCATAATGTATTAAATAAAGAATAGAGTATCTCTGTAAAAAATCATCTCGATCAGGCATCAATAACCCAGTGATCTAACTTGTAGTAAATTCAAATTTGAAATTTTAATTCATAACAAAATCGATTTGACCATAAGCTTTTCATTTTTTGATTGACTTGAATTTTGGCATAGACGCAGTACTCGTCAAAATTTATAATATCAACGGTTTGGATTCAATTTTTGGTATACGGGATGATGTGGTTAGATTTAAACAAGAAGAAGAATCAAGGGACGTGATGGGGGGTATAACGGTCTTTTAATGTTGTTTCCGTTAAAATGGATGGAAAATACGACGGCAGGGGGTCTATCCGCACAATTTGAAAACCACAGGAGGTTATGTGCACACTTTTAAACCACAGGGGGTGTATCCGCACATGACGATAACCACAGGGGGTGAAAGTGGACTTTCCTCTTAATCTTTCTCACATCTATTTTTGTTTGGGTTTGAATATAGTGAGTATATTATGAAATTGTACATAATTGGAGATGGGGTTTTTTTGTTTATAATGTTAATTTAGTTAGTAGATAAGAAAATTGAACGTATTCTACGATAGTGTGTTTGTGTACCATGCTTTTATTTGTGTTGATCCTGGTTTAATGGGAAGAATTTGTGCTAGTTAGTATTTTCTTTGTAAGAGGATCATGGATACTACGATTTTCAGAATGTGGACAGTAGGAAAAAATACATATATGCAAAATACTGCAGAAGATACAGACTAAGACTAACAAAACAAGGTACAATGGACCCAAATGAAGTGTCAGAATAAGATTCAAAATAACAGCTCCTACGTTCCAGAAATGTCCGCAAGAGAAGCAGATCGTAGACCGATCATATATGAAACGGTGGATGATAGATTGCCTGAGGATTGAATCCATGCTTAATGCAACCCCTGATCCATATAGCTAAAGTAAGTACCTGATAGAGGTTCTCGCTGCTTTAAGAGTAAGAGGAGAAGTGCCCCTGCCGAATGTTGTCCTTCGCAAGGCATCGAACAAATTTCCCAAACTCCAATTCACTACCTTACCGTCTGTTTGTGGGTAATAAGCACTGCTGTATTGTAACTTCGTTGCCAGCAATTTCCACAAAGTTCTCCAAAAATGGCCAAGAAACGTTGTATCTCGATTGGAGGTGATAATCTTGGGAACACCATGTAGTCTAACCACTTCCTGAAAGAAAAGAGTAGCCATGTAAGTTGCATCTAAAGTCTTCTTACTTGCAAAGAAATGAGCCATTTTAGAGAAACGATCAACAACAACAAAAATAGAATCCAGACCCCTTGCTGTCCGAGGCAAACCCAAAACAAAATCCATGCTCACTTCCTCCCAAGGAGAAGTACGAATTCGGAAAGGAGTATAGAGGCCAATATTTTGCTGCTGCCTTTTTGAAACTTGACAAATATGGCACCTTTCCACATGTCAATACACATCCCATCTTATAGTTGGCCAAAAGTACTTTTCTGCCACTAAACTTAGCGTTTTATCCCTGCCAAAATGACCTCCAAGGCCACCTCCATGCAGCTCGGCAATCAACGTCTACCTCAAGGAACCTTCAGGTATGCAGAACTTATCTCCTTCGAACGAAAACCATCAGTTACAATAAATTCTGCCCTTGTCTTGCTGTCTTGGGCTGCATGTTTCTGATCAAGCAATTCCTTAAAATAAGGATCTTCATTGTATTGTCTTCACCACCTCTAGCCCAACAACAGTATTAGACATGGTGTTTAGCAAATAAACCCTCCTACTTAAAGCATCTGCTACCTTATGTTGCAATCCAGCTTAATTTATGCCGCATGGAAAACATATAATGTTGTAGGAACGCCACCTATTTTGCATGCCTATGGCTAAACTGTTTTTTGTGAATTAAGATACCGCAAGGCTTCATGATCTGAATTCAATAGGGCCGGGGTAGCGTAACTATTCTTTGGTTTTCCTCCATATTGTATAAATGTGGTGGAGATGTACTAATGTACCTATATATGTTATTATGGGACCTCCAATGAGTAGGGAGAAAATGATCCAAATTACTAATCTCCAGAAAAAAGAAAAAGAAAAAGAAAAATCAGATCTTTGAATGCCATGACTGATAATTGCATAATAACGGATTTAACCAGGAAGAATTATACATACCTCCCAAACACCCATAATTGCCAATATGCCATTATTTCTGGTAAGACTTACCTGTCCAACTGTACGGAGGTGCATGAATTTGAGGTCCATCAAGCCACTTGAATCAATAATGAAGTGTCGACTCCCTAGGTGATTGGGTAACACACTGACAAATCAGTGAATCCTCTGGTGCACATGCTCCTTCATCAGATCCAGCCATTCAATCTGCTTGGCACGGCACAGCAAGTCACTGCAAGAGTTGAGCGCTCCTCCATTGAGTAGTGACAAATCAATAGCTGCTTGTGATCGAGGGCAGGAAAGAGGACAGCCCACATTGTCGATCACCATGCATCTCGGTCAATGATTTTGGCAGGGGAGCCTATTCAGGTTATGGAAGGAGATGATCTCAGGCCCAAGAGAGTTGGGACAAGAGCAAGGATTGATGCTTGGTTTGGGGAAGAAGATGGCGGAAAAGCTTGAAGAGAAAAAGAAGAACCGTTGAAGACAAGGGGAGCCATATAGTTGATAGAATGAGAGGACCGTGGGGTGGAGAATATGTCCAAGGACTGGTCTACAAATTAGAGCAAGGAGAGGATGAGGGAGGAAATATTTGCCTAGTGTTCGAGTTCCTACTGTCCATAGTTACGAGTTTGTCAGGGGAGTCATTGCCATAAAAACTTGACATACACAACCAAATGGTTAGCCGAATAACAGGTTACCTGTTAGAATGCAATTTCGGCCATTCCCCCCAAAAACTTTGGCTATTTGCCTCCAAAAATTTTCATTCAGGACTAATAGTTGAGCCTCGGGGGATTTAAACATATGACCTCATGGTCAAACACTTATTACTTTTTTTTGACCACTTTTCCAACCCTTTGGGCTTTCTCATTAAGTTTTGACCAATTCAAGTTTCATTTATTTTTTTTCTTAAAAAACAGCCAATATGAAGCAAAACTAGGGGAAACAAAAAAAAATATAATTCATTAAGGAAGATTCCCCTCTTTCGATCTCTATGTTGAAGAAGACTATTGAAAACCAGACGCGGAATTTTTTTAAGTTCAAAATTGTTTATACAAATGTTAAGAGATGGATTAAAACAAATGAGTTGTTTCAAAGACAAAGAAAAAAATCGGTTATATAATTCGAAATCATGCTCAAAAAATTATGAGTTTCGATCAATTACTTTAACGAAGGTCAATAATTTTTTGCAATTCAAAATGTTTTGGTTTGATGTGAAAATAAACGCACCTTTCCTTTTCTTTTTTCCAGTTAACTTTTTGAAAGAAATACTAAGTTTTACAAAGGAAAAAGTAATGCCGTAAAAACTTGCCAAAAACTTGATATGCACAACCAAATGGTTAGCCGAATAACAGGTTACCTGTTAGAAAGCAATTTCGGCCATTCCCACCAAAAACTTTGGCTATTTGCCTCCAAAAATTTTCATTCAGGACTAATAGTTGGCTCCAGGGGATTTAAACATACGACCTCATGGTCAAACACTTATTACTTTCTTTTGACCACTTTTCCAACCCTTTGCGCGTTCTCATTAAGTTTGACCAGTTAAAGTTTCATTTATTTTTCTTAAAAAAGAGCCAATATGAAGCAAAACTAGGGGAAAGAAAAAAATATAATTCGTTAAAGAAGGATCCCCTCTCTGGATCTCTATGTTCAAGAAAGTCATTTGTACGGATGGTCACCAAAGTATTTTGGAAATGTCAATTTGGTCCTGAATATACAAATCGTGTCTATTGCATCCCCAAAATTTGCAATGCGCGTTTAAATGGTCCTCGTAACTAACTCTGTCCAAATTAGCCGTTAAAAACAAGGGTATTTGTGAAACTTCGTCTTTAAACAACCATCACCCCCACAAAATTTCATCTTCAACCTCAAAACCCTAGCCCTATCTCTTTCTCAGTTTCTCTCTATACTACGACTATGTGAGCAGTGTTGGCTTTCCTAGGGTTGACGCCTAATTCCCTTGTTATTCACCACCACAATGCGGCTATGGGAGGTTAATTTAACAACACACCACTGTCTTTTCACCCAATTATTCTCTCTTATTTTCTCTTTTCCTTCAGCCAGTTTCATTTTACCTTTCACAATTTCTATTTTATTTTGCTATTTGGTAATTACATTAAGCTGAACTTTTATTCTGCTAGAGAGAAGAGGATGCCTTCTGTATTTGTTTACACTTGCACGATTTGAATACCTTGATTGATACAGTAGGGATGTACCAGTGGAGGAAATTCGAGTTCTTCGAGGAGAAATTCACCCGAAAATGCTCGATCCCCGACAACGTCACTTGCTGCTCTAGCGGCAAGGGGAAGATCATCGTCGGCTGCGAAAACGGAGCCGTAAGCTTGATCGATCGAGGATTGAAGTTCAACTACGGGTTCCAAGCCCACTCTTCCTCCAGCAGCTCAAGGTCTGATCTTTGCTTCTTCAGTCGATTCATTCGTGTTCGATTTGACGCCGTGCGATGGTGGTGTTGATGGTTGTGGTTACTTGTGGGAGCAAACGGAGAGAATGATTTTGGATGCTTCTTCTCCGAGTTGAATCGGTGATGGGAGCTGGGTTATACGGAGTAAACGTGGGTTTGGTCATTGGTGATTTGGGATTGAGGGAGTGTGCTGTACAGCACGCTCCCGAAGTGCGCTGCGCGCCACGGATGCCGTCCGTTCGGCGATCTAACGGTTCAAATCTTATCTTGCAATGAACGGCTCGGATGCAACGTAGGTGGAGATGAGATTTGAACCGTTGGATCGCCGAACGGACGGCATCCGTAACGCGCAGCACGCTTCGGGAGCGTGCTGTACAGCACACTCTCTCAATCCGGTGATTTGGGGGATATGGAGATGGGTTCGGAGTGAGGGTGGTGACTGGTGAGCTAGAGAGAGGAGGGGTGAATAGATTTGTCCATTTGTTTGCGGATAAAAAAAATTGAAAATATTTTAGTGAAGTTCCTCAAATACCCTTGTCGTTAACGGCTAATTTGGACGGAGTTAGTTCCGGGGATCATTTAAACACACATTGGAAACATTGAGTATGTAATAGGGGCTCGCTTGGATGCAGCAAAACGAAGTGGGATTATGTAATCCCCCTCCTAATACGTGGGCCCTTAGATATGGCGTGATTTGGGATGTCCAAAAGTAGGGTGTATATGTTTACACCGGTCTTCCACAATCCCTCCCAATACAGCCAGAGGGGGGCTTAGAGATGGCCAGGGTTTGAGGTAGCCATCTCGAATCCGCCCTAATCCCCCCATCATTCGGACCATTGATGAGCACCCAATATTGTAGATATTTGGTGCGACTAGTCCCTGCTTATGCTGCTTTTACTTATGTTTATTTAGCTTTTATAGCGGTATTGCGCGTAAGGTAGGTTTTTGAGTGTTTTCAGGTAAAACGTGCAAATAAGACACATTTCAACACTGTGGACGGCCCAAGTGCTTCCAAGTACCCGAAGACCCTGTCGGTCCCTTAAAATCTGTCTAAGTATGGAAAAATGACTTTCTGAAAAAGTTTCGATTTTCGAGATAAAAAATGGCTGTAATTGATCCTTGAATTTTTCTAAGAGTAACTACAAAATTACAAGGTTTTATTTGAAGAGCAAGGTCATGTTTCGAGTTTTTTTCTCTTGAGAAAATCATGCAGTTTTCCATTTTACACTAAAAGTGGGGAGTCGACATTTTGATTTAATTGGAATTTTGAAATTCTGGTAATGCCATTGTTTCCAAATGGGGGGTACTTTCTCATTTTCATTAAATAAAATTAAAGTAAAGAAAAGGTAAAAGAAAGGTTTAAAATGTAGTCTTTACTTAAATTTAGAGAATGAAAATACGGTGCTGAGAAGCTGGAAGTTGCTGAGGAGCTGTGTGCTGAAACTGAAGCCTGCCTGAAATTTGCAGTTTTTGAAGAACGTTATCGATAACACTTCACTACGTTATCGATAACGATTTCCCAAGTTGGTCTAGCAGTCAAGTGTTATCGATAACCTTTCAACGTGTTATCGATAACGTTGCAACATTTTTGGTCCAGAACACTCCAGCCTTGGGAGTATCGATAACTGATGGTCCTGGTTATCGATAGATAACATGTACTACGGGGACAGTGAAAAGGCAGTGTTATTGATAACACTTCCTTGTGTTATCGATAACAATTGGTTCCAGAAGATATTTTTGTTGCTTTTTCAGACTTTCCTTTTATGGAAAGTTTCCATTTCTAACTTGGTTTTGGGATATTTTGGGGACATTTTTGTCCATTATTTGGCTGATTTTGTAAAGCCTTTAAGTACCTTTGTAAGCCTATAGGCCATTAGTTAGATTTAGGCCTAAGTGTTTTAGTTTTTGCTCTAGGTTTCTCCATAGCTTTGTTTCAAGCTTTTCTTGTCATTTCCTTCAAGAACTCTTCAAGGTACTAGTTGTATGTTTAATTCTCAAGTATTAATGTTGTAACTACGGTTTGGATCTTCTTATAAATCAAGCTTATTTCCGTTTTTATTGGTGAATCATGTTTTCTTCCTTAAGTACAACTTCTAGTCTTTTTACTATATGTGAGTAGTCTATAGGTTTGGTCATGGGGTGAGGTTCACCCTATGAATTAGTCATTCAAATGGTTTCCCAAAACTTTAGTTCAATTTCAATGTTTTGAATGATTAAACCCATGATGTCTAGCTTTGATCATAGGGTCGGTGGCTTCTTTGATCAATGAAGTCTATCGCCTTATGCTACGTGCTTTATTATCCTACGAGTGCGAACGATCCTTTTTCGTCTCTCACTTGCGTTAAATGAGTTCAATTTGAATTAGAGCATTGAATTGAGTTACAAGTAGTCTTCAGCTTTTAATGCTTTTAGTGGAATCCGGACGGTTTCGGTCCACTCATTAGTTAAATGAAGAAACCGTTTGAATGGCTAAGCCGTAGGTAAACCAATCCCTCTTGACTCGACCATCTCAGTATCGTTTATTTCCAAGTTTAAATAGCGTCATTCAAATCGAATACCGAAGTTGGCGATCTTAAACGCCGGAAACCTTACAATACCTACAATCCGAACAAGCTATATTTGAGCTCCCTGTGGATTGATTCGGACTTTCTGGCTATACTATGCAAATCATTAGTCATAATCCGATTTATAAATAATTGAATTTGATGGCCGTTTGGTAAACTTCAACGACTACCGCAAGGGTCGCATCAACCATCGTACCCCTCATAATCCCCCTTCCCCTCACCCCCAACCTCCCATTTCTGTAGCACACACATGCACACCCAGATTGGGGAAAATGGAAAATAGAGAGAGAGAGAGAGAGAGAGAAGGGCGTACAGTGATGACGACGAGGAGCCGCCGCCGATCGACGACGAACTGGGCGGCTGCTGTTGCGCTTCTTCTTCTTCTTTTCTTTTTCTTCCGTCGTTCTCTGTTTCTCTCTCTCTCTCTCTGGTTACGCCAGTAAAAGGAGAACAGGAGAGTAAAAAGAAAAGGAAAAATTATTCAGTGCATGTGTGCTCATGCAACCCCACTCATCCACTTTGCTTAAAAAAACAAAATTATTGCTTGCCTTTGATCCAAAATAAACGAAATTATAGAATAAAACACTTTAAAAAAAACAAATTATAATTTTGATACTTATTAAATTAATTAAATTATAAGTGAAATAAATTATTACGGCTTAAATTGTGAAAGAATAATTAAATTTGCAATTATATATAAAAAGTAATACATAATTAATTTAGGGACTGGACAAGGGCAAAAATGTCATTTGACAGCTTTTTATATCATCCACCCTTCCTTATCCCCCTATTAATCCTCCATCCAAACCAAGTACTATTTTATCCCCCTTTTCTAATACCTCATCCAAACCGATCACTATTTAATCCCTCCTCCATAAACATCACATCAATGTGGGTCATCCCGTATTAATCAATACCCCCTACTATCCAATCCCTCCTCTTACATAATACCTCCAAATCTAATACTTCATCCAAACGAGCCCTAGACGCAATTTGTATATTGGGGACCAAATTGACATTTTAAAAATACTTTGGGGACCATCCGTACAAATAAGCCTGAAGAAGACTATTGAAAACCAGATGCAGAATTTTTTAAGGGGGTGTTCCGATTTCTCGGAAAAAGAACTTTTAAAAAAAGAAGGTAATTTCAAGCTCAAAAATTATGTGTTTACGCAAATAATTTTCCTATCAATATGGATCTTGTTTGATAAATCTTTTAAACGGTGCAAAAAAAATTGAAAAAATATTTTTCATTTTCATTATATTTGAGTTTGAAATTACTTGAATTTGAAAAAAAAGAACTTTTTTTAAAAAGGAAACACCCCCTAAGTTCAAAATTGTTTATACAAATGTTAAGAGACGGATTAAAACAAATGAGTTGTTTCAAAGACAGAGAAAAAAATCGGTTATATAATTCCAAATCATGCTCAAAAAATTATGAGTTTCGATCAACAACTTTAACGAAGGTCAATAATTTTTTGCGATTCAAAATGTTTTGATTTGATGTGAAAATAAACGCACCTTTCCTTTTCTTTTTTCCAGTGAACTTTTTGAAAGAAATACTAAGTTTTACAAAGGAAAAGTAATGCCCTTCAAAAAAAATGGGAAAATAATGCAATGACAAACCCTATTAAAAATAGCCAGGCTGGTGGGGTTGCAACTTGCAATGGAGTTAAAAGCCAAAACCAAGTTAAACTAACCCACAATAGTTTTTGTGTTAGCCACAGTAGTTTAATAGGCCAGGCTTTGGTTCAGGTGACTTTTCAAAGCCTTAAAAAGGCAATTGCTGATGTGTCACGCGTTAATTGGTGGGGCGAAAATAGTGGGTTTTCTGATGATCTTGGACATAATTTATTCTCTTTTTTTTTTTGGAAAACTTTTTCTTTAGGGTAAGTACATTTAGTGACCTGGATAGATTGGTTGGGACCATGACCCAATCACCTGGCTCGGTTACGCTCACACGGTTTTATCATGGCGATAGGACTTGTAGGTCAAATCGTACCGCTTGGCCGATCAGATTGCTCGTGTATCGGGCTTGGGGTCCCTCTCGCTCATTCGGCTCATGGTTTAGACAAGAACCTACATGATTCATAGAGGAAGTCTTTTTAACGTGCACCTAACCGTTTGACTATATACGTCATCCTAGCTCGTCAAAAGCCCTTATATATTACCTTCATTTCTCACATCTTACCGACGTGGGACCAACTTTTTGCCCAAGATGGGCAATAAGTTCAATCACTTTTTATTGTTTATTTATAAATTCAAGTCAAATCTGAGCATAAAGATTTTGACTTGATAGACTCGTAAATGATGCGTCATTCTATAATATTGCAAAGATAAAGGTAATTGAACAAATAACCTAAATATGTGAGATCTTCCCTCCAATTTACATCTTTTTCCCCCATCTCTCCTACTCTTGCATCCATATTAGAAGCTTCTTAAGTGAGATAAAAATTTAGTGCTTCATCAATCTTACAAAATCTTTTATGGAACATCTTGAGTTTAAACTCAGGCTTAAGAACTCAAAATTTATGAGCTTAAGCTCACACAAAGTTTGAGTTGACTTGTATATTTTACGAGCCAAACCAACTTAACATTTTACAATCACAAAACTTTAAATGTGAGTCGAGCTTGAGTCAATTTAGTAAAGATGACATGTATGAGTTGAGGAACCCCAATCTACCCCAATCCCCAATTTGTGAAATTCATTTCCATCTTGACCTCCTTACCAATGGGGTTATTGAACAACCTACCACTTCTCCTGTTAATGGGGATCGAGTATATTCGGATAAATCGATCTCCAAATTCTTGAACATGAAAGATCGATAGAATCTAAACAAAAATAATTTGAGTCCTAAAACACCAAAAAAATATCATTTACACGCAAAATAAAATGGAAGGTAACAAAGAAATATCATATGCGAACAAGTAGTTATTTAAAATTTTAGAAATAACATTCACGAATTTTTTTTTTACTCTAGAACTATTAACAAGCACATATACGTATATTAAGCATGAGGTGTGTGTGCTGGATACGGGTATTTCGGGGACAAGCATCGGGTACGGTTTGCATCCCTATAGTGTTGAGCCGCATGGGACGCGGGGGCTCTGCTGTGACTCATGGCACAGTACCCCCTATCCACACCCCCAAACGGTACCGTTTTGGAGTAAAAAAATTCTTAACTTTTCTATTTGCAATTTTATGGAGTAGAAACGAGATTATAAAAGCTCTAGAGATAAAATTAAATTATGTCTTTTTAGAATAATATAATCAGAATAATAAGATCTTTACACTGGTTCAAACGGATTGAAAATTGGAGCAGTTAATTTTGTAACTATATTTTTAATATATAAACAGTCTACAAATTTAATTGCTCTAATTTTTAATCCATTTGAATAAGTGCGAAAATCTTATTATTCTGAACATATTATTCTAAAAAGACATAATTAACTTTTGTCTTTAAGGCTCTAATAATCATGTTTCTGCTCTACAGGATCCTAAATAAATACTAGATACTTAATTATGAGAGTTTTACAGACAAAAGTTGATTGTAACGCCCCGATTTTTCGGGAGAAAAATAAATAATTTCTATGAGAAAATTTTGCTAAATAAATATGATTTTCCAAAATAAAGATTTTGCTAATACAATCTCAAGATAGTTTTACGGAATCAAAATACATTAACTTCAGAGCTGACTCTAATCTTGATACGAATCCTACGCATCCTCGATCTTCATTTCTGATATTCTTTTCGTGTCGAACTGCATCATCGTTGAATCTCCTCCATTGAATCCTGCGCCCTCTAGCAAATTGACCGCCGAAGCAATCGATTTGCCAGGATACAGACGTATCCGTGAGTGATAAATCACCCAGTAAAATAATCCAACCCAACCACCCCTCTTACAATACAATTAGCAATCAAACAGGAGATAACAATACGAACGAGTAAATCAGAGATAATTCACATAACTTGTTTCTTTACTATCCATTAACTTAATATGAAATCTAAGATCTCTCCACGAGATCTTTCCTCCCCAACCACTAGCCATGCTCAGTCCCATGAGATCACTTCCCTTTGTTGTCGCAGGAACACCTAAGTTATGTACCGAGTGTGAACCCCCAATAACTACAACAAGGGGTAAGCTTATCATGCCGGTATCACGACTAGGGTTCGCCTATCTTATAAACCACATCACAATTCTTTTTCACAATCATCACGGACACCCGCCACTATCAATTCTCATCACACACCCGCCAGTATCAATTCTCATCACAATCTCATCATATCACAACATCACGCCTGCAGGCAACCTCTAAACAGAAATAAACTTCACACTTTATCCATTACTTAACATCGTCTACGTGATTTCTATTTCGCATACCACCCCATGTCTCTAGGGTCCAATCTAACATTCAAATGAAATATCGATGCAATATCAATCACCATAATAATTGAAAACGAATCACAGACGGATCGAAACAGTTAATAAGCAATGCAATCACATAACTTTTTATGACTGGGCCGTTGCCCTTAATCTCGTATGGTCACAAAGTCATTAAGAATGTAAGAATTATTTAATTAAGATTTAAAAATAATTTTCTAGACTCTTGTTAATTAATTAAAAGTAATTAAGTTAATTAAACACTAATTAAATACATTAATTAGGTAAAAATATTAGAATAATTATTGTAACCTTAATAAAGGTCCTAACAGTCCCCTATAATAAGTTCAAGTGCTAAAAGTTGGGTTTGGATGCTCACGGAATTATTTTAAATATAAAGATTTAAATTAACAGACAAAACAAGAATAAATAGACAATAAATAATTAAATAATTGAAAATACATTTTTATTTACAGAATGTCATTATAGGACTGTAAATAGTCTAAATAAAATTATTCGTAATTTTAAACCTCTTTTATAATATTTTATAGTATTATTATTAAGAAAAAACTCTTAAATAAAAAAAATAGTTATAAAATAAATAAAATTTTATTTTAATAACATATCACCTTTGAACTGTCAGGAGTCTAAGAAAAATATTTTCGATATTAAAAATATTTTTTGTAAGGTCGTAACTATTTTTCGTTTGAAACTTTAACTAAAAATAAAATAAATAACAAATAACATCAAAAAGTTATGAAATCAACAACTTATGATCTTTAAGAAGTTAGGAATCTAAGAAAAATAGTTTGGGGATTTATAGAATAATTTAAAAGGTCGCAACGATTTTTAGTTTACAAACGATCACCCGATTACGAATAAAAATTAAATAAATCGAAGATTAAATAAAAAAAATATGAAACTAACAAGGTATGAACTTTAGAATGTGGGTAACCTAGGATAAAAATTTTGGAGTCAAAATCTATTTTTAACAGGTCGCAAAATCAATTCGATCTCAAAGCCACAAAATCGCACGGCTGGAAAAGAACGGAGTTCGCGGCCGCGAGGTTGGCCGCTCTGGTTCTTGCGGCTGGAAATCCCGAACCTTGCGGCCGCAAGGTCGCGCGCTGTTTTTTTATTTTCGTTCGTTTGGCCTCGGGTTCGATGCATGGGGGCACGGGGGACCTTGGGTTATGTCTAATAAACATATTTATACGTAGAGGAGGGCTCGGATTGAATTATAGTACCTTGGTTCGGATTAAATTCGTTTTCGATCGAAAACTTGAATTTGGAGAAGATGACTTCAATTCCGTCGATCGGGGAACTTCGGGGCCGAATTGGTTGATGTTTGGGGATCCTTGGGATTGTAGGAAGTAACTCGAATGATCAATTTGAGTCTCGGACGAACGAAACCACGAAACCCACTTTTCTCTCTCCTTCTTTCTCTCTCTAAAAATCTATGGATTGTAGCTCGGTTCTCTCGGGTTTTTCTCTCCTTTTGGACTCCGTGGAAGGTGTTGAGTATGGTACGTGCCCTAGGTTCGGAGTGGTTTTGTATTCATAGGAGAATTTGATGTAGAAAGATTAAATCGAGTCCTAATCGAATTGGGTTTCTACACGGACGAATCTAACTCGGTTTTGGGGTTACGGAGGAGGTAGAGATCGAGTAAGAGTAGGAGAGGGAGATATAGAATTATTGTATGCATGCATGCAATTATAAAATATTTTTATGGAGATAATTAGATAGGAAACTATTTTTTTTTTTGTAATTATCTACTATTTATGTAATAAGGAAATTAATATTATTGGAATTAAATAATACTTTTAATATTTTTATTAATTTAAGATTTTCGGGTTATTACAACAATTATACGGTCACAAGTTAATTAATGTAACATTTAAATAAATTTTAATCACCAAAAATAAATCTAGGTTTTAGTCGAATTAAAGTTTTATAAATAATCCATTACTTATAGACTATTTAGTTAAAATAATAATTTCTTTATTCGAAAAAAAATTGGGTTGAAATTCCGGGTCGTTACATTGATCCTTTAGAATAATATGTTTAGAATAATAAGATATTCGCACTTGTTCAAACGGATTAAAAATTCGAGCACTTAATTTTTTTAGACGGTAATATATTAAAAATACAGTTAAAAAATTAATTTCTTTAATTTTCAATCCGTTTGAACCAGTGTGAAAATTTTATTATTTTGATCATATTATTTTAAAGAGACATTTAAAATTTATCTCTACGACTCTTGTAATCACGTTTCTACTCCATAGGATTGCCAATAGGAAGCCTAAGCATTTTTTTTCTCCAAAACGGGAACGTTTGGGGGTGTGGGTTGGGGGTACTGTGGCATTAGGCACAGCAGATCCCCGCGTCCAGCCGGATACTAGTGTGCGCTACACGTATACACGCGCACGATAAATAAATGTCGTACATATACGGTGTTTTTACTCGACTTTTCATCACCACCGTACATATACGATTACACGGTTCAAATGGTTGACAAAAGTGACGGGGCCCTGGACTTGAGCCCCAAGCCAGCCCCCACCCCCCACCGCCTCTCTCTCTCCAGTTTAAATACTGCCCGCAAGACGTTTTTCACAGGCATCGCCTCCTTGCGATTGACAAATCAGGCGTTTTACAGAACCCGAGGGACATAGATAGTTTTGCATTCCTTCACAGAATACACACACATAATAGAGAGAGAGAGAGAGAGAGAGAGGGAGAGGGAGGGAGAGGGAGAGGGAGACCTAATCAGTGGTATTCTCTCATTCTTTTTGGGAATCGTCGATTTATCATTTGATCAGGTACTTTTTCTACTTGTCTGTTTCTATATATTTATGCTATTTCTCTACATCTGTATGAATGAATAGGTGTAGCGTTTATACAGTGCGAGTATGTGTTTAGGGTTTGAATTTTGATCTTTGTATTTTTATTTTAAAAACATTACTCTCTGTGTATGTATTTGTATTGGGAATAGGATTTACCCTCTTCTATGAATGTGCACCTCTTCCTTTAGATTGTTTTTTTGAAATTGGTCTGCCTTTCGATTTACAGACGAAGGGAATTGAAGCTAGGGTTTCCTTTCTGTGTAACCCTGTTATTTATATTCATTCAATCAAGCTCGAGCTAGTGGACAGTTATTTGAGTTGGGTGCTGTACTTACGTCTTGGAATCAGAATGAGCTCTCAAGAAAGAAACGATCCAAGGGATAATAACAATAGGTCGAGATTTCCAGCCCAAAGTAGCCGTCGAGAGTGGGTCCCCAGAGGATCCACCGCCATTACAACCGCCTCCAGCCCTGCAACGGTTGTGAACTCACTGTCGAGTTTCAACTCTAATCGCAACGGAAATGGTGCGGACTTGAATTCCAAAAGTCTGATCGGTGAGAATTTGGGTCGGCCTTTGTATCAGAGGGGAGGGAAGGTGAGGAGTAGTCATCATCAGAATGAAAAAGGGTCGAAGGGTGTGAATTTGCGTAATCAAGAGCAGAAAGTGCCGGAGGATACAAGTGTGCCTCAGCTTTTGCAAGAAATTCAGGACAAACTTATGAAGGGCACTGTGGAGTGCATGATTTGTTATGACATGGTGAGGAGGTCTGCACCCATTTGGTCCTGCTCAAGCTGTTATTCCATTTTCCATTTGAATTGCGTAAAGAAATGGGCCCGGGCTCCTACTTCTGTTGATTTGTCAGCTGAGAAGAATCAGGGTTTCAATTGGCGGTGCCCAGGATGTCAGTCTGTGCAGCTTACGGCGACAAAGGAGATTCGGTATCTTTGCTTCTGTGGGAAGAGGCCGGAACCTTCTTCTGATTTATATCTGACACCACATTCCTGTGGAGAACCGTGTGGGAAGCCACTTGAGAAGGATGCTCACAGTGCTGGAGGGAGTAAAGGGGATGTTTGTCCTCATGTTTGTGTTTTGCAGTGCCATCCTGGTCCATGCCCTCCTTGCAAGGCGTTTGCCCCACCACGGTTGTGTCCCTGTGGGAAAAAGATCGTCTCTACACGATGTTCTGACAGGAGATCTGTTATTACATGTGGTCAGCGGTGCGAAAAGCTCATTGACTGTTGGCGTCACCGTTGTGAACGAGTTTGCCATGTGGGACCGTGCGATGTCTGTCAGGTGATGGTCAATGCCTCTTGTTTCTGCAAGAAGAAAATGGAGGTTGTTCTTTGTGGTGAGATCGCCATGAAGGGAGAAGTGAAAGTAGAAGATGGTGTTTTTTCATGCAATTCCATTTGTGGAAAACAGCTTAGATGTGGAAATCATGTTTGCAATGAAATTTGCCATCCTGGTCCATGTGGGGAGTGTAACTTGTTGCCAGGAAGGATTAAAGCGTGCTATTGTGGTAAAACAAGCTTACATGAGCAACGGCAGAGCTGTCTGGATCCTATACCGACCTGTTCCCAGGTCTGTGGCAAAACTCTCCTCTGTGGGTTGCATCAATGTAAAGAGAAGTGCCATGCTGGGATCTGTGCACCTTGTACAGTTTCTGTCACCCAAAAATGCCGTTGCAGATCAACTTCTCAAACAGTGGAATGCCACAAAACAGTGATGGAAGTGGAGAATTTTGCATGTGACAAACCTTGTGGGCAGAAGAAGAACTGTGGGAGGCACCGGTGCAGTGAGAAATGCTGCCCACTTTCTAATTCCAGCATTTCTATCTCTGGCAATTGGGACCCCCACGTATGCCCAATGCTCTGTGGGAAGAAGTTAAGGTGTGGGCAGCATGCTTGCGAATCTCTTTGTCACAGTGGGCACTGCCCTCCGTGTCTCGAAACAATCTTCACTGATTTGACTTGCGCATGTGGGAGAACTTCAATTCCTCCTCCACAGCCTTGTGGTACACCTCCTCCATCCTGCCAGTATTCATGCTCCGTTCCACAGCCTTGTGGCCATTCATCCTCTCACAGCTGCCACTTTGGAGACTGCCCTCCTTGTTCAGTTCCTGTGGCAAAGGAGTGCAGTGGTGGACATGTGGTTATCAGAAACATACCATGCGGGTCAAAGGATATCAGATGTAACAAATTATGCGGCAAGACCAGGCAATGTGGGAGGCATGCATGTGCAAGAACTTGTCACCCTCCACCTTGTGATTCTTCTTGCAGATCTAGTTTTTCTAGTTTGAAGGCCTCCTGCATGCAGACATGTGGCGCTCCCAGGAGAGATTGCAGACATACATGTACTGCTCTTTGTCACCCTTCCTCTCCATGTCCTGATGTAAGATGTGGATTTCAGGTCACAATAACATGTTCTTGTGGCCGAATAACTGCTACTGTTCCTTGTGATGCTGGGGGCAACATTGGTGGGCCTAACATAGATACCATTTTTGAAGCTTCTGTAATGCAAAAATTGCCTGTACCACTTCAACCTGTTGAAGGAAATGGGAAGAAGATACCACTTGGACAGAGGAAGCTTACCTGTGATGATGAATGTGCTAAGACAGAGCGTACCCGGGTTCTTGCTGATGCTTTTGGTGTCACCACCCAAAAGTTAGATGCGCTTCATTTTGGTGAAAATTCTGTCATTTCTGAAGTTCTTGCTGATCTGCTTCGGCGGGACCCCAAGTGGGTTTTGTCTGTGGAAGAGAGGTGCAAGTTCTTGGTCCTTGGCAGGGTCAGAGGAGGAAGTGGTGCTTTCCGGGTTCATGTATTTTGTCCGATGTTGAAGGAGAAGAGAGATGCGCTGAGGCTAATAGCAGAGAGGTGGAAACTTTCAGTTAATGCTGCTGGGTGGGAGCCAAAGCGTTTCATTGTGGTACATGTTACACCAAAGTCCAAAGCCCCAGCTCGTGTGCTTGGTGCCAAAGGTTCTGGCCCTGTGAATATGCTGCATACACCGGTTTTTGATCCTTTGACAGATATGGATCCCAAGCTTGTTGTTGCTCTGTTCGATTTGCCGAGGGATGCTGATATTAGCGCGTTGGTCCTGAGGTTTGGTGGTGAATGTGAGTTAGTGTGGTTGAATGACAAGAATGCACTTGCTGTTTTTAGTGACCCTGCGCGGGCATCAACTGCTATGAGGAGATTAGAGCAAGGCTCTGTGTACTACGGCGCTGTTGTGGTTCCTCAAAATGGTGGGGCGTCAACAGCGTCATCTGGTGCTAACAGTTGGGGAGGCACAGGACTGGCCAAAGATGGAGGGCCGTCGTCCATCTCTTTGAAGGGGAATCCATGGATGAAAGCTGTGGTGCACGAGCTCAAGTTGGGCGAGAGTTCATGGGGTAGCGGGGAGTGGTTTGGTGATTCTGCCAAAATAGAGCCATCCTTGTGGAAGGGGAGGGATGCTCCAATTGCACCTTCAGCAAACCGGTGGAGTGTTCTAGACTCCGCAACCACTGTGAGTTCCTCATATGCATGTGCTGGAGTTGAAGATCCTGGAAAATTGACAGTAACTCAAATGGTTTCAGACTTCGAACCACAAACAAGCTGTTCAAATATGACAGGGCAGCAAGAAAGTAACCTTGAGGAGATGTCTGATGTAGATGACTGGGAGAAGGCATATGAGTTGAAAGGGAATGGGCAAGGGAATTGATGGTTTTCTATCTAATCATGTATTTTCATGGGCAGAAGTAAAATTGATACGTTTTTTTGAGCGGCAGAAGTAAAATTCATACTCATGTATCGGGGAGAAGTGAAATTTATTATCTCCTATGTCTTTTTTGTTTTCTCAACTGCTTGGGATCCAAGTTTGTGGTGTTTTTGGTCAGGCGACCCATGGCCTTCACTAGGCTTTAATATTGACCTTTTTAACATTGCTTCTCATGCAATCAAAATGCAGAGAAAACTTCGATTTGTGCTACGTTGAAGAGTTCTTGTGCTGTAAAAAGTTGAGTTATTTTTCTTCTTTTTTTTTCTCGATGGTCAGGGGTGTCCAAGCTAGCCTACACAGCGTGGCAAACCTCATGTTTATACTAACTCTATGTACTTCACTAGTACCACCAGCATGTGCGTGACACGTCTTCCTGACCTCTTTGATGCCTTACGGTTGATTTGGAGGCATGCTTCCACAGCATCTCCCTCAAGTTCGTTGATTGTTGGAGGTGTGAGGGGCCATTATTTTAGTGGTAAAGCTTTCTGAGAGTAGTCACTTTGTTCATATATTGCCCGATGTTAGGTCCGGCTCCAGTCCACTCCCTCCCGTATCTACATCAATTGGAGATTACATGAATACTGTTACCGTTGGTGTACTTACTAAATTCCATGATGATAGATCTGTGATGTCTAGATTTTCCAGAACCTGTTTATGGAAATGCTAATAATGGATTTGGTATTTAAAATCAAACACATCAATTTCTGTTTGTTGATATCTGTTCTGGAGGTGGTAAGATGGGCAGCTTCATTTTAGCTCAATGAAGTAGTCTAAAATCATCAACCCAAAGCCTTGTATAAGAAAACATCCGTAGCACAGGCTGCCAGCTGGATATGGTTTTCATCGAACAGGCCAATCATGGTCTTGGGCTTGAGGTTGGATGTTTGTGGGCCTGGCCTGAATAGCTGGCCTATGTGGTACTAGGAAGCGTCATCATTGGAAAAGTTGAATTGTTCTCACAAGTTAGGGCCTGGAATGATCAACTTGTGATTGTAAGCTATACAAGACTGTCGTCATCAATTCTGTCTTTCTACATAACTTTTTTTTAGGCATGTTCAACTATTTTCTACATTGTATGGCATATTTACAATTGATGACTGGAAGCGGTATGTTTTCATGTTATTTGTTTTATGGAATGTGCTTATGACCCTGACGCAGATTTTTCTCTGTGCAATAGAGAACACTGTCCAATATGAAGAAACCCAGTTCCATAGGTGAACTAACCTGTATTGGCATTGATCTTGGGAATCTTCCTCCATATATCAGTGGTATGAGGCTTCTTCCCTCAGACATGAATGAAGTATGGGCCATGGAAATTGATATACAGTATTCTGGTGGCGTTGTGTTAGATGTTGCAACAAGGCTTGAAGTTAGTGAGCTAGAATTTGAGGAATGCATAGTGGATACGAATTTAGAACCAAGCCCTGTCGAGGAGGTAAAAAAAGATCTTTTAGAAGGTTTTGAGTATTTTGGAAAGCAATTAGAGCTTTCTGAAGGTGCAGATGGTGCAACAGAGCGAATGGATGAAGCAGATCCAAAACAAGGTATTCAATGAAACCTTCTTCGTTTGATACTATGTGCACAGTAGCAATACAAACATGCTTGTGAGTGTCATTGCAATGTGAAATATTGAGACTGCAGTAAAGTAATTCTGATTATTATTTTTGAGTACTTAATGCAACCAAAGAATTTCACCCGAGGGATGGACAATAAAAGACGGACACAGGCGCACTTCAAAGTTTTGCTTGTATTTATTATTAAGGAGGAAGTTGTTTTCAATATAGATCTAAAATTTGTAATGAAGGAAAAGCGTTACCTCGTCTATTTTCTAAATCTTCTGAGTTATCCACTTAATCTAACATGATTTGATGTATTTGATCACAAGTCCATGGCTAACTTTGTTCTGCCTGGAAATTCTACCAATCGAATTTTCTAAATTCTCTTATTCATCCACTTGTTTCATGGTAAGAAATACTTGATCACAACAAGGCAATCAGAGTGAGGAGGGAGATGAAATAAGAACTCTATTTAATTTGCTTATTTATTCGATCCCTGCTTTCATGCTTTCAAAGGCCTTCTGTCACTAGTCCCTATGAAAAAAGGAGTTTGGCCCAGCATGTTCTTTTAGTCTGTGGTTGGATGGTCGTCTTACACCGGGATTGTTGGGATTAGATCACTCCGTGTTATTGTTTCGTTTCTAGTGCCATTTCTGCGACCCTATTTGTTAGGAGGAATTTGGTGCGGTCCTTATTATGGGAACTTCTGGGATTTTGAATGGCGCATCTTTATGGCGTCATTGATGGAATTTAAAGTTATTTTCATTCTCTTTTTGGGTTTTATTAAGTACAGAGCTATCATGATTCATTATATTTATGGTATCCTAGGTTAGCAGTGAAAGGACATTTAGTCAACAATCAGATCTGCTGGTCAGATTGAATTTGAATCCACAGAATCAACCATGGATCTTACTTAGGACCGGTTCTACTGGGTTGTTCTTCAGAAGTCAAATGATGGTCAGCATGTCCGGCTTTGCTATATATACATCTGACACAATCGGTGTTTTACGCAGCCTTACCTCAGGTTGATTACTAAAGAGTCATACATGGGATTCCCAGTTTCTTCTATATGGGAGTTCAGTTCATGCAAATTCTATTCTTTAGTTACGTCAGAGCAAGAGAAAGTTCTAGTTTGATCTTTTTTACTCAAGAAACCACTCTAGTTTGGATGTTCCCCTTCTTTTTCCGCAAACCATTAAACCTTCATTCAAACCTATTTTCAAGAAGTCAACTCTGCGGCTGCCAATGGATGGGCATTACTAACCAAGCCAAGCCCAATAGATAGGGGCTGGTGCCTCGCTCATAGAAAGTAAATTAATATTGAGACAGGTCCGGGTTGGATGTGAGGGTGTGGCATGGGATAGTAATTAGTTTGATGAAGTCTTCTCGTTGGTGCTTTTACGTGATGAAGCACTTTATATTTGTCAGAACACTGTGAATGGGTTTATCCTTGGAGGACAATGAGTGTATGGAACTCCTAAGAACTCTAGAGTACTTCTATTTAAGCAAGGTGGGGAGACAGAATGGGCGGGCATTACTGACCAAGCCAAGCCCAGTTCTCGCAGATATGCACTGTTGGCTTACTCAGAGAGAGAAAATTGTGGCAGAATTTGGGTTGAGGTGTGAGGCTGTGGCATGGGATGGTATTTTAGTTTGATGAAGCCTTCTCATTGCTGATTTTAGATGATGAACAAGATTTGGCACTTTATAGTTGTCAAATCATTGTGAATGGGTTAACCCTAGGAGGGCAATTGTTGTCTGGGATTCTTAAGCATTTCAGAGTACTTCCATGAAAAGCATCGAAGATACTCTTTGCGTTGTAGTTATGCAGCTTTCCGTTCTTTGCAGGGTGTATTCATTGAGGTAGATGGGTGAGAGTTCATCTAGGCCGTAGGTAACCTCATATGATTGAGGCTCATTCAGATACAAATGAACGAGGTAGGTATAATTTAGGTTTCTCTTCATTGAGCAATATTATGCAACTTTTAATCGTCCGTTTGAGGTAGATGAGCCTCAATCATATAAAATACAAATGAACTAGGTAGATATAATTTAGGTTCCTCTTCATTGAGCAATATTATGCAACTTTCTAATTGTCCGTTTGAAGGAATCATTTTCTTGGCCAGATTGTTGCCATACCTTCTTTTTTTTTTTGGTGTAAATAGATTGTTGAAAAAGTTTGCAAGGGTGCTTTTGTGATCTTCACTGGAAATTGAAGACTTGTTGCAGTTTTAGTTGAATTCTAGAATGGTCTCTTGATGATTGACACTAGGATTTTGAGTTCGATCCATTTTGTTTGCAGATGGGGTGAAGACCTATAAGACCACCAAAAGTGGCTCATCTTCTGCATCTAAGTGGAAATCTATTGTTAATTCCATTGCCAAACAGGTTTCACAGGTCTGTAAGCATGTATCCGTTTTTTTGCTCCATATGATGTTCTCGAGAGAAGTTTCCTATTATCTTGTACGTCTCAATATTGAAAGATGTTGAAATATATGTCACTTCGGACGGTGTATGATGGAGTGTGTTCCTAGGTTTAGTTCAAAACATAGTAGCAATAATTGGTGAAATTAGATAGAGACCCCTTCACCTATACATTTTGGACACGAACACCACATAACCTTTAAAAATGCCCAAAAGCTCCCCTTCATTTATAATCGTTAACCAATCAGCACCCTTCTATCATAAGGCCATCCAGATGAAGGGGTCAGCGTGGACAATTTTTCATAGATCAAGGGGTCAGTGTGGGCAATTTTTAAGTGGTAGAATCTTCATTTTCTCTCATTCCGTTAACAAAGTGAGACAATTTTTTATTTCATATAGATGAGGGGGTCTGAATGGGAAGTTTGAAACGTTAGGGGATTTCCATGTCGCAAATGTATAGATGAGGGGGTCTCCACATAATTTCACTGCAATATTTAATCAATTTTTTAGAGAATAAAGAAAGTGTTTAGGGTGACACAAACCGGACACTTGGATTATTTAGTAAAACAATTCAATGACTGACGCTCTTTTTTACCATTGTAGTAGTAGTAGTAGTAGTAGTAGTAGTAGTGGTAGTAGTAAAACAATACAATGACTGATGCTTGTTCTTACCATTCTCAACATATATAACTCTACACTCCCTTCAAGCTAGAGATAAAATATCAGGTTGGTACTGTTAAGTTACCAATTGGCTCAAAAGCTTAAGCTATTTGAAAATGGGTCCAACAATGTATATCAAGCTATCTAACACCCTCCTCATGTGCAACCCGTCTTGCACGTGGAGATGCAAATTTTTATAGATTAAGCGAAACAGGATACGAGGGGGAGAAGTAGCATGCAAATGGTGGACAAATGCAAACAGAGAGACTTGAACCCAAGATCTCTTGCAACTTGAGCTCTGATTCCAATATATATATAGATTTTTTGGGTAACTTTGTGATACCATGTTACACAGTCTTGGATAGAACTCAAATCCAAAAGCTAGTTGTTGAAGTGAGAGTGCCCTCATGCTTATATACTTCATATTATTTTGGTACCTAGGCGATATGGGACTTTGCTTCACTGCAGTACGCAGTAGAAACCCAACAACCAGCAAGAAATCAACAATTGACAACCAATCAATGTGCAAGACAAACAACATCAACAACGAACGATAACATATATGATGAACGTGAACTTCATTACCCAACATAACACAACGAAATCAACAACCAACATGATGAACATAGGGCAAAATAATCCTAACATAGTAAATCAAGTGAACCAACTCCACAACCACTCACCAATAATAGAAAATCATCAACATGAGACTAAGTTCAACGAATTGTGATGTTGTGAGAAGACGAGGGTGGGTGCGATGAGGATCGATGAACCTGGGGCTCGACGATTGCAATGAACAAGATCGACGAGGGTTGACAAGGCTAATAGCGATCATCGAGAGGTCGTGACGAAAGGTGGGTGGTAATCGATGAGGTGATTGGCAGAAGGTGGCAAATAAGGATGACTAAAAGGTGTGACCATGTTTTGAGAGAGATACGATGTTGTTTAGGGTGACGAATCCTAACACAAGCATATTATACAAGGAGGAGTAAAACAATACAATGAATAATGTTTCCTCTCTTTCTACTCTCAAGACACATAGTTACTAACAATTGTTATCTCGTGTTTACCTGGAGTAACTTGTTACTCCCTTTGTCCCATTTTCTTTGTCCTTTTTTTGAAATTCGTGTTAATTTTCGATCGCTTAGATGTTTCAATATGAATCTCCAAAAATATGCAATATGGATCTTGTTTGATAGTTCTTGATTAGGTCTATAATATGAAGTTTTCAAAATTATTGAAAACATTGTAGCTTAAGAGATATAAGCGTTTGAAGAACGACACGAATAACGAAAATGGACAAACAAAATGGGACTGATGGAGTATTAAGCTCTGTTGGGTCATTAGGTCTGACAACAGGGGTTTGAGGATATCCATTATGTCTATTTTTGAGGCCAACGGTTATGTCTATACCCAATTTGCCCCTAGAATGTCCGCCTCGGCTTCATTTTTTTGGTGGTGTGGATGTCATTGATTCACTTCTAGATCGTTCGTTTGCTTTGAAAGAATGAATTTGGATGAGTAAATTACAGGTACTGAAGTTCATAACAATGTAATTGGAGATCAAAAGGTCCATATATAGACTCATTAATTGGATGAGAATCATGAATTTATAAAGAAGCCAGAGCAAGGCCTAATTTAAAATGAATTGAATTATTGATTGTGTCATAAAGACCCTTATGCCACACCCCAATCCTCCTATCGGAGGAATATGTGCATCATGTTGGCGATGGTGGCTTCCGGTGAATCACCCTCCTGCGACGCCAAGTTGGGGGAGAAGATCGTCAAAACCAAAAAATGGCGCTGGCCACAAACAAGGTTCCCATTCAAGCCCTAATGCTCCTCTTCCTGTTCTTTGGGTCCGATTTTGCTCATGTCCGACATCATGCTCTATCCTTTGCTATTGTTTTGTTTGGTTTTATGCTATGTATGGACCGTATGGTGTTTGCTAAGGTGGAAAGTAGTGTTACTATGGGCGTGTCTGCTATGGTGGATAGTAGTGTTTGCGATATAAGCGTTTTACTTAGCTTCAGATTCTGCTGCAGATTTTAGATGCCGAATTTTAGTAAAAATTGAGAAACCTGTTTGTTATAGCGGTTAGATTATGAGAATTTATTTATTTATTTTTTAAAATTTGTGTTACAAAATCTCACAAGCTACCAAAACCCAGCTTTGGATTTTTGAAAATTTCTTTTCTTTTTCAGGTTCTCAGAAGTTGTAAATTCTAAAAATCAGTTTTGTAAAATTTTTGACAAACGTTCTAACCTGATTTTTAGAAGCTAGAATTTAAAAATCTGTCAAAATAATTTTTCGCGAACACCCACTATGAGGATTTTTTGATTCGTATTGATAATCTGAATGGTATGAAAAAGGTTATCATTGTTTTTATTGTGGTTTTATAGGCTCGTGGTGTTTTGAATTCCAGATGAAACTATCTTCTAAGCAGCCTATTCAAAGGCCGTATTAAGGAGTGTTGTGCGTTAAGTAGTTGACAGCTAGAATGTAAAAACCGGTTAAGATCCTTAAAATCTGATTAGGAAAATGACTTTGGTTTGGTTTGAGTCAAGTCCCCATAGTCTAGATTGGCTTTTTATATGTCATTTGTTAATCAATAGAAGATTTATACACAAGAATCAGTGCAAGAAAGTCAACAAACAAGCATGAACTCACGAACCAATAATCATATCGGGGAAGAAAATACCAACTCAAGAAAGACCCATAACGGTGAACTTTGTAGGACTGTTGGGGAAAACCAGGCATACATAATCGAAAGACATTGCTTTTTAATACGTATAGAAATTAAAATTTATTCAATTTATGTTTGGTGTTTTTATGTTCAAAATAAGACAAGGTCCAACTACACATGGGAAAATGACAATAAGAGTTAGTAGTACTTTGTATATTAATGCGAGGGTTACCTTTGTTCTTTAGTTCGCGACACTGCGATACTCTCTTATGTGTTATTTCTCTTTCTGCATCCTAAAGAGTTATTGTGTTATCACAGGAAGCTCTTTCTTTTCTCAAAAGTCATTGCATGAAACGTCCGGTGTGACCTAAGAGTATGAAATCCTGCATTCTGTGGTAGAAATTGTTAAAGAGTAAATTTTTAATGATTCTATTACATCAAGGCCTGAATTCCCCTCTAGTAAATTTGCTTTTGCTCTGCCCCACTAGTAACTGTTGATATGTTATTTGGAGTAAATCACTGAAAATTCCAGTTGAGAAATGCGGAGAAGCATTTGTTGAGGGTTATGAAACTGATTGAGACTATTTTGTCACCAGAGTGAGTTAGTAAGAGGAAGTAAAAGTCTATGATTCTAATAATTTTCCTCTGCTGCAAAGAAAATATTTGTTTGTAAACAGATTCTGGAAAGCAATGTCTAAGTATTCGTGAAAAGGTGTATTTGAAATATTAGCAGTTTAAAGATTGAAAATAAGGGACTGATTAATGCTTGCTATTCCGATGCATATTGTTTGAAGTTTGAGGCTACAAAATTTAAGAGCATTTGCCAATATAAAGAGTTCAATTCACTTGGGACATACAAAACATTCAATTGTGTCAATAAAATCAGTTGCTGATTTAAGCCAAATTCTTTCAATATCTGCATAGACTGCATTTTAGTTTACCGGTAGACTTGAACCCTTTTCCTACATGTATGAGTTTAACTCAAGGCATTTCCCACCTTTTAACCTCATGTGTTGTGATGTTCATTGTAAGCCCACCTTAGTACAAGGTTCGCAATATAAATATGAGTAAATAATGAGTATGAATGATGTCATAATTAAATGAGTTGGCAGATTGTTAACTAGGACACTTGAAAATTATTACATGTTTTCAAATTGGTCCACAATCAACATGGCCTCAACTCTTAAATGAAAGAATCACAAATTAAGATTTTCTCTTTGGGAGTAAATGAGTTACTAATATAACACTTCATAGATACTAATGTTTCCATCTTTGCACTCTTGCGTATTACTTATCTTTTGCGACTTTATTACGTTCACACCACCAAAACTTCTAAGACTTGCGTCTTCTTCGACTTTTGTAGGTCAAGGATTTTGTGGAAGACAAGGCATACAAGCAATAATAGTGCATTTGCATATTTTACACCTGGAATGGAGCAGTTAAGACAACAGATTTTGTGCCCTTACATGACCGAATCTTCGTTGGTGTTATCTTCAAAAGAAAACATAAGCCCAACTGTACATAGGAAGGTGACAAATAGGGTAAGTGATTTGTCTAATTACTACTTGGATTTCCTTTTTCATAGAGTTCACACCAAAGTGCCTTCCTCCTCTCTCTTTTCTCTTTTTACATGCTAATGAGTGCTGGTTTCTTCAATCTCTCTTTACTTTTCAAGACCATTGTGTCTAACTGAAGGTGAGACTGAGAGTCTGAAATTATCCATTTTTCATTTTCAATGCATGTATTTTGTTCCTTATAACTTTTTGGTTTTTGTTTATAGAGGCAGGCACTGAAATTTCAGATTGAGAAAGAGAAGCATTTGCTTAGTGGTAATGAAACTGATTGTGACTATTTGTCAACAAAAGAAATAGATAAGAAGAATTGTAAAGTCTGTGGTGCTTGATGTTGATTAGATGAAGTTTGTTTGTTTCATCATCAAGATAAGTAGGTCTGTGATAATATATTCCGGATTTTGTTTATTTCAATCATCGATTTACTGCTTAGGCGACTTGGATTTGAGTGTTTTCAAAGAGATTTGTGATCTAGCGTGACTTATACTTTGATGTATGTAACGAAATTGGGAATATGGAGATTCATTTCATCTTGATGATTAGTAGAGATCTAGAATGAATTGATCTATGATTAGTGGAGATTCATTTCGTCTTTAGTGATTGTGTTTGTTTTTGGCTAGGAAATGTCTCCCATGGACAAATCTTTGGGAATTCAGGGATGATTCTCCTTGTTTGATGTGACTCATTTGGCGGGAAAGGAGTCGCTGTCATTTTGTTATAGGCCTTATTTCTGTGTATTGTTAGCATTTCCCTTAAGGCCCTATCTATGCAATCTTGTTGCTTATTAAAGGAAAGACATTTCCATTCACTTGAGTTGCCTTTCTTTTACATGGCTTTAAATACGCTACTTCAAATCTAGTGGTATTCTTAAATTGCTTATGTACTGGTGTCGGAATTGGCATTGAAGTTTTTTTATATCACGTAAATTTAGTTGTTTTAAATCAAGTATTAAGTCGACTTCTTCCAGATTGGAATGCCAAATCAAAGCCCAATTCCACAATTATGCTACAAAGGACAATATTGTCTTATATCTTTCCTCCCATCCCACGATCCGTGCACTCCTAAACATGGTTCTCGCAATCCAATTCCTGTAAAGAGAAAAAAACAATCCTTCCAACTTTAAATTTGTTCATCCTGGTTTGAAAGATATGGAAGTTCTTTTTAGGTAACGGAAAAGAAAAAGTTGTTGGACATTTTACTCTTTCCCAAATGGGGGGGGGGGGGCTGAGTGTAATGCTACATCCTCTTCCAAAAGACGAGGAGAAAATAGCTTTTGCACCATTTGAACCTCTTTCAATTGGAGAAAACAACTTCTTTTGATCTTCAAAAGAAATTTTTGGAGAGAACGATTTATGGCTCCAACCTTATTGTAAATGCACTCTGAGCAAGCATTCCACCACTTCGGAAATTTATATGTTTAGTATTGATAAAATTAGCAATTTCTGCTCGGAAATCATTTACGTAACTTGTAGCAGCGCTCACATATAGACATTATGAGACTTTGCGTAACTTTTTGCGGCGGTCAACGTATAGACCTCGTTTACATTACCTGTAGTGGCAATCAACCTTTAGCGGCGGTAAACATAACCTGCCAAGGATATGCCCTTCTATCTTACCATTATATAGACATCTTACAACTGCAAAGATAAAACACCTATCACAGCGGTTTTATCTAACGGCCATGACATATGTTGCAAAAATAACCTTCGTTGCGATGGATGTATCAACTTTTTAGTACACAACTTATATCTGGTGTCTATTGTCTCCAGTGACGAAAGCTCTAGTTGCAATTTAGTATAATCGCCACAATATGCGGTTCTTACATGTCGAATATTTGGGGTTTAGCAACTTTATTGACAAAGCACTAACTGCGGTTTAGTATAATCGCAGCAATTCATGATAGCTTACGTGACATATATTCGACATTTAGCAACTCCATTAAGAAAGCATTAGCGGTGGTTTAGTCTAATCGCTAATTATGATAGCCATGTAAATCTTTGTAACGCACGTCTTCATTCTTTTTGACATAACATAAGTTGTCATGAGTGCATACCCATAAGTTGTCATTACATAAAAGTAGCTTAATGCATATATAGCTATTGCTATCAGTACACTTGCTTTATTGACACTCAAAAATTTGTATAGCTTAAATCTGTTGCATGCTTCTATTTCTATGTTGTTACTCATTCACCCTCCAGTCTTAGTATGAATTTCAAAAAAATTTGTACAGAGCAATCAATGAAATTCCGGCAAAATAGAAGATCTACGTGACAAAGCTTTCCTATTTCAAAAGTATTATTGCAAATTTGGATTTAGGTTGGATTATGGCCTCTTACTTGAATGCACTTGATCTTCTTAGTATCTTTTCTACTTCATTCAACTCTGGGCTTTGTTACTTAGACTAATGGGCATCACTATATTGCGGGTGTAGCTGAAACAGGAGATCCCCTATGGATAACTCAGGCCTTCCTAAAAGCTCAAGTGCGACAGTCAGGAGAGGCAGTACCACATGTGGCTTCTCGGAGAGTACTTAAGGCTTGTCTGGCAGGTTTATTAATATGTCCTCTCTGTAACGGCATCTTCAAGGAGGCAACAACAATCAATGAATGCATGCATACATGTAAGTTTACAATCAGGTTTGTTAATTCATATTTTGCATTTGTTTCTGTTTAGCTTTTTATATTTACCAATTTGATATCTCTTCAAATATAGAGTAGGTATTTTGCAACACATTTATTGTTGTTCTTGAAATCTTTACATTTCACTTTCCATTGGTTTTTCTCTTCTTTTCTTTCTTTTTGTTGTTGTTGTTGTTGTTGTTGTTGTTGTTGTGTGGGGTGCGTTTTGCAGTCTGCAAGGAATGTATATATCAGAAAGTTCAAACGGAAGGAATTACATGTTGTCCTACATGTAATATGGACTTGAGCCATTTGTCTCCTGAGGATTATCTTAGGTAATTTGAGCTTGTAATTATTGTTCAACTGCATCTATCGGTGGTACCCTATCTTATATCACTACCAGTTCATTGATAAGAACCGGAATAAGGATTCAAGCTACCATGGCTTCATAGCTTGATTTATGCAATCATGTGATCATTAGCACAAATTTCAGAGTCTCAAATTTTAATCAGTATCACTGTGAAACTCAATTGCATTGGATTTTATTTTGTGGAGTTCTCAGTTGGAGCTATAAATAGTGGATCAATGTGATTTAGTGTTTTTATTTCTTACTTGCTTTAAGGATACTACCATAAACAACACATTGCACAAGGATGTTTCCATGTTACGTACCATCCAACACCCCATCCATTGTCTTTGCTAGAAAATATATGGGCTCAAGGAAAATCTCAACTTTACCGGTTACTTGACTTTCGGTGGAACTATCTTTACTCCTTGTTTGGGAAACTAGGAATGGCATATTGCTATATTCTTGTATTTTAGTTAATGGGATGCCGATAACTGATCTGTTTATTACTGAAAATGACGGATACGCATATAAGTGCAAGATTGAACATATCTCTATATATGTAAATAAAGCAGTAAAGCTATATTAGTGAGTAAATCACTTTGTTCTTCTCTTTCCTTGTTAGTCTTCGCTAGAATTATGGGAGGTGGGAATCTTTTCTCAATCTCTTGAGACTACCATACAAGTGAGTTTGAGAGAGAGGCTTCCCTGCTATTCGTGCAGGCCAGACTCCACCTGCTAGTTGAAAGCTAGTCTCCTTGTCAGTCCAAGAACCATATTCCTTCTCTTGTATTGATCCATCATTCTTAGGTTAGAATTATTAGAGATCGTAAATAATCATCAATCTTTGGCGACTAATAGAACAGTAGGTTTTAGAGAGATTTCCGCTGAATCCTATCGTTATCTCTGTAGACCTATAAACGTGGTTGTAACCATGCAACTGTTTAGGAGTGGAAAATATTGCTATTGAAACATCTTGTGTCTCTCCTATCTCTGTGTTACATCGTTTCTATATTCTTCATCGACTTATAAAATTGGAAATCCCTAACATATCTTCTAAACTTTTCAACAGGCCTGATGAAGCTTGGAGGGTTGTGGTTAAAGGTTATCTGGGTATTTCTCCATTTAATGAACAAGAGGAAGCACCACAAGCTACACCACCGCCTTCACTTGCTAGTACCACATCTGAGTCAACGGTTAAACAATCAAAGAAGAAGAAAAAGAAGAACAAGAAGCCTCGTCAGTCCCCAAACGAACTTAGTGTCTGAGCAGTCCTCATGCTAGTGCTCTCTCTAGCTCTGTTGACTTTCAAGATACTTGCTATAATCAGTATGTTTAGATTTCATAATAAATGCAGAAACTGCGACTGATAAACCTTCCTCACTTTACTTTTGAACTTGGTTTTAGCCGAGACATTATGATGCTTGGTGGTTGTTTTTTTCTGGGTGAAACCGGTGCTTTAAGTTTGCACTTGCTATATTGGTAATCTGTCTGTCATTTCTGGTTTTCTACTCTGTTTTGTTTCAAATGTGGACTTTAATTCGCGACTCATCCGCCTAAATGGTGGATTTTGTCCATTAGATGGCAGGGACAGTGGTTTGCACTAACGGTGAGTGTGGAAAGCTTGAGTCTGCACAACACGAGCAGACATGATTGATGCTTCAGTGGAGGATTTGTTTTCTATTACAACATAATTAATCTTCCGTTAGATAAGTTGGGATTAGTTGAGAGTTCACATTTTCGTGTTGCCAGCATTTCCTGAAAAGTAGCTCTCATTTGTCAGTGAACGCAAGTAGCTCGGTTTTTTTTTTTCTTTTGAAGAACAGAAGTTTTAGAGCCAGACAAGTAGTCTCTTCTACGACTAGGAGGATAAATGATGTGGCTAGCAGCGCTGCAGCAGCATTTCATGAATCTGGAGAATTGTTATTGTCGTGGTGCCTTCTCTTTGGTCAGAGCCCATTTTGATTGCCCACTTGATACGCGAATCTCATTATTTGAACCATGACGAGATTTTTATCCATTTATCAGGTATGCTGATATATTTGTTGTTCTCTTATTACTCTTTGAAGTGATGCTGCTTTCCTTAACCAAGGGAAACAAAAGTGAACTAGGAATGTTATATAGGATCCTTTACTTTTCTGCTGTTTAAATCGCTTACTTTTCTGCTGTTTCACTTCGAAATGCTGGAGTTTCATTTTCCTTTTCTTGCAATTTAGCTTATATAAAGAAATTCATAGCAACAAACGGGCCATGAGTTTGGGCGAAGCTCCGGAACTTGTTGGTCTAAAAGAAAATTTTCACAGCATCATTTGTTCCTAAAACGTTAAGGCGGGATACAACCATAACTCAATTTTCGCAGACTGCTCAGCAGGTGAGTGAGACTGTGCTTATACTTGCTTGTTCCTCGCATCCATCCTCACCCGCCCTCACTCAGTAGCTTCCACCACACAGTCCTACGCTTCGCCCTACCCTCCACCATTGCCTTACTTCCAGCCTCCTTATTCGGCGGTACCTCTTTCGCCCCTCACAACCGCTATAAGCCGATTCTTTTCTCCTTCTCTATAGAAACAAAGGAAAGGCTAGCTATCGACAGCCATCTCCCACCCTTAGTACATTGCCGCCCTTGACTCCCATCCCTACCGTGCAATCCCAGCCTCAACTCCTTCTCCTACTCGTTAATGTAAAGTATAACATTAACGATTGCTTAATTGGGCCGAAAATTGATGTACTGCGAGCTGATGGTAAATGGCATACATGCCAAAGTGACGAAAATTGATCTCTTAAAAGAAAAGAGGGACAAAGATGTATGTTTATCTGCAACCTCACAATATTTACTAGTAAAAAAGGTTTATTCACTAGGCGGATCTCTTTATTTCTAAAAATAGCTAATGTATGCAAGTTTTAAGAGCCATTGATACGATGAATGAGTCGTCGAACCTGACGCCCCAAGTGATGTATGGTGTAATTCTTTTTGTTCTGACCAAGCTTTGAGTTCACTTCTGGTATCACCACTTTGTGGGTTCGACCAATGGTGTGTCTCTCAGACTCCGAAAAACATTTGGTTATAGCTAGTTTTATTTGCTTCCTTTAAAAAATAATGGTTTTTGGGATTGCTGGAAACGGGCAAATTAACAAAGCAACTTGTCATCGCAATACATAAAATGCCACAGCCACAAATTCAATAGGCAAAGCCTAAACTTTCTAAGTTTAGCCACTTTATTCGCTTCACCGGCCCAGAAAATGTGAACGTCTCGAGTCTTTTGTCCCAATCTCCAGAGGGAGTAACTTGGAACATCACAAAACTCAATGACCATTTTTACCTGAGCTCATCATCCCTAAAGTCCTCGCTATTCAGCTCCCAGATGGACCTACGTCTCTCTATCCGGATCAACTTGTGTGGCCTCAGGAGGATACTCAACTAAATCGGGTTATCGTTCTCTCTATGATCAAAAGTGGGCGGGCTCAACCATTCAACCCACTCCATCTATTTACAGAGGGCATAGCGTTTGGAAAACTGGTCGCTCGTGACCTTCCTGAGCATCTCAAAGTTTTCATTTGGAAATGCGCCAGGGGGATCCTCGCAGTAAACGGTAATCTGGCAACTCGTCTTCAAAATCTCACCCCACCGTGCCCCCTTTGTAGGAGTAATTCGGAAGATGAAACCTTGGCTCATCTTCTTGGCACGTGCACCATCTCCCGTGAAGTTTGGGCCAACAGTGCTTTCCCAGCTCCGTTCATGACTCTTAGAAATGATCTTAATTTCCACGATTGGTTGATGGACTGGATATCATTTGCTTAACTACGTACTCAATCAATCGACAAAGGACCGATTTTTCAATTTCATTGCAACCCTGCCTGGGGTCTATCTGGAAGCAGCGCAACCCTGTGGTTTTCTCGGAACTGCTGGCCATTCTTCTCGCTGTAAAATGGGCTTTAACTTACAACTACAATTCAGTTCGTATTTTTTTCTGATTGTTCAAATGCTATTTTGCAGCTAGCGGGGACGACTGACTGTCACTACGCTGACAGATTTTTGTTGCGAAACCTGGCTCTCTTTTTGCAGGATCTCCAAGGTTGACTGCAAAGACAACAATCAAGACCACTATCTGGCAAAGTGGGCATTGCATCGCTTTACACACCCCACAGCTGCAGGAGATCATCAGTTTTTGCATGGAGCCAGTGTTGCTAGCTTTTCCATTTCAATTGTCGCTCTATTTTTGGGTTGTATTCTCCTGTTATTTTTGTCTAGTTTTATTTGGGTTGTATTTACTCGTTTTCAACGCAACATGTAGATAATGTATATGTACTACTGGTCCGATTGATTTAGTTAGAGACTACTACTATATGCTAATGAAGATGCACTTAGGCCATTAAAACCATGCTTGAAAGCATTTTTTTTTTTTGGAATGCAGGGCGTCGTGGATCAGCTCGCGCTCATATCCGATACCTCGAAGTAATTCCTATAGCTCCTCCTACAGCCACTTCACATGCTTACGTGTGAGAGTAAGATGATCCCAAGAATTACTGACGATAATAATCGAACCTGAGATCTTAAAAGGGAGCAAACCCTAAATCTCAGCCTAAGACTACTAGAGTCCAAGCCCTTGGGGTTAAGATGCTTGAAACTTGAAAGCTTTATTAGGGTAGAAAGATTCTCTCATTTATGTCGTATGATTTTAACGTGATGCGGAATACTAACATTCACCACGGTTTTATTGACGATCCAAGCCGTTTGATTTGTAAAACTTGATGTGTCAATCGCCTGTGCAAACATTAAGATTATTCAATCATTGATAGAAGTTTGATTTTTTATTTTATTTTTCAAATGGTATGATACTTCATTGATAATAATAAAGAAAATACAGAAAACGGATAGTCATTCCAAGAGAGGGGATATAGCAAACCACAAAGGATGCCTAAATACCATGCACAACATCCAGGACCGCACACAGTCATGCCTGTTTTAATATCGATTATGCAGCATAGATTTTAGATCTCAACAAGCTGCACACAAATCGCATCAAGGGATTGAACAAATGTGTTAATGCATTATTTATTTTTTGAAAAGATGTTTAGCTACTTGTAATCTTGAATTTTAATACTAATCTAGTTTTTTTCCCCAAAATTTTAACACTTGTAGCGATAAATACGGAACGAAACTCGTAAACATGCTGGTAACAATACCTTAATCGGTGCAGTATTTAGAACCTTTAATGTACTGAACAAATTATTAGAAAACCAGTGTGAAGCATTTGTGTTTTGTGTTCTTGATTATCTTTGCAACGATGCTACGGCCACCGCATTGTTCCACCATACAAGTCCACTGCATGCCACGTGGAGCGCACTCCAGATCCCACAAAAATACAAAAAAAAAAAAATCCATAAATTTTAATTTTTTTTAAAAAGATTATGGGACCATTTAAAAAATTAACTCCAACGGATCGCTAGGTATCTTTTCTGAATTTGTACTGGCGAAACTAAACAGTTGAGCAATTTCGCCTCTATAAATTCAGAAAACATATTTACCAGTATCCGTTGGAGCTGATTATTTACAAGGTCCCATAAAAAATAATTTCAAAATTTACGAATATTGTTCTACATTTTTATGGGGCCGGAATAACTATGAGAGTGGACCCCACTAACCGTGCGCTAGACATATGCGGTTAGTGTGTGAGGTGGTCCTAGTTTTTATCATCTTTGCACATTTCGTACGTACCTGCCATACACGTTTTACTCTTGCGGTAGGAAAGAGGACAAGAGCTCGGTTATATGGAAAGAGGACACAAGTGGTCCTAGACTTTTCTGATATCAACTGTAGCCTCTATTTTTGGGTTATATTCTCCTGTTATTTGTCTTTGTTTTATTTGGGTTGTATTTACTCGTTTTCAACGCAACATGTAGATAATGTATAAGTAGATGCTATTGGTCCGATTGATTTAGTTAGAGACTACTACTATATGCCTAATGAAGATGCACTTAGGCCATGATTACCATATGCTTGAAAGCATGCATTTTTTGGGATGCACAGTATCGTGGGGTAGCTTGCGTGCATATCCGATACCTCGACGTAATCCCTAAAGCTCCTCCTACAGTCACTTCATGCTTACGCATGAGGGCGAGGTGGTTTCAAGAATTGCTGACGATGAGAATCGAACCTAAAATTTTAAAAAAGAACAAGCCCTAAATCCCAGGTTAAGACTACTAGGTCAAGCCCTTAGAGTTAAGATCTTTGAAAGCTTTATTAGGGTAGAAAGATTTCTCTCATTATGTCATATGATTTTATTGACAATCCAAGCCGTTTGATTTGTAAAACTTGATGTGTACATCAATCGCCTGTGCAAACATTAAGAGTAGTCAATCATTGATAGAAGTTTGATTGAATCATGCTTGTTTAAATGTCGAGATTATGCAGCATAGATTTTAGATCGATCTCAACAAAGCTGCAAACAAATCGCATCAAGGGATTGAACAAATGTGTTAATGCATTATTTATTTTTTGAAAAGAAGTTTAGCTACTTGTAATCTTGAATTTTAATACTAATCGAGTTTTTTTTTTTCCTTCAAAATTTTAACACTTGTAGCGATAAATACAGAACGATACTCGTAAACATGCTAGTAACATTACCTTAATCGGTATAGTATTTAGAACCTTGAACGTACTCAACAAATTATTAGAAAACCAGTGTGATGCATTTGAATTTTGTGTATGTTCTTGATTATCTTTGCAACAATGCTACGGCCACCGCATTGTTCCACCACACAAGTCCATCGCACGTCACGTGGAGCCCACTCCGGAGTCAGAAAACGTACCTACCAATATCCATTGGAGTTGCTTTTTTACATAGATCTATAAAATAATAATTTTAAAATTTATGAGTATTATTCTAAATTTTTGTGGGGCCCATTCCAGCCTCGTTATGAAAGTGGACCCCATTAACTGTGCGGTAGACATATGTTGTGAGGTGGTCCTAATTTTTGTTATCTTTGCGCATTGTGTTAGTGGCGGAGTTACCTTGGGGCCCGGGGTGGCCACACCCCCCCAACCCCTTCAATACCCCCGAGTTTTAAAATTTTTATTTTGTACATACCTAATTTTGAATATTATAGATAATTATTCATGTATAGCTATTTATAATTTTAATAATTTTGGTTTGATTTGATAAAAAATCGGTTATTTTGCATTTTCATTTCTCAAATTTTTTTAATAAATAAAAAATAATCACATGACTGTTGAAGTTGTCCAAAGAAAAAAACAAACTGATTGGTATATTTTAACTGCATTAGGCTAAAATCCTTTCAATAGACAAATGTAATGTATTGTGTAAAACAAAAAATTTATCATGTAATAAGTATACGTTTCAATAAAAAATAGATGTATATTAATTCGGCCCCCTTCGGATCAAAATTTTGGCTCCGCAACTGTGTGTACCTATCGTACACGTTTTACTCTTGGGGTAGGAAAGAGGACAAGAGGTCGGTTATATGGAAAGAGGACAAGTGGTCCTAGACTTTCTGATATCAACCGTAGCTAGGACCACCACTTGCTCCACCGCATGGGCACCGCAAAAATGCGAAAATATATATATCCATAACTATTTATGGGATCTCGTGAAATATCAACTCCCACGGATATCGAAAAGTATGTTTTTTGAATTTGTAGGGCGAATACGAATTCAAAAAACATACCTATCGATATCCCTTGGAGCTGATTTTTTTTATGGCCCCGTAAATAATTATCTTAAAATTTATGGATATTTTTTCGCATTTTTGTGGGGTCCGTGGTGGGCCCCACATGATGTGCGGTGGACCAAATGCGGTGGTCCTATAAACTTTCTGTTCTGATATACAACTAGGACCACCGCATGGGCCACTGTTTGTCTAAATTTAGATCGTAGTCGATGAATCGACTAGGAATTGGGTGAGTGCTGGAATATGAGTGTTTATGGTGGCGGAGTTTGGTTCCCTGCCGTATTTCAGGACTTCTCTGGAAGCAAACTTAGTGAAGTGAATGGAGATGGAAGAAAAGTAACAAAATGGACTTTATTACTTCTCAAAGTAGAAGTCAGTCGACTACAACAAATAGCCGAGTAGACGGTTTAAGTTACAAGCTACTTCTAGTGCAGGAAAAGTAAAGTACAGATAAAAAGTAAAAGCCTTTGGGCAGTGAGGGTCCAGAATTCGTCTTCTCATCTTGTACTTATAGGCTTCACTTCGATTAGGGATTCGAACTTGGCGGCATTCCCTCCAGAAATTTGAATCAGGCGGTTACACTTCCTAAATCTTCGCTTGTAGTCGTCTCTTTCAACTGCCTCTGTCAACTGCTTGGTCCATGATTTGCTTGTAATTTCCTTGATGGACGCGTGTCCTTTATTTTAGACACTACTTCTTTAACCGTCAACACATCTGCCAATAACCATTGCATAATGTTTTATTAAATATCAATCCATTTACTGTTACCATGTGTCACTTTATGACTCGATCAATCATATTGGACCATCGTGTTACCATTTGGCCTAGTCGATCTCTTTGGGCCAAATTATGGTGTAAACAATGCCCCCCTATTTACCTGAGTTAAGAATTAACTTTGGTAAATAATCTCTGAGTATCACCGTCTATATAAAGCGGAGTACTTTGAATTTTAGGGCACGAAATTTTCCATCACAAACTTCTCGCACCCTGTTCGACCTCTCATGGCTTCGAAGAACAAATTGAAAGCTTCCAACACCCTTGTTGAAAACCCTCCTTCAGAATCGTCCGCAGATGATGTTCCACGCTTCCCAGAGCTGTACCGAGGTGACATTAATCAAAACTCACAAGTCTTAATTCACAATGAGAATAACAGTTCTCTTTGTATGCTGGGTCCGGTCTTCTCGTCGGCCATGCCAGACGGCTTTCCAGAGGTTTACCCCGTAATAGAGCGTGATCCTCTTTTATTACAACATTCATCCCTTGAGTGGGCTGGTTGGGGTAAGAATGCTTGTCTCCGTTCCTGGCCTTACACTGTTGAATCAGGATGGGTAGACTGGGTAAAACGCATGACGAAATTTCTCTTCGCGGACTGGAAGAAAATGGGAATTCGTGAGACCATTGAACTTTCTCAGTTTCCCTTGGAGATGAACTCTGAGCTTTTGGCTGCTGCCGCTTGCTTTTGGTCCAAATCGTCAAATACTCTAGTTCTTCATTGTGGTTTGTTGTCCCCAACTATTTTGGATATATCCCACTTGACTGGCCTTTCTTCCTTAGGCTGTGAGGTAAATGCTCTTCTTACCCCTGATGCGTATGATCCACCATTTACGGTTCCATCTACAGGGGTGAGTTACTCTAAGTGGTTACAGACCTATTTTAAGGCAAAAGCATCTGCACCTGCTTTCCATGAAAAAATAGCATTTTACCTTTTTTTGGATTTGTAGATTCCTTTTGGCAGTCCCTGGACTTAAGGTGACTAAGGAATACGTTAATTTGGCCATCTGTATGGCACAGGCGAAAAGATTGGCCTTAGCGCCATTTGTGCTTGGATCCCTATATAAAAGGATGTTTACATTTGTTGAAAAGAAAATTGCAACCTCTTGTGGTGGTCCTTTCTGGATTTTTCAGGCCTGGCTATATGCATATTTTCCTCAACTTAGGCCCAAAATGAACAATCGCCTTAGGGCCGACGAAGATCCACAAATGCAAACGTGTCGTAGTGTACTTTTTAGGCTTCAGTACTCACAGAGAGGAATCCTCTTTTCAGAGGTATTTTACCTTTTTCTATGAGGACAAGAAAGATAATTGGCCTATTTTCTACCCTTTTGACAAGTTTGAGTATGCCTCTGAAAGGCTAAGGCCAAGTTTTGGGGATATTCCGATGGCATCTCCTCAACTGACAGAAAAAATGGTACATGCCAAACGGTTATTTTGGGCAAGCATCCTTCTACCTCGATTCATCCCAGTTGGTTTTGCCCTGAATAGTACCCCCTATGGGAATTGTAGTTATGAGAACTATTCCCCTTGTCAATTTGCTCGTCAATTCGGTTTGGTACAGGGCGTGCCTATGCCTTTCGTTCATCCAGATATCACTGAGATGTCTGCAAGCAGGCTATCGATAAAAACAAAAGATGCTCAACTGATTTCAATGATGGTTAACAACTTTCACCATCGTGTGAAAGCTTTCAAACTTTCAGATTTTAAAGTCAGTGATGGGACTACTGCTGCCTTTGATGAATGGTGGTCGACCATGAAAGCCATCTATTTTGGAGCTCCACTCAAAGATTGCCTTTACAGGCTTGATCCGGAGTATAAATCTCTTCAAGACAAGGCTGGTAAGTTGATTCTATTATTAAATAGATTTTTGTCCCACTCACCACATTACTAACATGTTTTTCAAATCAGAGGAAGCTGCTCGATTGCCTGAAGAGGCTTCCAAAGCCATTGTTCCTCAAGCTGAAGCAATCTCTCCCATATCTTCGGTGCCACTTGAGAGCTCCAAGAAAAGGAAAGCAAAAGTAGTCGAAATCTCACAGTTGACTCCAACGAAGAGGACTCTAAGAACTAAATCAACTGATCAAAAGACTTCTAAAAGTCTTTGTATTACTGAAGGACCTAAAAAACAGGCTGTGCCTGATGAAGCCCCTACTCCAAAGAGGCAGTCGAAGAGGAACCAAGCCACCAAACCAAAGGTATGCTTGTTACTCATTATTTCTTGTAATCGTCTATCTTCATTCTTATTTTCCTTTTCTCAATCGCAGAAAGGGAAAGGCACTAAGATTGTGGATGCCTTTGAAGATGAAGATGACGAAAGAAGATCCTCCAAGTCGTCACATTCAGTAGGGGAAACAGTAGATACTGAACTTGCAATTGATCAATTCGTCTTTGGTGATACTGCTGTTTCCAATCCCCTGAACCAAACTGAAGAAATACCGAAGTTGCAGGGCCATCCTTCGTGTCAGGAGAACCCTTTATTGCAAGAGGATGATCTTTTCATGCAGGTCAATGAGGGTACAAGTTCAATACCAAATGAGCTTGTCTTTGAGCTCAATGTTGATCCATCATGCCGAAAGCCTGATCACACTGAATCAGACCAAAGCATTCCAAACTTTAGGAAAAAGAAAGAAAAGATACTCTTTATCTGCAACCCCAATGAAATGAAACAAAACTTCTCAAGGAAAACTTGGACATTATTTCACTGATAAATGTGCCTGTTTTGGAAGGCCAACATGACACAACTCAGCACCAATTGGCTGAGAAGAATTTACAAGTTGAACCCGCAAAGAGTCCTGTTCATATGAAGGAAGCCCCTGCTGCTCTCAACCAAGAGGAGGGTGTTGCCTCTAGTCCTACTGGCAATCAAGATGCCCCAATCATTTCAGTGCCAGTTACATCCACTCCTGTACCTTTCTCTGTTACAACAACCCCTGCTGTTGAGGCATCACCTAGGTCAGTAAACAAAGCTGGGCCTATCATAATTGAGACAGACACTTCAGAACAAGCCAAGTCGTCTAGTAATTCACTAGACCAACTGATGGAGGCGATGAAGACTACCTCACAGGCATTCCGATCTCTTACTGAAGTGTCAGGATCTAACAGTCCTTTCTCTTTCCTCCAATATGATGACAATACGCAAAAGGAAATCCAAAGCTTCTTTGATTTCCTAAAATTTCCCTATGAAGAGCTGGTGACTACAAAGTCTACAGCATTCTCCACCTGTGTTGAGTTCCTGATTCAAAAGCATGTGTTTCCCCTTAGGGAACAAGTTGCTCTTGAGAACTTTGCCTCCTTACTAAATGATGATTTCACCCTTTAGATACTATCGAGGAGATTAAGCGAAGCAGGAGTTAATTAATAATCATCACGGTATGTCGATTGACTATCAACCATGCATGAAGCGAGGCTTCGACTTTAAAGTCAAGACTTGTTGTCATTGATCAAGAAGAGCAAGGTTGCTCATCTTTGCTCAGTCAGACTGAAAAAGAGGGTCTTCTGCAGACAGCCAGTCAACTTGACACTGACTTCAAACATTTGGCAGAAGAAGGAAAAGGGGTTTCAGTTCATGTCTCAGCTGCTCAAGTAGATCTGCAGAGGAACAGTCTGAAACGAGATGAACTTGTGGCTAAATGGGAGACTTTCAAGTCTTTCTTTATCCGTATTTGACTGTGACCATGAAACTTTAAAGTTTCTTTTGCTTGTAACTGAATAGTCGACTATGACTTTCTTCTAAAGTAGTCAATTTTGTTAACAGCATATAACTCTAAGTATTGTGCCAATGCATATTTGGCCTCTATAAAAGGCTAATTTTGAATGAATGATTCTTTGGCTCGAAAATAACCATTACCCTGATTGGTCAAAAATTAAGTGGACCTCTTATGGCCCAATACCCTTAATATTGGGTTTTCAATAGGAGAATGGGCTCACAATACTTAATCCTGTAACTTCAGCACGCACCATTACATCATGTACTGACGTTTCCCCTTACTTTGGGGAGCATGCACAATAATTGATGACGGTTTAAGTACAACACTAGACGCCGTTTCAGAAGTGAATTATTACTTCTTCTGGCGTTGTCTCTTCGGTTTTCAAAATGGCAACTGGATACATGTCTCATTATCTGCCACGTTGCTAGATTTCCTCGGGATTAACTGTCAACAATGCACATCTCTAAACCTCCTTTTGGTTTATAAATATTAACTCTGAGATAGTGCAGTCTCACTATCCTTTCAAACTTAAAAATGGCGGGCAAACTTCCTGAGCATAACCTTCATTCTCCACTTTCTTCTCAAATCACCCCTGACCATATCAAGCAACTAGCCGAAGAACTGAAGTGGGTCCTTATGGAGGACCATAACGAGTGCAAGAGGAAGATCCAGGCCATCCACGATAGAGTGGAAGGGATGGCTCTTCGCTTGGAAAAAATGGAATCGGCTGTCAAACTGATGGTGATCAACTGGGACACCATCGACTACCGTCCGGCTGCAGCCGATCTGGACAACATCAGGACCTCCATGTGTGGCACCTCCGGACAGTGGAAGGAATGGCCTAAGAAATAGGCCCCTTCTCGTTGGAGCTCTCCTGGTGCTTACTAGTATTTTTTTTAGATCTCTCTTGAGATCTTTTCCATTTTCTTTTAGGTCCTTTTTGGGACCTTTTCTTTTCTTTTCTCTTCTGTTAGATCCCAGTTGGGATCTTTTATTTTGCCTTTTTCTGTTAGATCCCATGTGGGATCTTTCGTTCAGTCTTCTGTATTGCTACCATCCATAGGTAGCTTTATTAATATAAGCGTTTTTAATTCATATTCTCCCACATGGAAGGAAAATAATGTTTCAAATACTTACCATTTATGGATCTTTCATGTGAGATCCCCTCAATGGACTCCAGATGATATGCACCTGCTCGCAGAACTCGAGCAACACGAAATGGACCTTCCCAATTTGGTGACCATTTTCCAAATATGCCTTTCTTTTCTTTGCATCGATTGGAAGAATTGTTTTCCAAACTAAATCTCCGACTGCGAATGACTTTTCTCTAACTTTTTTGTTGTAGGTTCGCTCTAACCTCTTCTTTTGAGCTTGCATATGATTTAATGCATTCAATCTGCTTTCTTCTATGCTATCAATATCCAAATACATGGCCTCTTCATATTGCAGGCTTGGATCATAATGGCGTGCCACTCGTAATGATTGCACGTTGATTTCAACTGGCAAGACTGCTGCATGGCCATAAACGAGTTCAAAAGGAGTAACTTTGGTACTAGTTCTCTGTGATGTTCTGTATGCCCACAATACTCTGGGTAAAAGATCATGCCACTCTCTTGGATTGTCATCAATCATTTTAGACAAAGTGTTTTTAATAATCTTATTAGTCGATTCGACTTGCCCATTGGCTTGAGCATAGTACGGGGTGGAATTTACAATTTGTATTCCATATTTTTGTGTATACTGAATAACTTCTCTACCGTTGAACACAGAAGCCTGATCAACAGTAATAGTTTCAGGAATCCCAAACCTACACAAAATGTATTCTTCAATGAAATTGATTACTTGTTTTTGTGAAACACCTTTCAAAGGTATTGCCTCGGTCCATTTGGTGAAATAATCAGTTGCCACTACAACAAATTGATGCTGTAATGAGGATGCTGGATGAATTTCACCAATCATGTCAATAGCCCAACCTCTGAACGGCCAAGGCTTTATAATCGATTGCAACTGATGTGCAGGAATCCTTTGAATGGGTCCGTGTTTTTGACATTCTTGACATCCCTTAGCATACCGAATACAATCAGCCCTGATGGTTGGCCAATAGTATCCATGTCTCTTAATTAACCATCTCATCTTATCACCAGCCTGATGAGAACCACAAGTTCCTTCATGAACTTCACCCATAACTCTCATCGACTGAACTTTGCTCACGCACAACAACAGTAGACCATCAGATGTCTTCCTGTACAAATCATCTCCCAACAGGATGTAATTAACTGATCTACATCTAATTGTCCTTTCCGTTTTTACGTTAGGATTGTCTAAATAATTTTTTATTGGACTCATCCAATCCTCAGATATATCAATGACCAATGCGTCCAAACGACTATTATCCTTTTCCATTGAAAAAGGTAGAAATCGTCTTTGAACTTTAATTATTTTTTCATTAAACCCTTCAGGAATTTTAACTCCTGAGGCTGTTTGAGCCATTTGATTGGCTTCACCATTTTCAATCCTCAATATATGATGAAAAGAGATTTCATCAAAACTCTGCACGAGGCAATTGACTTTGTCTAATTGTAAACTTAATAAAGGATGGTTGCACTTGTATTGCCCTATAATCTGTCGGATAACTAATTGTGAATCACCAGAAACCTTCAGGCAACGTATATTCAATTCTTTTGCTATTTCCAAACCTATAATTAAGGCTTCATATTCTGCTTGATTATTGGTCAATATCCTACTTTCATCCAATTGGAAAGAGAATTGAAACATCTCCCCCTTGGGTGATATTAGAACTATTCCAGCTCCAACCCCAATATCTGTTTTTGAACCATCAAATGACAATTCCCATGGCTTCAATTCGATTACATGTATCTCAAAAGTATCCTCCTCTAGAGGCAAATTTGGATGCTCGGCTAGGAAGTCAGCCAAAGCTTGCCCTTTAACTGCCTTTTGAGGCACATATTCAAAATCATACTCGACAAGAGCCAATATCCATTTTCCTTGCCTGCCCCTCAAAATGGGCCTGGACAGAATATACTTGATTACATCTGTTTGAGCAATGATTTGTACCTTCGCTGGTAACAAATAATGCCTTAACTTAATCGCAGAAAAATATAAAGCCAAACAAATCTTTTCAACAGACGAATATCTAGTCTCACATTCATTCAACCTTCTACTCAAATAATAAATTGACTGCTCACGGCCCTGATCATTATCTTGTGCCAATAAACTTGCAATCGATTCGTGTGTTGCTGAAATATACAACTTTAATGGTCTTCCATTTATTGGAGGTACCAAAACAGGAGGTGTTACCAACGCTTGTTTCAATTTATCAAAGGCCTCTTGATGTACCTGTTCCCATTTGAAATCTTTTCTGATTTTAATTTTAATAACGGAGAGAATGCCATTGTTTTTCCAGATAGGTTGGCAATGAATCTTCTCAGAAAGTTAATTTTCCCTAAGAACTGTTGAAGTTCCTCTTTATTAGTTGGAGGCTGCGCTTTTAAAATAGCATCAGTCTTGGTTTTATCAATTTCAATCCCTTTTTGGTGCACCAGAAACCCTAGGAAATTACCTGCTGTAACACCAAATGCACACTTTAAGGGATTCATTTTTAGACCATAATGTCTCATCCGTTCTAAGGTTTGCCTAAGATGATATAAATGCTCATCGACTGAATTAGACTTAACCACAATATCATCAATATAAACTTCTAAAAACTTATGGAGAAAATCATGAAAAATTAAGTTCATGACCCTTTGATAGGTTGCTCCTGCATTTTTCAAACCGAACGCCATGACTACCCATTCAAATGTTCCTATATACCCACGGACACCTAAATGCTGTTTTATGGGTATCCTCTTTTGATATGTATATTTGGTTATAACCCGCATTGCCGTCCATGAATGACAGCATTTGATAACCTACTGATGCATCGACTAGTAAGTCAGCAACAGGCATCGGGTACTCATCTTTGGGTGATGCTGTGTTAAGATCTCTAAAGTCCACACAAACCCTGACTTTTCCATTCTTCTTCATAACTGGAACAACATTTGAAACCCATTCAACATATTTTACTGGTCGGATAAATTTAGCTTCAAATAAACGTTCCATTTCTTTCTTGACTTGAGGAAGGACATCATCTTTCATTCTCCTAGGCGCCTGTTTAAAAGGTACATAATTTTCTTTAATAGGAATTTTATGCTCTACCAATGCTCTATCTAATCCAGGCATTTCATCATAATTCCAAGCAAAACAATCTTTAAATTCAAGCAACAAATACTTAAACTTTTCCTTTATTTCATCAGGCAAAGTAGCATTGACATAGGTAATTCTAGGGTCTCCTAGGTTTACCTCTTCCGTAGGGTCTTTAACATGGGCTTTATCATCGTCTAACTTAGCCGGTGCAGGCTTTAAATCTGCTAACCCTAACTCTTTCATAGTTAACGGGCTATCATCAAAAACACATTCAGCCCAATTACAAGAAATAGGCTCGTCTGCCTGCAATTTCCTATCAACAAGAAGAGAAAATAGCTTTTAAAAGTGGCTTTAACAGTAGCCTAACTCTTCATTTCCCAAATTCAACATGTTTCTAAACATTACACACTTGTGGTTTCTTCTCGGCAGGCCTTGTAACAATATTAGGCCTGATGCAATCCTTACTTAACTCTTGGAATCCTTCCTTAATGTAGGCGAGGAATTGACTCTCAGTAGCATCAACTCCAGCAGACTTCACCTCTGTATCTTCTATCTTCAAAGGCCAAAGATGCTCCTTATAAAGGTCTGCTTCCACGTTGTTGGTTTCTGCTTTGAATGGTTGCTGGTCCGCCCAAAAGACCTCCATTCCTGCTGACTCCTCTTGCTTCAAAAAGATCAAAGCCTGGTGCAAAGAAGATGGTACACGACCATTTATATGTATCCAGTCCCTGCCTAACAAGGCATTGTAATTGGATGATGAATCGATTACAAAAAATGTTGCATTCATTTTCCTTGTGCCAACTTGTAATTGAAGGGATATAACCCCTTTAGCAGGAGAACACCCACCAGCGAAGTTACCAACAGTAACCTCAGTTGGTATCAGGTCTTCATTTGTCTTGTTTAACAGTTTCATCATACGTGAGGGCAAAATATTAACTACTGCCCCGTTGTCGACCAGCACTTTTGAAACAGGCTGGCCGTTCATATTAATTTTTACGTACAACGGTTTAAGATGCCTTATTGAGGCATCATTAGGGGATCTAAGGATAACCACTTTGTTTCCTTTCTGATGCACATCTAGTGCAATTAACTGTGAATTAGAACACTCTTCTTTTTCGACTATTTTCACAGTCGACTGTGTTGTATCTTCCACATCTCCTACCAATTCCATAGGTTGATTTTGCCTTAAAATGTTTAGGCAAGACTACAATCATGTTACATTGGAGATTAGTAGGTACTGACCGAATTGAATTGCGGCCAAACTCTCCCCAAATGTTGCAGAGTTTTGTGGGGATGGGGACGCATCTTTGATTATATCTTGGTCTGAACCATCATCCATGAGGTCATCATCGTCTGCCTCCATCAACTTTTGAAACTCCTCCATCTTTTCTTCAAACTCTGCTTCAATTCTTTCTTCCCTTTTGGCTGAGCAGATGACTTGGAAGAAACTTCATTATTGCTGTCTTGCCCCCCATGCTTGGGGATTGACTGCTTCTGAACGCTAGTCTCTCCCTGATCTCGCGTCCACACCATATTTGAAGCCTTAGGAGGCTCTGTTCTTTCTCTAGGTTCCAAAACATGCACCCATGGATCACTATAAGCCCTGGCTGCAAATTTCCTTTGAAGCCTTCTCTTTTGTGACGTTGACACCTTAGTATACCACCCATCCGCTGGAAACTTGGGATGGCTGAGTTCACTCCACTCTTCATGATCATGATTAGGAGGTACGACCATCCTGGGTTGGTGTCCCCCATATCCATAGGGACCTCCGCCTCTTGGTCCGATGCCTCTCCTATGGCCAGCGCCCCTGTGGTTTGGGTATCTCCCTCGACTGGAAATTGGTATCCAACCGCTTCAAGATCACGGTGAGAAGGTACTCCAGGCCTTGCAGGCACAACTGGGTTGCCTCTAAACAGGAAAGGTCCGTCATCCGGTCCGTAACAATGTTCCGACTCTATTCGATTAAAGAGTCCTGGATCGATGCCTTCATAGATCAATTTAGCACCAACATAGATCTGGAGATCATTGCCACCCATGGTGTTGAATCTGAGCCCAGACTTTGAAAAAGCGCTTCTATGCTCCTTTTCTGCTATGATTGCCTCCCCATGTTGGACTTCTCGTCCACACCTGAGACACAGATAATCATTAGGGAATCGTGGGTAATGGGACTCTTCATCGGTCTCCACTTGACCTTCCTCTCTTTGTTTTTTCCTATCAACAGTCGACCCCAGCCTTTTAGCCAGGCCGGCTGTCACCATATTAACTTCAACCTTGGGAAATGGGTTTGCATCAATACCCATTGCATCTTTGTCGCCCTTAGCATATTGCAACATCCCTTTCTGGATCAAATCCTGCACACAGTTACGAAATGTAACACAATTGTTAGTATTATGTCTGAACGAATTATGCCACTTACAATATTCTTTTCCTTTTTTCTCTTTGTCAGAAGGAATAATATGTCCAGTACTCAATGTGATGAACTTTTGTTTCAGTAATTCATCAAATATCTGATCAGCCTGTGCTAAGTCAAAGGAGTACTGCCTATAATTTGCTTGCCCCCCACGCTTGTTTGGTTGGGAAGAAGGCATGTTCATTGGTTTTTCTGTTTTAATTAACGTGTCACAAATTATTGGATTTTTCCCAATAACTTGTGTGCTACACCAATTTCAATGTCTCCTTCAACATCTTGATAGTATGTACCCAGAGATGTGTTTTTTAACTGTTCCTCCTCTTGGAGAATGGCTTCAAACTGTGCAGCCCTCATTGAAAGTTCAAATAGATCTTTGAAATTAGATCCATTGAATTGTTTCTTAAAGTTAAACTCAAGCCCATCTTGGGCTATTCTAACTATTTCAATTTCGGGCACATTACAATGACATTGATTTCTCAACCTTTTAAACCTGGTCAAGAACTGCTCTGCTGTCTCAGTTGGAACTTAGCCAAATCGGCAATTGAAACCTCCGGTTCATGTCTAAAGTACTGGGCATGAAATTGCTCTTCCATGTCTTGCCATGTGTGAATAGAATTAGCAGGCAAACTAAAACCATGTAAACGCTATTTTAGTTAATGCATGTGGGAAAAGTTTCAATTTCATGACATCGTCTAGACCAAATTCACCTAACTGAAGGTAAAATCTGCCTATGTGCTCTATTGTGGATTGATTTTTTGTACCACTAAAGAGTGACAGTTCAGGAATTTTAAAGTTTCTTGGTAACGGAATATTATCAACCCAATACGGATAGGGTTTTCTAAACATGGGCTTTTCAACCCTTCGTAACCCTGGACCATACATATCTTGGATAACTTCCATTATTTGATTCCTATTAATATTCACAAAATCCTGCCCTATTTACGTTCACGGGATCTAAGTTTCTACAACCATTTGGAACCGTTTGCGGCATGTATGCTGGTATATTCTGAGCGTTACCATTGCCATTATTTGGCAAGGCATGTACATAGAAACCATTATTGTTACCGTTGTTTGGTAATTGCCCGTTTCCATTGCCATTGTTTGGCAGAGTTTGATTATGCTGGCCGTTACCACTGCCATAATTTGGCACTGTTTGAGCAATATTTCCCATATTCTGACGGTTACCGTTACCATGGTTTGGCATAGTCACATATCGGCCATTACCTACAACATTAGCCCCTGCAAAATCTTGTTGGGAATTTTGATTGAAATTATTAAGACCATTACACTGGCCATAACCACTTCCATTCCCGATTTCATATGTGGAAGGTATATTTTGGTAGAAACTAGTCGGTCTAACAGTAGCAGTTGACCCAACAATGGGTTGATTAGGCATTCCAATATTTGTTTCAAACGTAGGATTTGAATATACCTGTGGAGGGGTTCTTCTGATTGTGTCAACAGAAGTAATCTATTCATGAACCACGCCGTTTACATCAACGTCCACAATGGACGGAGAAGTAACTACCCTTCTCAATAGGGTAATCAATTCTTGTGCTGCCTCGTCTTCCGGATTAGACAAGACTTGTGCCAATTGCCTAGTAAGGCTTTGCACGTTGATTGGTGGATTAGAGCCATTTCCGTGGCCAGTCTCTGGCATCCTTTGTTCAGGATGCGTTCCGCTATCATTCTGAGTCTCCATACTTTCGTTTTGAGACTCTGTTGGACGGTCGCCTTGCTTTCTTGTAGTTGGTGCCATTACTTCTAAATTAGTAAGTAGCCCCTCCTTCTAGCGCCAAAGCTGTTTGTCTAAATTTGGATCGTAGTCGATGAATCGACTAGGAATGGAGTGACTGGAATATGAGTGTTTATGGTGGCGGAGTTTGGTTCCTTGCCGTGTTCAGGACTTCTCTGGAAGCAAACTTAGTGAAGTGAATGGAGATGGAAGAAAAGTAACAAAATGGACTTTATTACTTCTCAAAGTAGAAGTCAGTCGACTACAACAAATAGTCGAGTAGACGGTTCAAGTTACAAGCTAATCCTAGTACAGTAAAAGTAAAGTACAGATAAAAAGTAGAAGCCTTTGGGCGATTGAGTGGGGGTCCAGAATTCGTCTTCTCATCTTGTACTTATAGGCTTCACTTCGATTAGGGATTCGAACTTGGCGGCATTCCCTCCAGAAATTTGAATCAGGCGGTTACACTTCCTAAATCTTCGCTTGTAGTCGTCTCTTTCAACTGCCTCTGTCAACTGCTTGGTCCATGATTTGCTTGTAATTTCCTTGATGGACGCGTGTCCTTTATTTTGGACACTACTTTTTTAACCGTCAACACATCTGCCAATAACCATTGCATAATGTTTTATTAAATATCAATCCATTTACTGTTACCACGTGTCACTTTATGACTCGATCAATCATATTGGACCATCGTGTTACCATTTGGCCTAGTCGATCTCTTTGGGCCAAATTATGGTGTAAACAGCCACCCTCACTGGAAAGATATTACAACGTGCATGCATGTGATTTAACACGTTTTTCACTTGGAGATGAAATGAGGACAAGAGTGTCTGTGAAAAAATTACGCTAATTTCTTAATTAGCTCGACTGCCTTCAAATTGGGTTGGGCCATGCACCGAAGTTTCCACTATAAATTCCATACATACAGTGGGAGAAAAGCGCAAGCAGCAAAAGTGAAAAATCATATCATATCAATAGCTAATCAATCAACTAGACGGTACTACGTAGGAGAGAAAAATGGCGTTGGCGTTGGCATTGCCAAGGTTTGTGGCGATCCAATCAAAATTCCAAACCTACTTGCGCTACGTTAACGAGGATGGGAAGTAACATGGGTTTCTCCAATTCAGTGGAGAGGAGATCGTGAGCCCATATACAAAGTTCCAAATCGAGACGGCGAGCAATGGTGATCATGGATTTGTTCACATAAGATGCTGTTACAACAACAAATACTTGGTGGCTAAGTCAATCTCCGACGACTCCTACATTATTGCAGGGGCTGATGAACCTAATGAAGACCAGTCCCAATTGTCATGTACGTTGTTCGAGCCTATTCAAATAGATGGTGAAGGAGGTACTGGTAGTAGTAGTACTACTACTACTGCTGCTCGATTTCGCCACGTTCAGCTCGGGCAATATTTAACCTACCCGGTGACCAACAACATGGCGTACAAGGCCTGCCTAGTCGCAGAATCATCGTCCACTAATTCTGAAGGGCTTGATGTTTTCAGTATAATGGATTGGGAATCACTGTTGATATTGCCCAAATACGTCGCGTTCAAGGGGGACAATGGCCTGTACCTCAAGGGCCACTGGATCTCGGGACACAAACACCAGTATCTGGAGTTCTCGTGCAGCGACAACGGAGATGAGTCGGTTGGGAACGAGGTGTTCTTCACTAAAGATGGAAGCGTCCGCATCAGGAACAATCACTTTGACAGATTCTGGAGGCGCAACACTGATTGGATCTGGGCTGACACATATGACACCACCAGCAACGACTTGAACACGTTGTTCCAGCCCGTGAAAGTTGGTGACAACATCGTCGCTCTCCGCAATTTGGGTAACAATAGATTCTGCACGAGGCTCACTGCCGACGGCAAGACGAATTGTCTCAATGCTGCATCAACCACGATTTCCAAGGAGACACGCATGGTGGTTGAAGAGCTTATTATCTCAAGGGAAATTTACAACGTCAATTTTCGCCCCCTGGATGCGAGAATCTACAACCAGAACATCATTGTGCTGGCAACTCAACCTGCCACTAACTCTACAGAAGAAACCCACACTTCAACACTCAACTTGACGTATACAGACACAAAGAGCAGAACTTGGAATGGCAGCGTTTCGTTGAAGCTAGGCGTGGAAATAAGTATCGACTCGGGCATTCCACTCATAGAAGAAGGAAAGATTGTAGTTACTACTGAGTTTACCGGAAGTTACGAGTGGGGCGAAACTGTGTCAACAGAGACTCAAGTGGAGAGTAACTACACGGTCCCCGTGCCGCCAATGACCAAAGTCACGGTAAGCCTCCTGGCGACACAGGGTTCGTGCGACGTTCCGTTCTCTTATACTCAGCGTGACACGCTTATGAACGGTGAGAAACTCATCCAGAACCTTGACGATGGTGTTTACACTGGCGTCAACTGCTTCAACTTCTACTACGACACCAAAGAAGAACCACTGTGATATGGAAATGCGGTTACCGAATAAATTTTTTAGTGTGGTGGCATGTTATTGTTGTTGTTGATAAGTGTTGTTGTTGTTGAGTCAATAACGGTTTTTGTGGGTGATTACTACTTAAAACCCTCACGAGACTTCACTCGTCCTACCGGAACTGTCCGGGGGTTTAAAAGAACTATCCATTTTAATTTGATTTCATTAGTTGCATTTGTTTTGGTTTGTTTGAAACTAGCAAAGTGTAACTTTGGGGATGTGATAAGTGTTTACATGCACCTAGTTAATCTCCTTAACCTATATTGTGCTTGTCAATTTAAATGGTTACATGGTACTCTTTATTTGATTTTCAAGATTGCACGTCACTCGGGTCGTTTGGATAAAATTGGGCTTTAAATTATAAATTTAAAGGGAAAATAACGGTTCATGACGTGTTTTGATAATTAATACCCGCCAAAGACATGCTGAAAACATTTGTTAATGCTGAAAAATGTCTTTAGCTGATATTAATTATCAAAACACGTCATTAGCCGTCATTTACCCAAATTTAAAGGTTCGAAGACGTGACTGGATTGCAATCCGAGAAAACCCAACATATTATATGGCATAATTTGGAGGCTTTAGCGATCGAATGGGCTTTATTTGAATTCAATTGATGGGAAGTTAGTTCACGAGTTTGCGAATGGAGTTCGTCCAGGCACGGATTTACAATGGGGCATGTGGGGCACATGCCCCCACTCAATTTGAGGGTTTTTAAAAATATTATTCAGGTGTTCGGATCAGTTTTTGCACACTTTAACTAATTTTAAAAGATCAATCCAACCGCTCACTTGCGAGTGTCCCAATTGAAATCATAACAAAACTCTGTATTAACTGGTCCTAAAGAAGTTGATAGTACCTAAGAGATTTCGAACATGAGACTTTAAGAGAGACCCTAAAAGCATCCGTAATGGTAATAATCAAAATCAGGAACCAAAATGTGTAGCGTTAGTATTTGATTATCCATTTAGTTCATAATCAAACTTAACAACCTCTACCTTAACACACGTTTTATAGGCTCGTGGTGTATTTTTAGTAATCTGATCTTTTCATATATCATAACCAAAAAAAGGAAAAATCTTTTGAAATGTCACTTTGAAGAGTAATAGATAGTAACAAAACAAGTTATCAAATATTATACAGATGGCTTCTTAATTGTATGCCAAAAACCCAGAATATTCCTGTGCATTATTTTGTGATGCGATAAAAATGCAATTTCAGCACAGATTTGATGAACTACTTTTTCTTATTTGAAAGCATTTTTTTTTTTTTGGTTGCTTTTGGAGTCATTATTTACTAACACAACTACCTCAAATTTAATGAATTGACAGAAATGAATTTCGTTTGTTGTTTCTTGTATTTCCGGATAGGTAGTGTCCGTTTTTATTGTACCGTTTTCTTATATAACATATGCATTTTCTGGTTGGTCGAAAAAATCGTTTACTCTGATTATCGAAAGGTTACATGCATAATGGTTGACGCCTGCGACCGCTATTTTAGTTCGGTTGCAACATGTGTGATATCTCAAATAATATAAAAAAGACTTATGTGAAATTCTTTCTAGCTAATCGTTCTTTCTTTGTTTGATCTTTTCCTAGCTTTCTTGAGTTCGAGCTTCTTTTCTTGAGTACACAATGTCACTTCCTTATCTGAAATAATAATAAAAAGAAGAAGAAGAAGGACAAATGAGGGAATTTTGTTAAGTGTGTCATATTGGTCATGATTCAGGTAATGAGGTAACAGCCCGAAAAAGCCCATAATGTGATAGTGTCGACTTGGGCTGCTTCACTTGAGATCCTGCAAATGTTTACGTTCAGGTATGAAGGCCCCTTTGCTCCAACTTTTTTCATAATTGTTTTGGCACGGACGTATTTTTTGTTATTTTCTCTAAATTTTTACTTAAACTTGAGTCGAATTCTTCTGCATCACATTGTTTGTCTCAATGAAAAGAATAAAAAAAAATGTTGAATGTAAACCAAAGTTGAAAACATTACGTATAAGATGACCGAAAAAAAACATTAAAAAATACTTCCTTTTCCAGAAGGTTTTAGTCAAATTTTTACATCATATCGTCTGTCTCGTGATAGAAATCGACAAAAGTTTCAAAACACAGATCAGAATTTAAATAAGTCCTTATGAGACGGCGAAAAAAGACCGGGTCAAAAATTATAAACGGGCCCGAACTACTGTCCAACAACTAGTCCAACTCCGTCCAACTCCGGACTTTTTTTTCGGACTGGGCTCGAGTTTCTGGGCTTGTCCAGCCCAACTCTACATTCCCTTCGACTTCGGTGGCGATTACGACGGCAGCAGCCAATTACCTCCACTCTCCTCCTCCTCCTGCCAGCGCCTTCAGTCGCCGATCCCCAGCTCGTGCGGCGGCGATGGCGGATTCCGGTGAATCAGCCTTCGGCGACGCCAAGCCGGGGGAGAAGATCGTCAAAACCAACTGTTTTAGGTGTCATCACAGTCCAAAATGGCGCTGGCTACAAACAAGGTTCCCATGCAACCACTAATGCTTCTCTTTCCTGTTCTTTTGTCCGATTTTGCTCGTGTCTGACGTCATGATCTCTCTTTTATTGTTTTGTTTGGTGTTTGCTAAGGTGGAAAGTAGTGTTACTATGGGTGTGCGTGCGATATCTGTCGATATAGATTTTGTACTTAAGCTTCATATTCTGCTGCATATTTTAGATTCCGAATTTTAGTAAAAATTGAGAAATCCGTTTGTTGCAGCTACTAGATTATGAGAATTTCTTTCGAAAATTTGTGTTGCAGAATCGCAAAAACTATCCAAACCCAACTTTGGAATTTTGAGACTTTCTTTCCTTCTTTTTCAGGTTCTCAGAAGCTGTAAATTCTAAAAATTAGTTTTGTAGAATTTTTGACAATTATTCTAAACTGATTTTTAAAAGTTAGAATCTAAAAAAACCACCCACTATAAGGATTTTGATCCGTCTTGATAATCTGAATGTTTATGACTTCATTTGGTATGAAAAAGGTTAGCATTGTTTTTTTTGTGGTTTTATAGGCTCGTGGTGTTTTGAATTCTAGATGAAACTATCTTCTAAGCAACATATTCAAAGGCCGTATTAAGGATGATTGTGCGTTAAGTAGCTGACAGCTAACATGTAAAAACCCGTTAAGACCCCTAAAATCAGATTATGAATATGACTTTGGTTTGGTTTGAGTCAAGTCCCCACAGTCTAGATTGGTTTTTTTATTTGTCATTTGCAATCAAGAAGATTTATATACAAGATAAGTACAATTAGACAAACTCCAACCGAACAAACGTCAACCATATAAGAAAGTTCACAAACAAGCACAAACACATGAACCAATAATCATATCGGGGAAAGAAATACCAACTCGAGAAAGACGCATAAGTCATAACAGTGAACTTTGTGGGACAGTTGGGAAAACCAGGCATACATAATCAAAAGACATTGCTTTATAACACCTGGAAATGAAAATTTGTTCAATTAATGTTTGGTGTTTTTGCGTTCAAGAGAAGACAAGGTCCAACTACACATAGGAAAATGACAATAAGAGTTAGTAGTACTTTGTCTATTAATGCTAGGGTTACCTTTGTTCTTTAGTTTGCAACATTACAATACTCTCTTCTGTGTCTCTTTCTGCATCCTAAAGAGTTATTATGTTATCACAGAAAGCTCTTTCTTTTCTCAAAACTCATTGCATGAAACGTCTGGTGAGACTTAAGAGTATGAAGTCCTGCATTCTGTAGTAGGAATTGTTAAAGAGTAAATTTTTAATGATTCTATTACATCAAGCTGAATTCCCCGCTAGTAATTGTTTTTTTTTTTTTGCTTGGCTTTTAAAATTTTTTTTGCTCTGCCCCACTAGTAACTGTTGATATGTTATTTGGAGTAAATCACTGAATAATCCAGTTGAGAAATGTGGAGAAGCATTTGTGGAGGCCCTGAGGGTTATGAAACTGATTGAGACTATTTTGTCACAAGAGCGAGTAAGTAAGAGGAAGTAAAAGTCTATGATTCTAATAATTTTCCTCTGGTTCAAAGAACTTTTTTGTTTGTAAACAGATTCTAGAAAGCAATGTCTAAGTATTAATGAAAGGGTGTATTTGAAATATTAGCAGTTTAAAGATTTAAAATATAGGACTGATTAATGCTTGCTATTCTGATGAATATCGTTTGAAGTTTGAGGCTACAAAGTTTACGAGCATTTGCCAATATAAAGAGATCAATTCACTTGGGACATACAAAAAAATCAATTGCGACAATAAAATCGGTTGCTATTTATGCCAACTTCTTTCAATATCTGCATTTTAGTTTATCGGTAGACTAGAACCTTGTTCCTACATTTATGAGTTTAACTCAAGGCATGTCCCACCTTTTAACCTCATGTGTTGTGTTGTTCATTGTAAGCCCACCTTAATACAAGGTTCGCAATATAAATGCGAGTAATTAATGAGTATGAATCATGTCATAATGAAATGAGTTGGCAGAATGTTAACTAGGAGACTTGAAAATTATTTCATGTTTTCAAATTGGTCCACAATTGACATGGCCTAAACTCTTAAATAAAAGAATCACAAATGAAGATTTTCTCTTTGGGAGTAAATGAGTTATTAATATTACACTTCACAAAGACGATTGTTTCCATCTTTGCACTTTTGTGTATTACTTATCTTTGGTGACTTTATTACGTTCACACCACCAAAACTTCTAAGAGTTACGTCTACTTTGACTTTTGTAGGTCAAGGATTTTGTGGAAGACAAGGCATACATGCAATAATAGTGCATTTGCGTATTTTACACCTGGAAATGAGTAATTAAGACAACAGATTTTGTGTGCTTTAATGACCTAATCTTCATTGGTGTTATCTTCAGAAGAAAACATCAGCCCAACTGTACTTGGAAAAGTGACAAAAATGGTAAGTGATTTGTCTAATTATTACTTGGATTACCTTTTACATAGAGTTCACACCAAAGTGCCTTCCTCCTCTCTTTTCTCTTTTTACATGCTAAAGAGTGTTGGTTTCTTCAATCTCTCTTTGCTTTTCAAGACCATTGTGTCTAACTGAAGGTGAGAGCCGAGAGTGTGAAATTATCCATCTTTCATTTTCAATGCATGTATTTTGTTCCTCATTCCCTATTCAAAGTGTAAATTTTATGCATTGCCCCCTAATAACTTGTTGATTTTTATTTATAGAGACAGGCACAGAAATTTCAGTTTGAGAAAGAGAAGCATTTGCCTAGTGGTAATGAAACTGATTGTGACTATTTGTCAACAAAAGAAATAGATAAGAAGAATTGTAAGGTCTTTGCTGCTTGATGTTGATTTGATGAAGCTTGTTTGTTTCATCATCAAGATAAGTAGGTCTATGATAACCGGATTTTGTTTATTTCAATCATCGATTTACTGCTTAGGCTACTTGGATTTGAATGTTTTCGAAGAGGTTTGTGATCTAGCGTGACACTTCGATGTGTGTAACGAAAATTGGGAATATGGTGATTCATTTCATCTTGATGATTAGTAGAGATCAATGAATTGATCGATGATAGTTTTTGATCTAGAAGTTTTTAGCTTTTTGTCATGCATGTATTTAGTGATTGTGTTTGTTTTTGGCTAGGAAATGTCTCCCATGGATCTCAAAATTGGGTCCTTAATTGATTGTGGCCACATTAAATCTTAGGGAATTCAGGGATGATTCTCCTTGTTTGATGTGACTCATTTGGCGGGAAAGGAGTCGCCAGTCATTTTGTTATAGGCCTTATTTCTGTGTATTGTTAGCATTTCCCTTAAGGCCCTTTCTATGTAATCTTGTTGCTTATTAAAGAAAAGACATTTCCATTCACTTGAGTTGCCTTTGTTTTACATGGCTTTAAATATGCTACTTCAATTCTAGTGGTATTCTTAAATGCTTATGTACTGGTGTCGGAATTGGCATTGAAGTTTTTTTATATCACACAAATTTAGTGGTTCTAAATCAAGTATTAAGTCAACTTCTTCCAGATTGGAATATGCCAAATCAAGCCCAATTCCACAATTATGCTGCAACCATGTGATGTAAGGATAATATTGTCTTATATCTTTCCTGCCATCCCACGATCCGTGCACTCCTAAACATGGTTCTCGCAATCCAATTCCTGTAAAGAGAGAAAAAAAAACACTCCTACAGTTCAAATAATCAAAAGTTTTTTAAAGGCAATTGAGCTAATTTCACCGCTTTTGATCATGAAATCAAAAGTACAAAACGCCATTGATATCTTCCTGAATTCCAAATGTTGAATAAGAGTACACAAAATTGTCGTGTTGCCTCAAGGAGTCAGGATCATGTTAGGAGTGTGCATTGTTTGCTTTGCAAAACAAATTACACAACATATGGTGGAGACGTCATGTAAGACTGTCACAGCATTTGAATTCATATTGTGTGTTTTACTCCCTTTGCAAGTTTATAAATTCGTATTTGTAGATGGATAAACATATCATGTTGGAAGTAGAACGGGATATTTTTTATATTGTCATTGCCAAGCATTTTGCCATCGTCATCTTGTTTGAGAAAATTAGAGAATCAACATCAAAGTGGATGATTCCTTTATGCAATATTTGTTGATTCATTTCCATCTTATTGTGGTGTGTTGAATCATTTTTGCTATTTCAACTTTAGATTTGTTTATCCTGGTTTGCAAGATATGGTAGTTCTCTTTAGGTAACGGAGAAGAAAAAGTAGTTGGAAATTTTACTCTTTCCCAAATGGGAGGTAGTGAGTGTAATGCTACATCCTCTTCCAAACGACAAGAGGAGAGAATGGCTTTTGCACCATTTGAACCTCTTTCAATTAGTGAAAACAACTTTTTTTTGATTTGCAAAAGAAATTTTTGGGGAAAACAATTTATGGCTCCAACCTTGGCATAAATGAACTCGAGCAAAGATAAATGTAGCGGAAATGAAAATGTTGAGGTGGATGTGTAGTTAGACTAGATGAGATAGGATTAGAAATAAAACGGTTCGGGAGATGGTAGGTGTAGCACCTATAGAAGAGAAGTTGAGGGAAAATAGCTAAGGTGGTTTGGGCATGGCTACCGTAGACCAGGAGATACAGTAATTAAGAGAGCGGATAGGATAGCTTTGGGTAGCAATGCTACAGGGAGGGATAGACCTAAGTTGACATTAGATGCTATTGTGCGTAAAGATATGAGTATAATGGATTTGTGTGAACAAGTGGCCCTTGATAGAGCTCAATGGAGGAAAAAGATTCATGTAGCCGACCCCAAGTGATTGAGACATAAGGCTCGGTTTGGTTCGTAGTGGTAAAATTAGGAATTTCTGCTCAGAAATCATTTACATAACTTGTAGCAACGCTCACATATAGACATTATGAGACTTCGCGTAACCTTTTGAAGCGGTCAACATATAGACCTCGTATACATTACCTGTAGTGGCAATCAACCTGTAGCGGCGCAAAGCATAACCTGGCAAGGATATGCCCTTCTATCTTACCATTATATAGACATCTTACAACTAACACATATCACAGCGGTTTTATCTAATGGCCATGACATATGTTGCAAAAATAACCTTCCTTGCGATCGATTCGATGTATCAACTTTTAGTACATATATATCTGGTGTCTATTGTCTCCAGTGAGAAAAGCTCTAGTTGCAATTTAGTATAATCGCCACAATATGCGGTTCTTACATGGCGAATATTTGGCGTTTAGCAACTTTATAGACAAAAGCACTAACTGTGGTTTAGTATAATCGCAGCAATTCATAATATCTTACGTAACATATTCGACATTTAGCAACTCCATTTATGTCTCCAGTGAGAAAAGCTCTAGTTGCAATTTAGTATAATCGCCACAATATGCGGTTCTTACATGGCGAATATTTGGCGTTTAGCAACTTTATAGACAAAAGCACTAACTGTGGTTTAGTATAATCGCAGCAATTCATAATATCTTACGTAACATATTCGACATTTAGCAACTCCATTTAAGAAAGCATTAGCGGCGGTTTAGTCTAATCACTAATTATGATAGCCATGTAAATCTTTGCAATGCATGTATATTTTGTTGACTGAAAAAGTAATGATGGCGTTTACTTAAAAGTAGCTTAATGCATATAGAGAAATAGCTATTGCTATCAGTACACTTGCTTTATTGACACTCAAAAATTTGTATAGCTTAAATCTGTTGCATGCATCTATTTGTATGATGTTACTCATTCACCCTCCAGTCTTAGTATGAATTTCGAAAAAATTTGTACGGAGCAATCAATGAATTCCGTCAAAATAGAAGATCTATGCGATGAAATTTTCCTATTTCAAAAGTATTATGATTTCAAAAGTATTATGACAAATTTGGATTTAGGTTGGATTATGGCCTCTTACTTGAATGAACTTGATCTTCTTAGAATCTTTTCTACTTCATTCAACTCTGGGCTTTGTTACTTAGTCTAATGGCCATCACTATTGGGAGGGTGTAGCTGAAACAGGAGATCCCCTATGGATAACTCAGGCCTTCCTAAATCTCAAGTGCGACAGTCAGGAGAGGCAGGACCACATGTGGCTTCTCGCAGAGTACTTAAGGCTCGTCTGGCAGGTTTATTAAGATGTCCTCTCTGTAACGGCATCTTAAAGGAGGCAACAACAATCAATGAATGCATGCATACATGTAAGTTTACAATCAAGTTTGTTAATTCGTATTTTGCATTTGTTTCTGTTTAGCTTTTTATATTTACCAATTTGATCTTTTTTTTCCTTTTTTTTTTTTTTTTTTGTGGGGTGCGTTTTGAAGTCTGCAAGGAATGTATTTATCAGAAAGTTCAAATGGAAGGAATTACATGTTGTCCTACATGTAACGTGGACTTGAGCCATTTGTCTCCTGAGGATTATCTGAGGTAATTTGAACTTTGTAATTATTGTTCAACTGCATCTATCCGTACCCTATCTTATATCACTTTAAGAACCGGAATAAGGATTCAAGCTGCCATAACTTTATAGCTTGATTTATGCAATCATGTGATCATTAGCACAAATTTCAGAGTCTCAAATTTTGATCATTATCACTGTGAAACTTGTGCTGTGTTTGGATGAGTTTTTGAGATTTTTTCAGTTTGGTTTTTGGGGTAATGAGTGGAGAGAGAAATAGGATAATGATTGGAGATAGGGGTAATGAGTAGAGAGAGATAGAGAGAGAAATGAGAATAATGATTGGAGAGTGGAGAGAGAAATGAGAGTAATGATTGAAAGTAGAGATAATGAGTGTTTTTTGAGTTGGAATTTTTTTTTTTCAAATAGCAAACCAAACAAAGCATTAATTGCATTCTATTTTATTTGTAGAATTCTCAGTAGGAGCTATAAATAGTGGATCAATGAGATTTAGTGTTTTTATTTTCTTACTTGCTTTAGGGATACAACCATAAAAAACACATTGCACAAGGATGTTTCCATGTTACTATCCAACACCCCATCCTTTGTCTTTGCTAGAAAATATAAGGTCTCAAGGAAAATCTCTACGGATAAAAAACAAAAAAGGAAAATCTCAATGTTACCGGTTACTTGACATTCGGTGGAACTATCATTACTCCTTGTTTGGGAAACTAGGAATGGCATATTGCTATATTCTTGTATTTTAGTTAATGGGATGCCGATAACTAATCTGTTTATTATTGAAAATGACGGATACGCATATAAGTGCAAGATAGAACATATCTCTATATACATTAATAAAGCAGTAAAGCTATAGAGTAAATCACTTTGTTTCTTCTCTTTCCTTGTTAGTCTTCGCTAGAATTATGGGAGGTGTGAAGCTTTTCTCAATCTCTTGAGACTACTATACAAGTGAGTTTGAGAGAGAGGCTTCCCTGCTATTCGTGCAGGCCAAACTCCACTTGCTAGTTGAAAGTCGATCTCCTTGTCAGTCTGAGAACCATATTCCTTCTCTTTTATTGATCCATCACTCTTAGGCTAGAATTTTTAGAGATGGTAAATAATTATCAATCTTTGGTGACCAATAGAACAGTAGGTTTTAGAGAGATTTCTGCTGAATCCTATCGTTATCTTTGTAGAGACCTATAAACGTGGTTGTAATCATGCAACTGTTTAGGAGTGGAAGATATTGCTATTGAAACATCTTGTGTCTCTCCTATCGCTGTGTGGCATTGTTTCTATATTCTTCATCGACTTATAAAATTTGAAATCCCTAACTCATCTTCTAAACTTTTCAACAGGCCTGATGAAGCTTGGAGGAATGTGGTTAACATTTATCTGGGTATTTCTCCAAGTAATAAACAAGAGGAAGCACCACAAGCTACACCACCGACTTCACTTGCTGCTACCACATCTGAGTCAGCAGTTAAACAATCAAAGAAGAAGAAGAACAAGAAGAACAAGAAGCCTCGTCAGTCCCCGAACCAACCGTAGGTGTCTGAGCAGTCCTCGTGCTAGTGCTCTCTCTAGCTCTGTTGACTTTCAAGATACTTGCTATAATCAGTATGTTTAGATTTCGTAATAAATGCAGAAACTGCTACTGATAAACCTTCCCCTGCAATGCCTTTACTTTTGAACTTGGTTTTAGCCGAGAAATTATGATGCTTGGTGGTTGTTTTTTTCTTGGTGAAACTGGAGCTTTAATTAAGTTTGCACTTGGTATATTGGTAATATGTCTGTCATTTCTGGTTTTCTACTCTGTTTTGTTTCAAATGTGGACTTTAATTTGCGACCCATCCGCCTAAATGGTGGATTTTGTCCATTAGATGGCAGGGATAGTGGTTCGCACCAACGGTGAGTGTGGAAAGCTCGAGTCTGCACAACACGAGCAGACATGATTGATGCTTCAGTGGAGGATTTGTTTTACTATATTACAACGTAATTAATCTTCCATCAGATAAGTTGGGATTAGTTGAGAGTTTCGTTTTCATGTTGCCAGTGTTTCCTGAAAAGTAGCTCTCATTTGTCGGTGAACACAAGTAGATCGGGTTTTTTTTCTTTTGAAGAACAGAAGTTTTAGAGCCAGACAAGTAGTCTCTTCTGCGAATAGGAAGACAAATAATGTGGCTAGCAGCAGCATTTCATGAATTTGGGGAATTGTCTCGTTTGTTATTTTTGTGGTGCCTTCTCTTTGGTCGGGGCCCATTTTGAGCGCCCACTTGATACTTGAATCTCATTATTTGAAACATGACGATTTTTAACCATTTATCAGGTATGCAGATATATTTGTTGTTCTCTTATTACTCTTTGTAGTGATGCTGCTTTCCTTAACCAAGGGAAACAAAAGTGAAGTAGGAATGTTATAAAGGATCCTTCACTTTTCTGCTGTTTCACTTCGTTTTCCTTTTCTTGCAATTTAGCTTATATAAAGATACTCATAGCAACAAACAGGCTATGAGTTTGGGCGAAGCTCCGAACGCCCGTATCGGTTTAAAATTAAAGAAAATTTTCACGGCAGCATTTGTTCCTAAAACGTTAAGGCGGGAAACAACCATAACAATATTCTCGCAGACTGCATCCTCAATATCCCCAGTGGGTGAGTGAGACTGTGCATATACTGGCTTGTTCCTCGCATCCATCCTCACTCGCCCTCACTCAGTAGTTTCCACCACAGTCTTATGCTTCGCCCTACCCTCTACCACTGCCTTAATTCCAGCCTCCTTATTCGGCGGTACCTCTTTTGCCCTTCACAACCGAGATAAGCCGATTCTCTTCTCCTTCGCTATAAAAAGATAAGGCTATCGACAGCCATCTCCCACCCTGTGTACATTGCCGCCATTCACTCCCATCCCTACGGTGCGATCCCAGCCTCAACTCCCTTTTCCTACTCAAGCCCCTCCCTTTAGTCTCCCCACTTACGCTTGTAAAGTATAGCATTAACGATGGCTTAATTGGGCCGAGAATCGATATAATGCGAGCTGATGGTAAGTTGTATACATGCCATAGTGACGAAAATTGCTCTCTTAAAAGAAAAAGAGGGACAAAGATGCTCATCTACAACCTCATATTACTAGTAAAAGGTTTATTCACTGATCGGATCTCTTTATTTCGGGGGAAAAAAAAACACGAAGAAGCTAATGTATGCGAGTTATAAGAGGCATCGTGTTGATACGACGAAGGAGTCGTCGAACCAAATGTCCCACGATCGCGATGTATATGGAGAATAACTTCCCTCCACCAGCATAGGAAACACCACATTTTCCTTGAAACCAATCCTCTCTAGTCACATCATCAAAGAAGTGGATTAGGGAATTTATTCTCCACTATGAATTGCGTACATACTTGTCAGGGGGTGGGGAAGCAAACACAAAAGAGAAAAATCAGATCAATTCTAGCTAACTAGAGAAAGAAAGGCCAGGAGGCTAGGAGAGAGAAAATGGCATTGGCATTGCCGAGGTTCGCAGTGATCCAATCAATTATCCTCGAAAAAAAATACTTGCGCTACATACACGAGGATGGGGATTTACATGGGTGTCTCCAGTTCAGTGGAGAGGAGATCGTGAGCCCATTTGCAAAGTTCGAAATTGAGAGGGCAAAGACTGCAAGGAATACTGGATTTGTTCACATAAGATGCTGTTACAATAACAAATACTGGGTAGCTGACTCTAGGACATTTGGCTCCTTCATTATTGCAGGGGCCGATGAACCTAACGAAGACCAATCCCAATGGTCGTGTACGTTGTTCGAGCCTATTCCGGTATATGGGGAAGGACGTAGTACTGGTAGTACTAATAGTGCTACTGTACATGTTCGATTTCGCCACGTTCGGAGGGGGGACTACTATTTAAGGTTCAAGATGACCAGAGACTACGTCCATGCCCGCCCATCCGAACAACAGTCGACATCCACTGGTTTTTGGGCTGATCTCGGGCGCGCTTTAATTTCAACTATGAACAAATCCGATTCCGGCTGCCTATACTCAGGATCTGATAGTTCGGATGATCAGAGGGATCAGAGGTCACTCACACACACGACACAATCAACATCACTTAGGCTTGATGTTTTCGTTATCATCGATTGGGAATCGCTGCTGATATTGCCTAAGCACATCGCACTCAAGGGGGACAATGGCCAATACCTCAGCGCCCGCTGGATCGAGGGACACCAGTATCTGCAGTTCGCGTCTGGTGACAATGGAGATCCGACGGTTGGGAACGAGGTGTTCATCACTAAAGATGGAAACGTCCGCATCAAGAACAATCACTTTGGCAAATTCTGGAGGCGTAGCCCTAACTGGATCTGGGCTGACTCAAATGACACCACCACCAACAACTCGGACACGTTGTTCTCCCCCGTAAAAGTTGGCGACAACGTCGTCGCTCTCCGCAATTTGGGTAACAACAATTTCTGCAAGAGGCTCACCACCGAGGGCAAGACGAGTTGTCTCAATGCTGCAGTAACCACGATTTCCAGGGAGGCACGCTTGGTGGTTGAAGAGCTTGTTATCTCAAGGAATATTGACAATTTCAAATTTCGCCTCTTGGATGCCAGAATCTACAACCAGAACATCATTACAATGGTAACTAAAACTGCCACTAACAATACACAAGTATCCAACACTGCAACACTGAAGCTCTTGCGTAAAGAGACTAGGAGTACTACTTGGAATGGCAGCGTTTCGTTTAAGTTAGGCGTGAAAACAACTATCCGAACGGGCATTCCATTCATAGTAAAAGGAAGGGTTGAAGTTTCGGCTGAGTTTGCCGGAAAATACGAGTGGGGCGAAACTGTGTCAACAGAGAACGCAGTGGAGACTGAGTACACGATCACCGTGCCGCCAATGAGCAAGGTCACAGTAAGTCTCCTGGCGACACAGGGTTCATGCGACGTTCCGTTCTCTTATACTCAGCGCGATACGCTTATGGACGGCAAGCAAGTTATCTACAACTTGGATGATGGCGTTTACACTGGCATCAACAGCTTCAACTTCTTCTACGAAACAAAACAGGAAAAGCTGGGATATGGGGAATGTGGTACCATCCGGGGCGGAGGTATTCAGGGGGCGAGGTGGCACGTGCCATCCCCGCTTAGCTCCAAACCAATTGTTTTTACTTTTGAATCATCATCAGTAATAATTTTTCTAGTGGTGGTTCAAAAAATTTGCTCAATTGGATAATTCTAAATACTTCATTCGATCTTTTAGTTTCTCAATCAGATTTTAGGATCGTGAAATTCTAAATGAAATTTGAAGAAAATTTTGACAAGTTGGTGCCTAATATCCCATTTATCTGAACCGTAGATATTGTAGGATTTGTTCAAAAGGGCATTAATCATAATAATTATCTTGATCGGACATCCATAGGTATCAAAAAAGTTCAAAAAAATTCGCATTGTGTTTGCGGTTAGATACCTATGGATGTCCAATCAAAATATTTTTTTCGATTAATGCTCTTCTCAACACACCCCACAATATCTGCGGCTCTAAACAAGGGAATACTGTGTTTGCACTTGTCAAAAAATATTTCAACGTTCATTCAGAATTCATTCGAAGCTCATTCCTAAAAGATTGAATGAAATACGTCGATTGAGCTTATTATTTTAAGGACCACTCAAACAGTAATTTTAAAATTATTTTACGGCTTGGATAATTTTTGTGGGACCCCGAAACGGATAGGAGCAAAAGATAGGGCAAAATGATAACGTTTCAGCCCGCTCTACCTCCCGTAGTGAACCCAGCACTACAGATGCTTTACATTAGAACACCTCTATTTTTTCTGGGTAGTATGTATTTTGAAGAATGATTAACCTATAAAATGTGTATTTTTCTAGTATTATGGAAGTCCCTAACTTATCTTCCAAACTTTTCAACAGGCCTGGTTGAGGAGCCGAAAGAAAAAAAAACAGACCTGGTTGAGGAGCCGATAGAAGAAGAAACAGACCGGGTTGAGGGATGTTGTGAACGTTTGTTTGGGTTTTTCTTCAAGTAATGAATAAGGGAAAGAAAGCACCACAAGCTACACTACCGCCTTCACTTGCTGCTGCCACATCGAAGTCAACAGTTAAACAATTATAGAAGAAGAAGAAGAAGAAGAAGAAGAAGAAGAAGAAGAAGAAGAAGAAGAACGAGAACAAGAAGCCAGATCAGTCCCCAAACGAACCTATCGTGTCTGAGCAGTCCTCTCTCTAGCTATAACCAGTATGTTTAGATTTCGTACCAAGTGCAGAAACTGCAACTGATAAACCTACCCCTGGATGCCTTTAGTTACTTTTGAACTTTGTTTTAGCCGAGACAATATGATGCTTGGTGGTGGTTGTTTTCTTTTTCCTTGATAAAACCGGTGCTTTAAGTTTGAACTGGCTATATTGGTAATCTGTCTTATCATTTCTGGTTTTCTACTCCGTTTTGTTTCAAAATGTGGACTTTAATTCTCGACTTATCCACCTAAATGGTGGATTTTGTACATGAGATGGCAGGGATGGTAGTTCACTCCAACGGTAAGCATAGGAATTATAGCTCGAGTCTGCACAACACGAGCAGACACGATTGATGCTTCAGTGCAGGATGTATTCTTGTATTACAAAGTAATCCTCCACCAGATAATTTAGGATTCGTTGAGAGTTCATATTTTCCTGTTGCCAGCATTTTCTGAAAAGTGGCTCTCATTTGCCGGAGAAGAAAAGGAGTAGCTCAGTGTTTTTTCAAAAAAATGTGAAGTTGAGAGCCGGACAAAAATGTGGCTAGTGAGACTGCAGCATAGCGGAGTTCATGAATTTGGGGAAATTGTCTCTTTTTCTATCTTCGTGGTGCCTTCTCTTTGGTCGGAGCCCATTTTTTGGCCGCCCCGGTGATACGTGAATGTCATTATTTGAACCATTACGAGGGAGGGTAATGTTTATCCATTTATCAGGTACACACAGATATAATTGTTGTACTCTTATTACTCTTTGCAGTGAAGCTTACTTTTCTTAACCATGGAAAACAAAAATGATGTAGGGAGTTGGTATACAGGATTTTTTGCTTGTCTGCTGTTTAAATGCTTGAACATTATGCTGATCTGGTATCAACGTTACAGTTTCTCTTTGAAATGCCCGAGTTTCGCGCATTGCCTTTTCTTGCAATTTAGCTTATACAAAGAAATTAGTATTAACAACTAGGACATGAGTTTGGCTAAAGCCCTGGACACCCTTGTCGGTTTAAAAGAAAACTTTCACGCAAGGTATCATTTGTTCCTGAAATGTTGAGGCGGGAAACAACCGTAACTATATTTTTGCAGATTGCATCCTCAATATCCTCAGTGGTTGAGTGAGACTGTGGTTATACTCACTTGTTCCTCGCATCAATCCTCGTCCGCCCTCACTCACTAGTTACCACCACAGGCCTACGATTTGCCCTACCCTCCACCATTGCCTCATTTCCAGCCTCCCTATTCAGCACATCCTCGCTCGCCCTTCACGACCATATATCATCACCCAATTCTCCTTCTCTTCTCTGTTATCGACAGTCATCTCCCACACTTCGGACATTGCTGCTATTCACTCGAATCACTCCCATCCCCTACAATGCGATCCCAGCCACATCCCCCTTAATTTTCCTCCTCATCCCCAACCCTTTTAACACTAACCAACCTTCCCCCACCCCCACCACCCCCCCACATCCCCGGCGCATACTCTCCCTACTTAATTTCGCTTTTAAAGCATACTATGATTAATGATGGCTCATTGGGCCAAAAATAGATGTAACGCGAGCTGATGGTGAGTAATATGCACGCCAAAGTGACGAAAATCAATCTCTCATTACCACGTTTTCCACTAGGGGATTGAAAGAGGACAAGAGGTCGATGATGTAGAGAAGAGAGAGTCTACATACACGCCTTTCGATCTGACACAATTGCATCTGGAGCCGTTGAATGTATATGAACCCATGTGCATTGGACAGCTTTGTACAAAGTTGCGATCAAAAGGTGTGCATGTAGCATTCCTCTATAAAAAAGTAGAATAGCTACCACACATTTTTCACTAGGATATGAAAAGAGGACAAGAGATCGGTGAATAAATTAATTTCTTAGCTGCCAAATTAAAGACTTGTAGCCTAATGGTATTTCCTGGTCCTCCTTTTGTGGGAGGCCAGAGTTCGAGTCCCGTCAGGAACGTTTGTTATTCAGGACTATGAACAGCCTTTAGACCCCCTTTGTACTAACTTACTAACTATCCTCTAACTCTTCTGATGTATACCACTTGGAAAAAAAAATCTTAGCTCGACTACTTTCAATTGGGTTGGGCCACCGCATCGAATTTCCACTAAAAAGGAATAAATTCCTTACACCAGCGGAGGTAACCCCACAATTTCTGGGAAACCAATCTATTCCAGTCACATCATCAAACAAGTGGAGTACAAAGGTGGGTAAAAACACGCCTTTATATATATATATATATATAGGGCGGTTCCGGGGACACCCAACGAGGACACCTAAAAAAACACCCCATGGTTCCCGATCAAATTTTGATGATCCGAGCCGCTCAATGTGATCAGAATGTGATTTTAAGGGTACACGCTAAAAATCAGCAAAAAAAATGACCGGGAAGGGCTTGATCCGAACAGTTTTGAACAATTATTTATTGAACGGTTCAAATAAAAACTGCTCAATTGGTCATTTTTTTTGCTGATTTCACGCGGGTACCCTTAAAATCACATTCTGCACACATTGAGCGGTTCGGATCATAAAAATTCAATCGGGAACTATCAGATTGAGATTTTGGGTGTCCCCGTTGGGTGTTTTATTAGGGTGTTCATTGAACCATTCCCATATATATATATATATATATATATATATGTTATGGCACTCTAATCCGGTGTAAGGAATTTATTCTCCACTATAATTTGCGTACATACTCAGCGGGGGAGAAGCGAACACAAAAGAGAAAATCAGATCAGTAGCTAACTAGAGAGAGAGAAAGGCCAGGAGGGTAGGAGAGAAAAATGGCGTTGGCATTGCCAAGGTTTGCGCTGTTCCAAACAATGTGGGACTACCCAGAAAGGTACATGCGCTACATACATGAGGATGTGGGGTTACATGGGTTTCTCCAATTCAGTGGAGAGGAGATCGTGAGCTCATATTCAAAGTTCCAAATTGAGTGGGCAAAGACTACTCCTGCAGGGGATGAAAATGGATTTGTTCACATAAGATGCTGTTACAATAACAAATACTGGGTGGCTAAGTCAAGCTCTGACCCCTGCATTATTGCAGGGGCTGATGAACCTAATGACAACCAATCCCAATGGTCATGTGCGCTGTTCGAGCCTATTCAGCAAGGGCAGTGTTTTCAGTTTGATGGTGAAGGACGTGATGTTTAGGAGTGTTTAAAAAAACCGCCCGAACCATAAAACCAGTCCGATCCGGACCGAACCATCCTATTTGGTCCGGTTCTATCGTTCTATGGTCAGGTTATGGTTCCAAAAAAATAAGAACCGTTTATCTCGGTTCGGTTACTGATTCTCAATTAATGAACCGTTGTTAGAACCGAACCGAACCGTTTAAAAATAAGATAAATATAGAAATACATATGTGTGTGTAATTAAATATGTATTTGAATTTGATAGGTTAAGATAAATTAGAGATGAAATCTCATTTGTTAGGAAAGTTTTTATTTTCTTTCTCCTTTTCCTATTCCAACAGATTATCTTCCCATTTCTTTAATATTATAAGTTCATATTTAATTGTGAATAAGTGTTTGGATGCTTATTGGATAGAACCGGAACCGAACCAAAACCGAACCGGTCTTACGGTTTGGTTCTGGTTAGGTTCCATACATATATTGGTTAGGTTCTGGTTCCTAATTTTCTAGAACCGTTTGAAATGGTCCGGTTACTGATTCAGCAAGGGCAGTGTTTCCAGTTTGATGGTGAAGGACGTGATGTTGGTCCTACCTTGTTCAAGCCTGTTGTTCGATTTCGCCACGTTCAGCTCGGGCGCTATTTAACCAGTGCTACCATACCAGGCCTGCCTAGTGCCCCGTACAACACCTGCCTATTCGCACAATCAACATAGTTACGATACGCGCTATTTATTCGCTATCACCGATTGGGAATTGCTGTTGATATTGCCCAAAAACATCACGCTCAAGGGCGACAACGGCCTATACCTCAGTGCCCGATGGATCGAGGGACACCAGTATCTGCAGTTCGCGTCCAGTGACAATGGAGATCCGACAGTTTGGAACGAGGTGTTCATCACTAAAAATGGAAGTGTCCGCATCAAGAACAATCACTTCATAAAATTTTGGAGGTGCAGCCGTAATTGGATCTGGGCTGACTCAGATGACACCACCACCGGCAACTTGGACACGTTGTTCTGCCCCGTAAAAGTTGGCGATGACGTCATCGCTCTCCGCAATTTGGGGAACAACAGTTTCTGCAAGAGGCTCTCCACCGAGGGCAAGACGAGTTGTCTCAATGCTGCAGTAACAACGATTTCCAGGGAGGCACGCTTGGTGGTTGAAGAGCTTGTTATCTCAAGGAAAATTGACAATGTCAAATTTCGCCTCTTGGATGCGAGAATCTACGACCAGAACATCATTACAATGGTAACTCTAAAACTGCCACTAACAATACACAAGTATCTAACACTGCAACACTGAAGCTCTTGCGTAAAGAGACTAGGAGCACAACTTGGAATGGCAGCGTTTCGTTGAAGTTAGGCGTGAAAATAAGTTTCCGAACGGGCATTCCACTCATAGCATGAGGAGGGGTTGAAGTTTCGGCTGAGTTTACGGGAAAATACGAGTGGGGCGAAACTTTGTCAACAGAGAACGCAGTGGAGACTGAGTACACGATCACTGTGCCACCAATGAGCAAGGTCACGGTAAGTCTCCTCGCGACACAGGGTTCATCCGTTCTCGTATACTCAGCGTGACACGCTTATGGACGGCAAGCAAGTTATCTACAAGTTGGATGATGGTGTTTACACTGGCATCAACAGCCTCAACTTCTCCTACGAAACAAAACAGGAAAAGTTGGGACATGGGGAATGTGGTACCGTTCGGGGCAGAGGTATTCAGGGGGCGAGGTGGCACTTGCCATCCTTGCTTAGCTCCAAACCAATTGTTTTTACTTTTGAATGATCCGAGGGGTTCAATAATTTTAAAATATTTTTTTAAGTGGTCGTTCAAAAAGTTTGCTCAGTCAGATAATTCTAAGTACTTCATTCGATCTTTTAGTTTTCAATCAGATTTCAAGATCGTGAAATTCTAAATGAAATTTTGTAGAAAATTCCAAAAAGTGGGTGTCTAATATCCCATTTATCTGAACCCTAAATATAGTAGGATTTGTTCAAAAGAGCACTAATCAAAATAATTATATTATCTTGATCGGCCATCCATAGGTATGAAAACAATTCAAAAAATTACGCATAATGTTTGCATTTAGATACCTATGGATGTCCGATCAAGATATATTTTTTTGATTAATGCTCTTGTCAACACACTCCACAGTATCTGCGGCTCTAAACAAGGGAATACTGGGTTCACACTGTCAAAAAATATTTCTAAGTTCATTCAGAATTCAATCGAAGTTCATTCCTAAAAGATTGTAGGAAATACATCGATTGAGCTTATTGATTGTAGGAAATACATCGATTGAGCTTATTATTTTAGGGACAACTCAAACAATAATTTTAAAACTACATTGAAAGGCTTGGACAATACATGTGGGACCCCGAATTGGATAGGATCAAAAGATAGTACATGACGATAACGTTTCGGCCCGCTCTACCTCCCGTAGTGAACCCGGCACTACAGATACTTAAAATTAGAACACCTCAATTTTTTCTGGATAGTACAGTATGTAGTATTTTGAAGAATGATTAACCTAAAAAATGTGAGTTTTTCTAGTATTATGAAATCCCTAACTTATCTTCTAAACTTTTCAACAGGCCCGGTTGAGGAGCCGATAAAAAAAAGAAACATTCCTGGTTGAGGGATGGCGTAAACGTTTGTTTGGGTATTTCTTCAAGTAATGAATAAGGGAATAGCACCACAAGCTACACCTCCGCCTTCACTCTTGCTGCTGCCACATGTGAGTCAACAGTTAAAACAATCGAAGAAGAAGGAGAACAAAAAGCCTGATCAGTCCCCAAACGAACCTACCGTGTCTGAGTAGTCCTCTCTAGCTCTGTTGATTTTCAAGAAACTTACTATAATCGTTATGTTTAGATTTCATAACAAATGCAGAATTCCCTGAATGCCTTTAGTTGCTTTGGAACTTGGTTTTAGCCGAGTCATTATGACGCTTGGTGGTTGTTGTTTTCTTGGTGAAAGTGGTGCTTTAAGTTTGGACTGGCTATATATATATTGGTAATCTGTCTGTCATTTCTGGTTTTCAACTCTGTTTTGTTTCAAATGTGGACTTTATAAATTTCGCAACTCATCCGCCTAGATAGTGGATCTTGTACATGAGATGGCAGGGATAGGGGTTCACACTAACGGTAAGTGTAGGAAGCTCGAGTCTGCACAACAAGAGCAGACATGAATTTGGGGAAAATGTCTCTTTTTCTATCTTCGTGGCGAAATCTTTGGTCGGAGCCCATTTTTTGGCCGCCCACGTGATATGTGAATGTCATTATTTGAACTCATTATGAGGGAGGGTAATGTTTATCCATTTATTAGGTATGCATATATAATTGTTGGGAATAAAGAGAAAATTCACACAATCATATACACTACTTTTATTTATTTCTCAAACAAAACATACAGATACATTTCACTCACTCACAAACACTTAATCTGGTGGGGAAAGACCCCCTAGCCTTAGGGGCTCCCTACGTCTCTCTCTCACTTCTCTGTTTCTTTTCCCACACTTTAACAGTCCACATATACATACAAACTTATACATAATCTAGGCAACCCTCAGCCACAGGTTCTACACCTAATTGTGCAACCCCCAACTCCCGTATTAAATTCCAGACACAAACACTGTTGGAAATTTTCAGAATTTCGGATAAATGAAATCGGGGCAACCATGCTCGGGTTCGTTGAATCTGGACGCACCACACCACAATCAATAGACGTATTGAATTGTGGGTGTATAACTCCCGTAACCTCCCTCTTCAATGGCAGAATTCATTGGCAGAATTTGATGGCAGAATAATGGCTGCATTACTCCTTTGCTGCCTCCTTCACCCTATAAAAGGAGGCTCACGTCCTTGGGAAATTCACAAGCAAATTCGCAATCTTCAGCACATTACAACATTCGTTCTTGAGAGAGAGAGGCAGGCAGTAGTCAGTTCGCCAAGGCGGTCATCGGAGGTGTTCCGACGGCTAGCGGTTCAACCGAGCTAACCCTGGGAGAAAGTCGCCGACGCAACCTACAACACCCACGGTAGGGGCGAATCTTTCTTAAGGAGACTGTGGCTCTGCACAGGACTCGGTTTCAATCCAAGATTTGTTTGTATCTCGGTTTTCTTATTCTCTGTAATCTGCTTACTGGTTTCGTAATATGTTATGTTCAATTATGTAATTGTTACATGTTGATAATGGAAATTGTTCTCTGGATTTTCGTGACTGCCGAAATTTTTCCCAACAAACACCACCATTTTCAGTCATGGGCTTGGCCCCATTTCTTCAATTCCATCTCTTCTCATGTCTCCCAACTCGCACACAATTACCCCACTTCATATATAATTAATTTTATTTTCAACAATAATTGTTGTACTCTTATGACTCTTTGTAGTGAAGCTACTTTTCTTGACCAAGGAAAACAAAAATGTAGAAGTTCGTTATACTGATCTGGTATCAAATTATAGTTTCTCTTTGAAATGCTGGAGTTTCGTTTTCCTTTTCTTGCAATTTAGCTTAAATGAAGAAATTGTTGGAAATTCTGCTGCTGCAAATCCTGAACTGATGGCGAAACCTCCACAAATCCTGTAATACGTACACTTCGAGTCACGATTATGTCGCTTTCCTAAAGACAGTATTGTCCCCACCAGATGATATGCAAAGAGTTACAACAAATCTGCCTTCGAGATAAATCTAAGCCCAAACTCGAAGTTCTTTCCGTTTGATAGAATACCTGCTGAACGAATATAAGAACCGAGAATCACTAAATTCTGTTTTCTGCAGCAACACAGAATGCAGAATGAATGCTAGAAAATATAGAGAGAGATGTGGGAGAAATTCGGCATGTGTGTGTGTCCAAATTTTGTCAAGTAGTGGTCTATTTATAGGCCACGACGCACCCATTGTGAATGGGTACACACCCAATCTAGTCTGACCATTGGATTAGATCCTAGGGTATTGATCGACCAATCACACCAAACTGGTGTACTATTTCATTCACACCCAATCGGATTCAATCCTATCTGTTGGATCGTGCCCATTCGCGGTCGACGGCTACGATCGCAACCCATGAACCAATGCACCTGTAAGCTCGAGTTGCACCCAATTGAAACCGCTTCGTGTGGTTCACTTGCCACGCATGTGACGCGTGGCATCCACATCAGCTCCACCTTATTGCCAACTCGCAATAAGAAAGGGCATTGACGTGACGTGTTAAGTGCAAAGTGCGACACTGAAGTGCCCCAATGCACCATAGCCCACACGTGTGGGTGTGTACTGATGCAAAACACCGGCTCTATCGGTATGGTGCGAAGCACCATAGGGCTGCACCACACTACAACAACAACAACATAACATAGCCTAACCTATCTGGAGACAGACCTAACATTTGGCAATCATAACATAACCTACCTTGAGACAGACCTAACATTTGGCAATTTATGCACAAAGTGGCTGCTCTCAGAAAACCACTGAAACAGTGGCCCCCCTAAACCTCCAAGAACCGAGGAGCTACATGGGGCTGCACCACACTATATCATTATTTAATCATATTACGAATGTTCCCCAATATATACCACTCCAATATCTCTCAACTAACCAATGTGGGACAAAGCTCACAAAGAGGAAAATAAGCATTCGAAGGAAATAAAGAAATTTACAAAATCAAAACGACGACTCTTTTATTTTGAAAATTCCTAACAGAAATTAGTAGGAACTACTAGGGCACGAGTTTGGGTAAACCCCCGGACTACCACAAGCATATGCAAAATAGGAGCCACCTACTCCATCGCAAAACATGGCCCTGCAAGAGTGCAAGTGACATCTTTCCTTCCCTCTTTACTTTACTTTATTCTATTTTTACTTTTTGGTAGTCCAACGAGAACATTGTCCTGTTTAAGCTGGGGGGAGAGGTTTCAAAGATTCGGTGCTTAGTTTTTTTTTTTTTTTTTCCTATTTTTTTATATGCAAATGAATAATTACCTAAGAACTAGGGATTTGAGCACCGAATGAAGGACAAAACGTGTTTTAGCTTTAAAGGCTCCAAAGACTTTTCCAATTAATGGTCTTATTTTTACCCACTTTTCATGAACTAATTCTAAATATTTTTATTGTTGCATTCCACGTTCTTTTAGAACTTTAAAAATCCTATTTATCAATACATAATTGGTCTTGATCCAATTTAAAATGAGAAAGTTGCAGGCGTTTTATCGAAATGAATTGTCTTTTGACACATAGAGGGTAAAATGGTCACATATTCTTATGTATAAATGATTTTGGATCCAAACTACTCCATACTTGGGATAGAAAGTAGATTTAACAAGTTTTTTAACGGTTCAAATCACGCGCAAATCTGAATTTCGAAGTGTCCAAGACAAGCCCATAAAGTTTGGTCTGTTAGCCAACTTAGTGCACCCCAGACGCATTTTGATGCGCCTTAGGCGCACTCCCTTGCGCCCCGGGTGCATCCTTGACACTTAAAAACGTGCTTAACTTTGAGAGCTCTACACAGATACCCCCGAAATCCAATTTGAGCATGGCTTGAACAGTTAAAAACCTTGTTAAATCTACTTTAATTTCTTACCAAAGTTGTTTTGATGTGAAAATGCACATAACTAGCATACAAATAGATATAAGATATTCATTTAAAACGTTTGCACCTCTGGAACATTTCGTAACTTAATAGCTATAACACACAGAGAGAGAAACTCTGTATTTATATCATAAGTACTTAACGAACGGGATTTTGGGGAGAAACACTTAAACGATGAATAATTACCTAAGAACTAGGGACTTGAGGACAGAATGAAGGACATAACGTGTACGTTTTAGCCTTAAAAGCTCCGAAATTTTTTCTAATGATCTCCTTTTTACCCACTTTTCATGAACTAAGTCTAAATATTTTTATTGTTGCAGTCCACCATCTTTTAGATCTTTCAAAACCCTATTTATCAATATATAATTTGTCTTGATCCAATAGAAAATAAGAAAATTGCAAGCGTTTTACCGAAATGAATTGTCTTTTGACCCACTCAGGGTAAAATTGTATCATATTATTATGTATAAATAATTTTGGATCCAAACTACTGGGATAGAAAGAAGATTGAACAAGTTTTTAAATAGTTCCAACAACGCGCAAATCTGAATTTATAGTGTTCGGGACAAGCCCGCAGAATTTGGTCTATAAGTCAGCTTTTCAGCTTTAATGCTGCACCAAACGCAATTTGATGCGCCTCAGGCGCACTCCCTTATGCCCCGGGTTTTTTTCTTGTTTTGTCTTTATATATTCAAAAAAAATCGCGTTTGTTAGTTTTGTACCTCACTTTTTCGGTTTTTCAATTCATCTTGTCAAAACTAATCAAAAAATTATTAACTTTGATTTTTACCCAAATATTTTTTGAAATATCTAGGATGAAGTCCAAAAAGCCGACTTTATCTTAGATATTCAAAAAAATATTTGGATAAAAGTCATATTGTTTTACTTTTTTAATTCGTCTTGACAAGACAATCGAATCGGAAAACCGAAAAATTGAGGCACAAAACTAACAAATGCAAAAAAAATTAAAAAAGAAAAACAAGAAGAAGCCCAAAAAATTTAGCGGAACGCCACAGTAGACCAAAGACCAGGGAGACGAAAAGTACCACACGTTTTTCGCTATCACTCGTATTCCACAGTGATATATAGATAAGTAGAATAAACAGTCCTCGTCCCACAGAGAAATTTCGCGGAGCCTGGAGGGTACCACGTGGTGCCCGCTCATCACATTCGGGTCGTCCATTGCAGTTTTGGATTGTTCGGATTTGGAGAGAGAAAGTGATGGGGTGAGAGGAGAGATAGGATTTCAATCTGAGCCGTCCAAAACTGCATTGGACTGCCCGGATGTGCCGAGTGGGCGCCATGTGGTACGACGCGTACAACGCGTTTTCCAATTTACGACGCGTATGCAATTTACGCGTATGCATTTTTCAGTATTGATTATTGAAAATCAGATCAATAGCTAACTAGAGAGAGGCCAGGAGGGGAGGAGATCGAGAGAAATGGCCCTGGCATTGCCAAGGTTTGCGGTGTTCCAATCAACTGTTCGCCAAAAAAACTACTTGCGCTACATACACGAGGATGGGGAGCGACATGGGTTTCTCCAATTCAGTGGAGAGGAGATCGTGAGCCCATATTCAAAGTTCGAAATTGAGAGGGCAAGGAGTACTACTGCAGCAGGGAATGACAATGGATTTGTTCACATAAGATGCTGTTACAATAACAAATACTGGGTAGCTAACTCAATTAGCTCTGACTCCTTCATTATTGCAGGGGCTGATGAACCTAACGAAGAACAATCCCAATGGTCTTGTACGTTGTTCGAGCCTATTCCGGTAGATGGTGAAGGAGGTAGTAGTAGTAGTAGTAGAAGTACCAATACTACTGTACATGTTCGATTTCGCCACGTTAAGCTTGGGCACTATTTAAGGTCCCTGATGACCAGAGACAACTACCATGCCTGCGTATCCACTAGTTTTGATAAGCGTTATTATATCGATGATCACATGCACCATGTTGTCTCCCTGATGTTTATGTCTCTGGTGTCCCGGATGAGAGACCACAACCATGCCTGCCCATTCGTACGACCAACAGCTTCTGCTAGGCTTGATGTTTTCAGGATCATCGATTGGGAATTGTTGTTGATATTGCCCAAACACATCGCGCTCAAGGGGGACAACGGCCTATACCTCAGTGCCCGCAGGATTGAGCGACACCAGTATCTGCAGTTCACGTCCAGGGACATTGGAGATCCGACGGTTGGGAACGAGGTGTTCATCACTAAAGGTGGAAGCGTCCGCATCAAGAACAATCACTTCGGCAAATTCTGGAGGCGCAGCCCAGCCAGCCCTAATTGGATCCGGGCTGACTCGGATGACACCACCACCAACAACTTGGACACGTTGTTCTACCCCTTAAAAGTTGGTGACAACGTCATCGCTCTCCGCAATCTGGGTAACAACAATTTCTGCAACAGCCACAGGAATTATCTCAAGGCTTCGGTAACCACGATTTCTAGGGAGGCACGCTTGGTGGTTGAAGAGCTTGTTATCTCAAGGAAAATTTACAATGTCAAATTTCGCCTCTTGGATGCGAGAATCTACAACCAGAACATCATTACAATGGTAACTAAAACTGCCACTAACAATACACAAGTATCCAACACTACAACATTGAAGCTCTTGCGTAAAGAGACTAGGAGCACTACTTGGAATGGCAGCGTTTCATTGAAGTTAGGCGTGAAAACAAATATCCAAACGGGCATTCCACTCATAGTAGAAGGAAAGGTTGAACTTTTTACTGAGTTTACTGCAAATTACCAGTGGGGCGAAACTATGTCAACAGAGAACCAAGTGGAGACTGAGTACACGATCAAAGTGCCGCCAATGAGCAAGGTCACGGTAAGTCTCCTAGCGACAATGGGTTCATGCGACGTTCCGTTCTCCTATACTCAGCGCGACACGCTTATGAACGGCAAGCAAGTTATCTACAACTTGGATGATGGCATTTACACCTGCATCAACAGCTTCAACTTCGTCTACGAAACCAAACAAGAAAAGCTGTGATATAGGAAATGCGGTACTGAATAAATGTTTTAGTGTTGTAGCATGTTATTGTTGTTGTTGAGTCAATAACTATGTAGCATGGACACAGATACAGACACATTCCTAAAAAGTGGAGCACAATACGGTAGGGGACATGAAAAAATAAATAAATAAATAAACAATATTAATTTTATACCAGTAAAAATGTAGTTAGATTATAAGCTTGAAACTTCAATATATGTAAACAAACATTATATGTACATTACATTATACTTTTAATTCAAAATATTTAAAGTAATGCACATTTACCCTCCAAAATTTTAAAAAAAATTGCATGTTTAACTATTGTTGTGTTCCCGCCACGTCCCTCCCGTGTCCCCCTAAAAATATTAGTTAAATTTATTGGTTCTATTGGAAATTTATTATTTTAATATTAAATTTCTGTACATCTTTTGGTGCTAGACTTTTACAAGTCACGTGTATATCTAGCAAATCGAGAAAAATCTAACAAAATCTTGATGAAATCATAAGCATATCTTTCCATATATTTCATATCTATCCATATGAAATCATGAGAATATCTATCCATATCTATCCATATCTATTTGGATTTAGAAAGAGATTTAGTTATTAATGGAAAAGATTCATATCTATCCTATGAGATTTTGTCATTAATGGAAAGATATGATATGGATTCTTTCTTGCCTATAAATAGCCTACATAAGTGGTTATTGTATGCAAGAAGTACCAAGACTTCTCCAAGACACTACTTAGCCTTTCCATGCTCGATTCTCCCTTCTTTGTTCTCTAAAAAACTAGTCAGTGAGTTTTAATATGTACGTGAGAGTCTTGGGCGAAGTGTAAGGGTGTTCTTTTGTGAAGCTTTGGGTTCTCCTACTTGTGCAGAGTAGGTTCGAACCATACGATAAATTATCGGGCTGTTATATCCTGGAGGGGACAAGTGGTTCCATACATATTTTGCCGAGTTCCTTGCATGTCCCCGTGTCAGACACAGAGACACACCAGCCTCTATAAGTATCGGTGATACATAGGTAGATAAGTTTGATCATGGAGTCTTGCACGTGTTGCATTATCTCTGCTGGAAAGAGAGAAAGCAAGTGAAGTATTCTGTGACTTGTGAGTAATAAACTCGATCATTTAAGTAGTTTGCAATTGCTGTTTCTAGGCATAATAAAGTGTGTTTGAGTTTGTGTGTGTGTATATACCTCTCCCACTTAAAGTGTGTTTAGAAAATATTGCTATTGATCTTAATTCTAACCAACTAAACATCTTGTGTCTCTCCACTCTCTGTGTTTCATTGTTTCTATATTCTTCATGGACATATAAAATTGGAAATCCCTAATTATCTTTTTTAACTTTTCAACAGGCTTTGGAGAAACTTGTTGGAATGTAGTAAACAATTGTACATTTTTGGTACTTCTTCAAGTAATGATCACTTGCTGCTGCCACATCTGACTCAAACACACTACATGAAAAACCGGATTAAACGGTGTTTGGAACACGGCGCTTGTTCGGACGCCATCACAGGTCGCGTTGTAAAAACGCCGACTTATTTTCCACTGACTTAACGCCTTAAACTAACGGAGGCACACGCGTAAACCCTCGTTCCGTCATTCCATCAGGCACAGCGTGAACCTAAGGCTTCACGATCTTTTCTCTCTTCCTCCCTCAAGAATTCTGAACTTCACTCCTCCCTCTCTCCAATCGAGAAATCTAAAGATCGAGAGGTTTTCTACAATCTGAATCGCAGAGTTTTTTTCATTGGAAATCAAACTTAGATCTAACGTTTTTATTCGAATCTCTCTTCGGTGAAAATAGAACTAGGTTTTTTACAATCTCTCTTCGGTGAAAAGCCCTAATTTCGATAACTTCTCACGTGTTTTTCGCGTTCATCAGGAATCTCATTCGTCAAGAAGATGTAGATGCAATTGAAGCTCAGAGACCAAAGCTTTTGCTTCTCGTTCATCAGGAAAGTTTGAAGCGCTAGACCATTTTCTGGTGACAGTTAAACAATTAAAGAAGAACGAGAACAAGAAGCCTGATCAGTCCCCAAACGATCCTACCGTGTCCGAGCGGTCCTCTTTAGCTCTATTGACTTTCAAAATACTTGCTATGTATAGTCATTATGTTTAGATTTCGTAACAAATGCAGAAACTGCAACTGATAAACCTGCCCCTGCGATGCCTTTAGTTACTTTTGAACTTGGTTTTAGCCGAGTCATTATGATGCTTGGTGGTTGTCTTTTTTCCCTGATCAAAAAACTGGTGCTTTAAGTTTGAACTGGCTGTATTGGTAATCTGTCTATCATTTTTGGTTTTCTACTATGTTTTGTTTCAAATATGGACTTTAATTTGCGATTCATCCACCTTAATGGTGGATCTTGTACATGAGATGGCAGGGATAGTGGTTTGCACTAACGGTAAGTGTAGAAAGCTCGAGTCTGCACAACACGATCAGACACGAACACGATTGTTGCTTCAGTGCAGGATGTATTCTTGTACTACAAAGTAATCCTCCACCAGATAAGTTAGGATTCGTTGAGAGTTTATGTTTTCTCATGTTGCCAACATTTTCCGAATAGTAGCCCTCGGTTGACGGAGAAGAAAAAAAGTAGCTCGGATGTTTTCCTGAAAAAATGTTGAGAGCCAGACAAGTAGTCTCTTTTTGCGTACAGTGAAATAATGTGGCTAGTGAGATTGGAGCATAGTGGAGTTCATGAATTTGGGGAAAATGTCTCTTTTTCTATCTTCGTGGCGCTTTTTCTTTTTCTATCTTCGTGGTGCTTTCTTTGTGATTCGAAATCTGACTGAAAAAATAGAAGATTGGATCGAATATTTATACATATCGGATTGAGCTGATTTTACACAGGCACACTCGTTTTTTTTTTTTTTAACAAATTATTAAACGGCTCATATCATCCATACGAGGCCCGATGTCGGCTCCCCGTAGACTGTATTTTGGCCGCCCACGTGAATGTCATTACCTAAGAAATTAGTAGTAACAACTAGGGCTTGAGTTTGGGTAAAGCCCCGGACACCCCTTAAAGGGTGTCCCAGAAAACCACTTAAATGATGAATAATTACCTAAGAACTAGGGATCTGAGCATCGAATGAAGGACAACACGTTTTTTAGCTTTAAAGGCTCCGAAGATTTTTCCAATGGTCTTATTTTTACCCACTTTTCATGAACTAATTCTAAATATTTTTACTGTTGCATTCCACCATCTTTTAGAACTTTAAAAATCCTATTTATCGATATATAATTGGTCTTGATCCAATTTAAAATACAAAATTGCAAGCGTTTTATCTAAACGAATTGTCTTTTGACACATTGAGGATAAAATGGTCACATATTCTTATGTATAAATGATTTTGGATCCAAACTAGCTACTTGGGATAGAAAGTAGATTGAACAAGATTTTTAACAATTTAAATCACGTGCAAATCTGAATTTCGAAGTGTTCGAGACAAGCCCATAAAGTTTGGTTTGTTAACCAACTTAGTGCGCCCCAGCCGCATTTTGATGCGCCTTAGGCGCACTCCCTTGCGCCCTGGGCGTATCCTTAACACTTTAAAACATGCTAAACTTTGAGAGCTCGACACTGATACACCCAAAATCTGATTTGAGCGTGGCTTGAATCATTAAAAAGCTTGTTAAATCTACTTTCATACCAAAGTTGTTTTGATGTGAAAATGCACATAACTAGCATACAAATAGATATAAGATATTCATTTAAAACGTTTGCGCCTCTGGAACATTTCGTAGCTTAATAGCTATAACACAGAGAGAGAAAGTTTTTATATCATAAGTTACTTAACGGGATTTTCCGGAGAACCACTTTAACCACAAATAATTACCTAAGAACTAGGGACTTGAGGACCGAATGAAGGACATAACGTGTACGGTGTACGTTTTAGCCTTAAAGGCTCCGAAGATTTTTCTAATGGTCTCCTTTTTACCCACTTTTCATGAGCTAAATCTAAATATTTTTATTGTTTCAGTCCACCATCTTTTAGAACTTTCGAAACCCTATTTATCGATATATAATTTGCCTTGATCCAATAAAAAATGAGAAAATTGCGAGCGTTTTATTGAAATGAATTGTCTTCTAACCCATTCAGTGCAAAATTGTAGCATATTATTATGTGTAAATAATTTTGGATCCAAACTACTTGGGATAGAAAGAAGAATGAACAAGTTTTTTAACCGTTTAAACCACGCGCAAATCTGAATTCAGAGTGTTCGGAACAAGCCCGCAGAATTTGGTCTATAAGTGAACTTTAGTGCGCCCCAAACGCAATTTGATGCGCCTCTGGCGCACTCCCTTGCGCCTCTGGCTTTTTCTTGTTTTGTGTTTATACTAGGGTTTGCTTGTGCCTGAAGACACGGCGCAACGCGTTCTAAACATGCGCAACGGTTGTTTGTAACTTCATCTCACACGGGCGAGTTCTGTGTTTGTGTATATCCCACCCATGTGAGAGAATGTTACAAATAACCGTTAAATGGACAATTTTCTATTCTCCCATTACTTAATGAAATTTTCTATTTTAAGAATAAGTTTCAAACATGGTCCACCTAACCAAATTCATAGAATAGTCTAACACAACATATGTTACCAAACTTGTGTAATTTCTTTAGTTGCACTCAGGCATAACAAAACCTTTGCGGAATGGAACCTAACATAAGAGTTTCACTAAGCTAACATAAACCAATAATTCTCGCTTAACATAAGAGTTTCCTTAAGCTAACATAACCAAGAGCTGAAGAATGTGTTGAAAGCATCGTCTCCGCCTCCAACTGTTTTGTCACTTGACATTTTGCCCATCACATAATTAAACCCAACATAGAATAACTTCAAAATAGGAAGAAATGTACAAAAATAATAATGTTCTTCTGTATTCATAAGAAATATACAAAAATAACAATGCCCGTGCCTTTAGGCGCAACGTTTTTTGAACCCAACCAAAATGACTACTTTTCTATGACAACGCCTGTTAACCTAACTCGACTAACATTAAAAAAAAAATACAACTTTAATTTACTCAACCAAATAGATGCAACAATGCGATAGCTTGGAGTAGAACCAAGCTAATTGTCATACACTCATAGCTATCAACATTCAAACATGTCAATGCAACCTGTTCCTTTTCCTCTTCCATTCCTTTTAAAGTTTTGCTATTGCAAAAGTTGTCCATAGAATCATGACAGACCCAATAAACATGGAAATAACATCGTAATGAAAGCTAATAAATATGAGCTACTGTATTAGTTAAAGCCAAGTTGTCCCTTATGTTATTCTCAACTTCCAAATCAAACCTCCATTAATTCCTTGTGATGCATGGTGCTGTAACTCCTATCATAAATCTAATTCAAAAAAGGGTTTTGTTAATGTGTGCCCCTAAGGCACATGATAGAGCATATGATAATGTTCATTAAATGAGTTTAATTAAACTCCACTATGATAGAAAGTAGTGAAAGTAGTTGAAATATTGGGTGAAGAGTAAATTTATTTTGGAGACGAAAATACCCCTTAATTTTTCCGTCCACTCCATTTCATTTGTGTTCCCTCTTTTCATTTGTGTCCACGTAATCCAATTTTACTACCAAACACACAGTAGCTAGTTACCCAAACAGCCAATATGCCACTCTTTAGCATATAAATTCCCCCCTGAGCATTATCGAAATCTTGGGAAAATTACTAAACTTTTATCAGATTTAAAAATTCAGTAAAAAGAACATTCATTCGAAACTCAACAGATTAAAAAAAAAGTCTCTTCTTTAGATTGATTCCACCTCAAAAGCATAAGCACTCATCTAATATTTCACACAAAAAATTCGGTTCAATCCCGCAACCGTTGAAGTCATTTTATTCCTTTTATTTGCTCCACTTGAAAATGTAGCATTTTCCTTCTCTGGACATGTAAAGATATTGTGGCCCACACGCCTACAGAGTCTACAGGTTCTTTTTTGCTTTCCCAATTCCTTTCCTCCTTTCATTCTTTTTTTTTGTAGAAGATGAATGCTTTTTCTTCATTAAGAAAAATATTGCCCAACAAAAGGCTCAAACACATTGTCTGTTGAATTTTCATCTTCATAATCCTCAAGAAATACTCTATTGTGATCTGGAGGGTATTCATCCCCAGCGGCAATTAGTGCTCCGGTTTCAGCTAAAACCTCATCCATTGATGCTATATTGAACAAAATAATAGAGCATGAATTTAATATTGGATATAATAATAGAATGTTGGGAAACCAATAGAAGAGTGGTACGTACCTTCAGTAGGAAACTCATTTAAATCGAAAGTTGTTCTCCAGAAATGAACTCTCCAGCCATGAGTGCTAGCTATTTGCTACAAAATAACCAAAACAAAGCATATAATATTCAAAAGTAATTATTCAAAAAGTAAAATATTTATAAATACCTTTTGATCACCACTATTTAATTGAGTAGTACTTCATACTCTTCAACAGCCACGTTTTTTCTCTTCACTTGTTGTTCATGGGCTATGGCAATGGATGACTAGTACATGTAGAAAATTGGGTTACGTGGATGCCAAAAAGTCGGAAGGTGAAAGAGCAAAATAAAAGGGAGGGAACACAAATGAAATGGAGTGGGGGGAAAATTAAGGGGTATTTTGGTCTCCAACACAAATTTACTCTTCATCTAATATTTCAACTACTTTCACTACTTTCTATCATAGTGGAGTTTAATTAAGCTTATTTAATGAACATTATCATGTACTCTATCATGTGCCTTAGGGGCACACATTAACAAAACCCTTCAAAAAAAAGAAAAGAAGAGAACATGCCGATCTAATTAACTAAGCTAGGAGCTTCTCTTGAAAATTTGGTTTATTTATCTGGTACCTTGAATAAATTGGTGAATTAGACGGATGAGGTTTGAGGCAAGCGATTCCCAATGTAACTGGGTTTTGACAACGTCGAGCATCAAGATCGCATCAGAAGAGTCCTACTGCCAAACAACATCAAAGGGCTAGCACCATAACCCAAGCAGAGGTCAAAAAATTGATTGACTGCAAAATAAAATGAAAACGATCCTTCAAAATGGATTTCAAAAATAGAAAAACTTTAGACAAAGTATGGCACTGTTGAAGCGGAAGATAGAGCAAAACCCAAATAAAATATCATTTGGAATGACAAAATATGACATTGTTGAAGCGGAAAATAGAGCAAAACCCATATATCATTTGGAATTGGAAGCATCAAAATGTCTACATGTCCAATGATTCGCATCAACATACAGATCAATTAACCGCAGGATAAATTGGAAATTTGGAACTAAAAAAATGCAATCATATGTAGCAGTTAATCCATGCAAGATTTGGTGTCCTTCCACTCCAAGTCCAAGTCAGTCAAAATAGTTAACACACGTTCAACAAAAAATATCTGTGGTCGGATTCAGCCTGAGCTTATTTGATAAGTAGCTCAAATTTGCGTCACTCTACTCAATTAGACTAAAAATGAGCTCAAGCTAAATTGACCGGAGGTCAGACATCGAGCCAATTTCAAACACAAAGAACCACTATAGAATTGTTATTACTTGTCTCATTTTAGTCATCGGATCGAGCCAATTTCATAGAGAAGTTGGATCTCTACTTGATCAATTGAAGCCTTAAAATCCATTCCCTATATGGCAATATAAGAGTAAAAATCTATTATATAAATTGCGACAGTACGGTGACCCACATATTTTCCCTTCATAAATCTTAATCATTAGATTTAGCACACATTTCTCTGCATAAATCTCCACATTTCATTCAACCCTTGGCATTGGATGGCTCAAATTGATTTCATCTGACGGTTGAGAGTGATTTTTTCAGTTTTTGGAAATGATTTTTTCAGTTTGAATTAATGTTGAATTTTTGGAAATGTTCAATCATTATTCAGTCACTTAATTTACGGGAAGCAATTCTGGATTGTTGAATATTTGGTTAATTAAGCTTTTGGTAATGAATGCTGGTAAAGGAATTCTCAGTGCTAAATGAATATTTGGTTAAGTCGAATTTTTGGTAATGATTTATTCTCATTGTTTGTTTCCTACTCTCTCTCTCTCTCTCTCTCTCCCTCCCTAAACGTTTTCTTTCTAGTTCTCTTTCCTATCTCTCTAACTCTTTCCCTCTCTCCAGTTCTCTCTCCACAGTTATGACTATTTTTTTTTTAAACGGCTGTGAATCGAAAATTTGATTCTTTTTTCCGAAGAACATGTTTTGAAATATAGTTTAAAGCACGGTAGGCGTCCATGTTCTCATTTAAATTTTCTGTATCAAACCAACCCCTTATACTAAAAGCTAGATGAGTTCGGGTCTATCATTGTTTACTACTGACATGTATGTTCCAGGAAAAATAAAAAAACATAAATCCTTCTATCGTTGCGTATGTATACCAATTCTGTCTTTGAAGTTTGATTACAATTAAGTCTGTTTTACTACTAACATGTTTAGATTACAATCAGGTTTAGATTTAACAAGGGTTTGATTGGGCAGGGTAGGGCAAGTCGGCGCAGTTGGTAGCTAGCTAGGGTTTAGCTTTGATTAGTTGAGGGAATTTCAAATTTTGACCCAATTGAGATTGCTTTTCACAATGATTACCAATTCTGTTTTAAAGTTTAATTTGATAGACTTCTAGAAAACGCGTTCATTACTTTTTTGTTTACTAATCTTTGAAAATTTGATAGGTAGTAGATAGAAAAGTCTAAAAAATAATGAACGCGTTTTCTAGAAAGTCTAACAAATTTTAATAGACTTTGAACGCGTATGTTAGTAATCTAGAACATGTTCATTATTCAAATCAAAGTAATCTCATTTTGACCAATTGAGATTGTTTTTCACGATGATTATCAATTCTGTTTTTCAAGTTTAATTTGGTAGACTTTCTAGAAAACGGGTTCATTACTTTTTTGTTTACTAATCTTTGAAAATTTGATAGGCAGCAGATAGAAAGCTCTAGAAAGTAATGAACACGTTTTCTAAAAAGTCTATCAAATTTTGATAGACTTTGAATGCGTATGCTAGTAATCAAATTAAACTCTAGAAAATAATGAACGTGTTCATTATCCAAATCAAAGTAATGACTAATTGAGATTGCTTTTCACGATGATTACCAATTCTATCTTTGAAGTTTAATTTGATAGACTTCCTAGAAAACGGGTTCAAATTTTGATAGAGTTTTCTATTTGCTGCCTATTAAATTTTCAAAGATTAGTAAACAAAAAAGTAATGAACGCGTTTTCTAGAAGTCTATCAAATTAAACTTTAAAGACAGAATTGGTAATCATCGTGAAAAGCAATCTCAATTAGTCAAAATTGAGATTACTTTGATTTGGATAATGAACGCGTTCAGTACTTTCTAGAGTTTAATTTGATTACTAACATACGCGTTCAAAGTCTATCAAAATTTGATAGACTTTATAGAAAATGCGTTCATTACTTTCTAGAGTTTTCTATCTGTTGCCTATCAAATTTTCAAAGATTAGTAAACAAAAAAGTAATGAACGCGTTTTCTAGAAAGTCTATCAAATTAAACTTCAAAGACAGAATTGGTTAATCATCGTGAAAAGCAATCTCAATTGGTCAAATTAGAAATTCCCTCAACTAATCAAAGCTAAACCGTAACTAGCTCCCAACAGCGCCGTCTTGCCCTACCCTGCTCAATCAACACTTATCTAAACCTAATTGTAATCTAAACATGTCAGTAGTATAACAAACTTAACTGTAATCAAACTTCAAAGACAAAATTGGTATACATACTCAACGATATAAAGATTTATGTTTTTTTACTTTTCCCGCAACATGTGTCAATAGTAAACAATGATAGACCCGAACTCATCCAGCTTTCCGTATAAAGGGTCGGTTTGATACGGAATGAGAACATGGACGCCTACCGTGCTTTAAACTATATTTCAAAACATGTTCTTCGGAAAAAAGAATCAAATTTTCGATTCACAACCGTTTAAAAAAAAGAGAAAAAAAGAGTCATATCTGTGGAGAGAGAACTGGAGAGAGGGTGAGAGTTAGGGAGACAGGAAAGAGAACTGTAAAGAAAACGTTTAGGGAGAGAGAGAGAGAGAGAGAGAGAGAGAGAGAGAGAGAGAGAGAATAGGAAACAAACAATGAGAATAAATCATTACCAAAAATTCGACTTAACCAAATATTCATTTAGCACCGAGAATTCCTTTACCAGCATTCATTACCAAAAACTTAACCAAATTTTCATTACCAGAATTCCTTTAGTCTTTCGACAATCCAGAATTGCTTCCCGTAAATTAAGTGACTGAATAATGACTGAACATTTCCAAATATTCAACATTCAAGCTGAAAAAATCATTTCAAAAAATTGAAAAAATCACTCTCAACTGTTGGATGAAATCAATCTGAGCCATCCAATGCCAATGGTTGACTGAAAGGTGGAAATTTATGCAGAGAAATGTATGTTAAATCCAATGGTTAAGATTTATGAAGGGAAAATAGGTTTAGATTTAGTAAGTGTTGATTGGGCAGGGTTGGGCAAGTTGGCACAGTTGGTAGCTAGCTAGGGTTTAGCTCTGATTAGTTGAGGGAATTTCTAATTTTGACCAATTCAGATTGCTTTTCACGATGATTACCAATTCTGTCTTTGAAGGTTAATTTGATACACTTTCTAGAAAATAGGTTCATTACATTTTTGTTTACTAATCGTTGAAAATTTGATAGGCAGCAGATAGAAAACTCTAGAAAGTAATGAACGCGTTTTCTAGAAAGTCTATCAAATTTTGATAGACTTTGAACGCGTATGTTAGTAATCAAATTAAACTCTAGAAAGCAATGAACGCGTTCATTATCCAAATCAAAGTAATCTCAATTTTGACTAATTGAGATTGCTTTTCACGATGATTACCAATTCTGTCCTTGAAGTTTAATTTGATAGACTTTCTAGAAAACGGGTTCAAAGATTAGTAAACAAAAAAGTAATGAACCCGTCTTCTAGAAAGTCTATCAAATTAAAGTTCAAAGACAGAATTGGTAATCATCGTGGAAAGCAATCTCAATTGGTCAAAATTGAGATTACTTTGATTTGGATAATGAACGCGTTCTAGATTACTAACATACGTGTTCAAAGTCTATCAAAATTTGATAGACTTTCTAGAAAACACGTTCATTACTTTTTAGAGTTTTCTATCTGCTTCCTATCAAATTTTCAAAGATTAGTAAACAAAAAAATAATGAACGCGTTTTCTAGAAAGTCTATCAAATTAAACTTCAAAGACAGAATTGGTAATCATTGTGAAAAGCAATCTCAATTGGTCAAAATTAGAAATTCCCTTAACAAATCAAAGCTAAACCCTAGCTAGCTCCCAACAGCACCGACTTGCCTTACCCTGCTCAATCAACACTTATCAAATCTAAACCTAATTGTAATCTAAACATGTCAGTATTATAACAAACTTAATTATAATCAAACTTCAAAGACAAAATTGGTATACATACTCAATGATAGAAGGATTTATGTTTTTTTACTTTTCCCACAACATGTGTTAGTAGTAAACAATGATAGACCCCAACTCATCTAGTTTTCCGTATAAAGGGTCGGTTTGATACGAAAAATTGAAATGAGAACATGGACGCCTATCGTGCTTTAAACTATATTTCAAAACATGTTCTTCGGAAAAAAGAATCAAATTTTCGATTCACAACCGTTTAAAAAAAAAGAGAAAAAAAGAGTCATATCTGTGGAGAGAGAACTGGAGAGAGGGTGAGAGTTAGGGAGACAGGAAAGAGAACTAGAAAGAAAGCATTTAGGGAGAGGGGGAGAGAGAGAGAGAGAGAGAGAGAGAGAGAGGGAAGGAGGGAGGGAGAGGGAGAGAATAGGAAACAAACAATGAGGATAAATCATTACCAAAACTTCGACTTAACCAAATATTCATTTAGCACCGAGAATTCCTTTACCAGCATTCATTATCAAAAAACTTAACCAAATATTCATTACCAGAATTCATTTAGTCTTTCAACAATCCAGAATTGCTTCCCATAAATTAAGTGACTAAATAATGACTGAACATTTCCAAAAATTCAACATTCAAACTGAAAAAATCATTTCCAAAAACTGAAAAAATCACTTTCAACCGTCGGATGAAATCAATCTGAACCATCCAATGCCAAGGGTTGAATGAAATGTGGAAATTTATGCAGAGAAATGTATGTTAAAATCCAATGGTTAAGATGTATGAAGGGAAAATATGTGGGCTCTCACACCGTCACGATTTGTATAATAGACTAGAAATTGCCCGTGCCTGAAGGCACGGCGCAACCCATTTTTGAACACGACTAAAATGATTTAACTTCTAAATTTTGAAATATGAAGAATGCAATTATGTCCCGCCTGAAGGCACTAATTCAAAAATATTGATATAAAATAATGAAAAACTTTCATGCATCCTCAACACTAAAGTTGCTTAATCTCAATAGAAGATATTACCCAAGGAATCAAAGCAAATGCAAAATTGTTCAAAAAATTAGGGAGCTTTTATTCAAGATTACATCAACAAAACCGCTATTTTTTTCTCGTAAACGTGTCAACAAATTGGTACAATCAAGGAAACACATTAAGAACACAAACAATGATCAAAGCAAACACCAATAGTATAATGAAGTGTCCTCCTTCATCTTCAAAGCACCAACTTAATCACTTCTGTAGCCAAAATAACTATTTTCTTTGTAACAACCTGAAGCCCAAATAAAAATGCAATTGACTGAAGTCAAAGATAAATTAAAAAGACGCAAATCTACATCAAAGAGCCGCAAGTGATCAACTAAGTTACTTTTTTATTTTGATAATTTACTAACTTATAAAATAATCCAGAGAAGCTAACAACTAAATAGGCCAAAAAAAAAAAGTAACTTGATATGGAACAAAATATTTCGTTTTTACCTACTGATTGCTCCCCTACGCATGAGCTGATGCCTCCCAAGTAACCCAGTCCCTTTAAAGATATAACATCAAACATCAAGACGTCAGAGAACCAACAAAGCCAAAAAAGAAACGGTCAAAACATAAGTTACGGACACCAACAGGTTCAACACCAAAGAAATGAACATAGCTATAATACCCGCCCCGAATATTTCGGTATTTTAATTACTTTTAATACCCACCCTTATATAGCAAATATCCTGGGGATATTTATGTTTCTCCATACGTATCTTGTTTCTACGTAGAGAGAGAGGAAGAGAGAGGCAGCAGAGAGAAGGAAAAGACGGAAAAAAATGCTTAGGGAAGACATGCATGCTAAGAAACACATTGAAATCTAAATAGTATACGCAAAAGTTTATACACCATGTCAGTAAAAGGAAAGAGAGTGAGAAACTTCCAAAATGAGAAAGAAAAAGGCTGTAGACACCCCAATCCGAATCTCCCGATCGTTTTATGGTTTCTTATTTTCCCGATGATGAACTAGATCAAAAAGCAGTCTTGAGGTTGGAAAAAGTTTGGGCTTGGTGTGTGCGGAACCCCTTTAAACCCTTTAAATCTTTTAAAAGAAAATAAAAGCCAGTCAAAACTGGTCAGGGTTGACCCTCGCGCGTGGAAGTCATTCCCTCGCGCGAGTGTCCTCCTTGCTAGGTGTGGTCAAAGTCAAACATTTGACTGTTGACCCACGCGCGACAGCTGTTACCCTCGTGCGACGGTCTCACTCTCTCGCGCGAGGGTCCACTCCAGCCACTGTCACCTTTTTCAGCCAGTTTGTTGCTTGCCTGGGGGTCTACAGGGCTATTTGAACCCTGTTTTTCTCCACAAGACAATGGCAGTGCAGGCCTTGGGGCTATACACTCACACAACCCTTCCCATCACCTTTTTCACCAAGGTTAGCCACCAAGTTTGGTCTTAAGGGGGTGTTTGCCACCACCTTTAGTCCTCCACTCCTTCTATAAATACCCCCTTTGGTCTTTCCTTACAAAAAAACACTAGGTACTCAACTTTCAAGTTAAAAGGGCTAAGAAGAACACCACGCACACTAAAGTTCTCAACCCCTAGCACACTTGTTCTTTCTTTCCTTCACTTCATTTTCCATCACAAGCTTCACAACTTTGCTCAATCCTTTCCAAGACCTTTGAAGCAAAGGTATAACATCATTACTGCTTACTGTTTTGATCCCTGAGGGGGGCTGTCAGGGCCAGGATTGGTAATCAATACCAGTTCTGGTCCTAAAGTCAGTAGAGTTACAAGAAGCTATGAACGGCATACCCTCGCGCGAGTGACTCAGACTCAAGCGCGACAGTCCTCGTGGGGTTTGGGGATGCTGGTTTTTCTTGTTTATTATGTTATTATTTATTTTGCAGTTTGTTAGGCCTTTTAGACCACTGTCTTGCATGATAAAACACATAAATTAGTTTTCATTGCTTATTTATTCTGTTGGAATGCTTCTGGGTTGCTTCTGGACATGTACCAGAGCCCAGAGCATGCAAAGCAATTCCTGGAAGTCCAGTCAGGACTCTCGCGCGATGGACTCGATGTCACGCGCGATGGGCCTTCTGATTCCAGAAGTTGCCCTTGCATGAGCAACTTGGCCCTTGACCTTTGTTTTGATACCCCCCTCTGTTTAGGGGTTATATTTCAATTCATTTAAGCTTCTGTTTGTAATAATTAGTAATATTTATTTACTTCCAGTCCTTATTAACTGCTTGGTTTGCCCCCTGGGTGTGCACTGGTCCTTCCAGAACCCAGAAGGGGATGGAATTTAGCCTGTGGTGGGGGATGAACCCTCACCAAGTGGCGACTCTGTATTTTTGGCGAGCGCGTGCACAGCCTCTGTCCGCTATCGCGCTCCCTCGATTATGGGCCCTTGCTTCGGGAACCGAAATTCCCGAAGGCTTTTTGGAATCCGAAAATTCCAAGGGCATGCTGCCCACAAATGCTTTTTTAATCGGCAAAGGGCTTCATTTATGCATTCACTCTCTCAGTTATACACCATGGTTAAGCCATCTATATTACAAATCCCGACGGTGTGGTGATCCACACATTTTTCTTGCATAAATCTTGACTGTTTGAATTAATACACATTTTTCTGCATAAATCTCCACCCTTGATTCAACCTTGACATTTTTGTAAATACTTTGCATTTTCTGGATTAAATGGTTGAGTAATAAATTCAGTTTTGGTAATGCAATAGATATTCAATTTTTTTTTTTTGCGTTAGTTTTGTGCCTCACTTTTTTGGTTTTTCGATTCGCCTCGTCAAAACTAATCGAAAAAGTATAAACTTTGACTTTTATCTAAATATTTTTTGAAATATCCAGGATCAAAAAATATTTTGATAAAAGTCATATTCTTTTACTGTTCCGATTCGTCTTGACGAGACGGTTGAATCGGAAATCCGAAAAATACTAACAAACGCAACAAAAAAATTGAATAAAGAAAAGCAAGAAGAAGCCCAAAAAATTTGGCGGAACGCCACGGTAGACCAAAGACCAGGGAGAAGAAAAGTACCACTCGTTTTTCGGTATCACTCGCATTCCACAGGGATATATTGAAAAGTAGAATAAACAGTCGTCGTCAGTTACTTTCCAAGGAGAAATTTCTCGGCGCCTGGTGGGTATCACTTGGTGCCCCCTTATCACATCCGGGCCATCCGTTGCAGTTTCGGACAGTTTGGATTTGGAGAGAGAAAAATGAGAGAGAAAGTGATCGGGTGAAAGGAGAGAGAGAATTTCAATCCAAACCATCAAAACCTGCATTGGACGGCCCGGATGTGCCGAGCAGCCGGGCACCACGTCGTACAACGCGTACGACTCGTTTTTCAATTTACATCGTGTATGCAATTTGCGCGTATGCATTTTGCAGTATATATTTGTTATTGAAAATCAGATCAATCGCTAACAAGAGAGAGGCGAGGAGGGTAGGAGAGAGAAATGGCCCTGGCATTGCCAAGGTTTGCGGTGTTCCAATCAACTGTCCGCCAAAAAAACTACTTGCGCTACACACACGAGGATGGGGGTTTACATGGGCTTCTCCAATTCAGTGGAGAAGAGATCGTGAGCCCATATTCAAAGTTCGAAATTGTGAGGGCAAACAGTCCTACTGCAGCAGGGAATGATAATGGATTTGTTCACATAAGATGCTGTTACAATAACAAATACTGGGTAGCTAACTCAAGCTCTAATAACTCCTTCATTATTGCAGGGGCTGATGAACCAAACGAAGACCAATCCCAATGGTCATGTACGCTGTTCGAGCCTATTCTGGTAGATGGTGAAGGAGGTAGTAGTAGTAGTAGTAGAAGTAGTAGTAGTACTAGTACTAGTACTAGTACTAGTACTGTACATGTCCGATTTCGCCATGTTAAGCTCGGGCACTATTTAAGGTCCCTGATGACCAGAGACCACTACCATGCCTGCGTATCCACTAGTTATGATAGGCGTTATTATATCGATGATCACATGAACCATGTTATCTCCCTGATGTTTATGTCCCTGGTGTCCCGGATGAGAGACCACTACCATGCCTGCCCATACGTACGACCAACAGCTCCTGCTAGGCTCGATGTTTTCGGTATCATCGATTGGGAATCGCTGTTGATATTGCCCAAATACATCGCACTCAAGGGGGACAATGGCCTATACCTCAGTGCCCAAAGGAACGACCGACACCAGTATCTGCAGTTTGCGTCGAGTGACATTGGAGATCAGACGGTTGGGAACGAGATGTTCATCACTAAAGATGGAAGCGTCCGCATCAAGAACAATCACTTTGGCAAATTCTGGAGACGCAGCCCTAATTGGATCTGGGCTGACTCAGACGACACCACCACCAACAACTTGGACACGTTGTTCTACCCCGTAAAAGTTGGTGACAATGTCATCGCTCTTCGCAATTTGGGTAACAAAAATTTCTGCAACAGCCACAGGAATTATCTCAAAGCTGCAGTAACCACGCTTTCCAGGGAGACACGCTTGGTGGTTGAAGAGCTTGTTATCTCAAGGGAAATTTACAATGTCAATTTTCGCCTCTTGGATGCGAGAATCTATAACCAGAAAATTATTACAATGGTAACTAAAACTGCCACTAACAATACACAAGTATCCAACATTACAACACTGAAGCTCATCCGTAAAGAGACTAGGAGCACTACTTGGAAGGGCAGCGTTTCGTTGAAGTTAGGCGTGAAAACAAATATCCAAACGGGCATTCCACTCGTAGTAGACGGAAAGGTTGAACTTGTGACTGAGTTTACCAGAAATTATGAGTGGGGCGAAACTGTGTCAACAGAGATCGAAGTGGAGACTGAGTACACAATCACCGTGCCACCAATGAGCAAGGTCACTGTAAGTCTCCTAGCGACACAGGGTTCATGCAACATTCCGTACTCCTATACTCAGCGCGACACGCTTATGAATGGCAGGTCAGTTATCCACGACTTCGACGATGGCGTTTACACTGGCATCAACAGCTTCAACTTCTTCTACAAAACCAAAGAAGAAAAGCTGTGATATGGGAAATGCGGTGCCGAATAAACATTTTTAGTGTGTAGCATGTTGTTGTTGTTGTTGAGTCAATAAGTTTGATCATGGGGTCATGTAATCTGTCTGTCTGTCATTTCTGGTTTTCCTCTCTGTTTTGTTTGAAATAATGTGGACTTTATCTCTCAACTCATCCACCTAAATTGTGGATCTTTTCCATGAGATGGCAGGGATAGTGGTACACACTAATGGGAAGTGTAGGAAGCTCAATCGAGGGAGGGTAATGTTTATCCATTTATCAGGCACGTCCATATAATTGTCTGTCTACTTTTCTTAACCAATTATAGTTTCTCTTTGAAATGCTGGAGTTTCGTTTTCCTTTTCTTGCAATTTACTAGCTTATATGAAGAAATTAGTAGTAACAACTACGGCATGAGTTTGGGTTATGCCCCGGACACCCTTGTCTGTTCCAGATCGGAACCACTTAAACAACGAATAATTACCAAAGAACTAGGGATTGGAGCACCGAATTAAAAGGACAAAACGTGTTATCAAAGCACGCGCAAATCTGAATTTCGAAGTGTCCGGAATAAGCCCGTAAAGTTTGGTCTGGTAGCCAGCTTTAGTGCGCCCCTGGCGCATTTTGATGCGCCTCAGGCGCGTTCCCTTGCGCCCTGGTCGCATATTTAACACTTAATAACATGCTAAACTTTGAGGGCTCAACACAGATACACCCAAAGTCTGATTTGAGCGTGGTTTGAACCGTTAAAAAGCTTATTAATCTACTTTCTTAGTAAAGCTGTTTTGATTCAAAATAATTTGTACATCAAATGAAATTACCATTTTACCCTTAGTGGGTCAAATAACAAATTATTTCGGTAAAAATCTCGTATCAACCTCGTTTTAAATCAGATCCAAAACCAATTGTGGATGGATAAATAGGGTTTTCAAACTACTAAAGTATGATGAAAAGGAACAATAGAATTAAATAAGTATTACTTATGAAAAGTTGGTTAAAAACAGACTGATTCAAAGATCATCGAGGCCACTAAAGCTAAACACATTGGCACACTCTCTACATATTCTAAGTTCCATTCCGAACACAAATTGCTTACTAAAGACGATTGCCTGCAACACGACCGCTATGATTTCAATACTACACTTTCACTACTCCCCATCAATTAACACACTATCAAAAAGTTTCCGCATTTGTTGGCTTCGCATCAAATTTTTGTGAATTATTAGTTCATCTCAATTAGAAGAATCGAAAAAATAAAAAATTCTGAGATGAAACACATTTTTCACTTGGAGATGAAAAACGTTTATAGAGTAACACGTTTTTCACTTGGAGATGAAATGAGTACAAGAGGTCTTTCGGTGAAAAAGTTAGTAGTAGTAATTTCTTATCTCTCGAGAGACTACTTTCTCAATTGAAAGATTCAAAGTATTTAGGTCACAACACGATTATCGAAAACGGATCAACAAACACGGACGGAGGGAGAGAGTAACACGTTTTTCACTTGGAGATGAAATGAGGGACAAGAGGTCTTTCGGTGAAAAAGTTAGTAGGACTACTTGGAGATGAAATGAGGGACAAGAGGTCTTTCGGTGAAAAAGTTAGTAGCACTACTAATTTCTTAGCTGGACTACTACTTTCTTCTCAATTGGTTTGGGCCATGCATGCACCGAATTAGTTCCACTATAAATAGCAAACATATGAGTGTGGGGAAAAAGCACAAGCAAATTAAAAGAGAGAAAAATCAGATCAATAGCTAGGTTGATGGGGTAGGAAAGAGAAAAATGGCGTTGGCATTGCCAAGGTTTGCAGTGATCCAATCGCAGAAACCCCCCAAAAACTACTTGCGCTACATGCGTGAGGATGGGGGGTCACATGGGACTCTCCAATTCAGTGGAGAGGAGATCTTGAGCCCATATTCAAAGTTCGAAATTGAGAGGGCAAAGTGTGTGGCCCAAGATCTCTGGTTCGGGTCCTTCCTCCTCTGGTTCAGGGGTTTTCTAGCTTCTTCCACCTAATCTGCACCACGAAGCATGACTAAAGACCACACCGGATGAGCCCCGGTATGGCCCTCCGGCGTAAGGATGAGAATGGTGCAGAGAAAGCAAAAGAGAGCTAGGGTTTGAGTGTGGAATGGCTGTGTACCTTTTAGGGCTGTGAACCTTTAGTATTTATAGATCCTTCCTAGCTTGCTCTCCAAGTACGAACACGTGCTCCTCACGAGCTGAGTGACGTCATTATGGTGTCACCGGATAGATCTTTGTAACCGTTTCTGCGTGAGCTGGCATTTCCCATGTGCATCCATCATTACCTTTTGTAACCGTTTCAGCACGTGGAAAACAGATGTGTCCAAGCGGGTGGCCGAGCCCATCCAGAGGCCAAGACCGCTACGGGCCGAGCCCAGCGTTGACTGCGCGCTGATCCCCTTTGTTTAGAACCGTCAGTGAGGGCTACCGTACGTAATGCGTTGTCGGCAAGCGCCGACTCTAACACAACTGTACGTGAGGAAGCGACGGGCTTCGGCCAGGTTGCCGAGCCTGGATCTGAGTTCGACTAGAGCATCAAGTGAACTGCGTTCGGCCTACTACACAAAGAATGATAATGCATTTGTTCACATAAGATGCTGTTACAATAACAAATACTGGGTGGCTAACTCAAGCTCTGACCCCTGCATTATTGCAGGGGCTGATGAACCTAATGAAGACCAATCCCAGTGGTCGTGTACGTTGTTCGAGCCTATTCGGAGGCAGCTGCGTGGAGATTTGCTCCGGAATATTCAGATGGATGATGAAGAAGAAGAAGGTAATACTAATACTATTGTTATATTTCGCCATGTTCAGCTCAACGACTATTTGGTCTACCCGGAGGGCAGCGGCGGCCAGATTAGGGCCCGCTTGATAGCACAATTAAAATCGCTTTCCAATTCGTGTGCTGTTTTCCATATCATCGATTGGGAATCGCTGTTGATGTTGCCCAAACACATCGCGCTCAAGGGGGACAATGGCCGGTACCTCAACGCCCGTTGGATCGAGGGACACCAGTATCTGCAGTTCGCGTCCTGCGACAATAGAAATCCTGCGGTTGCAAACCAGGTGTTCGTCAATAATGACGGAAGCGTCCGCATCAAGAATGATCACTTTGGCAAGTTCTGGAGGCGCAGCCCTAATTGGATCTGGGCTGACTCAGATGACACCACCACCGCCAACTTGGACACGTTGTTCTACCCCATAAAAGTTGGTGACAACGTCGTCGCTCTCCGCAATTTGGGTAACAACAAGTTCTGCAAGCGCCTCACCACCGAGGGCAAGACGGATTGTCTCAATGCTGGAGTAGACACGATTTCCAAGGAGGCACGCTTGGTGGTTGAAGAGCTTGTTGTCTCAAGGGAAATTTACAATGTCAATTTTCACCTCTTGGATGCGAGAATCTACAACCAGAGCATCGTTACAATGGTAACTAAAACTGCCACTAACGATACACAAGAATCCAACACTGCAACACTGAAGTTCTTGCGTAATGAGACTAAGAGCAGTACTTGGACCGGCAGCGTTTCGTTCAAGTTAGGCGTGAAAACAGAGATCCAAACGGGCATTCCATTCATAGTAGAAGGAAAGGTGGAAGTTTCAGCTGAGTTTACCGGAAGTTACCAATGGGGCGAAACTGTGACCACAGAGAACCAAGTGGAGACTGAGTACACGTTCTCAATGCCGCCAATGAGCAAGGTCACGGTAAGTCTCCTAGCGACACAGGGTTCATGCGATGTTCCGTACTCTTATACTCAGCGCGACACGCTTATGAACGGCGAGCAAGTTATCCACAACTTCGACGATGGCGTTTACACTGGCATCAACAGCTTCAACTTCTTCTACCAAACCAAATAAGAAAAGTTGTGATATGGGAAATGCGGTACCAAACAAATCTTTTAGTGTGGTGGCATGTTGTTGTTGTTGTTGTTGTTGTTGGGTCAATAAGTTTGATCATGGTGTTTTGCATGTGTGTTGCAGTATCTCTGTTGGAAAGAAAGAAATCCAGTGAAGTATTGTTGTTGTTGACTCAATAAGTTTGATCTCTAAGTACTTTGTAATTTCCGTTTCTGGGCATACTAAAATTGTGTTTGAGTTTGTGTGTACACCTCTCCCCCTTGAGTTTGAACTGGCTCCTTTTCAAAAAAAAAAAAAAGCTTGGACTAGCTATATTGGTAATCTGTATGTCATTTCTGGTTTTCTACTCTATTTTGCTTCAGATGTGGACTTCAATTTGCGACTCATCCACATAAATGGGGGATCTTGTACATGAGATGGCAGGGACAGTGGTTCGCACTAACGGTAAGTGTAGGAAGCTCGAGTCTGCACAACACGAGCAGATACGGTTGATGCTTCAGTGCAGGGTGTATTCTTGTATAACAAAGTAATCCTCCACCTGATAAGTTAGGATTAATTGTTGGTGCAAATGTCGTCGAAGCCGATGAAAGAGGATAAACACGGAGTGGAGTGAAAGAGTTGCTTCAAGTCGCGTTACATTTTCACTGTTCTTAAGTCCATATTCGCCCTCACCAATTCGAGAGATCATCGGGTGTGCAGCGGGTTACAGCAAAGTCGTCTCGAAGATAAAATGAAGTCCAGTCTTGAACTATTGTCTAACTATGTCACGCACTAATGAAGAAAGACCCAAACACTTTCGAATTTTGCGAGCCCGCCAAGAATAAAATGTAGGAGATAATTGTAGAGAGAAATAACAACCAGAACTGTTATGATTATCTCAATCCCAATTAGTAGAACCCCTTGCCTTTTATATAAGCATGGATCATGACGGATAGCCAAAGATCACTACATAAGAAACTTGGCAGCTGATAATGTCAAAACAAAAAATGTTGCTGCCAAAATTCATCCATGTGAATTTACTTCTTTGCTCTCCTCCCAATCTCACCCTACTTTACTCTTTCTCTCTCTCTAACAAGAGTACTTGGAAAACTAAATCCCCCAAGGTGATTGATCTGCGGTCTCATGGTTCTTCATGTTCCCTACAAAACTGATCCAACCCACTCCCCTGGTAATTTCTCCTCCATCACCTGTGGTGATTTGGGCTTTTCGTCGGTTCCGCCGAGCTCAAGGTCTCGGTCGATGGAATCCACGGGATCCAACTAAAGGAACCTACTAAAAAATCAATCTCCTCGTCTCGTCGACTCCGGAGATAGCGGCGGTGGAAAGGTCAGTGAGAGGCGGCGGCAAGGTGTGGAGAAACTGGGTTTGAGTTTGGGTTTGTTCAGGAGTGCAAGCGGACTCAATCGGGTACATCTTTTGTTAGGCAATAATTTCTCCGTTGTTCGAGCCGCAATGAGAATGCCAAACTCAACTGAAAACATGTTTAGGTCGAATGCATTAGCCTTGATCGAGGCTATGGAATAAAAGTACGCATGTACAACACACACAATTGGACCGACAACCACTAAACGTATTGTCAACACCTCCATATCCGGATCATTCTCTGGTGACCAGTAATGAATAGCATTGATTCCATCACTTCTTACTCATATTAATCTTGGTTACAATTTTAGATATTAATGAAATTTTTTTTGCCTTTCAAAAAAAAATGAATAGCATTGATTGACTGAAGATTGAAGGTCACTTGGTAGAAAGTCAGGTCATTTGACTCTAGATTCGACACTCAAGCCAACTTGACTCTAGGTTCGAAATGAAACCTTAATTTCGAATTAGAAGTTTCTTTAGCAACTCAGTTTAGGATTTTTTATCGAGTATTGCTATTGGTACCGACGGGTACCGTAGGGAAATCATATCAACGGCCGAGCCGGGCTGTTTCCGGACACCGGATGGCTGATCCGACCCGTCCAAAAATTCTAAAAAAATAAAAACAAGGGGCCCATAGGAAAATCAACGGCATCCGACACATGTAGGGTGCTCGATCCAAACACTCCATTTGCACATATATATTCAAAAATGGAGTGTTTGGATTGAGCACCCTACACGCGTCGGATGCTGTTGATTCCTATGCGGGCCCCCTCGGTTTTTTTTTTGAAAGAATTTTTGGACGATTCGGATTGGCTGTCCTGTGGCCGAAAATGGATTGGCGCGGCCGTCGGTACGATTTCCCTACGGTACCCGTCGGTACCAATAGGATTTCCCTTTTTTTATCAGCAACTCCTACTACTATTACACCGGAACTAATTGAAACAAGGACATGGAGAGAGACACGAAACCTTCATGGTGGTTGTAAAAGCATCGGATTTCCCAGAAGTCGGTGGTGGTCGTGGCGGTCGCCGAAGGTGGGGGAGCCTTGGGGTTGGGTTGTGGTGGTCGCTGGTGGTTGTGGGAAGTGGAATCGGTTGGTGGTGGTGGTGGGAGCCCCTTCTCTCTCTCTCTATCTCTGTGGGGAGGGGGGAAGGGGGAAGCATTTTTTCAATTTAGGGGGTTTTTTTATGCTAAACGACGTCGCCACTACTATTGTCAGCACGTTGTAGGAATGGCAACGGGGCGGGGCGGGTTTTTGCATACCTCGACCCCACCCCGAAAATCATTACCCGCCCCGACCCCGGCCGGGTATTTTTTGGGTACCCCCGTTCTCGCCCCAATCGGGGAACGGGTTTACCTGCCCCGCCCCGTAAAAATTAAAAAATTAAAGTATAAGCAAAAAAAAAAGTGTTGAATAAGAATAAAAATTATCGAAAAAAATAAAACTTTTGAAATTATTATTGTGTCTTTTGGTATCGCGGTTTTATCTAAACTTTTAATTGCAATCAATATTTTAGATACCTCATTCCATTTCTTTATGTGTAGAATTTATTATAAATATTCGAAGAAAACTTTTTAAAAAATCCACTAAACACCGATAAATATCAATTTTTATTTATTTTTTAAATTTAATTAGGCTACTTGACAGTAAAGAGATATTATTTTTTAGATTAATGCTAAAAAAATGAAAGGACATGTATATAAATATATATACACATATAAGTATATATAAATATATGAGTAAATATATATATACGCCGAGGCGGGTTCGGGTAATTTCGGAGCGGGTATTTCGGGGTCGGGTCGGGCGGGTTTAGGGGCGGGGTACCTTTGCCCTAAACCCTACCCGAACTCGGGCGGGTTTAGAAAATTTTACCCCGACCCGATACCCGAAAATGGGGTGGAAAACCCGCCCCGTTCGGATTCGGGGCGGGGCGGGTAAGATTGCCATCCCTAGCACGTTGTGACTCCGGTTGTGTTGGCACGTGTATGTAGCATTTTCTTGCTAGTTGTCTCAATCTTTCCAGGGGGGCACGCTTGGTGGGGGGGTTTTTTTTTTTTTTTACTCCAGAAATTTTGTATTTGCCCCAAAAAGAGTTGAACCAGGGTACTCATGATCCCTAACATGCGTCTCCCAACCAGGTCTGCTCCATTAGCTCCCGGCAGGCTTGGTGGTTGAAGGGCTTGTTATTATCTCAAGAAAACATACAATGTCAATTTTCACTTCTTGGATGCGAGAATCTACAACCAGAACATCATTACAATGGTAACTCAAAACTGCCACTAACGATACACAAGTATCCAACACTGCAAAAGTACTGAAGTTCTTGCGTAAAGAGAAGAGCAGTACATAATCAACTGGCCGACCGAGCAGCATCCTAACTTTAGTAACCTCTAAATGAATAACAACAAAGTTGTTAGAAAAGTGACAAAAAATGAGATATTGTTAAAGTCCAAGGACTTAGGTAATGTCATTGTCAAGGTATTTAGGACTTAGGTAATGTCATTGTCAAGGTATTTATTGACCGTAGTAACTAGTTAGGTACAAATGGTCACCTTCAATTTTGATGCCTACCCTTTTGACATATTGTGGAGTGATTCACGTGGTTAGAAAGAAATAGATAAAATCATACAAGGATCTTACTGACGATCACCCACCAGGTGATGAATAATATGTATATAATGCCGCATAAGTTGGAATCGCTATAACAGCTCTCCAATTACAACAATACCTTCACGAATATTTTTTTGAATATCGCATCTTTTACTTGCGCTACATACTCAGAGAGGGTGGGGAGCTGCATGGGTTTCTCCAATTCACTGGAGAGGAGATCGTGAGCCCATTTGCAAAGTTCGAAATGGATTACCTAACTCAAGCTCTAATAGCTCCTACATTATTGCAGCCGCTGATGAACCTAATGAAGACCAATCCCAATTGTCATGTACGTTGTTCAAGCCTATTCGGACTAATGTTGGTACTGGTAGTACTACTAATACTGCTGTTCGATTTCGCCATGTTAAACTCCGGTGGTATTTAAAACACACGATGATCTCGGACCCATACCCGGCCTACCTATACGCAGATCCAACATCCGATAGGTTGGATGTTTTCCGTATTCGTGATTGGGTAAACGCTGTTGATATTGCCCAAACACATCGTGCTCAAAGGGAACAATGGCCTAAACCTCAGCGCCCGCTTGATCGATGAACACCACTAGTATCTGCAGTTCACGTCCAGTGACAATGGAGATCCGACGGTTGGGAACGAGGTGTTCATCATTAAATGTGGAAACGTCCGCATAAAGAACAATCACTTCGGCAAATTCTGGAGGTGCAACCCTAATTGGATCTGGGCTGACTCAGATGACACCACCACCGACGACTCGAACAAGGACACGTTGTTCTCCCCCGTAAAAGTTGGCGACAACGTCATCGCTCTCCGCAGTATGGTTAACGGAAGTTTCTGCATGAGGATCTCCAAAGAGTCCAAGGAGAACTGTCTCAATGCTCGAGTGGACACGTTGTTAAGGAAATAGAGTCCTATATTGCTTGGGAGTGGAATGGGTGATCACTTAATAACATCTGGGATCTCTCCACTCATTGCCAATTGGTTTTGAGATAGATATAAAGTTTCTACATGGTATCAGAGCGGGACCCGTTTCACCCCACATTTTAAAATTTTAAAATTTCTAATGGTTGAAGAGCTTGTTATCTCAAGGGAAATTTATAATGTTTATTTTCGCCGCAAGGCCGCGAGAATCTGCAACAAGAACCTCATTACAATGGTAACTAAAAGTGTCACTAACCATACACAAGTACCCGACACTGCAAAACTGAAGTTCTTGTATAAAGAGACTAAGTGTAGTACTTGGAATACCAGCGTTTCGTTGAAGTTAGGTGCAAAAACAACTATCACAGCGGGCATTCCATTCATCGTAGATGGAAAGATTGAAATTCCGGCTGAGTTAACGGCAGGATTACAGTGGGGCGAAACTGTGACAACAGAGAACCAAGTGGAGACTGAGGACACGTTCACCGTGCGTCTGTGCCACCAATGAGCAAGGTCATGGTAAGTCTCCTAGGCAGATATCCACTAGGAGATACGCTTATGAACAACAAGGCAGATATCCACTACTTCGATGATGGTGTTTACACTAGCGTCAACAGCTTCAACTTCGAGTACGATATCACAACAGAAAAGCTGTGATATGGGAAATTATGCGGTACCGAATAAGTTTTATAGTGTGGTAGCATGTTATTGTTGTTGAGCCAATAAGTTTGATCGTAGGGTTTTTGTTTTGTATGTGTGTTGTAATATCTCAGTTGGAAAGAGAGAAGTCCAGTGAAGTATTGTTGTTGTTGAGTCATTAAGTTTGATCTTTACGTACTTTGTAATTTCTATTTCTGGGCATAATAAAAGAGTGTTTGAGTTTGTGTGTATACATCTCCCACTTAACAGTGTGTTTGAGTTTTTCACTTGACCATTTTCTCGGCATAACAGGTTTATGTCCACCCACTTAATCTTGAAACAAGCGTAACCCCGTGCAACATGTGATAGGTGTTGAAAAGCACCCATTTAATTCTCCTAACCTACGCTTTGTTAGTTCGTTTAATTGTTAGTTTGTTTGTTGTTATTTAACGCACTTTGTGTTAGTATTGGTGTTTACTAGGCCTTGGGAGCCAATGGAACATGCAAGTTGGAGGATGTTAGAAGCAAAGGGGAGCGCGAGGATTTGTTGATGAGTCCAGGATTTGTTGATGATGAAGTGGTCGAATCAAGGCTTACCATCTCATCAAACCCCACAGGGATTAGTAAATGCATAATTTTATTTTTTTTAACCGCGTAGCGAGTCCAAGCGCCAACGAGTCAACTGAAAGTTAGATCACCTGATCTCCACCCAACATGACCAACAATGTTACATAAATAGAGTAATGTTTGCAAATCAAGATGCATGTGTTCAGAACCATTAATTTGATGCTTGTCTACCCTCTATTACTATGAAGACAAGTTTCCTTTATAGTCAAATTTAGCTGAATTTGTACCTTATGACATTTTTTATTTATCAGTAAAAAATACTTTATTAATCTTTGAAAATGGACTTCCATTTCAAAGATTAAAAGGAGCAACAACACGACGACATCACAACCGGAAACGACACATCCCAATCGGGTTGCACTCACGTAAAACCTAGCAATCATATGCCACCAAGACCCCAAGAAACGGTTGGCAAGATACTCCCAATCAACACAATTAAGCTGAAACTAAACTATAAATTAACAAGGCCAAATACAAGAGACAGCACCAGCATCAGCACCACCATTCCAGAATAATTTCCCAATATACGATCCACCACTTTCATGCCCCTGACCGTCCAAGACGTTGTACTTTATGACATTGTGAAAACTCAAAGGTCATTAATGTACACTTGGCAATATCTTCTCTGTATCATTGACTGTTTTATGGGAAAAAATTTTGGGTGCCGAATGGGTACCACGTGGCGGTACCCAACGCACATCCCAGCTGTCTAAACGTGTTTTGGACGACCCAGATTTTTCCACGCTCTCCTCCCTCACCCAACCACTCTCTCTCCTCTTTCTCTCTATAAAATTCGGACCGTTCAAAACACATTTGGATGGCTAAGATCGCCGATGGGGTACCCGCCTGGCACCCACAAATTTCTCGTTTTATGGGGTCTTGGGATTCTTCCTTTTTTGAAACTCAGAGCCTTTGGTGTGTGGTTCTGTATGCATATTAAAAGGTTCCTTTTTATGGAAATGGGATCTGCTTTTAACATCTCATCGTCATACCCCACAATAATACTCCTATCTGTTTCCATGATTCCCTATATATGGGAAATGAAATGATCAATCTTTGTTAGATGCAAGATTAATGCAACAGGGTACGACGCTTGTTTATAAGCTCGAGCCTCAAACCTCTTCCTTACGACAAGTACACACCACTTGAGCTAACCAAAAGGGTCGGGTTTGCTAAGACTCAAGTGTTTTTTCGTCTCAGAAGCTGCACTAATGTGTTCGGTACAGCTTCTCTTTAGCTTACGGGCCACAGACAACTTCAAAAAGCTAAAAATAAGATTTTCTTAGAAGCTTTTTGATTCTTGTCTTGATGCTTTTGCTTCTGATCTTTTGATGATTTTGTAGCTTTTCTTTTTCAATGATCAGCATTTGTAACCCCACCTTATCTTCCCATGTAGAAAAATGGCTTAAACAATTTAAAAGCTAATCATGTACTTCCGGGAATCTGGGTTTTTCGGTTGGTACAAGAAAGACAATGAGATGATATGCTGATGGCTTTTCTTTAGATTTTTATCATATCGTACACATTGACTAATCCTTTGTTTCCTCTCATTGTCATCTTCATGTTTTCTTGTTCTTTGGTGCAGGACTGCTGAATTTGATTTTCTCCTGACCGGAAAATGGAGGAAGCGTTTTCAGGCCTAGGCAACAGCACAAATTTTGATAACAGGGTTTTGCAGACGTTTCGGAGGAGTTTTATTCAAGTTCAAAACATACTGGATCAGAACAGGCTGTTGATCAGTGAGATAAACCAGAACCATGAGTCCAAGATCCCAGACAACCTCGGTAGAAATGTGGGTCTGATTAGGGAGCTCAACAACAACATCAGGAGAGTGGTGGACCTCTACTCTGATCTCTCGAATTCTTTCGCCAAGTCTATGGATGCTAATTCCTCTGAAGGGGACTCAAGTGATGTGAGATCAGATGGGAAAGCTGTACGCAAGAGGATTAGGCCCGGGTAAAGTAAACAAACAAAGCTCAAGCTAATTTCATGCCTAATTCTTCTGCCTCTTGGACTTAACTAGCTAGGAGTTGGGATCTTCCGTCTCCAAAAATTTCTTGTCCTCGTTTCACAGTTCTATTACAGTTGCAGGATGTAATGAGAATCTCGAGACATGGTCTATGGTCGGGAATGTATTGCAGATAGATACGTACTCCAGTTTTTCGGGTAGATTAACACGTGCCTGTGAGTAGGTTGTGTATGTTTTGGTGTAGGGTAGTCCTATGGTACACACTCCTTATTAGGAGGTGTACCGTACGCACCATGATTTTAAACCATTGGATTTGAAAGTGAATAATCCGGACCACCAATTTATTAAATCAATTAATAAAATAAAAAATGGCTTAGCAGGTAATAGGTTGTTCTCTCCTTCTTGACTCTCTCTCCCCCTCCCTCATTAGTAAAATACTGCAAATTATATAACATGACCATTATTGTTATGACAACACAAAAAATTGGTATTTCTTTACCACAATGTGTCGTACCAAAGGAATATTTAGAATTGTATATTTCAATATACTTGATATGAAACCAATTTCTCTATTGTAACTAAATGTACGGTTGACTTGCAATCACGACACAATAATGATGATCAAAACCAATGATTTCGTTATATTTGTAGATTAACTAATTCACATAATTTTTTGGCTCAATAGCGTTTAGAAAGCCCTTTCATTGGCACCCGAATTTAATAGTAAAAATTTTTTTTTGTTTGATTAAGGGTCTAATGATAAGCAATCAACTTCATTCTTAATACATGTGATCTATTCATATTATGTAAAAGATAGACGGTTCCGATAAAAAAAAAAAGCATTAGATGGGGCTCGGGTGGTGCATTGTTAGACTTTAATGTATCTGGATACATTAAATATTTTTCGATTACGGAGTTGTCGATATCTGATGATATCTAATTTTGGTGACAATGCTGAATATCGTATGACTTGATATTCTAACAGTTATGATCGATCATTTTAAAAATATACTCGCTAACAACATTTAGTTATAATATGGTATTTTGCTGATTATTGTGGTACACAATTGAGAATTTGAAATTTTGAAGGCTATTAATTATAAAATACTTTCTTGTACGTAGGGGTCCTATTTCCGGCAGAAAATTTGAGAAAGCAGTGACCTCAAATGCCTCCGCCCTAGTGTTGGGCATGCACTTGTAGATTATATTATGGCCTATGGCATTGGTGTAAATCAGTATGTCTACTATAATAATTTTTTTTAAAAGAAAATACAATGACAATAAATTTACAAAATTATTTTGATTGTACTTCCACGACCTAGTTCCAAGGACCACCATTAAATTTGGATTTGTATGCATAGGGTGAATGTTTAGTATCAATCCGCCTGTCAAATATATAGGTCAATTATTAAGTGCACCGCCTTGAATATCCGTATCTTGAGACAGTTGGATAATTATTTGTTTTCGTGACCTCACATTTTTCCACGAAAATTTGAAGGAATTTTGATTTTTTGAATTAAATTTTGTAGAGAAAGAACATAATTTAGACTAATATTTTGAGAGAAAATTGTAGTTGTATTCAAAATTTTGGGTATAGTACTTACTTTTTGGTGAATTTCTTGGATGAAAATTTTGAGCAAGAACTTCATTTTTAGTTTAAATTATTGAGGTATTGTGTAGGGACAAATAAGAATTTGAAAAAATAGTGTGCAGGGAATTGAAAATTAAGATAATATGGTGAAAATTTTAAAATTTGGGAAAAAAATGTGGCGGGAATTGAAAATAATTAGTGGTATGGTATTTTGCTGATTATAACTATCGTTAATTGAACATTCCGATTGAATTTTTTTATACGATACGTTGTGGGTATGAAAACGTCAATTTATGGTATTGTTATAACAAATTTGGTTATATTACTGAATTTGTGGTATTTTAGACATGTGTTATTACAAAATATTTTAATTATTTTAATTAATTTCCTTTATGACACGTTGTTGGTATAAAACGTCAATTTATGGTGTTGTTATAACAAATTTGGTTATATTACTGAATTTGTGAAATGGTATTTTGCTGATTATAACTATCGTTTACTGAACATTCCAATTGAATTTTTTTTATACGACACGATGTGGGTATGAAAACATCAATTTATGGTATTGTCATAACAAATTTGGTTTATTACTCAATTTGTGGTATGATATTTTGCTGATTATAACTATCGCTAATTGATCTTTTTGATTGAAATTTTTTATACGACACGTTGTGGGTATGAAAACGTTAATTTATGGTATTGTCATAACAAATTTGGTTATATTACTGAATTTGTGGTATTTTAGACATGTGTTATTACAAAATATTTTAATTAATTTCATTTGGTACGGCACATTGTGGTAAGAAAACGTCAATTTATGATATTGTCATAATAATTGTGGTTTGTTATATAATTTGTCGTTTTTTAATATGTTTTCTTTTGATACGACACATTGTGTTAAGAAAATGACAATTTTAGGTATTGTCATAACAATTGTGGTTATTTTATAAATTTTGTGACATTCTACAAATATTTTTGGCTTGAGTATAACAATTGATGATTCTGATACGACATATTTTGATTTTGTTACGAAATATCATACGAGTCAAAGAAATTTGATACAACTCATTGTGATAAGATAATGCCAATTTATGGTGTTGTTATAACATTTGTAGGTAACATTATTTAATTTTTAATACTGTACGCGTATATTTGGTGGGGTTACAAGTATTATGGATTCCGGTACGAATAATTATGGTTATATCATAACAATATTTTTTAATGTGGGTAACCTGCTAGTGACCTGTTCAACAAGTAAATTTTAAAATAAAAGTCGTAACTGAAGTCATAAATATGCATTACAAAATAAAAAATCGGCATAATGAAAATCACAAATTGTCATAATTTAAACATACGGTATATCTTGTGTACCATAGCTTCTCCCTTTGGGGTATTAGGGACATTTTGGCAGTGATTCACTTGCTAAAATTTTCTCTGGAGAAATACTTTTTCCATCTCTCTGGCACATTGTAACTCTTGTATAACTTTGGATATAATTTGAATCAATTAACCATGGTTGTGCAATTTAACTCTTGTCATTTTCCTTTTGTTCTTTAAATGGGCGACAGAAGTTCGAATTGATTCCATTGAGCTGTTCCATACTTCATATGAACTTTTTGTATTTGAATGTTGGATTTATTTGGCGATTTCTGAGGGGAAGAACGCCAATAGCGAAACCAAGAAGCTTAGCCTCTTCGTTTCGTTATTTTCTTTACCTCCTATATAAATCTCTCACCAAAAATCAATGTTACAAACATTGAAGTTTATTTGTGTCATTACAAAGTGATTTATGAGTTGTTACCTTCCTTTCACCTTTCATCTCTTTTGGCCATCTTTAACTTTTTCAGTTTGTCAAAAGGCTCTAATCTGATTTGGGTCTTTATGGGATTTCTCCAACAACCTTTTTTCTCATGGAATTTCTTCATCTACTTTAGTTCAAACTTGGAACCCTCTTTATTCCCCTTTCAACCCCACCCAGAATCCATTTTCTTCTAGACATTAGCTAGGAACTGAAGTAAGAGATGGGCAGATACTGTTTGCAGTTCTCTTCTCATGAATTATTGATTTCCTAACCCTTCTTTTTCTTTCACTTTAATTGGGAATCTGGATATTATTGTTTCACATCTTGTGTATGAATCTGGCATATCTGCAGTCTTGTGTTGGACTGCAGAGAGCCGTTCTTGTAATCTTAGCCGTCTAAAAGTGTTTTTAATGGTCCAAATTTAAAAGGATTTTTCTCAGGGAGAGTGTTTTAAAATCTGAACCATTAAATGCAAAAATGAACAACTGGAATATAAGAGCAGAGACACCTCACTGCAGAGAAGCCGCGTCCTTGTGTATGTGGAGAACAGGGAAAAGCATGCATACATATCTGAAAGATGCTCTGAAACAATTGAGAAGAAAGCAGCTTTAGATAATCTTTTTGGTTCCCTGTAACACACCAACACAGGAAACAGAATCCCAGATATCAGATGATGGGCTTTTGGCCCTTTTTTTCATGTTAGTGTTTGATCTGACCAATGAAAAAAATCTGTATAGTGAGGATAGGAAAAGAAACATATAAAAGAAATTTTTTTTTAATAAAAAAAAAAAAAAGTGCTAGTTATTAGTTATAGCAAATTAGCAACTTTCCTTCAGGTTCGGGCGTGACATTCACAATTAGTTGTCCAACACTTTTCTGCAGCTGTATTACCGACGGCTATATCATACGTTGTAGGTTCGAATCTCAGAATGTAGATCAATAGCCAGATAACAACGCATTTTCACTCCAGTTGAGACATTCTCGGGACTTGAGCGTGATATTTTCTCAATCTCGGTGATTGCCTAGATTATAGATGATAGAAATCACCTGTACCTAGAAGTCAATCACGCAAAAACCCGAACACTCATCAGAAAATTCATGCTAAAATCAGTAAAATGGTTTGTTTCACCTTTCGTCTTTGCTACAAACACATCATCATAGTTCCACTCTTCATATCTCACTTAAAACTAAAGAGAATAGACATGTGATTCACCTAAAATTCTTTCTACTTCTTGGGACATATGAAATGATAATATGCGGTCGCTGTTCCAGCAAAGATGATGAGGTATTGAGGTTGAAATGCACAGGATTAGACAACTTTTTTTTTTTTGGGCAATATAAGGAGTCCTGTGCCAATTTGCACACATCTCGGACTAATCATTGTAACTAGGATCAAACAACTCGCTTAAGATTATATAGACTTCGGGTTGGTGTGAGGTGCACAGTACGTGTTGCGCACCTCTGGGCCATCGGATCGTGCATCCGACGGTTCGGATCTCATCTCCGGCAACCAACGATCGAGAGCCGTTTATTGCCGAGATGAGTTCTGAGCTGTCGGATGCACGATCCGACGGCTCGTAGATGCGTAGCATGGTGTCACACAAAGCACCATCCTCCAATTCAAATTATATAATATAATTGAGTTTAATCTGGAGCCATGCTTAAGGTAATCATGAGGGGAGAGAAAATCAGAAGAGTTGGTCAGATAAACTAAAAGCTTGCTATCAACATAACATGTGAAGTGAGAATCTTTTCTTTTTTCTCCTTTGTTTCCTTTACTTTTTCTTCCTTGTAGTAGCAGCAAATAGGTTTGGAAATGAAGCCTCTGTCTAGTTTGAGCCTTACCCCCTACTGATATACGCAATTATTGGGTTTCTGAGGTACCCACATAATTATTTGGACACAATAGTTGTATCATAGGTATGGTAGAGTTGATTCAAAAAAAAAAAAAAAAGGGTGTGGTAGAGTTCCATTTGTTGTGACCAGAAAAAGAGTACTGCGAAAACTAGTCATGTTAGTCTATGATTTTGACCAAGATATAGGATGGTGAGGACTGAGGAAATAGGTGTAATGCACATAGGAATATACAACTTAAATTTCTCATACAACGCAACGAGTTTAAATCTCACTAACAACAACTAACGATACATGTTGATTTTCGTCGAGTAAAAACAAAACGAGCTTAAAGTAATGTGACAATGATATTTCATGGTAGTGTTTGACAAAAGCTTTTTGTCATTGTGCATACATGAAAATTATACTCAAAAGCTTTTTGTATAGTAATTGAGAATATCTTTTTTACGGCTGGCCCCGTGAAAATGGGTTTACGGAGCCCAATCGCGCGCGCCCAAAGCGTTTTTGGATGGTTCGGATTGAAAATCAATTGTGACCGGTACCACAATTGAAAAGCAATCTCAACCATTAAGTGCAGAAATTGACAGCTGCGATTGCACCAATCTGCGAAAAACTTGTTCATGACTCTGCCGTGAGTAAGGTTCTCGCATGGTTATTACCCATCAAAAGAATGAAAGGATTTTTTGAAAACGAATTCGAGTAGCGTAATTTCTCATAATGCATACATGCTTAATAATTAGAGCTGAAAATTAATATAGAATTTAAAATTTGATGGATAGTAATCCCATTACCTGGTAGACAAGCCCATTTCAAACAATTTTTTAAATCATCGAATGCGGCCTCGACTTATCCTAAAATCTATGTCAAGTACTAGATTTTAAGGGGAGCACATTCTCTCATGTCCCTCCTATTGGATCACTTTTGTACATTTCTGGTCCCTCCTACCTAATCGGAGTGAAAGTTTTGCATCATGAGAGGAGGGATATACATATCTGTTAAATGAAATAACCCCCGGTCGGAAGTCATTTATGTAACCATAAATGGTCTACATTCATATGTTGTGATCGATCTCCTCAACATAACTTCTTGAGGCATGATTTCAAGAACTGAACCCTGATCAATTGTGTAAGGAGCAAACCCACCAGCAAACCAGACCGACCCTTGGCCCAAACTCTTTTGATTTGGGTTGTTCCCAAATGCCCTTGATCTGCTTTTGAGTTTGCCAGACTACTCCAGGCCCATACATTCCTGTATATAAGGCCTTCGAAGGACCAGCCCATCAACTTTTTCATCACGCCCAGCCCATCATTTTGGCCTTCACAGAGTTGGCTTTTTCATCAAGCCCAGCCCATCATTTTGGCCTTCTCAAATTTGGCCCAATCCCCAACCCCACCAAGAACATCAAACCTAATCTCCACCGTCCAACCCCTTAACCTTCACTCCCACTGTCCGATCATTTCTCTCCGCTTATAAACTCTTCCCCCTATCCGAAACCCTAATCAAAGCAATAGGGTTTGCAAATCACAAGCCAAAACCAGCGCCACACTTCTTCTTCTTCTATCTAACCCCTCTGCAACTCCCACTACCTTCAACACCTCTCCGAACATGGCGACTCAGATGAGCAAAAAGCGAAAGGTCATTTCTGCCCTCACCCATCATCGCCTTCGATCTACCGTATTGAATTGTATGTAGCTAACGTGTATGAGTTTGTTTACAGTTCGTTGCTGATGGAGTGTTCTTTGCTGAGCTGAACGAGGTGTTGACGAGAGAGCTGGCGGAGGACGGATACTCCGGGGTCGAGGTCAGGGTAACTCCGATGCGGACCGAGATCATCATCAGAGCCACTCGCACTCAGAACGTCCTCGGTGATTACTCGCTGATTGATCTGTGAGCCTAGGATTTTATTTTCTGTTTTTGTGTTTTGTGTTTTGAAGTGTTTTTTCTGGTGTGATTAGGTGAGAAGGGGAGGAGGATCAGGGAGCTGACCTCTGTTGTGCAGAAGCGGTTCAAGTTTCCGGAAGGCAACGTGGAGTTGTACGCCGAGAAGGTGAACAACAGGGGACTCTGCGCTATTGCTCAGGCTGAGTCCCTCCGTTACAAGCTCCTCGGTGGACTCGCCGTTAGGAGGTACACGTGGATCCATTTCATTTGATGAATAATTAATCTATTTTTACATTTACCTGCGTTACATGATGTTATTGGCACTTTGTGACTGATATTTGATTTGGTAGTATTGAATCAAAGATTGATCAATCAATTGAAGCTAGATGTTATCTGTGACTGATAAAAATGGAGTATATAATTATATGTGTGTTTTGCAACTTTTATACGGGTGCACTTCTTGCTAATTAGACCATTTCCAGCCCTGTACTCAATTTTTACTCAAAATAACATATTTGTTGAGTAAATACTTCATTTGGTGGGAACCTGAGCCATGGGACAAACAAGTATCTAACTTTGAAGTATATGTTTGAGTAAAAGCTTTGCTGATGGGAAAGTAATAAATTCGAAGGGCACAAAGAAGCTTTGGAAATTTAGAATTAAAAAAAAACCGTAGTGAATAAATTGAGTGGTCCTTGTTTTGATGTAAGTTTGAGTAAATAATTGTATAGTGATTTGGTGGTTTCCGGACTCAAAATAAAGTTTGAGTCGAGACTCGTAGAAAGGTCAGAGATGTTCTTCCCACAAAAGAAAGTTTGTGGCATTGATTTCCCATGTTATGCTGTCGCACGGGAGCAGGATGTGTGTTACAAATGTTTTGCCATTTTATGACGATTAGGTTGTAATGATTTTTCCTTGTTTTATATGCCTTGTTTTGCATAGGAGAATAAAATGGAGAAGAATTATTGGCCTTGTTCGTTTTCATACTTTACTTTGTTTTAACTTTGTTTTTCAATCATTACCCTATATCTTTCTTCAATCATTACCCTATTTCTCCAATTATTAATTTCATTTCTCTCTCTATCTCTCTCCAATCATTACCCCTCTCTCCAATCATTACCCTATTTCTCTCTCCACCCATTACCAAAACTAAAATACCCAAAGTATGAAAACGAACAAGGCCATTATTACTTTCCTGGTTGTGATTTGTTTGGTACGAGTCCCTTGCTATTGAGTGGAATTTCAAATTCTACTTCTCTGTCATCTAACAAAGCAGATTGGATTGTTTTGAATGCCAATATTGTGTCGGAAGATGACCACATTGATTATGTTCCTCTGTGCCATCATTCTCATGAAACCTTCTAGTTTTCATGCTGTAAACGTAAAGGGGGCACATGCCACTGAAACAGCCCTTGCACCATTTTGTTTTTTATGGTTTACATACTTAACTATCTCATGTATGTTGATCCTTTTTCGTTAGTACTTTTCACTGTTCATAACTGCTCTAAACTTTCCATGGGTCTTAAACTTTTCTGTCTTATTCGGTATTTTTTGCCAGTTTGTAATATCTTCTGTCATCTATAAAGCAAATAGGTTATTCATGTACCTTGTTTGTGTCGGAAGATGACCACATCAAGCATGCTTCTCTATGCCATTTTGCTACTCAATGTAACCTATTACATTTGTGTAGGCTTGGATTTGCAACATACTTGAACAAATTTACCTAATGCATATGTGTTATTTTGATTATAATCCTTTTGAAATCTTTGGTAATTGTCCTTTTTGTTTCCTATTTTGAACAGTTTGTGAAGTTTCTTTTGTTGATTGGCCATTTGTAACAATATGCAATGTCATTCTTTGGACAACTCTCACTGTTTCAAATTTGGAATGCTTGATTCCAAATGTTGAAAAGTTTTATCCTTATGGTATAAAAGCTTAGGGATTAATCATTGATTCATTCCTAATTTAGGGCCTGCTATGGTGTATTGAGATTCGTTATGGAGAGTGGTGCAAAGGGATGTGAGGTATATTCCCAAAAAACACATTTGCCTCCCTTTTGTGCTTTAGAATGTGAATCTAATAGGTTTCTTGGCAGGTGATTGTTAGCGGAAAGCTGAGGGCACAACGTGCCAAGTCAATGAAGTTTAAGGATGGATACATGATCTCTTCTGGTCAGCCGGTCAATGAGTATATTGATTCAGCTGTTAGACATGTTCTCTTAAGACAGGTTTGTGTCCGATTTGCTCCAGTTACAAGAATAATTATTGCTATGTTGAGAAGTGTCCTAATTTTGATCTTAAGGGCATAGTGACATGCCAAAATACAACCATTGTAAATCAGCTTTGAGGAAAATTAAATTAATGCACAAACTTGTTTGGTCATGACTTTTTAAAAAGGCTTTGCTCAATAATTTCAGTTTTTAGAAGCTGTCTTGGGTTATTTTCACTTTGAGGGGTAGTTTAATAAATTCACTCAACAAAAATACAAAGGGAGGAGTGCCATTGGTAAAAAGGGGAGTGTGAAAATCATTTCCCCATAAGAATTGTCATGCTAAATGAGTGCCTACCTTTATTTTTTTACGAAATCACACCTTAATGTTGAGATCTGGCATGGGTGTGTTTTACGTTGGAGAGGGATTCTTGCACCGTATATTAGCTATGTAATGCTGCATGTTCCTCCGGCTGCCCTTTATATGCTGAATTCTGTATCTTGTTTTGTTCTAAATTCGAAGTGCCATATGATTTTGGTTTTGTCATGCAGGGTGTACTTGGTATCAAGGTGAAAATCATGCTGGATTGGGATCCCAAGGGGAAGCAGGGTCCAACAACACCACTCCCTGATGTTGTCACAATCCATACTCCTAAAGAAGAAGAGGATTACGTCCACAGGCCCGCGATACAGCCAATGGCAACCGAGGTGGAACAACCCCCAATCATGATTTAAGCCATTAGTGACCGCTGGCCTTAGTTTCCTTGAAATTGGGTTCAAATGCTTCTATTTTCTGCAAATTTGAGTTGTATTAGTCTTTTGGCAGTGACAGTGTTGGGTATAACAGAAAAGACCCTTGCCAAAGTTTTGGCTGGCTTGAAGTTTTGCTTTGTTTATGTGACAAGATTTGCTTAATCTATTCGTATTGTTTGTTTGTCTGTGGTGTTCCTTATCTTGGTTTCTTTGGCAGGCATAGGATGGTTGATTGGGTTGTGGAATTTAGTTTCAAAGGCCCCCCTCTTCTTTTTTCACTATGATCTTCGAGGTAGTGAAAATGAAAGAACTCCTGTGTGTGAAGTAGACTTCAGTTTTTGGTGGGATTATTTTAGCTTCAATTTCAACAATGCAAATATTGCTGCAATTGTTCTCACGTGAACATCACGGCAACGCATTGCTAGTAAGATATTGTAAGTGAATAATATCGGCGTCCTTGAGTCCATAACTAATTACCACTGAATTCAACCCAGTAAATCTTGCACTCCACCCCACTCTGTCATGTAATGGAAATATTATCACTCCACAAAGAAAGGTAATACTGAGCCCCGAATTTGCCTTCTGTGGGGCTCAAACATCCGCCTCCATTGTGGAGAGAGGATGGGACAACCAACTTCACTAGGATGGGACATCGCCTCTATTGTGGAGGAAGGACATCCGCCTCCATTGTGGAGGGAGGATGGGACAACCAACTTCACTAGGATGGGACATCGCCTCTATTGTGGAGGAAGGATGGGACAACCAACTTCACTAGGATGGGTTTCTCCTATTGTTTGATTAGATTGAGTGAATAATTAATATCCTTCTAGTTTCCTCCTCTTGATAAATCGATAAACTTCAAAGAAATGGGAGTAAAGAAACGGAGGTGGGGTATAACCGTGATTGACCAATGCTAGGTAGTAGGTAGGGCTGTAAATGAGTTGAATTGAGCCGATTACTAGAATGTTCAAATTCGTTTATTAAGTTTTTTAACGAATTTGAGCTCGAGTCGATCTCAATGAAAATTATGACGAGCCAAACTCGAATCGAGATTGCCAAGGTTTGAGTCGAATTCGAGTTTGTTCACGAGTCTTAACGATCCAATAATATTATATTTTTATACTCTCATACATATCTAAAACTGCAAATAAATTTTTCATTATGTACATAAATATGTTCATATACATATAAAATGATAAAAACATATACATAAGTAAATTTTTAGTAATTGTAAACATTTAGCTGTGTTTGGTATGTGTTTTGAATTTTTTTTTGAAAAATAATAGGAGTAATAAGTGGAGAAAAATAGAGAGAAAGGTTAAAAGTAGGGGGAATGTAGGAGGAATCTAAGGAGAATTTTTTGAAAAATACTTTTTGAAAAAGAGAACAAGGCAGACTTGTACAATTTTTAAAATTTTCACTATATAAAATCCACATGATACACATATATTCTAGGTTCACGAGTCTAATCAAGCCGAATACTGCTGCGTTCATGTTCGACTCATTTATGAAATGAGCCTAAAATTAAGATTCAGGTTCAGTTCATTTAGTAGACAAATCAAACTTGAACGAGCCTTTACCGAGTTGAGCTCGAACAGTTTACGAACGGTTCAGTTCATTTACACCCTAGAGGTACACAGAACATGTATTCCAAAATTATCCCAAAAAGATAAATCAATAGTACAAATTCATTTTAAAACATAAATTAATTGAATATCAATAATTCTATGGACACATCCAAATACACACATACTACTCCCTAGCACCATTGAATTAACATTATAAATTCATTTTTATTACGTATACCCGTAATTAGGTCTGTTAAGTTGACATCAGATTTGACATGTCACAACAATTGAGAAATTTATTCTTTATTTTATGTGCCCCCGCCATCCCTATATAAACCGTTTCCCTCCCCCGAGCCCTAGAAAACTGCTTTCCAAATTACGGCAAATTCTCGTCACCTCAGCATCTCAGATTCAAACAAATTCGGATTCACTTTCCCGTTCAATCCATTTCCCCTACTCCATTCATCCATCATTTCGAATTCATTCCAATTCTCTCTCTCTCTCTCTCTCTCTCTCTCTCTCGGTCTTTGGAAATGCCGGTGAATCTGACGCACAACGCGATCCCGGCGATAAACGCGGGAGACCTGAACTCGAAGCCGTTGCTTCAGGTACTGGACATCAAGCTCATCGGCAGCCAGGAACGGTACCGTTTCCTTGTCTCCGACGGCGCGTCGACTCAGCCCGCGATGATCGCGACTCAGCTCAACGACCGAGTCAAGACGGGGCGAGTCCGCAAGGGCTCCGTCATCCAGCTCATCGATTACATCTGCAGCACCGTTCAGAGTCGCAAGTAAAAAAGCCTCTCTCTCTCTCTCTCTCTCTAGTTCGTTACTTGATTATGCAAATATTTAAGATACATCTATAAACGTAGACGTGCCTGTGATTGTGTCCGAACGTGTCTATGTATTCAAAGTTGTGCAGTTTTTGGCTATGTTTGGTTAGCTAGTAGAATCTTAACCCGCTCCCGTTCTCAAATCTCAATCCATGCTTTAGTAAATTTTAGTTGTTTGAAATGTTTTTGAAAGATGCTTTCGTGCTCGTGATCCCGTTCACGCAAGTGCACATCGAGTAGAGTTGCAAACGAGCCGAGCTTTTTAGTGTTTGAGCTCGGCTCGTTCGTTTGTAAACAACCTTGAGACCTTAATGAGTCTGTAACAAGCCTGTTTTAACAAGCCGAGCCTATAAAACGAGCCGAGCTATTGAGTGTTGAGCTCGGCGCCTCGTTTAGTAAACCAGCCTAAAACTCATGGAGCCAAGCCGAGCATTAACGAACCGAGCCACGAGCTGTTCGTGAGCAGTTCGGTTCGTTTGCAGCCCTACGCATGTGCATTATATGACTTAGGGTAGAATGACATGGGAAGAATCTAGCGATTGTTCTACTGTTTAATGACGATTAGTAAGGCTTGGTTGCTTTTTTTTGTGAATCGGTTTTGTGGAGCACATTTCAGACTTGCATTTGGAATTTCTTTTTGGTGAAACCGCCGAACAAGATGTTTTCAAATCAGGAAACTTTGAAGCAGCACGAAAATGATGAGTATTTTCATGATTGCTGGAAAACTGATTTGCAATGGGTTCTTAACAACTCAAGGTTCTCATTTTTGTTGTACCAAAAACAAAAACAAAACCCAACTCAAGGTTTATGGTTTGCCAATCCAATACACAACTCATACATAAACAGAGGTAGATGGTTTCTGTATGAATCTAAGTTACTTGCTTGGCAGAGTTATCACATATAGGACTGTCAGGTTCAGAAGGCTGCCTTTGATTGTTGAACTTGAAGCTGACTTAAGACTGCAGTTTATGGTATTTGAATTCAAAAGACGTGTGTTTCCACTTTCCATGTATGTACAGTTAATTAGAATTTATTCAGTGATACGCTTGTGTGTTTTGCATCAGTGGTGGTGTCAGCTATGGAGCCCCTAGTAATGACCCTTAATTTGAAGTTCAATAGATGAATTGAAAGAGTTATCAGTTCTGGAACTGCTTGTGTAGGACTTATATTTTTCACAGGACAAGCTACCAATGTCATCAACCGTATGACGACAAGTGGTTCGCTTTTAGAATTTGAGGATAGTGAGGCTATTACTTGTCATCATGGAATTCTCCAGTTTTAATATGTGGAAAATAACCAAAATGGTGGGTCACTTCTGAAGATCATATCTCAATGATACGTTTTACTTAATTTTAAGCAGCATTTACCAATTAGTGACAAATTTTTAAGAGTTGAAGCCACAGAGTGTCTGAGTGAAAGTAAAATACCTAAATCTCTTGAGTGTTTAGGAAACATTATCTTCTTGAATCATGAAATTCAAGTAGGATTGCTGCCTTTTGTGATGAATCTAGATTGTGTTTCTGAAGTTGAACTTCCGTTTGCAATTTATATCTTTGATTTCTTATTGCAGGATTATTGTAGTTCTAAACATGGAAACTATTATACCAGATTGTGAAATAATTGGGAATCCAACAATGTTTGTAGAATCTGATTTGGGAGCTCAAAACCCAGTGCCTGATAACAGCTTTGGGCGCCCCCATGTGGCCATCAGTAATAGTTACAGTACCAATAATAAGAACACGAGTGCCCGAAATGCAGGAAACAATATGCAGAGTTTCCCTCCAACCGTTCAACCCCCGTACCAACCTCCTCCAAATTACAAAATCCATGGGGCAATCATGAAGAATGAGGCACCAGCACGCATAATACCAATTTCTGCTTTGAATCCTTATCAAGGTCGATGGGCGATCAAGGCAAGAGTAACTGCAAAAGGAGACATCCGCAGGTATAACAATGCCCGTGGAGATGGGAAGGTGTTCTCCTTTGACCTTCTTGATTCTGATGGTGGTGAAATTCGTGCCACCTGTTTCAATGCTGTTCTTGACCGCTTCTATGAAATAATCGAGGTTGGAAAAGTCTATTTGATATCAAAGGGTAGCTTGAAACCAGCACAGAAGAACTTCAACCATCTGAAAAACGAATGGGAGATATTTTTGGAAGCAACTTCAACTATCGATCTTTGCCCGGATGAAGATGGTTCAATACCAAGCCAACAATTCTCCTTCCGATCCATCAGTGAAATTGAGATTGCCGAAAATAATTCCATTATAGACGTCATTGGTATTGTAACTGCTGTAAACCCCTCGGTCTCTATCATGCGGAAAAATGGTATGGAAACTCAGAGAAGAATTCTGAATCTAAAGGACCAATCCGGGCGTAGTGTCGAATTGACTCTATGGGGTGATTTCTGCAATAGGGAAGGTCAAAATCTGCAGGAAATGGTCGAATCTGGAATTTTCCCAGTTTTAGCTGTCAAAGCTGGGAAAGTTAACGACTTCAGTGGGAAATCTGTAGGGACAATTTCGTCTACCCAGCTCTTCATCAACCTGGATTCCTCAGAGGCTCAAAGCTTGAGGATTTGGTTTGATCGAGGCGGGAAAAACACCACATCTCAATCCATCTCTAGGGACATTAATCCAGGAGGCCCAAAGAATGAGATACGTAAAACTGTGTCCCAAATCAAGGACGAAGGGTTGGGAAGATCAGATAAACCAGACTGGATTACTGTGAAAGCAACCATATCTTTCATCAAAACGGATACGTTTTGCTACACGGCTTGTCCATTGACGATCGGAGATAGGCAATGTAATAAGAAAGTGACTAGGTCAGGAAATTCAAGGTGGCAATGCGACCGGTGTAATCAGGAAATTGAGGAGTGTGATTACAGGTACCTTCTTCAAGCTCAAGTTCAGGACAACACTGGGTTGACATGGGTAACAGCTTTTCAGGAATCTGGCGAAGAGATCTTGGGTTGTCCGGCTAAGGATTTGTACTTTTTGAAATACGAAGAGGAGGATGATGTTAAGTTTGGAGAAATCATCCGTGGAAGCCTCTTTGCAGAATATCTTTTTAGGCTGAAAATCAAAGAGGAATTGTATGGTGATGAACAGAGGGTGAAGATTACAGTGGTTAAGGCAGAGAAGGTGAATTATTCTGCGGAGAGCAAACACATGCTTGATTTGATTGCTAAGGTTCATCATCGCTGAAACTGTTATCCGAATCAAAATTCAGTGGTTTAGTAGCTTTAGTTGTTGTAAAGACGATTGATACGATTCTAGGTACGAGAAACAAACATTCAAATTGCAGTGAGTGATACTATGAACAAAACCTGGCAAACCAGTATTTGTGCGTGCCAAGAACAAGGTCTGGTTACATGTTAATTCTTGTTTCAAGTTTTCCACTTCAATTCAGTTATACCTGATGTAGTTACGTGATATCAATGTATTGAGCTGAAATTCTGTCTCTACAGCAGAAATATATCTTCTTTTTTATCGGCGAAAGTTAGTATTATTTGAATAGCTAGAGTAGAACTTTTGAAGAGGAGTCAAACTCCTGAATTCAGGGAATTCCTGCCCGACTCTGATGAATGGTCGAATGAGTGTGGTGTTGACAGTCTGCAGGTCCCATGTGTATTATCACCTAAAAACATACGGAAGTTTGAATACCAATTCTTGTGGACCACTGCGTACGATACTTTGCCCCAACTTTAAATGTATCCCCCGTTGACAGCTAGTGGACATTGGGATTGGTGTCCCAAGGATCCAGATAAGTCGAGGTTAAAAAAATTTGATCATAGACTCTATCATATGGTTCCCAAGACCAAATAGTGGTCTTCTTGGTGCATTAACTTTTTATGGTGGTTATCAATCGTAATTAGTTTCTGGGTCGTGGTTGATTGATTTAAAACTTCATTACAACATATAAATTACGTTGATCAAAAGAAAAGAAAGGAGAAATTTTGGCAAAAAAAACAGAGAGAAGAAAATCATGGCGACAATGATTTAAGTAACAATACTCTTAACAACCAAAATGTCCAATCGTTTCAAATGTAGAGAAGCTGAAGCAAAGGGCTTGAACTAGTTGTTCTTATAGACAAGAAGGTAACCATGGCCACCACTTCGTTAGGAATTCTCTCTTCATTGATGGGATGACAGCTCCACAACATAAGCCTTACACGATCCTTATAAAGAAATCCTCGTAGAGGATCCGTCCGATTTTCTTACACCCCGTTTTTCACGTACTCTCCTTCCAAATTCCAAATGACTATGAAACGAGTCCTATTTCCTTACACTCCTTTTTCACGAACTTTCTTGCTAATTTCCAAACCACACAAGTATTTCTGCCACGAAATATATACCACACAATCCCGAAACTTCCCTCCGAAGATTTCAATTTCAAAATTATTCAAAAGTTTAGCATTATTGTACCCTTTACTTTGCCACTACGTTCTTGTTATATACGTAAAACAAAAGGAGGAAACTAGCGGTAAAGTTTCAACGCTGCTACTCACACAGTAGTTTTCCACAGATTTTGTGTACAAATCCAGTGTGGGGCCTACTAAGGGTCTCACACATATGATCCAAACCGTTCAATAAATGCAAAACATTTTTTCAAGGGTCCTTGCCAAAAATCAGCTCAACCTGAAACTTATAGATGCTAGATCCAATAATTTAATTTTTCATTTGGATTGTAAGATAATAAAAAGTTATATGATTGGATCGAATAACTATAGGTATCGAATTGACCTTATTTTTAGCGAAGGACCTTGAAAAAATGATTTACATTTAATGAATAACTCGAATTATTTGTGTAAAACCTGTAATGGACCCCAAACAAAAATCTATTTACAAAACCTGTTCATTTCTGTTGTATGAGTATCATTACTAGTAAAGTTTAGTTTCGATGATTGGGGAAGGGGGTTTGGTGTGGTGATGGCCGTCGTTCAATGCCCATTGGTACAAGCAGGACACGTGTATGATGATCATCCAAAGGCAGTCACACCCGGGCCCACAACAATAAGTCTACACTTCCCGACCCATTTCTCCGATTTCTTTCCCGACGCTGACGTGGCGGTGGGCCCCACGTCAGCAGCTTACAAAAAAAAAAAAAAAATGCTGAAATTTTGATTTTCCCCCCAAACCAGGCATTTTCCCCCAAATCAGACAAACCATCAGAAAGCCACGAAGAGAGAAAGAGGAGGAGGAGGAGGACCACCGGCCACACCCACCCCCACCACCGGCGACACCCACCACCACCACCGGCGACCACCACCACCACCGGCTCCACCTCCGGCAACCAACCTGTAGACACCCTATTTTGGACTGTCCAGATTAGTTTACTTACGGTCTTTGATTCCCCTATGATGATTAGTGGTCGAGAACATCCAAAGTCGATGGTGTGTTTGAGCTCTGAGCGTCCCGAACCTCGTTCAAACCCTTTCCAAACCCTTCGAGCCAGAACCAAATGGCCTCAACAAAACCCTGCTTCAGCACGCTGGTTATCAACTGACGCACGCTGGTGCAGTGCCACGTGTCGGACATCAAGCCTGAACTGGTTTCGATGGCGCCGCCACCCGAAGGTGGCGACGCCGTTGTTCCGATCATATCACCTTTTTCGGACCACTTGCCGAGACTTTTGTCGCCGCCCTGACGTAGTCTACAACTGATGATGACTTCGTCCAGAGCGGTCTCCCCCTCTCTCCTACACCTTCCATCAACTAGTCCCATGCATTTAATGCATGGGAGGCTCCCCTCTTCTTGGAGGCCAAACAACCCCTTAGGCCAGCTGATCCCAGCCCTTCTACCCTGGCCTATATATACCCCCCTTTGCATTTATTTGCAAGGGGTTACATTCATAAAGAAGCTCCAAAGCTTACTCCCTTTGTCTCTCTCTTGCTTCTCCTTGTCTTCTTTCATCCATTGAAAGACAAAGCAAGGAAGATCAGTCATCTCCCCTACATTGCTGTCTCCATCCCCTTTTCATCCATCATCCATCCATTTCAAAGCTCAAACCACCCATCAACTTCTCTCCAAAGGTATATCACCTTTTATTCTGGAAATCGTTTCGACCCCTGAGGGGACCTAGCCGAGCCCAGGCTGGTAATCAATACCACGCCTGGTCTCACGGCTAGCAAATAAACACAGTTGTGGCGTGAGAGGTGGCGCACGCCAGTCCCTCTTAGCCGTGCGCCAGTCATGGCTGCATGGCAGGACTGGTGTGGAGACCACTGATCATCCTCATTATGCTTTATTTTCAGTCTGATCATCTCGTAGCATGCTAAAAACCAGTTTACAGCTTTCCATATTTTAGAATTGTGTAGTTAGTAAATGCATTATAAGCTGCGTAGTAAGGCCCTGCGATCTTCTGGTCATAGTCGAGTCCGAGATGAAGCAAAGCTAAACCTTTGGGTGAAAGAGCAGCTGGCGCCACGGTGTCTTATGACCTGCGTGCGGCGGTGGTCGTGTGTTCCAGTGGCGGGCCCTTGCTTCTCAGCTGTTCTGGCCTCTGTTTGATCCCCACTCTGTTTATGGGGTTTTGGTCCATTTATCTCTGTTTGATTTGTTCTTTGTATTCTCAAACTATACATATCTTTGCTATATCAAGCTGCGTGGTTTGTCTGGGTGTGGTCCATTCCGAGTCGAGAGGGTTGAGTTCGAAGCTGTGAGCTTGGGCCCACGGCGCACGCTTTGTCTATGGTGGCGCACGCAGTGTTTCCTAGTATGCGTGGCCTTTGGCAATGCATCTTGGTTTATTCTGCGTGTCTCACTGCAGGTCGATGTGTTCAGATTAGCCCAAAACGCTCACGAAGCACTTGTTCTCAATCTATTATCATTATTCATATGCCATTCACCACATTTTGCCATGCAAATATAACTTGCCATTTGTGAATCCCCATTAACTGCTCCCCCGCCCTAACCGGCTAATAAATGATCAAAGAGAGAAAAATGCAAATGTTTTACAAAATGCCTGAGTAGAGACCGATCTTCGGATTGGGCGAGAGAGGTGCCATAAAACCCTTCCCCTCTCGTAACCTGGCTCCCGAACCTCAGACATCGAAGGTGACGACGGTCCAGTCTACAAGCCTTTTCAAATCAAATCAAACAAAACGTGAACAAAAAACGTTTTCAAATCGGTTTCTTGGGTGTTTTCCGCAAAACCCAGGTGACGACTCTCTCAAAACAGCATTTCGTCATGCTTTCAAACAAAAGGGCGCAAACCAAACTTTTCGTAAACTAAAAATGCGGGATTTTTAGGGGCGTGTGCCCACAGTGGCGACTCTGCTGGGGATCATTGCATTAATTGAAATTTGGAAATTAATACATGCTTGAACAATTTTCAAAAGTCTGTCAAAACGGTACGCTCCGCGCTGCTGAAGAACGGAATGGTAACGTAACAGGATTCTACATCCGACCAATCCGAACTGGGGCTTTTACTATTGTTCACTTGTGTAGTTTTTCTCCAAGTTTTGATTAATAAAAGTGAGCCAAGCTTGAAAAAGGCATTTTCTCAAACATTGCGTTTCTCTCTCTCGAAATCATTCCTTGTCGCTTTCCATTTGCATTGGTGATACTTAGCCCCGTTGAGGTGTTTTGGGTAACCGGCAATTTATTGGAGCCCGGGGTCCTCCAATGCCCAACAACCTTGGGCGATGATGAGTCGTAATACCGTTCGACTGTTGCTTTGCTTTGATGTACGCGTTGCTTTGGGAGGTATACCGCGGCTCTAGTCGGAGGAACCCCTTTAAGCCAAAACCGGCCTCTTCATGCGTACAAAGCAATAGAACCTTTCAAACTAAGACAGGAACCTGCAGGGTAGGATTTACTTGCATCTAACACCCATAACCTGTCTACGTGTTATTGCTTTCCGTATCGCATGTCTGTACATACATCCATACCGTTTTGCGTAGGAGCATGCTAGGGCGGCTTTTAGGTCTATCTGGCTGGCAAGTCTATCTCGTCCCTATTAGGACGCCGTTTGGACCGATGACGAGTCGTGCATCTTGATGATGCATGTTATCAACCTTTTAAGTTCCTTGAGTCAAAGAGACTTCGAGAAATCGAGACCTCCTAGGTCCTTGTCTAAATCTGATCAAAGTTTCAAACAGAAATCTGGGAACTACAAAGAGCATGCCGTGATACTTACACCGCTCCGGTCACAAGTGTTAAACACTTACACCATTCAAGGCTCCGGCACAGTGCTGCTTACACCACTTTGGTCATGGTATCACGACATCCGTATCAAGTTGTTCCATTCCAAATTTTGAAACTTTGAGAAAGGAATAGCCGGTGACTTAGGCTGTTTTGACATCTCTTAGTTTTAGTCGATTCAAACAAGGATACACTGTCAAAAAGAAATCCGAGGATCACAGCGTCGTCCTAAAACTTCGCGAGATGGACTTGTTTGCTAGTTGTAGAGTCTCGGAGGACACCGACGACGTCTACGTGTGCATTGCATTCTAACTGTTGCAGGAACATCACTGAGTTCTCATTTACTTTACTGTCCAAAGCTCTAGGCTATTGCACCAAAGAGAAGAGGCAAACCTACTTGGGAGTGTCTACTGGGGCTTTTGCAAAGGCTTACAAGGCTTTTCACTCAATCAAATACAGCGGCACCACCAGCACATCCAAAGCCATATTACCTTCCTCGACCATCAATCCAGAATGGCAGCACGAACAGAGTTGGCTGAGCTGAAGAAAGCTGTAGAGGAGCTGGGTCTCAAGATGGACAAACAAATGATCATGGTCCAGGGACTGGTTGACCTCGTTACCTCCAAAGCCCTGCAACCAGATATGGGGTTAGTCAAAGAACATCCTCAAGCCTACCACACTCCTCTGGTCGAAATCAAGCCTTGCACGAAAGACATGTTCAAAGATCTAGCTGAATTCCGTAAGGCAAGAGTCCACCCAGAGAAGGATGCTGAATCCTTGTCCGAAATCGGAGTTGAACGGAAAGGCGTACACATTGACAAGGTCCGGCCCAATCCCAAAAGAGTGTGTTCCATTGATAGCACAACGCTATACGGCGGTGGAGTGAGTAAAAGTTCCGCCAATCCTCGTCCCAATTGCAGAACCCGACCAAGGATCTTCTCTCACTTCCCTGTACCTTTGTCTTCAGTTTATGAGAAGCTTCTCGAAGCTGGGTTCATCAAGCCACTCCTTCCAACTCTTTTGCCTCGAACATTCCCGGCTTCCCACAATCCTAACCTTTTCTGTACCTACCACCAAATGCTTGGCCATCTCACCGACGCCTGCTACCGCCTCCGACATGCCATCCAAGATCTCATTGATAATGGCATCATCCCAGCCTCGCTCGCATCAAAGGCCAATGTCACCTCCAACTCCATACCTCAACATGATTCCAGCGCATATGTTAACCAGATATCCCTCATCTCCACTCGAATCAAGCCTAACTCCACCATATTTAACCCAACTCTCCATGTTATCCCAGCAAATCAAGCCAAACCAATCCTATCCATCCCATCCGAACCTGAGGTTAACCTGGTGGCTGTAGGTGGTGCAATTGAGGCCTTCTCTCCCGACACCTGATCGACAGTGATGAAGAGTCCTCAAAGGAGAAATTCAAGAGGAAACTTATTCAATCAAGGGAGAAGACTGACTGGCAGAGGTCTTTCACTCAAGGGAGTTTGGAGTTGTTGTTCTCCCAAGTGGGTTTGGTCGAAGATGCTGAAGAAGCTAAAGTGCTTATGCTTGGGCCCAACACTCTTGAAGGCTCTACCCCTCTCATTGCGGAAGTTAAAAGTAGCTTTTAAATATTGCATTTTCAAACTGCGTCTAACTTGCATTGACGACGCGTCTGAGTCTGGCACAGAGTCGGTCGAGTCTAAGTCTAGCTCTGAGTCGGAGTTTGTGCCTCTTGGCCCTCCATGCCGTAACTTCTATTTTAGTTTGTGTCTTCTTTTGAACTTGGCAAACCCTGGTGCTTTTGTGGTATGCATTATCCTGCTTCTAAGTATTTCGCTGACTTTTGAATAAATCAGGTCGACCACGGACGAAGGGATAGATTTCGATGGGAACATTCCCAAGGAAATGTGTTCCCTCGCCGAAAGGGAAGACGAAAGGCATGCTCAGCCTACTAAAAGAAGAAGTAATTTCAATAAACTTGAAAGATAAGGTAGACCCCCGAATGGTTCAAATTGGCTCAATACAGTCCTTGGAGGAGCACGGCGCTCGGTCGGACATGCTCGAAGAATTCATCAACGTCTTGCCATGGTTTCACAAAGACACACTTGGTGTAGACACGCCCGGAAAATTCATCAATGTTTTGGCATGGTTTTACAAAGACACGCCTGGCGTTGATCCTGAGATAAAGAAGCATCGAATTCCCTTTGCTACCGGATTCCAAACCATGTAAAGCAAAAGCTCAAAAAGCTTAGGGCTCCATACCATGTTCAAAGCAGCAACAGCGGCATTTCCGCCAAGTACAAAGAAGGGGAATGTACAAAACAGCCCGGAGCAAGGCATGTCAACCAAAGCACTCTGAACCCTGTGTTATCAAAGCTGCTCTATCTGAGGGTGTAACCAGAAGTCATCGATCTCTACGACAACAAAATTCGATACATTGGTCACCAAGGAAATTCGTGCTCCATTGTTTGACCCACACGGGAAGTTCCGGCCGAAGCGCTCTGGGCCTTACATTATCAAGGCCATCCTATCTGGGGATGCTGCTAAGCTCATCGATCTCGACGGCAACGAATTCAACACTCTAGTCAACCTGGATCAACTCAAGCGTTACTATCCCTGAGAGATGCTCGTTGGACCAAAAACCACAAGGGTGGGTGGTTCCAAGCAAAAGTTAGAGCAGTCTGCTAGACTGAAAACCTAAGGAGGCGGTCTAGGCAAAAATAAATAGGCAAAAGTCGAAAGCTCGCTAGACCGAAAACCTGAAAAGGCGGTTCTAGGCAAAAGTTAGAGCGTAAAAAGAGAGGTAAAACACACTGAGTGAACCTTGGCCTGAACTACGTTTTGACCTGATTCCCCATGATGGGATACGTAGGCAGTCTCTCTTCGAGACTCGGTCATAATCTATCAACTTGATCCAGAGTTGACGTTTTGAGGTCTACATCAAAAGTCGAGAGGAGTCGAGAACAAGGTCAAAGTTTCATTGGAGAATCAGAAGGGGGAACCTTTCATTTTTCAACTTTAATGCAAACTACTACTTCAATTTCAAAGCTGAGCAAAAGCCTTAAAATAATTTGAAGCATGAAAAACAGAACAAAATGCTTGAGAAGCCTAACGGCTCACAGTTTATTTTCAGCGAAGTCTAGTTTGAACAGTTGCAGCCGCTTTTCAGTTACGCGCGCTAGTTTGAGGCTCATGCACATTTGTTTAAAGTGATGTGCATTGGTCTCAAACCTGCGCGCGCTTCTTCAATTCCTGTAGCAGGCAATAGTTGACAGCCATCGCGCCTAACGAAGATTTTGGACCTCCAAGGGGGGTATTTCAAGTTAAAACCAAGGATTCGGTGCCACGAATTGGTTGTAAGGGCTCTTGCCGAGTTTTGTCATACCATGCACGTCATATGGACCTAATGTGACTGTACGGGGTGTCGGTTTCAGTCCGGGATTTGTATGAGTCATCTTTGGCGTCATTTGTCCGTTTTGTGGCATTTTTCTAGCTTTTCAATCCATTGTCATTTCGGGATGTTTTTCTCAGTGCGTATGGGTCATTGTACATCTATTTGACCTTTTGCAATTGTCAGTTTCACCTGTTTAGGGGATATTCGAGTTTGGGCTCATTAATGCCCAAAATTTCATTATGTTCCATGTGTCAAAGAGCTTATGCGTTATTCTAGGGCTCTTCGTTCCTTTTCGTTCGAGCTAGGCAAGTTTGTACATATACGCGCGTCTATTTTGTCAACTCAGATCATTCGTCAATGCAAGTTGGATATTAGCGGTTGGTTCTCGGCTTTCTGTTATCAATTTTCTCAAGAAAAAAAAACCAAAAAAAAACCAGAAAATGCAACTTTTATTTGCTACTCACAATGTCCATGAAACAACGGTGGAACATCATGCATGTCAAAGCTCAACGGCCCAAGCAAAAGCATATCTACAAGGCACATCAGCCCAGAAATCAAGGGGCATGAAGTACCAATGCTATTCCTACTTAAGGTTTAATGTCAATAGAGGGCACGCCTGCCCACTCAGCGTCTGTCTACATGGGCACCCAGACCCAAACCTCAAAAGCAAAGGACAGTGAAGTAAGGAGACTCAGTGGTAGAGCTCGTCCTCGTTCTCGTCGTTGTCGTCACTCTTGGTCTCCTCGAGTACCTGGGGCTCCGTTCCCATCCTTCTCTTTTGAGGAGGCTTTCACCGATGAGGTTTCTCTCTCCCTCTCAGACTTTTCCTCGGAGTCCTTGAACACTCCTAGACGCGAGCCAGCCTTTCTACGGGCCTCTCTTTCGACTGCACACCGCCAGCCATTGGTTGTTTAATGCTCTCATACTTGTGAGCTGGGGCTAAAGTGGCAGTGTTGCTCTATGTAGCTCTTGTGGCTATGGTCATTTTAGGTCGTCATCCTCTAGAAGCCGCCCTAGTCTTCAGTTCGCGCATTCAATTTAGTGTAAATGTCATTGCATATTGTATATCAATTGTTGAAAACAGGAAAAGCCCATCAAGTGTTGAAGCACACCTATCCAGCATCGAAGGCAACAAGTTAGTTTGGGATTTTGGGGGTTTCATACCTGGGGTCTAGTCACTACTGGAACTGGAGCCGGAACTGCTGCTGTGGGATAGTGCAATTTCAAAGGGATACGCCACATGCCGTTCTCCCTACCCATTTTTCCATGGCAAATGTCAAACACACATCTCTATCCTACTCAAGCGCTCTAACGGCATTCCTGTCCCGGATGGCTACCTCTACTTTAGTCCAACCTTTAGCACATCTTCCAGCGTCTTATTGCTCTGTCTCGGATGGTCCTCGATAAGGAGATTGGCTCACGATTCCCGGCCAGTGGAATTTAACCTACCTGACGCGACCTACCCGTGATTGTTGCGTTTCTTTGTGCCGAAGAAGGTTTAATCCCCAGCAACAACGGTCTATCTGTCCACGGCTATAATTATTGCCCCAGCAACAGTCCTTCTTACCAATATCCATGCTATTTTTAAGGGTAGTCTCTACTTGGGATACTTGGATCAAATCAACGACGATCAGCCATGTCATCCTTTTCAAATCAAATCAACGACGATCAACCATGTCGTCCTTCTCAAATCAAATCAAATCAACGACGATCAGCCATGTCGTCATTCAAATCAAATCAATCAACGACGATCAGCCATGTCGTCCTTTTCAAATCAAATCAACGACGATCAGCCATGTCGTCCTTCTCAAATCAAATCAAATCAACGACGATCAGCCATGTCGTCCTTCTCAAATCAAATCAAATCAACGACGATCAGCCATGTCATCACCAACGATCAACCATGTCGTCCTTATCAACGATGATCAGCCATGTCATCACCGACGATCAGCCATGTCGTCTTTCTCAACGATGATCAGTCATGTCATCAACGATGATCAGCCATGTCATCACCGACGATCAGCCATGTCGTCCTCTCAACGATGATCAGTCATGTCATCAACGATGATCAGCCATGTCATCACTGACGATCAGCCATGTCGTCCTTCTCAACGATGATCAGCCATGTCATCACCGACGATCAGCCATGTCGTCATTCAAATCAAATCAATCAACGAAGATCAGCCATGTCGTCCTTCTCAAATCAAATCAAATCAACGATGATCAGCCATGTCATCACCGACGATCAGCCATGTCGTCCTTATCAACGATGATCAGCCATGTCATCACCGACGATCAGCCATGTCGTCCTTATCAACGATGATCAGCCATGTCATCACCGACGATCAGCCATGTCGTCCTCTCAACGATGATCACCATGTCATCACCGATGATCAACCATGTCGTCTTTCTCAACGATGATCGCCATGTCATCACCGACGATCGACCATGTCGTCCTCTCAACGATGATCGACCATGTCATCACCGACGATCGACCATGTCGCCCTCTCAACGATGATCACCATGTCATCACCGACGATCGACCATGTCGCCCTCTCAACGATGATCGACCATGTCATCACCGACGACAACCATGTCGTCCTTTTCAATGATGATCAGAGCCATGTCATCACCCCGATCAACGGTAATCAGAATATCGTCCGCATTCACACCCTCAATGACGATCGGAATATCGTCCGACCGATCCATAACAACGGTCTGCCCGTCCAATTAGTCTACAACACCGTCCGCTTATCCTGGTCCACATTGGTCTAAAAGTAGCGCATCGTTCAGCGATCTTATTGCTCTGCCTCGGATGGTCCTTGATAAGGAGATTGGCTCTGATTCCCCACAGATGGAATTTAACCTCCCTGACGCGACCTACCCGTGATTGTTGGAGTTTCTTTGTGCTAAAGAAGGTTTGATCCCATGCGGCAATGATTTGTTCGCAGCTGATTATTCCCCAGGAGAGTCTGCCACGACATTCAATGATGGTCCACCCATCCTTATTTCCCAACAGCGTGTAACGATCTTGAAATGGTCCGCCTGTCTTTCCTATCAATTCAACCAGCGACAGTCCGCTCGTTCAACAATTTATCCCCAGAAGAGTCTGTCTTGGCCCGCCCCCAACGGCTACCTTTACTTCAGTCTAGCCTCAAACGCATTTTCCAACAGTCTGCCTCGGATGGTCTTTGATAAGGAGATTGGCTCTGATTCCCAACAGATGGAATTAAACCCGCCTGACACGACCTACCCGTGATTGTTGGATCTCTTTGGGCCAAAGATAGTTTGATCCCAACAACAATGACCTGTATCATTCAAATCAACGACGGTTCGCGCCCAACTTCAAATCAACGACGGTTCGCCCGTCAATATCAAATCAACGACGGTCCCCGTCCAATCTTATATCAACGACGGTCGCCCGTCCAATCTCATATCAACGACGGTTCGCCGTCCCACTCTCAAATCAACGGCGGTTCGCCCGTCCACACTCAAATCAACGGCGGTTCGCTCGTCCAATATCAAATCAACGACGGTCCGCTCGTCCAATCTCATATCAACGACGGTTCGCCCGTTCGTCCAACTTCAAATCAACGGCGGTTCGCCCGTCTAAGTTCAAATCGGCACGATCTGTCTGGCCCAAATTCGAGTCAGATCTAGCTGTCTAATCTCAAGTCAACGACTCCGAGAGAAGATTATCCCCAGGAGAGTCCGCCATCCCTAACAGCCAGCTCTGTCCATTCAACTTCAATCAAGTGGCGATCAATGTCATCCATATTGTCCCCAGCAAGCAGCCGCTCTGTCCGTTCAACTTCAATCCAATCAATTCAATCAACCAGGTTCTTTAAAGTTCTGTACTTTCATTGACTCGTATGTTCTGTTCTGGATAGCCTGGAAGGGTGTCTAGAAAACCTTTGACATTACTTGTACCACGTCAATGGTGTCCCAAGTGCTGTCAAAGGGGGGCTAGTAGACACCCTATTTTGGACTGTCCACATTAGTTTACTTACGGTCTTTGATTCCCTATGATGATTAGTGGTCGAGAACATCCAAAGTCGATGGTGTGTTTGAGCTCTGTGTCTCGAACCTCGTTCAAACCCTTTCCAAACCCTTCGAGCCGAGAACCAAATGGCCTCGGCAAAACCACAACCCGGCCCGGTTATCAAGCGGCGCCGCGTGCGGTGCCCGCGTGTCGACATCAAGCACAGGCAGGTTTCCGGTGGCGCGCCTTGATCGAAGGTGGCGCCACGCCCGGTGTTCCCGATCATATCACCTTTTCGGGACCACTTGCCCGAGACTTTAGTGGCCGCCCTGACGTAGTCTACAGCTTGATGATTATTTCGTCCAGGACGGCTCCTCCTCTCTCCTACACCTTCCATCAACTAGTCCCATGCATTTAATGCATGGGAGGCTCCTCTCTTCTTGGAGGCCAAACAACCCCTTAGGCCAGCTGATCCCAGCCCTACCCTGGCCTATATATACCCCCCTTGCATTTATTTGCAAGGGGTTACATTCATAAAGAAGCTCCAAAGCTTACTCCCTTTGTCTCTCTCTTGCTTCTCCTTGTCTTCTTTCATCCATTGAAAGACAAAGCAAGGAAGATCAGTCATCTCCCCTACATTGCTGTCTCCATCCCCTTTTCATCCATCATCCATCCATTTCAAAGCTCAAACCACCCATCAACTTCTCTCCAAAGGTATATCACCTTTTATTCTGGAAATCGTTTCGACCCCTGAGGGGACCTAGCCGAGCCCAGGCTGGTAATCAATACCACGCCTGGTCTCACGGCTAGCAAATAAACACAGTTGTGGCGTGAGAGGTGGCGCACGCCAGTCCCTCTTAGCCGTGCGCCAGTCATGGCTGCATGGCAGGACTGGTGTGGAGACCACTGATCATCCTCATTATTCTTTATTTTCAGTCTGATCATCTCGTAGCATGCTAAAAACCAGTTTACAGCTTTCCATATTTTAGAATTGTGTAGTTAGTCGTCTGTTATAACTGCGTAGTAAGGCCCCTGCGATCTTTCTGGTCATAGTCCAGAGTCCAGATGAAGCAAAGCTAAGCACTGGACTGAAAGAGCAACTGGCGCACGGTGTACTATGACCTGCGTGCGGCAGTGGTCGTGTGTTCCAGTGGCTGGCCCTTGCTTCGCCTAGTTACGGCCTCTGTTTAATCCCCACTGTTTATGGGGTTTTCATCCATTTATCTCTGTTTGATTTGTTGTCAGATTCTCAAACTATACATATGCCGCTATATCAAGCTGCGTGGTTTGTCTCCGGTGTGCACCGTCCATTCCAGAGTCCGTGAGGGTTGAGTTCGGCCGTGAGCTTGGGCCCACCGGCCGCACGCCGTTCTATGGTGGCGCCGCAGTGTTTCCTAGTATGCACGGCCTGGCCGCATACCGGTTTATTCCTCGTGTCTCACTGGTCAAGCAGTGTTCCGGGCCGCCCAAAACGCTCACAGAAGCACTTGTTCTCAATCTATTATCATTATTCATATGCCATTCACCACATTTTGCCATGCAAATATAACTTGCCATTTGTGAATCCCCATTAACTGCTCCCCCGCCCTAACTGGCTAATAAATGATCAAAGAGAGAAAAATGCAAATGTTTTACAAAATGCTTGAGTAGAGACCGATCTTCGGATTAGGCGAGAGGGGTGCCATAAAATCCTTCCCCTCTCGTAACCTGGCTCCCGAACCTCAGACATCGAAGGTGACGACGGTTCAGTCTACAAGCCTTTTCAAATCAAATCAAACAAAACGTGAAAAAAAAACGTTTTTAAATCGGTTTCTTGGGTGTTTTCCGCAAAACCCGGGTGGCGACTCTCTCAAAACAGCATTTCGTCATGCTTTCAAACAAAAGGGCGCAAACCAAACTTTTCGTAAACTAAAAATGCGGGATTTTTAGGGGCGTGTGCCCACACAACCCTTCACTAAAATCGCGACACCACAAGCACCGACGCCACGAGCACCGTTTGTGTACATCTCGAAGTCTCGATTTTTTTAACGCTTGTTATCATTCTTGTTGGACTTCGCTTCTGATTCAATGAATCAATACTGTTTTAGGATTTCGTTGTCCTTTTGGACGGAATATTGATAATTTCACGTTCGCGCGCTAAATCGAGGTCCTTATCAAAATCGATACTTTTTTGTTACAAATTTTTAATTTCTGACTTTAGTTGATCTTAGTCAACCCTCCAAAACCGTTTTTTGGTCCCTGGATTTGGGAGTATACTTTTTGTCATTTTGGTTAAGTGTTTGAAGAACTTTGATCTATGTCATTTATGTCTTTGATTGTTGTTTTTTTTTGGGACTATTGTAGACTTGTAGTGATGAACAATGGGAATTTTGATGGTTGTTTTTTGTGGATTTTGCCTTCGGAATGAATAATGGGGTTGTCAAGAATGATGGAATTAGCAGTTTTTCATTTAGCCTGAGATTGATACCGGAGCCCGATAGTGGCTTAAGTGCGGTGTATCAATTTTAGTTTATTTTAGCTGTGAAGACTTGGCATTAACCCACAAAAATTGGTGTATCAATCTGAGTTTATTTTATCTGTGAAGACTTAGCATTAATCCTGTCAATTGAAATTAGAGATTTTGTTTCACTGAAATTATTGATCCCTATTGGTGAAAAAATTAATTTTGTTGTGAAAATGATGCATGACTTGGCCCTCTTTTTTTTATCTCATGAAATCGTTATTGATTTAGTGTCCTATCTTGTGATAAAACTTATCGACCTTAGTTAATTGTTGAACATGTAGGTGATGTTTCCGATGTCGCCAGCGTGTCGGACATGGCTCCGTGTCCTAGTTAATGTTTGGTTGTAGTTTTAAGTTTAATGCTACTATTGGTGCAATGGAACTGTTGATCCGTATCGCAAGCGTGTCAGACAGGGCTCCGTGTCCTAGTTAATGTTTGTTTGTAGTTTTAAGTTTAATGCTATATTTGGTGCAATGGAACTCTTGATCCGTATCGCAAGCGTGTCGGACACGGCTCCGTATCCTAGTTAATCTTTGTTTGTTGTTTCAAGTTTAATGCTACTATGGATGATAGGTTTCTAGTGTGATGCAACTTTTTTTTTTTGTTGGTTCATTCCGAAATTGTAACTAGAAGCACATGGAAGTATGAATGTAAAATGGTAGTATGATTTTTAGCACCTAGAAGTATGGAAGTAATGCTAGTTTATAGCACATGGAAGTATGGTTTTTAGTTAAGTATAGACTTGGTATAATGTAAAAACAAATCCCAAAGGTAAGTTCTGAAAAAATTTCGGCAGAGTCTCCCTTATTTTTGGTCCTAGCCCGACGTCTCGCGTCTCAGTCAGTACAACAACAATAACAACAGGAATAGCATCAAGTTACGCACAAGCCCACGCCAGGCATTTCTCATTCTAAATCACCATTTACAAGCCAAAATCCATTGTCAAGTTATCCATTCACAACAAAAACCATAAAACCACATAGTTCCAGATGGAGTCATTCTCATGCTAATTATCATTCACATCCAAATAAATAAGATTACATTCTCCTCTCAAATGGTTTAAACCTCATTTGCAAAACAAAAATACACTACATTCTAGTATTTCAATTGTAGGATAAATAGGCCTAGTAATTACATCTCCATTTTTTTTCTATCAAATTCATTCTACTCTTCTTTGCCACGGAATGATTCTGCATCTTTACTGCTTTGTTTGAGTTGCGGAAACCTTCTTCTCTTTCCATCTTCTAGCATTCCATGCCCTCCAGCAATTCCACAGCTATTGGATCTCTGATGCTTACTCCACCCATCTGTGAGCATGTTCTCAACAATGCTTACTCCACCCATCTGCAGCCTATGCTGATAAGATGCATTTGATGCATGAGCAATAAAGTGGTAGCTCCAGTAAACTGAAAATGACAAAGGGACAAATAACAAATTCTGCAGCAAACATGCAGAGTAGGAACATCAAAATCAAAGCAACATCAAGGACATAGGGTCAACCCAAAATTTGACAAACTAACCATATGTAGTATAAACTATCCATTTCTTATGATTTAACATCTGCACCCTCGGTCGGGAACTTCGAAGTCCAAACTCTAGTAAGCGAAAGTAAATTAAATAATACTACCCAAATCTTTAGTTCCATCACCGTGCTCTTGCCGTTTCTCTTTGGATGGTCATTTCATTTTTTTCCTCTGATTGTGCCTTCTCACTGTGACCAGAAGTGGATCTTTCTTTCATGTCTTTTATGGTGGTAAAACAAGTATAGAAGAAAACTAAAAAAAGTGGTTCCTCTGATCACAGTAAGGGAGTGCCCTGTGTTTTTGTTATAAGGATAGGGTTGGAATCAGAAGTATTGATGAAATGGAGTAAGGGAGTGCCCTTTGATCACAGTAAGGGAGTGCCCTGTGTTTTTGTTATGTGGTGAAACCTTTTTTAGAACCCAAGACTGCCGACAAAGTCAGATTTGTTTACTCAGATGATCCTAAAACCATGAAAATAATGGACAACCTATTTGACATGGACCAGCTCGAGTCTACCTTTGGAGGTAAAAATAAAGCAGATTTCGACATCAATAAATATGCTGAGAGGATGAAAGAAGATGAAAAGAAGATACCATTATATTTTGGGTGACAGGGAATGCTTCTGAGGATGTCGCATTCTCCCGAATCACTTCCTATTCCAATAGGAGACCTGGGATGTTGCATTCGAAATCGCACGGCCTTTGCGGAATATATAGGAAATCCATACTGAAAAGAACCAAAACAAGAGAGATATGATCAAATTATTTCATGCTAGAACGAGATGATGACCAGACCAAAAATCCCCAATTTTAAAAGCCCTAATTTTTTTGGGTTTGAGCAAATTACAGAGAAATTAAAAGCTGGAATTGACTGAAATCGTAGGGGTCATCGACAGCCCAGAAAGAGAGAAAACGAGACCTTGGTTGTCGGGTAACGGCGCCGGTGGTGGTATCGTTGCTGGGCCCAGGAGATTTTTACCGCTACTGGTGGTCGCCGGAAGTGGAGGGTGAGGCTGGTGGTGGTCGCCGAACGTGGAGGGTGAGGCTGGTGGGAGTCGCCGGGGGTGGTGGTGGGTGTGGCCGGTGGTGGGGGTGGGTGTGGCCGGTGGTCCTCCTCCGCCTCCTCTTTCTCTCTTCGTGGCTCTTCTGATGGTCTATCTGATTTGGGGGAAGAAGGCCTGGTTTCGGGGGAAAATCAAAATTTCAGCATTTTGTTTTTTTTTTTTTTTTAAGCTGCTGACGTGGGGCCCACCGCCACGTCAGCGTCGGGAAAGAAATCGGGGAAATGGGTCGGGAAGTGTAGACTTATTGGGCCCACAAGGTGAATGGAGTGATCTGTTTTTGTACATATGACTCCTCTTTAGAAAATGGGTTACTTTATAAAGCTCCTTTCCCAAAATTTTGAGGTGCATTTCTCTTCTTTTTCTCTCGAGCGCAATTGTGAAGCTTCTGCGAGAAGCAGAGGAGTGGACCTCTTACCTTTCCACGTAGGATCGCGGTGGAGGTCGGGATCCCAGTCCCTGCTTTTACCTGCTGTTTGAATTTGAAAACCAATATTCAAGAGCACCAGCGGAGCCTCCCAGTAATCAGTACACTCTCTCTCGCTCTCTCCACGATCCAGCACCAACGCCACCAGAGCCTCCCACATACGCCGGCCAACAACCAGCGGAGCTCCCACATACGCCCACCATCATCGGAGCCCCCACCGATCGACCGGCCCACCACCACCACCGACGCCGCACCACTTATCCACCACCACTGGATTTTCCCAACCAACGACCCCCACCACCAACGCAGCACCACTACCAACTCCTCTCTCCCGACTGCTTTCCAACCGGTTTCTCTGTCACAGGTTTGAGTCTCTCGCTTCCCTCTCCCTTAATGTACATTCGATTGTAAGAAAACCAAAAAAAAAAAAACCCATAAATATGAGGACGTAATTTCAGTTTTTTCCTGTTATTTACTTCGATTCCTCCACCTTCGTGTCTAAATACTAGTAGTACACTTTTGAGAACTGGAATGGAATCACCGTGGCCCTGTATGAGAAGCCATGCCCTTTTCTCTACCTTAATTTGTAAAGCTTATATTCTGAAATCATGGCGTGTTGTTGTAAGCACCTGTTGTTGATTTCTCTATCCAATTTTTTCTTTCAGAATGACTTACTTTTTTGCTTTAAGGGTTCACTCATCTCTTCATCGTGGAGACTTTCATGCTTTTCTCACCATTGGAAAAAAGTATCCCATACCTCTTAGTTATTGTTGCCCTTTGAGTAGCAGCAGGTTCTAGTTTTCTGTATTCGAAAATTCTAACAGCAGGGACAATTTGCAGAGAATTATGCAGGGATAAATGTGTTTGGTTCTATTTTGGATCCCAAAAAAATTTATAAAAATATTCATAAATTTTTAAATATTATTTTATGGGCCCTGTAAAAAATCAGTTCATCCGGATATCGGTAAGTATTACTTTTGGATTCGTAGGGGCAAAACTGCTCGTTCGCCCTTACGAATCGAAAAGTAATACTTACCGATATCCGCATGAGCTGATTTTTTACAGGACCCCATAAAATAATATTCAAAAATTTATGAATATTTTTCTAAATTTTTTGAAGACCCGAAATAAGACTAAACGCGTTTGTCCCTGTGTGGCTCCCTGCAAACTATCCCTACCTGCTGATAGCAGGACTCGGTATAGAACTTAAGATGGCTACTTTTATACATCCCTATTTTGAGATATTGGATATATCAGATTCAACTTACCTCATCCTTCACTATCGTCCTTTTTCTGGTTAAAATATATGTGGGTACCTCATATTTGCAAGGTCGGTCCAAGGTATTTAGATGTTTTAAGCTAAGTGGTGGAATAGTATCCTACATAAATTTCCTAATTTAAAAATAATAAACAGAAATACTTATCTATATATCATTTTTATTCATACTATTCAACATGATAAATATTTCGGCCTTAATGGCTTGTGCGGTTGCAATAATATTTGGTGGACTCATGTTTGAATCACAACAGTCCCAATTTGTGTGATAGGAGAAATTTTTTTGGCAAAAAGACACTTCAAAAAAGTACATGTTTGCACCATATTTCACCGCTTGTCGATGATCGACCGAAAAGTGGCGTTTATGGTAATGCAACCTATTTTATTATTATTAAGTATTCGTATTAATATTAGAACTAGTATTAGTATTTCTTTTATTATTGTTATTTGCATGTAGAACACTTGGCGTGCTCCTACACATTTTGAAGTTGACGGAAAGTTATTTGGTCACTTGGAAGCAAATTAGAAGAATGAAGAGTAATGGAAAGTTAGAAAGTTATTTCCTGCACATATTTGTTTTCCTATAAATAACCTTTTTAGGCCTCATTATAAACCCCTCAACAAATCAAAGTCTTAATTTTGTTCTTAATTTTTGTCTTCCGAGTAGGATTAACTTAATTTTCTTACTTTCAATGAGGATCCGTCCTTCTTGATTGTAATTCTATCTTGGAAAAATAACAAAGTCCATTTGTTATTTTTCTTCCGCTCCACCCCATTTCACTAAACCATCAATCCACTCCGCCCAATCGATGAGTTGATTCCGTTCTTGAAGATTGATGGGTGACGGTCTTCTTTTACGAGTTGATTCATCACCACCAAAAATAGCATTTGATTCATTCGACATTTCTCTTCCGGTGAAGCCTGTCTTCCGGTGAAGCCCTGAAATACTGCAAGAAACCTCAAGTCCGTTTGTGGAGACAAGCCGCATTCGTCCTTATTTTTGTTGTTACCCTACCAGGATTTAAACCTAGGCATTTTATGTAGAAGAGCAAACATTTTACCACTGAACTACCAAAGGAGTTTGTATTATAATTACGTACAGAAAATATATACTTATCTGGAAAGGCGTGCCCCATTTTTTGGCCCAAAATGTGCAGGCCCAAGGGAGCAGCCTGGGCCTTCCCATTGGGCTGGCCCTGTATATTGAAATCTTGAATGTTTGTTTCCACCAATTTATTATTCTGTAATTGTATGACTGTTTAATCATTAATGTTTCAGTGCATTGTACATGTGGAGGACTAGTTCAACTCTTTTTAAACACATTTATGTGTATCTATTCTCAAGTCCTTCTATTTCTTATTTGTAGAATCATGGAAATACAAGATCGCATAATACCAATTTCTGCTTTGAATCCTTATCAACATAGGTGGGCGATCAAGGCAAGAGTAACTGCAAAAGGAGACATCCGCAGGTATAACAATGCCCGTGGAGATGGGAAGGTGTTCTCCTTTGACCTTCTTGATTCCGATGGTGAAATTCGTGCCACCTGTTTCAATGCTGTTCTTGACCGCTTCTATGAAATAATCGAGGTTGGAAAAGTCTATTTGATATCAAAGGGTAGCTTGAAACCAGCACAGAAGAACTTCAACCATCTGAAAAACGAATGGAAGATATTTTTGGAAGCAACTTCAACTATCGATCTTTGCCCGGATGAAGATGCTTCAATTCCAAGCCAACAATTCTCCTTCCGACCCATCAGTGAAATTGAGATTGCCGAAAATAATTCCATTATAGATGTCATTGGTATCGTAACTGCTGTAAACCCCTCGGTCTCTATCATGCGAAAAAATGGTATGGAAACTCAGAGAAGAATTCTGAATCTAAAGGACCAATCCGGGCGGAGTGTTGAATTGACTCTATGGGGTGATTTCTGCAATAGGGAAGGTCAAAATCTGCAGGAAATGGTTGACTCTGGAATTTTCCCAGTTTTAGCCGTCAAAGCTGGGAAAGTTAACGACTTCAGTGGGAAATCTATAGGGACAATTTCGTCTACCCAGCTCTTCATCAACTTGGATTCCTCAGAGGCTCAAAGCTTGAGGATTTGGTTTGATCGAGGCGGGAAAAACACCACATCGCAATCCATCTCTAGAGACATTAATCCAGGAGGCCCAAAGAATGAGATACGTAAAACTGTGTCCCAAATCAAGGACGAAGGGTTGGGAGATCAGATAAACCAGACTGGATTACTGTGAAAGCAACCATATCTTTCATCAAAACGGATACGTTTTGCTACACGGCTTGTCCATTGATGATCGGAGATAGGCAGTGTAATAAGAAAGTGACTAGGTCAGGAAATTCAAGGTGGCAATGCGACCGGTGTAATCAGGAAATTGAGGAGTGTGATTACAGGTACCTTCTTCAAGCTCAAGTTCAGGACAACACTGGGTTGACATGGGTAACAGCTTTTCAGGAATCTGGCGAAGAGATCTTGGGTTGTCCGGCTAAGGATTTGTACTTTTTGAAATACGAAGAGGAGGATGATGCTAAGTTCGCAGAAATCATCCGTGGAAGCCTCTTTGCAGAATATCTTTTTAGGCTGAAAATCGAAGAGGAATTGTATGGTGATGAACAGAGGGTGAAGATTACAGTGGTTAAGGCAGAGAAGGTGAATTATTCTGCGGAGAGCAAACGCATGCTTGATTTGATTGCTAAGGTTCATTATCGCTGAATTAATAGTTATCCGAATCAAAATTCAGTGGCTTAGGTTGTTGTTAGGATGCTTGATACGATTCTAGGTATGAGAAACAGACCTTCAAATTGCAGTGAGTGATACTATGATCAAAACCTGGCAAACCAGTATTTGTGCATGCCAAGAACGAGGTCTGGTTACATGTTAATTCTTGATTCAAGTTTTCCACTTCAATTATACCTGATGTAGTTATGCGATTTCAATGCATTGAGCTGAAATTCTGTCTCTATAGTAGAAGTATGTATACCATTTTTATCGAAGTTAGTATAGCTAGAGCAGAACTTTTAAAGAAGAGTTGAACTCCTGGTCTCTTACGTTTTTTTATTTATTTATAGATTATGAGATTTGCACGGTTTTGGCAGAATCAAAAGCCAATGGAGTCATCCATTGCACACTCATAAAATTTTTACAGATCATTACAGCACACATGAGAGAGATACACATATAGCAAGAAAAGAATGCCAAAGCACGATTACAAAGTGTTTCTCTCAAGTTCTCTTAACAGGGTCGAAGTTGGAAACTCCTATCACAGCACCAATAATCACGACGAGCACGATGCCACCGGCTCCGATGCTGAGCAAGAAGTTCTTGAGGGAAGGTGAGACAGCCGCCTCTGCCACCTCCGGCATCATCATGGAGGCCGTCAATGCCGCCGCTGTCAATCCCGTTACCGCTTTCTCTCTCAGTGAGGCCTTGACTACAAACTTTCCGGCGGATTTCGATGCCACCACTGCCGATGCGGCCTTGGAGGGCCTGACCGGCAATGGGTTGAAGGCGGCACCGGAGGCCGGAAACCTCTTCTGGGTGGCTGAAGTTAAAGGCATGGCTGCCATAACTGCCAGAGTAGAGGCCATTTGTTATTCTTCTTTCTCTTTCTTGACAAGTGAAATGCTTTTGTGGGAATCTTGGGTAGTTCTCAAGGTGAGAGAAGTTGATATGGGAAGAGTGGATTAGGATGGAGAGTGAAGGGAGAGGTTGTGGTGAGAAGAGGAAAATTGGGATAGAGGATTGCTTGGGGCCTACGTGGCAATTTCTCCACTTGCTAATGGCTATGTTGGATATGGTTTATCCCCCAATGGGATTACCACATCCTACATTTATGTATGGAAAATGGGAAAGTGCTTTGTAAAGGCAGCTTTTCATTTTCCGAAGGATTGACATTTTGTTTGGAACTTAAGGAATGGAAGAGAAAATAAAGGATTTTTTTTTTTTTACTTAGAGAAATCTTTTTCGTGGAGGAGAGAAGAAAATAACAAAACAACGTACATCTTTTTTCTTCTTTTCTCTGTAATTGCTCCTATTTTCTTTCTCTCTCCTTCCTTTTCTAAGTTCGAAACAATTAAACAAAGGCTAAAGATGAAATGGGTCATGTGGATGGGATAGTATTAAATGATATGAACACTTGTTGTGGGATAAAGAAAGCACAATTCTTTTCTAGATGAGACGATCCGAAAGGCAAGTGATACAAGTTAATCCCATTTTATATTTATGGGTACAGATCGGTTCGGATTGGGTTTTGGCAGAGTCGACCCTGACTTTTAAGCGAACATAAAAAATGAGGCTCATTTTTGGGCTATTGTAAGGGTAAGATAAATAGGAGGAGCCCCCGAAATTCAAAAAAATTTGGAGGGTTAATGCGACTTCAACACAAGTTTTAGCTTAAATCCAGCCCTTGATTTACCAAAACTCAAATTTATAATTGAAGCCGAAGCGTCGGGACCAATTCAGTTCGATTTTTTCCCAAAGACGGTTGTCAACCTATTTTTGACGAACAAGATCATGCCAGATATATTATATAAATAAGAAAACATAGTACACTGACACTATCGGTCCGGAAATAGGCTGCTTGAATTCAATGGTTGGTTCCTTTGTTTTGTTTTGTTTTTTGTTTTTTGTCAGCAAACCAACCATTGAATTCAAGCAGCCTAAAAACATGAACTAAATATACCAAATCCCTCAGAATCAGGCAAGAACATTACTCCATCCGTCCCAATTTAAGTGTTCATTATAGTTTTACATGTCATTTTTAATTACTTATATCTTTCAAGGTATATTGCTAAAAATATACAATATGAATCTTGTTTGATAGCTTCCAATTATTTCTGCAAGACAATGATTTTAAAAATATAAAATGTAATATATGTTGAGAGATATAAGCCATTGAAAATGGCACATAGAACCGTGGTGAACACTTAAATTGGGACGGAAAAAGTAATACAGAACTTATTACTGTAGTATGCTATTGGGCATTCTACGGATCTTATACTCTTGGGGTCAGATGAGATTGCTATTCCTAGGAACGGAGTCCCTGGTTCATTTACTTCGGACAAAATATATATATATATATTCCATATCGGATACGATGGAAAGTATAATCAATGAAAAATGAGTTGATTATTACGAAATATGTACCCCTTTTTGAAGGTAGAAATCTTTTCCCAAATCTAGCTAGACAAGCCAGAACTGACCAACGCCATCACCATTTTTCATCACCACCACCCCTCCACCACGACCACCCTTGGCACACCTGAAACCACCCTAACCCGCAACCCACATCACCGCTGCCACAATCACCACCACCGTCTTTGCAAAGCACACAGCCAGTACAGACGATGAACATCAAGCAGGAGCTCGTTGATTCTATTTTGCTCTTCAAATCTTGCAACCACCAAAATTAAAACAAAAATAACAATATGAACATACAGAAAACCAATCCAACGAGCTCACCACCCCAATCTAGCGTCTATTCGAAAGGCAAAAAGAACATCATCATTAAGAAACCGCATTAACACGTCTCATCTCAGACGTTTTCTTATCAACAAAACTCAGTTTTAAAGCACACTAGCTCCATCGATCCAATACAGTTGCATAACAGATTAAAGAGCGAAGTTTGGTTGCAGATGTCAAACTCTTAGTTAATTGCACCACCATGGCTTTGCTGATTTCCACGCAAGACTCCACCTCAAGATATCTTCCTCCAGAAAATAACAGACATAACTTGCTTACAGCGAACTATTGTTCCAGCTCCCACATGGAACCTGTTGTCAGACAAACATAAAAAGTACTGTAAACTAATCTTTGATGCCGAAGTTGCAGCGGTTCAACAACATCCTATTGCGACGAAAAAAGGAGAAAAACAAACAATAAAAGAATGCAGTTCCAGTACAAGATCCTTTACCATCTTCACTTAGTAAAGACCTGGGGAAAAGGAAGGCAAACATTCTCCGGCTTCATTAAATGTGTCACTTTCAAAAGCAAGACAAGCTTGGATAGGATAGCTAGTGAATACAAGAAAGAACTAGCAGATTGGATTCCCTTGACTGCAAAATTTACTAGTTTTTATTAAGAGCGAAATGAACATTTTTCGGTAAAAACATACTCAAGAACAGAATATGACAGACTGCAGTGAAAGTCTATGGATTGCATCTAATGAGAGCTTAATAATTTTGTAAAAAATTGAATACCCTAATATGACATGGAGCCTGAGCTGTTCTAAAATGCTGAATCACTGATTTTTGGAGAAAATGCCTCAACCAACAAGTATCCGATGTTTTCTCTCCCCCACAAGCAAAAAATAAGTTATTCACAACACTTCTTTTAAGTGTCTAATTCCAATTGTGCTCTAGGAGTTCAATTCCAAATATTGGTTGTAACTCACACAGGGTTTGTCAGAAAGACAAGCTGAAAAAAGATCTACAGCTGCTGTTGACACAAATTAGTAGGAAGGCAAAACCAATTACACTTCTGCTCATTACAGAACGGGGAGATAGAGGCACATATACATCTGACAATTACGTATTCCGAAATTTTAATTCATGATACAGGCAAAACGCAAGCACATATTATGAAGTATCGAGGCACATACTTGTCATAAGTAGGACTCTATCAAGCTAGCAAACTGATCATCACTGCGAAGCGTTTGTAAATGCTGGGGCTGCAGACCCAGTATTGATGAGGTGAACTTCTTGCGGGAGAAGATTATATTTGATACCAAGCTCCTCAAATATTTTCTTTAGCTCCAACATTAACTCAGTTCTCCTGCTGCTCTTCTCTGGATAGTTCTGGAAGTTCATGGTATGATTAACATAGAGAGCCATTTTCATCTTGTTCACCTCCTCAATATCCTTAATTTGCACGCTGTGGTTGGGACGCCAATGTTGAGGCTTGCTCTCTAAGTACCTGAAAGTTGCCAAAAACCCGTTTTTTCAATACCTTCTACTTGAAAAAACAATAACACAAGAAGAAAATGAAACCGTCACCACTCGAAGGCAATATGCAAAATTTAATTGCTTTTCCTCAACTTACTGGGAACATTTGAAAAATAGGAGCCGAGCAGCTTCAAGTAAAAGTGTAACAACATCGAAGTCTATAAACAATAGACTCCATTCTTTAATTGTCAAACTTGTACTTACAAATGAAAAACCACTCTCGACATAATATGGAAGCTAAAACAAGGAGATGAGTCAGATGACAGACCTCACAACTACGTATTAAGAACTTCAGGATTAAATGTTCAGAATGACAGGAAGATGAGCCTTGCAATCATGAGTATTATGTTCTATATGAAAACCAATATGAGAAGTGAACAACTAACAGGATATATCTGGACGTCTGCATACACTGCCAGACTACAGACACCAAATATTCGATGCCTCAATACCAAGACAAAGTAGATATCTAGCTTTCTAGCGCTAAGTTCGACCTGCCTCTGAACTAATGTCTCATACTAGCATACTTTGACAGCTAAAAGAGCCAAAATGAGAGTAGTATACTCATCTATCTTAGTTGTTATGTTTAGTTTGTCATGGTTGATGGTTGCAGTATAATACACAAGGAAGCGAATGAATTGAGTTAACATACGCTTTTATTTTAGCTTTAAGAGCTACAATACTCTCAGCTGAAGTTGACAAAGCAATAGCAAACGGCACCGAATCACTCATCTCTGGGCTTCTATAAAAATTGCTTATCGGTTTCATAGCCAGAACTGAATTTGGATAGGAAATCTTTTCATTGTCGTATCTCAAGAAGATTGTCGTCAAAATGTTCATCTCTTCCACAACCATCTGCAAATGTCAGTATGTTAGGATAAATGAATCAAACAAACATTAAGTACTCTAAAGCTGCAAGTATTGTAGGCTGAGTGAGTTACCTGTACCCCATCAATGACACAACGATCGCCCACATCAAAGGGGTGCATCACAAATACAAAGATGATGGCTTCAAACACAGTCTTACAGGTGTTGCCAAATATAAAGGCCACAAGTAAAAGCTGAGAGGAAATGAAGACGAGCACTTGGGTTGTTGCAAATCCCATCAAAATATACCACACAATAAATATCACTACAAGTATAACTCCTGATAAAATTCGGTTAAGCTCCTCGATGGCTGTTTTAGTGTCATTTAGAGAATGTGCCAGTGATTTGCGTTCATTGTAGACATTCACCTGCAGACAAATACTGGTTCAGTATAAAAAAAAAAAAAAAACAAAGTTCATGACTACAACAGTCTTTTACACATTAATATGAGGTGGATACACAGAAATTGATGTTTCTTGAGAGAGAGGGAAAAAAAGCAGCATTTACCCCTCGTTATCATTGTTCTAAAATCCAAACTCTTTGTGAAGGATAGGTTTTAAGACTAAACTTCCAAGCAAGTAAAATACCTTCCTAAAACAATCTTAGAACACTCTTGTGAAATGCATTTCATGGCAATGTTCAAGTCTTACACAGCTTTGTAATCATTCTAGTGAATCATGCAGTAGTAAACAAGTCCAAACAACAGTTGTATTGAGGATGCCGATCAAAAAAAAAAAAACAGTTGTATTGAGGATACTATGAATATTGATGAGAGGAAAGAAAAATAAACTATCTCTACTGGAAAGCCCAAGTTCACCAACATAATTATGGGGAAAAGTGGAACAATAAAAAGAATTTGCAATGGAACCTATATACAGTGGCGAAGCCAGAATTTTGACCCGGAAGGGGCCGGATAATAGGCTTATATTTTTAATCGAAATGTATAATTATTATATCCTAAAGTTTTTGTTTTTCAATACATTACATTTGTATATTAAAATAATTTTAGCCTTAAAATATACCAATCATTTTGTTTTTTTCTTTAGGCAACATCAACAGCCACGTGATTATTTTTTATTTATGAAAGAAATTGAGAAATGAGAATATAAAATAACCGTTTTTTATTAAATCAAACCATAATTATTAAGATTATAAGTAGCTATACACGAATATTACCAATAATATTCAAAATAAGGTATATACAAAATAAAAAATTTAAAACTCGGGAGTTTGGAGGGGGTCCGGGGCCACCCCAGGCCCCAACATAGCTCCGCCACTGTCTATATATGAAACTAACAAAACAAACCGACAATACATCTTACCACCCACTTCCTTAAAGATGATTTCTTAATTTTTCCAGTTTCTGTCGCACCCTCAAACATTGGGAATACATTATCTACGTCCTCCTTTTTCATGAAGCGCAACAGGTCCTCCTCTTCAATATACCTAGAGGTATAGCAATGAAAAGAATGAGAAAGTCAGGAAAAGCAAAGCTAATAAACACATACAAAATTTCAAGAGGCAATAATCGCACTTGTGACCATGCCGCGCTACATTTTTGAATATTCGATAAGCAGCAGCTTTTGCTTCCCACTCACTAGTAATCTCCTTATCTTTTTGCTCAACACCCCCATCATCAACACTCTCGTCAAGTGCATTGGAAATAGTATGGAGCCCTGAACCCTGAATCACTTGAATCAACCCTTTCATAGTCCAAGCAGAAATCTTCTCTTGTTTCATCTTATGAAGCTTCTCTACGTCAATCACCTCTTCTTTGTCCGCTTGTTTTCCTTTCTTCAGATTCTTGAAAGTCAATTCACCGCTATTCCTACCATTGCTAAGCCTTGCTTCATCCTCCATTGATGCAATTGGAGGCCCAGAAAGGGTCTGAAGAACAAACTGATGAAATATAGACTCTTGGATCCTATCGAAGAATCTATTGACGTGAAAAGAAGAAGCTAATATCTTGACAAATAGAGTTTTCATCATCCACATTCCTGCTCCAATTAGAGTGGACGCAAGAGCCCTTGTGATGTAATTCAAGATCCTGGTAGTCTTCCTTGGTCGCCTAACACCTCGGCTTATCAGCAGACCCCAAGCCAGAAGAATCAAACACAACCAAATGAAAACCCGAACGGATTTTTTCAAACCATATACAAAGTACAGAACCTTCTTCTTAAGCAGAAAGTTCCTCTCAATCAAGAAAACAAGGACATTCATAAACCATTTAGTAATCAATCCACCACAAAATATTACCAACACCAGCACACACCATTTCCAAATTTCCAAACTCCAAATGGTATGTTTCTGCAATTTCTCAACAGTTAAGCTAGCAACTAAAACACTCATTATGCACACAAACACAATCCACTCAATTATAGCCATAACCTTCATTTTGTTACCCGATTTGTCACCGACCCTGATGTTTTCAGTCTTGTAGACATCTTCGTCATCTTCCTCCTCCTCTTCTCCCGGTGAAGCCATGAGCGGCGTTTTCGGAGTCACCGGGGCCGTCCTTCCATTGGTTTTGTTGGTGGGTGATGCCATGTGCGGCGAATTCCTATAAGGTGAGCCTGAATGCACCAAATGGCTACTCTCTTCCACTAAATGTGACTCATCTGAATAAGAAGAATGGGGCTCCGCAAATCTTGATCTGGGCTTGGAGTAAGCAGATCGAGTAAGCGTCCTTCTCCTAGTAACAGCCTCATCTGCGGTCTTTGGAGGCCTGTTCGGGGTTGTACTGAAGTGGGTTCTCTCCGGAGAAGAAGAAGAGCTTTTGGATTCAGAGATTGGGACTCTAGTTTTAAGACTCTGAAGCTCTGTTGATCCGGCAGGGTGTGACCCTACTGATCTAGATTCTTCTATACCCGAAATGGAAACTACAACTTCATCGCCACTAAACGGCTTCTGCTCCCTAGCTTTCCCAACTTCCATACTAGCTATCACTATCAAATAGGACACTCCAGTTTGGTAATCACTTCTGCTAGACAAACCCACAAACACTTGGACAGGAAAATGTTAAATATTTAGATTTCCCTGCAAAAACGGTGGAATATGAATAGGCATTATGAGAACCAGTTGGGTTTTGAAACGTAAGATCGTATAGTGTATACTACAATAATGGAGACTACTAGTGGTTCATTGCTCTACCTGAATCCTGCTCCACGCCTTGAACCCCGGCCGTCTCTTCGTCTCCCTCTGGATGATTTTTTTTTTTTGTTTCCTTCTTTTTTGATGAAAAGGGAACTAATGCATCTCGATGATTTTTCTACTCCCACGTGTTTGTGCCTTCTTGGGCTTGTGGTCTTGTTAGGAGTGCTATTGAGGGGTAAGGATCGTTCGGTCGGTCAAAAAGCCAACTTCACCATCATAAAACGAAGGAGCTACAAATTGGCGTACTTACTTTTAAAAAGTATATTAAACATAAATTATATGATTGATTAAGGGATAATGATAGAAAAAATGATATTAATACTCCAAAAATTGATACAGTCACTCCAAAATTAGTGTAATTTCAAAGTCACTCTCCTTTATCTTTTGGAGTGTTTGCATCAATTTTTAAAGTGTCAATATCATTCTAATTAGTCTAATTCTTATTGGATGTTTTAATCAACGAAGCCTATAACCTAAATAGTTCATATCACGGTGACGAAATGAGAGGGCCGGAAACCCCGACGGGAAACCTTTCACTGCGCCACACGATTGTTTCGCAAAGCGCTCTAAAGTTATCAAGACGCACTAGAGCCGCGTAGTAACGAGGGGGAGACTAGCGATGCCAACATGATAATGAAACCGTGGGAAGGGGAGCTCTCGACTCTTACTGTATTATCAGGCAAATATTATTTTTTTGCAATACTCGTTCACTTACCTAATTGAGAAACGTTATCTATGTTCTATTGGATACCTACAATATGTGTATCGTCTGCAAAAAAACAATAGGACACTTCATAGTGTTTACAACTTTACTAATAGTTTGGCTACTCCAATTCCACCATGATTAGTAAAGTTGTAAATGCCATGAAGTGTCCTGTTGTATACTGCAGATGATACGCATATTGTACGTATCCAATAGAATATAGACAACGTTTCTCAATTAGGTAAATGAAAAGACGTACAAATATTACAAAAAAAATAACCTACCTGGTAATACAGTAAGTGCCAAGGGCTCCCCTTCTCACAGTGTCATCATCTAGCTAACTTTACTGTTTTAACTTCAGTATCGATACAACAACATAACATAACTCATTTAGTACTCAATCATTTGGGATATGGGCGGGAATGATTGGAGACAGACTTAATCTTTGGCAATATATGCACAAAGTGGCTGCTACCACTGAAACAGTGGCCCCCTTAAACCTTCAAGAACCGAGGAGCTACAGGGACGTTTTGTTAGAGAACCGTGCCTACAAATCAAAGCCAATGACATCAGAGACGGCAGGCCTAGAGACCAAAATCAATTTATGTGCACATTACCATATTTCTTTCATTGATAGTTTTCAGAGCATCGATATGCACAACATGCTTCCTTGCACATTACCATGCTCTTTCGTTGATAGTCTAGAGACCCAAATCAACTTCAGTATTGATAAAAGTTGCAAAAAAGAACACTAGCATAACTACAAAGACAAATAGTTCAATGTCGGGCAATGATAGTTGTCTGCATCTTGGGAGATCATTGAAAGAGTCCGATTCAATGTATGTTTCTACCTCTCTTTAACAACTGCAGGGGTTCGAGCCCTGGGAGGCACTTATGTGCTTGTCCCCAGTGGTGCCATCAATGGCTTAATTCGGACCCTGTAGTTGGACCGAGGAGGGGGACTTTTCACCGCTGTGCATTCAGGTGGTGCCTGTGGTGACGGCCCGTCTTTTCAGACGGTAGCTATGGCTCGAACCGGACATTCTACAGGCGGGTTGGAAGCTCCTATGGTCACGCCCTGGGGGAGTTGCTACGCTGGTCGCCCCCTTCCGCCCTTTTTGCTTATCAAAACAAAAAATGTATGTTTCTACATCCCCTCTAGAGTCGATGGGGTTCTCCAGGAGCATTGAAAAGCCTGGAATCTTTCTTTATTTGAAATCCACAATTTTTTTTACAGTTCATTGTGCTTGACCAGTTAGCATTGCTAGTCTTCCCCTCGTTACTAGCTTTGATCGGGCATCGATAATATTTTTTGATTAATAAATCACAAGGTTTAAATTTGATCTTATTCTTTACTCCACGACATGATTAGACTCCCACGTTGAACACATTCAGTTATGCACTGCACTTCAATGCGACCTCACCAACCTTAATCACTTTCTTGCACCTATTATCACATGCGCCGTACATCACCTATTCTTCCACGTCCCATCTATTCCATCATAACTTAGCGTATATAAAGAATCACGGCTGAATCCTATCAGGGATCCCGGATTTTTGTTAAAATCCGGACGTTTGCTCTACACTATTGGATCGTGTTTTAAATGATTCGGATCTATAGACGATTTACGATCGTTCGTAGATCTGGACTATTAAAAACATAATCCAACGACTGAAATCACGGTTCGGATTTTAACAAAAATCTGGAATTCCTGATAGGATCAGCCATGAGAATTACAAAGAAAATACTCCACGTAAACAATAAGACATCCAACACTAAAATGACAAGTCTCTGTATATGTTCCTCCTTTCTCAAAATTAAATGTAATACTAGGTTAACACAAAGCACATGGCAAAGTCATGTATAATATTATATTTTTAAAATATGGTGGGCTAGGGTGATAGTGACGTCAAATCATGACCACTTATAGTTTAGGTGACAAACATACTACGACAGTCAGGACAAAGTGTTTTTGACCAAAGGAGCTAACTTCTGAGGAATCACTTGTAGTCGCTCGGTTAGCCCTACCCCACTTGCTTCTACAACTCCGAAGACACCACCCCTCTCTTTCAAGAGAGGGTTCGTGACATGCCAAGCCCAGTTAATATTCTTCACTCTGCATTGAATTAAAATCACATACTCCACCGTTTGTATAGAGCCTCGTTAATATCCTTTGAGTGTCATTCTCGCGAACTCAATTCCACGCCGGGTACTTGGGTTAACAACGCCCCTGAATGGATTGATGCGCGCACAACCTAAATATCCAACGTCTACTACTAGTAGTACTGGTGAGGCAACATTATGAGAGTACATGACTTGTCAGTTTGATTATATGTAGCCCAGGCTTGGCCAATTGAGCCATATGGGCTTTACAATTGGGAGAAGATCGAAGAAGAGCTTTTGGGTTCAGAGATTTTAAATCCATGCTAATGGAATCATGAGCCTATAGATTAGATTATGTTCACCCTTTTTTTTTTTAGGGAGATGTTAGGGGCACGTCAATTTGTTACACCTCAACCACACCCCTCTCATATTAACATAAAGATCGGCTGATTTGTATTCTATTTCCAAATAGGGATGCATGTGATGGCTACATCACCACACTCTCTTTCCCGGAAAATTCTTCCCCTCTCACATCAATGTCGGGCCCAATTTTCTGTTGGATAATTTATATGATTAGGAAGACTCTAGAAGAATATAAATGACTAAACACAAAACAATAATCAACCAAATATAACAAATTAATATTTGCAAGAAAAAGATAAGAATAGCCTAGAGGGTGATCGAGGCACGCGAATAGCGCTCTTCTTAAGGAAGGATATGCCACGATTGCATGGTGCTCATTTTCCAAGATATGAAGACCTTCGAACTTCTTTCTGTGCAATAAAGAAAAAAAACTCACAAACCAATAGTTAGGAAGATATATAAATGGAGCACTTGGTCGTATAGATGTTGTGAAAACAAAGAACAATAATATGAATAACAAATTAAGCTCTCTCGTGTTTCTGACTTTGTGGGAAGGAAAAGAACTTTGCTTGTTTATATAGAGGAATTGTACTCCAATAAGAAGGTTTGTTTGTTTGGGATTAACGACATGCCTAATATTATGGAGAATTTCAAGGAGAGACTAGTCTCATTGGTTACAATTATCCCATCTTAATCTCTAACTTTAATATTTAATACCTGTTAGAGATAGTACTATCTGGACCGAGGGACTGTGCTGCGCAGCCCCGTGCTGCACAGCGTGCTGTGCGGGGCAAATCGCCGCCGCTCCGATTTCGTTCCGATGATCGAAAACGTTCACTTCGTAGAGCTCGTTAAGTAGAACAAGTGTACCAAAAATCAGATCGATCGGATATCATTATGTGCATCATCCGAACATATTTTAATCTAGTGCTTCGGATTCATTCGTTTCAAGATAATAATGTTCGGATGAGGCATTCAGTGATACAAATCAAGCTGATTTTTGGTGCACTTGTTCTACTCAACGAGCTCTATGAAGTGAACGTTTTCAATCATTAGAACAAGACCGGAGCGGCGGCGATTTACCCCGCACGGCACGTTGCACAGCACAGTCCCTCTATCTGTACTATTTTAAGGAGCACATCTAGTGAAGGGCAAAGCCAGAAATTATAGTTAGTCGGGTCAAATGAGTTGAGCTACAAAAATACTAGTATAAGCAAAGAAGAAATGGGTTGCATTTAGGCAATGGCATAGGGGAAAATTCTACTTTTAATGAGGCTTTCGGGCAATTTTCTAATTCTTGGGAGTTAAAGTGTACAAAATAATTCAAGAACTATTGTACTGGTTTTAATTAAGTGAGTGGGGTAATGTGACCCCACTTGTCATATTCTTCCTCTGCTTGTGCACCTAGGTCCTAGTATCACAAGGAGGTGACAATATTCCTATAATCGATGACCTAGTATCACAAGTAGGTGACAATATTCTTATAATCAATGACCAATCAAATAACATATACTATATACATGTATAATATAATATTAAATTAAAAAACAAAGTAATCAAGTGTATGAGCTCCGCACACTTTATTAGAGGGAGGAACATTGCACATGGAGCACATGTATTACTGTCATTGCATGGTAAGTTAGCTTCCAATCAATACAAACACACAGAAAACTAGACTTTACGAGGTTTTCAAAATCGGGTACTCCACGGAGGAATTGGCCGAGCAAATCATTAAGCCAAGAACAAAGCTTTACAAGGTGTTCTCTCAATGCTCTACACATTTTTCTGCATTTACATTGCCACACTACTTCTTGACTTGATTATCTGATGAAACCAAGCACGTTCCATTTATAGCCAAGCGCACACTGTTCCCCATCACGCCAGAACCAAGTTGCATCGATAGCTGAAAGGGGCTGCTGAGGAAGACAAGAATAGCCTGTGAGGTAGTCAAGGCACGCGAATTGTGCTCTTCTTATGAAGGATATGTCCTCTTTTGCACGGGATTGAATGATGCTCAATCTTTCATCATGATATGATGACCTTCGAACTTCTTTCTGTGCAGCAAAAAAAAACTCACGAACCAATAACTTTGCAACACTCAAAATTCGTATAAAAAACAGCAACAAATATACACATAATAAATAACAAATAACCGATCCGCATATGAGTCAGTGAATTATGAAGACATATAAATGGAGCACTTGGTCGTATAGATGTTGTGAAAACAAAGAACAATAATATGAACAACAAATTAAGCTCTCTCGTGTTTCTGACCCGTGGGAAGGAAAAGAACTTAATTTGCTTGTTTATATAGAGGAATTACTCCGATAAGAACGTTAGTATGCTAGGGATTAGTGACATGCATGCCTAATATTATGCAGAAATACAAGGAGACTATTTCTCAAGGAGACCAAGTCTCATTGGTTACAATTATCCCACGTTCTCGATCTAACAATACTTGTTAGGGATAGTACTCTTTTAAGGAGCACAATTAGTGCAAGGCGAAGCCCGAAATTATAGTTAGTCGGGTCAAATACGTAAAATAAGGGCTTAGCTACAAAAATACTATAAGCAAAGAAGAAATGGGTTGCGTGTAGGCAATAGCAGAGGGGAAAATTCTACTCTTAGTGAGGCTTTCGGGGCAAATTTTCTAATTCTTGGGGGTTAAAGTGTATAAAATAATTGTGGGATTGGACCCATACGTATGTGAGAGAGGTATAATCTAGATGTGGTTGGTTGATCTGTTTCTAAACCTATTGTTCGTTTTAAGGAGTAGGGTCGCATGACCCCACTTGGCATACTCTTCCTCCGCTCATGCACCTAGTATCACAAGTAGGTGCCAATAATCCTATCGATCGATGACCAATCAAGTAATGTATAAATGTTTAATACTAAATTAAAAAACAACGTAAGCATACGAACCCCTCACACTTCAGCAGAGGGAGGAGCATTGCACATGGAGCACACGTATTACTGTCTGATCAATACGTGCTCGCAAATGAACATTTTTCGTAATTGAATGAAACCAAAGAATTCAGTGTTAGAACAACGGTGTTTGATGGTGTCATAGGGGCGACCTGTTCAAAAGTAATACTTACCGATGTCCGTTGAAGCTGATTTTTTACATGACCCCATAAAATAATATTCAAAAAATTTATGGATATTTTTCTAGATTTTTTGGGACTCAAAATGAGCCCAAACGCATTTTCCCTTGCGAGGTTCTCTATAAATCTTCCTTGCAATTAGAATTTTAGTACAAAGAACTTTAAGGGCTATGAATTTCAAATAAAGAAACATTTAATAGAGAGCTGCTTTTCACCCCCCTCCTCACACGCACCCCTTCTCACCTTTTTGTCCATTTGATCGAAATACCCCCACTCCACTCTTTAATTCCTTTCTTGATTTAATTCTTTTCTTTATTTAATTGCTTTTATCTTATTTATTTAATTCCTTTCTTTATTTTATTGAAATACTTATTTAATTTTAATTTTATTAACTCAAATTATGTTTTCAACTAAATTATGTTTTTTACATTTACATTTAAGAATTTTATATTATTTTAATTAAAGACCCCATTCCACTAACATTTTTCCCTTTTTTGTTTGTCTTAAATTTGAATTTTTTTTGCGTTTATTAATTTTGTGCCTAATTTTTTGATTTTTCGATTCGTTTCGTCAAGGCGAGATCGAAAACTTAAAAAAATTTACTTTTACCCAAATATTTTGAATAAGGGCCACCTTTTTTTACGTAAAATGGTCAAAAAGTGGTTCTTATTTTTTTTTGAACTAATAATAGGCCACATTTATTAATAGGCACACAGATTAACATTTTCGTCTTTTCAAATTCGGTGATTAAATGGACTGATCTTTGTACTACTGTAATTGTTCTGAGCATATTTTAGACTGCCCAAATTTATCAACGTTGTCTGATCAAGTCCCGAGATATGTCAATTTTCTCATATTGACACGCACAGTACAATAGTGAGGTTGAAGAGAAAAAAGAAATAGATAGAAAGAGATAAATAGATAAACAAGGAAATAAATAAGAAATAAATTAATAAATTAAATAAAAAAAGAATTTAGTTAAAAGGGAGGGGTATTTCAGATAAATAAAAGAGAAAAAATATATATAAAATATTCAACAAATAAAAGAGAAAAAAGATATTCCCTCCGTTCCTTTTTAAGTGTCCTGCTTCGTAATTCCAATTTATTAAAAAGACATCATCATTACACCTTTCACATCAACTTTTACCTCTATTTTCCCTCCTTACCCTCTATAAAAATATTATCATTACATTTTTACTCATTAACTTTTCAAAATGGAATATACTTTTAGGGGTAAAATAGAAGATTTATCAACTTTTATTCACTTACTTTACAAAATAGACACTTATTAAGGGACATCTCAAAATAGAATACTAGTTTTGGATAATGAGTGGAGTATAAAAAATAAATAAGATTAATAACTGAAGGGAAAACTTATAGGAGACTGTGCGTAGTGAGAGAGATTGAATTTTGGGACCTAACACGACCACATTCTTAAATGTGGTGTCAGGGGAGGGAAGAAAAGCAATCTACTTTTTAATGCACCAGGAGAGCCCGATTCTAGAGGGGAAGAAGAAACAGACATTGAGATGGAACCATTTCAATGATCTCCCAAGATGCAGACAACTGTGATTGCCTACCTAACATCGAACTATTTCCCTTGGGATGTTATGCCGGGTGTCCTTTTTTTTTTGTACTTCGTCAATACCGAAGTGAAGAGCTAAAGTTTACTGGATGATGAAACTGTGGGATGGGCTACTCTTGCCAATTAGGGTCCGTTTCAGAACACTTTTTTATAAAATTTTATTTTACATTTTCAAATTTAAAAATAATGTAAATAAAAAAAATTTAATTTTTTTTTTGCACCGCATAAAAGATTTCAATAAGATCTATCAAACAATATCCATATTGATAGGAATATTATTTGCGCAAGCACATAATTTTTTAACTTGAAATTGTCTTTTTAAAAAATAAGTACTTATTTTCATTTCGGGAACGGAGCCTTTAGTGTAATATCAGGCAAATTATTTTCTGCAATACTTGTACATCCCTTCATTTACCTAATTGAGAAACGTTGTCTATAGTGTCGGTATCCAATAAAAACATAGACAACGTTTCTCAATTAGGGAAATCTATAGACAAAGTTTCTCAATTATGTAAATGAAGGGACATACAAGTATTGCAGAAAATAATCTACTCAATAATACAATAAGTGCCAAGAGGTCTCCCCTTCCCACAGTTTCATCTTTCAGTTGACTTCACTTCTTAACTTCGGTATTGACAAAGTTACCAAAACAAAGGGAAATAGTTCCACGTTAGTCCAATGACGCATCGCGGTAGATCGTTCATTGAAAGAGTCCAATTCAAATGTCTGTTTCTTCATCCCCTCGGGAGTCGATGGGGTTCTCCAGGAGCATTGAAAAGCCTGGAATCTTTCTTTATTTGAAATCCGCAACTTTTAAAATTCTTTGTACAGGTCCTGTTGGCATTGCTAGTTTCCCCAAATATAATATTTTTAAGGATTTTTATCTAAAATTCGAATTAAAATGGCACATTTGTAAATATTGAAAAGAGGTGTTGAGAAAAATGGGTATGGTTTGGGTCTCCTCAAGTTTTAGTAAGGAAAAGGGTGAAACTCAAAATGGACATAGAAATGTGGGTATGACATTGGAGATGAACTTTTGATGCTTTTACTCAATTTTGGATTTGGATAGAAAAAAAAAAAAAAAAAGGGTAAGGATTAGAGATCTCTAAGTTCTGATTTGGCTTTAAATAAGATATTAATAAATGAAAGGTAAATTAATTGGTTGCCATGATAATTAGGTTTTCCTGCTCCACTTCAATCTTATTACGATTCCGCTTCCGCATCTATCTAGCACCATGTAAAGGTGCGTTTGACATTACACATTTTGGGCCAAGATTGCACCAACTTCCACTAGTACAAATAGCATTTTTTTTTTGTACTTCGAAGGATGGTTAGCCGTCCACTTAGCGCCAAAACAGAACCCGGAGAACAATCATAGAAGCGTTCTAAAGAGTCCAAATTCCATCAGCCCGTGGCTTCATATGTACAGATTGGTCAGAGCAAAGAAGGTAGCCAATAGAAACCATCAAACCAAGTTCCCAACCGGAAATTGATACTCGTTGAGCCTCGATTGGATCCGGTATACGGCTTAGGCTATTATGATCGGACTGCTTCTGGTCCTCCGTATTGGGGCTTGCTATCTACTCTGAATACAAAAAAAAAAAGAAGCAAGCAAGCAAGCGTGCTTCGAAGGCTCAACGAATCTCGAGTACTCCCGCTTGGGAACTTGGGTGCTTGTTTTTGATGAATGCCTTGTTTGGTCTGAACCTCTTTCTGAAGCCACGCGGTGAGGGATTTTGGACCCTCTATAACGTACACTGCTGTGATAGTACTCATGGTGCATGGTGCTCAATACAGTCGGGTTTTGTCTTGGTGCTATGAGGGCGACAAACTATCCTTTGGAAGGACCAAAAAACGCTTTTTGCCGTGGTGGAGGTAGAAGCAATCTTGGCCCAAGACGCGTTATTATGATGCACCTTCACATGACACCATATGCTTAGCAATTTTTTAGTCCTAAATTAATGGGTTGCCCCAAGCGTAGGGTGAAGACCGACGTAGCACAATATCCGGTAAGATCGGAGTCGAATCCACAAATATGGTGATGTGTGCTGACTTAAAAACTCGGGTTAAAATTTTAAACGTGGTCGCCGCCCCTTGTAGTTTGATGCTGAGATTAACTAAAACTGGAAATTGTTTGGTTTTTCAAATAACTAAAAAGAAGGTACGGTTGTTGGGTTCATAGCACTCGCAACCAGTCCGAACTTGTCTACTCCATTCGTTGTTCTTGAAAACGTTTGACTTTAGAGAGAAGAAGATACTTGGAAAGATGCGAACCGTTATGGTCGCCATTTACCCTTCCGCAGCGGGAAGTAAGTTTTGGACCCCCATTCCCCTGTTGGCTCCAACGATATCCGGGTTCGTCCAATGGATATTCTTCAATAACCTAAAATTGTGCCTTTTCTTTATTGTTTGAAAACAGGAGCAGTGCTCGAACTGGTCACAGCGTGCTAATCACCCCGCAACCTTACCTATATGACTACTCACTCATTATCAAACTAGAAACAAAAGAAAACCTAGCGTGAAACATGCTTCTAATACTTTAGAATTTAAAGTAAACAGGAAATATCCACTAAACAAACACCAATGAACAACTTTTATTAAGAACTGAAATTGAAACGAGTTACCAGAATATGAGTTCTTGAACAAACCCTCAAAAACTTGAAGAGAAAAGCTCTGAATCAAAACAACGTAAAAGAAAGCTGTAGAAAAATAATGTTCAAACCCAAAAGAAACGTCACCCGGCAGCCCCGTTCTTCGTTCTTTTTTCTGTAAAAAGTCATCCCCAAAACAAAGGGAAATGATATTGGCACTCCAAAAAACAAAGAAAAGTGACTTTGAAATTACATTAATTTTGAAGTGCCTGCATCAATTTTTAAAGTGCGAATATCATTTACCAGAACAAAACTCTTCTCTTCAATATATAGTTGCTGCCGTGGTGCACATAGTTGCTGCCGTGTGTGTGCACCGAGAATTGTATTTCCAGCCCAAGTCCTTCCACAAATTATAATTAATAGGCCCACCCTTTCCAAACTCTTCCGTTTTGTTACAAATCATGGCAAATAAATGACCCAATTCCCAGCCACAAACCACGTGCAGAACTTTATGCTTCAAATTTTCATTAGGTAGCTAGGAATTTGATTGGGTGTTTCTTGATATCCAATATAGTTTGGTCGTCTCTGGATCAATTGGATCAGCATCGACTTTGCGTAAAATATGATTTTGTGCTTTTTGCTCCAAAATGTTAACCATCGGCTTCCAGAGTCCTAAAATACAAATAACAGGTATCAAACCCCAACTAGCGCATTAAATGGACATAACAAGTCTAAGTTAGAGGCGTAAATAGGTGTATTTACGCACTTTATCACCAGACGCAATGGAATCAGAATAAGATTGATGGAGGAGAGTAGGGCAACCTAATGATCATCAGAACAATATACCTTACATTTGTGTGTTGATGAGATGTTCAGGCGCGATGCATGGATCTTATTGATATCCGATTAGAACAACTTATTAAAAAGGGTGAAATCAGAGGAGTATCGATCACTCATTAGGCTTAGACTACCAACACTCGGTTATTAACTAGATATATACTTTCATCACAAATAACTAGCAAAGCCGATTTAGCCAGTGCATCAGCTGTTTCTGTCAACGAAAACTGAGCTGCAGGCTCCAAGGACCATGGCTCACCCTCCTTTAGAGAGGGAAGGTGATGTTCACCCTCTTTAAAGGAGGGTAAACAAAATTATTCTCGAGACGTTCAAAAATACATGTATACTCCCCATAATCAACCATAAGTAATTGGAAACATTCTTATGATTGACTATTATCTTCCCTCTTTAAAGGAGGGTACGTGAGCAACGGTACTTGGAGCCTTCGTCTCAGTTTTCACTGACAAAAGCAATAGCTTGTGCACTAGCTAAATCAGCCTTGGCAGTAGTTTGAGAAGAAAGTATATACCGTCTTGTTAATTAATAATCGAGTGTTGATAATCTAAACTAATGACTCGTAATCGAAACAGTTATTTGTGACGCCTCTTTCACATAGTGTACGTGGGCCCTAACCCTTCCCCAATTAAAATCCAAGCTTATGGAATCAGCCTATAGGTAAGATTATGTTCGCCCTTTTCACTTTATTTCATATTATCATAAAGATTGGCTAGGGATGCATGTGATGGCTACATCAGCACTCTCTTTTTCGAAAAATTCTTTCCCCTCGCATGAATGCGGGACCCAATTTTCTGTTGGATAAATTATACATGATTAGAGAAATTCTAGAAGAATATAAATGACTAAACACAAAATAATAATCAACGAAATATAACAAATGAATATTAGCAGAGAAAGATAAGAACAGCCTGTGGGGTGGTCTGAGGCACGCGAATCGCGCTCTTCTTAGGAAGGATACCCCCCCTCCTACACAGGATTGAATGGCGCTCGATCTTTCTCCAGGATATGACTGACCTTCGAACTTCTTTTTGTGCAGCAAAGAAAAAACTCACGAACGAATAGTTTTGCGACACTCAAAATCGGTATAAAAAAAAAAAAAAACAGCAGCAAATATACACGGAATTGATAACGAAAAACCGATCCGCACATGAGGCAGTGAATCAGGAAGATATATAAATGGAGCACTTGGTATGTATATGTTGTGAACACAAAAGAACAATGATATGAATAACAAATGAAGCTCGATCTCTCGTGTTTCTGACTTTGTGGGAAGGAAAAGAGCTTTGCTTGATTATATATATAGAGGAATTTTACTCAGATAAGGAGGTTAGTTTGTTAGGGATTAACGACATGGCTAATATTATGGAGAAATACAAGGGAGAGACCAAGTCTCATTGGTTGCAATTATCCCACGTTGATCTCTAACATTAATACCGGTTGGCCCCGGTTTGATAGGAGGGATTGGATTAGATGGGACCGGTTTGATAAGAGGGATTGGATTAGATGGGATTGTTGTCAAAGGATTATTAGTGGGGGGACTATTTCGAAGTATAGTTCCTCATAGGGGTGAGCATGGTCCGGTTTAGTTCGGTTTTATAGTAAATCAAAAACCAAATCAATACTTACGGATTATGAATTTGGAGAACCAAACCAACCCATAAATTCCATTGAACCAAACCAATCCAAACCATTAAAATACGGTTTGATTTCGGTTTTAAACCACGGTTTACTTTGAACTAAGCTATCATCTTTAAAAAAAAATTAAATACATAAAATTACGAAGATAAATTAAAAGAAAACTAGTATATATTAAAATCAATTCTATTCAAATTACCAAAACACACTAATATCAACCAACTTATTAAGAGTAGAATACCAACAATTGTTTCAAGTCTTAAACTCATGAAATAGTGGTAATTCACAAAAGTGAACCAACTAAGAATACCAACTATTAAACATCTTAGCAAGGAAGGAAAACTAAATATTGCGGTAGATTAGTAGGATCAATAAATAAATTAGAAAAGTAGTTGAGTAAAGCTCCCATAATTAAATTATATATATATATATAATTATAAATATATATGTATGTATGTATTGTGCGGTTTGAATCGGTTTAGAACCATAACCATAAATGTGAATCCATAAACCGAACCATATAATACGGTTTCTAATTTTTTTAAACCATGACCAAACCATACTACTAAAAAACCGAACCAAACATTTCGGTTTGGATTGGTTTGGACTGGATTCACGGTTTTACGGATTTTTTGCTCACCCCTAGTTCCTCATGATCTCATGTTTGTTTAAGGTCAATCCCGTGTGTCCTACGTTTGTTTTGAATACCGCTTGATAAGGACTAATGGCTCAATTGTCCACATTGCCCCTAGTGCAATATATAGATGAGTGATTTTATTTGGACCCAAAAAATTATCTCTAATACAAAAAAAAAAAAAAAAAAAAACTTCTGGAAACCATCGAAAACTTCTCTAATACAAAAAAAAAAAAAAAAAAAAAAACAACAACATATCAAAATTATTAGGCTTGTTTTCAAAATGTTTACATTTTAAAAAAAAAACGAAAATTAGGACCATGAAAGCAGTGATTTGTTCTCTTAAAGAGACGAAAAAGGTCGCATGAACGACAAAAGAAACCGATCTAGTAATGCAAAGAAGAAAAAAGAAAATAAAAAAATAACGTAGGGCAAAGTACGGATTACCTTCTATGATTTGGCTCTTTAACAGATAACCTCCCTGAGTTTTATTAATGATCAAATCGCCTCCCTATAATTTTGAAGTAAAGAACAACCGTTAGGTTTTCCATCCAAATTGACGGTGTGTTTTGGCTACGCACCTATAATGCTTCTGGTGGATGAAAGTCAAACCTTACCTCCTTCCTCTATTAATTACTTCTCTCTACGGTGATCTATACAGACTTTGCCCAATAACGTATATACATGTGTAACATTAAATTGAAAAACAAAGTAATCAAGCGTACAAACGGAGCACGTGTATTACTGTCATTGCATTCTACGTTAGCTTCCGATCAATAAAAACACACATAGAAAACTAGACTTTACGTGATTTCCAAAATCGGGTACTCCACAGAGAATCGGCCGAGCCAATCACTAAACCGAGAACAAAGTTTTACAAGGTGTTCTCTCAATGCTCTTGCACTTTTTCTGCATTTACATTGCTACACTACTCCTTAACTTGATTATCTGATAAGGAACCAAGGTTCCATTTATAGCCAAACCCAAGCACACTGTACACCATCACGCCAGAACCCAAGTTGCATCGCTGATGATCAGGGAGATGGCTGAAAGGGACTGCTGGGTCCCGCATTTCGGCTGATTGATCAACAAAGATATGAACAGATCATGTGATTAACCCAAATTAAACACATCGCTAAGGCCCCATTCTGCTAAGGCAAATATATTGTGAGAGAATGACTTGTCTCGTGAAGTAGAAAATAAGTACTTAAAAAATAAAAATCTTAGCGGAACGGGGCCCAAAGATTAATACAACTTGAATTTCCAATTTTTTTGTGTGTCTTTCAGTTTTACTTGGTCAAATCCGTGGTAACCGTCTTTAATTGTACCAACTTGATCTATTGCTTTCTCATTAATGGAGGGGTGTTTCATGCTTGGTGCTTACTACTAACTATATGATTTCCTTTTGGTTTACGACACGGTGTAGGCCCCACAAGACGTGTGGCGAGCTTTATTTATTTTACTCACCAATCAGGTACTGCTACAAGCCAGCCGCAATTTCAAATATTCGGGACTCAAAATAATAAGAGACGATGATGGAAAAATAATACTACTCCAATAACGAGTTTGGTGTGACGATTACATCTGTTTTTAACTACTAATGTCATCGCAATATTTTTATACAATATATATATGTCACGAAAGTTTGATAGTTAATATATTTAGCAGAATATATGACGACTAGTATTCAGGCCCCGTTCCGCAACTGAAAATAAGTATTTATTTTTTAAGAAGGCAATTTTAAGCTCAAAAATCATGTGATTACGCAAATAATTTTCCTATCAGTATGGATCTTATTTAATAGATCTCATTGAGATCTTTAATACGGTGCAAAAAAAATTAAAAAATTATTTTTCATCGATGTTATATTTTTGAGTTTGAAAATGTAAAATAAGCTGCTTATTTTTTAAGAAAGTTTCGGGAACGGAGCCTCGGTGTGCCAGAATTTAATTTACATTAAAACAAGAACAATATAACGTCGTTATCAGTCTTTCTTCAATTTTCCAGTGAGAAATGAGAGAGAGAGTCGTTATCGATCAGTCTTTCTTCAATTTTCCAGAGAGAGAGAGAGAGAGAGAGTGACAGATTTTCCACAGAGAAATGAGAGACAGAGAGAGAGAGTCGTTATCAGTCTTTCTTCAATTTTCCAGAGAGAGAGAGAGAGAGAGAGAGAGAATAACTAAAAGTCCTCTATTTTTAATTCCCTTAGCCCACAGGTTTAATCTTCACATCATTGTCAATCAATCATACTACTACTAAATATGCAATTTTCTCTTCAATACTCAACACAAACCATTGAACTTCTTCTTCGAACTCACATTTTTCCATTTTTTTCCCCCACCCCACAAAAACTACTAAACTGGATCATATGCAAACCCATCTCTCCCCACCACCACCTCCGCCGCCGCCGCAATACAACATGCCCGTGTTTTACTACGGCCTGTTGGTCGTCGGAACCACCGGAGTCATCCTCGCCCTCTACAACCTCATCATCATAAGGTTGTGCACCGGGCAGCACCAGCACCACCTCCACCGCCAGTCCCGGCCCGGTCCGCCGCGCCTGGCTAACCGGACTCCGGTGCCGAGCTCGAGCCGGAGCTTTGATAACCAGAACACACGCCTGATGTCAAGTTTCAAGTACAAGAAAGGCGAAGGAGTACTGGAGGGTCGTCAGGACCAACAGGATTATGAGTTGGAATGCCCTGTTTGCTTGTCTGTTGTTGAAGAAGGGGAAGAAGTGAGGCAATTGCCGAGGTGCAAGCACTCTTTTCACGCCCCTTGTATTGATATGTGGCTTTACTCTCACTTCGACTGCCCGGTTTGTCGGGCTCCGGTGGAACCGCCGGTTCTCCGGCTGCATACGGCAGTGATCGATCATCCATCAGAGAATTCCAGAGAAGGGTTGATAGATGCAGGCAACTTAGTTTAGTCTAGATGTTTTCTTCTTTTTCAACGATTTATTTCTGTCCATATAAAGTTTGTAATTAATCATGTGCATTATCTGTTGTTATGTGAATCTTAGGATGACAGAAAAATCTGAGGATTTGCCGGGCTTGTTCGTTTTGATATTTGGATTTTGAAATTTTAGTGGAGAGAGATAGAGAAAGAAATGAGAGTAACGATTGAGAGAAAATTTATTAATAACCATGCGCAGAGAGAATTCAAAATCCCAAATCCCAAATGCAACAAGCTCCCAACTTTCTGGGTCAATCATGTTACCCTACTGAATTGATGAGGAAGATGACGTAGGTTTTTTGTAAGAAGTTAGTTGGACCAAACCCATCATTCAGATTAAATGTGAATCGAATATCAAATCCTACGAAGTAAGCTAATGCCATACATAATACTAACGGTATTATTGATCGCATCACTATCAGTTCTACACCGATGAGATTATATATATATCTTTCTACCATTAGTTTCGTCAAACAAACAGGCCGTGAAGTTAAAAACAATCTATTTTTGAAGGCATATGCAAAAGATATTGACATACATAATCTTAATTACTCTAACCCATAAATCAACACAATCCGCTATAGACACCTTAATCTGGGTCTCTCAATTTGTTTATTATATTTTTTGTTTTTATTTTCTCAATGACGAAACGAATCAAGAACACCTTGGAAATATCTAGTGGTTGAGTTTCGAGTATTTGATACCCCTTTTTTAACCCTAACCAAGTCTAATCAGAACCTTATTGGCGCGTTGGTTAAAGTTGCAGCCTACCTTATACTTTCTATTTCTGGAAAGGTTCCATTAGGTTTCCATTAATGGAAATCCTCCATTAATGGAAAACATTCCTTTAATGGAAACTATTCCATTAATGGAGGGTGTTTGTCTTATAAATACCCCCTCACTCTTTCTTTCAAAGGGTTACAAGCATCTACTTCTTCTTCTAATCTTGAGTACTTATATGAGTTTGAATATCTTCTTGATGATAGTAAGGTTCCCCTTACTGATCTCCCTTTTTTAAACCCATATAATGCCTTTGTCCGTCCACAAACCTCTGTAAAAAAGACTGTCACTCAACTTTTTTCCACAAAGCGTCCAACCTCAGTCAAAGAGTATGTCCAAGCCTCCAAATTTGATCAATGTTTCATTGCAGCTACTGAGGCTGAGCAACTTTTACCCCTCGAAATCCCGGTTGATTTACCACTCTTTCTTTCAAAGGATTACAAGCATACAACCATCCAACACACAACCATCTTTCAAACTCAATCCTCAAGCTCAAGTTCAATCACTCCTAAAACCAAAGGTATAACACCTTTGTATTACTCTGGTATGATCCTTGAGGAGGGCTGGTAGGGCCAAGGCTGGTAATCTATACCTGTCCTGGCCCTAAAGCTATCAAGGTTACAAGAACCGTGTGGTCTTCACACCTACGCGCGTCGATCCTAAGCTCGCACGCGCCACTCTGTGGTTGCATGTGCAGATGTGTGGGGACAGGGGTGTTGATCTTTATGTTTTTATTGTCATTCCCATCACTTTTGTGCATGTTAAAACCTGCTTTACTGCTTTCCTCTTGTAAAGAATGTTCGATGTTTTCAATATTCATATATGTTCGATGTCTTAGAGCCCAGGAATGCAACATCAAGCACTGAAAGTCCAATCAAAACCCACACGCGTGTCCATGACTAGCGCACGCAGGTTCAAGCTGACCTCCAATAGTTGACTTTGTATGGATAATTTGGCCTTTGGCCACTGGTTTGTCCCCCACACTATTTATGGGGTGTTTACAATTATTATTCATTCAGCATGTAACTATATGTCTATTTTTTCATATAAACTGTTTGGTTTGTCTTGAATGTGCACTGATTCTTCTAAAGGCCAAAGAGGGATAAAACCAAAGCCTGTTGGAACAAGCTAACCCACGCGCGCCAGTCTAGGGTTAGTGCACGCAGGTCTGTTTGCATGCAGTGATCCACGTGGAATGGGTCAGTGCATGCAAGCTTGCCCCTATGTACGTCAACTTCCAGTAGTGCTCTGTGTTGACTTATTCAAGCAATATTTGGCCTTTATCTCGTTTATTGTTTGTTGATCATAAACATGTCATCCATGCTATCAATCACATCCTGCAAAATGTGTTACAATTTTAATCCCCTTAAACTGTTCCCTCGCCCTAACTGGCTAAAAGTTGATTAACAAAGAAGAATTTCAAACGTTTTACAAATGCCCGAGTAAAGACCGATCTCCGGATTGGGCGAAAGAGGTGCCATAAAACCCTTCTTTTCTCGTAACTTGGCTCCGAACCCAAATATGGTTATAACGGACCAGTACTTTTCACTGTTTTAAATCAAACAGCGTAGCAAGCGTTTCAAATTCGGTTTCTTGGGTGGCGGACCTTCAAACCCAAGTGACGACTCTGAATTGAGCGCTTGTCTGCCAGCGCTCCTCGATCCGCCTTTTTCTCAAGGGCATGTTGCCCACACCCACCCAGATGATCAGCCTAGCAGTTGGCCTAAGGGTTTGAAGCCGACTATGTTGTATTCGACTCTAGCGGATGCCGCCTCTTCTCATTTTGTTCGCAGGTCTCGTAGATTTTTACCATGGTCGTTGAATTCATGCAACCTTCAAGATTGAACACATTGCTAAATCCACTTTTCAAGATTGAATGAATAATCACAGTAGTCAGTAGTCAAGTCTAATGGCAGACTTCAAGTCTGATAGGAGACTCTACAATTACATAAACACAACTTAATGAACCACACGTCTGTTTGTTTTCTCTAGAGAAACCGAGGTTAATTCCGTACCAAAAGGAACTTCGAAAGGTAATTGAGAAATTTTACAGAACATAAACTCAGTGAGTCATAGGTAAGAATGAGAACAATTCAGGAAGAAGTAATGGTATTTGGTAGACTTTGATAAAAAGAAATCAGGAGCGGCACACTAAACCTCTAGATGTAGACACACAAAGGCCATATTAATAAGCATCAAAATACAATTTTGTTGCAATATATAAGCTGTACGAAACCACAAGTGACGAATTCTCGACGAATATTACAAGGTCTCATTCTTTTAACTTCCCCTGTCAATCTATACAAGCAGCAAACTACATTTTTCTCAAATTGTCTAACCTTGCCTGCAAATCACTGTCTATCCCAGTGTCGTCACTTCCTGTCGCTCCTGTTGCTTCAACTTGTGGGACCTTATTCTTCACAGCTGGGGCAGCTACGGCTGATGATGGTGCATTTAGAAGCTGCACATAATATAGGAAATCCACAACATCAGAATTAACCAAATAGGTACAGTCATGGAACGGGTATTTATTTGAGTGTCGGATTCATTTCATTTCTATCTCAAGGCCATGGAACAAGTTAAGATATTCAAATTCTTAAGTATAATTGATTATTGTTTCTTCAACGAGTATTGTGCTTAAGGGCATCATGGATATTAGGAGTTCTATGTGCATTTTATAGCAATGGAAAATGACTGTCGAATTGAATACGTTGAACACGGATACCGTATCCTTCTCAAAGTGATGAACTTCCAACGTGAATATTTTGTGCATTAAACATCGACCACGTAAGAGAGGTCATTGGGTGGTAATAGAAATACCTCTGAATTTATGTCGATTCCAATCTCATCAAGAACTTGGTTAACGAGATCTTCTGTTTCTTCTTCTTCCTCATCCCCTTCCAAAGCATCATCAATAGCGTCTCCCATGACCTCAGAAACCATTTCCATCTTTTCATTCTGCATCTCAAATTCCTGCATTATTTTCTGCAGTGCTGGCAAATTCATCTGCCTATTCATCTGGCCCATTGCCTTTGTTACGCCTTTCATTGCCTCCCCCATGGCTTGTGTTGACTTCAAAGTCTGATTTTCAAAACAAAAATAAACCAGAACTTCAGTACCACCACAAGATAAGGAGAAAATTCTTATGAGTTTCGAATAAACTAATTAACAAATAAAATTTACCTTTGACATAACTCAAGCATAAGGACCAAAACTTGGTCCAAATAGCAAACATAGTTCAAACTTCCATATTGGATTACAATAAAGCATCAAGTCCAACTTGAAATGTCATAAGAAGCACAAATGTGCAGAGGATCAGAATTCAACTATGAACAAAACGACAAAACCGTTTGAGCACACAACTATACTCAAGTTTCCAGTTCAACCCAAAAGAAGTACTATAACTTTTTCATTATTCATGGAGCAAAATGTCCAGAAGCATATACATGCTAAAGGACTCAAGCTCCAACACCTAGTGTAGATAAAAATATAAGTAGAAACGAATCGTATATTACACAACTTTAATGATGGATATGGTCCCAAAAAAAACTTCAATGAAGGATTGACAAAAATTAGAACATACCTGAATCCTGAGAGAAACACCTTGAAGCTGGGATTTAAGCTTATAAAATTTTTCAACCTGATGTCGTGTTCTAATAAGGTCTTTTGCCATCACCTTAACAGCTCCCTGGAATAGCAGTACTTCAAATCAAATACGTATGCTTGAGTTATGGCGTAGCAAAACTTGATCCAAACAAATTGGAAAATGATGTTATAAAAAACAATAAAATCCGCCAAACATAGGCTATCAACATACAGAAAACAACTCCTCGCATTATAGACTAATGATAGCCTAGAGCATTCTATTAAATTACCGGAAAGAGGAAGAAGACAAAAAGAAATCTTTAAATCTTAGGCATCATAATTCCAATGGTAAGAAACTATATCCCCACACACATTCACATGCATGTAACTCTCAAACAGCAGAGAAAAATGATTCATTCACAGAGCTAAGGATGAGTTTATGTACGTATATCACGTGGCGGGGACTGCATATCAGAGAATTATGAAAAGTAATAAAACTGATTAGGAAGTAATCAAGTTCACAATCCTGACAGGTTTTTGAAAAACCGGCCAAGCTCTTCAGACTTGCTGAAGATAAAAATACACACAGCTGGATGAAGAAGAATATCATCCTCGTGCTGTCATCAAGAAGAGACTATAAACTTCTGCTGCACAATTTCGTTTACACTACTATCTCAACATCAAACCAGAGACCACTTTATATTATTATGAATTAGCAAAACCACACCAACTGTTCACAAGGAAATATGTCGCTGGTACATTCACTCAGCTAAGTTAAAAACTATTGCTCATTGTTTTTGGCCACACACAAAATTGAAGCTAATATCAACTCCAAATGCACATAAGTAGGACAAAAAGTTGACACTTGTCAGGAACTAAGGCCTAATGTGAAACTCATGCTTACAAACCAATATGTGTCATCCAAAAGACAAAATTAAACATCTGTATGCAGAAAATATCTATCTCTCTGCATTGGCAAAACCGACTGGGAAAATTTAGACTCCCGCACAAACATAAACTTCAATTCCATATGACTCAAATTTGCTGTCACATCTTAATTGAATCATCCCTCTAAAAGGGGCCAGTGAGAAGACGTTAAGCTTCCAAGATTTTGATCAGGTCTCAGATAACTATCAGTCTCAAACATATTTTTTTTGAACGGCATCAGTCTCTCACATATGATTTGTATATGTAACTGAAAAAAGGGTATTCAATCGAACAAGAGCACATACCATCTGCCCTTGCTTTGCATTATTCTTTATCTGGACAATCAACTTCTTCTCTTGTGCTTGTAAACCTTGCCTCTCTCTTTCTATTTCTCGTATAGATTTGTCCAGCATCCTCTTATTTTCACGCAGGAGTTCTGAGAATAACATCCACAAATTGAAATTGTCAGGGTCTCAAAATTTGTTGACCTACTACCATAAGAGGCAATCAAGCAACATGAAAAACCAAAATCCTAAAGGAAACTATCCTAATTGACTGAGCTGTACAAGTCAGTCTCGATTCTCGAGTGCTATGGTGTTAATTTAGCCCCAAAAGGCCCAGTTCATGACCAGGCTATAAGGCATGAGGAGATGATTGAAGTCACCATTCATGACTGTCAAATAAAAAGAGGCAATTGATCAACACTAATATATCCTCTATTTGATCAAAAGAATACCAACTTAACGGAATTCGCAACCATCCAATGTATACATGCTGACAGAGCATTACTCAACAAAGGAGATTCTCAATGCCAGATAAAAAAAAAAAAGGCTTGTAAATAGAAAAATGTAAATTATACTCCTGATGCAGTCATGAAATGATTCTCTTCTTCATTCAACGAGACGAGTGTAAACAAATTAATGAAGCTTACATTGTAATATCACCGTGTACCAAAGTTCTAGATTACAAACCGAGGGTCTACACCTTAGAGCAATGAAACTTAGTATTCCTTTGTTATATGCATATTATCATGTCCATTCAAGTAAGTTTTCGGAGTTATTTAGTGGGTTGAAATCAAGCAGTTTCCGCATCAGTTGGTTAAAAGACGGTACAGCAATTCCTAAGTCAACAAGACAATCAATTGTCCCATTTGGTTACCAGCATCTTGCATGTTAAATGGATCACAAATACTGAAAAATGAAAATATTTTGGAAGTTCGGCGCATAACCATTTCTCTCGAATTGAACCCCTCAGAAGGTTCAGCTCTGAACTAGGCTAACTAGGCTTTCTGCATCCCAGCATGGCACTTTAACAAAATCAAATACACATTATACACACCTCAAACGATTAAAAAACAACTCCTTTAAAATCAATTATAAAATAAATTCAACCTGACCAAATTAAATACTTTTCAAATTGCTACTAGTTTTCATCTACAGTAAGTATCTGCAATTACTAAAATTTATTCTGATAAACAACTGTAAAACCAAAGTTCAAGACCTATAAACTATGATCACGATCAGAACATCAATCTGGCACGATCACAACAATAGAAGCCTACGATTGCGTTAGTCTTTGCTTACAATCGAAGTAAAAACCATCATCTAAACACCCATCTTTAAACAACGACGGATCGATATAGTACAATCCAATCCAATTACAAACTCAGTTTTGTCGTGCAACGATGAATCCAAGCAATAGATATTTCATCAAACGTAGCACGCAAAACCTAACAAGAGACGCGCGCCATTCCAACCAACATCTATAAGGGGAAAAACATTCTTTTTTCTAAATATCAGCATATGTATATACAGATCGAAATTGAACCTGCTGGCGTCTTCCGCTTTCCAAATAAGAAACTCATCGCGTCGAATTCCGGTGAATCTCTCTCTCTCTCTCTCTCTCTCTCTCTCTCTCTAAATCCTCACAACAACGCGGTTTAAACAAACAAAAGGTTGTTGGAAAATGAACACGGAGAAACAATCTCGTGCTCGTGGCGGGTATCTTAAGATTCGATCGGGCCGGATTTGATTGGATCGATGGCCCTGGTGGGATGGGCTTATGAGAGTTTAAATGGGCTGATTGGGCCAGCACATATATGGGCTTGTATTCCATGAAAAGATTCAATCGGGTTGGACTTGATTAATGCTGATCAACGAAACAAGCTACTCGAGTTTGATTATGTGTTCGTTCGTTAAAAACTCGTTCGAACTTGGTTTGCCACAAAAAACACAAACCGAGCTTGAACAATTTTTTAAAGCTCGTTAAGCCTTCAAACCAAGCTCGAACAAGATACTACTTGGCTAGTTCAGCTTGTGATGTATATAAAAAATTCAAGTTACTTGAGATCAGCTCATGTTTGTCTCAATTAAAGCTTATTCGAGATCGGCTCGTCTCGTTAACAATCTAAGCTTTAACATGTTTTGAAGCTCATTAAACTTCAAACCAAACTTGAACAACTAATTGCTCGGCTTGTTAGGTTTGTTTACCAGATTTGATTGGATAGATGGCCCTGATATGGGCTTTTAATATTTCAAATGGGCTGATTTGGGCAGCACAGATATGGACTTGTACTCCATGGGCCCAATGCACAAGCCTGTTTCGTTGCATTAAGTGAAGGGAAAATGACGGCCAATGACGTGTTTTGATAACTAATACCCGCCAATGACATTTTCAACATTAACAAATATTTTCAGCTTGCCTTTGGCGGGTATTAATTATCAAGGCACGTCCTGGGCCGTCATTTTCCCTTAACTGAATGGATCGTAGTATTGCCCGGTTGTCGGCCCATTTGGGAAGTCCTACCAGTCATCTTTATATTTTTTAAATAACTTACTTTTCTAAATAATCTTTTAATTTTTTAACACCTAGATTTTGGAAAATTATTTTTTCAAAGTACATCTGTATTGTCTCCGGTGGATATTTTGAAGGTATGGCAACTAGACGATGTAGGGTGGATATCACTATCCCTGTCTCCAATCCTTGCGCCTATCTCTCGGCCCTGTCCCACCCCAAACGAGAATACTAGTGTGAACTCATGGAGTTGTAGGCAAAGCGGGAGAGAGATGGATGTTAACCCAAATGTTTACAATAGTGGATGCAAGATGTATGTAAAACCAAATTCCATCATGGACTTGTTGAGTTTTATTCAACAAATTTTTGTTTAAGAAAGCCTACGGTTGTGGGAGGTGAATGAGGATCCTCAGATCACAGAGAATTAAAAGTGACTCATTGAGTGTCAGAACGAGAATGGAGGTCATTAGACACTTATTAGAAAGGTCCTAGAGGTTCGACGATGATTCCAAATAGATAACGACTCAGATTTGAGGTGGATCGATTTTGTGAGAGGCGGGAGGAGGAATTGGGGAATTTGGGGAAGAGAGTGTGAAAACCCCAAATTGGTCCTACAATAAGAGTAAACATATTAAAGGGGTATGCCGAGTAAATACTCGGTAGAGATCAGTATAGGAATATGTAAAATCATTTCTGACTCTCTTTTTTCTCTTTGAACATTCTACTGACTCTTATTCGATTTCTGAATCTTCAATTTAATCGAAGTAAGAACCGAGACGTGAGCGATCAAATCAAGGGATGGCAATCTCTTGTATCTTTGGTTCTCTATACCGTTAGTTATCCGAACCGTACCAATCAATAATTCGATTCGGATCGGATGGAATTATCATTTGTTTGTTTTTTTTTTTTGAAAAAATTACTGTATTACAGTATACTCATTTGTTTCATGCCACTGTTAAAGCTCAAAGGACAAAAAAAAAAAGGACGTTAAGTGGCTGTTTCCCATGCGCAGAAAGGAACTGGCAAAACTGATAGAAAATCTCTCTCTCCTCTCTCTCTCTCTCCTCTCGCCCAACCGTGTGAATTTTGAAAGCTGCCGCTGAAATTTTTGCTGGCTCCGACACATGGTGCAGATAAGAGAGAAAGAGAGAGAGAGCAGATACACGTGCGCACGAGGTACTACTTGCGCTTTTAGAAGGGTGGACGTACGGCTTTGCCCTTTCGTTTGTTTTTCCTCTCTCTCTTAGACCCTGTTTGGAATCTTTGGATTAAAAAGACTCCGTTTGGATTTGAAATATTCGCACAACCTGTACTCGTCTATGCCTTTTGCGCTCTTAATGGTACTATTACAGTGCTTGGAACTAAGGCCCTGTTTGGAACTTGGGGATGGAAAGGGAAAGAATAGAAAACCGATGGAGAGGAAAAGTTGAGTAGAAATTGGAGAAAAAAAAATTGAACTATTGCTTAAAGGGGTGTGGTTTTTGCCACTCCCATTTTCTCTAACGGCACTCCATTTTTGTGTCTTTACTTGGTGATTTATTTTGTGAGAGAAAGAAAAGTGTCATTAGAGAAAAAGAGATGGACAAAATTATTTCCCTTTTTTAAACTTTCCTTTCTCTTTCTTTCCATTTTTTCCTAAGTTCCAAACACGCCTTACAGTACCCTAAGGTGTGTTTTAACTTAAAAAGTTTGGATAGAGTATTTGGATTTTTTTTTTTTTTTTTATCCGCGATGTTAGTATGTTAGTCAACGGGGTTCAAAGGCTATCCATAATCCTGAACCCCAAACTTGGTTCCCGTAGGACTCAAACATTGGTCACCAATGGAGAGAGAAGTTTACATTCCACCCGTACTTACGTGGAAGTTCGAGTTATTGGATCCCTACTCATTTGGACTCAAAACAACACTTCACACCAACAATTTTTGGGAGCAAAATCCCCACCGGAGGGAAAGTCAAAAGGCCACTAATTCATACATGTAAAACAATAGCCCGAATCATTATATTTATTTTCTTAGGAAGACTAATAATCTAATAATCCTGCTTACTTTTATTAGGCCAAACCAACCATCACATAATCATTACTTGGGACTCCTACTCTCTCAATCATCATTTCCCTTGGCTCGTTTATAGAAGTTCACTTAGAAAAAGAACTGAGATCCAACAACCCGATAACAGACGAGTCAAACTCAAACACTTTAAAGCTTGATTCAATTCGACTCGTTTGAAATCCTATGTATACGTGTGCCTCCCGCATAATCTAGGCCTTCAGATTTTACGTGTCGTAGACTTGTGCATGATTGGTGGGCAACAGGATCCTCAAGAACTCAAAACACTACTAGCACTGATCACACAGGACCAGATTGAGGAAGAGAGACTTTGTTTGAGATCAGGACAATTTTCCGAGGGGTAGTACAGTACAGGAAAAATGAAACTGTCCAGAAAAGAAAATGAATGGTCCAGATCTAGATTCGTGGACTGTTTTTTCTGCATCCTATCATTAATTGTTGCAATTTTCCACCTTTGCTAAATTTTACGAAGAATAGAATATAATTATTCTCTTGGTTTGAAAATAATTTTTCTTCTTTTCTTCCGTCCTCCTCCAGCTCCAACCTCAAGCATTGGCTGCCCCCCACAACATTTTAAACGCTGTTGAATGTTGCTGTCCCTTAGGGATAGCAGCCCCCAAGTCCCACTGTTACCACCCCACCAAATAGGCATTCTTTAAGCTAATTAATTCAACTAATTATATAGATTCAACTTTTTAAAAGTAAACTCCTCTTAAAAAACACTTTTGTGGAATACGTAACACCCGTTACTCCAAAATTAGCCTTAAAATTTGAAGTATAATATGTGTTCGTCGTAGACATACCCATCACCAAACTCCCCTAAACTTTTTCTTCAAAACGCAGTATGCAGCAACTTAAATCACGAAAACTGTGTAACGATACCAGAAGAAACCTCATTCCAGATTTATACATAGGCGAGGGAAAAAAGAAGCAAAAATATGCTAGAATGCCAAAGGATAAAAGTAGTTGCTCACCGTCCACTATTACCCAATGATTAACGGAGATATAGGCCGTAAAGGATCTTTCACCATTCAAAGGAATTCACCTAAGAAATCTACAGAGACGAGGAACAAGAAATAAATATGGTACTTACAAGTCAAACGCCATATTTTACTCAAACACACTCTACCCATTTTATTCAGATCAAAACATTACGTAGAACACTCTTGGAACATCCCTGCTATGCTGTCAAAGTATTTTGAAGACTAGAACTTAATGAAAATAAATATATTTGATTTACTAAAAATTAGGAAGATTTTTGTTGAACTTAAAGATACTCTTCGATCAACTTAATGATTCTTTAATTGACAAAATGACTTTAAAAACGTTGATCAGAAATTAAATAAAATTGGAACATTTTAAAATATTGGGTCGCGCCTCGATTATTTCCACCGCGCAAACCCATCCAAGTACTGGATGGCTATGAAGTCTGCATCAAAACCATGTTAATCTTCCTAGTGCATGGCTTTTCTGTGTGATATATATATATATATATATTTGAAGTTTGGGAAATGCTACACTGTCCACCCGTCATAATTCTGGGGATTTTGAGGGTTATACCTTTATAAGGCCTTGGTTATACATATCACTGATTTTGATTATGCTTGTAATGATCGGTTATACCAAAAATTACAGTGTTCCCAAATTATGGATGGACACCGTAGCATCATCCGAAAGTTTTCACATGTTGTACAGTACCCTAACAGATAATTGGTTTGATTAATTAGAGATGGAGATTGGAAACCACTGAGTTGGATCCTCCAATAACCAAGGGAACATTATATAATCGAGTGGATGTTTTTTTCAAACCCAACTACCCCTATTTGCCCCCCCTTTTTTTTTTTTTTGGTCGCAAAAGTGAGTTTGCAAATCTACTTTTTCTAGGCTCCAAAAGTTGGTTTGCATGTGTGCCATAATAATTTATGATCCTGCCATATTTTGACTTCTAAAGATTCCTTAATCATGGAGGAGTGTCCTTTGTGTCCACCCATTACTCCGATGTTACATGAAAGAGTTTGGATTCTTTTCGGTCCAAATTTTGAATGAACGGAATAATAAAAATTTGGAGCATGTATGGGTATAATCGATAATTTAAATTTGCACAAAGAGTTAGAGTCTCTGAACAAATTTAAATCATTAATTGCAGTAATGTATGGTCCAAATAGATTGTTCTGTCTAGTCAAAATTAAATACCGAAGATGACCCAATATTATCAAACCATATACTATTCAGACCTATTGTCAGATGGTGTATGAGACATTATTTCCCAAATGATCTTTTTTTTCTTCCTTTTGGACACAATAAGTTGATTAACAGAAAATTAATCATATTCTGCCAGAAACAATACCAATGTCAAGTGATGCTTTAATCAAAAGAGATTAACATAAAAAGATCAATTTGGGACGAGTACTGATGCTATTCGGCCAGCACTGTGACGGTCTAAAGTCGCCCAAAAGATAATTTTTCCCAAAAATGGTGAAGGTAAATTCCGAACTAGGTAATCCCCTCTCTCTCTCTCTCTCTCCCCTCTGACTTTTGCTGGGGGGTGGGGTGGCTGCCACCTCCAATCTCCACCTCCCCTCCTCCTTCCCCGCCTCGACTTCCCTTCTCTTTTCGATATCGCCTTCGTTCCTCCACTCTTCCTTGAAAGATCTGTGCCCTCCTTACCTTACCTCTACCCCCATCATTTAACCCATCTCCGGCGGCTTTTACTCAGATTTGGTGGCTCGATTTTGCTCCGGAGCCTACGATCCTATGCTCTTCCAGTTCATTCAACATTGTCTCTACTTGGTCCGGTTTGTCTTTGGTTTCTTCTTTCCACCTTCAACCCTCCCGGTAGGTGCAGATCCGACAAGTTTGGGGTTGACGGAACATCAGCCAAATAAAAGAGACTGGAAGCCAATGAATTTATTTACTGTATTTTCAGTTTTTTCTCTGTCGAGTTGTTTTCTTCTGTTTATTACTATTTCTTTTCCCTCAGTGGGTTTCCCTAGTCTGGTAACCTCTACCCCGGATTCTGATTTCCCCAGATCTGGTGGTAACTTTTGGGAAATAATATTTTCGGTTTTGGTTCGTAAATTTGGTATTGGTGTTGGTTTGCTAGTATGCATCTAGTGCCCGTTCGCAAGATTGATATATGAGGTTCTGGCGTTAGAACTTGAGAAGTTAGGCCTCTTGTATGGTTAACCCCTTTTGCGAGTGATAACTTTTTGATGTATTTGGTTATTTTATATGATTGGCAATGAAACTTCTACCATGCATTTTGAAAAAAAAAAGGAGGGGGGTTGTTTTGAAGTAGGTAAAATTCCTACTTTTAAGAATCATCGAATATTATTCAAAGTGTTTAATTATTGGAGGTTTTCAGTTAACACTCAAGTTGATAAATTGTTAGGAAGCTAGGGTTTAAGCCCTCGTTCATTATCTTTGTGGGATCATGTCATATGTGAGAGCAAGAGCTCAAATCCTCTGTACCCAATTTTTTTCTTGTGTCTGTGTTCTGGTGCATTTTGGCTATATATCGAATCACGGAAATTAAATGAGAGTTTTCTCACATAATCCGATAACTAAAAATGCACGGAAATACTGTTGCATGCATTATTGAGTGCAGAATATTTGAGGGGAAACCAAATCTCTTGATTTCCCCTTCTTCCCTTTTCCTTCTCTTTTTGGGAGTATATATTTTCTTTAATTTCTTATTATTTCGTTGATGTGCTGCGTGCTTTGTCATTTCATAGTGCCAATGCAATCCCAAATCTTCTTTAAGTTGATTTTGTGTTGATTGAATGCACATCTCTATCATCTCAATAGCGCATTTAAATGTTCCTCCATCTTTGTCATGGATGTGGACTTAATTTGTTTCTAATTGGGCAAAAAAAAGAGGAATACTCAGGAGTTTGCTCTTTTTTAAGTTCGAAATCTCTTAAGTGCTATCAACTCCTTTGAGGATAGTTCACACGGAGCATTTGCTCCGATTTTCAGGTGTACGTCGTGGACTGTGGGTGTACAGTCCCTAGCTAGATTAGTCAAGGTGTCGTGAGAGTAAGCTAGTCCGGACATCTGACTGTAAAAAAAAAAAAAAGAAACTTAAAAAGATGGACTTTTGTTCTCTAAATGAAGTTTTGATGTTGAGATTCTCACTCATGCAAAGCACAATGCCATTAAATTAGTATGAAACAATTTGCCCATGATGAGGGGCGGGCATTGAAATTCCACTTCTGGCATGCTGCTGTCCTAAAGGCATATACTACAAGCCAAAGCAAATTATTTTGCTTCACATTCAAGGTATATGTACTTTCACTACCAAGGACAATAATTCCGGACGACTATTCATGACTGTCTTAAATTTGAACCAACATTATTGTAACTTTTGACTGATGAATTTGAATAGAATCAAGACAATTCAAAGACTTGGTTAATTAACATTAATTCAGCTGGTATATACACCACACTTCTTAACATAAGAAGCATGTGAAAATTATGGAGAAATCGGGAGTTGAACTCGTCACGTGGTGGATCAAACTCCTTGTCCATCTACCACCGTTCGATTCTCGGTCTATTTTTCCCACTTTTTTTTTTCTAAACTTTCTACAAAATAGTGGAGTAAATATGAGAAAGAACCCTAAGAGGTTGGCTTAGTCATCAATATCTTTGACCAAGGAGTTTGCTTCCTCTTAAGGTTTCAAGTTCGAAACCTCTCGGGCGCTGTCAACTTCTTTTGGACGAATTAAACTTTGTTCTGACTTTAATTGATACTCCACAAGCGGGGCAGTGGAATGATCCCCCATGGCCTCAAAATTAGTCCGTCGAGGTACGTATAAACTAGCCCTGAACAGATGACTTGCCAAAATATAAAAGATGAGAAAGATGGCGGGCATGAGACCCCTTTCTAGACCTCTTCCGAGAGAGGTGGTAATCGGGGATGCGTCACCTAACCCCGGGATCACCGTTAACATAATCAAGTTGTGCTAATGCTAGGGTGGATGACAGTTGTTTGAGTAATTTTTTGGTCCTGGGTCTTCGTAGGAGTAATCTATTTTTCGTATTCCTTCCCTACGCCCCTAGCTTCTTTTGTTTATGTTTTTAGCCCTAATTTACACTCAGGCATGTTGCTTTCTAATTAACATACGGTTGTGCTAGCTTAGTCGGTTGATAATTCACACTTAATTAACGTCCAAAAAAAATTTAGAGTTTCAATATGCTTTCCACATGTATCGATGCACTTTTTCTAAACATCTACGCATATTTCATAGATGTCAAACCACTTTTTGCATATTAACTATTGTCCACTGAGGTGATTTGGGGGCCTGAATTTTAAAAGAACTCTTTCAGAAAACATTTTGAGATTTGGATTATTAATTGTCTGAGATGGACGATGAAATTGAGCACTACTAAATGCTTGCCATCATTTTCAATTTACATAAGCTTTGTGATTGTGAGGTTTATTTATTCTTCTAGACTAGGTGTAGTACTTTGTCCAAGCTTGTGACTTGAGCTAGCTAGCCTCGCTTTTCTATACTCCCTCGTCCCTCATTCTTAATCGGTTTCAATTAGCTTTTTTCTCCGTCTCAAAATGATTGTGTCACTTCAAAACTACGTGGGTAATATATAATGAATTTCCTCTTTTACACTTCCATTTTTAAAATTTGTAGTACAAAAAAGTAAGAAAAGATAATGATTGAAGTGCAAAATGAGAAAAAAAAAATTCAAAAGTTTAATGATTGTGTTTCCTTAAATAATTAGAATCCCCCAAAAGGGATTAAAGAATGGAAACAGATGTAATATTTTCTATTAAGAGTTCAACCTATAATGATTTGAAGAAAAGTCAAGTAGTCCTTAAAAGTGGCTTAAGTGAACAATCTCTATTATAAAACAGAAGGGTATGGGGACAATTTGTTGGAACGGCTTAGATTCATTTGATCCAAAGGTTGTAGTGCATCCTCCTACTTCCCAGTTAAGTGCCCATGATTTCCACCTAAATCACACAACTGCCATCTCCTTCTAACCGGGATGCGTAGTGCCGTAGGCACGGACTAGCACTAGTGTAAGATAAAATTTAACAGTTTTACTATCAAGATCTTCTATTGAACACCATTGTGACTTTAGGTTTTTGTCCTCTGCTAATGTCCTTCCGCAGTTTAATGTACCTGATTACATAGTAGTATTAACGTAGCAATAAGAACTAGACTTCGATAAACAGGAAGGAAGAATTAATTGTTAATCTCACAAAGTCGACAATCTCCCACAACAGTAATCCTGACGGACCCTCATCCTAAATACTACATAATGTGCATGCGTTAGAGCGAAAACGCGCAAAAATATAAGCAAACTGTTAAAAATTTCGCGACAGCAAGAATTCAGAGCGCAAACGAACGTCCTACCCGAAAGATTAGGCGACCAGCTCTCATCAGCCATAGAACTTAGCTAGTACTATCAAACTAGAGAATCAACCCATTAACAATGGCGTGATTCTTCTTCAGACAAGTCGTTCCGTACACCGGCAGCTCCTCCCGGTACGCCGATCCAACCCCGCCGGTCGCACCGATGTTCTCCAGCTCAAAAAGATCAGAGCTCGTGCAGCTCATTCCATCATTGTATTCCTCGTCGTCTTCGTCCAAATCTTCCTCCTCGAAACCCCTCGAACGACATTTATCGTTCATGTTCTTGATCACCTCCTTTTCTATCACCGTAATCTCAGCGATTTTTCGAACAATCGGGGTCGGCATGATCCTCGGATCCTCTTTTTTGGCGCATCGACGAGGATCTTCGTCGACGAGGCAAAACCTGACGGACCTCTTCGAGCAATTGTTATTACTGCTGGTAAATTTACTAGCTCTGGAGGTAGAAGAAGGCGGCAGTTTGTTGAGGCAAGAAGACCTCGAAAACGAAGACGACAGCGAGCACGTCGTCGCTTGGTGATGATCCTTCACGGATCTCGATCTCCGCAGCGAACTCAATCCGTCGAGCGATTCGCCGCGCTTCCGATTCTTCGCGTTCCTGGAATTGAACAGGGAGTTGAGGAAACTCGTGATCCGACGGCCGGGTGAGATTGGCTGTTTTACCTGGTGCAACATTTTCATGAAAAAAAAACAATTTAAATTCGGACGAAGAAAAAAGAGAAAACAAACAGTACAAAAATTACTTATTATTCTTTGTTATTCTCCAACATTATTACGCCACTGTTTCAAAATAAGTGAACATTTTGACTTCTTCTTCTTTTTTGCTTATCGGAGGTGTCCGAAACATTTTGTCTCAATTAATTTCTCGGGTACATGCAGTTCTCCGTCTCACATGTACCCGCATAATTTTTGGACCTAAGCCTTGGGGGTAATCTCAAGGGGGGAGTGAATCACATAATTTTACCAAATGTCCTTCCCTGAGAATCGAACCTTAGACCTTTAAAAATTCTACATTTTGCCGCAAAAGAGTTGATAATGATAATCGAACTCGAGATCTTAGTAGAGAGCAACCTCTTAAGTGACTAAGTCCCAAACTAACACCGCTTGGCCACTTAAGAGGTTGCTTTCTCCTAAGATACAGTGAGATAATGCACGAAAGTGCAACTATTATCTACATTTTGGACATCTCGGTTCTTTAGTCGTTCAAATCTTTCTATTGGTCGTAAAACATTGGATGCTTATGCTCTGGTTGAACCTCAACGACGAGAGAAATATTAACACTAGAGAATAATTGAGTTATGTACGGATATGGGGTTTTCGTCTCCGTCATTCGCGGGTTTTATCGTGCGTTCATTGCGGTAGTTTAAACCATTCATCTTACAGGCCCACACAAGTGGTGTATTCACGCAAAAAAATCAGTTTGATCGAACATTTATATGAACATAAAAAATTAAATTTTGGTTTATACAGTAGTTTTAATTTTGTTTCAATTGTTTCGTGTTCATATACATGCTTGTGCTAAAACCACTTTTTTGAAAAATAGTTGTAAAATTAAAATTACCTTCTTCAGATCGCCGTAGAGCTTCATAGCTTTCGACTTGGTCCTCATCAACAGCCTTCCTTCGCGCTTCGGCGTGTTCTCATACTCCGATCCAACCGAATAATGATCGCTTCGGACTTGCTTAGGCCTCTGAATCGTGAAACTAACCGACTTCGAGCCGTCCCTGTGAACGGACTCCGTTTCGGAAGACGAAAACACTCCCCCGCAGCTCGAATCCGACGAGCTCGAGGCCGAATTGTACGTCCTAGTAACACCTCGAGCGATAATGCGGCTCCGTTTCTCGTCGTTGCTCTCCATCCATTTCTCGAACGTGAGAGCTTTTCGGAGGCTCCTTTCGTCCTCTACGGCATCGTTTCGGGTTGAATTTGAGTTCCTCTGTTTCTTCGCTTTCGTTGCGGCGGTTGTTTCTGCGGCTCCGTATTTGGATTCGTCGATGGAGCGGTACATGGCGTCGAGGAGCGAGGAAGAGAACGACGGTGTTTTGCTCCGTTGCTGATGCTGATGCTGATGTTGATGTTGATATCTCTCTTGACGCAGCGATCTCTCCCAGTCGTTCATTTTACCAGTTTTTACTTCCAAAAGTTTTTTTTTTTTTTTTAAATGTGCGGAATGAGGTTAGAATTCGAAATTCAAATGTTCTTGATCTCTTGGAGCTTTGAATGTGTGATGGTTGAGGAATTCAGGAGCATATGAGAGGAAATAATTGAGTGACGGAAATGTGGTATGAGAGAGAGAGAGAGAGAGAGAGAGTGGGAATATGATGTAGATGCAATGAGCATTGAAGATGGAGGGACTGTAGTTTTGATTCTTTGGTTGGTTGGCTGGTTGGGAGAGAGAGAGAGAGAGAGAGGGAGGGAGAGGAGAGAGAGGAAAGCCAAAATCCACGGCTTGGATTTTGGGAAGAAACAGAGAGATAAGTGACTGGAGCACACAATGCAATGCTGCAAGTGTGTGGGTGTTGCTCTATTTATTGGGTGCTCCTGTGCATATTTTACCGACAAACTATTTACGTCCCGTTCTGCTAAGAAAAATAATATTTATTTTTTAAATATGTAATATATTTATTTTTTAAATTAAATATGATGTATTATGAAATATTGATCTGTCTCGTAAAATAAAAAATAAATAAGAACCTTAGTAGAATAGGGTCTTGTGCGACTATCGAATAAGTGATTACTCAGTTCTCATGAAACATAGTCATGTGGTGTTGCTAAAAGAGAAATTTTTGGTGTCGAGCGGATACCACGTGATAGTACCCATTGGCGATCCGGACCGTCCAAACGTTATAGACGGCCCAAGTTTATTCTCTCTCTCGTCACCCCACCACTCTCTCTCCTCTTCTTCTCTCTCTTAAATCCGAACAGTACAAAACACGTTTGGACGGTCTGAATCGCCGACGGAATATCTCGTGAGTGATGCTCTGCTGGCACCCAAACACTTCTCGCTACAGAAACCTCTATCACCAAACATTTACGTGGAATTCATGTACTTAGTCAATTAATCCGGGACTCACTCAAAATGCATAGTGGTAAAGACTTTTAGAGCACAACGTGACAAAACTCCAAAAACAAGAGTCAAGATCCCCTGTCAAATCCCAAGCCGGACAAGGGCCTGTCCCACCCTTTTGTGGCCGTTGATCTCGTAAATCAACGGGTAAGATATACCGAACACTTTTTGCTCCAAAACGATGTCGTTTTGGCTCGACACATCTTAACTGTTGATTTACAAGATTAACAACCCCGAGGGGTGGGACAGGTCCTTGTCCGAATTGGGCTCGGACGGGAGATCTGGCTCCCAAAAACAAGTAGTACTAAAATAATCTTCCCTCCCCAACCCTCTTGATGAGAGGGAACATGTCACCTCAAGACCAAATCTCTCGATTATATGTGGGTCTCGATCATGAGAATCTTGAGACAATATTGAATCTGAAAATTATAAGTTCAATTTATACCCAGCACTTAAAATTATCCATTTTCTGAACGAACATAATCCAGTTAATAAGCCGCCTATTTAAGATCTGTCGTGTATATATCATAATCGAGCATTTAGGCTCTGTTTGGAACTTAGGAAAAGAAAAAAAAAAGAAATGAAAAGAAAAGGGAAGGAAAATAAGAGGAAAAATTTACTATTCACTACCCTTGAAATTTTTTTTTTCCTCTTTCTATTCTAACCAAACAATAGAAGGGAAAATTCTTTAATTTTCCTTCCTTTTTCTTGAGTTCCAAACAGAGCCTTAGTTTTGCCAACATATTTTTTAATTTTAGAGTGCATTTATAAGAAAGTCAACTGCAAAAATCATTTTCCCTTGATCGTCGAACTTATACAATGATAACACACAGCCAAAATAAAAATAGGCCCCAACCTGCGGGACAACAGATTCCTAAGTTCTTGACGCAAAAGAATTGTCGCCCCACCATCGTTGAATCAAAAGATGCACCCGACAAGCGATAGTTTTACAATCACCCACAAACACTTACGCAAACTCACTCACATCACATGTGGACCAACGCCAAAGAAGCACCAAATAAGCGATATTCCTACAGTCACACATTAATACTTAAACGCAAACTCTCTCACATCCCATATTGGCCTGCATGGGATTTGAAGGAGTTTGCGTTGACGTAAAGGTTTGTGTGCTGCAGTTGCCGAATAAGTTCCCGTGCAGAAAGGAGTACCCGTGCGTGAATGCGGTTGTAAATCAGAATGTGGGCCATGACGGCTTGGCAGACTCTGCTCTGTATGGAGGGTCAATTCCCTCTGTTATTTAGGGGTGTTATTCGGTCGGGGTCGGTTCGGTTCGGTCCAATAATCTTGGAGACCGAATCGGTTCGGGGATGAAAATGCCGGGACCGATCCCGACCGTTATTAAGTTCGGTCCAATTCGGTTCGGGGTGGATTCGGTCCGGTCGGGGAATTCGGGGAATTCGGTCTGACCGAATTGGGCCTAGTTGGGCCAAACATAAAAATTTGAAAATGGGCCAAACATAAAAATTTGAAAGTGGGCCAATTAAAAAATCCTTGATAGTGGGCCAGAAGAGTTTTCGGTCCAATACACCTGTTTTTTTGTTTTTTTACCAAACACCAATTCAAAATTTTGATAGTGGGCCACCGGTTGAGGATTTTTTTTTTTTTTGTGGTGAAAACCTGTTGAGGATTTGATTCTCTCCACTCCTGTAACATATACAGAGCTCAATTAAAAAAAAATAGATATACATGCATCACTACCAAATTTTCACCGGTCCAATACATATATACACCTGTTGAGGAATTTTTCACTATCAATTCTCTCCATTTCAATTGAAAACCTGCATTCCAGCTAAGTGATAGCATCCAAAAAAAAGCAAGTGATAGCATCAAAAAAAAGTATACACTGCCCCAGGTGGACAATTCGATGGAGGCAGGTGATATACACTGCCCCAGGTGGACAATTCCAAAAAAAAGCAAGTGATAGCATTCCAGCAAGTGATAGCATCCAACTAATCTGCATACAACACTTCATGGAGGCAGACAACACTGCCCCAGGTGTCATGGCAAATTTCCTTTGAATCAAATTTCAAATCACCCAGAATCCTAAATTATACAAATCTTCTTGGAACCAAATTAAAAAAACCAGAAGCAACCATCACAAAAACACAAAATACCAACAATCTAGCAGAATACAGTTAAAGTGTCCGTCAGAAAACAATACCACCATACTTCAAGTTAAAGTTTACCAAATTCAAAACACTAATGCCAACAAAATCCCATGGAATCCCAGTCATTATCATTACAAAATGCTACCAAATGCAGATTGTAGAATGTAGAACCATCCCCAACTTGAAAATTGCACCACCATACTTCAAATGCCAAGTTGCCAACAATCTAGCCCTCATTTTGAACATAAAAAACAGTAAGCACTAAGAAAAACGAGAAGCAATAGAAAAAATTACAACAAACAGAAAAAAGATGTGTATGTGATTAGAATTTACCTCAACCATAAAAAAACAATTGCAGCATGCCACCAACTCCTTAATCGTTATCAATTGATTCCAAGACAACTACAAACATAAGAAGAAAAAAACAAACAAAAACAAACAACTAAGACATTTAACATAAAAGATATTTAAGAACCACATAACAAAAAGAAACCATCAAGAACTAAAAAGAGTAGTACCCGAATCTAATTGCTCCAACTCATCAAGTTGTTCTTTTATATTGATTTTGGTTGGTTTCCTTATCCATTGTTGTGTGCAAATAAGAGCTTCCACGGTCTTCGGAGAAAGAGAACTTCGATATGAATCAATCACACGTCCGCCCGTGCTAAAAGCGGATTCGGAGGCAACCGTGGACACGGGGATAGCTAGCACATCTCGTGCCATTTGAGAAACAATTGGATACTTAGAGGAGTTTAACTTCCACCAACGCAATACATCAAATTTGTCACTATCATCCTCACTTGCTTCCGCAAGATACTTTTCCAATTCCGATTTGCATGCCATGTTGGTTTCCTTTTGCATGTGCATCTTAAATTGAGATTTCAAAGATTTATGACTACCAATCTCCATTTCAACTTCATCCAAATCTCCTTTGTCCGATGATCCCCCACCCTCTTGGCTACGCACATTCGAGTTTGCATTATTCTTCACATACCATTCAAATAAACGGGTAATTCCATTTGTTATGTTATCCACCAACTCACCAACCACTGTCTTATCATAGCCCAAAGTATTTCGAAAGCAATATTCAAAGAACCCAATTTTGCATCGAGGGTCAAGAACAACCGAAAACATCAACATTTGATTAATCTTATCAAAATCTCCCCAATACTTATCAAACTTCTCACGCATACCAAGTGCCATATCATGCAATTCACTATCATTGGTTCCACACAACTTCACAATATCTTGTTGAATCAACACTATTTCATCAAAAAAACCATTGCAAGTGACATACAAAGAACCCGAAAATTTCAAAGTTGCAAGGTAAAACACTCGAAGAAACTTTACATACAACTTGATTTTTTCCCAATCACTTGAAGTTGGAGGCCCAACATTTTCCTTCCGTCCTCTCCCTCTCCTTTTCTTTCTTTTCTCAATTTCAATTATCCTACCCATACCCTCAAAACCATCAACATCATCAAATTCCTCATCAATCTCCTCCTCTCTTACATTTAATTTGAAGGACGGGTCATCACATAATCGATCAAAAGCTTTTTGATAAGTTAAAGCCCTTTCCAACATAAAAAATGTATAGTTCCAACGAGTAGACACATCCAAACAAGGTTTCAGCCTACATATAATGCCCTCCTTTTCAACACATGACCAAAACTCCGCCATTCTAGAAGGAGAAGACCTCACATATCTCACAATATTTCTCACCCTTCCAATTGGGACATCAATCTCTTGCAATCCCTCACGTACGATTAGATTTAAGATATGTGCCGAACATCTCACATGCAAGAACTCGTGATTTAAAATGGTGGTCTTCCTATGTTTGGTCTTTCTCTCCAAGTAAGCAATCAAAAGACTATTCGATGATGCATTATCAACCGTAACAGTTAAAAACTTATCAACCCCCCAATCCAACAAACATTGTTCAACCATCCTACCAAGAGTATCACCCTTATGATTAGGAACGACGCAAAAATTCAGAATTTTCTTTTGATATTTCCAATTCTCATCAATAAAATGTCCCGTAAGACACATGTAATTCAAATTTTGGACTGAAGTCCAAGTGTCCGTTGTAAGACACAACCTTTGATGCTTAAGTATTTGTTTCAATGCCATTTTCTCCTCCCCATAAACAAGCATGCAGTTCTTTGCCATCACAAGCCTACTAGGAGGCTTCCACATTGGTTGAACAACTTCAATAAACTGTTTGAATCCTTCCCCCTCAACAAATGAAAATGGCAACTCATCAATTATTATCATCTTTGCTAGTGCTCTTTTACATGCATCAGCACTGAAACTCACAGGCACAAGGTTTGCACTTTCTTCGCCATTGTGTTCCTTTTTTTGAAAACTAAGACGTTTTTGCCTACTACCCGTAAATTTCGTGCTCATGGGATAATTCAGACACTGATACTTTAGATGATGAGTAAGTGATTTTGTACCATTCAGCTTCGAATGACATGCATAATCCTTCCGACACCATTTGCATGCAGCCCTAGGTTTCGGATGACCCTCTGGTGTAATAATGTTAAAATGTTTCCAACAAAAAGCCCTCTTATTTGCAATAGTACCAATAATCTTTTTCGACTCAACCTTATTTTCAGGCACATGATCATTGTTTAATTCAGCATTTTGAGGAATATCAAACTCAGCAGCATCATCCATAATATCATCATCATCATCAATATCATCATCCATCTAAAACAAATGAAAATTAAAATCAACATAATCACACTGTAATTTTCAGGCACTAATCTAATTAAATTGTATATGAAGTTATAAACTGTGTTCTCATGCTCCAAACTCCAAAGTTCATGCACTAATCTTATTTTCAATCCATCAGATCATGGTCATGCGAAAAGTATTTTGCAAATACTAATAAATTAGGATTTTGAGATTGAATACCTCATGCCCATGGTCAAGCTCATGGTCAGACATGTTGCCGGCGTCGTCGAGGTTGAAATGAAATTCCACGTCAGCCTAAAGCTTGGGCGCAGCCAAAGCAAGTGTGCCCCCACACCTTTGAAAAATCTCTCTCAATAGCTAGTACCTACAGACAAAACAAAAATTTACGTCTTACAATTAATCACAATACACAAGCTAAAAGGAATCTCTTTTTTCTTTTGCACTGGTAGCTGGAAAGAAAAAAGGCATCGTCCAGTAGGTATCACTACTACAGAGTGGAATTTGGAGGAGAAAAACCATTACAGTTCTTTACGGAGTATGTTACAGTACTTTCCGAAAGGATAGTAAAACGCAAAATCAAGTCAATTTCAAGGTTTCCTTCAGGAATTAGCTAGGAGATAGGTAGCAATAACTAATTACTAAAACAAAGGCCCGAGGTAGTTCAACTTCATAATCCAAGCTTGGTTTCTAATAAATTGATCTATAAAACAAACATAATTAAGATCCAGATGAATCAAAAAGAGTAGTTAGTTGTACAATCTTCTTTAACAGACAATCACCAGTCACCGCAAACAATTGAAAGCAGATCTGAAATTGGAACTAACCTCAGTAATGAAATAAGGTTTTGGAGACAGGGGAAAAGAGAGGAGATCCCGAAACCCTCCTGGATGAAACGGCAATGGCTGAACTGGATGAAACGACACTGTAGATGATTTGCGACGATCGAAACTGGATGGAGACGGTAGTCACGGCACTGTAGATGATTGGCGACGATCGGAACTGGATGAAACGACAATGGTTGGGATGGGGTGTTCTGATGGGAAGTTGGGGTATGAGAACACGGGATAGAGGAAAGAGAAGGGGAGAAGGAGAAAGGGACAACGCCGGAGGGAAGAGAGAGGCCGGCGATGGTTGTGGTACCGTGGTGGGGCGGCGTCGGTAAGAGAAGACCAGAAGCCAGAAGGGGACAGAGGAGCTCTGGAGCAGTAGAGTTGGGGCTGGGCTGCGTGATCTGAAATGAGAGAGTTAGAGAAAAGAGTAGATTTAGGGTTTCAATGGACGGTAAGATTTTAAATGGACGGTCAAGATTAATCTGAGATATATAAAAATTATATAAAAAACATATAATCGGTCGGTTCGGTCTGGTTTCGGTTCGGGGTGTTTCGGTCGGTCGGGGTTGTTCGGTCCTGTCGGTTCGGTTCGGTCCGGTCGGTCCAAATTTTTACAAAACCGAGACCGAACCGAAATAAGTTCGGTCGGTTCGGTCCACCCCGAACCCAAAATTTTCTGCGACCACCCCGACCGCAGACCGAACCGAACGGTCGGGTTTTTCGGTTTTTTTCGGTCCGGTCGGGTTCGTAACACCCCTAGTTATTACGGGTTTACCACTGCTTTTCCCATAGTCTCGGGATTCAATCTCTTCTGTTTCGAAAATTTCTATACTTCTGTGCCGAAGAATTTTTTGATCTCATACAATCTAGCAGCCGAAAAATCTCTCGACACAAAAAAAAAAAAAAAAAAAACCAAAAGGTTTTCGGCAGAGGATCCAGCCTACAAAGTCCCACTCCACGCATGCCAAAACAAACAACTGGGGGCGGGACAAAAGTCCAAAAAGTATAAACCATTTTCTACTGTGACAACTGTCCATCTAACCGCGTACAGCTGAAATTATTCGGATCCTGAAAACTTTCAAAAGGACAACATATTATTCTTTTCGGAACTTTAAAGTTCATCCCGAGTTAGATTTTGATGACCGGAATCGCTCATTTTTACAATGAAAATGCTAACCGAACACTTTGTAGGCTTCAAGCGAATTCAAGTAAATCAGACATCGGAAATCAATAAGTAAATCACGTTTTTTTTTTTGTTTTCCCAGCGACTAAACAACATATACAATTTAATAGATTCGCAACAAGAGTATTTGATTCGATCAGTAAATTAGTGTTGCCCCGATCCACTTTATTTTCTCTATTCCCCATCTGGAAAAGCGTAAGACATTCTTGCGATAAAACGTTCTTGCGATTTCTGCGAATGTCTATTCCTCATCTGGAAAAGTATGAAACCTTCTTGCGAGATTTCGGATAACATCAAAACAAAATGACATAACTATACATTACCCAAGCTTCAATATCCTGCTTAGTTATTCTTTCTTTTATCTTTCCAGCCGAAAGGCAAAAGAGATGTGCATGTTTTAATTAAGAAAATCTTATTTACGGAGGAGTCTTGAATAAAGCTTACGGCGCTCAATCTCGGCCATCTGAAACACTTTTGGACAACCGAGAGTGCATGGAGCCAGTGAATAAGTTTCCCTTTCAAATAGTTTGCACGTCAAAATCCAGTACTCGTCTTCAACTTGTATACCCAATAAAACTCCAAATACAGAACTCATATTCTTTTGCAGTAAGCACTTCTACATCACAAGGATGATGCAGAGAGAGAGAGAGAGAGAGGTTTTAGAAGTAACTGAGAGAGAGAGAGAGAGAGGTTTTAGAAGTAACTGATAACCCTGGACGCCTCCAATATGAATGCAACTCCTCACAAATAATATAAAGGTGCTAGCAGCATCTTGTCATGTTCTTCAATGGGAATCACAAAGAAGAACTCACGGTGAAGGAACCACTTCCTCTATCACCAGACCAAAAACTGCTTGAAACCATCTAGTCGCAGAGTCGATCCAAGTATTGTCTATGTATCCTGGTTCGATTCTCCTCCCACCAGAGTCTAGCATGCACCTCCCCAAACTTTTCTCGACTGCAAACCCAAATGAAATTTAGAGCGAGAACTCAATACGGTTACAGAAAACAATACAAAACAGGATTGAGGAGGAGCGAGCAAAAGTATTTTTACAATGCTTCATGATTTTCGCCTTTAACTCGAGACACTGGACAGGTAAAGGAGGGGGGAGGGGAAAAAGCAGCATAAGCTATGAAATTTCATTTCCAAGTTAAATTTCTAATTAGTACATTCCGAAAGCTGAAACACTTTAGAGTCATGTTTGGTAACGAACATCAGTTTATTGGCCTAGACACTGGGCACGAATAAAGCCCTTTAACTCCCTATGTCAAACTTGTTCCTAAACCTAAAAAAGGACAATGTAAACTATGCTACAACCACGCGCTGCACACACACAGTTACACAAACACTCACGTGATGTGGGGGCAGCCACACACACTGCACCAGAGTTTTCCTAATCCAAGACTACAGCAGCTGCAAGAAATTCACCAAACTCAGTTTGACTCCCAAAGTGACTCACACGCAGCATTGTCAAGTAGTTATGGTTAGACTTGAGCGTTAGCAACTGACTGCATTGAAAGCCAATTGTATTTCTACTTCAGAAGAGAAGGTTCCACCAGGACGGATCATCTTTAGCGCATCAAATGGATCTGTTCTCTAATACCTAATTCACCAAGTGACAAATCATTTCACAATCAATCTCTCTCTCTCTCTCTCTCTCTCTCTCTCTCTAAATTCTCTATAGAAGTTACAAATAATCTGTAGCAATGGCTTAAGGGACCTACTTTTTACAGTAGATTTAGTACCACGCCGCTGGCCAACTTTGGCGCAAGCTACCAACACGCAACGCAAGTTCACTTGACTTCTCCTTTCTATCCTAGTAGGAAACATATTAAGGCATTTGACTGTTCAACTGTAAAATGACCCCCCTTGTTGAGGTAGTATATGCTGGTCAGCTGGTGTAAAACAGTGGGTCGCCAGCTTAAATCATCAAACCTTATTTGATTTCTCATCTATCCAGAATTAGAAAATTGGGTTTGATAACAATTTACCCTACCCATTGACACTGCCACATTGACATGTTTATGATTGTCTGACAAACTGAGCAACGTTTTTAAGAAAACAGATTAGTATGTTTCTTCCATCTTAGTTCTGCCATCAGCATAGAAGGCAGCAGCCCTTTGGGCGTTTTTGCGGATCAAAAAAAAAAAACACATAGAAGGCTGCAAATTTGCACCTTGACTTGCCTCCTTCAAATGAGGAATCATTGCGACGATTCATTCAACTCAATTACTGAACAAAGCAATATGGAAAACATGAGACATGATGTTCATTCTCTACCAGATGGCTTAAACTACATTTTTCATTTATGCGAGCTGAAAAGCAGAGTGTGGGTTGATTGCTGGGCTGTCAACCATCACAAGAGAGCTTGTCTAGGAAAACTTATTACACTCAATCACCATTCACCAGCATTACGCAGCAAAGCTCTTTCATGAGAGGATTTAGGATTCACCACCATGGGGTGCGAGCCTTTGAAGTTTTGTGATTATCTTATAAATGACTCCCTAGTAATAATATGCAAAGAGTGTTCTGGAAATTTCAGGAGTCCTTGGATCTATCACCATCTTTACTAGGATACTAGAACAAGGTATGCCCGCTAAAACAAAATTGATATAAGTGCTTACTCAGAAAACTAACCTGAATCTGACACGTCTGAGTTCCCTTTTGCCACCAGGCAGTACTCTGATCGTAATATAAACCCCTGGTTCATCCTGCTCAACCCATTCAGTCTCTAGATCACTGGCATTGCTAATCGATAGCTCTCCAGAGCGATCTGCATCTCTTGATGAGCTAGTCCTTATCGAAGCATCTATTGATGATGTTTCAGTCTTTGCTCCACTAATGCTCGATAGTTTTGGTGTTGAGGTGGTCAGTCCGGAGTCATAGTTGTAGCGTGAGTGCATTGGGTGGTGGTCAAGTGAATCTGAGGATGAAACACTCATTCCAGTTCCCATGGGTCTATACATAGTACGAGGTAGGCGTTCTCTGCTCAGTGCCGGTGTAATTGGGCTGTCTTCAGCTGACTCAATTTTTTGACACTGTAAATGCAGGATATGACATAAGACCATTAAATGAAGATATACCCTTTGAATTTATGCTACAAGTGATGACACGTTAGAGCTTCTACATGGCATGGGTTACTATTGCTATATTTTAGCATGAAGTTTCAAATTTCCATCTCTCGTGACAAGCTAAAACACATGGTATTATAGCTATGTCTTGTGGCAAATTTGACAAAAGAAATAACTATTGCTGTAATTTACCATGCTTATTTGCAGAGCCTTTCCCATCATGTGACCCTCACATAGCAACTCAATTACTCAACTATACATTATGTGCAACAAATAGGAGAAATAGCTCTTGCACAAATGGAACAACAATAGTAAGATATAGCATTTTAACACTATTTGTTGCTAAAACACAGCAATAGCTACTCATTTTGCTATTGACCTATTCGAGATGCTCTTAAATGGCCACTGAGGATTTATATTCAACGTTAGTTCCGCAGTGAAGCACAGATTCGAGAGCACACCTCATCTTCGGATTTGGGAGTGGTTGGAAGCGGGAAAGCTTGGCGGCTTAATCTCTGCACATTATAAAGTTCCATTACCCTGTCATAATTCTCTGTCCACCATCTTTGAGCTTGCCATTTGTTGAACATTTCTCGGCTAATCAACAGATATAAACTTGCCATCAAAAGTCTTGGCTAAGTTTGTCAAAATAATGGACAAGTGAGAGAATAACTTAAAAAATGTCAATTGTCTCCACCATTCATGCAAAAAAAGGTCAGGCAATCAAATGTGGCGGGGATGATCACCAAAAGTACCTGGTCCGAAACTCAAGGGCAAGATCCGCCAAATTTGAAAGTATTTGATTAGATCCATGTGAAATAATATTTTTTTAACACATTGTTAAAGTGATTCAGGCCTATTGCTTAACCAATAATTGCGAGGAACTCCTAATCATCCTACTAGGTAATTCATATATAACTGTTACTATTTTTAAGTGTCTGTCCACTAAATTGGACCCACTGGAAAACTTTTATTGACAAAAGGAGTGCCTACTATAAAGCCAAAACCTTAATTGCCTTTAGTGGAAGGAATATGATATACTTGCAATGACTTTGCTTAGTGGGTATCTCATTCCTTAACAAAGCAGCAACGACATACTTAATTACGTTCCTCATGACGCAACCAAATCATACAAACAATATCATGTGGCGGATATATGTTATTTTTGGTTTAAAAATCTCCCAAGGGGTGTCGACGAAAGCCATAAGATTCTTCATTCATTAACTTTGGCCTTAATCCCTTGTGAACAAGAGTCATGATTCCAAGATCATCAATCAAATATACAAAAATGCACTCTGTAAATGCAATAAGAATTTCCTGCGGATGCCTATGAGTCTATGGCAATGCAATCAAATCAGAATTGTGTCATTTTATATTTCTTAGTAAACACAATCTGAAAGCCCCATTGCCTTGTCCCTTGTAGTAGCCCCATTTCAGGCCCGCTTCTGTTATCGCCCTACTTTGTAAGTGACAAACAATACAAATCCTGCTACTTTGTCCTGTTGAATCAGGATGTGAAAGCATGATAATAAAATAAAATAAATAAAAACAGGATGTGAAAGCTCCATGGGCCCATGGCCTTGGGTGGAGTAAGAATTTTTGTTCGGTGGAGCAGAACTTTCCTTAAAAATTCATTCATGCCAAAATTTTAGAATCTTAGAGCACAAATGGAAGAAAAACTACAACTATACATCTATACATAAGAACTACTAAGAATTAGGGGTTGAAATCAAAACCATAGCTTATTAGTAGGGATGATTCATGAAGAACTTTTAGGGCCATATATAATAAGGTATAGCTTAATAACTTATTAAGTGGGGTGAATTGACTACATAGCCAGCCTGCTTACATAGCCATAAGGATGGGAATCTAGGCAGTCCTTCAGTAGTTACCAACAAAATAATACAAATTTGCCTTGCAGGATTTACGTTTTTCCATGGGTGCCTACTGCCTAGGACCTACCATGACATTGCAACAGTATGAGAATCGTTGCTATTTTAATCTTGCTAAACATGAATGTGAATTGGTTGTCCCATTTTCAGGTCCCCCTTTGTCATCACCCTACTGATGAGTGACAAACAACACGCACCTACTACATAGGAAATTTGGAATATAGCTATATATAACCATGACTAGAGAACAAGAATGTGAAAGCTCCAGTAGTTCAGTTTGGTTTGGTGGGTTTGCTCTCCACATAATTGATCAGAGTTCACATCTCTAAGTCAACCGTGGGGGTTGCCTTCGACCGAACTGGATGGAGGATTAGTCGAGGTGCGCCAAACTGGCCTGAACACCCTGACGGTCGAACCAAAGGGAAAAAAAGAATGTGAAAGCTCCATAGCATTGTCCCTTGTTAATGAGAGAGGATGCGGATACTATGTGGTCCTTTGTTAGTATTGCCAAACAAAATGACAACAAACAGTCAAAAGGTGACAAGGCAAGGAATTAGGCGTGATGGAGATAGAAAAAGATGGCAAGAGACCAATATCCGACAGGACAGCAACACTTGGTAAAAGCCTTCGCCAACACAATCAAAGCACACCCCACTGAGAAGTTGCAATGAGTTCTCCTTTTGGACTTTCAGAAAGACACCCATTTTGGATCCATTACTTTGTGATAGTGGGCGGGTAAAATTACCACCAACCCAGGAAACCTTTGAAATGAACAGCAGTTTCTAAGGCTCTGTTTGGATGGAGCTCCCACGTTACGGTTCCGTACTTTGGTGTCACCTTTTACTATAATGTGGACCTAGACACGGACCCAAAATCTTACATGCAAATATCTACACAGGGAGCCAAATCTGAAATCAATCTTAATTGTTACATTTTTAGCAAGACTATTGGTAATTGTTCTAGGTTAGTATTTTATTGTGTTTCTTGGTAGGGGAGCATACAGTTTTTACTTTTTATATTTGTCCCAAAAGTGTGAACCGCCATTTATCATGACACACAGAAACGAAAATACAACACAAACAAACCCACTATCATACATGAAAATGTAGCCTTGTATGCTGCTTTACTCCAACAAAAGAACCTGATAACTCTAAGAATATCACTATTAACCTAAAATACCTTAATTTGTCACTGAACATAAGAACTCTTCCAAAAGTAGTGTTTTTTTTTATAACCAGGTGTTCAAGTCAGTTTACACGCACTCACCTTCCACTAGTAGGGTCCCACTTAAAAGCTATGTTTGGGATATTTCTCATATTGAACTAAGCAATCATGCATTCTTACAACATGCCCGAGGGGCACTTTCGTCAGTGAAAATCATTTCAAGAATAATAATGCATATCAACTACCCTGATAACCAGCCAAATCTATATTCATTGAAAACTCTACGGGAAAAAGAAAAAGATGATAAAAGCAATAGGTGGTTAGGCACCTACAAATCAAATTATCCAAGTGCCCACACTAATTAAACCCATTAAAAAAAACCCCAAAGGGTTTTGAGCAAGTGGGTATCAGAAAATTACTACGTGTTTCTCCTCCTTCGGGTCGTATGTTAGAATTTTATGGAGGGTAAACATTTTAAACCTTGCCTATTAGAGAGTTTGTCCAATCGATAACTTCAGTGCTCCGAAATTACTTAAGATGCACAAACTTGTCCGGACATTCGGTTATTAAAAAAATAAAAAGAAGAATAAAATAAGAGAAATGATAATGACAAAAATATTTTTGTTGGTGCCAAAATTCTAGTGCTCAAAAGACTTCTTCCATGTGCAATATACAAAGATTTTAATGCATTGAAGTTGTGGTACCAACAAAATTGGTTTTGCCATTATTGCTACTCTAAAATAAACCCACTTATTAAACATTGAAGACACGACCGAATGACACGTAAGAAGATCAGGACCGTCAAAAAACAGAAACAGTTACCTAAACCGGATGCGCTTGAGATCGTTGCCGCCACGTGGCATCGAAACGAACGTGATGAGAACTCCGGGCTCCACCTGAGCGACCCACTCCTTCGGCTCGTTCTCCTCCACGAACACGATCGGCTCGAACCGGCGCCCGCTCGCCGACGCCGGCGTCGCCTCGCCGCTCGATATGCCCTTCAGCCGCGCCTCCAGCTCCTTCCCCCACTGCCTCGACGAGCTCGAGTTCGAGCTCGCCGTGAGGCGGTACGACCACCGGAACCTCTCCGACGAGTCCGACTCAGCGTAGCCCTTGCTGTTCTGGTGCTGAATCGGTGGCGCCGCAGCACACGGGTTACAGGTCCGATATGCTCCTGATGCCTTCAATGCCATGTCCTTTATCTGCAAATCATGCAGAACAGTGCGCGAAGAACAATTAAACAAGAAACAAATAACACATTGAACAATCAAGCAAGAAACATTTGACTTATACGTGGTTCCTAGTTGTGTGTAGTGTAGATATGTAGTGCAGAGAGAGAGAGAGAGAGAGGAACTGCCTGAGTGGTGAGAGATTTGATGGCTTGCTTGCTACTTGCCGAGTCATGGCGGTCGACTTCCTCAGGTTGATGAAGCGACTCATCGCCGCCGGGTTGCTTCGGGCGAGCTACACACGTCAGCATTCTCTCTTCTCCAGTAGCCGATAACACAAACCCTAATGCGTTTTAGTTTATATGTCTACTTACAGAGATGGGTTAGGAGTATATGAGCTCGTTCGAAACGCCTGCACCGTTAGATACAGAATCAACCCAATGCTTTCACACAGTCATGTATGGATGCAAAAATACTACTACTATATGTATAGAAATTGGGACCTCTGAAAGGGAAGAAATCAGTAAAATGATGGAGGATTGAGCTTGGAATTAACTGCAGATAACGAGGCATCAGTGTGCCCTTCTGGGTCAGGCACTTAAATGCCTCACCATAAATCACGCTCAGAAACAACACAGATTCCTGGAAATTAAATAACTACAAGTCAAAAACCCAAAAAAAAGGAATGGAACCAAATGGGGAAAAGAGGAATCAAATTACGAACGAGCTTGATGAAGAAAGCATTTATACACACAGTCTGTATATGGTATCTGATGGATTTTGGATTTGTTTGTGGATTTGGAATGGGTCCAAAATTCTGAAGCGGTTGGTGGTCTGGGGTTGAGGAGGGAGAAGAGAGGGTGGGAGATGTTTTGTCCTTTTTATGATGTTTTTAATGGCTCCCCTTTTGACGGGTTACCGGAGATGGAACCGGCTGCGACAGTTGGTGGTTTGGCGGGTTGATTTGTGTTTGAGCTTTTGCGGCAATGGAGAGAGAGAGAGAGCTGGCTTTTGGGCCTCTGGGCCATTTGGAGAGAAGAATAGGATTCGTTTTGGACCCAGAGTTCGATGCCAATTACGACGCTGACAGCCTTGAGGATTAAGAAAACCTTAGTATTGAGAGGTCAAAACTATGTTTTTGCAAAGCCCAATGAACTTCGTTACTCCACTGTTTCTTGCTTCGGGATTTGCCAAGGCCCCTTCAATAATTCAACGCGGAAAGGACGGAAAAATCAATTTTTTGATATTTTTTTATATGTTCAGTTACAAGAAAAATTGTAAGACTCCATAGTTTTAAATTTTTCATTGAAAAATACTTTCCTGCAAAATAAAATCTTGTCAGAATGAATGAATTCTTATTTTTCTGCAAGATTTCCTACTTATTTTCCTGCAAGATTTTCTATCGACAGAACACACAGAAAAATAAATTTCGTTTTTTTTACTTCACTTTTCTAGATAACCAATTTCTCACGCAATATTTCCCGATAACTAAACGAAGCCAAGGGTAATAGAAAGAAACAAAAATTATATGACCACACCATGCTCGCACACTTTTACACACATAAACGTGTGGGACGACACACATTGGGGTTCCACACATTGATGTAAATTTGTTCAAACGCGCTGTTTGTACAGCATTTGCTATACCCATAGCAACCCTCTCAGAGAGGACAAGAGTACGCTTGTGCATTTATGTGTGGTTGCAGACTTGTAGGGGAAGGAAACGATATCTGCATATATTAGTGGGAAGCCGTGCTAAAAAAATAAAAAAAAATGATGGTATTTAACTTCGAAACTTGGTTTAAACGTTTTCCCCCATCATAATTAGTCCGGGGATTTATCTGCATATATACTAAGTAGTGGGTAGTGGGTACCCCATTTAACTTGAGAACTTTGTTTCCTAAATGCTTTTCCTCCATCATGATTAGTCCAGAGATTTTATGGTGAAACATCCCCGGATTGTGATCATATGTAAGTATTTTCTTGGGATAGACAGAGCCGGTTTATGAGAGAAGTCAAGAAAATCTAAGCTTTGTGCCCCCAAAAAAAAAACTAAAAATGGGACTTCTAAATCCGAAGGACCCCTATATAAATTAAGTTCAAAAATATTTACTCGAAGCCTTCCCTGCACAAAATATGCCCAATTTAATTTTTGTAATGCGTTTTTTTTTTAATAAAAATCTTTCGATAGGCAAAAAGTTTATTCAAACGAAGGGTATATTAAGATGGGGATAGGGAGTGGGGAATCCGAAAAGAGGGAAAAAAAAAAAAACTATTTGGACAAAGCTAAACACTCCCAAACGGCCCAGGCTTCAAAAAATACAACACTAAAACACATGGACCTGACCCAAAAAGACCCAGCTTAAAACATGAACTGAGCCTGCCACGACCTAACCCTACACAGAAAACACACTCGCCGCCGCAGCAAACAAAACTGCTTCGTCGCCACTACTAGAAGCCCGCGCGCCACCTCCTGACCCGCCACAAACCCCACCTCCGCCACACTACCGACGCAGCAAACACCAACCACAATACCAGACATCAAACCAGAACTCTCTTTTATTAAGGGATTTGCTTCCGGTCCTTAAAAGTTATGAGCCGGTTTCAGGTATAGATAGACAAACCGCTATATATTCTTGGATTGTGATCATAGGATACGATAAGGTTCAAATCATCTATCAACAAGGGAAGCTCGCCGCCACCTCCTAACCCACCACAAACCCTACCTCCACCACACTACCGACACAGCAAACACTAACACCAATACCAGAGATCAAATCAGAACTCTCTTTTATTAAGGGATTCACTTCCAATCCCTAAAAGTTATGAGCAAATTTCAGGTATAGCTAGACAAACCACTATATATTCTTGGATTGTGATCATAGGATACGATAAGGTTCAAATCATCTATCAACGAGTTAAATTTATAAGTTCACTCCAGTATAGAAAACAGTTCGCTATTTCTTAAAAGGATATTAACACTTGGTCGTTGGATGGGTACGATTTTAATGCAAATTATATACATCGAGAACCTCACCAAAAAAAAATATAAAAAAAATATATAAAAATAAACACCACATCAAAACCATGAAAATGACAGAAACTAATCGCTCTTTCATTCTAATTTTTTGGGATTTTCTATTTGTTTTCCCAGTACAGCAAAATTATCATTGCTCTACATACCCTCTTGGTTCAATCATTATTCCATAATACTGGGATTAATAAAAGAGAAAATCTTCTTTACGGAGCATCCCGTAAAAAAGATTTACAGCGCCAAATTACGCGAGTTCAAAAGTGTTTTGGACAGACCGAATTGAAAAGCAATTGTGACCGCTAACACTTACTTTTGACCGATCAAAATTAAAAATACATCTCAGCTATTAATTGCGCAAATGAACGGACATCCATTAATTGCGCAAATGGATGGACGAGATTTGCGAGGAGACTTGAATTATTAAAAGGGAGCTGATTTTGCCACACCCTAAATTGTTAACGCCACACCCCTGCAGTGTATTTTTACACCAAAAAATACCCTGCAGGAATGTAGCGTTAACAATTTAGGGTGTGGCAATATCATTGCCCTTGTTAAAATCGAAAAAGGATAGGTGAAAACAAGTGTTCCAGTGTCACTTTCCAAGTGTCAACCCAACAAGACGACCTCGTTTCACCGGAAAAGCACCAAATGGTTACAGCTTTTTCTCCCTTAACTCTTCGCCTGAATTGAATTGAATTTCCTACCACGTTTCTCTTCAACTCCTTTTCCTTCCCGAGCAAAAGCATCGATGCTTTCATAGCGAGGTAGAGAGAGAAAGTAGAGTCAGAAATTTTGGAGAGAGAGAGAGAATTGAGAATTGGAGAAATGGTGTCGTACGTGAACGTGTTTCTGTACGGGGTGGGAGGCATAGTGGTGGCCGGGATAGCGTTGCTGGTGGCGTTCCAGGAGCGGCTAGTCTACGTGCCGGTGTTGCCTGGTCTCACAAAGTCCTATCCGATCACCCCCGCTCGTCTCCGCCTCAGCTACGAAGACGTGTGGCTCAGATCTTCCGACGGTGTCCGCCTCCACGCTTGGTTCATCAAGCTCTTCCCCGACTGCACAGGTCTCTGTCTCTCTCTATATAATATATATACATGCGTAATATATGTACACATACCTCTTTGAACTGTAGATGTGGCGATCCAATTTAGGTTTAAGCTTCTGTGCATTCTGAAATCGCGTTACTATCAGTGAATTAGGGTTTATCTGGCCAGTTGAAATTGGAAATGAAGAGTTTTATTTAGATGATAAGGTCGCAAGTGATTTGTGGTGAATTAGGCTTTTGAAAGGTATTTGTTGTGGAGTTGGGGATGGCTCATGAGCTTGTTTTCTGTTTGGTTCGTTTTGGACTTAGGGCTCATTGTTCATGAGCTTGTTGTGGCCGGTGAAATTGGAAATGGAGAGTTCAATTTATATTCTAACGTCGTAAGCGGTTTGTGGTGAATTAGGGATTTTTTACTGTGTGCTTTGTTGGGGACTTAGACTCAGTGTTTATGAGTTGGAAATGAATGGTGTAATTTTGATTCTAAGGTCATTAGCGATTTCTAGCAAATACAGTATAATCTTTATACAGTGTATTTGGAGCGATCAGTTTAAGTTTATGATATTTCGCATTTATAAAGTATTTGTATCAGTGAATTAGGGTTTATGTTCTGTTCGATTTGTTGTGAATTAGGGGGGGTTTACTGTATAGTTTGGGGGCTTAGGGATCAGTGTTTGTGAGCTTGTTGTGGTCAGTGAAATTGGAAACTAAGAGTTGAATTTAGTTTCTACAGTGGGGATAGAAGCAATTTTAGGAGGGATAGGGTTTTTTTGCTGTTTGGTTCATTTTGGAGTTAGGGCCTGGCTCACTGTTCACGAGCTTGTTGTGGTCAGTGAAATTGGAAATGAAGAGTTCAATTTGGATTCTAAGGTCGTAAGCGATTTGTGGTGAACTAGGGTTTTTCACAGTATGGTTCGTTGTAGACTTAGGGATCAGTGTTCATGAGCTTGTTGTGGTAAGTGAAATTGGGAATGAAGAGTGTAATTTTGATTCCGAGGTCGTTAGCGATTTGTATTGTTTTTGCTGTTTGGTTCGTTTTGGAGTTAGGCCCTGGCTCACTGTTCACGAGCTTGTTGTGGTCAGTGAAATTGGAAATGAAGACTTCAATTTGGATTCTAATGTCATAAGCGTTTTGTGGTGAACTAGGGTTTTTCACTGTATGATTCGTTGTGGACTTAGGGATCAGTGTTCATGAGCTTGTTGTGGCAAGTGAAATTGGGAATGAAGAGTGTAATTTAGTTTCTACAGTGGGGGTAGAAGCGATTTTAGGAGAGATAGGTTTTTTTTGCTGTTTGGTTCGTTTTGGAGTTAGGCCCTGGCTCACTGTTCGTGAACTTGTTGTGGTCAGTGAAATTGGAAATGAAGACTTCAATTTGGATTCTATGGTCATAAGCGTGGTGAACTAGGGTTTTTCACTGTATGGTTCGTTGTGGACTTAGGGATCAGTGTTCATGAGCTTGTTGTGGTAAGTTAAATTGGGAATGAAGAATGTAATTTTGATTCCGAGGTCGTTTGCGATTTGTAGTGAATTGGGGTTTGTTTCTGTATGGTTGGTTGTGGATTTAGGGATCAGCGTTCAGGAGCTTGTTGTGGTCTGTGGAATCCGAAATTAAGAGTTGAATTTAATTTCTAGTTTCTACAGTGGCGGTAGAAGCGATTTTAGGTAGAATAGGGTTTGTTTTCTGTTTGGTTCGTTGTGGACTTAGGGCTCACTGTTCATGAGCTTGTTGTGGACAGTGAAGTTGCAAATGAAGACTTAAATTTTGAAGAAGCGATTTTGGTGCATTAGGGTTTATTTTCTGTTTTGACAGACTCATTGCATTCTTGGGGCTCACTGTTCATGAATTTGTTGTGGTCAGTGGAATGGGAAATGAGTGCAGTTTATATCCTAAAGCTGCATTGGAAGTGAATTTTGGTGAACAGGGGTTGAGTTTTGTTCACCCTCCACTAAAGAGGGTGAACATTACTCTCCTCCTTATTGGTTGAAATGATGTGGACCCCACCACAAAGTGATGTCATGCTTACCAAAAAGTGTATTGCAGGGTAAGCATGACATCACTTTGTGCTGGGGTCCACACCATTTCAACCAATAAGAGAGAGGATAAAAGAGGGTGAACAAAATTGAACTCGTTTGTTTTTGCTTTATTTTGAAACAACACTAGTTTGAAGTTCCAAACCCTATGGAAGCACAATTTCATATGACCTCTCCAGCTCGGGAAGTCATTTGCAATGGCATGCACAGCATGTGTGTGTGCCCTTGTGATTGCATGACTGTAGTTTTTGCCGCTACCTTCCTTATTTCTCCACCACAGCAATGGTAACTGCATGCTAGCCGTTTCCTGTGGTAATTTTGTTTGGTATCTGTCTTGTCTGCACTTCCTGCATGTATTGTTGGGACACCTCACAATAGTTTAACAGAAAGTAGTGCATGTTTTTTGCAGGTCCAACCATTCTGTTTTTCCAGGAAAATGCTGGCAGTATCCTTTTGTTGTTGTATTCCAGAACATATGCATTCGGTTATGTTGCATGTTTTTATTTATTCTGTAATTTTCTGGGCCCATGAAGTTTTGATGGGGCCTATTCCTTTTGGACTCCTTTACTTGCTTCCTTCAGATATTGCACATCGTCTTGAAATGGTGCGCATAATGATACAGAGACTGCAATGTAATGTTTTCATGCTTTCCTACAGGGGGTATGCACTGGTTGCATTTCTAATTCACAAGTTTTTGGTGCTTTTACTCTCATTTATATGATTCTAGCAGTTGAGTTCTATTGAATTATTTGGACTTGTGGGGATCCTGAATGGAAACTTGTTCACATTGTTCACTGGAATACAGTTATGGAGCTAGTGATGGCTACCCTTCTCAACATGGTATCACAAAGGATGCTCAGGTTTGTTTTGCAGTATGCATTGTCATCTAATATTGTGAATCGTTCGACATTTTGATTTCTCTCATATCGTGGCAGACATCTTTGCCTTTATTTTTTATTAGGCTGCATTGGATCATCTGGTTCAGAGGACTGATATTGACACTTCTAGAATCGTTGTTTTTGGAAGGTCACTTGGGGGTGCTGTGGGGGCTGTCCTTACCAAAAACAACCCTGAAAAGGTATACCTCTAATAACAATTTTTATTTTGGACACATTAGCTAGCACTTGTTGAGACATTAAAGGACGGATGATAGGACACATTAGCTAGCACTTGTTGTGGGTGTTCGACCCATTATTATATTTCGGGAGTTCCATGAGTAATTTCTTGTTACTACAGCTGTTTTGGTATATTTAACATGAGCAGTAGCTCGTTCTGCTATCTGTTCCTCCTTGGGAAGGTAGAATTGGCTTGCAAAGTGTGCAGCTACATCTTGCTACCTACTATGCGAAGACATTAGTCCTATTTCATTTCAAAAGTTTGAAGATTATAGTTATGCATATTGACAGAACAACATGGGGTGTAGATACTAATGTTGTACTTACTTTCAGGGACATATTGAAGCCAGATGTGACTGTCCTCCCAAACTTTGTTTTGCGTTGCTTTGTCATTCCAATGGTGAATGGTTTCACAGTCTTGTTTGAGGATGTAATTTTCCTTTAATTAATTAGTTTCTTCTGAATGTTCAATCAATTCTAGGGACGTAAGTGAAACCGTTTATGTCACAGACTCTAGAAAGGATAGTACTTATAGCTTGAGATACATTGTTGAACCCATTTGTTAGCAGTTTGTGCTTGTGGGACCATTAATGATCAATCATAGCATTGGAGCTCTGTTTCAGGAGGGGCTGGTGTTCAATGTGTCTTTTTCTCCATTCTGATTCTTGCCAGCATCTTCATGTGACACAGAGGGTTGCCCGTGAGGGAGGTTGTTATGTAGCTTGATAAATATTGTTAAACCTCTGTCCGAGCTTTTATAATTTTTGGGGACAATTGGTGATACAACACTACACAATGCATGAGGCTCCCACTTACAATGGGGTCTATGTTGAGGTTTATACTAGGCATCCCGACTCCACTTTTTGTAGAGAAGGTGAATCTGTGAATAAAACCTCTGCCTCAGTGCTGGGGGAGCATGTGCTGCCCTTCAACAAGTGGAGATCGCAGCCTTTCTCTTTCGTGTCAGAAACTCCAATGTACTAGCTTTCCGTTTATGAGAAGCTGAATTGTAAATGAATGTCTCGACCTTGTACATGCCTTTTAATTGTTAACTTTTTCAAGAAATGAAGAAAGTAATGGTAACTCCATACTTTATTCCTGACGTGAGGTATTGAAATATCTTATTATTCTTTGATTCCCTTTAACAATAATACTTGCTTTGCCTTCCCACAGAGAATATGATGACTGAATGTATTTCAGTTCCCCCAAGTTCTTAGTTGATCAAGAAGCTAGTTACTACTATTATTTTTCCTCCTAGTTCTCATGTGTCAAGAAGTTGTATTTTCTTTTCTCTTGAGAGTGAGTTAGTCGATATGTTTGAGCCCTAGTATGCTTGTGTTGCCTTTTGTTCAATATAAGTTTAGAATCTGAGGCTCCATCACATCACCATGAAAGTGGCTTGATCACTATCAGTTCTTCTGCCATGGAGTTCATTTATTTGTTGATCCTTTCTTGCTGTTTCCACGAAGTAAATCATTTTTATGATTGCCAACCTATCTACTAAATGCCCATGTCCAATGTATATCATTGTTTAATTTTCTGATTTAGCAGGTTGCCGCGCTGATATTAGAGAACACTTTCACATCTATTATGGACATGGCTGGAGTTCTTCTGCCCTTTCTGAAATGGTTTATCGGAGGTAGTGGCTCAAAGACTCCCAAGGTTCTTAATTTTGTTGTCCGCTCTCCATGGAGTACAATTGACATCATTGGCCAGGTGAGCAACTAGTCGGTAATGCCCTTGCTGTAATCTTGTAAGCCTTTTAGATTGGATTGCATTGACATTTCTGAAACAGTGTACAGAATGAAAGTGACAGCTATATTCTTGTGAAGAGCATAATTTCATTTTGTTCTCAACTTTAGTTATCGCGCTCTATGATTTTACAATGCCACTGGTGATCTTAATTTACTTATTGTTATTGCATGCATAATGCTATTTGGAGACTGCTGTAGTAATATCTAAGTGTTGTAAGACACACTGCATGTCTGATCCGATCCTTGGAACCTGTGCCAGGATATGTAATCTACTCTTCGATTGGATTTTAAGAATTTTATTTTTGTGCTTAAACGTTTGCCTCTATAGTATTTCTGAAAGCGACATGTTTCCTATCTATGGTCTACTAAGAATATAATTTATCTGCTTAAAAATTTGCCTCAGTGCCTCAATGGTATATCTTAAAGTGAGGTTTCTTTACTTTGATGTTGCTTTCGCCATGGCTGACCTTTCTGCCTTCTTGTATGCTCACGTCTTTTGTGCATCACACTGTTGTTTGTCGTGTCGTCTGCAGATCAAACAGCCAATCCTTTTCCTCTCTGGATTGCAAGATGAAATGGTTCCTCCAGTCCACATGCAAATGCTGTATGCTAAAGCAGCTGCACATAACAGGCCGTGTACCTTTGTGGAGTTTCCAAACGGCATGCATATGGACACATGGCTGGCTGGTGGTGATCACTATTGGAGAACGGTTCAGCTGTTTTTGGAACAAAATGTTCCGCAGAACAGGGATGACGCATCTTCCAACCAGGGCAACGGTAAGTTTTTGACATTGAATATTTTTCGCAAGTCCTACTACAGTATTACAGCTGCCCCCACGCTTCCTTCTGAACTGAAAAGAAGAGAAACCGTAAAACATTCTTTTTGCTAGGGTCTTGCAAAGAAACAGTCCACTGTGCTGTCAAAAATGATAAATAAAATACAGTTCTAAGATAATGAGATTCCAGATGCACACTGCCATCACTTTTCACATATACAAACACACTTTTCAAGCTTATTGATGGCCTAGTGGCTGTTTTAGCATTCTCTCTTCTTTTTTTTCTTTCTTTTTGTATGTAACAGACAGTAAAACACTCTGTGAGGACAACATAAAGTTATGGACGGTGAGTTTTTCTGTGAGGGTGGTGAATCTTCCTCTAAGAGCATTTGAGAGCTTTGGATATCATGTTTTATGTTGAGTCCTCGTATTGGCAGACCCGTGTCCTCCACCCCCCTCCCATATTGAAAACACATAAAATGCATCTTATACAAGAAAAAGAGATCACGCAGGTTCCGTAAACTTTTATTTCATCTTCTGATTCACTGATGTTGGTAAATTCTGTTGGCAATTTGCCACAAGTACTTTGTGTTTTGTGAGGCTTTGTATGGCCTTGTTCTCAGGCTTTGGCATATTGCACTTTCTTTGAGGCCGATCTTTATGCAATCTGGATTGTCGCTTTTACAGTAAATTGGCTGATTAATTCAGCCTCAGCTTTTAGTCATGTTGTCTGCCTGTAACTAGGCGTAGAGTTGCACAGCTTATCTTGAAATGTGTGTTACTGTTGAAAAATACTAGGTCGCCTTCTGTGATGAAGATTTCTCACAGCATCGTTTATTCTACAATTTGTAAAACTCTCTCGCTCTCCCATTGTTGCTAGTTTTTTCATCATTATCATTATTTTGCCTTGTGTTAGTTCGTGCTTAGCATTGAACAACCTTCAATGTTTACACTGCACTGCTTTCAGATGCGGAGGCGAGGTGACTAGCTGAGGTTGAGACTCTTGTGGCGTAATACGTTTGGCCACCCCTCAAACTGTTTGTACTTTTTGACATTGCAGTGATTAAAAGCTATTTGTGATTGCTACTAAGAGCTGCTGCATCCAGTTCTTATCTAGGAAACGATTTTCGGTTTTCCAGCCTGAGAAAATTGACGAAATGTGAATGCCCTCATCTATTGCTCGAATTCCGATTCATTTTACTGACGATCTTTGAATGGAATAACAAACTGTATGAAAGACAAAGATATATAGGAGTTCTGAGAGTTGACCAGTTGAACTTTCTGTATCTGTATTTTGGTGTAATATGACATGCTCTCTTTTTTTGGCCATTTGTTTTCCAGGCATTTTTATAACTGAGAATGGTTGCTCAAAAGATGGCAGAGTTCATCTGTGTTTCTGTTTTTCCTTGGCCAATCATATGAGATTATTTGACGCGCACGCGTACTTATCTACGCTATTGCAGCTTGTTGAGCATTATCAAAATCATTTGTCACAGTTTGATTCGTGTTCAAATAACTTGGTTTTTGGAAGTAGTTTATAGAAACAAATTGCGTTGACCTAGCGTTTTCAACTGTCCCTCAGTAATCCAATGCTTCGACTTTGAATTACTCGACTTAGATGCTACTACCGAGCTTCTTTAAATTACTAAATGAGCTTCTTTAAAAGAGCTGAACCAAACTTGCGAGCAGAGCTTTTGAGTGTCGAGCTCGATTCGTATAGTAAACGAGCCTAAAACTTGAGCTCAAGTTGGGCTCGTTTACTAAATGAGCCGAGGCAAGAGTATAGCTCGGTTCGTTTGCTTTAATTTTCTAGAACTAGTGAATTCACACGAAAAATTCTCACAAAAGTTAATATCCCTTCAAAGTAGGACCGCTCTGAATTCCTGTGTAGGTTAAGTCTTGATATTTTTTCAATTGATCCTCGACCTTTAAAATATCGTAAAATATAGAACTAGCGTAGTGATTCCTTGATCAACCGAAAAACCCATCCGATTTAAGAATGTTCAGACTTAAGTCATAGCTGACCTAGTCGGGGAAGGAAATTTTGATCTGTCACCAAAATTAAATTGAAGGCCATTCTCTCAAACTATCTAGTCCCAAGTATCGAATTCAAGACCGATGGAAAAGAACAACCTTATGTTAGCTGCTCCAATCGCTTGAACTACTACCAAGGTGGTATATCATTTACTCACTTAACATAGAGAGAGTAATCCCCACCCAAAGATTGATAAGGTCAGGTAGACTTGGTCTCTTCTCAAGATTAGAGGAATATTTCTCCGCCTCAACAAACTGACATTACTTTCCTAGTCCCAATTATATATTCTATATACCTATGTGGCTAAGGGTATACCTGTTTATGGATCCGGATCCTCTATGAGAATTTCCCCTGTGAGGATTTTGTGAGGCACAATAGGATCCGAATCCTCTACGAGGATTTCCCCTGTGATCTTGGAATGTTAGACGCCTAACCACAACCTCCTCTTCCTTCGATCAGTACATGGATAGTAGAAAAGATGTTGATGTTTTCTTGTTCCATTCTATGATTAAAGATTGATTTTCATGAATTATTTTGAGTGTTCGAAACTTCAATTGGTTCGTGAGTTTGCTTCACTGCAAGAAAAAAAAAAAGTTCGAAAGCTGTCCTATCTTGGTCAAGGAATACCATGCAACCCCGTGCAGGAAGGAATACATCATGCTAAGGAGAGTGCGGTTTTGCGTGCTTTGATCACCCCTACTGGCTTTTCTAATCCTTTCTCTAACGAAATTTGTTGGATTTTGACTGATGAATACTATTATTTAGAATTATTAGTCTATTAGATATTTCTATTGCATACACACCCAGGGGTTGCTCCAGTGGTTCAGGTGGACGCCTAGGCTTTGGGAGTACTCCTCAAGGTCTGGGGTTCAATTCCCTACCGAATGAGTATCTTGAAGTAAGTAGGGGGCCGTGACTGGTGCGGCCGCGCTAGCTCCCCTGGAGGTTTAGATTGCACAATCGGGTTCATATAGTGGCCTAGCTGTAAGGTTGTTCAACCGTTACCAAATATATATATATATATATATATATATATATGGGGGCGGTTCCGGGGACAACAAATTTGACAACAAAAAAAACAACACATAGTTCTTGATCAAATTTTAATGATCTGAGCCGCTCAATGTGATCAGAAAGTGATTTTAAGGATACCCACGAAAAATCAGCAAAAAAAAAGACCGAAAAGGGCTTGATCTAAGCAGTTTTTAGCTTAAATTTATGAACGGTTCAATTAAAAACTGTTCAAAACAAACACTTTCCGGTCATATATTCTTATTGCATAAATTTTCTCCAACAGTACCCTATCTATATATCGAAACCCCCACTGGTGGAGTTGACTTAGCAGGTGAATCGATCTTCAAGAAACATCCTTGTCTTGTAAATACGGAGTACCAATGAAAATAACAACAAATGTGGTTTGTGAATACCAATGATATATATACACACACATAAATAATAGTGCGTTTCAGGTAAAGACCTCCGTATTTTAGCCTAAAATACAGACTACTCAGCTGTTGTTGGATCGTGTTTTCAATGGTCTGAATTTTAACGAATTTTTTTCGAAAAAATGTTAATTGTGACCGATCATAAACTATTCGCGAATCTGGATCATTCAAAACACGATCCAACGGCCAACAACCAAGTCCGCATTTTACCTTAAGTTGCGGGGTCCTTAGGGGAAAACCACAACATAAATAAAAACACACATAAGTATATTTCATCACTCCTCCATTCTCTAATTTAACTATAGTAGCAAGTTCAAAATGGATGTTCTAAAATTGTTGACTTGTTTTCTTGAAGCCCGACCTGAATGTGAAGTGTGAACCCCACAATTTATTTTTAATCAAGAAAATCTCTGTTTCATAGAACTAATAGTAATGAGATCCATAGTGTCATGCTCATCATACTTACATAATTTGTATTTTTGATGTATTTTATTCAAATTGTAAAATTTTAACCAAACATTGGATATGTATCTCATTTGGAGACGCAGTGCCATGGTGCTTTTCAATAATGTATTACGAATTTCTAAAATGTTAACTGACTGGTCGGTGCTTATTCGGTTCATACATAGTTTTGCCTTGATTTTGATTGGGACCCGCACAAGTGAGTGGTAAAATCGGTATTTCAAGATTAGTTAGGTATGCGTAAGGTGTCCCGAACATCTAAAGCTATCAAGAAAAAAAAAAGTGTTTTTTTTTTTAATCCGAAAAAAAACAAAAAAAAAACAAAACACTGTTGGTGCCTAGTATTTAGGCTAATTTTTTCAACATCCATTAGCCATTGAGTAAGACAAAATTCTCCCTATATTGATTATTGTGATGTGATTACTACTACTAATCCTTTATCCGGCTGCAACAAGCTCAGTATATAAGCCCCTGCAGAAGTTTTCCGATTACCTTTCTGCCGACTATAATCCTTCCTTCCTTGTCTTCTACTCTCTCTCTCTCTCTCTCTCTCTCTCTCTCTCATGGACAACCCTCGGACGGTGGAGGAAGTTTTCAGGGATTTCAAGGGCCGCCGAGCCGCCGTGATCAAAGCCCTCACTGCCGGTATGTACATACAGGCGTATCACATTCCTAGACATTCACATACCTCTATACAATTGATGACTACGATACGTCTGTTCTCTTCAAAGTTCGAGTTTTCGGATTTTGTTTAGTTCTGTTTTTTTTTTTTTTGCACATTTCTTATTTGTGTTCTATTCGTTTCGGCTTTTTTGTGCAGACGTCGAAGAATTTTATCAGCAGTGCGATCCTGGTAAGTTAGGGTTTGCTAGCTCTGCTTCTTCCTGCCTATTTGCGTTAATGTGTGTTTATTTGTGTGTTGATTTTGTGTTGCAATGTGGTGACTTGGTTAGAAAAATCTATCTTATCTTTGCTATTGCGGAATTCGCGATTTTGAGTAAAGGATGCTTATTGTAGCTTTAATGACGTGGCTTGCCTCACTTCATTTCTAATTATTTGTCTTTGTCCAAGCCTTGTGTTTGAAATTCTACACGTATTCAGGAACTTTCGAGTCCTACTGGGATACGTAGCTTGCATTTGAACTCGTCTCTCGGATTGCGACAGGGGTGGATACTTGGAGGTAGTGTTTGGCTTTGTAGAATGATTTGGGAAGGAAAAGAATCGTCATTCTTTGGCCTCCCAATAGAATGCCCCTTCACTGAATGGGTGAATGATAATTCCGATTTAATGACCATTCTGACATTTTCATCGGAAAATCAGATCGCTGCTTATCGTTGCAATCCATTTATTTGACTTCATCATATTCCTGAGACATACACTCTGCACAAGGAGATGGTATTCTAGACTGTTTCAATGATAAATTGTTTTTCTGGCCATGACCCAAGAAAAGTAAAATGGGGAATGACCAAAAAGATTTGGAACTTGGAAGGAATTAAGAATCACAAGTTTCAAGGCAGACCTGTGCAAGTTCATGTATATGGGAGCCTTCCGTGGCTGTTTTAACTGGTTTCTATGAAGTTTGACCGAATCAATTAGTTGTCAAACTTGTCATTCACTCATCTTGGGAGTCTTCTGTGGCTGTTCAAATTGACTTACTTGCTTAGTGATAATGTTCTAGTTCCCTCTCATCGCATTATGGTAAGAGTTGATTTGGGAAGTGTTCTACCTACTGGCTACTACGGGTATATTTCAACTTAAAAATGAAGCCATCTGTAGTGGCTCCATTAGGTTGGCTAATTGGCTTTTTTCAGATTGGACTTATCAATTCTGGAGGAGCGATTCCTCCAACTACCACGGCCCAGTCCCATACCCCTGCTATCTAATACTTTGTTGCCTTCAAGTTCTTCGTGCCCTGGTTTAATTTTATGGATTTGTTGTTTGCTTTATATTTGATTTGTACTTCTTCATAGTTGGTCATTCGAATCTATTACAGCAGCTCTGGGCTCAAGGTTCTTAAGAAAGAAAGGGTTAGAGGGCCTCAGGAACACCGGGGTTGGTGTCTTCAAGGACCCTCTGACGAGCTCAAGGTTCTTAAGAAAGAAAGGGTTAGAGGGCCTCAGAGACACCGGGGTTGGTGTCTTCAAGGACCGTCTGACGATCTAGTCACTAACAGTAGGAGAATTAGGGTTTCTAGAAAGGAGGAAGAAGAAGTTACCTGCGCTGCACTCTTCGTTGGCCATAAATATCAGAGCTCACGTCATCATACTCACCCATGGTCCCCAGTCGCCACGTGTCCTTTCCACGACACAGAAATCAAATTTAGAACATCTATTAGTGACTAAATCGTCGGAGGGTCCTTGAAGACACCAACCCCGGTGTCTTTGAGGCCTTTTAAGCCCTTTCTTTTGCAGGAACCTTGAGCCAGCTTGACCCTTCCGAAAAGGAAATTTGGATGACTGATCCTCGGTTAAAGAACATATTCTTGTACTCTTGCTTTGCTTGGGGGTGTAAACTTCTTCTACTTGTCTCGCTTGGAGCACAATACTTTTGTAATTGTGTGCATTCTTGTTTTTGCTCCCAAAGGTGGATGTGATTCCATAGCGATTTTGTGTGTAAAGCTTTTGCAATATTTGTATTTATGGTCTTTGACCTACTGATTTACCTTGTAGAGAAAGAAAACCTTTGCCTGTATGGGTTCCCTAGTGAGCAATGGGAAGTTAATTTGCCTGCTGAAGAAGTGCCCCCAGAGCTCCCGGAGCCTGCATTAGGCATCAATTTTGCCAGGGATGGGATGCAAGAGAATGACTGGTTGGCTCTTGTCGCTGTCCACAGTGATGCATGGTTACTTTCCGTGGCCTTCTATTTTGGTGCTAGATTCGGTTTTGATAAAGCTGACAGGTGTTCCTTCTTCTCTCTACCCATCTTGTGGTGCATTCGACAATTCAAGTTTTTACTTTGTTAGAATACTTGAACACTGTCTTGTTTTTCCCTTTCACATCCCGTTAGATAATGTACTGTCCCTCTATATGATTGCTTCCGATCCAAGCTGGTCATTTGACTACATTAGAGTTGAGACCAATCAAATTGTTATCACAGGATTTTTTATGCATGCAAAATAAGCCAAAATGAAAAATGCATTCATTAATGGCATGCATTTAGATTACTAGAATTGTGTTTCGAGGTACTCTGACCAAGTTTTTGATTCATTTGACCACCGATCTCAAAGTGATGTCCTTGCTCTAATCTACTCCGTATTTGAAACATTTCACCAAACTGAATCATAAGTGAATTATATCAATACTATTACGATGCAATGTATTTAGACTTACTCAATTAATTTTTTACGTGATTTAAACCATTTATCTTTCCTTGTTTTTGATCTTTTAAGAATTTACTCGCACAGTTTGAATCATTTGCATTATAATTTGCAAACCACTGCGCTTTTTGACCATTAATGGACAAGAAAAATTGATTTGGTGCAATTATGAAGTGTTCGTCTGATGCCTCGTGAAATATGTTTTAGGAAATTGATAGTGTGCGATTGGCCATGTCAAGAGTGTTCCAAGAATATATTTGCAGTTACAGTTTCTGTTTTCTGAAATCTTTAATTTACCGGATATTTGTAGAAGAGAATGTAGATCAACATTTTCCTGTGTCCCTATCTGTAAAATTTCATGGTAAATTTACAATGAAATCTCTCTGGAATCTGTGAGGCAGGAAACGTCTTTTCAACATGATAAATGATCTGCCAACAGTATTTGAGGCTGTGACCGGGGCTGCAAAGAAACAAGCAAAGGACAAGACATCGGTCTCAAATCACAGCAACAAATCCAAGACGAACCAGAAATCGGTAAAACATCCTTCCTTATGCCTCTCTGATTCATAGTGATACATCTACCATGATTTATCCATTTTCTGTGCTAGATTCCAATTTTCTGGCTTTCGCCTTTAATCATTCTATTTTGTGAAGACTTTTTATACCACCGTACAACATCAAAGCTACCCTGGCTATAATGGCCACAAATTGCATTATGCACTTCTCTTGTTTCTCCTCCCTAGTAATTCTATTTATTGGACTTTTTTCTCCTTCATTGCTTTGATTTTTGTCTTGGACAGAAAAAACATTAGACATTTCACTATAGTTGCGTGCCTCCATTTTATAGTTTATACCTTATTCAAATCGAAAACAGCGAGGTTCTGAAAGCCAGGTCAAACCTCCAAAGGCAAAGAAGGAAGAGGAAGAGGAGGGATTGGACGAAGAAGAAGAGGACGAGCACGGAGATACACTGTGCGGAGCCTGTGGAGGTAACTATGCTTCCGACGAGTTTTGGATTTGTTGCGACATATGCGAGAAGTGGTTCCACGGCAAGTGTGTGAAGATCACTCCAGCCAGAGCTGAGCACATAAAGCAGTACAAGTGCCCGTCGTGCAGCAACAAGAGAGCTCGGCCCTGATACCTGCTCATGACAGTTACGTTAGATTTTCTGATCTCTCTGTGTATTCGAGTACCATGGTGGTATGATAATTAGTGTTGTTTCTTCTGGTGTATCAATTGTGACTCTGAAACGTGTCTTCAGTTTGCTTCTGATTAGGAATGTTATCCAGTTTCACTATTGTAGAAAACTAGCTTCCTAGTGATTGATTTAGGAAACTCTTGAATTTCACTGATTTAGTCAATTGCTGGAGCCTGGAAGGTTTCCACTTCAGTGGACGGTGGGTTTGGTCCCGGGATTAGTCGAGGTGTCTGTAAGTTGGCTCAGACACCTCGTTATAAAAATAGAGTTCGTTACTAACATCAAACTCCTATAAATGCGTCTCTATATGTGTGCAATTAATCGGTGTCTATTCAAGAATTGCAGGTCTGTTAGCTAATGTTTTTGTTTTGATTCCAGAAATTTTTGATGTTTTTTTTAAAAGCACGTTTTACAATTGGTTTTGTTTTGTGAAAAACGTCAGTATTCTAAATTAACACGTTGATCAAAAATGATTCTCAATTACCCAATTTGAGGAAATATAAAATGTCCTGAAACTAAGGACATGTTTGGCGGCTTCAGTTTTGGACTTCGATTTATACATTTTCGGATTAAAGGTATTTGGCCGCAGATTATACGCTTGAGAAATAAAATGGAGAATGCAAAATTTAAAATATGTTATGCGCATTATTGTCCAAACATACTTTTACAGATTTTGATTATAATCTGAAAATCTATAGTCTACAAACTCGCTAATCAAAAGTTTTCATTCCCTTCCACTTCTCCCTCTTACCTCTTGCCTGGCACAAGACATCCCTTTAATTGTTTTCAAACCAAGTTCTTAGAAGCATAATATGTCTTTTCCTGTTCATAAAAATTAAATGAAACATATACAAAAAAAATAACCAGGGAAACTGAACAAAATGCAACTTTTTTTTTTGGGGGTAAACTGGGAATTGGGTTTCCTGCAGCTCCCCCGGAGCTGCAAGGCGTGCGGGTCGGCCGAGGGCCGTTGATCTTGGCGATCAATGGTCCGGATTTCATCTCAGCCCCTTCAAATCTGAGCCGTCCGTTGCCGTGTGTTGTGAAGATGAAATCCGGACCGTTAATCGCCGAGATCAATGGCCCTCGGCCGACCTGCACACTCTGCAGCTCCCTCCGAGCTGCTGGATCCCCGGATCCGGTAAACTGAACAAAACCCGACTTGGTAGTAAATATGGATCCGACAAGGGATGGAACTACGAGACTTTTTGAAATCTCTGGTGTTAGGATCAGTTTGCACGTATCTCGATTAAATTTAAACGGCCAATCCGGCCGTTCCTACCAGACTTGATGTGGGCCAAGAGAAACAAGCATCGGGGTCATCTTATCTGGCTTTGAATAAGGACAACTAGGGGAAGGTGGAGTGTTATAGAAAAGTCATTGAGAGTGGCTTGGCAAAGTTTGGCAACAAAAAGGAGGAATAAATGCATTCATTTTATTGCTTCATATTCACGACAATTTGTGACAGCCCACAGTGTACCCACAAAGACTTTTGAGACCAGAAAAAAAAAAAAAAAAATTGACCCAAACTACGTTTGAGACCTTGTAGTACCTAAAGAAGCTTCTAGTCTTTGACCTCCCACCCATTTTGATAGGGTGTATCACCATATTTAACAGTTTTATTTTGAATGTTTCTTTATTCTTTGGATTCTGTCAATGCATGCAGTAGTAACCCTAAATCTATTTGAAGAAAAAGGATTTCAGTCAAAATAGTTTATTTCCCTTTAAGTATTTAAACAGTTAGGTCTGAGTATTTAAGTACTACTACCATAGTATTAGAATGCATATAAGGAATTGTAGTTGGAACATAGTAGCATTATTTAATAATGGAGAAGAAATGATAGCTTGTAATCCTAACTATTGGTAAAGGTTTTGAAGGAGATTTTTTTGTATAAAGAGATAGATAAAAAGATGTTGATAGTAAAGATAAACTTATTGAAAATCGTGTAGAAAGAAAAATATTATGAGAATACAAGAGAACGAAGCCAATTAAGCTTGTGTCTTAAATCTTCGCAAATCTTTAGCTTCTTTTAAGTAATTATGCATCTCAAATAGATACTAGTGAGGGAGAAAAAAAAAAAAAAGGGTTCTAAAATGCAATCAACTCCTCTGGTAAAGTGTGTATCAAAGTACTTCCCACAATTTTTCAACCCAAACCAATTAAAAAATTTCAAGACTGGTTTCTGATTTTTGTAAATTTTGAGGCCCTTTCACTTTTTAGAAAAAGGAAGTTTTTGAAAAAGAAAGAATTTCAAGGTCAAAAATCATGTCTTCACGTAAATAATTTTTTTTCCAATATAGATTTTGTTTGATAAATTTCCTTGAGATCTTTTAAACGGTGCAAAAAAAATTTCTATTTTTTTATTACATTTGAGTTTGAAATTACTTTTTTTTTTAAAAAAAAAGATTTGGGAGAAAACGGAACGGATTTTTCCTCTTACCTATTGATAGAACTTTTGTTTAAAATTTGTGCATATATGAACTTTACCCTCTACAATATTTTTCCTCCCATGAGAAATGGAAACGAAAGTGCATCCCCCCATCCCCATGTCAATTGTCAATTCCGGGTGGAAACTTCCTTATAGGGTCCTACACAAAGAAACATGGAACCAATCTGAGCCAAAGAGAGAAGCTACAGTACAAAAATACACATCCACATATATAGATACAGAGAGAGGGAGAGAGAGAGAGAGGAGAGAGTTTCATGACAGAGAAAATGGAGGCAAGGCTTTCAGAGGCAGCAACGAAAGGAAGTGTAGAGTCACTAATCAATCTACTCCAACAAGACCCACTAATTCTTGACAAAACCATAGCCTCATGCATCTCCCAATCCCCTCTCCACCTATGCTCCCTCCTCGGCCACCTGGACTTCACCACCGAGTTACTGACTCGGAAGCCCGAGTTCGCAGCCGAGTTGGACTCGGAAGGCAGCTCGCCCCTCCACCTGGCAGCAGCCAAAGGCCACCTGGAAATAGTAAGAAGGCTGCTGCTGGCAGGTCCGGAGATGGGTATGGTGCGGAATTCCGACGGGCGGACGCCGCTGCACGTGGCGGCGATGAAGGGAAGAGTTGAGGTGGTGGCTGAGTTAGTCCGAGTTGTACCCGAGTCGACTCGGGTGGTGACGGACCTCGGCGAGACGGGTTTGCACCTGTGCGTGAGGCATAATAGGGTGGAGGCGTTGAGGGTTTTGGTTGAGGTTATGAGGAGAGATGGGGAGTTGGTGAATTGGAGAGATTGTGATGGGAATACCATTTTGCATATTGCTGTGGCCAAGAAGCAGATTGAGGTATTTCTGCTTTCTATTTCTGTATTGTTTTTGGGGATCGGACCCTCCCTGGTCCAAGTTTTAGACGGAGAAAATAGTCCAAATCTCGACCATATATTGGAACAATCAATCTATGAATAAATTCAAACCATTGATTGTAGCAGTGGACATTCCAGATTTGGACTGTTTCCTCAAGTCCAAAACTTGTACCGGAGAGGATTCAATTCCTTGTTTTTAACTGCTTTTGGCAAAATCATGTTGTTGAATCTTTGGTAACGGCTTTTTCCAAAACAAAGTACGAAATATTTCAAGAGCAATTGTTATGTTGAGAAATTTCAATGAGAGATGATGGAAGTACTGAAACAGGATTGCTTGGAAGTAGGGCCGTTAAACGATCCAAGCAACTTGAGCCCTGCTCGTGTTCTAGTCGTTAAAAGTTCGTTCATGATTAGCTTGTTACATAAGCAAACCAAGTGGGAGGAGAAGGATAGGTTATTTCAATTGCTATGTTGAGAAATTGAGTGAGAGGAGATGGAAGCATTGACACAGGGTTGCTTGGAAGTAGAGCCGTTAAACGATCCAAGCGACTTGAGCCCTACTCGTGTTTTGGTCGTTAAAAGTTCGTTCAAGATTAACTTTTTACAAGTACCATTCGAGTGGGAGAAGTAGGTTAAGTTTTTCAATTGAGTTAGAAGTACATATTATTTGGCTGGATAAGCTTATGCAGGTAGGTCTAATGCAATTTTGGTCTCAATCAGTAGCTACAAAGTTCTAGCAATTGCTTCAACCTCTATTCCTTAATAGCCTTATTGTTAAAATTTGCTTGTTTCATGGATTTCAGTTTTTGACAATATTTTGTATCTACATTGTGCAGATCATCAAGTTTTTACTTACTAATGGTTCTGTAGAAGTAAATGCACTGAACAGAAATGGTTCAACATCTTTAGACATCCTAAAACAAAGTCCCAGAGACTTGAGAGATTCAGAAATCGAGGATTCACTTCGACGTGCTGGAGGCTTAAGTGCGAAGGACTTGCATTTGATCACGGATGAATGGGTGCCTACAAAAGGTCCTCAGATCGCCAAACGCCTCTCCTCGCACCAAAAAAGTTCGAAAAAGCCTATACCAAAGCATAAGCATACAGATTGGCTCGGTAGGAAGCGAAGCGCGTTAATGGTGGTGGCATCCCTAATTGCCACTGTGGCATTTCAAGCCGGACTAACCCCACCGGGTGGTGTTTGGCAAGACGATTATCAACTAGACTCCAATGGGAACCCCGTGGATGACCCTCACACCGTTGGAACTGCTGTAATGGCGTACAAAGACCCTATTCAGTACGGTGTTTTCATGATCTTCAATACAGTTGCTTTTCTAGCATCGCTTAGCATAATTCTTCTACAAGTCAGCGGATTACCTCTAAAGAGGCGTAGGTGGATGTGGCTTCAAATGGTGGTAATGTGGATCTCAATTACTGCTCAAGTACTGACTTATTTCATGGCCCTAAGGAATATGTCGCCGAAGATTGTCGTTGCACAAAGCATGTTGCGTGAAGTGACTACAATAGCGGTGTTGACTTGGTTATGTCTGATGATGGTTGTCTTCATCGGAAACATTGTTCGGATGAACTTGTGGATTCTTAGAAAGTATGGGTATGTAAAAGAGAAAGAGAGAAAACAAGAAGATATTGATGATGAAGGAGAAGAAGAATGAGGTTGAGATTAACATAGAGAGGGTACCGGTCCTCAGTTATTAGAGATTGCCCACCATGTTTTTGTTCTTACAGGTTTGTCTATATTACTTGTGTTTAACTTCATATTATTTTTTAGCACGTGATATAAAATCCGAATACTGATTCAGGCCGATCGGATTGTAGATTACTGCGAGTGTATGATAGATGTGCTACGATTTTCTTTTGTGAATCGTGATCCTGTTGATACCAAAATTTTCATCTTTTTGTATCAGAAGCTATGGTAGAAATTAGAAGTGAAGGCCTAAACCTATGGCCTTTTCCATTTTCGTATTCATCGGTGCTTTAGTGCATGTTTGAGTTACTGGAATCTACCTCTCAACTAAAAAGAGCGAGCACTGGACCGACGGTTACTTGAATCTACCTCTCCGCTGAAAAGTAGCACGGACTACATATTTAAGCAGATGTGTTTTTTTGATGGTGCAGGTGTCCGGAACTAGCTTACACCCAGCTCGACTAATCGTGAGGGTTAAGCAGATGCCTTTGTGCACTGAACAGTCGTCAAATTTGTTTTGGTCCAATGGCAGATAGATTTAGAATGATTCAAGTAGTAGTTGCGGAGTTTCCACAACCAGTTAGAAGTCAGATGGTTCTATCTCCTCATGGCCTGGTCAAAGTCCATATTCCACAAATCAAATGGGAAAGGGAAAATGGGATTGTGGGGCAGCTGTGCTTCTAGAAACAGGATGTACGTATACTACTGTACATTGGAAGTTGGGCTATTCAAATTTTGGGGTCAATTTTGAGGTGAGAGCTGCTAATCCCCCTCTGACACACGCCCCTCCCCGGTCCCACAACTCATTTCCCATATTACCCTCCTTTTCTCTCTCTCTCTCTCCCTTTTTTTTCTTTTTTTTACGATTTGTCCTTCTTTTTTGTTCCCTTTTCTTTTTTTATTTCCGGTTTGCTTTTTTTTTTTGCCACTTTATTTTCTTTTATTTCTATTCAATTTGAATTTTTTTTTAATTTTCAATTCTTTTCTTTATTTATTTCTTTTCCCATTTACCTCCTTTCTGTTTTTTTTTGGTTAACTCAATCCGATTATTAAAAAAAAAAGAAGTGGTCAGTGGTCTAGACAACCTACCAACCGAATAATTTTTCCTCTTAGGTTCCCCAAACAAAAGGGCAACTACTAGTAGAGTGTGTATTTCCGTAGAATTTCAAATTTCTCTTTCTGATTTTTCCAAGTCCATATCAAATAAGACTTCAAAGTTTGGAAGAACGACCAACTCAAATCACCATCTTCTTTAATAAAAAAAAATCACCATTTTCTTTTCAAATTACTAATAAAATAAAGCACGTACCTAAATTTGATACATTTCTCGTAAAACAAAAAAGTGCTTAAAAAATAGGGAAAATGATTTTGTCACTCTATTTTTTGTTAATGTCACTCTCATTGTATGTTTATTACTAGATGATTTGTTTTGTGAGCGAAGGAAAGTGGTATTAACAAAAACGGGAGTGGCAAAATCAATTCCTTAATCTGAATAACTTTATACAAGCAAGTCAAATGTGAAAATTGGTTGTATTTTGTTGTTGGGTTCTGGACGATTTATCTAGTATGGCTAGGAGTAGGACCATTTTGTTCTGATTAAGTAATGAGCGTTTGGTAATACTATTATTTTACATTTTACGTTCTCTCATCAAAGCAAACAAATAATCTAAAAAATTTAACATAAAACAAAATTTTGTTGAATAAAGACAAAAAAGTAATCAAATTTTTTCTAATAATAGATATTGACCAAATTAAAATTCTTAACTCGATTTATATTCTCACCCTATTTTTTAGGCTGCCCACTCCTTAATGGTTAGCAAAAAGACAAAAAAAAAAAAAGAAGGTGGATATATATAGCTTAAAATGGTGTGAATTTATAAATTCCAAAAAAAAGACTTTCTTTTTCTCACAAAACTAAAGAGGTTGGAAAATTGAAAAAACTATATATTTTTGTGGTAGTTTAAATCGTATAAAGAGGTTGGAAAATTAAGTGTTCCAAAATTTAATCCGTCTGAACGGGTGGAAATATTTTAGTTTTTTGATCATTTTATTCTAAATGATCATAATTAAATTTTATTTCTAAAAGACAGATGATTAATCCTAAAAATATTTGATTCTACGACTTTCTTAGGGTTAATCAACGAGGGTTCTAAAATCAAAATTTAATTATGATCATTTAGAATAAAATGATAAAAACTAAAATATTTCCACCGGTTCAAAATTGAATTTTAACACTTAATTTTTCAACATCTTTATACCGTTTAAACTACCACAAAATATATAATTTTTAATTTTTTATTATTTCACCATCAATATTAGGCTCGTTTGATAGGTTTCGTTGAGTAGATTTCAAAAATATAAAATTTATTTTAAATAAATATGTCAAAAGAAATTTATTACCACTTAAAATTTTATAACAAAACATAAAATGAGAGAGAGAGAGAGAAGGGAGGGGGGCGGGGTAATCTGGGAAACTGGGGTGGGGTCCGGGGGGGTGGGGTGTCGGGGGGGCGATTAGCAATTTGCTTTTGAGGTATGGAGACGATGCTGAGTATCCTGCTTTACACCGTGTAGAACAGTCGATTCGATTGTTCATTTTGACACGGACAGCTCTGTTTCGAGTGTTTACAAATCTGAACTGTTCATCGTTGAATTAAAATTCGAGCCGTTGATTGTTGAGATAAACAATCGGATTGATCGCTCTACACATGTTTTATTGAGAGATGCTCGGAGCATCTCCATTCCCAATTTTGACTTAAAAGTTGGATCAAAACATCCGATTGAGATTATTTTAGCTGGATGATAAAAAAAAAAAAAGATTATTTTATCTGGTATATTAAATGGGAATCTTTAGATTCCAGAGAAATAATTTCACTTTTCGGTCAATCATGACTGCTGCTGGGAAATAAAGAATGGTTCTTTTTTTCTTTTTTTTGTTACAACGGAATTCAGAAGAATGGTTCCTTCGATTGGAACAGTGAATTGATATATATATTTTCAAACTCAAGTGTATAGATCAGCTTACGCGAATCTCGACTAATCCTACTTCTAATTAAACCTACTATGTGAAGGTTGGTTGTGTCATCCATGACCATGAGCCGCATTAGTACTACAGTCAATCTTAACACATCGGATTAGGTACTCCTTAAATAATCCCGCGAGGACAATCACTGTCCAGTGCAGTTGGTATGTCATCTATCCCCTAAGGGGGAGGTCTTGGGTTCGACTCCTGCTGGAGCAATACCCTTGGGTCCCAAGCTATGGATAGCTTCTGGACTCTGTGCTAATCCTAACATCCCCCACTAACCCCCGCTGATGTATGACGATTGAAAAAAAAATAAATAAATAATCCCGCGAGCGAATTTTCACCTCAATATTTTACAATCATGTTAGCTTAAACGGATAAGCAAAAGTTTAACGTTCTCTCATTTTGTCCACCTAAGTCTTAACTTGATTGGATGCATGCTTCAAAGTAATTATTCAGTGCTCCTCTGCTACGTGATGCCTCAACCCTTTTCACAGCCACACGTGTAGAATTCATTTACTTCATTTGTGGGTTCTACATGAATGTGAGATTGTGAAGAGAATCGGGGAGTTCCCCATAGTTTTTGTTTTGCTCCGAGCACGAGGGTAAAAGCAGTTCTGAAGAAAAGGAAAGGGTGCGGAGTTTTGGCAAGCCACAAAACACAGTTGGTACAAAAGCTTATTACCATGTGCTCAAGCTTCCCGCTTCCAACAGGTTTCGGAAAGGTAGAAAATAAATCGTCACTGTGCCAACAAATTTCGACGCGCCAACGAAATGACTGTCGGAGAGAAAAGTAGAAGATTTTGTTGAAACGTTCGAAACTTATGAAACAAGGAACGAGAACCTGATAGAAGCAGACAGCAGTAGGGCATCACAGACTGTTCAAGTGGGCTTTATATGCTTTTCCACAAGGGCTTGGAAAGGAAAATGAAACATGAGAGCTAAAAAAAGAAGACACAAGACACAAGAGAAGGGTTTCAAGGCAGAAACCAAGTTCCCAAGCCACATAAGCTAAGACTAAGGAAGTGTGATACTCCTACATATCAAATGCCAAGACATCCACCAAGTGATGATTAGAAGCAACATTCTGCTAGAAATACCTGGGAAATCCAGATTACAGAAATCTGCTTGGAGCTTGCTTGTACGGTCTGCGCTGCCATGGTTACACAACTTTCTATAGACATAGTTGTAAGTATAGCTTATAACTGAAAAGAATGTTGAAAATACGGCAGAAAGCAAGCAAACAGGAACCAAAGGCAAGGCATAGGTAGAAATTGATAACCTACTGTTGCCACAGAGATCAAGAAACCTCGTAAATAGTACTCGGAAATCAATAGCACATTGTGTGCAAACAAAACAAGCTCTATTTCATATAACCGAACCAATGTTTACAATGTCCAAACAAATGATTCTCCCGTGCATGCTAACAAAACATCTGGCATTTACAAGGAGCAAAACCATGCGTCATTTCCATTTACTGCACAAGAAGACAATTATCTGACCATGTTTGATGCAAATACAAGCTAAATCTCCACAGGCAGGGCTCGCGTACCGAGCCCTCTAGAACAATCCTGTGTCCATTCCACTCAGAACCAATCTTCAAGTAGGTGTATCCAATCTGGCTTAGTTCCGAACTAATTACAATGTTGTAACCACAATTCACAAGCAAACAGCGATCACTTCCCAGAAACCCACCATTTCGAATGGATCAAAACGAGTGTTATTTCAATCTTATAGTTTCATTTGGGAAAATTACATTTGGGTTCCTAATATGGGGATTAAGCTTAGCCAATTCCTTCCATTTAGCCCCTGTACCATGAACCCGTGAAGAGATGCTCCACAACGTCTCGCCAGGTTGGACGGTCGTTGTTGTCACCGGGGGAGCTGATTTGCCAACAACTTTTGATTTCATAAATGGATGCTTGTTGTTCTTTCCCATTCCATTAGCCACCAACCAACGGGACCCAGACTGCTGTTGAGTAGCGGAACCCCAAATCTTCTTTTTCCCCGGCTCGGGTTGCAAACCGGCAACATGAACTTCAGTGATTTTGTATTGAGGAATTCTTTCCTCTTCTACAATTTCCTCTTCTTTGGGAGCCTCTTTCATTTCTTCCTTTTTTACAAATTCAGCCTCATCATCCTCTTCATTATTCTCCCTCACCAATGGTACGGTGCTATATATTTTGGGTTTCGGAGGGACAAACACTCTCTCCACTTGAATAAGAGCAAGCATCGGTGTACCAACTGGTTCATAATTTCTTAAAGGATCGCGAAGTTGCACCATAAGCGCAACCGTAAAGTTGTTCCCCAACAAACCACACTTCCTACCTTTGCCCCGTTTTTTATCACCTTTTGACCTTCCACGAAACATATCTGTACTGGTGGCATGATGGGCTGCAAGAATTTTGGAAGTTCGCTCGCTAATTTGATCTTCATCGTCGATTTCACCAGAATCCAACCTCATCCATTCATCAAGTGTTAGCGATAAACCCATCAACCCATCAACATCGTCGCTACTTTCTTTAATATCCAACAGTTGCAATCCACCAGCTCCCTCCAAACCCAAGGACCCACCAATGTGTACCCTCTTCCCTTGAAGGGCCGAGATTTCGCCAACCGGTTGTGGGCTTATGTTTGAAGGTGCATCCTCATCTGACATTCCAGACTGTATTCTCAACCCCTCGATGGAGAGGGCTTCAATCTTATCCATTGCCAAAGGAGCAAGATCTTCCAGTGATACATATTCTGAGTCCATTTCCTTGCCAATTGAACTAGAGTCAACCTTTTTTGACCCGTGTCCAGATGATTTTCCTTTGACCCTCTTTTGCCCACCATCCATATTTAGTCCGGCCTCCAATTCATGCTGCAGCAGCACTTGCCTGCAAGAATAGAGAAAACAATTACCACCTGCATGGTTATTAGAATCGTAGGATTCACAATTGGACTTTTTGATTTGATTCAAGGTACAACCAATTCAATGGGAATCTTGCTGCTGAATCAGAATTAAGGGGATCTGGCACTCCAATTTATGATTCATTTGGACTTACTACATCCTTGCAGTTCAGTATGGCCTAGTTCCGTTTGTATTTTTTATTTGCATAATGTTAACGTGAAAACGATGTAGTTTTAAGTTTTAACCTTTTGATTGCGAAAAAAGTAAGAAACGGTTAATTATCAATTTTATCACATGATCTGCACATAAGTGGTACTGATATTAGTTGCATTTAAAATACTGTCCTTTCATGAGGTTATACATATGAAACCAAGAGAGTATCATAAAAAGTGAATCATAAAGCTAAGATTTGTGAACTATCTCATCAGAATGTCACGATTCAATTTGCGATTTGACAAGAATGACCACCTTTGCAAGTGGAGAGTGCTAGAGATAAGGAAATTATAGAGCTTCAAGCACTTACAACCAACAACTAAATTGAGAAACAAACCTTTCGGGTGCCTCCAGACTGGGTGCAGCTTCCCATGCTATTTGTTGCATTGTCTTCCCAGTAATATCTTCCAAAGGCATTAACTTATTTGCCTGCATGGAGAGCTTCTCAATTCCAACCGAAGCCAAGTGTTGTAATATCCCCATCACACCAGATCCCATCTCCGCAGGCACCACGACTGGACTAGAAACTTGCATAACCAAATTACCACCACTTTTAGCATTGCTGAAAAGTGTAGGATTCATAGACCGCAAAAATCCTCCATTTTTGGTCTGAATGAAAGGGCCCAAGCCTTCTCCAAGAGAAGGCAACTGGGGAGGCTCTTCAGGAGAAAGATCAATGGGACTCCCAAACCCACCAGAGCTATTTGACGGAGAATGTTGAAAAGACTTCTCATTTAAGCCCCACTCACGCATTAAAGCTTCAGTTTCCAAGTCTTCCAGCATTGAGGCCCTAGTTTTACTCCTCTCTTCCTGAGTTTCTAGTTTAAGCTTTTCAGAAAGCTTCTCGGAAAGCTTAAGCTTCACATCTGAAGCTTGAGCAAATGGATATGGATCCAAGTCCTCATTAAAGGTTTCCCATACAGACGTGGTTGGAGATTCATTACCGAGTTCAACCTCATCATCAATGCAAAAATCAAATAAGGAGGACCCTGCTGCTAGGCTATCCTTCTCGAATTGTCTCAACAGACGCTCTCTTGGCGACTCGGGCTCACTTTCAGAACTCAAGCCAAATGGACTATGCTCTATCCCAAGCATGTCCAAGAATTCACTAGCTACAGAGTTGGTAACATTGTCCAAACTGAGTGACTTGCCTATGCGACTTGCTTTATAGCTTGATTTATCTTCCGTGTAATTTTTTTTGATATCGGGAATTTGGAACTCACCGTCTGGGGTATCCACCCATGTTGCCACGCCTGACTCAACATGCAAGGCTGAATCAAGATCTTTCATGAGTAATTCTTTAAAGGTTGATTTATCTTCCTCGTAATCTTTTCCAATATCGGGAATTTGGAACTCACCTTCTGGGGTATCCACCCATGTTGCCACGTCTGAATCAACATGCAAGGCTAAATCGAGATCTTTCATGAGTAATTCTTTGGTGCATGAATCATTCTCTTTGGAAATTGAATCACCCACAACAAACTCGTCTCTGGGACAGTCGAATTCTTCAACCTGGGGATGAAGCTTGCTGTGCTCTTCAAGGGATGTCACCATATCTATGTCAATTTTTGGAAGGTCAGAAATTTCAATTTCAATATCATTACCAGCCTTTAAGATACCTTCCTCTGACTGTACCCGCTCCTTTGACGACAATTCTATCCCATGCTCCACAAAAGAAAACTCACCATCTTCGCGCTCGTTTTCAGCATTCTCCTTGCCAGCATCTGACAAGTAGGAGTTTGATTTGAGGGGCTCAAACGGTTCAGAAGAATCATCAACCTCAACTATAGGATTCAACTTCTCTTCATCAAATTTCTGATACAATATACTTACCGAATCAGAAAGTTCTGAACTTGATATTGGCAAAACCTCATGAAGATCCTTTATGTCTTCTACCGAACGAGATGAAGTATAAGACCTAATAGGAAGGCTTCCAGCACGCTGTGTTGTACTCTTATAACCACTTTGGTCAATTTTTGTCAGCGATTTGCCCATACTTGTGTTATTCCGCTTCAAACTAAAGACCTCCGGAGCATCCCTGTTAGAGGTAGGAGCGATAGAATTATTCCCAACTACCAAATAACCAAAACTGACATTCATACTTGCTCCTTTAGCCATGCCTGATAGCTTGAAACTCGTTGTCCACTTTCCAGAGCTCTTCTCCTCCTCTAGCTCCTCCAAAGTAAGAGGAAGCAACCTAGTGAGATCAACACGATGTTTTCCCAAATCAAGCTCAGGAGCACCAACTAATGCTGCATACAACAAGAAATGCTTTGCTTCATACTTTGCTGAATGGTGGGGTCCATTTCTACTGCCATAAACCGAGCATGTGAGTTCCAAGTGTTCTTCAACATCGGCTACTCCTTGAAAAACCCTAACAGGATGAGTCGCCAACCCACTGTCCCGCCTCTTCCAATGCACAGAGATACTAAGGTTGTCAAAATGAGATGGCAACCCTTCAATAGAATGGACTTCCAGTGAGAAACAGCAATTGAACCTACGATTTCTGACATGAGTTAAGGCCTTTAAGGCCTTCCAACTCCAAATGGACTTCTTATCCTTATTTAATGACTCTTCCTTAACATCCTTAAGCTTTGGTTTGGGTTCTGGCAGACGGGCTTTTCCGGCAGATTTTGATCGATTATTCAGGGTCGAAGACGAGGAGCTCTTTGAACGCGCTTTATCCAAGTATAGGGCTTTACTTATGGCTTCAATATCATGTAACAGCTTCCCATTACCGGAATCGTCACCAGTTTTCTTTCTAGAATCAACTCTCGACAACATTTTCTTGCAAAACCAAAAAACAAGGTAAAAAAATTTAAGCACCACAATCAGATTCCACACTGTTATGAATATGCAGAACCCCAGCACAGGATCTAGGCAGTACGAACGAAGAGAATAAAATAATCGAAGGCACAAGAACCACAATGTATCTAGTTCACCCATTTTGGGCTATCTCAACTTTTGACTGCGGTTGTTTTGCAAATGATGAATAATACAATATATGCAATGGTGTTGCCCAGCGCTATGGAAAAAAATGGATCATTTGTCTGGCTATTGTTCTCTTGTTCCCTCAGAGTTAGGAATTCGATTTTTCAAAAGATCAATTCTTTTGATTGCATGATGGACTTTATTTATAATCATGAGAATAAATCCTACTCCTTCTGGTCCTGGGGCTTCCATGCTTGAAAAAAAGAAAGAAACAAACCTGGGGCATATCGTTCAAATCATTGGAACGGTCCTACATGCAGTCTTTCTACCAGGCAAGATGCCTAATATTAGATGCCTAATATTTAAACGCTCTTTTAGTTACAGTTTGAGATATTGTCGGTCAACACGCAAAATTGACCTTAGGCAAAAAAACAAAACAAATGCACATGGCTAAGTGAACAATCCCATCAAGCTCAATACAACTTAGTACACAACCAATATCCCGAATATAAATCCAATCACTCCATGTTAACCAATGTTCTAAAAATTGCTAGGTGCCAGTCGGGCGGAAAAGGGGCTCTTCGCGCCTAGGCGGGGACTAGCCGACTAGTCGGCTGCCTAATCTAGGCGTTGGACCACCACCTAGTGTATAGGCAGGGACTAGTCCGCCTAGGCGGCTGACTTTTAGAACACTGATATTGTTAACTACTCAATTTCAATCATGTAGTACAAACATTTTATGGCGCATATCTCTATTGTAGTGAAATTACATAACCTAACTGACCTAAATATGTATGAACCTAAAGGCTAAAACCACCAATCAAACCCTAATAGGAGAAAACTTGACAGGTTTGGGGCTTACCTGGATTCAAATCTGTCGTGACGCAGATAAAGAAAACCGTCGATTACTTCATCGTTTCAGCCTCTGCAACAATTCCGTTTTGTCAATTTACTGCACATATATATACACACAACACAATCGTATGAGCGTTATATATAGCTGAATAGTACGAACAAGGTGAAGAAGAGACGGAGTCTTTCGGGCGACGATGCTTAGGCCGGGGATTTCTCCCCTGATTCTCTCTCTCTCTCTCTCTCTCTCTAAAACTCTCTTCCTATCTCTCCTCTCTATTTGGCTACACCATATGTCACATTCAAAGTTCAAACCAAAACTAGCGTAGAAAATATGGAGTGATAGTTACAGTGGAGCCCCTGTGTATTTGGAGAATAGTCTATTTATCACCCATACTATTGTTTGTTTGCGTAATTTACCAAGGATTCTCTGGTTCTTTCTGATATACCCTCGCCTACGTTTTCTTTTTCATTTTCCTTTATATCTGTTAATTAGGAGGGTATTTTTCACTTTCCAGAATAAGTAATACGGCTTGTTTCATTTGAAATGTTCAGGGTGACCAATTGAGCTAAATCTACTCCATAGAGATCTTTTTTTAGTTTGATTGTAGGAAGATTTGAGACCTTGCTTTGTTAGTATTTTTCCCGACTTAATTCTATGTATTCAAGAGATATGTTTTGGTGGCTTGGTTTGTATGTTCTTCTTTGTAAATGACTTTATTCAAAAAATAATAATAAATGAAGAACACGATTGCACTATATTGTGTAATTTTTTTGTTACCAAAAAAAGAAGTAAGTTAAGATTCATCAAATCAATGATTTTTATTGTATAACTATTCGACAAGCTTTTGAATTTTATCTAGTTATGCTTTTTTTTAGAGAGAAAAGGTAGGGTACCCTAACTTACGCATTGTCAACGATAATGATTAGTTTGGTGTATAAAGTTTGTTTTAACTTCCTCAGTCACACACGCAGCTTAATGATGATTTTATCCGGTGATTATGGCTAGTCAACACTATTGAAAGGGGTTAAATTCTTTAAACAGCTGGTGTAAACATTTGCTTCCATTATATTGCGCCCCGTCGCCATGTTCTATTAATTGGGATCACTTCTTTGTACCGTGGCGCGATGTCATTGATTTAACGGAAACAAATATTTACACCGACGGTGTAAATAATTTTTCCTCTTATTGAAAATGGGGAGAAGCGTAGAATTCAAAGGTGAAATGGCAGCTCAATAAAAGGAGGTGATAGTAGTAGTTTACAAACACTAGGGGAGATGGAGTAGTGAGATCAAAGATGTAGGATCTATTGAAACAACGCAGAAATATATGCTTTGTCTTGCGTAAGAAACGCTAATCAATTGGACGAGAAACGTGGGAGTCTTAGCTGTCCCATTTGGCACTGGAAAAACTGAAAATATACTTTGCTTGCCTGTAACACATGGTTAATGTACATGAAGTGTACTCATTCTCCAAAACAAACTCTTTGTATCGAAAATTTAATTAGTGCTCATGGAGCACCGTCACATAAGACCGCAGCCCGTGAATCCTATTTTTTAAATTTCGGGCCATCGATTATCGAGACGGGCGGTCTGGATGGTGCATAACACCGCCCCCCGGTTGCCCTACCTCCATTGTAAATTGATACAGTCTCAAGTCCCACATCAATGTAGAATCCGGAGCATCTAGAGCAGTGGCTAATTTTTCCTTTGCACCCAAGTCTCGCCTAGAAATTCCTTTTCCATTTCCATATAGTCAGATACGCTCCAAGGGCCAAAAATAAATTGCCTTTAAAAAAATGGGTGATTTTTGGGTTGTTGATTGAGAAACCAATGCGACAGACATTGGTATATCTATACACACAAGTGTATAAAACGGTCTAATATATTGAATCCCATGTAATGCGCGTAAAACTCACCATCAAATAACTCTAATCAGCATACATGTATGAATTTGTGTCTAAACATCTGCATCCCGATTGGCCAACTCTTTCTTTTTTGTTTTTGAAATTTGTCCATTTATGTTCCCCACCTACCATTTTTAAAATCTTTTGGGAGGATATTCCCTCCCCCGGGAATCACGAAAATCTTCTCAATTCAATCCTAAACAAAACGTCTCCCCATTTGGAGCGTGCATTGGGCTGTATTCTATCCCGATCTGCATCTTTTAGGCTCGGCATGGCCCATTATCATTCAAATTGACGCGCCGAGATTGTGGGTCAATCAAGTTCAGGCCGGCCCGTTTATTTCAGCATTAACAAATGTTCTTAGTTTGTCCTTGGCGGGTATTAATTATCAAAACACGTGCTTAGCCGTCATTTTCCCAAATATATTACGGACCATTTGTTGACCGGATTAGCTTCTCATGGATATAATATGAGGTAAATGATTTATTTGAGTAATTTACAGCAGAACGGATATGTATATGCTTAATTTTGTTTTGGGGTGGATACGAGTAAGTGAATATAGAATTAAAAGAGGACAATGACGCCGACGGCTTTGTTCGGTTTTTAACTTAGTTTTAGTTTTATTTTCAATCATTACCCTATATATTTCTCCAATCATTACCCTATATTTTCAATTATTAATTTCATTTCCCTCTCTATCTCTCTCCAATCATTACCCCTATTTTCAATCATTACTCTATTTCTCTCTCCACCTACTATCAAAACTAAACAAAACTAAACTTCCAACCAAACAGACATGTTTTTAAGAGGGCGGATATAATAACACTACCTCTCCCTCCATCCTTATTATATGCACACCTATGGCGGGCATAATGTACAGGGATATTATACCCGCGGTCTATGTCCGGGTGGCAAACGGCGGATATAACACTTCAGATATACTATTCGGGGAACATCATATTCGCCCCTTACATCCCGTTGGCAAACGAGCCGTTACTGTACTGATTATTTCTTGCTTGTATGGCCTAATATTTAGGACTTTTTGCGCGGTCTTTTGGATTGTTTTCGCTTACTCTTTACAAGATTCGGATCAAAGTTTTACATAATATTGCCCGTCTCAAGGAAAGGAATTGAAAAAGCTTAGAAACATATTTCTACCAAAGTTTAAAAAAGAAGTTAACACTATAAGACAACGAAAAAGATCTAAAAGTTTTTTTACCTTAAGAAAAATGTTTTTGCACGGCCCGAATGGGCATTACATTTCTGTAGTGCACCCAGAACCCTGGTTCCTTAAATTAAGTAGTAGTAGAAGTGTAGAACTATTTATTATCTACCTTATTGTTTTGTGTGATTACATTTTCATAGGATAAGAGTTATAAATGTGAGCTTCAAATTCTCGTTGGTTTTGTCAAGAAGAGGAAGGACCATATCCTCCTACCGTACGTTTAGCAGCAGCTACATAGATAGAAGATAAGTGGCAGAAGGCCATCCTTGAAAAGCGGGCACACAACCCCATCTAGAAGGCTCACAGAGTTCTCCCTCTCATGCCACAAATGAATTAATTTTTCTTTTAGGTCCCGTTCCGCAACTGAAAATAAGTCCTTATTTTTTAAGAAGGCAATTTTAAGCTCAAAAATCATGCGCTTACGTAAATAATTTTTCTATCACTATGGATCTTATTTAATAGATCTCATTGAGATATTTTATACGGTGCAAAAAAAATTGAAAAATTATATTTCATTTACATTATTTTTTTGTTTGAAAATATGAAATAAGCTGCTTATTTTTTAAGAAGGTTTCTGAAACGGGCTCAGAATTTTTCAAGCCTATCTTTTTTCATTTTCTACCTGTGAAAAATGGAGTGATAATTTGATTAATTGGATGCTCTGTTATTAATCCAATAGGGAACCAGAATGTAATGGATTGTGCAGACGTAACGATCAAATCATTGAACAAAACTATGTGGGGTGAAGTTCATATATTATATACTGTATATATATTTTTTATGATCGAGATGTCCGAGGTAGCTTAGTTGACTAATCCTTAGATGAGACTAGCACAACAACCCACCATCATGATACTCCCACTAAAATCATGGTTTGTTTACGGGGAAAATGAACCCTGCCAAATTGCACGCTTAGATTTGCCCTCATCACCGGGGCAACCCATGGATGGGTGGGCGAAATTCATATTTGAACAATGTGGCACACATCTCATTGGTAGCTTTCCAAGAGTATTCACAATGCTATAATCAAAAGTAAAAGTTTTAAAAGGTAACAATATTGGTGCAAAATATGACAATAATCAAATTTAATAGACCCTACATATTTTCAATCAAATACACCAATCATTATACAAAAATCTTCTATCTCTCTTCTCTTTTCCTCTCCCTCTTTCTTTTTGAACAATAGTTTTGGATAACCAAAACTAACAACTTTTCGACAATAACCAAATTTAATAGACCCTACATATTCTCAATCAAATACACCAATCATTATACAAAAATCTTCTATCTCTCTTCCCTTTTCCTCTCTGTCTTTCTTTTCGAACAATATTTTTGAAAAAGAAATATTTTAAAACAGTTTTTTTAAAATAGCTTTTTTTTTTTTTTAAAAAAAAAGTTTCAAAAACTATTTTCTATTTCTAGTAAATAGTTTTTATTAGTTTCAAAACTATTTTTAGAAAAGACTATTTTCTACTGTTCACAATTTTTAGTTTCTTGTATTTTGAAAAGATGTTGTGACAAATTTTGATTATCCAATTTTGATTATGTCATAGTAGACATCTACATTGCTAACCTTAGCAAGATCTTAAATGAATAATCAAAAGCTGATGTGACAATATTTAATTATCAATTTTTAATTATAACATTGTAGATACCCTAAACTGTTTTCCTTTTTCAATTTCCATCGGATGGGTAGTGTTTTCTCAAGGATATACACCTCTTCAGTCCCAACAAATCATACTTTCAGATTTTTAACGGAAATAATATACATATATGGGAATTCATTATTTCGGTTTAATCAGTATAAATGATAAAAGGGAAATACGTATATATCTTGTGATTGTGACCGTAGATCTTTCTTGTGATTGTGACTGTAGATCTTGCGATTGATGTTTTGTGCCCCGTTGGTTCTCTGTCGGTCGGTACCCATAGTCGGCCGATCTTGCGATTGATGTTTTATGGGAATCGAATCATATTCTGTGGCTGAGTGTGGTTATACATGTGCATGTGAGTATAAAGGAGGCGCCAAGTACATTATGGTACTTTAAAACCCGCATATCTTTTTAGATGATTTTGGAAACTTTGTCCATAATAATCGTTTTTGATTGGGGAGCAAGATTCCACAAACTTATTAAAATAAATTATTTGGTTATCCAATTGTAGCGCATGGAAATCGAACACAAACAAATCAAAATCAGATCATGGCAGCAAGATGAATAAAAATATTCTAGAATAGAAAAGTTAAAAAGACGATTCTAGATGACCATAATATCTAGGCGTTAATCATTGACTTGCCTCCCAAAATCTGCAAATTATTAGTTGATCTTTTAGCACTGTCACGTGATGCTCTAGAAACTTTTTTCACTATGTACTAACGTGGGTTTCATCACTAATTATCTGATTTCTACATCAAATGTGTGGTGGAAAATAATGGTGCTCCAGGAGCGTCGAATAATCACCCCAGAACCTTTGCCCACGGCACATTTCCTTGCTAGGTCAATACAACTGGATACAGTGGTATGTGGTCTCGCAAATTTAAGTATTAATTGATCACACATATTTTGGAGCGCCACGTGATTATGTCACATGAATAAGGATCTCTTTGGACAAATTCTGTAAGAGATTTTTGGCACAGTTGTTTCGTTGTTTTCTCTTAGCCCTTGTTCGGTTATGGATTTTGAGTAGTGTTTTTGAATAAAGGTAGAGAGAAAAATGAGATTAATAATTGTGGAGAGAGGTAAAAAGTAGAGAGAGATAGAGTGAAAAATGAAAGTAATGATTGAAAAGTTAGAGAGAGAAAAAGTAGAAAAGTTACTTTTTTCAAAATTTTGGGTTTGGAATTCCAAACCGAACAAAACCGAGTCAGAGTAAAAATTTATAGTTTATATTTTTCTTCTCGACAAAAGGCATTAAAAATGCATAAAAATATAGACCAAAGTTTGTAAAGAATTATACTCCTCAGACAACAAAAAGACCGTTAAAAAAATCCCCTACAAATTTTGTCCAAAAAGACCCTAAACACGTGGAGTATAATTTTCCTAATAATCTCTCTCTCTTTTAAACATCACGCGGATTCACACTGCGCTTGCGCTTGACAGCTCAAAACTCCAGAAAATTGTATATAATCAATTAAATAGTATTATTAAGGATACGTTTTCGAAAGGGAAATAAGTATTTATTTTTTAAAAAGATAATTTTAAATTCAAAAATTATGTGTTTACGTAAATAATTTTCTATCAATATAAATCTTGTTTGATAAATCTTATTGAGATCTTTTATACGGTGCAAAAAAAAAATAAAAAATTATTTTTTATTTACATTATTTTTGAGTTTAAAAATATGAAATAGGTACTTATTTTTTAAAAAAATGCTAAGTGTAAAGAAAATGAGCAAAAAAAAGACCATTAAAGAATACATGAACGGTTCGGATTTATAAATCTGAATCGTTTATGTACACTTTAATAGATTTTTTTTTTGGTCCCTGCGCAATCCATTCTTGAAGGAGGTGTCGTGGAACGCTAAACAAAAACCCACGTATATATTCGAAGCGTCGCGCCATCACCTCCCTTACCGGTTCAACTCTCAATCCATCGAATTTCTCTAGAATCGTGCACAGGTCAAGAACATGTCGAGTGACGAAGAGATAATGGGTGATTTCAACGGGACCTTGCATGACGACGTGAAAAATATCCTTAAAGACCGATCTAAGGTGTGACAAATTCCGAATTGCAGGGTTTAGTTTTTCTGTGTTCTGTTTGGAAGTTTGAATTTTTGGCTGTTTTGACAAGTTTTTGGGTTTGGGTTGTCTTTGATTTTCGCAGAAAGTGGCTCAAACGAAAGAGATGTTGTCGAAACAAGCGGTTAAGATCGCCAAACGGGCCGAAGAACATGAACAATTCATCGAAAAGGTTTGTTACCTATAAAACCGTATGCATTTCCTATATGTTTCTGTCTTTAAGCGGAGAGGACTTGTAGGCTATTAGTTTTCTTTGTCCAAAAACAGCTTTAAAAACTGATTTAAAACTGATTTTGAGAAGAATTAATCTTGATGCTCTTAGCTTTATGGTATTTCTCGAAGTATAGACGGTATATGCTTGAGCAGTGGCGGATATCAGGGCCCCTGATTACATGTATTTCTACTTTCATAACAAAAAAAATGGAATCCACAATATGTATTGCTACTGGCTAGTTATGAGAAGAGACGAGATTTTGTGTATATACTTAACTGCCATTTAGTATGGTTAACTGTACCTACAACCCAAAAATGGTTTATAACTTGAAATTTTAGGGGTTTTTCTTCCAATACACATAGAAGCTTTATGAACTTTTTTTTCCTCAAGAGACTTGCAGGGGCCGATCTTATAAAACATTTCCAAATTAACCTCAAAAACTGTGCAGGGGCCTGCCACCCCCTTGTGTCTGCCCCTGTGCTTGATCAGATTGGGTGGCTGTTGTATATCATGGTTCCATTTATTTCCTCAGTAATGAAATTGGAATGAAAAATGGTCTATTGTATTGATGTTGTTTACAGGTGACTCATTTCTGTGGTGTTCTGGGTTTCGGAGCATTTTGCTTTCTTTTGGGTGCAAGTGAGTATAATCCCCTTTTTGATAGAATCAGTTAGTTAAGATTCTATTATGAGTTCTTGCTTACAGGTGGTTTATTTGTTGCTTGGTTAATTTGATCACTCAGGACCGCAAGATATTCCCTACACATACTGTTTATTCTACGTCATCTTCGTTCCTCTTCGGTGGATTTACTACCGGTATAAGAAATGGCATTATTTTCTTTTGGTAAGCTCTACCACATCTTCATATGAACATATATATGACTAAGGTGTATAGCAGTACAACAAATTTTCATTTTTGGCGGATTTTTATATCATGAGCAGCATTTGAGTTTCTTGTAACTCTTTTCAGATGAGCATGCAGTACTAGCAAAGATGAAATCGAAGTAGTGAAACGCGTAAATGATCCGAAAAAGTTGTTCAATAGGGCTAGCAATATTTCTAACTGAAAGTTTAGTTAGTGAGCATATTTGTAGGCAAAAAACTAGATTCATTGCTTCCAATATATCCAAGTGCATGTGTGCTCCACAGGAATGAAAACATCAATCTTTCGTTTTGCAGGACTTTTGCTACTATGCCAATGCTATCTTTTTGGTCATGCTACTGTTTTATCCGAGAAATGAAAAGCTTTTCATGGTTTGTTTCTCATTTGCCGAGGTAAGAAATGCTTCCTGGTTATATTTGGGCCATCTCAATTGCTTTACATATTACCCTCTTAATACTTAATGCTGGTTTTGAATATGGCTGCAGGGGCCATTAGCATGGGCTTTGATTGTTTGGCGCTGTAGCTTAGTTTTTAATTCTGCTGACAAACTTGTAAGCGTCCTTATCCATCTTTTGCCCGGTGAGTTGATCCTCTCTTTTTGCTTGATGTTAGGCTGCCAATTACATCTCATATTCTTACTGAGAAAAGTTTGTTGTTTCTGCCGATGGAAAAACATTGTTTACCAACTTAACATGCACTTTACCTGTTGCAGATTTGCTCAATTAATGGAGTAATTGCAAGCACTAGTTTAGTACTGCTGTTCAGTTATCAGGACTCAGTTTTTTTTCATTCAATCCATTGTATAGAACTGTTCTTGCATTTACAAATGCTAATTTGATGAGAGGGTAAAATTTATGTGTTCTCTTGCTTAATTCTGTAACTTACAAAATGGTGTAGACTAGGGTTGGCCATCGTAACTTTTTACTTAAGACTTTCGGTGCCTATAGGCCCTTGTGGATTTAGGAAGGCAGAATAAATCTCTTCATCAACGCAAACATGAGATTACAATCATTCTGCGGAAAAGAGTGCAAAATTGGATGCTTTTGAATGGTAAAGGTCAAAGAATCAATGTGTGGGGCTCACTGTAATAGCTAAATATAGTTTTTAAATTTGTATACATCCCTCTATCGCAGTTTCCTCACTGAAATTAGGCTTTGAACTCGTACTCGTATAACATAGGCTAATATCAGTTGAAAACAGGGACCTTCAACTCCTAATTCTGATTTGGTTGGCTTAAACTCTTTTGCTTTTGACCAGAAAAGAATCTTCAGCAGCTAATTATCTACCTAATCACAGTGATTTTCCTGTCTAACTTACTGAATACATCCAATTTGTTTCTGAATTCTGCTGAATTTTTTCTGCATGGCATTCATACTCTAGTAACCATATCCAATCAGTTATCAACTGAAAATAACACAGAGGTGTTTTTTTTTCCTTTAGGGATTGTTTTCTTCACAATTCGATGGTGGGATCCGGTATTCTTCGAAGCCATGCATCCTGAAGGAACTGCTCCAAGAGCTTCATGGCCTTATGTAGAGAGTAAATCATACCTGTGGACATGGCTATTTCTAGTACCCTTGGCTGCTTACAGCCTCTGGCAGCTTCTATATTTCCTCATAGTAGATGTCCTGCGTCGCCAAAGGATGTTAAGAGATCCCGAAGTCATGACTTCTTACAGGTTTCTAATTTCTCTTGTTGATATATATCATAGAATGTATACTCCATCCATCCCCTTTTGGAAGTACATTTTGGGACTTTAAGTTAATTTATGTTCCACTTAAAAGTGAGTTTTGATTTCTTGTATTGCCCCCCAAATCTCGAGTTTTAAAACTACTTTTATCGAATTTTTGAGGTTAGTTTTGCAAACCTACACACTTTTTCTTTGGAATTTTTTGGGACTAATATTTGGGGACATTCAAAAACAGAACCCAGTACTAGCAATAAGGGACCGAGGGAGTAAACCATTTCCTTTGGCTGTTGGCATTGATTCTTTTGCTGATTGAATTGTCTATTTGTATGGTTGTTGGAAAATTTCTTGTGCACTAGGGAACTGTCAAAAAAAGCGCAGAAAGCTAATAACATGTGGTGGAGATTAAGTGGTTTGCTCGGGGAACAGAATCGTCTTTTCATGTTTATTCTGCTTCAAGCATTGTTCACTGTAGCAACCATGGCACTTACAGTCCCCATATTCCTTTCGTATCGATTACACATGATTTTCCAAATACTCAAGGTCTCTGCAACGATATGGTACGGAGGAAGCTTTTTACTTGAAGTGATGCCAAAGCAGGTGATCCTTAAGGAGAAGAGAAAAACAGAAACTCAGCCTGGACAAACCCGGCAAGATCATTCCTCAGTTGTGCAAGAAGTTCAATGAACACGATCAATTCTACCAAGAGGCATGAATCTCACTAGTTGTACACGGATAGACTTTTGGTAGTTTGATTTGTATGCAATCGGACAAAACCTTGATATGGAGTGTTGGTTGTTCAAACCTTGTTATGGAGTGTTGGTTGTTTAGGGTCTTGTAGTTTGAGTGATAGATTTGGTAAGTGGAACTGTATTATTTTCACATTCAACATGTTTTTGAACTCACACTGGATGTTGGGAAACTGGGAATTCGCATTTCGATTCAGATAGTAACGATGGACAATTGGAGGATTGGATGTTTTGGAGCTGATAAGGGTTATGCTTAAGTTATTTGCATGAAATGGATCTTGGTTTATGCTCAAAGATGGATCTGGGCAGTTTAATTGCTTCACTTTGGGAACTGCTCAACTGGTGTGACTGTAATCAATTATCACTGGACTACATCTTTATATAAACAAATTATCCAAGAGACGCTGACCGATTATCCAATGGAGCAAAAATCCAAATTAGCTCCATGATAATTCATTTATCCACAGAATTCATCTTCACCGGACTAATTGGTTTTATGCTCAATTGTCTGTATTTGATTGTAATACACATAGTTGTATGAATCCTATATAGAACAGATCCTGCAGAAGACTTTGCGACGCTGACCATATTCTTGTAGTTACCTCATAAAGTTTTATCATTGGAATAGCTTTCTCATCTAAGAGCATGACTGCTAGTTTCACCTTCTGTGCATCTTCAATTTGATCATACTCAAAAAATTGTTCACACTTACAGATCCATCCCGGTGGATCCTCACCAGTGAAATGGGAAAAATCGATCTTGGTATACCTGGTTTGGACAGAATTAGAGTTCAGGAGGGGTGATTTTTGTTCAGCGTTGGATGATTCTACCAATTCGACTTTGGGAGGTACGTTTTTGGAAGCGATTTGACCGCATTTCAGGCTCAGGGATGTGATCAGTTCCTTGAGTTGATTGATAGAGTTCGCCCGGAGCTCGTCCTTCTCCTTGAGCTGACGAGTTGATTCCTCAGTCCTTTTTCTGTTCTTGAGCTCGTGTTTCCGCCATAGCTGTGTCCGAGGATGGATAGCTCTAGTACCAGTGATAAGGGATGGATGAATTACAAAGAAACTGGAAGAGAGAAGAAGAAGATGGCGATGAATCTTATTGGTAGAGGAGGGAAACAGTTACGTTCAGGGAACGTTTGGTTCCAATTCCATTGATTACCAAAGCATGCTCTCTCTCTCTCTCTCTCTCTCTCTCTCTCTCTCTCTCTCTCTCTCTCTCTTTATACACCAACCTCAGCTAACAGACTAGAACAAACTAACTCAACTAATCTAGCTAACTAATCATCCAATAGCGGAAACTGGTGGTCCCTGGATTCAAGTTGTTCTTCCTCCTTCACTGGGACCTGTCGGGGCTAATGACCTCTATTCGATATCAGAAGCAGATATTGAAGCTCCAAGCTCAGAAGAAGCTATTTATTAAGGACTTCGGCTTTCTATTTTGCCTCACTTCCATGTCCTAGTTGAGCATACCCCGAAAACTAATGCCATTTTGCCTCACTTCCATGTCCTAGTTGAGCATACCCCGAAAAAGCACTCCAGAAATCACGTCTGGTTCACATTGCATCGAGCAGTTTAGGGGCATTCTTTAGTAGACTGCATTTGACATATACAAACCAAGCGCAACTGGAACAAAGGGATCTGAATTGATCCCAGATATGACGCAAAACCATGAACTTGTCATTCCAAACTTTGGTGATTGACGTAGATTGAGAGGAAAATCTTGAATTTCTGTATTGTATTATATTCCAAATATTGGAGGACCAGAGGGGTGTTTCTTCTCCCAAACTATTTACTCTTAATTTTATTTATGCTAAGTTTCAGTTTAGCCAAAAACAAGTGTCACGATGAAAAGATGAACCATCAGGTTTTTCATGTTAAAAGACTCTTGGCCTAGTGGTCAACCTATTGAGCAAATGAGAAGTAGCCGAGTTCTTGATATTCGTCAATACCTGCTACATACTGATTTCCAACTATTCCATCTCTCAGAATAATGGGAAATATATCAGTTTAAATTCCAGAAGGTAGCAATTTAATCTTCTCCTCCGATACTTTCAGCTTCTTATGTTTTACGACAATAATATCATGTCCAAATGAGATAGCACAATATATATGTCCACGTATTGAATACCTTTGTTCCAAATTATGAGCAGTTTGAAATTAGGACACTGTCTCTTTAAACCAACTTCCTCCTTTAAACCTATAGCAAATATCTTCTCTAAGTGGAGTTACTGATACTTTTCCTAAATTGTCTCCAACAACAATCTTCTAAGCAAGCATATGTGACATCAAAATGTAGAGTGCATTGTTATTGTTGATGCAAAAACAGATGCCAATGTAAAATCCAAGCGATAAACCTTAAATACATAGTCTAGTGTTCCAGTTGCATAACAGAGAACTAGGGATGTGATGGAGGAAATCAAAGAGATAAAGTTGGCAAAATGACTCGAAAACCTACTCTAACATAAGGTGATATAAATTAAATGGCCCTGCTAAGGATTGATTCAAAAATTCATCAACAGAAATGTAAACATGGTCTTTCGAATTACATTATCCTAAATTATTTTCTTTTGCATATCTCACATGTTGAAGGTTTGCACAATGTCAAAACATATCAGGTTAGTTGGACCTGGTAATGACAGGTTTGAGATTCTCTTGGAATACAATCCAAAATGCAGACAGTGTTCCAGAAGGGCGCAAGAGGTTCCTCATCGACTGATCACAAGGGATGTGATCCTCACCAGTGAAATGGGAAAAATCGATCTTGGTATACCTGGTTTGGACAGAATTAGAGTTCAGGAGGGGTGATTCTTGTTCAGCGTTGGATGATTCTACCAATTCGACTTCAGGAGGTACATTTTTGGAAGCTATTTGACCGCGTTTCAGGCTCAGGGATGTGAAATGGGGTGATTTTTGTGCAGCATTGGATGATTCTACCAATTTGACTTCGGGAGATACGTTTTTGGAAGCGATTTGACTGCATTTCAGGCTCAGGGATGTGGTCATCTTGGCCATGTCACGATCACAGTACTCTGATCATTTCTCATATGCTGATGCATTGCTCCTAGCCTTGTATATATACTTTGTCATCTCATCATATGCAGCCTTGCGCTGATTTTTTAGATGGTATACACGTGCCAGCCCCTGATGTGCTCGTGTATGCTTGATATTGAGAGCATTCATGTAGCGGTCAGCAGCAAGATCCAGCTTCTCACAGTCTACGCACACGCTCCCGAAATTGTTTAATGCCTGCAAGAGAGCAGTGTAAATCAAATCCACTCAACCAAAAAGAGTTTGAACTATCTAAACCAAAACAGATGATTTTTCTCTTTATAGAATTTAGCTTTGTTTTGGTCAAAATTTTATACTTCTCTGAATCATCTTCACGATTGGAATCCTAATAAGGGTAAGAGGTTTGACCAAAAGCTCAAAAAAGTTCATTAGAAGACCAAACTACGCCAAAAGCCAACTTTCTTTGCTTATTTTTCCTTTTTCTGAATTATTTTCAGAATCGGTTAAGTTTATTTACATTTTTGACACATCTCGTCTAGACAAATAAAAAATAGAAAGTTTTGTACCGGAAGATTGGAAATAAGCAAAGTACCCAAAAGAAAGAAAAAAAAAAAGAGTTAAGAAAGTCCAAATTTTAATCACAGTATAGAAAGTGAACATGCTTTATATTCTTTTGTACAAGTATGCCGGAGAGAATACATACTTGTCCTTTTCTAAGGCCATCTAAGAGCTTCTTCAAGAAGTTGGATAACGAACAATGACGACTCCGTATCAAGATTTGAATCAGCTAAAGCATATGCCTTTAGGAAAAATGCTTCAAAGGATCTCTGGATAGAAATGGAATGCTTCTTCGTGATGGCCTGTGTCATATAACAACCGTCCTTCATAGACAAACCTTTCTTGCTCAGAGGTAGAATGATTTGAGTGAGGTGCAAGCTACGCATTGCAGCTTTTTGACAGTTCAACCTGTAACGATGAAATACATCAAGCTCATATAGAACACAAAATATCTACTACTTACGGAGACCATGAAAGTCTTTCCTCTTTTGCATCTTACAAGTGTACCACAAAATTTTCAGCACTTCAGATAACTGGGAGGCCCTATGTTATGTGGATCCTTCTAAACGTACAGAATAACCGCGTTGGACACTCGGTAATCCAACAAGAGTATGAGATACGTGTCTGACATGTTTAGTTGGACATTAACCAAGCAAACATATTTGTAATTGGATTTCACCATGAACCAGGCATAGGACTCCTATGACATAAACGAAATGCCCTAAGGTAACTTCTAAACACCATTAAACCAATTAAATAAAAGAAATATACAAATAAAACTCAAATATTTTGGCATGTTTTCATGTCCTTGAGATATAAATGAGATAAATCTGACGGACCGATGCTTAGATCTACGCCCGCACCGGGCACACATGATGTAACAAGTGGAAGCGGATGTCCTGAAAATTTCATAATGATGGACATTACGCAACTACCCTGACCCTAATCTGAAGTGGAAATGCCCGCAATTGTGTCTGGTCACAGTGCCAAGGAGAAAGTTGACTAAAAAGTCCACATTTATACGAAATCTTGACAGGGTAGAAATTCTATGGGAAAATAGCTGGGAGTTGACCTTCATTATGGTTTATGCTCTTGTTTCAAACTTAAAGGCACCATATTACACTTGGATTGCACTACCATAAAAGAAACTTCTAATCTGAATTTTGGCAATGACAATGTGCTACTTTTGATCATGTATTTAGCAAGTTCCACTGTGTTTCAGGTACTCACAATATCTCAATCTTAATTCCACTTGCTGAAGGTATATCTTGAAAATGGAAATCATGATATGATACCAGGGACTTTACTCTTCTGCTTCTCCCTTAGGACACTTGAAAGGGTTAATCTTTCCATGTCATTAATTCTTTATGGCAGAGTCCATGTGTTTCATGCATGAGTGTCTAGAAACCTGCCTCGTTAAATTCTCTTGAGAAGCTGATGACTACACATAACACAGAACACAAAGGCAGATACAGGTTCTTTGTAGGTGAGCCATCAGTGGCATTGATCACAATCAATAGCAATTTCTTGTAATTTAAACCCCATCTGAACCAAAGAAAGAAAGAAAGTAAACCAACCAAAAAATAAAAAATACAAGTTCATAACTGTCGGCGCAGTTCATAATTGGCTCTTTTCTACCACAAATGAATATCATTGATGCTTCACTTGTAGCAGTAAGGATCATAGTTCTACATCATTAGTTGATAATCTCCCCAAAAGTCCAAATTTAAATGGAGTGGCTTTAAAACATGCACTGTAGTGATCCCAATTCTTGCTGAAACATAAATTGAGAGAGAATCATATGGCATCAAAAGTTTCTCTTAAGCTAAAGCATCCCACTGAAAAAATATCCAAGAGCAGAAAGAATATGCTTGTCCCAGAACCACTTGGAGTTGAAAACATAAATGAAGAATTAAGTTGTGTAACGCATCACAAATTTGAGCTAGCCATACTTATCGTAATAGGAGGAGATACTGACAGAGGTGTACGAGGCTTTTCCCTGGATCTTTTGCTAACACGTGGTGCACAACAGCTAGAGAACCAATATCATCAACGCAGGACCATCAATCATAAAGCTGCATCCAGCAATCAGCTTGACTCCACTGCTAAACATGGTGGCGGAGGAGCTCTACCAAGTGGTCCCCATGCAACTTTCCATGGAACATCATGTAATTAGGCTCAAAGGTCAGAATTGCCCAGACATCTATCAAGGCACGTTAATAATCCCCCGTTGAAATAGAAAACCAAGCACATAGTTCAAGACAGTCAGGAGAGACCCTATAACCAACTTTTCTGTTGATCTCTTGGATGGCAGCATCAACATTACTTTCCTCCATCATCAAAACAGCCCTACGCTTATACGGATAAGGAAGAGTGGGGTCCAATTCAGTTGCCGTATCCAAGTCCATCATCTTCTCTTTCCCACTACAGTATAGAGATCGCTCTTGATACATCCATCCGGCTGGTGAATAATCAGAAACGAGTGAGTTCATCATTTTGTAAGCTTCATATTTATGACCACGCTCATACTTAGTCCTTGTAACCCCTACTAATGAATAAACATGACCGGCCTCAACTGCTTCTTCAAACCACTTTTTGGGCATCCCTGTATTCCTGCCTTTCAAGCATTACACAACCCAATTGGTGAAATGCAAGTTGTTTTTGCTAGCTTTCAGACACACACTCTCCCAACCTCTCAAATAGCATAACAGTCATATTTGATTGCATATCATTGTCCAAAGCAATTTGGCTTAAAAAGTAGTACAATGAAAATGAAGCATGCCAAGCTAATCTTTCCCTAGCCTCTTCACTACAAAAGAATCTCGTCACATTTGGGTTGTGTACTGAACTCGTCAAAAAAAGGATGAGACATTTCGATCCTTTCACATTTAGCGTACATGTCAACCAATGCACTGCCCACGTACGCATCACCAGAGATCCCACTTCTGATAGAAAAACTATGACTTGCCTTCCCGTGCATCAATGCTGCAGTGTGGTAAAATACAAGGGATTCTTACTGAATTTGGCTTTACCCCAGCAATCTGCATCTCTCTGAATAGGTCCAAAAGCCTCCATGTCTTTGCCATTTTGACAACAAGGAGCGATCACTGACGTACAAGACACGACATTCAAATCTATCCCTTTGTCCTTGAATTGCCTAAATACCATCAGTGCCTCGTCGACAAAGCCTTTTCTCCAAAGCACTAGTGTACTACAAGCGCCTATATGTAACGTGTCCACTTCATCAAACACTTAGGGCATCTGTGAACTACCACCGCACTTCCCATACATATCAATAAGGGCACTAAAAATGCATTTGTCCGATTTCATTCCCATCTTGATCACAAACCCATGGATTTGACTGCCCAAAAGACCTCTTTTGCCTCATTTCCATGTCCAAGTTGAGCGCACTCCGAAAACTAAAGCACTCCAAGACACCACGTCTGGTTCGAACATTACATCGAGCAGTTTATGGGGCATCCTTTAATAGACTGCATTCGACATATATATAAACCAAGGACGACCGGACAAAGGGATCTGAATCGATCCCGGATACCGACGCAAAGCCATGAACCTGTCATCCAAGCATTGACGTTGGAGGATAAAGGCATCGGAGGAAAGGCCTCGATAAAGCATTCGTGAAAATAAAATAAACTGAGGACTTGTATTGTGAAGAGTAAAATCTTGAGAAACAAAAAAAAACTATCAAGTATTGATAAATGTTCCGTTGAAAACCGTAATCGCGAGTTCCGTGTTGGCCTGAGTGCGATGTGTATTGTGAAGAAATCGTGTTCAGGAAATACGCTTTATGGAAGAATAAAACAAGTCCGGGAAATAAGTAAGCAAGCGGGCTTGAGAAACGCGAGCTCGGTTGTAAACGCACTTCTCATCTTCTACCTGCGAAGTATTAAGAGGAAGGCTCCTACCCTTTTTTTTTTGGCAATTTTCAACCTTGTTTTGGAATTAATTTGATGATCCAATTCGTTCTTATTGTATAACTTATCGATTATAATGTTTACAAAAAGTATGGGTTCAATCAAGTACCAAATGGTTATTAATCGGAGAAGAAAAATCCCGGGAAAAAATGAAAAAAAGTTTGCTGCGTACACTTGATTACAACCCTTATAAAAGAAAATGCTTCTCCTCCGTTTTTTTGTAAATTTTGACCTTATTTTGGAATTAGTTTTACGATTTGATTTGTTCACATTTGTAGAATTTGTCAATTAAAATAAATTCGTTAGCTTTCAAGTCAATCAGATACTTCTTGGTATCTAATCGGAGAAGATATACGTCGAAAAAAGTTAGAAACAAATGAGCCGGAAACACTTGATTACAACCTTAAAAGACTTTTTTCCTCCCGCCTTCGTCCATTATAACATCGTCGCCTGTCCAAGTCGACCTTGTCGCCGTTCCGACCACAGAGTCAGCCGGCAGAGGTGTGTTCGCGACTCGGGCGATCGGAGCTGGTGAACTCATACACTTGGCCACACCCATCGTCTCTTTCTCTCTCTACAACAACGGGTGCATGTTTGCTATTCGTGGCTCAGAAGACTCAGAAACAGAACCCCTTCTCCAGCCAAGAATGTGAGGAACAATCTAAGGTACAATGAGTGGTTGTTGCGTCTAATTCAATTTCTATTGGCGCACATTCTATAATTTGCTTTTTGGGTTTTGATTATATATGGCTTACGGCATTAGAAATCGATGCAAGGTATATGCCTCCCATGTGTTTGACATTTGGCTTCCGAAGAAGTCCTTTTCCGGCCTATGGTTTTTGTGAAGTCTTTTGATTCAATATTGTTACTTAGAAAAGCATTGAAAGATGTGTTGGACAGATGTGGATAGCACAAGATGCCTCTTATAAACTTGAACTCCATTTCTAAATTCACGGCTTTTGCAGTTGGTTGTGCATGGCAAGGCTTCTAATAGAACCTCGTATTCGAAATGTGAGGTTAGACCAATCTTTATGTCGTATAAATCTACCAGACTCATTGTAGACTTAGCTCTTTTTAGCTTCAGATCATTTATTGGTTGCTTGTAATGGTTTCGAGTATTGCAATGCTTGAGAAAGACATTTCACTACAGAGAGGAAGAAGATGGCTTCACTTTGACAGGGTTGGCAACAAGCCTAGTTAAACAAAGTAGCGGGTTATTAACATAATTTTGGGACTTTGCATGGGCGCAGGGTAGGTTGCAGTTGCACATGAGTCAGGGTGTTGGATAGCATTTAGTCTGAATACCTGGTGCAAGAGTCTGTTTTTCTGAAAATGGGAGATTTTATTTCTCTAGGTGTTGGTTCAATTCTGTTGATTATTTCTAGCTTTGGCTCTCTAACTATTACTTAATTACTTGGTTCGAGTCCTCTACGTACACCACAGGCTTCTTACAAGTATGCCATAGCAAGAGAGAAGTGGACTGTATTTTCCTATCTAAACGTACGGAAGAGGAAGGCTAGTGGTCCTTGCAAGGGCCACCCTGTTAGAATTTTGGGGGTGGGTAGCAGGGCCGGCCCTAGGGCAAGGCCCAAGAGGCCGCCGCCTTGGGCATCCAAATTTCGGCCCAAATTAGGGGCACCCTTCTTAAATAAGTATATATTGGCTCAGTGGTAAGCTGATATGATACTATGGGGAATGGCTGAGTTCGAATCCTGCACCATACTTTCTGTTTAAGTGTTTTTTTGCCGAAAAAGAACTATTGCACACAATTGTATGTGCTAAGTTTCGAACCTAGTCTAGAGAGATACCTATCAACCACTTTGGCTGCCTGATTTTACATGCTCAAAGAAGATTAAAGTGCTAATATAAAGAATGTTTATATCACTGTTGTTTGATACTACAAATATATAGGGCACCACCCTCCGATTTCGCCTAGGGCATCCAAATTCCTTGGGCCGGCCTGGGTAGTTTCTTTGCCTTGGAGGATTAAGAAGCCTGGAAATTTGTAGAGGCCATGGGCAACACTTGCCCCTTGGCCCCTGATCCTTTGGAGTCTAGTTTTAGAGGTAAAAGAATAATGTGCTGAAGCATGGTCATGAAAATACCAACTGTTTGGAAGTTATGGAATGGTATTTAGTGAAGAAACTTTGGTTTTCCTATGTCGAAGTAGTTTTAACGCTAATAGTCAGATGAAAATGATGATTTCTGCCTAATTAGAATGCAGACTTCCATGGCTATGTGGTTGATGGGTTTGGTTCAGAGATCTGGTGATTAAAATTCTTGGGCGGTGGTTGGCTGGTTACCATAACTAACCAACCAATCACAATTCTCAAGCCACTATACATTACAGAGCTTCTAGATTACCTATTTTCCTTTTCCAAATCATTTTTTTGAATTAATTCCTGTGCTGAATTGGATGGTACTTCTCCATGAGATTAGTACTGTCCAGACTGGAACTTTTCCGGAAGTAGCGCGCAATAAAAGATTGTTCATCTGCAGCAATGTTACTTGGCCGATGAATTCCGGGAGACTGACTTACTTGACAAAAGACTGTTGAGTTGGGCTTGCAATCATTTTCTACTGACCTCGTGTTAGTTGTTTGGCTGGAAGCTGAAAGCTTGAAACCCGTACGATAATGGGAACCTCGCGAGGAATATATAAATAAGGGTACATCCACTTATTTCCTTGCTTAAATGACCTAACCACTATGCCAATTAAGAATATGAGACGCCTGCAGTTTTTTTGCTTGCTTTTTTACCCGTTAAGTGTTCAGGTTATTGGTTTTGACTCGGTGATTATCTATTTGAAGAACCTCATGGACAGTCATCTCTGTAGGGAAAGGAACTTATCCAGGGGCAAGAGCGAGGAATCTCTAACAGTGGGGGTCAATATTTAGAAAAGCTAGTTGCTATATCTAGTAGCATTTGATCTTCTTATTTTCTAGTCAAATATGTATTACTACTAATAACTTATTAGTGATTGATTGCCCTTAGGGAAGCAATATTATGCAAAAAATATTTCGATATTCATGAATTATGCATGGAAGTTTGCAAATGTGTGTTCTTAATAGAGAAATGTGTATCAAAAGTAGCTTTTTAGGATGGAATGATTATTATCTACTCTTATGGCCGATGGTTAGTGAAATTCTAGTGTTAAAAAGAGGGTAAAGTCATAGCTTCAGTGGGATTGCTTCATACTTTAGGCTTAGGCAATTTCATTTACGTTATGGGGTCGAATTTGCAAAATGTCGCAAAATTCTAAAGTTCATGGAGAAATGTACAAGTCAGTGGGGTCTCTAGACCCCACTTGACCCATGGTAGCTTCGCCCTTGAACTTAACTTTTTTTGTAGTTCTGTAAGGAGCTCATGGAAAATGGATTCGAAGTTCTCTGTTATTTTTCATAACCATCATAGACACGGGCTTGTGGATTTTCTTATATTGATTTTCTGTATTTGCTTGTAAGACCTTTTTTCCCCTTTGGTTTTTCTTGTTCGAGTTAACATACTGGAGACAGATCTTATGCTGGTATACTCATTTTCGCTAGTATACTCATTTTCGCTCTTGAAGCTGCTTTTCACATACATGCACTTTTGTGCCCAAGCTTTGTGTTGTCACTTAATTATTGCCAGATTTGGTTACTTTTTCTGTATAGTTGACTATATTTTTTGGGCTCATGTAGGAGTTGGAAGGAAGAGTTGGCAACATTCCCTACTAGCTCATCTTCTGGTGCATTAGCTTAATCGTTGCAACATTTAAGAATTGCGAAATTGCTGGCAAAGATATGGCCGCACATTATCTCCCAAGAAAGCTTTGCCCTTATAGAATGGGCGAGTTGGGTCTTTTACTGGGAAGATGGACACTACCGTTGTGAAAGAGTGAGTGGCAACTGTGTTGCTTGAGTAAACAGTGTCATGGTAGACGCCTGCTTCGCACTAGCAACCAGCTCCCCCCGCCCAAAACATCCATCACCACTATCCTAGCCAAAGCCTTTAAGTGGGAGTTCATTGTGCAGCCAACCCCTACTGCAATCCGTACCCAGCCCAGGCATGCCTTCTCGGATGGAACTCAATGTTGATGGGAGTGGTAGTGCTGCAGATTCAGAGGCAAGCACTGGAGGCTTAGTTAGGGATTGGAAAGGAAATTGGATCACCAGGTTTTCGTGCAAACTGGGCTCTGTCCCGGGTCTCTCATATGAGCTTTGGGCTATTTATCATGGACTCAAAACTTTTCAAACAGGAATACATATCCTTGGTGGAAATCGAATTAGATGCCGCAAGTGCTATCAACGTAATCAATTTATTACAAGCAATCACCAACTTCACATCATCACTGTTTGCAGGCCCCATCTCCAAGACCTGGGCAATCCTTCGGTTAAGCATGAAATGCGCCAATGCAACAAGTGCGCTAGCCCAAGAAGCGAAAGTGCACCGTTTTCCTTTGTTAGTTTATCTTGCAATTCTGTATATCTATTAAATTCCAAATGTTGGAGGACCAGAGGGGTGCTTCTTATACCCGAACCATGTACTCTTAATTTTATTTATGCTAAGTTTATGTTTAACCCAAAAAAACAGTGTCACGATGAAAAAAATAACCTTCTGTTTTTCATGTTAAAAACCTCTGGGCCAGGTGGTCAGCCTATTGGCAAATGACAAGAAGCTGAGTTCTTGATTATGTTGAGCCATATTCCCCAATACCTGCTACATGCTGACTTCCAACACTGCCATCTCTTAAAATAATGGGCAATATATCAGTTTAAAATTTCAGAAAATGGCAATTCCATTTTCTCCTCCGAAGCTTTCAGTTTCCTGGGTTATTAGACAATAAAAACATGTCCAAATGAGATCGCACGAGATATTGTTATGTCCACGTATCAGACGATGTCTGTTTGAACTAATGCCAAACCAAATTCCTCCTTAAACCTATAGAACATATCTTCTCTAAGTGGGGTTACTGAGACTTTTCCTGAATTTTTCTCCCACAACAGTCATCAAAGCAAGCATATCTGAGATCCAATATTCCTTTTAATGTCGATACAACTCCATATTAGCTTATCTTCCAAACAAAATATCATGCTATGTAAAATGAAAGATAGAGTGCTTAAAGGAAGCGATGAACCTTGTATACATAGTCTAGTGTTCCGGCTGCATAGAGAGAACTAGGGATGTGATGTCTGGAGGAAATCAAAGTGATAAAGTTGTCAAAATGACTAGAAAACCTACTCTAACACCGGGTGATAGAAATAAATAAAATGGCACCAGCTTGGACTCCTCATTATTGCTAAGGATTGCTTCAAAAATCCATCAACAAAAAAGGTAAACAAGGTCATTGGACTTACTTTATTGTCAAATATTTTCTTTTGCATATCTCACATGTTGAGGGTTTTGCACATGGAAAAAACATACAATTCAAGGTTAGCTAGACCAGAGAATGACAGGTTTGAGATTCTTTTGGAATACACCCCAAAGTGCAGACAGTCTCCCATAAGGGGGCAAGAGGTTCCTCATCATCAACATACCCACAAGGGTTGAACAGCTCAAACCAGATGTGGGTGGCAAGACCATATGCATAAAAGTTCAACTTACCAGAGAGAAAAGAACCAGCTGTAGAGATTTCTGACATCATGAGTATGATCTAGTTCTTTACTTCACAATGATAACGATAAGGAGCATGGGCATGACCTACGTTTCCAAATAACTAAAACACTCAACACTCGGACAAGGATATGGACTCTGTTAATGCCCTGGAACAGCCCTGAACCTAATCCAAACATACCTCCCCAATCACAAGAATACAATGGTTTACATAAACCCAGATGTGTACTTGTAACTACGGTTAGCCCGAAGATAAAATGCGAAGAGACAAATGGAATATAGAGGGAAAGGATGCATAAAGTCGATCCCGCGAAAACTTCAATTATGTTCTCTTAAAATGTGGAAGAGACTATGCTGTTCTTGTGGTCGTTTTGTCTCATGACAGAGCTCGAATTTTGACCCGAGAGGGCCCGGCTTAATAGACCATAGCTCTGCCCCTACTTATCCTTAACCTGAATTAACTTTCTTTGAAGGAATGGAACCAGGTAGTGATTTGGTTGCATGCTTCACCGAGGGATTCAGCCCAAATACCCAAAAAACAACTACGTCAATGAGTCATAACTAACCAATCACAATTCACAAGCCACTATACATTACAGAACTTCTAGATTACCTATTTTCCTATTCCAATTCTTTTTTCTTTTTTTTCTTTTTTTGTGTGTGAATAATTTGCTAATTTTTTTGAATTAATTCCTGTGCTGAACTGGACGATGCTTTCCAGAATAGAGTTAATCTGGATTGAAATCCATCATTGACAAGAAAGGAGGAACATGATTTCATCTCCAGGAATTCAAACCAACAAAGAGAGAAGGAGCTCAAATTCTCTATACCCATTTTTGCTATTAGAGATGTTCTGATGCATTTCTTGCGTGATCCAATGAGCGTAAAAGCACCGAAAACCAAATCAAAGAAACCCAATAAGAGGGAAAAACTATAAACCAAAGAAACTGATTTACAATGCTGCAATCGCAATTAGAGAACAGCTGGGTGCGTCATATGGAAATATTACATCAACGGATAACTTTTGCTTACACATTACGACAAATACTGACCTAAAATTTGCAGGTGCTGCCATTAATAAGACCAACTAAAGCTCTAATGAAAAGAAGCTCCTTAATGAAGAGACAAGTTACGAGAAACCAACTGCATGTTCCTATGTTCCTGTACCTGCATATGGTCTAATGAAAAACACAGCTTCCTAAAGAATGTATCCCAAGTGGAAAAGCGAGGGGGGTGGAAAAGCGAGGAGGATAAACGGGAAAAAAAATTGAAAAAAAATGGGCATGGACTAAAAAATATAGGTCCATTGCCCGGGCAAATGGAAAACATATGGTACAGAAGGTTGCGGGGAAAGAATGTGCCTAAGTGTTCAAGGGTGATGGGGATTCAAGTGTCAGACACCATGTTTTCTTCAATTCGGGCGTTGATGCAAAAATGCAAACCCTGAGTTTTCACGAATCAATGGCGGAGGATCGATTTCCACCATCTCTACTTGTTGAGTTGAATTGGAGATGTCGTCAACAGAGAAAGGAATGCTGCATAGTTATTTAATTGAAAGATGAATGGAAAAGTTAATCACTGAATCTTGTAATAAGCTAGTAAGCATCACAAAACAGGGTGTCTCAGTGACTAATAAAGTTACCTCGAATCATCATCCAACAAAAACGAACTGCTTACAGCATTGTTCGAGTCCTCTGTCATCATTACTCTCATACTTGCAATAACCTGTGCCCAATGGAGAAGATATCCAAAATGAATTTGGCATAAAGACTAAACTCCAAAAAATGATTTCTTCTTAACCAGAGTTAACAAGATTTGTTGTCAGAAACAAGCCAACGGTAGAACATAACTTACCTCTGAAGACACGCTGTGTGTGCCATACTTGTCATCCCAGTACATCGTACTTACACGGTATAATTGTTGTATGCTGAGGACCTAAAGAAGCATCATACAATAGCTATAGAATGGAAGCTACCCAATAAATTCAAAAGAAGGAAACTAAGAGATGACAAAAGATAACAAACCAAAATTTTTTTTTTGGAAAACAAAAGATCATTTAAAAGGATAGGTTTCACTCACGGGGCAAAGTTCATTGGTTATTTCCTTCAAGGTCTTTTTGGGCTTTTGATGTATAACCTGAGTCACAAGGAAAAGAAATAGAAGTGCTTGAGCAATATGTGTAGTCGTAACAGCAATCAAACTAGCTACAAGGCACAAAACCATGTCATACCAGGAACCCTACTGCCTGTCTAATATGCTTCAGTTCGTCCCAAGCTGAGCCTGAATACTGATCACCAAGAGACGTGTGATAAGTAAACAATTAATCAGGTAATAAAGGTAACACTGTTGCATAATGCTTACCTCTTCTGTTGAATCCTGACACCACTGCTCCAATTCAGCTAATCCCGCTTTTACAAACTCCCCATTACTGAATGAGCAACATTCGCGACGCAAAAGAAGACTGCGAAGATAAATAGAAAAAAATTACAAATTAATAGAATGTCAATGATAAATCGGACCATATATGGTATGGAAATCATTTACCTGTTGAACAACTGAACATTGATAAACGAGAATATCTGAGTACACACTTTGCGTACTAAAAAGGGGGGAACCTGTGGAGCAACAGAAAGCATAAGAAACTGATGCTATTCCTCAAAAAGTAATCTCTGTGCTTGCCATACTGCGAAAACTTAAAAACTTACGTAGTTTGCTTTCATCATATTCAAGTAGTTGTTTAGGCTTTTTACAATGCTTTGCCAATGAGCAATCAGAGCCTGTTGAGCGACAGCATGAGCTTGAGCACGCCCCTTCACTAAACTCGCTCGAGATGTTCTAGGTGCCTGCATGGATCCAATACAATCACTTTGGACGTAGAGCAAGAGTATGAAATGTATCCTACTTGGTTTCTAGCCCTTAGAGGAATTGCACTGCATCATATGGCTTAGCCAACTTATTTGAGGGGTTTTCTTAAATTACGTCTTATCCACGGAAACTAAGCAAAATTGCGGACACTTATGAGTCCAAAAGAACAGGAATAACGTACTTTTAATACGTTTTTAAATTAAGTCTTAGCTGAGACTCAGGAGTCTACTTCGTGTATATGTCCTTGTTTTACGATCTTAGCTGAGAGTTCAGACTTTTCAACTACTTTAAGCTACATCTGTCTGTACCAAAATATGAGTTCCGAGCAATGGGCAATAATGCATGGAGCATATGAGGCAAACCTCGGAGAGATAGGGTTACGTGTTAGGAATAAACGGATCGTGAGATGGTAGAGGTGGCACCTAATGAAGATGTATGAGTAAAAAATTGGTTAAGATGGTCCGATCATGAACAAGAGCTAGCACTTAATGAAGATAAATGAGTGAAAATTTTTAAATTGGTTACAACGGTTTAGTCAAGTCAAGTACTGTGAAGACTAATAAAGTGCCCCAAGTAGGTGCAGGACGCGGTTCGCATTGAGTATAATCCCAAGGGGCAAGGGCAGAGCAAATTAATTGAGATGGGTTGAGCTGGATTGGGCAATAAGAAAAGGAGGATTGGTTCTACTCCTGAGTTGAAAGATATAACAAGCAAGCTTTCGTGTTTCCACTTATCTGATTATGAGAACCACCTTCAAAACCAGCATGTATGGCTTGGACTTTGGACAAATGAAACCAAACATATCATGTAGGTATTTACCAAAAAAAACATATCATGTAGGCTTGAGATACCTGGATACAAAAACCAAGTAACGGGGAAATCTCTTTCTTTAGATTGTCTCTTATCATTCCATATATTTTCTCTAAGAAGGCAGTAAGCTGCTGTTTAAACAGCAAAGCTGGATACTTGGCCTCAACTTGCCGTAAGTCGTCCAGTTTACCAAGCATTCGACCATTAAGAAATGAGAGCCCAGCACTTGGTGGAGATGCTCTCAATCCCTGGAATAAACAGTTTAAGCAATATAAGAAAGAGAAGACAATTACGACTAGCTGCAAGAAGACTGTAACAAGGTAGGTTTTGTTCATACTTGAGACATCCTCCCAAAAAGAGAAGCTGAAGTTGTTCTTCGCCGCTGGGGAGTCAAGCTAGCTGCTCCACTTGCTTTGAGTGTGTGTTGGAGCAGCAATAACAAAGTGGATGTATTAGACAACCAGTAGGCTAGTACATCATTACTATCTTGCACCTTCAATAAATTACAAGTTCTTAATGTTAGCATCAGGTGGTGATTTACCTCACATCTTAGGAGAAAGAATACTATCAAAGCCAACTTCATATTCATTAAGTACAACATACTCGGAAAGAGATGGGCACAGGACAATGCAAATAAAAACGATGTTTGCACTTTGAAATAGATCAAATATATCAAGATACCTACCTCTATCGCTGAAGCTATTGTTTGAATTATACGGTCGAATACAGTAGTTCTTTCAACTTCAAATGACCTCCACTGAAGGAGGCATTTGTAAATGAGACAAGCAGCAACAGGCTTGCCCCGAGAAAATCCCAAGTCTTGGGTAACACACTTGATTAGCAGGTCCTGGTTCTCCTGTACCAGTACAGCAGTTTCCAAAAAGCAAAATAGAAAATAAACATGAACCTTGTCAAACCAAGATCAAAGTGGTAAACCAAGTAGACTGTAGTCATGCATGATGGGTCCAAATTGCTCTATGTACGCAAATGGCTGCTTACTTGCTGCTTCTCATTAAGAAACTTCTGCGGCGTTTCCTCAAATACAGGCTCCCGAGGATTTGATACTGCAAGCGTCATGTCCTGAGATGAATAGCATCTTATAAGCAACACAAATTTCTTGATATGGTCCACCTCACCAAATTTTGCTCAATTCTGACTATGGTGAAAGTAATGATATCTGGTTACCGATAAAATCTTTGTCTCTCCATTGGGAACACTGCCATTCTGGGGAGTTCTCTGGAAGTAAGTAAAGGAACACTCAGAACGGATCTACATGCACAAATACCATAAAAATTACAGCACTCCGTTACTACCTGAATAATTGTTGTCCTTGGCCGTGCAGATAAACTATTCGCATTGGGTGAGATGGTCAATGCTTGCTGACGAAGTACTTGATTCTCTGATTCCATGTTGGTAAGTTTCTCCTCAAGCCTGAATCAGAAAAAGTAGAGAAGCTTCACACATAATTCAGAAGTGAAAAGTCAAAACAATAAGTGAAGTATAAAGCGTTTGTGTTTCTGAATGCATAACAAAACATCGTAACGACAAACTAAAGATGCAATAACAAGCTGAACTTAAGGAAAAGAATCTTCGCATTCATGGGAAACAAGGTTAAGGCAATCAACTTCAAGAAGCCACTAGAACGGTAGAACTTCTATTGTTAGTTCATACATTAATGCCTCGTTCGGTTGGTGATTTGAAAATTTTTGGGTTTGGTTTTTGGGGTTATGAGTGGAGAGAGAAACTAGGGTAATAATTGGAGATAGGGGTAATGAGGGAAGAGAGATAGAGAGAAAAATGAGAGTAATAACCAGAGATGGGATAATGAGTGTAGAGAGAAATGAGAGTAATGATTGGAAGTAGGAGTAATGAGTGTTTTTGGAGTTGGAATTTTTTTTTCAAATTAGGAACTGATCAAAGCATAAGTTTCCTCAGATAAGATTCTAACTTCCAAAAGTTTCTTATTTTGTATTTGAATTTGCGGACCTCTGTACAGAATTTTGAAGCTGGTCCACTTTTCGCTCCGCATCTTCAAGTTTATTAACCAGCTCTGTGTTTCTGACCTCAGCATATGTACAAGCCTTCCTAGCTTCTTCAGCAGCCTGTCCCCTTGACAACAGCAAAGCCTGTAAAGGATTCCTCTAAGTCAGTGAACTCCACAACTTCCGTGTAGCTTGAGAATCGATGTAACTAATAAGGTTTTTGCTCGGATAAAACTGATCTGATATGGCTAATATGGGTGTCATGAATTGCTTAAATGGTGATTGGAATGTTGCATCGGTTCTGTTCATTATTATTTTATTTCAATTCCATGGAGGAGAAAAATGAGATGATAAGTAATTTAGCAAAACAAACCCAACAACTAGAAAACCATATCTAAACAAAAAGATCCACCATTCTTAGCTGTCTAACCAGATCGAAGTGGTAGTAATAGTCTACTTTGGGGCAACATAACCCGAGAAATAGCAACATAAAGATCCAGCATTTGGTAGCTGCCTAATGACTCTAATCTACAGATAGCATTGTTTCACATGGGTATATTTTGTTGCTGTAAATATTGGTAAGAGTTTAAGTCAGAGAGTGTACCTTCAAACTCTCTACTTCAGCTGTTAAAGAATCAATCTTTGCTGTGTCTTGAACTATGATTGGGGTCTCCTTAACTACAGGAGGTGCTTCTTTAATAGCTTTGCGTGCCGCCTCTTGTTCCTTGATAACTCTGGCATTAGACTCTTCTACTTGTATTTGCATTGCATGCAAAGCAACCTGTAACTTGGCAATTTCTTGGGCCTTCGCCTCTTCCAGATCAGTCTGTTTTTGAGGAAACAACAATATGGTGCAAATCAGGTTAGGTCACTACCATATCATCCAGAGAGAAGTCGTAACTAAATAAAAAATACCCTTAATCGCTTCTCAAGCTGCAACCGCCACGTAAGTTCCTCCACACGCTTTTCTAGCTTGTCTTTTGCTTCTTTGAGGGCCCCTGTTTCTCTTGCAGCCTGGAAGAATTTGCATGAACAATTAAGAACTAGAAAGTTATTCACCATCGACACCACATTAAGCATTAAACTTTCAACAAGAGAGGAAAAAACACTAAGCATTGCGAGCAAACCATTTTGAGCATCCTGAGCTCTTTCCGAGCAACTCTTCGCCTCCAACCACATTGAGAAACAATTACAGCCTTTTGAATGCTTCTATAATAAGAGTATGCTTTGTGACGACGCAAATGAGCCTGCAAACCAAAATCATTTGCTCAACATTCAATCACTTGGAAACCAAATGAAGCGGGATTGATAGATACTATATGGCGATAGGACCTGGATAGTGATTGCAGCCTTAGTTTGCTTTCTGAATCTGAATTCACTGCAAGCACTCATTGCCCTTAAGCCTGTCTGCAATGTGATTACAGAGGATCGCATTGTTATGTAGGATTTCCGGGCAACATAACGTCGGAAATGCTTCTGGATCTTCAGAGCTGCTGCTTCCTGTCGCAATTGCTCATAGAGCTTGCAAGCCAGCATACCTGATTAAATAAACACACAAAGGGCAGGAAAAAAAGAAGTGGAAAATGTTAACATATGCATCAGAATATCAAGCACGATGAAGCAGGCAATGGAACAGCACAAGTCTACATTTAAGTGCATGCTTCTGTGAAAATTAAACCGCCAATTAAGACTTCAATTTCGGCAGTACTACCAGAACCATGCATGAGCCAACTGCACAAACTTGAACCAGATAGTTCCAGCGAGCTTAGTTGCTGAAATTTATTTGTACAAGAGACCTAGGATAAAATCCCGCCTTCATCCTGGTTGAGAGGTTCTATGCCAAGGCAAAGGGTTAATCCTCTGGTGTTACTCATTGCCATTCGTCAACCAATCGTCCACCTTCTCCCCCGACATTACGGACCATTACCAACATATATACGTCGGACGTTATTAGATTATATCTTACTTGTCAACCCCTAGACAGTAGACACCAAGACACCATAAGTATATGAACCCATGGAGACCACTGGTTATGTTATTCAAAACTTGGCCCAATAACTTTGAGGATATGGAATCCAACCTGAGCGCATGTAATGCCAAAGGTTAGGTTTGTGCCCAACCAACCCTCCCAGAACCCCATGTACGGAGACTAAACTGGGCATAGTTCTGAAGCACACTCACCCCTTTCATTACAAGACTCCACCAGTCCTATGGTCATCTTCCAAGCAGGAGTTCCCAATTAATCAGTCCCACGCCTACAGAAATGACTGAGCACTTCTACAGAAACTTAAAAAGTCTACATTCTTCCAGGCTAACATCCATGCAATACCTATAGCAAACTCAAAAAGGCTTGATGTAAAAGTGGCAAAGCGATACCTCTCCAACATGATTGCAGCTGGATAGCAGCTTTGCGTAAAGAAACGAACTCCTTGTGAGCAATGTAAGTACGAATTTGCCTTTGGATCTTTTTAGCAGCATTTCCCAGAACCTCTGCTCTTTTCGCATCCAGCTCAGCCATCTGCCCGGCTCGCAGGAAGACCTTTGTCTTGCCTATCTGCCAAACCAACCTCATTGAATAACATACGGAAATATGAGTTCTCAGACCCACGGGAAAATTCCCATGGGTAAATTGCATCAGATGAAAGTGGTTGTACAGAGACAGTTAGCAGCAATACTCAAGAACAAAAAAACTAAAAAAATATTACAGCCCTCAAAAATGCAAGACGGAAATAGAAACATATTAGGCACGATTCAAAACATTTGGCAACTACCCTGGAGGTAGCAGAATTTGGAAGCCACTGTGGGCATCAAATCTACAAGTAGCATGATCAGGAAAATAAGTTGGAGGAAATATCACGATTACCTCATAACCTTTCAATCCCATCTTATCCAGAATCATCACACATGCGACTTTGTCATCATAGCTGCACAGAAAGTAATTGCTGTTGAAGAAAAACAACAAAACAAAGGACAGGAGACAAAATGGGAAGAAGACATCCAACAAATGGCATTCTGCATTTAGTTGGGTTATACAATACATAACTGAACAACTTTGAAATGTGTAACAATCCTGATCCTTCAATTAAATACTAGAAATAAGAAAAGGAGTGCGGGTAAACCTACTTTCCATCCAAAACTTCTGGAGCAAGAACACCAAAACGGACAAGAAATTCATAGAAGGATCGTCTAGTGGGGTATCCTGCACAGCTAATCCTGATTGCCTCAAGAACACCCTGCAGCACAACAGAATGACCAACCATTCAACATTTAGTTAATGGACAAACTATGAAATCCTAAAATAGATAAGCAGGCTTGAAGATATGAACAAAGAATGCAAGGAACAATTGAGGTAGTGGGAATTGGCCTCGATATACTTACACCACAACGTAACTGCTGGATTATGTTGAGGTTCTCTAAAATAGCAGGCTTGAGTACATTGTTTGGCTTCACACATCTGATATAGTGAGGTTCCGTTGAACTTAAGATATCCATTAATGAATGGAGTTGTAGCTGCAATGTCGAAATGTACCTTATCCATTAGCATATACCCTGCATCCAAACTTATGACTACATATAGTTGTATTTTGACAATTCAATTGGTAGCACGTGCACTAGATAGAGCCCATCAAGTAAAGAAAAATACAGTTATGCCTGATCAGAAATTGCCAAAGGAATAGAGTGAGAGAGACGGAATTCTGGCAACTCGGGATCAGCAAGAGAGCAACCAATTTAACACACTTCACCAAAACTTTAGAGAAGCCATGACACTGTTTTTAGTCATTGCAAGTAATTGTATTATAGATGATGAGTTGCATTTTGCAATTACAACTCCAGACATTCCAAAAAAATGACAACCCGTTTTCTGGATGAAATACTATTTCAATGGAGTTGTAACAGAAAAAAAAAGAAAAAAGAAAGGCCGATCATAACAAATCCAACCATTGCTAGACATTATTTATCTTGTTGCAGTATTCCTGTAAGAGCGTTCTAAAATTCAGCAAAGAAGTTAGTTTTCCAAAGTCAGAAGCGGTGCATGTCTTCCATACAAGGGAAGCTGAAGAACCCAAGCTTATAATACCTTAAAGCCTGAGCCGATGGAGGAAAATTTGGAAGACTTTGATGATTCCTCTGGAAGTCGAGGGAACAATCCAGCCACAAAGGGGCACTTGGACGCAGTTAACAGATCCTGATGTTCTGCCACCACATAATCTTTGTTTTTTTCCAGAAACATATCAGCCTGATAAGTAACCTGAAAAACACGGGGAATACTGTATCAAAATAAAGGCAAAGGGTGATAAAAATAGTAACCTAAATAGATGTACACCAATAGCTTACCTCTCCTGCATAATGCGATATGGCAAAACTAGTTCGAGAAAGCTTAGGTTTAGTGAAACGCTTGTTTTTTGCAAATGTTTGGTACATCTTCTGAGCAAATGTTTCATGAGTAGACTTAGGAAACATGCTGCATCCAGAAATTAGACAAGTATAGCAATAAATCCTTAGTAATCATCAACAATTCAAGAACTAGGATAACTGGTATGTCAAGCAAGAATGGAAAACATGCTAACCAGGCTTCATCGAGAAGGGCTATGATTCCTCCAGGTTTCTGCAAAAGCTTAAATTTGTCAGCTTTCACTATCGAAAATGACACATCACACAAGTTAATGTTTGTTAAACTGAACATTGGCCACAGCATTTAATTACAATTTGTATGACCATACAACTTTTTGGTTACACAAACTCTTTGGGTAAAGAACAGTTAAACACCTTCTCAATAAGATCCAGGACATCTTGGTTATCAACAAACTCTATGTAGCTCCAGTTTATTTCTTCTTTTGTATACTCTTCCTGTTCCATCTTAAAAACATGCTGCAACCATACAATGACATCATCTTAATTAAGAAAGGCCAGGCACAGTAGACGAAACAGCGAACAAGAACCCGTGCAAACTGCAAACAAATACCTAACCTGGTTGAAATGTTGTTGCAGCTTCTCATTTGTAAAATTGATACAGAACTGCTCAAAGCTACATTGTATGATTTTGTCAGTTTACAACCAACAAGGTTATATTATGAGATCTGTTTGAATTGTGAACCGTGTTACCTATTGTGCTTGAAACTTTCAAACCCGTATATGTCAAGAACCCCAATTATTGATTTTGAGTTTGGATCCTGCCCAATTGAAATGTTTATTTTCTCCACAATCCTATGAACAGTAAAGAATAAAGTGTAAGGAATAGCATACAGACGTTCTAAAGATCTGTTTGCATCTGTCCACAAAAATTTTACACCACAGGCATAGCATAATTTTACAGGACAGGCGCAGCAAAAAAAATTCCTCACCAGTCAAATAAGCGAGAATATGTGGTTTTAGCTAAAGCATCCCTGCTACCAAGAGCAGAGTCGGGATCAAGAGTTCTTGTAATAACTTCCTCAGGGGTCACCATAACACGCTGGATCAGTGCATCCTCCAAGCTCTTGGCATCACACCTATATAACATCACATTGGCAAATACACATTCAAGGTTCCAAACCTAGATATTAGACATTAAATGCCTGTATAATTCACAAGAGGAATAGACTTACATAAGGAGTTCAGCTGTCATACTAAGATGAAACCTGGACTTTTCATCCTTGATGACAGAAGAGTCTATCTCCTTTCCCTTTGCAAATGCGATATTACCAAGATGAAGGATTGCAGCCACAACTCTAAATATTGCCTCCTAAAAAGATTTATTTTGGCGTTATTCATCTTAGAGCCCAAGTATATCTCATGGGAACTTATGAGAAGACTAACCTGCTCTTCCTCACTTATTCCAACTATATCCATAGCTCTTCTGGTTGCAAGATATTCATGGGAATCATCTACCCCATCAAGTTCATAGCAGTTGGACTGGTTTAAGTAATGAAACGATTTAGGATCTCCCAACTTATACTTCTCTCGTACCTGAAATTAGTAGGTAAATGTCAACTTGTGTCTTCTTGTCTACGTGCATCTTCAGTAATAAATTGTTACCTCAGGTGGTGCTGAACAAAGAAGATAAAAGCAGTGATAGTTCCTTTCAGGATCTGAAATCTGGCAAACACGAGACCTCTCGAGCAGGTAAGTTCGTATAGCTGCCCCAGAAATCCTCTGACTCTTGTCAAATTGTATCTCAACGAATTTACCAAAACGACTAGAGTGTGGTACCGTGATCAAAGATAAATAAGTATGGTCAGCTCTTTGCAGAATATCTACAAATCCAACAACATTCGCAGGAAAAAACAAAAGAAAGCAGAACAAATATGGTAGAACTGATCCACATAGAGCAGTTCAAATTAGAATAATGACAATTACTGACCTTGAGTTGTTGTTCCTAACTGTTTTGGCATTGCCAAATGCTTCCAGAACTGGATTGGACTGTAAATTATATCACCAATGACACCAATTCAGGCAGCAATCCCACTCATTTTGCTCTTGCGAGAATATAACAAGTATCGACAAAAAAGTTCAATAGCCAGGTAATCAAGTCACTTAAATGAAGCTTCAATCTTACTTCCAAAACTTGTTGTTCTACTGTCCTCCCTTCAACTCCAGACCGACCACCCAGATATGCAAGATATCTCATAAGCATCTTTGTTGTCTCTGTCTTACCCGCACCACTTTCTCCGCTAACTAAAATAGAGTTGCTCTTTCCCTCATTAATCATTGCCCTATGCAACAAATATGAACATATACATGACAATACCACACACAAAATTAATATCTGATAGAGAAGATTAAACTTACCTGTATGCAACATCTGCAACTGCAAAAACATGAGGACTAAGCTCCCCCAACGCTGCTCCTTTATATTGTTCCATCATGTGAGTATCATATAGATGAGGTAATCTTTGGAACGGGTTTATTGCAATCAAGATATTTCCAGTATATGTCTGTTAAAAACATACAAATTAAAATGGATATCAGATTATCCAGTTTTATCATGCAATATCTACTTGCACAAGATTATTGCGGAGAGAGTTAAAATCTCACATAAATTTCATTGAGCTCATATCTTGTAGCCAAATTTTGCAGAACCCCGGGTTCGTGCAAATATGAAAGCTTTGTCATGTCATCCACACCGCCTGGAGGAGCTTCTGTGTCTTTTGGAAACACCTTTGCAATTTCTTTAACAACCTGCAATCAGGTTTATATTTGGTGTAATTCCTGAATTCACTACATGAGAGGGATTCTTAGAGAGTGAGGGACCTAGATTAAAAATCCACAGTTCTCTATAAATGAACTTCAGTAATAATGTATCTGAAATAAAGGCCTGTTGAATTGAGTTGTATGTACTGCTGACTAAATTAATATTTATAGGCTAGTAGGGCTCACCATTTTACCAGTTGCTGTCCGAACATGGGCCTCTTGGCCATTGATCCTAATAACCTTACCATCAATCCATGCTAATACTGGATCCTCCACCCATACATGTGATCCTACAATTATGTTGACGGATGCCGCCTGCAAACAAATAAAGGGATTGGACACGCAAGGAACAGAAATAAGTGAAGCTTCCAAGATTCAAAACAATACCATAAACCCAAGTACTTGAATAGTTTCTTATTTTTGGGTAGTGCAGGGTGTCACAAGCCAGCTTACGCGCACCTCGGACTAATCTTTACAGCCCCTCCCACACAATTAGACATGGGGGTGGGGTGGCCCCAAGAGTTACTGACAAGGAGAATTGAACCCGAGACCTTAGAAATAGAGCAAACATCTAAGTCTCGGAGGTTGGGTTTGAATAGTTAATGTTATACAATATAGTATTGCACATAACTTTCATATTTGAGACTTTGCTTCACACTTGAATACTTAAATGTACGTACATAAGTATATTTCCCCAATAACTACCATCATGGATCAAGTTACCTGCAAAATTACTCCATTTTCTGTAAAATGAACTTCACACCTACGGACCTACCATAATGGACTGATTCCACACCTAAAGTTCCTTCCATTTTCTGTTTTAAATAGCACGTAGCGACAAAAAATCACCAAAATAAAATTCAATTCAAAATTCTTCCACCTGCACTTGGCAAACCATCACAAAAAGTTTCAATTTTTCTAAGCACAGAAAACAATTAGACGTGGACTCTGAGTTGAACAGATTTGACCAGAGCAAATCAATCAGCAAATGAAATAACTAACAGAAAAGGGGGGGAAAAAGAAAAAACTTCAGCTTACCATTGACGAGTTTTGAATTTCGAATCTCCACCACTTCAACTCATCAAGTACGGCGAAAGAGACGACGAGGAGCGAGACTCGGTGAGTCAGATCGGAGCGAGTACGGGCTCACAGCCTCGGAAATTCAGACAGGACGACGGTGACGGGAAGCAGAGAGAAGGGTGAGGTGTGTGCTGAGACTTTTCTCTCTCCAGAAATGAGGTGTCGGGTTCGTATTCAAAAAGCTAGATTTGCGTCAGTTTCTCTCTCTATATTTGCGTATGTGTTTCTCTCTCTCCAGTCTCCAGCCCTCTCTCTGTCCGGTCAGCTGGGTAGTTGGACAATTCCTTGGGCTCCACCCACGCCACGTTGGAAAAACGGACATTTGGATAAATCACAAAATTGTTCCTCCATCTATCGTCTCGTTATCAGTAGACTCCCTTCATATGCTAACCGAAAACAATATTCACCTCGGATTTATTTAAGAAGGGCGTCTTTGGACAAACTTTTTAGGATCTTTTGATTATTTTTCAAAATTTATAACATCCGGACAAGTAGTCTGAACTGGTCTTTTTAGCTTGTTTAGAAAGTCCAAAAAAATAGTGGAAAAGTTTGCACAAAGGTGGTCTAAAAATATCAATGGCCTCTAAATCAGTGACGGATTTAAAGAGAGGCCAGGGAGTCACGTGCCCCCTCTTGACCATGTTGCACTAACAATCCTTTAAAAAACATCATATTTTTCTATTTTTGTACTTATCTTTTGTCTCAGTGAGAACACACTTTCTTGAAATTAACGTAAGACTTTATGAGTTTTGATATTGTGATTGTTAGGTTTCTTCATTAGACACTTTTCATTTCTCAAATTTATGCCTTTATTGTATATGAAAATTGGGAGTTGACGCTTTTATTTGATCACAAGTTAATGAGCTTCACATTTGACCACGCTATCACACGCAAAAAAAAAAAAAAAAAACCCACCATCTGTCACTCTATAACACAAACTCCTTTTTTTTCGTCTAAAAACCACCCTTGATGAAGAATTAGGGCTTGATGTTCAAATTTTGAGGAAAATAAAAGTATTCAGGACTCAGTATACTATTATGATGTACTCCTATGTCTAGTAGAGGCAAACAACAATTAACTTTGCAGTTACAAGGGGAGACATGCTATAGTGTTTGTGTTAACCCTTTTCTCCTATTTGATTAAGGGGGTGTTTCCTCCAACAAAAAATATTAAAATTTTAACGCATCTTATTATCTTGTTTCCATTAACAAAAAAATTTCAATATTTTACCATCTTGTTTTTCACTAACAAAAAAGTTAATAAAAACTTTTTTTGCTACAGTAACTCTACTCACAAACCCATAAACAACTTATTCATTACCGAAAACACCTAACAACTTCTCAATCACAAATAAAAATCTATAAATTTTTTACTACCGAAAACACCCCTAACTATTCAATTGTGACAACATTTAGCACTGCCTTTGATGATGGTTTTACAAACGGAAATCAAAATAAAAACTGATATTTGTGGGATGTTTAGGTGGTGTTCCAATTTCTCCTCCTAAAAAATAAGTACTTATTTGTAATTTTTAAACTTAAAAATAATAGGCTTACTAAAATTTAAAAAAATGCAATATGGATCTCATTTGATATATTTCGGTCAAATCTATAAAACTCTGCAAAAAAAAAAATTAAAAAATTATTTTCGTAAGTCTATTATTTTTAAGTTTAAAAATAATTTTTTATTTTTTAATACTTATATTTGAGAATCTGGAACGAGGTATTAGTCGGTTTTCACTTGATTTCAGCTAAAGAAAGTCGTTCCAACTTGTGGAATTGGAGAGCAGTTGAAAAGTAAAAATGAGAAAAATGCTTTTTGTCTTCTTGTTTTTTTTTTTTTTCTGAAAACAATTACGTATCTGATTGGTGAGATGGATCAATTGATCAAACTATGGTGATGTAATACACTATTACAGGAATATAATAGCGGATCCAAATTAATTAAACAATTTTACTACTAGTTATAAATGGGGTCGGGACCTTCCACTTACCCTGAACTCATATGTGTGAAATGATATTCCATCTAACATGTTTTTTTTCGTGTGTAACTGAGAGTTCAATAAATGTGATTTTTAGTGTAGTTCAATAGTCGATGATAAGTGAGAATCGACTGCTGACGAAGAACCTATTCGATCAGTTCGACAAGTGCTTGCTCGGATCATGCATGGCCGTGCGCGAAAAGTCAGTACAGTGACCAAAATGACGTCCCCAAGGGAGTCCTTAGGCGTGTTAGGACTCTCTTGCACCGCCTCCTATCCCCTACAGAAATATATATAACTACAAACAACCCAATTCCATGGGGATTCCTAATCCTAACGGATCTAAGAAAGCTAAGGCTATTAAAATCGATTGGTGCCATTCTTATTGTTAGAATATCAAAACATATAATATCCTAATCATATCTTGATATGATATGATATGATATGATTATGATATTATATGATTTGATATGATCTCTTATTATTGTAATTGATTATGATTTGATTGTAATTAGATTGATTCTCTTTCCATAGTTGGGCTCTCTTGCCTTGTATAAATAGGAACCTCATTGTACAGTTTATTATCGAATTCAATACAATATTTCTTCTCTCTTATTATTTCACATGGTATCAGAGCTAAGGTTTCATACTTAGCTTTTTCATCACCGTCGCTTCCGCCTTACCCTTGCCGTTTTCAACATTCCGCAGTCACCGATCATTCTTTTTCTCGGTCTCCTCAATTTCGAAGTCCACGGGATTTTTCAACTATCGCAGCCAACTACACCAAGTCACCAATTGCCACCAATTTCTAATTTGCCGACCATAATCACAACCTATTGCCTTATCCCATCTCAGTTCCATTTATATCAAAATCATCCCCATTCCAGCAAGTCTAAACCCACTTCAGTCTAAATCTACCAATTCCAAAACCACCATCCGTCTCTGCCGTAAATCCAACGCTATTTTAATATTCAATTCAACCCATCTGACGCCCCTTTTTCACCGACCGGCACCAACACTGGGTTGGCCTTCTCACGCCAACCGTGATCTCTATTTTTTTGGCTATATCTGATCTCTGGTAAGCTGTTTCGGTTTGTGTTCGCATTATGGAGCAATTTTCCATAACGCCATATGATAGTATCATTTTGGAAGGTTTCAAACAATACCCTCTTACAACTCGGTTCACCAAAAGTGAATTGCCATTTGTGTTTAAAGATATTCTCTCAAAGTCAGGTATTTATCCGAGTCTGGTAAGTATTCCACTGCCTTGTCTGCTGCCACGGGTACATCATCATGGTTTTTCGATTCCGCATGTTGTAATCATATGACCTCTGATTCATCCATTTTTTTCCTCCAAATCGCATGCCCCTCACACTCCACCCATTCAAACAGCTGATGGTTCACACATACATGCCAGTCACATTGGTGATATCTCTACTTCCACCATATCTCTATCTGATACATATTTGATCCCTAAACTTACATTAAATTTGATATCTGTTGGTCAATTATGTGACATTGGGCTTAATGTTATATTTTCTACTACTGGCTGTCATGTGCAGGATCCTCGAACAGGAAAAACTCTTGGGATAAGCCGTAAGGTTGGACGCCTGTATGAGCTCATCAGTCTTCATATTCCATCTCACTCCATTGCACCTCCCACTCATTCCGTGAGTCAATCAAAATGTTCTGTTACATCTAATTCCTCTAATTCTCTTAGTATTTGGCATTCTCGATTGGGTCATGCGTCTTTTGGTCGAATACGTACGCTAGTTTTAAGTGAACATTTAGGACATGTAAAAGATAAACACGTAGATTGTCTTTCTTGTCAACTTGCTAAACAACCAGCATTGCCATTTCCTTCGAGTGACTCTATGTCCTCTGCTCCCTTTGATTTAGTTCACTCTGATATCTGGGGACCATCACCGAACACTACCATGGGCGGTTCCAAATATTTTGTTATTTTTATAGATGATTATTCTCGTTTTACATGGTTATATCTCATGAAAAATAGATCTGAAGTACAACAGATTTAGTATGATTTTTCCAAAATGGTTCAAACTCAATTTTCCCGCCCAATCAAAGTTTTTCGTGCTGATAATGCCATGGAATATAAAGAGACAGAATTTTTAAAATATCTTCGCCAAAATGGAACCTTGCCCCATAGGTCATGTTCTGGCGCATCTCAACAAAATGGTCGCGCTGAGCGTAAGCATAGACACATTTTGGAAACTGTCCGTGCCCTTCTTATAGATGCCTCTTGTCCTGAGCGACTTTGAGGGGAGGCTGCTCTTACTGCTGTCTATACCATTAATCGTGTCCCATCCCCTACCATTGGGAATCAGTCACCTTATGAACGATTATATGGTATATTGCCCGCCTATGATCTCCTTAAGGTTTTTGGATGTGCTTGTTTTGTTCTCTTACAACCCCATGAGCGTACAAAATTGGAACCTCGTGCTCATCTCTATTGCTTCTTAGGGTATTCGATTGAGCATAAGGGATACAAATGTTGGGATCCCTCTTCTCAACGCCTTTGCATTTCTCGGCATGTCATATTTTGGGAACACAAAATGTTCTCTTTCATGTCCAAGTTTCACTTACTCCCTATGTCTACTTCATCGTTTTTCACTGACCCTTTTGTAGATATATTTCTTGATGATGTTGATACAGGTTCTTCTAAGCTTTCTTCTACGGTCTATCCCGAGGCGTCGATTCTGTTTGATGATCCTACTTCTGCACCTCCTGGCTCTACTCCTACACCTTCTGGCTCATCCCTTTTCGAGTCTTCACATTTTGGTTCCGCTCTGAATGAGCCCTTTACATTACCTAGCTCTCCTCCTACTGAGCTTCCTGCACCACCTCTATCTGATGATTCACCACTTCGTCGCTCTACTCGGGTAAGGGAAGTACCTGTTCATCTTCGTGATTATCATTGTTTCTCTACTATTCTTTCTCAGCATGAACCTCACTCCTACCGTGAGGCAAGTTCTAACCCTCTTTGGCAGCAAGCAATGGCAGAAGAATTACAGGCTTTAGATAAAACACACACTTGGGATATCGTTGACCTTCCTCCTGGCAAGACTTCTATTGGTTCTAAGTGGGTTTACAAGATAAAAACTCGCTCTGATGGCTCTATAGAGCGTTACAAAGCTCGTCTGGTTGCAAAGGGTTTTCTCAAGAGTATGGTATTGACTATGAGAAAACTTTTGCACCTGTTGCTCGTCTCACTTCTGTTCGGAGTTTACTTGCGATTGCTGCCCTACGTAAGTGGAATCTAAATCAAATGAACGTCAAGAATGCCTTTCTCAATGGTGATCTTACTGAAGAAGTTTATATGCAGCCTCCACCTGAGTATAATCATCCCCCGAATAAAGTGTGTAAACTTAATTGCGCTCTTTATGGTCTCAAGCAAGCTCCACGTGCCTGGTTTACCAAATTCAGCAACACTATTCAAAATTTTGGATTCTCTTCTAGCCAGTATGATTCTACACTTTTTATCCGGAAGTCTGCACGTGGTATTATTTTTCTTCTCTATGTTGATGACATGATTATTACTGGCGATGATAATGTTGGTATTTCTGATCTCAAAGCCTTCCTTAGCAAGCAATTTCAGATGAAGGATCTGGATACTGTGAGCTATTTTAGGTCTTGAGATTTCATCTACATCCGATGGCTACTATCTCACTCAGGCTAAGTATGCCTCTGATCTTCTTAGTCGTGCTGGTATCACCGACAACAAGACTGCATCTACACCACTTGAGTCAACCACTCGACTCACTCCTCTGGATGGCACACCACTCCCTGATGCCACTCTTTATCGCCAATTGGTTGGTAGTCTTGTGTATCTTACAGTCACCCGGCCTGACATTGCCTATGCCGTTCACATAGTTAGCCAATTCATGTCTGCTCCTCGATCGCCTCATTTTCAAGCTGTTCTTCGAATTCTTCGCTATGTCAAAGGCACTCTATTTCATGGCATCTACTATTCAGCACATTCCTCCCTTGAGTTATGTGCATATTCTGATGCTGATTGGGTTGGTGACCCCACTGATCGTCACTCTACCACAGGTTACTGCTTCTTTCTTGGTGACTCTCTCATCTCTTGGCGAAGTAAGAAGCAATCTCTTGTTTCTCGTTCAAGTACTGAGGCAGAGTATCGTGCTATTGCTGACACTACTCAAGAGTTGATATGGCTTCGCTGGCTCCTCAGTGACATGGGTGTTATTCCTTCCACTGCTACTACTCTTTGTTGTGATAATCAGAGTGCTATTCAGATTGCCCGCAATGATGTGTTTCATGATCGCACCAAACATATTGAGATCGACTGTCACTTTATTCGACAACATGTTGTTCAGGGTAGTGTTCGCCTTCTATCAGTATCCTCATCCGATCAGACTGCGGACATCTTCACAAAGGCTCATCCTCCTGGACGTTTTCATGACTTGGTATCCAAATTCAAGCTGGTGTCTGCACTACCACCTTAAGTTTGAGGGGGGATGTTAGAATATCAAAACATATAATATCCTAATCATATCTTGATATGATATGATATGATTATGATATTATGTGATTTGATATGATCTCTTATTATTGTAATTGATTATGATTTGATTGTAATTAGATTGATTCTCTTTCCATAGTTGGGCTCCCTCGCCTTGTATAAATAGGAACCTCATTGTACAGTTTATTAGCGAATTCAATACAATATTTCTTCTCTCTTATTATTTCACACTTATCAACATTACGAAATTCAAGAATCCAATCCCAGCGGGGCTCCCAACTCCCCAGCCAATGGGGGCACGTACACCGCGCTAACGACTAAGGCTCCGTTCCAAAAACCTTCTTAAAAAATAAGCAGCTTATTTCATATTTTCAAACTCAAAAATAATGTAAATGAAATTTTTTTTTTTTGCACCGTATTAAAGATCTCGGTAAGATCTATCAAACAAGATCCATAGTGGTAGGAAAATTATTTGCATAAGCGCATAATTTTTAAACTTGAAATTACCTTCTTAAAAAATAAATACTTATTTTCGTTTCTGGAACGGGGCCTAAAGACTCTCTACGCTTTGGTTTTTACATCTCGATCTCTCAACAAATTATATCGGGCTTAGGCGAGAGAGGTGTCATTAGTTGGCACGCAGAAGAATTGGAGCGGGTTAAAGGACGAGAATTCCAAAAGTGGAAAAGAGAATCCAAACTCCAATTTCGTATCGAAGTGAATCAGACACGTGGCGAACAAGTAGAGGACACATGTAACACGTGTTTTTAGTAGGGGATGCTATACTTTTCAGACCAAAAGATCCCACCACCACCACTAATCCCATCGGTTACAGGACCACCCCACTATAAATACTCCAACCCTATCCAAGTTCTCGCCCCAATTATCCTCTCTCTCTCTCTCTCTCTCTTTCAACACTGTTAGCGTACAACATGGCTTCGACCCCGTTATCCCACCGCTATCCCTCCTCTCTCCTCCCCAAATCAACCCAACCCCACCACCAAACAGGCACCAAACTCCAATTCCACCGCACACCCATCGTAAAATGCACCGGCACCGCATCCCAATCCCCCACTTTTGACTCCTCGTCGCTCACCGCCAATCACTCACCAGTAATCACACCAACATCGGCGGATACGACGTCGGTGAATCAACGGCGGCCGGCGGAGGACAACATACGGGACGACGCCCGCCGCCACAGCTCTGCACACAACTTCTCCGCAAGGTATGTGGTGCCCCAAGGGCGCTGAATAATTACTCGGTATTATGACAGGATTTTAAATTTGCGAGCGGTTTAACGATTGACCAATAAATGTGAATTTAATCAAATGATTTCCGAAATTCTCAGTATCATGGTCTCCATTAGTAACGAAAGAAATTTCAATGTCGATATATTGGTTAAAACGCGTGCTTGACTTGGAATTTTCAAGCATTGGAGTCAATACCTGGAATAATATTTACTTCCTTTTTTCTATTTGTTAATTCCAAAGGGTATATGGACTAAAACAAAAAAAAGTTTAGGACATTTTTATTATTATTAACGGATCAAGCTTTCAAAATATATCACAAAAAATTTAAACCATAATTGAGATGGTAGGAGTTGTATCTATAAAGAATAAGTTGAGAGAAAATAGATTAACGTTGTTGTTTGGATATATTTTCCGTAGATTTGCCGACGTAATAGTTAAGAAGAGTGATGAATCACGATAGTAGTGGATAGTAGGGCTAGGAGAAGAGGTAGAACTTCGGATGCCGTGATACAGAAGGATTTGGACTTGGTAAATCTAATTGAACAGGTAGCTCTGTACAGAGTTCGACGGAATTTTAAGATTCATGTAGCCTACTCCAAAACTTGATTTAGTTTGGTTTGAAGAAAGTTTAGAAGTCAATGGGGTCAAGTGACTTGACCCTCCATGATCATGATATCAATAAAATACCGTGAAAACCGAAACACCTACCTTTTATCTCTAACTCTCACAATCTAAAGGAACAAATCGTTAAAACATCACTAGCCGTTTGATGTTTGATGTATATGGGCCTATGTGCATTCAACAAGTCCGGATACAATTGTGTTTCAAATTGTATTTTAAAGTTGTGTCCGTTGAATGGCTTAAATATTAGTACTTTCCTTTGTCCACGCAGATACGTCCCATTCATCTCCGACCCCAACAATGCACTACCCACAGACGAATCTTACTCTCTCGACGAAATCGTTTACCGGAGCCGCTCCGGCGGCCTCCTTGACGTCCAGCACGACATGACGGCGTTAAAACAGTTTGACGGCAAGTACTGGAGATCGCTGTTCGACTCGCGCGTGGGAAAGACCACGTGGCCTTACGGCTCCGGAGTGTGGTCGAAGAAGGAATGGGTGTTGCCGGAAATTGACAGCGATGATATAGTGAGCGCGTTTGAAGGGAATTCAAACCTATTTTGGGCTGAGCGTTTTGGCAAAAAGTTCCTCGGCATGCATGATTTGTGGGTAAGTTGGAAATGAAGCTTAAAATATGGTATAATGTCAATAGAACAGTCTATTATAGTACATTTTTTTCATTTTAAAAGATTCAACACTAGGGCCGATAAACGAGTCAAATACGTCGAGTCGTTGCTTGTGTAAAATGAATTTCGAAAATATGTTCAAGTTTAGCTTGTTGACGAGCTCAAGTGGATTTTAGACGAATTTTAATTGAGTCGAAATTGAGTAGCTTAAATTTTTTATACATGATAACCGAAACGAGCTGGGTAAGCTGAGTAGTAGATTGTTCAACTTAGTTTGAAAGCTAGACGAGCTTCAAAAAATTTCAAACTTACATTGTTTATGTGAAAACAGATCTTGAACGAGCAAACACCAACTTGAGTTCTAGCATCCGGGCTCAATAATGTCAGCTATGTTCAAAACTAATAGTGAGGAGCATTTTTAAGGTGTATGTTTGTAGACACTCCAATTTGGATGTCGTGGATATCTTTTAAGTCCCCGAAGATGATAAATGGAAATTCGTATGGAAATTAATTCTACCTTTTTCGAATGAATCCTTTTAAATTCCTTCAAAAATCCAAAGTCCACCAAAGTCAACTATAACTTGTTCATATGCTGTAGCTGTCCCCTGTGCAAAATTAACCACAAGAGTCAGCACCGCACGTTACACATGTCGATCGTGCGGTTGAGTTTTCATACACTAGTTCACCGTGCGGTGGAGTTTTTAGTGGAACAGAATGTTGTTTTAGTTATTTTCTGCAATTAAATGTTTACATTCCAAGCATGCTTGTTTTATGCTTATAGATATATGTGCTGCAATTTGTTTACATGCTATAAACTGTTTACGTGCCATAACTGTTTATGTGGCCGAAAAGTTGAGCAATAATTGATTTTCAAATCCGACAAGTATTAGTAGATGCCAATTTTTTAAATTGGGCGAGAGGGGTGCTATCAAACTTTTCTCCTCTCGTAACCTGGCTTTCAATCCTGAAATTCTCTGTTTTCGATAGACGAAAACCTTTTCAAGGGCAAAAGAGTCACATTTTTCAGGTGACAAATCGTTTTCAAAACCTGGGTGGCGACTCTTGAACAACCATTTTCCTTTTGGTAAACTAAAAATACAAAAACTGTGTTCGGTTGCTAGTTTAGTTTTAGTTTTGTTTCCAATCATTAACCTATATTTTTCTCCAATCATTATCTTATATCTCCAATTATTAATTTTATTTTTCTCTCTATCTTTCTCCAATCATTACCCCTCCCCCCAATCATTACCATATTTCTCTCTCCACCTACTACCCAAATTAAACTAAACTAAACTAAACTAAACTAAACTAAACTATAAACCAAACAAAGCCGCACAATGTTTCCTCAAGTGATGAAGCTCTCTATTTATCTCTCCCCATGTTGTTTTCCTGTTAAATCTTTGAACATTTTGAGGAACCCGTCGTGAAATATTCAGGTATAAAGTTTGGAAATTGATTTTAGCACTCCAAAAATTGATAGAGGGGCTCCAAAATGACGTCGTTTTGTGTATCGACACAGGGCAGTTTTGGAGCCCCTCCATCAGTTTTTGGTGTGCCAAAATCACAATCCATAAAGTTTCTCTTAGTCCTTTTAGGTTAGTTTTGTCGGGCCATTCTGGATAAGTTACGAAAAAAGTTGAGTAATCGGACTTGGGTACGTAGCCATTTGATTGAATAACAGATATTCTCGCGACCATGATACAATTATGTAAATACTAATACCGAACGTATCACAGTATTTAACTTGTACTCAATGGGTCACACAAATTGAACGATTCTAATCATGGCGGTGATGACCTTCAAAACTCCCAACAAGAAGAGAAATCGCACCCTTTATCTAATCGTTTTTTGTTATTTACGTGAGAGTATTCTTAATTCCTAATGCTTCTTGACATTTACTTGACTATTTGGTTCATAGATTCTAAGCCTATGTTAGGAATGTTGAGCAATCCTTATGTCTATATCTCCGACAGGTTAAGCACTGCGGCATTAGCCACACGGGCAGTTTCAAGGACCTAGGCATGACTGTTTTAGTTAGCCAGGTGAACCGCCTTCGCAAGATGAACCGTCCAGTGGTAGGCGTCGGCTGCGCTTCCACCGGAGACACCTCTGCCGCTCTCTCTGCCTACTGCGCAGCTGCTGGGATCCCCTCCATTGTGTTCCTCCCTGCGAATCGGATCTCCATTGCGCAATTAGTCCAACCAATAGCAAATGGTGCTTTTGTTTTGAGTATGGATACAGATTTCGACGGATGCATGAAACTGATTCGAGAAGTCACGGCTGAACTTCCCATTTATCTAGCCAATTCGCTCAACAGTCTACGACTCGAGGGACAGAAAACAGCGGCGATTGAGATTCTACAGCAATTCGACTGGGAAGTGCCGGATTGGGTAATTGTACCTGGGGGCAATTTGGGCAACATTTATGCTTTTTACAAAGGGTTCCAAATGTGTAAAGAACTAGGCCTGGTGGATCGGATCCCAAGGCTTGTCTGTGCACAAGCCGCGAATGCGAATCCACTTTACTTGTATTACAAGTCGGGTTGGACTGAATTCAAGCCGGTGAAGGCAAACACCACATTCGCCTCGGCTATCCAGATTGGAGATCCTGTATCTATAGATAGAGCAGTTTTCGCTCTGAAAAACTCGAACGGAATAGTTGAGGAAGCGACTGAGGAGGAATTGATGGACGCTATGGCGTTGGCAGATTCGACTGGTATGTTCATTTGTCCTCATACTGGGGTTGCGCTCGCGGCATTAATGAAGCTGAGGGAGAGGGGGGTTATAGGAAAGACAGACAGAACGGTGGTGGTGAGCACAGCGCATGGGTTGAAGTTCACGCAGTCGAAGATCGATTACCACTCTAGGGGGATCGAGGGTATGGCGTGCCGGTATGCGAATCAGCCGGTGGAAGTTGAGGCGGATTTCGGGGCGGTGATGAATGTTTTGAGCCAGTACTTGAACAATGGTTCCAAGTCTTAGGGAAGGGGTTAGCAATGTGGGTTTCTTTCACTGGCATTCTCCTTTTCGATACCTTACTGGCTTGGGATCTCTAAAATTCCCCCAAATACTGCCGTATAACTGCCGGCTAAATGTGCCGGAATCCACGGAATTCGCAAATTTCAGAGCTCATCGTGCGACTGAAAGTATATTGGAATAGACTATAGTGGAACATGAGTTTTGATGTACAGATATTTCGTGCCCAGTTCCATTTCGAGCCTAATAAGGATGTTTTCTCAGCCACTGTAATATTTAGCAAATTCCTTAAGGACTCGTTTGTTTGCTCGGAAATAAAAAGATTGGGATATAAAATCCTCAGGATAGGATATGGATGGGACTTTAACTCCCTTTGGAATATAGAAATGGTGGAGAGAAAATAAATCCGATGTTTGTTAAGATCGGGATTGCAACACGCGTTTCTTATTTTTATCCTCGTGGAAAAGGCAAAACAGTCACATTTAGTTGCTTTTGATGGAGGGATATGAAATCTCAATATCTCATAACCCCATGGGATTTCATATCCCGAGATATAGACTCTGTCAGGATATGTAATCCCGTCTATAATGCGGTAGGACTGTGAGGACACACGACATTATATGTCCAATCTCAACCTCAGATCTCCCAAACAAGTTGTTCAAAAACAAAAGACAAAAAATCTCCCAAACAAACAAGCCCTGAATCTCTGATTTTGTACGTACGTATCATGGATTGGGTTTGCCTTGGCATTTATTGTTTCCTAGAGTATTTTCTAATCTTTTGGTCTCAATAATTTTGGAAAGTGGAAACTGTATCAGAGGAACAGTGGTTCATGTGCATGACATGCCTCTGAAAAAGAAGCTTGTATTAGTTGCCTCTTGTGGCTGTGGTAGTTGAGAAATTTTTTACTGTCGGGTGGGTATTACGTGGTGTTCGCTTGGCACATCCGGACCGTCCATTGCGGTTTTGAACGGTTCGAATCTGGAAAGAGAAAAATGGAGAGAGAGAGAGAGAGAGAGAGAGTGTGTATGTGGTGGGGTGAGAGGAGAGAGATGATTTCAATCTGAACCGTCCAAAAGTGCATTGGACAACCCAAATGTGACGAGCGGACACCACGTGAGATACCCGGCACCGAAAAATTTCTCGTGGTAGTTAAATGAGTTATGGCCACCGCAACAAATGGGCTTTTTGAGAATAATTCCAACTCGAGTTCAAACCAACCCCAATCAAGTGGTCATCTATGGAATGGGCTTTCACTGTGAATTGCTCTACTCCCAAACGCAGGAGTTGTCCTTATCAGTTGGACCCCCCCTCCCTTGCACTTCTTCAAACTCAACATTGCTAACGGTTCTGCCTCAACTGGAGGCCTTATCCGCGACAATTCGGGCACTAGACCGGAAAATCCTAGCCAACTCTGGCATCATGGCGGAACTTCGGGCCATTGGGGATGGTCTTAACTTTGCTCTCATGGCTGACGCTCAAATTGCTATTTGGCTTCTCTCGGCTAGCAACATAGAGAATCACCCTATCAGTAGCATCATCTTTGATTATAGGTCCCTCATGCGGCGGTTTGACAACGTCAACATCAAACACAATTTTCAGAGAGGCCAATATGTGTGTTGATGCGCTTATAAAGGATATCCCAATTTTTGTGGGGGGACTTGTATTTTTATATTTGCATTCCGTCTTGTATTTCTAATTTGCTTCGTGCAGACTATTTGGGGATTTCATATCCTGGACATGTAGTCGTTTAATTCTCGTTTTTAATGAAGTTTTATTTAATAAAAAAAAAATTAATGAGTTATGGCCAATAGAACTGGTCACGTTTCAAGACTATAAAAATGCTAAAGGGATTGACACAAAAGTTGTGGATAATACTCTCACTTACCATATTAGTGATAGTGATAGGTACTTTATAACCTCATTTTTACATGGATGTGATTCCAATCATATCAAAAGATATTTGTGTGCTACATACACCGCAAGCACCGAAAAATCATTTAATATCATTAGAGCATCTCCACGTGGTGTTTCGGATCTCTTCTCCACTACACATTCTGGTGGGATCTAAGACAAAATGTGTGAATCTCACTATAACGTGTGGCGAAAAAGGGGCATGAGGCAACATGTGGCGGTGCCGCAGAAGCACTGAACAATTACTCGCAAATACCACACTAAAATAGCATGAAATATGTCACGGCCAATTTGGATATATCTAGCCAAACATTATTTCTAAACTCACAATACATTAACACAGGTTGTCGGTGGGGATTGAGAACCTCCAAACTCGAGAGTATCAATGGCTTGGGATAAAAGGTAGTAAGTCTCTATCTTAATCCGAGTCGATTGATGTATTTTTGCCCATTGCTAAAAGTTTTAGCATTTAGAAACACGTGAGATGCGATTGGAGAAAAACTTGAGAAGTGTTAATACGTGTGCTAATGCGCTACGGTTATCTCATTTAGTACGCTAGTCGCATGTTCGAATCTCATGGAGGCAAGGACGGAACCAAGATTTTAGCCTAGCAGTGGCAAAATGTATACTAAAAAAATCTAGTGATGGCAAGACTATATAAGTTGGGCATAATTTTTTTTTTTTACATATAATAATCGCATTTTCTAAAATTCTTGTTATAACGGTCGCCGCCACTTAGACCCCCCTGGTCCCATCCTTGCATGGAGGCCAAAAATTTCAAAGTTTGCCCGGACATCTCGAATCAGTCTCAAATATATGTGTTTGTCCTCCCATGTCCTCTTTGGGGCCATTGAAAAGTTTGCCATGTAGTTTAACTTCGGACTCTGAATTAGTCGAAGTGCACACAAGCTGGCCTGAACACTTGGGTTACTAAAAAAATAATCTCCTAATTAGCATACATTAGGATGCAATGCAAACTACATAGTTGTTTTTTCATTTCAAGATAACATGTTTTGTGTATTTATGTTGTCGAGGTCCACCTAATTTCGTGTAGTTAGCTGTTGCTTAACTGTCTATGAAGCATTGGAGCCTACTAGTAGGTAACCACCAAACAGTATGATTCCTCTTAGATTCTATACTGTTTTTTTTACCCACAAAAACATATTTTTGAAGGAGAACTCGATAGGGTTAAGGTGAGAATAAGATATGGGTTGAATTTAGCTCATGAGTTAGGGTTGCATTTTATAGAAGTAGAGACAATGAAACACTCCGCTGACATCAAACAATCCGACTTATAAACTCCACTTTTTCGTGCACAGGAAATTCTCCAAAAGGGGAACACAAAAATCCCAATTGGAGTCTAATCCCATTTACAGAACAGTTCAAGCCCAAACTCCCAAACTTAGATGATCCTCTCCAGGTGAAAAAGGGGCTCCAATGGGGATCAAAAAGCACAATTAGAGCCAATCCCATTCATATAGACCTATATATGTTTACGTATGTATTTATATATATATATATATGGAAAATGTAGTGAAGTGTGTGAACAAACAAACAGCAATGCTACCGATACATACGGACTTGCACAGATTCGTGCATTGACGCGTCCGCAGTCATCGAATGCACGTAGATCCCACGTGATAGGTGTGAAGTCCCCGTACGAATCGAATAATTCCGAACCCATCCGTGACCGAATCTGTACACTTCCGTATGCGTCGGTTGAGTTTTGCAGGGAAGAAATGCCCGACCCGATTTCAAATCTGGTAGCTTGTTTTTGGGCTAGAGAGTTCGTGGGCCTGGGTCTGGGCCTGAGCCCATGTCCCACTTCTCTCTCATGGAGTTCATCTTCTCCAATCTCCACTCATCCTTGAGCCTAGCAATGAACGAATCAGCCTTCATGTTCACATCTGGGCTCGGGCATCTCACTGGCCCCCCCGCTAAATCTCCGCCGTCCATCTCGTCCGATGACTCAATCGCTGATGAAACGTCACCATCTTCTGATAATTCCGCAGTACCACCGCCGCGGGCCACAACCGTCGTAGCCGCCATTTTGAACGACGGCGGAGGCGGCGGTGACGGAATCGAAATCAACGGCGACTGCGCGCCGCTGGTCACGTAATCCTCCGCTTCGTAGTAACTTCTCGCCTTCGTCGGCAACGGCGGCCTGCTGGAGTTGGTTGAGTTCCGCCGCCGTGAAGAGTCCGTGACCGGTTGCGGTGGCGGCGACAGAGATCGAATCTGGCTCATTCTTCTTGTAGACGGAGGTGCTGGGGGCGGAGGCGGCGGCGAAGGAGGAGGAGGAGTGTCAACTGACTGAAAACGCTTACTCTTGAATACATTATTCCAGATCGACGGCGGCGGCGGTGGTGGCGGCGGTGGAGTGGAAACTGATTGAGATCCCTTGCTTTTGCTTCCACTGGTGAACATATGTTTACTAAAAACAGAACGAGGCGGCGGCGGGGGTGGTGGAGGCGGAGGTGTTGTGGACCCCGGCTGATTCCAGTTTTTTTGGAATCGATCAATTTTGCTTCCATTTTTGAACACAGTACTGAATAATGAACGAGGAGGCGGCGGAGGCGGCGGTGGAGGAATAGAAACAGAATGAACTCGTTTTGTTTTTGTTCCTTTCTTAAACAGATTTTTGAACCCCGAAGGTGGAGGAGGAGGCGGCGGCGGCGGCGGCGTTGTCGCTGTCGGTGGCTGCACTGAATGCATTGAAGCTGAATGAGTAGAAGAATCTGGCGAAGAATGATGTGATTCATCGTAACTATTCCTAGCCCTATGTTTCCTCTTCCGCTTTCCTTGGCTATAAAACGAATTAGCAATCGCCGTAGCTATTTCCTTCGCAGAGCCACTCTTTTTCCCCTCGCTTTTGCTCCGATGCATCATCGGCGGCGGCGGAGGAGGCGGAGGCGGCGTTTGAGGAGCATATGACGACCGGCTTTTTTTGAACTCGCTCTTGCTCTCACTCTCACTTCGTTTTTCATGCGCAACACTTCGAAATGACCTTCTGGGTTTCAAATCCACCGCTGGCGTCGGCGGAGGTGGTGGCGCCGGAGATTTAACCGGTGGTGGCGATGGTGGACGGACCACGAAAGTATCCACCGGAATAATCTTAACTCCAAAACCGTCCCTCTCCGCCTCGCTCCGCCACGCGCGGCGGCGGTGCTCAGACGACGGTGGCGATCGGTACCTGTTCACTTCGAAATCATCGGAAAACCGGAACCGGTTATCGTCAGTTTCGTACGCGGGCACTTGCCTCAGATCCGGGTACGAGCTGCTGTTCCTCCTCAACCCGCCACCGCCGGTTCCCTGAACCATCGGGAAATTATTATCCACCGTTCTATCAGAATACCCGTACCACTGATTCGGATCCAACGACTGAGATCTAACCGTTGAACTCGACGCCACGTTGGCGTTGGTTTCGTCGGTGGAGGTGGTGGTGGTCGATTCGTCGTCGTTTTTCCTGGCGAAAACGCCGCAGAGAATCGCGAACACCACGAGCATGACGGTGAGGGAGTCCCAGCCTCTTCTGACCGGATTGGGCCGGAGGATTTGGGAGGACTGGGAGAAAATCGAAGCGGGTCGGAGGATTTGCGAGGAGTAATAGAAGAACGAAGGGACTACGAAAAAGATAATGCACAGTGCGAGGATGGGTAGCACTATGATTAGAATGACCGGGTCGAAAAGCGGTGGCGACGATCGACGGCGGGGGCGGAGGAGGGCGGTGTTGGGTTGGGGCCAGGTGGGTGGTGAGTCCCCTTCCATGGGTGGTTATGGGGTTTTTTTTTTTTTTGGCTTTTGGAGGAAGAAGAGAAGAGGAGGGGGTTTTTAAAGATTCAAAGGCCAATGGAAGCCAGAGGTATATTTGGAGGAATGGAACAATTAAGTATCGGACAAGTGGATGCTGCTTCCTTTATTGTTCAAGAGAAACATATGGTACGGAGGAAATACGGAGGTACATGTCTCATTTTAAAGAGGATTTTTTGGTTCATCTGATTATAGTTCTACTTTATTGGTACAGACACTAGCTTAAATGGTACTAGTAGACAGAGTATTTTACAAGTACAAATATTTAGTTCGTAACGTTGGTAATTTTTTGGCAAAGGCAGCAAAGGTTTCTTTTCGTGAGTATTTAATCCTGAATTAGGCAATCTGTTTTTTATCAGATTCGAGAGAAAGTCTGTTGAGATACAAGTGAGTTGACTCGGATATTTCTAACCGCTAAACCCATAAAGATTCAAAAAAATTACTAACAGTCATCCGACACACGCTACACGTGTTAAATATGACTCAGAATGCCATTAAAGATGAGACCTTGATTCAAATTTGGGTGTTTTGGTGAGAAAACTTGTATTTTGGGATTGATGGGAGTCTTTTTTTTTTTTTTGAGGACTTTGTTTGTTTGTCACCATTATAGCTCTTCAGAACATCTTTCTCTTTACATAGTGGAATCGTCTCTCGTTTGTTTGCCCGTGAGATAGGTTTACAACCAGTTAATCATAAACCGAACCACGTATATTTTAGTCTCTCTTATTCGTTTTCTTTGTTTGGTTTGATTTCTCCGTTTGTTTTTCAGATATATATTTGATTTGTTAATTTTTCAATATCATGGCCATCAAAGAACGTTGAGTTGCGGTCGGGTAGTTCAGGGCCGCCGCACAACAATTCTAACATATATTGCTCTTGATATGATATTTTCTGTGCATCCTTAACTTATTACTCACAAGGTCCATTCTGTGGTCACTCCCAGTAGGAAGGAAGAGCCTTGCATTGGCTTTACATAGGAAGGTACCGAACAACTGAAATTTCACTATTTCTAATTGGAGCGTGGTGGCAATGATTGAAAGGCAAACTCTTTACACCAAATCACCGAACAACACCTCTTTAATTCTCATCACTTTGTCAAAAGAAGAAAAGGAAAGTGCACCCTTTCACTGTCTTTAACATATTTATCTTACCACATTCATCACATTCAGCTCTACACAATTTAGGTGCCATTTGGCGTAGGTTCCCATAATCTCTCCCCTGCACCTTTGTTTACCAACATGGAGAAAGCTAACCTCAGCTTTTAGGAGTTGAAATGGTGAACATTACTCTTTTTTTAATTGGTTAAAATGATGTGAATTTCACAAACAAAATGATGTCATACTTATCATAAAGTGTATTGTACGGGTAGGGCCCATACCATTTCAACCAATAAGAGGGAAAATAATGTTCACCCTCTTTTAAGAAGAGAGAGGATGAACAAAATTGCACTATCAACTTAGTGGACATCGATTAATTATGCAAAAAGTGTTTGTGTGTGGCTGTAGCATTATTGTATTTGTTTTTAACATGGAAGGGTAAAAGTATATTGATATCTAGAAAAGTGTATTGTTGTCTATAGAAAGTACATTGAAACTCGAAGTTTTTTCGGCACTATAAGGCCTCGTTTGATAAACCTCTCCGAGACTTGGGATCGGACTACGAATCCGGACCCAATTTGTAAACCAAACATGGTATTGCTAATATCTGGGTTTATTTTGGTTTTGCCAATTTGCAAGGGCAAGGGCAATGTGGGAAAAAAAATATTCCAATCCTATCTCCTTACGAATCCCATCATCTAATCCCAAGCAAAACAAACATGCAAATTACGAATCCCATCTCCTTATGAATCCCATCTCCTTATAAATCCCATCTCCTTACGAATTCCACTCATCTAATACTTTTATCAAACGGGGCCTAAGTGTTGATTATCTACTGTCTAGTTAACAGATATGGTGATAACCAATGGGTTGATCAAAGCATACCTAATTTATGAAACAACTCAATTTGCCTTTGAAATATTTTGAAAGGCACTGCAAAAGGCAACGTTTTACCTAAAGGATTTGCTTGATTCAAATTAGTTCTTGGATTATGCAGCAAAAAAGCAGCAACTTTGTTTCTTGTGATCTATTACTTGGGATCCATTAGAATGGTAAAGCTTCATCCTTTTTAGTTAGTGCCCCATTTTTAGGGCCCATTTTCCGGCGTTTAGCCTAGAATCATTTAGTGAAGGATGCACAGTCTTTTGATTCTTTTGCATACAATACAAAAATTCACCCACGTATCGTTCTCATGCCTATCCAAGATAAACGATTTGGCGAAATGATTCGGCCTTATCTGTTCACACCGAGTTGGAGGTTCTGATTTTGAATTGTTCCTCCGCTAACTCCGACCTTACGATTGTAAAAGTAGTTTGCATGATAAAGTCTCAAAAAGTTAATTTGGGTGCACTTCTCAATACGTGCTTTCTATTACTACATTGAACAAACAAACTCATTTTCTTGAAAACCTTAAAATAAGTTTCTTTAAATTCAAAAAATGGTTTCTGCTAGTATAAAATAGCGATCCATAACTTGAGAAACTTTTATATATCCCTGGTATACAAAGGCCCTTGGTATCCCTTTCCGATCCATTTTCAATTTTTAGGTCACTTCCCGAGCGCACCTTGATAATCGGCTTCGTTCATTTTGTAGAGTTCGATGAGAACATTAATCCTGCCAAAAATTATGATCATCGAACTTTAGTAGATATATGATCGGCACATGTGAAAAATGAAAAAAAACAAAAATTGGGTTCTGATCCAGTGATCATAATTTTTGGCAGCATTAATGTTCTCGTCGAACTTTACAAAATGAACGAAGCCGATTATCAATGTGTGCTCGGGAAGTGACCTAAAAATTGAAAATGAATTGGAAAGGGATACCAAGGGCCTTTATATACCTGAGATATACAAAAGTTTCTCCCATAAATTTTAATCCGAACAAATAATTGGGAAAAAAATGTCCAAATTTTTAATACCGTCTCAATATGAATTTGGTTAAATTAATAATTCCGAAGTACAAAAAAAAAAAAAAAAAAAAGAAAGAAAGAAAGAAAACAGCCAGCCATAATAAAAGATAAGAACGCGATTCAAATTGAAGGTAGGCCTTTGCGCATGAAAAGTGTCTGGTCCCCATAATTGTAACTTGAGAGAGATTTTAAAGAGGAAAGTGTCCCTCTCCCCCAACAAACCAATCAATCAAATTTCAAACGTTCTTTAAAATTAAAAATATTAGTAGTAAAACACTTTATAAAAACACCTCGCATGCTTTCATTGGACACGTGACATTACGCGCTGGCTTTTTCAATCATGGGGACTATTAAGAAATTTGGTGGTTAATTTATTGATATTGTGTTCATAAATACTGGGGCTAATTCTCTTTTTTCTTTTTTCTTAATAATAAACTAGTGTCCCGATCTAGTTTATTTGCATCTCAACTGATTTTTGAGACTGATCCTTCCGTCTGCTAGGATGCCCATTTGAATCTCAACTAATTTTTGGAGATTGATCCCATTGTCTGCTGTGGTGCCCATTTGAAACCAAAACTCTAGTTGGACAGACTCCAATAAAAGTTGATAACAACTGAGAGATTTAGGCTCCGTTCCAGAAACCTTCTTAAAAAATAAGCAGCTTATTTTACATTTTTAAACTAAAAAATAATGTAAATGAAAAATAATTTTTTAATTTTTCTTGCACCGTATTAAAGATCTTGATGAGATCTATCAAACTAGATCCATATTGGTAGAAAAATTATTTGCATAAACACATTATTTTTGAACTTGAAATCGCCTTCTTAAAAAATAAGGACTTATTTAAGGTTTCGGAACGGAGCCTTAAGCTTGGGATCTTAAGGAGGGGGGTTGGAGTGGTCTTGTGTTTATAAATATTGGAATAATTAAACCCTAATGGATTGGCCAAGTGATTTTGGCGTGAGATTTTGGTATTTGCTTCATTATAAGGTCTCAGATTCGTTCTCTTTGCCAACAACTCTTAGAGCCACCCCAACCCCCCCCGCGTAAACGTGTGAAACGAGTATGGAAAAAGCTAAAGGGATTGGTTCGCGGTGCGCACAAACTGACTCCAAACAACTTGCATAAAATAAAAAAAAAAAATTGGGATAATTGCTTTAATAAGTTGGGTCTCCTTGTTGGTGTGGGGGTGGGGGGGAGGGTTTAAGGGAAAATGCCAGCTGTAGCAAAATGACAACAATCCCGCATGGCCCCCATCCCCATTGCTGCGAAGTGTCCTCTAAGTTTCTCCAACTGCCCCTTGTTTCCCCTCACTATGAGAATCCAAAATCTTCCACCTCGAATCATTCACAGAAGCGTATCACCTCATCAATAACAAAAAAAAAAAAAAGGGTTTTTTTTGGTGTTATGGGTGAGATTAAGAAGAGAATGTCTTCTGAGGAACACATCAAACGACAGTTACGTTAATCAGTCAACTTAAACAAATGATCAGCCAAAGATCCCGAGCAAGTACAAAGAAACAAAACCAAAATATATAATAAGGAAAATTGGAGGGAGGGTGTTTTTAACCGGCCATCGATCCGTTCGTGAAGATGGGTAGAGATAAGTCATCTGTAACAAGTTAAATTAGTCTATTCCCGCTGCCAAAATATAGTAATAAGAAAACAAACAAATATAGTAAGAAAAATTAGTGGCGGTGTTTTAACCGGCCATTGAGTACTGACTGAAGTGACTGATCGGATCCGAGAGCAAGTCCAAAAATATTGAATAGGTGGAGATTCGCTCTCCGTAAAGAGATAATCTCTACCATCTCAATGACGATTGCATGCTTATCTGAAAGTAGGATACGTGTTTATCTGTAAACTACGGTCAACATCGAAATAGGCTTTTTCACTATGAAACACTAACAAGCAGTATTTTTTTTTTTTCCTTTTCATCAGCAAAATTACTGAGGTCGTCAATACTAGTTTATTAGTTAAATAACCCATCCCAAAATCCTAAAAAAAAATAAAGAAAGAAAACCCTAACTCACACTTTTCCTTCTCTGTCTTTGTTATACTTATATAACCCTCCCAATTTCTTTCCCCTCGGTTCTTCCTCCAAAAGCCCCCTTCAAAACACAAATCTTTCTCTTTTTTTTTATAAATTTCCTAGTCACCAGTTAAAGATGTCTAAGGTGGCCACGTGTCCATGAACAAACCAGCCAATTTTTTTTACATAACAGATGTCTGGGCCAACTTACGTGCACCTCGACTGATCCAACCGATCTCACCATTCACCAGCGGGGGACACATTTAAAGCAATAGCAAAACTCTGTATGGATTGAACTCAAAGAAGCTGATAGCACATCAAAAGCTTCGAACATAAGATTTATCATTCATTCACACTACGCATCCATGCATACGTATATATCTTCAACAAACACATGCACATTCAAATTGACACTTAATTGGCTAACTACGCAATAATGCAAATATATATAGAAGTCTTTTTGTGTTCAGGGCCGGCCCTAGGCATAGGCCCACCAGGCGGCCGCCTAGGGCCTCCCCAATTGTAGGGCCCCAAAATGTTGGGAATATAGTAAATATTATGTATATCAAGTTTTGTACAATCAAGTGAGCTTGGTGATGTGGTAAGATTTTTGTGCTTTAACCGCGAAGTCAAAGGGTTCGAAACCTGCTTCCTTCAAAATTTTACAAGAACGATTTTTTAAAATGTACAAAATAATGCTTTGAAAATGGGGCAATGGGATTTGAACCCATGACCTAATGAACCAAGGAGCATTCCCAAGCATGTGCTTGCGAGCCATAGGGTTTCTTTCTTCCTATGTTGGAAAACTTTTTATAGTATATAGGAAGAAACGAGAGGCCCCATTTTTTGACCTCGCCTAGGACCCCGAAAACCTCAGGGCCGGACCTGTTTGTGTCAACCTCATATTAATTCAATATTGCAAAGCCAAATCCATCGAACTTCAATTAAACTATTACTAATCAACTGTATACGGTTTTTGCACTCGCGTACAGCACAAACTACATTAAGAAATTAATTAGTCTGTATTTTCTATTGATTTATGAACTTAAAATATTTAAAATTACGTTTGGTGTAGAAATTGAATGCTGAAGTTGGATGGACACTGTCCAGACATGAACCACGCACGCATCCTGATAAAATAAAATAAAAAAAAAATTAGGGAAGTGGGGGCTGCTGTGAGCAAATCACAGTAGCGTGTAACAGCGCCTTGATCTCATGCACCGTTCAAAAATATTTTGGACAGTTCAAATTTAAAAAAAAAAAAAAACTTTTAAAATTCAGACCATTGATTGTCGAGATGGACAGTGAAATGGACATAATTAACTACACGCTACTGTGATTGCTCACCGCTGCGCCCGCCTCCCCCTTCCAAAAATTAGTGGGTAGGTTCGACTCATGATATATATCTTGCGATAACAAATTAAGTAACAATTTTTCCTTTTTCACAGCAGAACGTCGGAGTGGGTTATAGTCACATCATGCCCGCACCGCAAAAATTCGTGAGTGCCAAGATTGAGAAAGTGAACACAAAGCGAGAATCGAAAGTGAAAGGAAGACCATTTTGAACGATTATCTGACATATATAGGTGATAGTAGGAGTTAAGGGGGGTCGAAATATTCCCGATATGAACCATGTCATTGAGCTAGACCCAGTTCACAAAACTTGGTGCAAAAATGTGATACGTGTATACCAGGGCGGTTTCAGGAACACTTAAAAAAACACTCCAAAGTTTTCAATCGAATTTTGATGATTCGAGCCATTCAATGTAATCAAAACGTTATTTTGAGGGTAATTGCAAGAAATGCAAAAAAAAAGATGATCAGGAAGGGCTTCATCCGAACAATTTTTTATTGAACGGTTCAATAAAAATTGCTCAAAAATCAAGCCTTTTCCGGTCATTTTTTTGGCCGATTTCTCGCGCATACCCTTAAAATCATGTTCTAAACACATTGAGCAACTCGGATCATCAAAATTTGATCGGGAACTATGAGATTGAGATTTGGGGTGTTTTTTTAGACCTTTTTTTAAGTGTCTCCGGAACTGTCCCGTACACGCATATATACATATATGATATATGTATATAATTGTATTTTTTGCCCAATTTTTTTCTTATGTTTCTTGGAGCAGCTAAAAAGAGCATGAGGATGAATGATAGTACCTCCTTTTTATAACCATACATACATAAATAGGTGAAAAGTGCTTCTTTGGAATACAATCCTACGAGTAAGATTTTTCCTAAAAGCATTTTCCAAGTTGGCAGAATGCATGATTAATAACTTTTCCCTTTATGTAAGGTTTGGAGTATCCAAAGTCGATCCAAACAAGGTACTACTGTATAAATGAGTTATACCCACATCGTATAACCCATAAGGAGTTCCTCATTACTCATACTCATGGACCACATCGACCAGTAGGCCACAGGAATATCTAAAACCTTTGGAGCTGGTTGAGTTCAGAGAAGAGTACTGTTTCTCTCTCTCCCCAAATTCTGTGGTTTCTATGGGGAAGTACCCACAAACCTGTCACATATCACTGCATACTTTAACTATGCCATATTATGTGGTGTTCCGCTAAGCAAAAAATGGTTTGGTTCTTATTCAATTTTTTTTCCGTGTTTGTTAACTAGTTTTGTGCCAAATTTTTGTAAATTATTGATTCGACTCGACGACAGAAATCAGAAAACCCAATTTTTTTTTTTTTTACTTTTACACATATATCTTGAGAAATATGCACTTTTCAGCTAAAAAAAAGTCCAAAAAGTTGGCTTTTTTTCTTAATCTTGGATATTTCCACAAATATTTGGGTAAAAGTATTTTTTTAAACTTTTATCCACAAAATTTTGGCGCAAAACTAACAAACGCGAATTTTTTTTGAATAAGTACAAAAAATGCTAGCTGCTTAGCGGAACTATACCTTAGTTTGAGGTGTATATATTTAAGGAGAATATACAATTTATGTAATACTTATGCATTCATTTGTTTGAAGTTAAATGGGGCCGGGTTAGTTGATATGGTACTCTGGGTTGGTGTTGTGCAGTGATGTGCATAGCACCTTGCTGCGCATCTCCGAGTCGTCGGATCGGATTGTGCATCCGACGGCTCGAATCCCATTTGGACAACTAATGATCAAGAACCGTTCATTACCGAGATGAGATCCGAGCTGTCGGATGCACGATCAGATGGCTCGGAGGTGCGCAGCACGGCGCTGCGCATACCACTGCACAACACCATCCTCAATTGGGTACTCCCATCCCGATTTTAATCCCCGGTCGTCGTCGTTTAAAAGGAGGAGGCCCGTTTTCTACTTAGATCCTGAAAGGGAGGAGATGAAGAGGAGATCAAACCAAGAAAAAGGCTTTTCCGGAAGAATTCAAGAATGTCTAAGGGGAGCAGGATAGGAAGAGATATCAAAATCTTTTGATGTATAGAGGAGATTTACCTTAGTTAATTTCCACTTTTGGAAGATGAAAGGCAAAGAAAATGGATTCGATACAATTAAGAAAAGAAAAAAAAAAAAAAAAAGAAGAAGCCAATTTATCTTTTACTCCTCCGTTGGGCTCTATCAATCCGTCATTCGCTAGGGTTCGGTGTAATCGGTTCCCAAATATTAGTCAATGTTCAAATAAGGTGGGCAGGTGACCCGAACGTACACCTTGAATTGTAAAAATGAAAAGACTCTTTTGCAATCTTCTTCTTGTTGTGCCCTAGAAGGAAAGGTATAAGGGACCCTGGCCACGGGTGAGTTGGAAAACCAGCCAGTAGGAAATAATTCAAACGAAGTCATCATAGTTGGAAATAACTACGATTTTGAGAACTTATAAAGATAGACATGATCAGAGTTTTAAATAAAAGCCGTTAAGTATCGTGTTGATTTTTATGCAACGGAATTTTGAACCTATGTTACTGTTATATACCTATGTATCGGCAAATATCGGTATCCGTCGATTCTGTCCGATATTAGCCAATATATACATGGCCCTATCACTGTTACCTTTACGTTTACGGATATATACCACGATTTAGAACCTGTCTGTCCTTTCTACACTAATTCATGCACATGCCAATATTGTGGTATAGCGATTTCCATCTCTGGAAATGGGTTCAAGTTGTGAGCATATATATTACTAGTTAATCTAGTACATCCTTCTTGACGATATTTTATATTCATCCCTAGTTTAGGGGTTGTGGGTAGAGAGTTTGACGAATACCTTTTGGGTCCGGCTCCTCTCCGGTCCAAACTATTGGACTGGTCGAGACAGTCTAGATCGAGATCGTCCATTGGTAGATTCAATAATTCGAATTTTATCATACGCTTTTACCAGTAAAAATAAGAATACACTATTACCGGTAAAAGTGTAAAAAATAAATCCAAATCGTTGACTGTAGCAAATGAACGGTCCCCTCCCGTCCAAAACATGGACCGAAGAGGATCCATTTCCATGCTTTTTTTTTTTTTTAATATTCTATGGCATATCTTGAAAATTCCACTATTTCTCTCTCATTTTTTAAAACCTATTAACCTGGTCGACATGATGTATAGGCGTCGTCATCTAATTTCACAATTTTTTTTTTTAAATTTTCGTAACGTAACCAGGATTCATTAAGCTTGAAATTTGAATGGAAAGAAAATGTCAGCTTAACGTAACAATCCTCCTCCTATTTGGACTTTGAATCTTTGGAAATCTTGGTGAAATTAACTCGTTTGCAAAATGACAAGGCTTTTGGGATTGAAATTCAACTGTCTGATTTTGCTAGGAAACAGTCAAAAAAATGCATGCTATCATGCTGCTATTAGGCCAAATCATTCGCTTGACACTTTCTGAGTTTTCCTTTTTTTAATAACTCAGGTGTCCGGATCAGTTTACGCGCACCCCGATCAATCTTGGGGATTAATTCCACTACCGGGGATCCTAATTAAAAAAAGAGCAAGACCCCGTCTATACTGACCCTAAAGGAGTTGATAGCTACGTTTGGAGTTCGTATCTGTAATTAAGCACTAAAATTGTCAATAAGTAGCAAATTAACTAAGAATCAGGTCGGACGTCCACCAGCTGGTGGCTGACACCTAGCCAATAAAGTCTTTTCCTCATCCCATGAAGAAAGGCGTAAAAAACTCGGTCGAGAAGGAACCCATAATACACGCCAAATGATTGATAGATCTTTGGCTTGTAGCCCCCTTTTGACGCTACAAGTAGCAACCACCTTCCGATCGAGTTGACTTGACCTGCCACCGCGGTCGCTATGCATGCTTGCGTTTGTGCGACCGCGGTATCCCTGCGTTCACACGGTGGACACATGTGTGAGCCCTTATAGACGTAACAACTTGACACCACGAGCCTGGACACCTTTGATCGTTGAAAACAAAAAAAAAATTACAACCACGAAGTCTCGCGTTCGAAAGTACTGCTCAAGAAATGCTATTGAGTTTTTTTTTTTTTTTCCTCTTATTCGTTTAATCAAGATTGCTTACATACGTCCAAGGTGTGATTTCATCACATGTCAATGTAAGATATTCGGGTTTCACAGTTCAAAATGATATACTAATCCCCAGATGTGAGAGAAGTGGGCATGAAAAAGCTAATAAGTGTCAAAGTTGCATGTTCTAATCTCACGGAGGCTAAACATTCCAAACCTTGAGGCCATAGAAAATTTGTCTGGTCGTTAATTTCAGGATCTCAAAATTAGTTAAGCTATGTGCAGACGTCCGGTTATAAGAAAAACACTGCATGGTATATCTCAAAACTAATTTGAAGTGGCCAAGAAATGTTACCCACGTGGGGCTTATCACACGCCAAAAGCGTAACATGCCAATAACTCTTAACAATTCGTACCACAAGTTTCTAATAATGGTTAAGTGGCTACGTACGCTTTGAGTACGAAACTTAAACTCCGTTCTTCTTAAATTTTTGTCTTGGTATATTCGTTTTATTTTTCTAGATTTTGTTAAATTTTCGTCAAATTTTTAAATTAATCATTCGTCTCTGCAAAGAGAAGTCTAAATATTAAAAAATTATTACCAAAATAAAAAAAAAATTCCCGAAAGACGAAGAAAAATGCTAAACAGCTGGGTACTTTTTTTTTTGTCTTTAGTGTCATCTCATATAAACTTTTTCAACTTCGGTCCACATTTTTATACTTTTCTAGTTGTTCTAAAAGTTACAACGAAAATCTAAACAAAAATATATAGAAAGTAGAATACCGAAAAAAATACCAAACAAAAAATTTAGGGGAAAATGACGGCTAAGGACATGTTTTGATAATTAATAACCGCCAAGGACATCTTGTTCATTAACAAATATTCTCAACATGTCATTGGCGGATATTAACTATCAAAACACGTCTTGGGCCAACGTTTTCCCAAAATTTAGAGAGAACGGGGCCAAGATAACACGAACAACAGGCCTGGCCCCCAAGTTTTTCTTTGTTCTGAAATCGGGCCGGGCTCACAAGCTTAACCCAAAAATGTGTTGTAGCGAAGCCCACCAATACAACCATTACAAAAAGCCCAAAAGGCCCACAATATTCACAACCAGTCCAATAGTTTCCACATATTTACATTTCAGTCCGTCCCCCCCTCCCAATTAAACCCTAAAACCCCAAACACCCCCCTGCCCAATTCTCTCTCTCTCTCTCTCTCTAAGATGGTGTGGTTCCAGTGCGAGGACTGCGGGGAGAACTTGAAGAAGCCCAAGCTGCTTAACCACTTCCGTATTTGCTCAGCATTCAAGGTCTGTGCGTTGCTTCTCAAAATCTAAACCCGTGTTTTATTTTACCAATTTGAATCGCGGGCGTATCATTTTTGTTATTTGTTGTTGTTGCACAGTTGTCGTGCATTGATTGCGGAGAAGTATTTGGGCAGCAAAGCGTTCAAGGCCACACTCAGTGCATTACGGAAGCGGTACTTATCTAACCTTCTTCGTCTTTCTATCCTTCCATAATACATTTCTAATTTGTAGTAGATAATTATCAATTTTAGAGCTGAGCAGACTCATTAAGGAAATTAATCAGGCTCAGCTCATTAAGGGCTTGTCTAGTTTGTGAATGAGCCAAGCTCAAGCTCGAGTTTTCGGCTCGTTCGGTAAACGAGTCAAGCTCGAACACTATAAGGGCCGGCTCAACTCGGCTTGTGCTCAGCACTCAAAAGTCCGAAGTCCGGCTTGCTTTATAGGCTCGGCTCATTTAAAGAGGCTCATTAAGGAAATTAATTAGGCTGAGCTCATTAAGGGCTTGTCTCGTTTGTAAATGAGTCAAGCTCAAGCTCAAGTTTTTGGCTTGTTCAGTCGAGTCAAGCTCGAACACTATAAGGCTCAGCTCGGCTTGTTTGCATGTGTTAGGAACATGTGTGAAAGGTTGAGTCTCACATCGGACAAATAGAAAAAAGATTGGACCTTAATATACAATTGGATGGCTCACCACTTACAAGACTTAGCCTTTTAAGTGGATATGTGTCATTCAATATATATTGGGTTCATGTGATGTGGTGTGGACTCTGTGGATAATCCCAAACTGATTGGGCCTGCGCGAACCTCAAGCGGATCAGACTCCCAACAGCATGTATAGAATGGTGATTGATAATTCCATTTGTGGGGTATGTTCTTCAAGTAGTTTTTGAAGAAAACGTTGGGCTGAGCATTTGAATGGATTGATCATTCCATTCCAGTGAATCAACCATTGCCATGGCTTTATTTCAACGTTACTGTCCTATTTCTTGAAGTTTGTTGTTGGCCAGGGCTTTCATTGGTATAGATGATATTCTATTTGGAGTAGTGGCCTTCTTGTTTAACTTTGTTGAAATGGGGTTTCACTGATAGAGAAAACATACTTGAGTATGGTAGGATGTGGGCAGCCCCCTTTAAGATTCCTGAATGTGTTTATCTAGGAAATAGTCTGGTTGAATGACATTATGCTGGCATCATTCCACATTTTTAGTTTTCTGCTGATATAGTGGCAACAAACACTACTTGTTGTTCTCACATGGGGATAGGGAAGTAATGGGTATACGTGAAATGCTTTTGAAAAGGGAGGGCATTTGTGTGTATCCGCTTCCTCTTACAGCTTGTCACCTTGTCCTATAGTTAAACAGAGAACATGCATTTACATGTGACGGAATGTGTTCAACTACTCAATGTCAGAGTCAGGAATAGTTGGATGTAATTAACAGTTTTGAATATTGTGCTTCGTAGGTTCACCAACTTACTGTAACCCTCAAGAAAAGTGCTAAGAATTTTGCTAAATAAGTCAATTTGTTGTTATGTTCAGGAAAAATATGGTCCGAAGGGCCAAGGGAAAGCTCCAAATGGAATGGCTGCAAAGCCAAAAAATGAGGCAAAGCAGAAACCGGATTTCGACGTAAATGTTGGATTATCTGAACGCCCTCCATGGTTTTGTAGGTATGCTTGCATGGTTGAACTTTTTACTCCTTGTTTCTGTACGCACACTGTTCTTTGATTGCGACAGGAAATATAACTGGACACCAAACAGATTGAACTATTACAGGCCCATTTGTTTTTTGGCTTGACAAAAGGATGAAAATTGTTGAATGTCTGAATTAGTTGAGATTTTGTAAGTAATGGACAGTCGTCATATATTTGAATTTCAAGAACTGTATTTGTCCATGACTCCACATATCTTAGCTTATAACACCATGATTTTATGACAGCATGAAATGTATAATTGCAGGAGTCTATTTTAGCTGTAACTTGAGGGGTATTATAAACAGTTAACTAGTAACTGACTTGTAAGTTTGTATTGAGTGATTACCACATTGTAGCTCTCCAAAGATAAGTAGGTCATAGCTGCAGTGTTTCTTGTGGAACTCCACAAGGCACATAGTAGAACTTCCCCCACTGTTCCAACTAGGGGTGAGCAAAAAATCCGTAAAGCCGTGAATCCAGTCCAAACCAATCCAAACCGAAATGTTTGGTTCGGTTTTTTAGTAGTATGGTTTGGTCATGGTTTAAAAAAATTAGAAACCGTATTATATGGTTCGGTTTGTGGATTCACATTTATGGTTATGGTTCCAAACCGATTCAAACCGCACAATACATACATACATATATATTTATAATTATATATATATAATTTAATTATGGGAGCTTCACTCAACTACTTTTCTAATTTATTTATTGATCCTACTAATCGACCGCAATATTTAGTTTTCCTTCCTTGCTAAGATGTTTAATAGTTGGTATTCTTAGTTGGTTCACTTTTGTGAATTACCACTATTTCATTTTCTGAGTTTAAGACTTGAAACAATTGTTGGTATTCTACTTTTAATAAGTTGGTTGATATTAGTGTGTTTTGGTAATTTGAATGGAATTGATTTTAATATATACTAGTTTTCTTTTAATTTATCTTCGTAATTTTATGTATTTAATTTTTTTTTAAAGATGATAGCTTAGTTCAAAGTAAACCGTGGTTTAAAACCGAAACCAAACCGTATTTTAATGGTTTGGATTGGTTTGGTTCAATGGAATTTATGAGTTGGTTTGGTTCTCCAAATTCATAATCCGTAAGTATTGGTTTGGTTCTTGGTTTATTATAAAACCGAACCAAACCGGACCATGCTCACCCCTAGTTCCAACTTCCAAATGTAATACTACTATCTGTAGTAAGCTCCCCCTTGTGTGGTGCTCCAAAGGAGTGGATTGGACATCACTAACCTTGAGGCCCTTGAATTATTTGTGCAAAGTAGTTCTTCCAATCTTAACCCTATGATGGTCCAAACTTCTACTGTTACACCATGCAATGGGTCATGTTTTTAGATGATGAGATCGCAAATTTAGTTGAGGTTTAAGAGTCTTGGTCTCATTTTACTCTCTGCTATCATGATTGGGGTCTGAGTTATATTTATGTATATCTTCTCTTCATTTGCAGTCTCTGTAACACTAAGGCTACTAGTAAGCAAACCCTGCTTCTCCATGGTGAGGGTAAAAAGCACAGAGCAAAGGCCCGGGCTTTCCACGGGGCTAACAAACAGCCTGAACAGGCAGAAAAATCCACTCCAAATGCCGTGGCCTCACCAGAAAGCAACCAAAAGGATGAATTGCCCGGCAATATAAACATAGAGCCACCAAAGGGAAAAAAACTCCTTACAGTTGCTTCTATGCACAGCTCTGAAGCAGAAAATGGGAGTGTGCTATCAAGTAAAAAAAGAAAGCTTGAAGCAACTGAAAATGATAGCACCAGGGATGTGTCCGGAGTTGCGGTGTCAGGTGAAATAGGCAATGGGGAAGTGATTCAGGTTGAAAGAGCAGAGAAACGAAAAAGCAAGCATGAAGATAAGAAAGCTAAACACGTTGTGACAGAAGAGAAAGTAGAGGATAGCTCAACCAAAGAAGATGCAAAGAAGAAACTTAAGTGGAAGAAATTGATCAAATCAGCCTTGAAATCGGTATGTACTACCATGTATTTGTTGTTGCTCTAGCAATACTGTTAGATTTGTCCAAAAGATGAAAAGATCCATGGCCAGTTGGCCATGTAAACAATTTTTATTTTTGGCTAGTTCTCTATGAATTTGAAGTTGCAACACATCATAATGCATGCAGATATTTTCAAGGTTTGTATTACTTAAAACTTTTATTGCTTTTTCATGTGGAACAGAATCCGGACGGTGTTCTGAAATTGAGGAAACTGAGAAAACTTGTTCTGGGCTCTCTAAGAGTGTCTGGTTTTATAGAGGATGAAGGCCAACTCGCAGATATGCTTGAGCAGAAGGTAAACCCATCTGATGGACCGAATCTCTTTTCGCCGCCTTGCAAGAAATAAGGCGAATTTTGGTGTTCTGCTTATGATATCTGTGTCTTATGCAGATCAATTCAAGCTCCAAGTTCACTGTTGATGGCAAATTCGTCCGTTTGGTAGCCAAAAGTTGAGGATGCCTTTTTTGTTCTTACTAGGAGATTGGAAACCCTCGAAGACCTGCCGCCTACCTGTAGTATCTTTTCCATTGCAATCCTTCCTTTATGGGGCAAGTGGCAGGCATCCAATTGGGTATACTTTTTGGATCCTTTGATCGAGTTCTATATATTCATCTGCTGTTGGTATGGAAAATCTGGGGTTGTCTTAGAACGTAGACCAATTGTTTTTTCTCCTGCATTTTCTTTCCTGGAAGGGTTTTGGAAACATTAGTAACCTTAGTGTGAATTCAGTTTTGGTGAACTAACAATCAGTTGGAGAGACTAGGCATTATCTTATTATATACCCGGGAATGGGGATGGTGCTGCGTAGGAGGTGCTATGCACCATCCCAGCAGGTCATTCGGTAATCCAATGGTCTAGATTTTATCTTGACAATGTACGGCTCGGATGTTACACGGTGGAGATGAGATTTGAACCGTTGGATTGCCGAACAAACGTCTCGGATGGTGAGCACCGTCTCAGAAGAGAAGAGGTGAGTAGTGAGTACACAGGACTTCTTTTACTTTGGATGATATTTTTTTGTTACGTCGGAAATCCTTTGGATGATATTCGATAATGGAATTCAAATGATGTGCAAATGCTCGTTGCCTCGTTGCTTAAAAGCGTGTAAACTTTTTATGTTTGGACGGCAATTTATTGATGATGTTATTGTTACCTTGCTTGCACTAATTCTCAAGGATGGAGCTAGTGGAAAAAGTGGCGGCAGTCGTCACGATAAAAATTTTATAAAATGTAATTACTACTATATATAAAAAATATATATAGACCCACTATCACTAGTAACCTCGACATCCGCCGCCTCACGCCACAATTATAAATGTCATGCCCAATTTTCTGTTGCATAAATTATAGTGTGATTAGGAAAATTCTGGAAGAATATACAGAATAGTAATAATCAACCAAATATAACAAATTAATATTAGCAATAGAAAGATAAGAATAGCCTATGGAGTGGAGTGAAAACTTACGAATCAATAGTTTTGCAATGCTCAAAATATTGCATTAAAAAAAAAGCAGCAGCAAATATTGCAACACTCAAAAATAAAAAACAGCAGCAGATATAGACGGAAGAAATAACGGAAAATCGATCTGGATCCACATACGAGGCAGGGAATTAGGAAGACATATAAATGGAGCACTTGCTATATTTATGTTGTGAAAACAAAGAACAATAATATAAATAATAAATTAAGCAGTGTTTCTGAGAATAAGTATGTTCTCTCCACCTCTGGTGGAAATCATGGGATTTCCACCACTGTCTATGGGTCTTTTTTTTGTTCTAATCTGAACCGTTCATCTTGTAGGGTACATAGAGTAGTATATCCATGAAAAAAAATCAGCTTGATTGGATATTGATAGATATATCAAAAATTGAATTTTGGTTTGCAGAATGGATGGTCATAGATTTTGAAGTTAAACTATCCATGACTGTCCATTTCCTAAATCGAAAGTAGATTTTTAATATACCTATTGACGTCCGATAAATCTCAATTTTTGTGTGGATATACTATTCTACGAACCCTACAAAATAGACAGTTCAGATTATAACAAAAGATATCTTATGGGGCCCATAATGGGCCGTAGTGGAAAACCCTTGGTTTCCACCACTGGTGGAAATAATTTTATCTCATAAGTCAGATTAAGTAAATCAGAATATTTACCACAAATCTTGTGAAATGTAGGTAGTGATTATAACAAGTCAGAAATAAGTTTAGATCAAGTAAGTCAGAATATTCACCACCACAAATTTCGTAAAATGTAGGTAATGATTATGATCGATTCGATCCAAAAAAGAAGGAATAATTTGTTTTTAGGGAGGAAACCACAAACGCCTCTCTTTACTCTCTCTCTCTCTCTCTCTCTCTCTCTCCAAATCCAAGGAAAATAATCCAAGTATGTGTCCTGAACCCAAGCCCTTCCCCCACGTACAGCACACCAGGCGCCGGCGGGAGGTCAATACCCGGAGGACCGACACTCCGACGGACGCCACCAACATTGTCGCAAAACCCAAATCTGATCCATGCGAAGAATGCGTAATTCGCGGTTTCGCTATATACGCCGTTCTAAACCTCGCCGTTCTCATATACGCCATTGTTCTAGGGGGGGATGCGTATAGCCCCGATATCCGCGTCCAGACGGCATCCTTGTCCCTGGACCACGACGTCTCCTCGTCGCGGATATCTACCGCCGGGGAAGTCACCTTCAACATGTCCATTACCTTCTTTTCGCCCATGTTCGACAACGCCACGGAGGTGTCGGTTTTCTACCGGAAAGCGCTCCTCTCCAAGACGGTCGCGGACTCCTTCCCTCGCGACACGGCGTGCTCCTGCCCTTGCGACGGGACGGCCCGAGAAAGAATGGCGAAAGCCGTTTTCCCTCGGTCCAGCGTCGACATCGGGACCCGGGTTTCGGACAGGATGGCCGGGGACTTGAACTCGAGCTCTCGGGTGGTCGAGTTCTCGTTCCTCGCCAGCGCGAGGGGGAGCCTGCGTCTACCGGGGGATCCGGAAGACGAGCGTCGCGAGTTCAACATGACGATTCGGTGCCCGGGCGTGAAGCTTGAATTCGACGCGAAAACGAGGGTGGGGAGGATGGCGGGGGAGCCATTGGAATGCAAGGTGAGCACGGAGGTGGAGTACAAGGCTCGGTACGATGATCCGCCGAGGAGAGAATGGGCCGATCAAGGAGGATTCTACAGGTTGCGACATTTCTAATGTGTTCTACATTAATAGTAGAACTATGGCGTATGAATTTTTGTTTGACCGAAAAAATGAAAAAAAAAAACCTATGGTGTTTGGTAAAAAAAAACCTATGGTGTTTGGCATGAGATGCTTGAGAATTTGTATGCATTTTGCTTGCCATAAAATCTTGTTTTGAATTCCCCCCCGCCCCCCGGATTATAAGCCTAAGTGGATAGTAGTTTGGTTTGAAATAAACAAGGGGAATTTGATGTTCTAGAGTGAGGGATGATCGATGTGAGTTCAAGCCCTCTATGCCATCTATCCATATTCCTTAATTTGTGTCCTTTGTACCTCTGTTATTTTTTACATTTTCGGTTAGTGGATCAGGTTGGAATATTTTTTAAATTTTTACATGATACAACAACCAAAAACACACCGAAACATGGGTACACTAGAGTTTCGGAATGCGGATTCAGTGGGGCTCGTGAGCAACTGGCATGTGACAGAGGCTTTGAGACTATATACCAAAAGTCATGTTTTATGAAATTTTATTGATATTTAACTCGTTTATAAATTAATTTGTCCCTTTCTCTCTGATAAGAATCTTTATTTGGGATAACAAAAATATAGTACAAAATAGTCTTTGTATAATAGAAGCAAGAGTTGGCGCAATGTTCAGTTTCGTCCAAGTTACGACTTTGGTGCATGTTGAGATTTTGCCCCGTCTCTAAAACGACGTCGTGTAGGCTTTTACATAATATAATAAGAGCTCTTCCCTTTTCGTCATGCCTTTGCATTTTTCTGATTTTGTAGACCTTATACTCTAGACTCATTTCTTTTTTCGTTTCTTTTTTTTTTTTATCAGCCAAGGAAATAAATCAACACACAGGTAGCTTTCGGAAACATAATATAATATTTTTTTGAATGGCGAAACATAAATATAATTGCATAAGGCAGGAAAAAAAAAATCCAGATTTTAACGAAAAGACACTAAATCCAGAAACTAAACTCTCGTAACCTAATTTATTCAAAAGATCTCATCGAGTAGCTACGATATGATGAAACCTCAGAAAGAGAAAAACAAAACGAAATCCTAGACATTCTAATTAGCCCACAGATATTATTTTTGTCCTTCTCCCTTCTAACCACTAATAACATGCGTAGGGATATATACCATCAATAATATAAGGGCCACCAACACCCTTCTAACCACTAATAACATGCGTAGGGATATATACCATCAATAATATAAGGGCCACCAACACATTGAGTACCCCATTGTTGGAAAATACTGCAACAATACTCCTTGTCAAACTGTTGAGCCCAATATGCCCTAATGCAATCATACCAACATGGCTCAATTTCATTGCATCCCAAAGCCGGTGGCGGCCGTGGAGTGGCCGGTGGCGACGGAGTCGGTGGCGGCTTTGGAGTGGCTGGTGGCGACGGAGTCGGTGGCGGCTTTGGAGTGGCCGGTGGCGATGGAGTCGGTGGCGGCTTTGGAGTGGCCGGTGGTGACGGAGTGGCCGGTGGCGGCTTTGGAGTGATTGGTGGTGATGGAGTGGCCGGTGGCAATGGAGTCGCCGGTGGCGGCTTTGGAGTGGCCGGTGGTGACGGAGTGGATGGCGGTTTTGGAATGGCCGGTGGCAATGGAGTCGATGGCGGTTTTGGGGTGGCCGGTGGCGGCTTTGGAGTGATTGGTGGTGATGGAGTGGCCGGTGGCGGCTTTGGAGTGGCCGGTGGTGGCGGAGTGGATGGCGGCTTTGGAGTGGCCGGTGGTGACGGAGTGGATGGCGGCTTTGGAGTGGCCGGTGGTGACGGAGTGGTCGGTGGTGGCTTCGGAGTGGCCGGTGGTGGCTTCGGAGTGGCCGGTGGCGGCTTCGGAGTGGTTGGTGGTGACGGAGTGGCCGGTGGCGGCTTTGGAGTGGTTGGTGGTGACGGAGTGGCCGGTGGCGGCTTTGGAGTGGTTGGTGGTGACGGAGTGGCCGGTGGCGGCTTCGGAGTGGTTGGTGGTGACGGAGTGGCCGGTGGCGGCTTTGGAGTGGTTGGTGGTGACGGAGTGGCCGGTGGCGGTGTTGGAGTGGCCGATGGCGGCGTTGGAGTGGCCGGGGGGTATGGTGGATTATATGGTTGATAGTATGGGTTAGGGTATGGGTAGTATGGGAACGGATAGTTGTTGAGTGATTTGGATGGCGGCAGCGATGACTTAGGTTCCTCAGACGTGGCTAAGGCATTGGTGGTCATCCACACACCAATGCAAACTAACATAAAAACAATGGTAGCTGAACCCCCCTTCATCATCATGACATTAAGTTTAATTTGTGATGATAGTAGAATGAAGGTTTGTGATCACCTTTTATTTATAGGCTTAATTAAGGAGGTAAATGGATAGGCTTAATTGATGAGGTAAATGGATAACAACTAGTACTATAAAATTCGAATGGGATTTTTGTGAACATTAAATGAAAATTTGAAGGAGATAACAATCGATCAGACTAATAACTAGATAAGTTACATATCTAAATGACCTACGTACTTATCTTATTTTCTCAAATCGTATTTTTTTTTTGATTGGCAAAAAGTAACATTTTATTAAGGGAAGGGATAATGAAAATTTGAAGGATGATTAGATAACTAATAACTTGATAAGTTACATATCTAAATGACCTACGTACTTATCTTATTTTCTCAAATCGTATTTTTTTTTAATCGGCAAAAGTAACATTTTATTAAGGGAAAGGATAATGAAAATTTGAAGGAGATAACAATTGATCAAATAACTAGATAAGAGCATCCGCAATGGGAATAATCAAAATTAATAACTAAAATATGCCACGTCAGCATTTAATTATCCATTTAGTTCATAATCAAATTTAACAACCTCTACCTCCGCATAGGTTATTTTTGCATCCCTAACGAAAAAAAACCCACAATACAGAATGCATCTATGTCCAATCGCAAACGAGTTCTAATCACGCACGCAACTACACCAAATTATTTGTCTCGATGAAATGATTCCAATGTGGGGTGTATTTGAATTATTGAGTTTTGAGTTTGGTTATTGAGTTTTGGTTATTGGTAAAAGTTGTTAAGTTTGGTTATGGAATGGGTGAGATTTGGTTATTTGCTAAAAGACTTGTAACTTTGTTTATTACAATGTGAGGTATTTTTTGAGCATTGTTGTTAAATTTGCTTATCCACACCCATTTACTTATTACAATGGAGATGCTCTAAGTTACATATCTAAATAACCTACATCTTATTTTCTCAAATCGTAATTTTTTTTTTATCGGTAAAATAACATTTTATTAAAGGAAGGGATAAGTTACATATCTAAATGACCTACATACTTATCTTATTTTCTCAAACAGATAACTAATAACTTGATAAGTTCATATCTAAATGACCTACGTACTTATCTTATTTTCTCAAATCGTAATTTTTTTTATCGACAAAAGTAACATTTTATTAAGGGAAGGGATAATGAAAATTTGAAGGAGATAACAATTGATCAAATAACTAGATAAGTTACATATCTAAATGACCTACATCTTATTTTCTCAAATCGTAATTTTTTTTATCGGCAAAATAACATTTTATTAAGGGAAGGGATAAGTTACATATCTAAATGACCTACGTACTTATCTTATTTTCTCAAACAGATAACTAATAACTTGATAAGTTCATATCTAAATGACCTACGTACTTATTTTATTTTCTCAAATCGTAATTTTTTTTTATCGGCAAAAGTAACATTTTATTAAGGGAGGGATATAATGAAAATTTGAAGGAGATAACAATTGATCAAATAACTAGATAAGTTACATATCTAAATGACCTACATCTTATTTTCTCAAATCGTAATTTTTTTTTATCGGCAAAATAACATTTTATTAAGGAAAGGGATAAGTTACATATCTAAATGACCTACGTACTTATCTTATTTTCTCAAATCATATTTTTGTTTTTTTTTTATTGAAAAAAGTAATATTTTATTAAAGGAAGAGATCAGTTACATATCTAAATGATCTATGTACTTATCTTATTTTCTCAAATTTTTTTGTTTTATCAGCAAAGTAACATTTTATTAATGGAAGGAGGAGAGGGAAATCCAACCGAAGGTTGAACATTACAACCAGATGGGACACGCCCATACACACCTAAGGACAAAGCCCAAATCGTATTTTTGTTAGCTAGGTTATCCAATCCATCGAATCAATAAAAGAACGAATGAAAGATCTCTCTTGTGTTCGAAATTTTTAGCATGAACCTTGCTTGCAGTTTTTGAGCTAACTTCTGGTTTTGGTTGTCTTTTTGAGTTTATGTTTTAGCAAATGAACATGCTATACAAGTGAGTATGCAGGGCCGGTCCTAGGCATAGGCGCACAAGACGGTCGCCTAGAGCCTCCCGTTTTTGCCAAATAATTGGGCCCCGAAATAGAAGAATATAATAAATATTATTTATGTAAAGCATTCAACAAGTAGTCTGATGTGGTGTAGTGGTAAGGTTTGCGCGCAATAGGCATAGGGCCGCGAGTTCGATTCACAACCTCATCACAACCTAAGATAATAGCTGGTACAACACTTTAGCCACTAAACCACAACACTGAAAAACTCAGCGCCGGGCTGTGAGTATGCCTTGAGTCTCTAATGCCTTGGCTCTGGTTGTGAATCAATCAACACCTTTTGCTCTCTTAACAGGAATACGTACCAGTGCTAGAAATTTACTCCTATCTCTTTCCATCTCCTGCTTTGCAACCATGTACAGTGATTAAACACTTTTCCCTACCTGTTGCTTTTGTTTCGTACTGATCATATTCGGCCTGTCATCCACATATTTGGTTCGGCATTAATTATATTTGGTTTTTGAGTGTCGGGAAACCAAACTGTTCGTGAGTTCAACTCACTGCATAGAAGAGAACTTAAAGTTCGATATAACTTGGAGAGGGAGTACCATTCAACCCAGGAGGATTGGCCTCTTTTGGGCATGTAAGCGACGACCACCATTTTGGCTGGGGTTCTCCCGAAATTGCCCCCTAGCTCTTGTCTTTAGTGCTTTTGGTTGTGGGGCTTTTGGTAAATTTCGCAGCTTTTGGGGACTACTGTTCATGCACTGTATGTTGAAACAATGTTTCATGGTATGCCTATTTTGTGATGTTCTAGAGTAAGGGATGATTGATGTGAGTTCAAGTCATCTATGCCAGCTACTCTTTTCCTTTACTCTTTGTAACTATCCATATAGCGAGTCCAAGTCCTCTATGCTAACCATCCATATTCCTTTGTACCTCTGTTTTTTTACATTTTCAGTTGTTCGATCAAGTTGGAAATATTTTTATCCTTTAAATTTTTACATGATGTAACGGCCAAAAACACACCAAAATATGGGTGCACTTGATTTTCGGTATGCAGATTTATTGGGGCTTGTGAGTAACCTCTGTTGATGGATGCCTTTGTGATAGAGGCGTTATGATTTTACCAAAGGCCATGTTTTATGTAATGTACACTATTTCATCTGTACTCTTAGCATTTCTGATTTATAAATCAATTTATCCCTTTCTCTTATGAGAATCTTTACTTGGGATCAGATTGACAACAAAAATATACAGAATAATCTCTGTAAAATATAAGCACGAGTTGGCACAATGTTCATTTTCGTTATGCTATTTTCATCCAAAATACGGCTTTGGTGCACGTTGAGATTTTGCCCTGTCTCTAAAACGGTGTCATGTAGGCTTTACATAATAGAGCTCTTCCCTTTTCGTCGTGCTTTGCATTTTTCACTAATTTGTAGACCATAAACTCTAGACTCATTTCTTTCTTCTTCTTTTTTTACCGGCAAGGAAAGAATTTTATGAAAGCTCGAAATGGTACAAGACAAGGTTAAAGAAGCATCGCAATTAGATGCATACATCCCACAATCCGGTGGGACCTATGAGTCTATGACTAGGAAGAGATTCATTTCTAACTCAAACCGTTAGATGCATGTTTTAAAAGAGTTTTTTTATTTTTTTTATTTTTACTAGCAGATTGTCCGTGCCTAAAGGCACTTTCAACATAAAATATTGTACTTTCTCTTAATTCTATGCATGAACACATTAACCTCCAATTCTCTTGCTCAACTATAAGTTCACACAAAGTCCACCTAAAAAAAAATACAAACACTCAAAAAACCAGCCATAATCATTCAAATTTATCATCTTAGATTTTAGTTGTATAAGGGTTACCTGTGTTTATGTGTACAAACACATAAATACAACGTTCTCTCAATTCCCCTATATTCAAATGAATAGTAACATGAATGGATTGGAAATGCAGAAAATGTGAGGAGAGTGAGATTTTAAATGTTTTAAAAAAATCTTTTTCAATCAAAATGTATAGAGTAACGGTGATTATTAATGTTACCAAAAATGGAGAGAGACAGAGTTTAAGTTTTCCTTTTTTGTTTTTGTCCCTAATCGTACGGTTACAAATTCAGAAGGAAGTGATCTAACGACTATAGTGGTTACTCACGTTTATATGCCTAAACATTTTTAACAGAAACCGCTCTGTTTTATAATATAGACTAGCGAATGCTCGTGCCTTCAGGCACGGCACAACACATTTTGAAGACAACTAAAGCTACAGGTCGAACAATGAGGAAATGGAGGACAAAAAATGGGCAGGAACAAAGTAAAATATATGCGGTATATGTGCACGTCAAATTGAGGTGCAAAAAATATTCAAGCAAGTTAAAAATATCCCAAATCCATAAATCACCCAACACATGTAATAAAACCGAATATATATTTGTAAAACTCAACCTAACAACTAAAAATTCCTCATGAAATTCTCAATCTATTAACTTAACTCTTATCATGACGATCCCATTGTTCGTTTGCCAGTCCTCGATATTCCTATATAAATAAGATTAAGAATTATTAAATTCATCACAGAATATGGACTGGTTTATGAATAATCTAGGTATTACAATGAAGAAAAAAGGACAACTTGTTACCTCTACAATCTTTGTAATCGTTTATTACCTTTGGAAAGGTGCCAACACTCTTCTGACCAATCAACTTTTAAAACGTAAGTCACCACAAAGGCACCATGGTCAAGACTCCCAGTTGTTGGAGCAAGAATAATGAACACGTATGAGCTCCCATAATATTTAGAAATATAGTCTTTGAGTATTTGCACACCATTATCCTGGGAAAACAATAAGCAAATAAAGGTACTATAATATTATTTTAATTTTATACAGTGTAATTTATACACTAAGCAAATAAAGGTAGTGCATGTCCGTGCCCGAAGGCACGGCTCGACCGATCAACACACATAAATAAAATTTGTACTCGTGATTTTATTTTTTCCGCAAATTCAGATCGTCGCACATATCATGGAGTGAAAACTTTCAATGAATCATCACAACTTCCGTAATGTAGTTTCTCAGTACAGTATTTAAAATTTAAATGAGATTTGGAGGGTTTTGATATTGCCCGTGCCTGAAGCGCGACGAAACATGTTTTGAAACAAAAGTTGAATTGCCCTTTTTACCAATGAACACAAAATCTCCCATAAGACATGTTTCGTCGCGCCTTCCGGCCGTGTCTCAAATAAACTACTTCAAACAGGGTCCATTTATTTCAATTATGTACATAAAGGACTACTCTTCTCTACTAATAACCACGTTATTCATTTAACCTGACCTCTCATAAAAAACCACAACTTGAATTGCAGCCAAATAAGCAGCAATGCTAGAAGTTTATTTTTGAATGTTTCTTCGAAACTGGCCATTCTGGGGGAACAAAAATATCACTGTCGGCTAAAAAATCTTCCGTTAAAAAAAACTCCTTTATATTACCAAGTCTTACTGCCTGCCAATCACCACCACGAACACCAACATGTCTCTTTACCAAGTCTCAAATACTGCAAGAATTGGAAAGAAAAAAGAAGTTTGGTATCAGTCGACACTAATCAATGTCAAAATATAGGATTAAGTAGCTTAAAAACTTAATCTAAGTGAAGCCATCTAAAAAAATAAACTGATAACACACATTAGTACATTCTCAATACCGAGATTATCTCTATAATTAAGTTAGAATCCATTATCCCAACACCCTTGCCTGTTCTTGGCCTGGTAGAGCTTCTACGGGTTGGATAGAACTATAGAAGCTTAATCTCCAAATACACCATACGCCCAATAAAAAACCAAACACTGAGCTTCATAGAATGAGCGGAAGAAATGCTAGATTGATAAGCAATTGACAGAGAACTGAAGCTTCATAAATTGCTATAAGCGATCCAGCCAAATGATTAGGATTGATTTCAAACACAATTAGTTGAATCCTATGGTTAAACAATCAGAACACAAAATGAACAAAAATAATTGTGTTTGAACAAAAGCATCCATGGAAAGCTCAGACACGTATATGTACCTAATTTTTCCAGTAAACACATATGCTAATTTGGAAATTGATGTAGAAAACTCCCACATATGAAAAACAGTTTCTAAATTTCACCTTTGACCCTTGTTTCATGATCGACAACCACAATCCATTATTCAATCGGTGAGAGAATGGAAATTGCTCTTTAATTCTTCAGTTTGGCCAATACCTAAACATAAAATCAAGTTCTTTATCAGTCTTTGTGAAATAGCTAGGATTGAGATGGCTTACATGAAGAAAGAAGTGGTGACAATTAATGAGGCCGATCGCGAGCATGAAGATGGCTAGGGTTGGGTACCACTCATCGGGGACTGGGCTCGATATGGGTTTCACTGATTGACCCTGTTTTCAGTCCCAGATGAAAAACACAGAATGCAAAAATTAGAAAACAAAAACAAAAAAGAAATGAAATAGAAGAGAGAGGGGAGGGGCGGGGGGCGAAATTTGATACTACAATTTTCAGATTTGCGATCGGCTTTTCTGTTTGTCTCAAACACTCTGAACACTCGATGATTATACTCCCGGAGGAGTTGATGAGACTTGTAGAGAAGATGCGGGGAGAGAGAGAGAGAGAGAGAGAGAGAGAGAGAGATTTTTGTAATCAAAAAACAGAAACAGAAACAAAATAGAAGAGAGAGGGGAGAGCGGCGGCGGCGCCGTCCGTCTCTGGTTGTTGAGGGAGGCGGTGGCTAAGCTGCGTGAGGGCCGTCCGTATTCGCAGAGAGAGAGAGAGGAGGAGGAGGAGGAGGAGGGTTTGGAATCTTTGGATTTTGGAAATTGGATTTCCATATTGAACGGGGAATCTATCTATCAATATCATAAGGGAATTTAATTGGACCTCTAAAGCCTCCAAACTCTAATCTCTTAAATTCCTACAATTTTTAGTTTTTAAAAAACAAAAAAAACCCCACGTTACCTTCATTTTCCATTCTCTTTGACAAAAAAAAAAAAAACTCACGTTCCCTTGATTTCCTATTTTCTTTGAAAAAAAAAAAAACACTCACGCATCCAAACCATATTTACCCACGTTCACCACAAAATCAAAAGTTCAGAACCCCCAACTCCGGCACCCAGCATTCCAGCTCTCTCTCTCTCTCCCAACTCCTCAACCGCCACCACCCCACGCCTCTCTCCCACAACCCCACCTCTCTCTCTCTCTCTCTCATTCCCATGGGCTACAAATACTTCTCTTCACTACTCCCTCAATTTTTCACAGATCTGCTTCGCCGCCAACCGCCGCCACACCCCCCGCTCTCTCCATCTGGTAGGTCAACTACCCCACGTTCACTTCTTTCTCCCTCTTTTTCGTCTTCCCTCATCTAAAATTTTCTCTCTCATATGCGCCTTCCAGGTTTAGAGCCGAGGTTCAGAGACGAGGAGTCAATTGCTGATCACGGGCCTTCAAGGATTTCTGGAATTCAACCAAGTAAGTTGATTCAAGAGAATTGATAGATTGGACCCATTCAATTTCTCCCCCCCCCCCCCCAATTCTATTTTCTCTTCAATTTTTTCCCTAAAACTGTAGATATAATTGACTGCCTTTTTTGTGTTTCACTCATCGACTATGTGTGAATTCATTTGGCAGCTTTAAGGTTTTGACCAAGTTCGAAGGCGATGGGTCAATTTTAGGCCAAAGTGACCGACTGAAACGATCCCCCACGGGCTCGATTAAGTGAGTTTGTGTGCCGAACAATTCACGTTTATGCGTGTTTGACATTCCTTTGTTTATGTTTGTGATACTCATCCAATGGTCGTGTGTAGTAGTGGACACTATAAATTGCTCTGTCTTTCTAACTCATCACCATACCTTTTTTACCTGCAATTTTTTACATAGTGTTTAATGATCATTATGGATAGTTTTGTACGTAGTTGCCAACAAGAAGATATCCAGTTAACTGGAAGATGGGATTAAGGCCCGTTGTGTAGAGGTTTATGCAGAATCATGAGTAGGGAAGGCTTAATCAGCTTTCCTTTTGTGTTGTTTGGTTTATTGAAAAATTGTTGTTTATTAAGCCAGAAAAATTGTTCATGATGAAATGCCTGTTGGAAGAGAGGAGGCAAAGGCCGAACACAGCAGGCCGGAAAAAACATGATGAAAATATCCAAATTAAGCCAGAAAAATAAGCCAAACACCATATCTGGAACATCCTCCAAGCAGCAACATCAGATAGTAGGTAGTAGGAGCATAGATTCAGAGCATCATCAGAAAAAGCAAACATTCGTCCAGTCCCCAACTTCTCTAAGCCCTCCCAAAGATAGGAGTTGAAAGAGAGGTACATAGCAGAAAATGTTCAGGATAGAAATCGTCATCCAACATGAATCCACCAACACAACACTATGAAAACACAATTGAGACACCTGTTGATATAGGAGTTGAGCCTTTGGTTTACTTTAGACGTAGCACCTTCCTTCTATATTAGCAATCCAAGCATCTCTTAGCCCTCCCAAAGTTAAGAGTTGAAAAGAGATAAACTACTCCTAGCAGTTCATTCACAGAGAGAAAGATACAAACCCCTCATCATAGGAGCCTCTTAACAGAAAGGTAGTCATTCCCAAACTCGAAACACATAGCAGCCAACATAGAAGTGGAAGAAAACATAGGCAGCTCCAATCAGCTTTCCCATGACAGTAATTAGTGTAGTTGTAAATCGTACTATGACTAAAAGCTTACAATTTTGTGCTGGTAATTATTGCTTTGGTTTACGGAGAAATTTTTACGCGTAAATTAGCAATGCACACCCACGTCCCCACTTTTTTTGATTTTTTTTCTTTTCCCAGCCCCATGTTCCCTTCCCGCTATTACCACCAAATCCATGTATATTTTCTCCAAGATTTTGCCTCTTACCCTACTGCTACTCGTACATGCTCTGAAAGTTTACACGCCCATAAGTATGAAAGTTTACACGCCTCTTACCCTACTGCTACTCTTACATGCTCTGAAAGTTTACATGCTCTAATGGTGTTTCCACTTTTTTTTATCTCCAGGTTTTGACTAAAGTAAGAAGTTTGATTAAATACATGGGGAAAAAATGATTCAGGTGTTCAATTGGTAGCATGATAACCTGTGCAATGAAAATTGGTAGCATGATAACATGAGAATTGTTTATTGTCGTACCAAGAGTTGTTTCTTTAATTGTTATAGTAAAGTTTGAATCCAGTTGGAACTTTTTATAGTTAAAAATTTATAGGCTGGAATTTATATATTCAGGATGGATGCGGTGTGTGGTGGAGACATAAACGAACAAAGAATTAAAGCCAAAATGGCTCGACTCATGCGCAAGAGAAGACTAATGACTCAACGTAATGACCCATTAATGAATCAACGTTTCTTAGAACATATATATATATATATCTATGCTGCTCATCTTTTTTTGGTATTATGTAGGAATGTCTCATAGAAAAATCGTATTGCAACTTTGGGAAAATTGTCAACATGAGAGTGCTATGACTGACGAAGCGACAGATGTACAACAGGTAATAAGTAAATTTATGTATTCGATATTATGTGGCTTATTATTGCATTAAAAGAAAATTGTGTAGGAAATTTTGTAAGTAACACTATATTCTTCATCGAATGGCAGGTTTCGACTTCACAATCTACGCAGATAGTAAAGATAGGCATCTATTGTTCAAAATGGATGTTCCCCATGAGAGCTAACACAATTGATTTACGAAATCTTATTGAAGAGTACTTAGGTATTAGATCGTGGCAAAATCGGTGGCGGCAACGACGTTAGCAAAACAATGGCGATTAGTTTGCAAATAGTTTCTTAAAACAATTTTTAAGTTGCAAGGACATTATCTATCAGCTTTATCATTTTTGCATGATTGCTAGCAGTAATTGTGTTTAATGTTCACATACTACCATTATATTTTTTCATAAACTAGCGTTGACCCCGTTCTATGCACGGGCAAAACCAACCCGTTCTAGCATTGTGCCCGTTCGAACCTACTTTTATTAATTGTCTTGTGTATCGAACCGGCACAACGCTAGAACGGGTTGATTTTGCCCGTGCATAGAACGGGGTCAACGCTAGTATGTGATTGGAACAAATGTGAAGTATTTATGGGCCTGTCATGGTAGAATAGAGGATGTAGATTTATGCAAGGTATAAATCTGAAGCGGTGGTTGTCTTTTGGATTCAAATATTTCTCTGTCATACTATATAGATGTTTTCATCCTTCAAACTATCACATTTTTTTCTACTTCGTCCTCAAACTATCAAAATCACTCACTTTGTCCTCAAACTACCCGATTGCATTCTATTTAGTCCAATCGGTAACGACATCCACGAATTTGGACAGAAAATTACAAATCTTTGAAATCTTCTATGCAGTAATGAAAGTTAATCGTGATAACACATGATAATGCCAGAACTGTCGTCGTCACCTTGCTAAAAGCTACTCCGTACGTACAAAAACCGGAAAATTAGTCATCCCTGTAAATGAAACTCAGTGCAATTACAATTTCATCGCGATTAACATTTGCTTGCATTTTTAAAATCCTTTGTAATTTAATTTTCCTCCCCAAACGTCTCACCTCCATATCAAACGGGGCCTTGAGCAGTTTCATACTGTCCCCATCTGTGAATCGCTACGGACTGGGCCTGGAATCGATTATAAGACCGGCCCGGAAGAAGCCCTCGTAAAGAATGCAAAGTGGTAGAAATGCATCATATGTAGGCCTACGAGAAACATCGTCTAGAAGCCCACCATTATCATACATAGGGGCTCATTTGAATGTGGTATTAGGTTTGAAGGTGTTATGTAAGAAGGGGGATTTGATAGTAGAGGATATTATGTAAGAATAGTGGGTCCACATTGATGTAACGGGAGATTAAATAATACTTGATTTGGATGAGGTATAAATGGGGGGATAATGTCGTTTTGTTGTTGAATGGAAGAGAGAGGAGATATTATAAGGGGGGATTCCACATTGCCGGCTCCCACCCTAGCCATGTGTAAGCTCCCCTCAGGGGTATTAGAGGGGGTTATGGAGGAGGGGGTATTAAGATATCCCCGGTTATTGACTTACCAAACCACGCCATAGAGGAGGGCCTACGTATTAGAATGGTGTATATTACAATACCCCTTTCTATTGTGGCATCCAAATAGGCCCTAGGTGGTGTTCCACTTTGGAAAAAAATACTTTTTTTTCAAAAGCAGGTAATTTCAAACTTAAGTATAATAAAAATGAAAAATATTTTTTCAAATTTTTTTTGCACCATTTCAAAGATCTTAATGGGATCTATCAAACAAGATTCATATTGATAGAAAAATTATTTGCGTAAACACATGATTTTTAAGTTTGAAATTGCCTTCTTTTTCAAAACGTTACTTTTCCACAAAAGTGAAACACCATTATAAGCCCATAACGTCACATCAGCCCATTTCATTTTAAGCCTGACACGGCCGAACGATATAAGGAGTGGTAAACAAGCCAAACGAGCCGAGCAGCAGATTGTTTAAGTTTGATTTTAAAAAGAGAGTATGTTCTCTCCACCTCTGGTGGAAACCCCATGGTTTCCACCACTGCCTATGGGCCCCATAAGATTTTTTTTGTTCTAATCTGAACCGTTCATCTTGTAAAGTACATAGAGTAGTACATCCATGAAAAAAATCAACTTGATTGGATATCGATAGATACATCAAAAATTGAATTTTGGTTTGCAGAATGAACGGTCATAGATTTTGAAGTTAAACTATCCATAACTGTCCATTTCTTAAATCGAAAGTAGATTTTTAATATACTTATTGACGTCCGATAAATCTCAACTTTTGCGTGGATATACTACTCTACGTACCCTACAACATAGACGGCTTAGATTATAACAAAGGGTGTCTTGTGGGGCCCATAATTGGCCGTGGTGGAAATAATTTTATCTCTTTTAAAAAGAGAGTATGTTCTCTCTACCACTCGTGGAAATAATTTTTATCTCTTTTAAAAAGAGTGTAGCTTCAGAATATGTTTTGCACCCAGCTTGTTATTAGACGAGTCATCTAAAACAAACTTAGAGTCGAACACAAACCCATCTACAGTAACTTTGAATTTCATATGAGTGGTAACTTGGTTTGAAGCATAACGACTTTTAAGAAATGTTCAAAATTTCCTTTGTTTATTTCACTGATCAAAACACAACGGACTTGTTTGTTTTGGGTATTTAAAATTCTTGCGCATAGTTCCCAATAAATTCCCAATAAATTTTATCTATCTATTTCTTTTTACTCATTACTCTCATAAATCTCCCACAAAATCCAAAACGAACAACGTCAACAAGCTTTCAATACTAAACACAAACTCAAAATCAAGTAGTTTGGCTCGTTTAGCTGGCCTACCACACATTCGACCAGAAAAACAAAAAAATAGCAATGACACAAACATAACATTAAAATAAAACCCCAAACACAATTGCATATACAACCGTTCAATAGTACGTATGACTTCGTGTGAATCAAACAGTTTCGGACACAGTTATGTTTCTATAGATTTTCAGTTGAAAATGGAAGTAAAGAACGAATACGCTATTGCCTTTTCAGACCCCTGATCTCTCTGGAACCGCCACGTCCCAAACCATTCTCTTTACTACTCTGCTTCTCCCTCCTCTGGTTTTTCCATATCCTTTCCTTTCCTTTTCCTCTCTCACTCTCTCTCTCTCTCTCTCATCGGTGAACAGCAAGGGCCAATTGGGGGAAGTTGAAGATGGGCGATGAAACGGCTTTACCGGTGGTCGATAATGATCAAACTCACGGCAGTAACGTCTTGGACATTTATCCTCTTAGCTGTTACTACTTCGGCTCCACCCGAGCCCTCCCTTTCAAGGACGAGACCTTGTCCGATCGCCTCCACCGTTTGAAATCCAAGTCTCTCTCTCTCTCTCTCTCTCTCTCTCTCTCTAAGTATACTTTAAGTATGTTATGTGTATATAAAGCTACCAGTGTTTGTGGTTCATAGTTGAATTGGTTGAAGGTTATGGAAGATGGAATTAGGTTAATTCGAAGTCTGTTACTTGTAATTTCAGCTATGCTGCTCACGGGATGAGGACTTGTGTGGAGGCAGTTATTCTGGTTAACTCTGTGCTCTCTTTCCTTTTATCTTTCTCGTTTTGGTGTTTAAAATAACAGGCAATATGAGGGCTAGGGTATTCGTTAGCTAAAGTACTAATAACTTACGCATTCAGAATTTTTTTCCCTAGTCGACTACTCGGATCACTAAGATGAATTCCGCTCAGGTGGTATCAACTCGTATGGACATGGGTCAGTCCATCTAGAGTTTTGCTTCGGCTTTAAATGGGGCCACCGTTGGCACACTGTGGGATGAGTTTCCAAGGAGTAATTGAGGTGGGCAAATGCTGGCCCCGAACATCCTGAGATAAAAAGAAAGATGAATAATAAATTTTATTGCTGTAAATGGCTGTGATAAAATTCGATACCATACGTTTTGCTAAATTGGATCACAATCTAATTTTGTGTCCGTTACTGTGACTGCCTATGGGTTGTAAAGTTACTGTAAATCAACTGAAGTTGAGGGACCTTTTGCATAGTTTCTTCTCGTATAATTTATTAGTGAGCTCAATATCAGACCTATTGATGTTGAGCTCTTTTATTAGGCACTTTTTTCGTGAAAGTTGTTCGCTACTGAACCTTGTCCTTAAAATTAAGTATTGTAAGAGCACATGGTATGTTACTAAAAGATTCTTTCAAAAATGGTTAAAACAGGTTGAATTGTTTAAACACCCCCATCTATTACTCTTGCAAGTACGCAATTCATTGTTTGAGCTCCCCGGAGGTCGCTTACGACCAAGTGAATCAGGTAAAACACTTTCTTCTATCGTGAAGACATATTTTAATTTATAGGAAACAGTATTTAGATGCATCAAAAGTCCAAAACTACACTTCGTGTTACTTTGCAGAAGTTGATTGTCTAAAACGCAAGCTTTCAAGTAAGCTATCTGTTGATGAAGAAGGAAGTGTCCTTGAATGGGAGGTAAATGCATTTTCATATGTGGTTCATTGCAGTATTTTCGTTGAGTGCACTAATTCTCAATGTTTAGGTGGGAGAATGCATTGGAATGTGGTGGAGGCCTGACTTTGAAACCTTGATGTACCCATATTTACCACCAAACGTGAAAAGGCCTAAGGTAAATTGGTAGCTCTAAAGGCTTCTTTTGAGTTTTGCTTGATGGCATGTTCCTAAATTAGTGTTCTTGGCTTTTCTGTTTGAAGGAATGTACAAAGCTCTTTCTTGTCAAGCTACCAGAAAGTCGAAAATTCATTGTACCAAGAAACTATAAATTGCTTGCCGTTCCATTGTGCCAAATTCATGAAAACAGCAAGGTATGTAAATTCCACCTAGAGTGCAATCTGCAAAGTTGATAGGAAAATTCAATGTTCAATGGGTATTGAATTGGTATTTTTTATTGCAAACTGGGTTGGAACTCGGAAATAGGTCTGGTTTGTTTGCTTATGGGTTGATCAAATGCACTGGAGAAAGTCTTGTTTATGATCTTACTTTCATTGGCATTTGTTGCTGTATGGTATCTCCATTGTGAACTCCAACACTTTTGAACAATAGAGAACCTGAACATCACATGCATATTCATTTTACATTGGACATCTAAATACCTTTTTGTTGCTGAACACCAAATGCTTGAATTGGTATTGATGCTTACTGGATACCGAATGCTTGAATTGGTATTGACGCTTACTGGATAGTGGATACCGAATGCTTGAATTGGTATTGATGCATTCAAGTTGTGTTTTGTAGACATATGGGCCGATTATATCTGGAGTTCCACAACTGCTCTCAAAATTCTCCTTCAACGTAATTGGAACCTGAAGTAGGCTATTGCTTCAGAATTGATGTTCTGTAAGGTAAGTATAGGGAAAGTTCAAAAATACTATCTTTTGGTTATAAGTGAGAGAAAGTTTGAATAACTTCAATGGGTATTGGATAGGGATTAGGGGTCATACCGTCATGGCAAACAATATCGGTTGTCATCCTGAGCAAACCTTCATAAAGGACATAGCTTTGTTAAGAATAGTATTTTTGCTGTTTTTGTATCCTTGGACGAAGCAGTATGATTGCGTATCATAGTTCTATTTTGATGGTTTTTGCTCAGACTTAATCGTGGCAAAGAGTATCTGTAAATAACTTGATTTCCTAAACTGGGTTCAGCTTATGTTACTATGTAGCATCAATCATGCCTGAATCTTCAAATTCAGCACTTGACCTAGTAAATTCTTACTTGTTGGGCGCTTTTCTCTCTTTACATCTTCTATCATGTTTGTTCCCTATAACTCATCAGTCCATCCAGGCTTCAAACTCATGTGTTGAGCCTTCAATCATGCATGAATCTTCAAATTCAGCACTTGACCTAGTAAATTCTTACTTGTTGGGCGCTTTTCTCTCTTTACATCTTCTATCATGTTTGTTCCCTATAACTCATCAGTCCATCCAGGCTTCAAACTCATGTGTCGAGCCTTCACTGTAGCCGTGTAGGGCTTCCTTTGAAAGCATCTTGACGACATACTTGAGCCAAAGATGCTTATTGTCTCCAGCTACTGCCTTTTCCTCAGTTTGCTACTTGCGCTTTAGATAACACATTTAGTTGCACAAATTCCTTTCCCTGGAAACTAGCTAATATGGTAATCAAAATCCATGAAGTTTTGTTTGCCAGTCTGGCAGCTCGTTTTTTAGAAACTGATGTATGCCAATAGTAGTTATCTTTCTCTCATTTTGCTGACAATCGGAGATGGTTTTGGGAGTGCTTTTAACTGAATTCTATTGTTGAGCTTTTACCGAATTGCTGCCTCATGCATTCTTGGATCGTTTGATGGTTTCTGTTGATTTTCCTAAATAACGAAGAATTCCGGTTACATTGGGGCAGTGAATTTGGCACTACCACTTGCAAGGCTGTGTTTTCTATTGTTCGATTTCAAGTTCAAGTCCAACTAGTTTAAGGGGCTAGTCTGTGTTGGGTGGGTCCCTCCTAATTTGGTGGGTTCCCAAGGGCTTATTTATTAAGTCCTGAAAGATATGGGGTCATCTTGTTATTTCTTAAATAACGAAAGGGGTGAACTTCTGATTTATCACAAATGATAAAGGAAATTTGAGCCTTCGTCTCCCAAGTCCAGTACGTGAAAACTGGATAGTATACAAAGAGCAGTGAATGAAAAAGAAAAAAAGGGCAAGGGTTTTGCTCAAGCTCAAGCTAACATTGGGTGTTCGTCTCTTATCCGATTTTGATAGGTTTTTAGTATGTTCTTCACTTCGATTAGCTTTACGTGTTTATCAGATCGGCAAGTTTCTCCCGGGATCTACGAGTTTGGGATATCCACTTGGTGAGACCTAAAATTGCAACTTTTGTTGATATTGTTGAAATCCACCTTAAAGTGATGTTTGTGTGCCTCTAGTTGCTTGCTAGGTTTGAACTCTTGTAACCCCATTATCATTATAGTGGAAGATTTGGTAGCGATTACGCTCCTGTGGATGTACCTCTAATTTAGGGAGAACCACGTAAAATCCGGCTCTAGATTTATTGTTGGTTATTGTGGATTGTAATATTTAGCTTATTCTCTATTTGCACAAGGAGGGAAAGATATTAGAGTAGTTCTAGTAATTTTTGGTCTGAACTAATTTCAACAGCTAGGGTATACCTGCGATGGTCTAAGAGTGTTTTTAACAGGGTATACCTGCGATTGTCTAAGAGTGTTTTTAACAGCTTGCTATTTTCCTGAAATTCATCCATGGATTAGCGACATTACTCCGATAAGAAATTGGAAAAGAAGTTTGCTTGTTTCTATTAGAGGAATTACTCAGATAAGAACGTTAGTTTGTTAGAGATTAACAACATTACTCCGATAAGAAGTTGCCTGTTTATATATAGAGGAATTACTCCGATAAGAACGTAAATTTGTGAGGGATTAACGACATTACTCCGATAAGAACTTGGATAAGAACTTTGCGTGTTTATATATAGAGGAATTACTCCGATAAGAACGTACGTTAATTTGTTAGGGATTAACGACATTACTCCGATAAACTTGGAAAAGAAGTTTGCTTGTTTCTATTAGAGGAATTACTCAGATAAGAACGTTAGTTTGTTAGGGATTAGCGACATTACTCCGATAAGGACTTGGAAAAGAACTTGCTTGTTTCTATTATAGAGGAATTACTCAGATAAGAACATCAGTTTGTTAGGGATTAACGACATTACCCCGATAGAAATTACCCAGATAAGAACGTTAGTTTTGACTTAGAGAGTATTTATGACTCAACCCCCTTCCCCTCTTTATATCCAGATTCCCCTAAACAATCAAAGCCGACCAACTCGCCGTCTTCCCCCGCATCTTCGTCGGTAACCTCTCCCTCTCTCTCCCTGAATAATCAACCCCTGTGTTCGTTACAAACCTTGTTTTTCCCTCTCTCTCTCTCTCTCTCTCTCTCCAACACCATGGCAAGTCGTGAAACCAAGCCCTTCCCCCATGACGCTGGCACTCGGCCGGATGCCACCAACACTGTCACAAAACCCTATTCTGATCTATACGAAAAATGCGTAATTCGTGGTTTCGCGATATTTGCCGTTCTGTACCTCGCCGCTCTCGTATACGCCATCGTCGTTGGTGGGGATCCGTATAGCCCCGATATCCGCGTCCAGACGGCGTACCTCTCCCTCGACCACAACCTTTCCTCGTCGCGGATATCCACCGCGGGCGAAATTACCTTTAATGTGTCGCAAACATTTTTTTCCCCCCTTTTTGATAACGCCACAGAGGTCTCGGTTTTCTACCGAAAAGATCTCCTCGCAACGACGGTCACGGATTCGTTCCTTCACGATACGGCGTCCTCCCCTTGCAATGGGACGGTCCGAGAGAAAATGGCGAAAGCCGTTTTCCCTCGGTCGGAGACGCGTGTTTCGGATGAGACGGCCGGGGACTTGAGCTCAACCAAACCGGTGGTTGAGTTCTCGTTCCTCGCAAACGCGAGGGGGAGCCTGCGTATTCCGGGGGAAGACGAGCGTCGCGGGTTTAACATGACAATTCGGTGCCCGGGCGTGAAGCTCAGATTCAACCCGAAAACGAGGGCGGGGATGATGGCAGGGGAGCCGTCGGAATGCAAGGTGAGCACCGTGGTGGAGTACAAGGCTCAGTACGATGATCTGCCGAGGAGAGATGATTGGGGCAATCAAAGATTCTACAGTATGCAACATTTCTAATGTGTTATACATTAGGAACTATGGTGTATGGTATAAATTCAAGTTGTACCTCTGTTCTTTTACATCTTTCGGTTGTTGGATCGAGTTGGAATAATTTTTATCTCCCTTCATAAATTCTTACATGATGCGATGGCAAAGAACACACTGAAACATGGGCACACTTGATTTTCGGTGTGCGGATTTATTGGGACTTGCGAGTAACCTCTGTTGATGGATGCCTTTGTTACAGAGGGGTCAAGATTATGTACCAAAACCCAACAAAAACTCTAGTGCACAAAAGGCTTGTACCATGTGCAATGTACAAGGCTTTTATGCATTGGGGTTTTGGCATTAACAAAAGCAGTTTTGTCATTATCACTACCCTTATGTAATGTATTGATATTTGACTCGTTATTTACAAATTAATTTATCCATTTCTCTTATGAGAATCTTTATTTGGGATCAGATTGACCAATAAAAATATACAGAATAATATAAGCATAATAGAAGCACGAATTGGACGCAATGTTCATTTTCGTTGTGCTATTTTCGTCCAAATTGCAGCTTTGGTGCATGTTACGTCGTGTAGGCATTACATAATAGGCCTTCCCTTTTTTTCGTCATGCTTTGCATTTTTCTAGTTTTGTAGACCATAAACTCTAGACTCGTTTCTTTCTTTTTTGTTTTGATCCGCAAAGATTAAGATTATTAAAGCTCGAAAAGGTACATCGAGATGAGGAGGATAATCAAGCATCGCAACTAGATGCCTACATCCCACAAACCAATGGGATCTATATACCATTTGGTCAACGGAAATTACCAATGGGATCTATGACTGGGAGGAGACCCATTTCTAACTCATACCGTTGAATGCATGTTTTAAAATGGAAGTCGGAAGACTCATAAAATCTAGGAGTAGTTTTTTTGAAACAGTTGAATTATTTTCTCGAATGACGGTTCAAGGAGTTACCCGTCATACCTAAATAAAAAAGAGCAATGATACAAACAAAACTTTAAACTATTACGAGAGAAACTTATTCATACAGGAGCGGTGAATAAGCTGTTCACAGAAAATGTGCAATTTCTTCCGTCCATTTCTGCAATTAGCGGTTGAGATATGTTTGTAATTTTTTACTGATAACAAATATCTCTTACAATAGTTTGTTTTTAATCTGGATCGTCTTAAACGCCTTTGGACGACCGAGATTGGCCTCCGTAAATAAATTGTTTTTCCTAAAATAAAAGCCCGGAGACAACTGAATCTAGAATAGTTCAGTGCATGTCGGTTCACGTATTTCAAATAATTCGGGGCTTATTTATTAAGTTCAGAAAGAATGGGGTCATCTCGTTATTTTTCTTAAAAAATAACAAAGGGGTGAACTTCTGATTTATCACAAATGATAAAAGGAAATTTCTGGAGCCTTAAAGCTGGATAGTATACAGAGAGCAGCGAGAGAAAAAGAAAAAAGGGGCAAGGGTTTTGCTCAAGCTCAGGCCAACATTGGGTGTTCGTATCTTATCCGATTTTGATAGGTTTTGAGTATGTTCTGCACTTCGATTACCTCTATGTGTTTATTGGAGCAGATCGGCAAGTTTCTTCCGGGATCTACGAGTTTGGGATATCCACTTGGTGAGACCTAAAATTGCAACTTTTGTTGATATTGTTGAAATCCACCTTAGAGTGATGTTTGTATGCCTCTAGGCCCCGTTTGATAAATGGATTGGAGGTTGGGATTGGATTACTAAGGTGATGGTATTAGTAATTCTTTGTTTGGTTTCCAAAATTGGTCCGAATTGGTAGTCCCACGTGATAAAGAATCCGGTCCATAAGAGTATTATCAATACCCCTTTGGACTTGGTATTCGTAGTCCAATTCCAACTCCTCCTCATTACCAATCCATTCTCATTATCAATTTCTTCTATCAATCTAATCCTATCATCTAATCTCATCTCAAACAAACATGATATTAATAATTTCATCATTCAGTAAGTGAGGATTTCAAAGGGTATTTGGATGGGATTCGAAAAGTGAAGTTGTGAAGTGAGCAAGTAATTTAGTAAGTGAGGTGTTCTTATTCAACCTTGGTTGGATATAGTGCAAAAGTGTAGATTTCTGTAGTAGCTGTGTTTTAAAGTCAAGATTGTAATCGATGTACCCCTTCGAGATTAATAAAAAGTTTTGTTTGCTGACCAAAAAAAAAATAATTTCATCATTTAATCACATCCCAAACTTACATACTCATTATCAATCCATTCTCATTAACAATCCATTCTCATTACCAATCCCAATCCTAATGCCACCTCCTTATGAATCCTATTCATCTATCACTATTATCAAATGGGGTCTAGTTGCTTTCTAGGAAAGAACTCTTGTAACCCCATTATCATTATAGTGGAAGATTTAGTAGCGATTACGCTTCTGTCGATGTACCTCTGATTTAGGGGGAGCCACGTAAATATCCGGCTCTTAGATTTATTGTTGATTATCGTGAATTGCAATATTTAGCTTATTCTCTATTTGCACAAGGAGGGAAAAATATTAGAGTAGTTCTAGTAATTTTTGGTCTGAACTAATTTCAACAGCTTGCTATTTTCCTGAAATTCATCCATGTATTGCATGCCTTGATAATACTCCAACACTTTTTGAAGCATTGCATACTCAATAGTTGATTTGTTCTTGAACTTCTAAGGGATTCTCTATGTTTATTTACTAGGCTCCTATATTCTACAACTGGAAGGATAGACGAGACTTGCTCAACGTAGTTGAGAAGTTCTCTTTGCAATCCATTGAGGATTTTAAGAAATTGGTGGTATATGATACTTGCTCTTCCTCGTAAGCAGCTCCATCTACGCATCCTTGATTCGGATACTCGATTCCAACTATGAAAAGTTGGAAGAATAGAGTACAAAATCTGCCACAAACTGACCCCGTGTATGTAGTGCATTATTATTTGCACAATTCTAAAATATGCAAAGGATCTGGTGGTATTTACTGGTTGAATAGGTGTTGCCTTAACCACTATGAGGGTGATGCTCAATGACTGCAACCAAAAGGCCACAGAAGACGTGCTCATTCTTTTCCCTAGAGCTCACCTCCTGCATTTGGGTTCGTATTCATATTATACACATATAAATCGTTAATACACGACCACTTCTAATCAGTAGTTTTTGCATTTTGTATAGGAAAAGGCTAACAGTGGTTTTGAGAGAGGGCCTTGAAAGACGGTTTGAAAGAATGCAAGGTTTAGAAGACTTATCTTGGTAACTTGTGGTTACCCCTTCACTGGTGAATCAGAGTCTGCTACAAAATAGTATTCGAATATTTTTCACGTTTTAATTTCGGTTGAGCTAACAGATGGTGTTGCACGATTCACTCGTGAATCATGAAGGGGCAGCATCATCTTTTAGCTCATCCAAAATCAAAACAAGAAAGTATTTGAATACTATTTTAAACACTCTCATTGATTCACCGGTGAAGGGGCAGCCACAAGTTATAAAGATAAGTCTTTTAAACCTTGTCTTTTTTCAAACCGTCTTTCAAGGCCTCCCTCAAAAACACTTTTAGCCTTTTCCTATAGAAAATGCAATAAACCAATTGATTATGTGTATAATATCAATACGAACTCAAATGCAGGAGGTGGTTGACGATTGAAAGCAACTATCAATTTATTGAAAATTGCTGGCAGAGCTCTAGGGAAAAGAATGAGCAAGTATGTGGCCTTTTCGTCGGAGTCCTTCGGAGTCCTTATGAGCATTGCCCTCATAGTGGTGAAGACAAACACCTATGCAACCTGTAAATAACGCTAGATCCTTTGTATCCCTTAGAATTCATCGAATAGTCATACACTACATGCACGGGGTTGGTTTGTGTCTGATTTTGTACCTTATTCTTCCAATTTTTCTGGAATCGAATATCCGGATGAAGGATGTGTTGATAGAGCTGTTTGCGAGAAAGAGGAAGCATCGTATGCTACCAATTTCTTAAAATCCTCAGTGGATTGCAACGAGATCTTCTCAACTACGTTGAGAAAGTCTCGCCTATCCTTCCAATTGTACAATATAGGAGCCCAGTAGATAAACATAGAGAACTCCTTGACAGTTCAAGAAGAAATCAACTATATATTGAGTATGCAATGCTTCAAAAAATGCAAGAGTACTATCAAGCAATACATGAATGAATTTCAGGATAATGGCAAGCTGTTAAAGAGTCTTCTCCTTAGTTGCAGGAATCGCTTGACTTGAAGCTGCTCTCCCGTGAGAATCGCGATGGGAGTGTGTTCTTGTTGAGACTGGATCGCATTACTAAGAGAAACGGGGGCTTACAGTTCTCCAATATCTCTCACCTCAACATAAATCCCCCTGCGAAAGGTAGACGAAAGACGGTTGAAAGTCGCCTCAGAGTTGCCCTACGAGGTTGAGAGTCATCGAAGAGGGTTGAAAGCTGCCTAAGAGTTGTCGGAGACGATAGATCTGGTTCACAGTGCCTTAACCGAGATGGAAAAGGCTTTGTCAAAGGTCTGGTTCATAGTATTTTGCCCGGTAAGTGGGGTGACATCTGGTTCACAGTATCTTAACCGAGATGGAAAAGGCTTTGTCAAAGGTCTGGTTCATAGTATTTTGCCCGGTAAGTGGGTTGTCGGGAATAGTTGTTCAAGAAGAGGAAACAATAATATCCCCTATAAGTATGGAGTATTTCATTTTTTCGTGCATTCTTCCCTTTTTGTTCTTGTACATGGCTGACACGCCCTTGGTGTCCAATCCATGATACCTGCTTATGTTACAAAACAGTAATTATTTAGTAAGTGTAACCATACAATATTGTTGCAAGTGTAGCCCTAGTGTTGCCTTAGTAAATGGTACGTAAACCCTGTTTTAATGGTAAATAATATTGCGATTTTTTGGTGAAAAAATAGCAAAATCTTCTTGTTTTTAGCAAATTCACCTTACTTTTTATCGGTGGTTTTGATCTAACGGCCGTGACTTACATATTTCTCAATCGAAGGGTCCATATTCAATGGGAACATCATGCTCCCATACCGCTTGGGAACGTGGCAGAAATTTTCACACTCAAAACGTTGCATTATTTGCTCTCCTTTTGCTGAAATATACAAACACAAGGAAAAGATGCGGAAGTTGATGTTCTGGTTCAAAACCTAATGCACTGAAAATACGACTATATTGGTTAGTTATGGCTGGTGTTATTTGATTTGTTATTCTGATGATTATGGAGTTTGTAGATGTGTAAGCTCAATGGGTGTTGGTGATCTTTTACTTTTGTGAAATCGTTACGTAATCGGGTCGGTTTGGTTTTTTTTGCAAATTCTTGTATGCATCGTTAATTTTAAGTGAAGCGTTGTTCAAACTGGGACAGAACCGTTACCCGCTGGTTCGGCTTTGGTCTGATCTAAGAGTTCCACGGACTGGTTGGTTTTTTAAAATTCTAGAAACGTATGGAGTATGGTTCAGTCCCATGTTTAGCTGGAAACCGGACTGGTCCCTCCATGAGTGCCCCTAGCAACAACTCTATTCCATGTGAATAGCCATACTTGGGAAGAATCCGGCCACCAACTTATGATGGACTTCACTAGCAATCTAGCTACGGCAATCTTGTGTACTGGAGATCCGAGTAATTTTAGTTTGGGAAGAATGCGGCGACCAACTTATGATGGGTTTGGGAAGAATTCGGCCACCAACTTATTTTTTTTTGTTTTGGGTAAACCAGGAACATAACATAAACTAATTGAGAGTCATACAAAGTCTAGGGTACTCGACCTCATTTTGGTCATCGCAAAGATGCAAAATAATACAATCTGGAGCAATATCGAAAATATGAAAGTCTAAGCCATCATTGATGGACTTCACTCGCGATCTAGCTATGGCAATTTTGTGTACTGGAGATCCGAGTAATTTTCTTCGTGGCTACAACGTGAAAAGGTTAGTAAGTTCTACTGGTACCTTTTTAAGAGTTGCCTGATCACAGAGTACCAAGAAGCTTTCTGCCTCAATGCCCTTTGCTTTATTTGAGCGGAAAGGGGTTCTAGTTTCTCACCCTCGATGATCTTTTAGGGAGATATTACAAAAAGTTTGATGCTCCAAGCTTCACGTTGTAAATGTCTCCATGGCCCAGCAACGGACGAAAGCGTAACAGTCTCTAAGGCTCCGGAGCATGGCCTCGTGCTCTACGTTTACACCCTATGCCATGTTTCTTCCTCCTTTGGCCCAAAATGTTTTGCTCCTTTGCATTTCACTGTGCGCCATAAAATGTATCTATGGCAAAATAATCATACTCAGCTCAAAGTGCTTGATAATGCTTTGTACTTTCTAACGATACTTGGGCTATGGTTGACAAGACCAGGCAGGGGAAGCCATCATTCATGCCGCTTCTCTTTTAAGTTCTAGCAGCACCTTGATTAGTTATGTTTTGTTTTGGGCTTTTCGATAACTGAGTCTTGCTAGTTTAAGCACGCAAATCGACTAATTCCAAATTCTGAGGTTAACGATGGGTATGCCTCCGGTGGTATCTGGAAACTTAACTCTTTATACTTGTGACGCTCCTGCTTGACCAAATTCACTTTATTTGTTTCCTCATTAAACGTATTTCAAGTGACAGAAAAAAGGAAACAGAGGGAAAGCAAAAAAGAAAGGACTAAAAAAAAAAAAAAAAACCCAGCTTGACATGAATTCATCTGCTGCGATTGAACTCATTTTCCTCATTTTTCAATTGTGGCAGATAAAGTATACACCTTTGTATACCCAAAAAAAAAAAAAATAGTTTACTCAAAAAAAAGGAAACATAAAGCCTTAATATAATAGGCTCTAATTGAGAGACTTAAAAATTTTGCATCTTAATTTTTTTTAAATGTAAACATAGTTTGTTGGTGTTATTAGGTGTATCTACTTTTTAATTGTATACGTATTAATTATGATTAACATTGTTAAAGCATAAACCAAATTTAGTATTTTGACAAAGCTTCAATGGACAAAACCCAAATATGATAGATATTACCAAAAAAGATATAAATGTTTAGTTTTTAGAAACTATAAAACACCTAACTCTAGAAACTTTAAAATATCGTTGTGATATGATAGATATTATCGAAAAAGATATAAATGTCTAGTTTTCAGAAACTCTAAATATCTAGCTCTAGAATTAACTCAAAGTTTATATATGTTGTATGAAAATATTTTTATACTAGAGTCTTCCATTGAATAGTATAAATAGGGATAGGCTCTAACCATTTTGCACTAAGCCAAAAATGTTTGAGTTAAAGTGTAATACAAACACTATCATTCCCCACTCTTGTCACCAAACGTATATCAAGATACACCAAATTAAAATATTGTCTAACTACACAACCTACTTCCTTCCTTTACAACCTCCTTCTCTTATCCAATTTCATTCAAAATATAACTAAGCACCCCAACAATGACCTCCTTCCCAGCCAGGGGCGGACCCACCATAGGGCCCGGGGGGGCACGTGCCCCCCCAGCCCTTTAAACAAAAATTAAAAAAAAAAAATTTTGATTTTGTATATATACTCCCTCCGTCCCTTTTTAAGTGTCCTGCTTCGTAACTCCAACTTATTAAAAGGATATCATCATTATACTTTTCACATCAACTTTTTCCTCCACTTTCCCTACTTACCCATCATCATTACTCTTTTACTCACTTACTTTTCAAAAAGGAATCTACTTTTAGGGACAAAATAGACAATACACCAACTTTTACCCACTAACTTTACAAAATGGACACTTATTAAGGGACAGCCCAAAATGAAATACTGGACGATAATAAAGGGACGGAGGGAGTATTATTTATGTTGAATGTATGTAAATAATAGTCTGTTGGCAAAGTGATAAAGTATTCTTCTTCTAACCAATAGATGGTCGGTTTGAGACCCACCATGCTCACCTGCAGGGTTTTTTAGCCTTTCTCCTAAAATGCTCTATGTGTGTGGTTTTTTTCCCTTCCCAAAAGGCAGTCATGCCTTTTTCCTACAAGGGTTTTTTGGCCTTTCTCCTAAAATGCTCTGTGTGTGTGGTTTTTTTCCCTTCCCAAAAGGCAGTCATGCCTTTTTCCTAAAAGACTGTGTGTGTGTGTGTTTTTTTTTTTTTTTCTTTTTCCAAAAGGCAGTCAGGAGGCTTTTTTTTTTGGCTTTTTTCCAAAAGACAGTAGAAAATGTGCGAGTTTTTTTTTCCCAACAGACAGTAAAAAATAGTAGTGCGTACCTTATTTTTTTATAATATTCATGGGTTCGAGTCTACCCCACATTGCATTTGTATACTTTTTGTCCCCAAAACTGTAATAGTAGAGTTAGTAATAGAAAAATAGATGATGAATATGTGATAATGTTGTTTTAATGCATTTAGTCAAGGTGCGTAAGTTTGCCCAAATAGCTAATTATTACAATACATATATACTTTAAAATCATTAATTTATCATGAATGCTACAATTATTTTGGAGTAAATGTAATTAACTGTAACTCCTGTATTACGGTTACAAAAAAAATTGGTGCCCCCGCTATGTCCAATTCCTGGGTCCGCCACTGTTCCCAGCGTTGTGGTCTAGCCACTCTACAAGCGGCACGGGAGGGAGGCGCTCCACAACAATGCTAGCGTCCATCACCACAACAAGCTTGGGAATATTCGTGGGACGTAACCTGTCGAGAAACCGGGCTGCTCCCAATGCCATGTCAGAATCCTAGAAGTAAACCACCGACACCTCCTTCTAGAGACCACTGCCCACGGACCAAAGCCCGTCTCTTGTCTCCACCCCTTTTTGCTACATGAACTCCAGTATAAGAAAGCAACGAGTTGATGATGATGATGGGAATATACCAGAAGAACCCAAGAATGACTCGACTCGTTGCTTTCTTATACTGCAGTTCATGTAGCAAAAGGGGTGGAGACAAGAGACGGGGTTTGGTCCGTGGGCAGGGGCCCCAAGAAGGAGGTGTCGGTGGTTTACTTCCAGGATTTTGACATGGCATTGGGAGCTGCCCGATTTCTCGACGAGTTACGTCTTACGAATATTCCCAAGCTTGTTGTGGTGATGGATGATAGCATTGTCGTGGAGCGCCTCCCTCCCATGCCGCTTGTAGAGTGGCTGGACCACAGCGCTGGGTTGGAGGTCATTGTTGGGGTGCTTAGTTGACAATATTTTTGGTCTATCTTGATATACGTTTGCTGACAAGAGTGGGGAATGATAGTGTTTGTATTACACTTTAACTCAAACATTTTGATTATTACATTGTGGATAGTTGGTTCATTTTAGTGACTTATGAGCATTTCATTTTCTTAGTTTAAAACTTGAGGCAGTTGTTGGTATTCTACTCTTAATTAGTTGGTTAATGTTAGTGTGTTTTGGTAATTTGAATGAAATTGGTTTTAATATAAGTTTTCTTTTAATTTATCTTCATAATGTTAAGTACTTTAAATATTTTTTGAAGATGGTAGCTTAGTTCATAGCAAACCATGGTTTAAAACCGAAACAGAACCGTATTTTAATGGTTTGGATTGGTTTGGTTCTATGCCTTTTGTGGGTTGGTTTGGTTCTCCAAATTTATAATCCGTAGATATTGGTTTGGTTTTTGATCTATAAAATTGAACCAATCTGAACCATATTCACCCCTACATTTTATATGTGGATCAAGACGAGTTTCTCTAGCGATACTACTTGTGTTTTTGGGAAATCATTTTCTCTAGCAATGTGAAGTTCCACAGTGTTACTTTTAATTATTCAAATGCCCAAATCTGATTATTGTTTAAGAGGTTGTCATCTTTGATTATTACAATGTGAGCACATTTTTAAGCACATATTGCTAACTTTAACAATCTTTTGATTTTAATTATTACATTGTGGATGCTCTTGGTTTCATCTGAGAAACAAAGAAAGTGATTTTCAACATAGGAGGGATTTTCATCAACAAATACAGATCTTATTTTCAGGTAAACAGTAAATACTGTAGTTATTGAATTGCGACTTAATTGTTTTGAAACCTTTTGCAGAAATGCCGTCGCTTTGGTAATTACATGTTGAACATGCATTTTGATTTAATATCATGCGTCAATACGCGTTCTACTACAGGCAGACTCGTATCTCACCACACCGTCATGATGTGTTTTCATTACACTTTTCCCATCTTTTCCTTTTCAATTTCTTAATTTCCCCCTATTTTCCTTTTCAACCAAACATCAGAAGTCATTCAAAATTCTTTTCTATTTGCTTGTCTTTTGCAAAATTCAAAATTTCAAACCCAGCCTCAACAAAGAAATATACTGAACGACGGAAATGAATGACAACTGTTTATTATGCTGGCCAACATGCCTCCATTTGCAAAGTAGACTTACCAATACAACATCTTGACTTTAAAAGAAAATAAAGAAGACGATCGTGGAGAATTAACTGTCACTCTACACAATATATCCCCTTCTTTGTTTCATCAGGAGATAGATCGATGTTACACATTCCATCTCTGCCCACCAATAAAATATTAGACAAGAAGACACAACTAACACGAGAGAGAGAGAGAGAGTGTGTGTGTATTGAGCAGCAGACTGAACCTAATGATGTCAATTCTAACATTAGCATGAACACTTTGAATGTTTCAAAGAGGGAATGAAGTTTCGAAACATATGTCATTGAGGGTCATTTGTAAGTACCCAGAGTGCCTAGAAGTGACAAACATGTAGCACCAAAAACTCTTTGACCACTCACTCTTTGGTCTCGATATGTCATTCTACATAACTCCGGAAGTCCTTGCCCACAAGAAAAAATTCCGCACGGCCGTAGCCAAAGCCTTCGTTTTCGTTTCCTCCCAAGATTCCATTAGTTCAGCGTAGTTGTAAGGTCCAAAAACACCACTTCTTTACTTCTTCAAAATGTTCATCGGAGACGAACTACACCAACTAATAAAAGAGACTCAATAGAGTCAAATCATTAGGTAAAATCCAGGACCGAACTCATAGAGTAATGAAGAACATCATTTAAAGCTTCACTCTGATTTCTTAGGAAGAAAGACAGTGATGGCACACCTGCCCAATCTCTTTAGGACGCATTCCACAATGAATAGAAGATGAGAAAACACTATCATGGGTTCAGCCTGAAGGAAAAAATGGAAAAAATTGATCTGCTTGTGTAGCTTGTTCCAGCTCTTTCCTAAGCCGACAATCTCATGAGCTTGAGCACCGAGGAGAAAAAGTTGTTGCTTCTGGCCAACCTCTTGCCTTTATCACAACATTGGCCCCGTCCAAGGTCCCAATCAAAAAGAAGGTGTTCACGGAAAACTTCATGTCGCTGGTTCCACTGGCCTCCATCCCAGCAGTATGAGAGAGAGAGAGAGAGAGAGAGAGAGAGTCACGATCTTAAAGACCTATTTCACCATAAGCCAAATTCAGCATATTTTGGTTCATTGATGTTCCCTATGCAAGTCAAGCTGGGTAACCCAACTTCTTTCCCAAGCACAAGCTCTCAGCTTAATCCCCTCCCATAAAAATCTCTGCTAAGCGAAACCCCAGCCCAGGCTCGGTAAGCCATAAAGGGCTTTAAAACAAGCTCCGTTACCCTAAGTGTAAACAGCATGTTAAATATAGCTTGCAAAGAAGGCAGCTGCAATCCACGAAGGTAACCAAAGGCCCCTGACCATCAAATTATGTTCCAAGTCTATAGCAACATGTGAATATGTGATAGGATAAACAGACAATATGGTTAGGTCACCGCGCATATCAAGCAAGGCTATGCTCCACGTGAAGGAAACTTCCCCCAGCTTTTCTAAAGAAGAGGTGCTCAAAAATTGAAGCTAGATGGGACGAAATCAGCCTACAACCCTAAAGTTTCATTCAATATTTTGCTTCAAATATGAGTTGTAAACCATCTTATCATCCACTTCTATTAAACTGAAGCAAATAAGAGACATATATATACACCTCCCCGACCCCGGATGGAAGGAGAAACCAAAAGGGGACCGGGGGAGGGGGACACAAGTTGTTTACCACAGTCTGAGGTTTAATTACCTGATCTGCTGTGAGGCTTCACTTGCAGGCCAGGAATTAGCAATTCAGCAGCATTCAATGGATGCATGATATAGTATGGTTGTGTATATAGACAGAGATATTTTTGAAACCATTACAAACGAGGCTATCATTCATCGTTTACAAAGTATGAAAAGTCATCGAGATCAATCGTAAATCAAGGCTGCATTTTTTTATTGATATTTATTACCTTTCGATTAACTCGTTAATTCTAATTGTTTCTTTCGATTAGCCACTAGAAAAGTGAATCACACATAGTTTAAATTTCTAACCCCACTTATCAAAAATTCTGGCTCCGCCACTGTGTCCAAGTAACTTCTTAAATATTAATTAGGCGCCTTTCTCTCTTTGTCATGTTTGTTCCCAACTCATCAGTCCATCCATGCTTCGAACTCATGTCTTGAGCCTTCGTTGTTGTCGTGTAAGGCTTCCTTGAAAGTGTCTTGTTGACATACTCGGGCGACAGATGCTTATTGTCTCCGGCTACTGCCCTGAAAACTATCCAATATGGTAATTCAGAATCCGTGAACTATTGTTTGCCAGTATGGCAGCTTGTTTTTTAGAAACTGATGTATGCCAATAGTCATTTCTCTCTCTCTCTCTCTCTCTCTCTCTCTCTCTCTCTCTCTCTTAATTTTCCTGACAATCGGAGATGGTTTTGGGAGTGGTTTTAACTGAATTCTATTGTTGAGCTCTTGTTGAATTGCTGCCTCATGCATTCATGGACTGTTTTCTGGTTTCTGTTGATTTTCCTAAATACTCACGAGGACCTCTCAGTTACATTGGTGCAGTGAATTTGGGACTACCACTTGCAGGGAATTTTCTGTTGTACGATAGCACTTTACTTCAAATCCAATTTTGTTTTGGGCTTTTCGGTAATTGGGTGTCCGAGTCTCGCTGGCTTAAGTGCGCACCTCGACTAATTCCAAATTGTGATGTCAGCGACTGGGTACGCCTCCGATGGTCTCAAGAGTGTTTTTGATTGCAACAGGAGATGAACTGGCCAGGCGGCTAGCTTGAAACTAAACTCGTTTTACTTGTGACTGTCCGACTCGACCAAACTCTTTTTTTTTTCTCTTTTGGTAATAAATAGAGGAAGCATAGGGACAGAAAAAAAAAGAAAGGAAATATAAATAAATAAATAAATTACTCAGCCTGACAAGTCTACGATTGAACTCATTTTCCTCATTTTTCAGCAGATAAAGTCTACACCTTTGTTTAGTAAATTGCTTTTCCCATCCCCCGACACCACAACCCTCCCGACCCTATTCTCTTTTTCCTCTTTTACCCTCCCTCAGCCCTTTTAATTACCTCCCCGTCCTTTTAATTACCCCTGGGCTCTGGGCACAGTAGCCCCTAAACGGCACAGTATTGGGTTTAAAAAAATCATCACCATCAATTTACAATCCTATGGAGTAGAAACGTAATTATGAGAGCCCTAGAGACAAAATTTGATTATGTCTCTTTAGAATAATATGATCAAAATAAAAAGATCTTCACACCCGTTCAAACGCATTAAAAATTGAAACACTTAATTTTTTAACCATATTTTTTAATATATAAACTGTCTCAAAAAAATAAATTAAGTGCTCAAATTTTCACTCCGTTTGAATCGGTGCAAAGATCTTGTTATTCTAATTATATTGACAAGATCTTTCCACCGATTCAAATGGAGTGAAAATTTGAGCACTTAATTTTTTGAAACCGTTTATATATATTAAAAAATATGGTTAAAAAATTAAGTGCTTCAATTTTTAATGCGTTTGAACGGGTGTAAGAAATAATAGTTTGATTAGTAACATGGACTGAAAATTGAAACACTTATTTTTTTTTTACACCTTTTATATATTAAAAAATAGTTAAGAGGACCTATGCTAAATAATGGTTAACAAATTTATTAAATTGTACTATAGTTAAAAAAAAATAATCCTAAATATAACATTTGTATTTTGGATTAGTATGTCGTTTGCAAAATACATTTCGTAATTAGTTTCCGAACACTAATTATAATCCTAGTCATTTTTTTGCTCTAAGGCCTTTCAACGAGCACCCTAAGACTAATTATTTAGTTTCAGGACTCTCTTAAGGTGTCTATTGAAAGGCCTTGGAGCCAAAAATTTATTACGACCATTTAGAATGAAATGATCAGAAAAATAACATTTTTGCACTGGTCTAAAAGGATTGAATCACTATAGAAAATTGAAATACTTATTTTTGTAACTATATTTTTTAATCTATAAAGGACAAAAAAAGAAAAATAAAACAGTCGGATAAACATGATCAATTGAAACACTTTTTTTTATCTCAATTACTTTACAAAGCTTAGAATTAGATTTGAACCTATTATTAAAGAGAAAAAAAAATCAAACTGGAAAGAAAGAAAAAGAAATAAAATGAAAAAAAAATAAACTCGAAAGAAAAGGAAAAAAGAAGAAGAAGGAAGCAACTGTAAAGAAAGAAAAAAAGAAAGAAAAGGGAGAGAGAGAGAGAGACGGGGGTAATTCCGGGAAAAAGAGCTGGGGCCTGGGGATGTGTCAGGGGAGGGGGGAAAAGCAGCCCTCCTTTGTTTACCCCCAAAAAAAACAAAAAAGTCTACACCTACGGCCAAGTTGCATAGTATTTCCGTGTCAACGTGTCTCTGGGTCAACCTTAATATGTTCACACGAGCCGTGATGAGTGCCACTTGGGGCCTTCTTGTCATTTTTTCCTTTTGGGTAATATATGGCGTCCCGAGTCAACTTACGCGTAGCTCGCACTATTCTTATAGCCCCTTCCACTCGCTTTCCAAGCTTACAGGAGAGGCGAGATGGCCCTGAAAGTTGCTTACAAAAAGAATCAAATCTGAAATTTTAGGAGAGAGCAAACCCCTCGGGGCCATTTGTTGTCAAATTGAAGAAAGATATGCAATATTTTCCGTAGTAAGGGTGGAAAAAAAAAAAAAGTCTATAAGAGTTCAATATTAAATTTTGGGTGATTAATTGCAGGGTGCAACTGAACAAGGTGCGAGTCGTCTCAGTAGTTGACGTTTGATAAAGGCTTGAACAGTGGCGAATGCGGTGGTGGTGAAGCAACTGCCGGAATGGCGGCCTGATACACGAGTGCTGAATCAGAAATATAATCTGTTCTGAACTAAATTGAGTTGGGCTAAAATTATTTAGGCTAAATTTTACACGTAAAATTTTTATTTTATTCAAAGTTGACTTGGGCTATAGCCAGCCCTTCTGTACTCATAGTTCCGCCCTTGCCGATAGATTTCGTGGCTCAAAGTAAGCATACGTAGTTGGTTCATGGTCCTGATATTTCAATTCGAAATGTCCTTTGTGGGCTTACCTACTTTGTGGGAAATAATTCAAAAAATAATATTGACAGTTATTATGTCCTATTGAACATTCATGTCATCGTCAAGAGCGTGAAAAGAAAATGGTGCTTTCTATGGTCCTATTTCGATGATTATGATGATTGTTCATTTTAAAGAGGCTCGATCTAAAAAAATGTACATGTGACGAACTCGAGTTTATTAGATATCTAAGTGAATCGTAAAATTTGTTTACGATCATTTCTCTAGTGACAAATAGAATTTGTCAAAGATGTATCCGATCAATTTAGTTTTTCACAAGAATTTTGTTTTGAGATTTGACCTTGTACGGTTAAGGGTTTTGGATTTTGGATTTTAAACATTATTCTATTTTTTTATTTACTTATTACCATTATCTCTATTCATTATTCTTATTTTTCTCTCTATCTTCCTCCAATTATTACCCATATTTTCAATGATTACTCTATTTTTCTCTACACTCATTATCTACAAATTTAAATCCAAAATCCCAAAACCAACAGGCCACTGATCCAGGAGAGGATTCCATTACAGCTCCGTTCCAGAACAATAAATAAGTACTTATTTTTTAAAAAGGCAATTTCAAACTCAAAAATAATGGGTTTATTGAAATCTAAAAATATGCAATATAAATCTTGTTTGAAAGATCTCGATGAATTTTTTTATACGGTGAAAAAAAAATTAAAAAATTATTTTTTATTTACATTATTTTTTTTATTTAAAAATATAAAATAAGTATTTATTTTTTAAGAGGTATTCTGAAACGGAAAACTTGTTATTGCCGACGGAGTTGGCAGAAAGGACGACAAGCCTATTTATTATAGCCGAGTGCCAAGGTTAGACTTTTTGCTCCATTTGTACTCCGAAGTAAAGCCTTTTCTGAAACATTGAAGAACTGGGGCCAGGGATCAATCACCATGTGGAGGAAATAGTAGTCCTACTATAGAATCACTAATGTGCTCAAGGCTGAAGTGAGGAAATGATTTTTCTTAATCCAACGTTCGGATCAGTTTATGTATACCTTGACTAATTTTGGGGCCCTTGAGTTAACAATTGGATAAAATATTTGGCTTTCATGAAATTCGAATATGCGACTTCGGACAATCACTTATTTGTTTTCTCATATTCACTTGGCCAAATCCTACATAAAAATTCTACGGCTAACATTGAAGGTCAAAATCAATAATTTTATAACTACACACAAACACTTTACATACACGCTCACAAAAAGAGTAGACCCCACATTGCACACCTTCGATGTGTGTGAAGCCCACCTCCTTTGCGAGGGTAAGTGTTCATATCTAGTTGTAACATTGTTGGGTGAAAATATCCCAACAAAACTCCAAAATCCTTCACGTAATTTGGCATTTCATTTTCCGTATATCTAATTTGACATGACAAAGAGTGACATGACGTACCAAAGAGTGACATGGCTCTATTTCTTTTTAGCCATTGTAACGTGGGTCTCCCCCCACATATATATATTTTCATTATTTTCGTCTTGAGAAAATTCCACATTTATAGGCCAGACATATTTGTTGGAATGTCAATTTTTAGAGGGGTAAAGTGCCGAACCGGAAATGCTGGCGAGCATCTCCCTGTCATCATTTTTCTGTAGAGCGGTATTGAGTAGCCGATCCGACTGTTCATCCCGGTACGGACGATTCGGATTGAATCTAAGCGCATACCAATCTGAATCGTCCATCGCTCGGTTAAGATTCGAGCCGTCGATTGCCAAAATGAACGACCAGATCAGCCGCTATGCATCCGCTCTACGGGGATGCTCGGCAGCATCCCCATTCTCTGTGCCACGCTAACTTTTAAATAAATATGACATCTTTAAATTTCATAGTATTTGAGATATCCACACACACAACAAATTCATATTATGGGAAGTAATTATACTTGTAATTTGGCAAACCAAAAGAATCGGGATCGAGTGTAACAACTACAGGCGGGGCCCTGTAAATTTGTTCAATTAGTTGAACAAAAAAAAAATAGCGGCAAATAAACCAGTCAGGTTTCTCACCATCTTCCTCCTACCCTTCGCATTTTCCATCGTTGACTGGACTCGCAGTCTCTCCCCACCTTTAAAATATTACTCCACCATATGATATAATCACACACTTAATCACATAAAGCGTGTACGCGAGCCGAGCACGGAAATCGTCTTTAGAAAAATATCTCAAACCGCCCAATTTCTACGAGAGCGAAAATTAGAAGAGAAAAATAAAAACGAGAATTGAGAACGGAATGGATAAAACGTCTTTAGAAAAACATCTCAAACCGTTCAACTTTCACGAGAGCAAAAATTAGAAGAGAAAAATAAAATGAGAATTAAGAGCCGGAGCGAAAGATACCATCAAAAAACTTTTTTAGTTTGACACATAGACTAAATACATACCGTAACACCTTTGTGTAATCACTATTTGGAATTGAAATTGCAAAACCTAGAGAGAGAGAGAGAGAGAGAGAGGGAGAAGAAGAAGAAGAAGAAGAAGGAATCACAAGATGAACAGGGGAAAGCCACGTTTTCGTCTTTTTGTGCAAAAATTTGGATTTCGACCAAAATTTTTTACTTGTTAGATTCGTCTCGTCATAACGAAGCAATAATCCCCAAAAAATTCACAATAAGCCTCGAAATGCGAAAAAAATTTGAATAAGGACAAAAAATAAGCCAAAATGGCTTATTTGTCCAAACGGGGCCTAAATACATACCGTAACACCTTTGTGTAATCACTATTTGGAATTGAAATTGCAAAACCTAGAGAGAGAGAGAGAGAGAGAGAGGGAGAAGAAGAAGAAGAAGAAGAAGGAATCACAAGATGAACAGGGGCGCTCTAGGCCCGAGCCTCAAGCTCTCCCTCCCTCCTTCCGATGAAGTCGCTTTCAAACAGTTCCTGTATACCTCTCTCTCTCTCTCTCTCTCTACATGTATGTGTGTGTCTGTGCGATTATATACGGATGTGTATAGGTGTATTAATACGTAATTACATACTCCGTATCTTGCTGTTTCTCTGTTTAACATTTCTGCGTGGTCACTTATCGACGAAAAAAAAATTCTGTGTGGACTTTTGTGCAGAACTGAATCAGGAACGTTTATGGACGGAGATCTGCTGGTGAACAGGGATGGAGTTCGAATTGTGTCACAGAGCCAAGAAGAAACCGTAAGACATAGTTTTTCAAAATTCAACGTATTCAACTTTAATTTAATAGACTCTGATCTGTGGATATTGCATTCGATCTGCAAAGTTCTACACTACCATAATCAACCGATTCAGTACGTCGATTTGTATCAGTTGCTTGTTTTGACGCTTGTTAGCAGAATTACGTAATGACCAGTTCTTTGCAAATTGACGTTTTTTGTCTCGAAAATGCATGTTCTCTGCCTTGATTAATGATCAATTGAAGCCAATTTAGCTGCAAGTTGACGTTTTTATGATGAATTTGCGTGTTATTTGGTATGATTGATGATGATCATAAGCCAATTTAGCTGCAACTTTTCGTTTTTAAGATGAATGTGCGTGTTATTAGATATAATTGATGATGATTATTAGCCAATTTAGCTGCAAGTTTACGTTTTTAAGACGAATTTGCATGCTATTTGATATAATTGATGATGATTATAAGTGTGCCTTTAGCAAATCGAGTTCGTATCTGACCGACGGAACTGTATCTATAAGATAGTTTGGAAAATTCAAATACAACTATTACCTTCTACTGAATCGCGTTTGATACATTAATGTTGCATTCGATCTGGAAGGTTCTGCACTATCATAATTGATAGATTCACAGCATATCAACTTGTTTCATTGGTATGTTGTGACGTTTTGTAGCTACTTAATGACTAGCTTACTTCAAATTGACGTCTTCACGAATGAAATTGCATGCTCTTTTTTTAATTAACGATCATTTTAGCCAATTTAGCTGCAAATGGACGTTTTTTATGGTGAATTTGCGTGTTCTTTGCTTTAATGTATGATGATTTTAACCAACTTTAAAATAAAGTAAGCCTTTTGCAAATCAACTTTTTATCTTACTCATGAATTTATGATTCATGCTTATTACAACTATGAACATTTATTTCCCATTGCGAACAAGAGAAAGTTTGGCTCTTTATAAGATTTTGACCCCATAACAAGAATTTTGGCCCCGTCTCTGAGTTGACTCGTCTTTAAATTCTAGTTATGTTGGCCTAGACATCCGAGTTATCAAAAATTATTCTAGTTATAGTATAAACAACTAAACACCAATATAGGCCTTTTTAGTTGCTTCTTTGTAATACACAATGTCTGAAGTGGGTGTAAGACAATAAATGTGTAAGACTCCAAATGATTTTGTAGATGTTAAAGTTATTTGGCAGTTTCCTCAACTATCTAACAAGAAACAATAGACTCAAAAGGATGATTCTGTAGAAGTTGAAGTTATTTGGCAGTTTCCTCAGCTATCTAACAAGAAAGAGTAGACTATCAAATAAGGATGCAATTGGATATTTTTGAGTGTGTGCTACATTTGGAAAATTCCTAATTGTTTTATGGTTATGTGAATTTGCATTCAGCCACCACTTATAAAGCCATCAGACAACCAGATAAGCTTGGCTGACTTTGATGCATGTAAAGTCATTGGAAAGGGGAATGGTGGTATTGTGCGACTGGTGCAACACAAATGGACTGGGCAGTTTTTTGCTTTGAAGGTAAATTGCTTCCATCTATCGTATGTATTACCTCTGTTTCCTTCATCCCTCTCCCCCACCTACAAAGGGGGAAAAAGAAAAAATAAACAGAAAAAATGGGCGTAATAAGCAGACTTGCCTTGCTGTTCTAGGCTTGTGGTCTTGATCTGATAGTGATGGACACAGCGTTCAAATTTCATCAAGCAATCATTTTCTTTGCTTAGCAAGCTTTTTGTTTGGGCTGCATTGCTTACTTTCTTTTGGACTGGCGTGAAAGTTGGACGCTGTTAATTTTCATATTTGTAGCCATCACTATATCTTAGTGTGTTTACCACTAATTGGGAAGATCAGTTCTGATATTTTCTCCTACATCCAGATGATCCAAATGAATATCGAAGAGTCTGCTCGGAGGCAGATTGCACAGGAACTGAAAATTAATCAGTCGTCGCAGTGTCCGTATGTTGTTGTCTGTTACCAGTCTTTTTATGAGAATGGTGCAATTTCTATTATCCTGGAATACATGGATGGTGGATCTCTCTTAGATTTTTTGAAACATGTCAAATCAATTCCGGAGCCATATATTGCTGCCATATGTAAACAGGTGGGAACTATGCAATTCATATTTGCAGTCAACTTTTTCTATTCTGTTATTTTAATAAATTGCAATAGCCTTGCATGATAGTTTTTGCTTTCTTGAACTCAGGTGCTCAAGGGCTTGTGGTATCTTCATCATGAAAAGCACATAATTCATAGGGACTTAAAACCTTCTAATTTATTGATAAACCATAGAGGGGAAGTCAAGATTACTGACTTTGGTGTGAGTGCAATACTGGCAAGCACCTCAGGACAGGCCAATACTTTTGTTGGCACATACAACTATATGTCTGTAAGTATGTTTGAAACGAACTTCCTATGTTCATTGCCATCCAACCCTTCAATCTACTTATAGCGAACTTAAAATTTGATCATGCTCTATTCTGAGGTGTAGCCAGAGAGAATCAGTGGAAGCAGATATGGTTACTCAAGTGACATTTGGAGCTTGGGGTTAGTTTTGCTCGAGTGTGCATTGGGCCATTTCCCATATTCTCCACCGCAGCATGGTGAAGGGTGGACAAATGTGTATGAGCTCATGGAAACCATCGTCGACCAACCCCCACCTAGTGCTCCTGCTGACCAATTTTCGCCCGAGTTCTGTTCTTTCATTTCTGAATGGTATGTATCATACATTTCACATGTTTTGTACTGGTGATGAGAAGTAAACCCTCAACTGAACTGACTTTGCGAAAGGGAACCATCCAACTAGTTCTGTGGACCATAATGACCTGATAAGATCATGCTGTATTAATTTTCCCTGAAATTTTAGTAGTGGACTTGAGTTTAGAACCATTTTATTGTACTTTTCGATGTGAGCTAGTCTTGAGAAATTTTTTCACATGTTCATTACGACATCTTCACTTCTTTTTAATCATCGCATACTCATATTCTGAATGGTCCATCATTTCCATTTTATGTAGAAATGACGTGCGCTAATGAACTTCCTTCCATCTTATACTTCATCAGTAACTTGGCCACTTTAGTGTGTTGTGATCCTGTTAATTACATGTCTATTGCAACTAAGTTGGACTCCCTCTGGCATTCTGTTTGTTTTTACCTTTAGTAACTTCCATCTCTGTTATCTTGTTGAGTTGGTTCATGTCTATTTCAGCCTACAGCAAGACCCAAAAGACAGGCGGTCAGCAAATGAGCTCATGGTATAAATGAATGTACTCAACTTTCATTTCTTTCCAAGTCGCTTACCCTCTTTTTTAAATCTTCCAGGCCAACTAATTTAATTGTTTGTTTTGTTATATATAGACACATCCTTTTATCAACATGTTTGAAGACCTGCATATTGATCTCGCATCTTACTTCACTGAAGCAGGATCTCCACTTGCAACACTTTAGATTATGTTGGTATGTCTCCAAAGAAACCCACACGTATAGCTTCCCTGTTGCAGCTCTTATTGATATTGTGCGAATGCAGAGTAAATGACAGCATTTTCTTTTTATGGCCAGAATTGCATTTCTTCACTATGTTAGTTACTTCAGCCTCTTGTTTTCTGATTGTAGTGTGTATGTAAACATACGATCATTTCCAAGCTGCTCCTTTTGACAGGAAGTAAGCAAGGAAGTAGGGATGGCTTCTTACTGCAACTTTATGTTTTTTAGATCAAAGATTTGATAATTTCCCAGTTTGTTCTTGTGCATAACTGCATATTACTTCCATTTTTCGCTGCAGATGCACAAGAGATATAACTACTGGTGCAGCTTATACATTATTTATTAGATAATTATAAGCACCATCTTTCCACTTTTGGAACCATCTCCAATTGTTCTACAAACATTACCACTTTTGGAAGTTCAACCCACTTTCTTACCCTGCGTTAGTTGTATCCAATAATCCCCATCTCAACATTTCTACTTTCAACCACCTGTGTATAGTCGATGTGTTTCAATGTTACATTAAGATAATTGCAACGAGTGTGGCTCGTGTTACCTCTAAGATTAAGAAGACAGCTTTTAAATTGAGGTATGGATGTTACCTTTTCAAGTATGTATGAGTCCGAAAGGCGGTTGTTAGTATGTAGCTATGTATTGGTCCATGTTACCTTCCAAGTTTTTTAATTTGAAGCATGAATGTTACCTTCATCAAATTTGACTTTGAACTATCTTTCATAACTAGTTGGTCATCTGGGCTAGAAAACTGGTGCTGACAAAACTTTTTTTCGGTATGTGACAGGATAAGGGGCAAATCTATTTAAATCCATAATGGTTCTGCAAAATTTAATCCATAATGGTTCTACTTTGCAAAAGATCATGGTGATTTCTTAAGTGGCAGGGGTGATTCCAACCTTAAAAAACAAAGGTGAGTGTTGTGATTCCATCCTGTCACTACAAGGGAATTATTATGGTTCTCGTGTCATTTAGAGTGACAATCAGTGAATGTACTAATTATTAGCGGGATTACAAGGAATAACGCTGCCAGAAGAGCTGTTGTGAGAAGCTACTTTCAGAAATCGGAAGCATGGAAACTAGTGTCTGTAAACTTTCATGTGTAACTGTAACAGCTAAATTAAATCCTCTCCGGGAAGCATAAGTTAATTGTATTAGATGTTCTACCTCCTGTCTATCTGTTCGGCACAAACAACTCAGCTTTGGAAGCTGTTTTTTATTTGATTATGACATTGTGATGAGCAGTGATTCCAATTCTATTTTTGGTTCTCTGCAAAAAAAAACTAGTACATTTCAACCGGTCTGGTCTGAGATTTTACAGATTTTCTGGATGAATCATTATAATGACTAATGGATACCAAATTGTCTTTGGATTGATCAAAATATCCTTTCACTTGGTCCCCAAAATGGAGCATCCACTACTTACATAGTCATTGTGATTGAGATTGTGTCCTATGTCTTCTTGTTAACAAGTCAACAGTGGTACCATTACTAGCACCACTACAATGTTTCATGGATGTTTGATGATACATTGATTTTTTAAGGGACGTGATTGAATTTGGAATCTCCTCTTTTTTCATTCGACGGTCGGGGTATCTGAGCTAGCTTGCGTGCACCTCAACTATTCCCCTCCTCAGCCCGGCCAAAAGCAGTCCAATAACGTCAGGACCTGGGGTTCATCCTTGTTGCCACTTGATCTACCCTTTGATTAATTTGTAATCTATTTAACAATGAGAGTTGTTTATGTTTTCTGTTGATCCACATTTCTTTATTTCCTACCTACTGATGCAAAAATCATTCTTTTCTTGACCTCTTGTTCTATTACAACTATTGGATGATGAACAAAATTGGCTGAGTCATGAGCCACTACTTGTACAAATAAGAGTTGGGAGGAAAAGAGCACTCTTCCATCAATTACTAAATGACTCCAAATTCCTCCCCCTTTCTGTTTACTTCACAAAAATGCTGTGCTAACTGTTTGTGTAAACTAGAAACATTAATTCACACAATACCTCAACTGCATTGGACCCATCATTCAGCGTTTTAGAAAATAGAGAAGAAAAGAAAAGAGGAGCAACTGGGATACCCCCCACTACAGTGTTATGATACACATTCCGAGCCGTCCAAAAGTATTTTAATAGTCGAGATTTGCTAAAAGCATCCTACAATTTTACCTGTACAATGCTATTTAAAATCTAAACCTTTGATTGTAGAGATGGATGGCTCGGATTGCTCACAAGGTCCAGGTGCATTCCCGGGTCCATAATAACTTGCCTGATCAATTTGTTCGCCAAGATCTTTTGACGCATGTAGCAGAGAGAGAGATTGCTCACTAGGTCCAGGTGCATTCCCGGATCCATAATAACTTGCCTGATCAATTCGTTTGTCAAGATCTTTTGACGCATATAGCAGAGAGAGAGAGAGAGAGAGAGAGAGAGAGAGAGAGAGATTTCTATTTGAGGAGGATTTGTAGCATATACAACCAGTTCTGCACTAAAGATACAGTTAACCAGCATGAATGGCAGAAGGTTCTATTCCAAATTAGAGGAATTTTTATAACTTGCTATATGGTAACAAAGAGAGAAAAAAAAATGAAAAAACAAGAAAGAAAACGAGAGCTTAGATCAAGTTTTCTTCTTAAATTTTCTTTGGGCTTTCAAGTCCACCACAATCACAGAGATGTTGTCTCTGCTTCCTTTATGGAGAGCAAGTCTTGAAAGGTACTCTGCTGCATCTTGAGCCGCAGGATCGATTCCCTCACCTCTTTGCTCGGGCGGGTTAGAGCCGATATTTCTTTTGTGCCAGAGAAGTATTCGCTTTCGTGCTACCTCACAAGCCTCCTCGTTTGTCATGACATCCCATAGCCCGTCGCTCGCTAGGATAAGGCATTCATCTTCTTTTGTTCGCGGAACAAACATCATTTCTGGGTCAGGAATAACATAGGGTTCCAAGTAACTGTCACCTGAAACCCACAAAGAATCACAAAGAATGTATTCAAAAATAGGGCAGTTTCATGTCAGACAAGAAATTTTAATCAGGGTCAAGGTCAATCGGTCACCTCATCGTGCTTTGGAAAAATACTTGAAAGTGGGTGGTGTAAAATGTTAAGTTACCAATTGCTACCAATTGTCCGAAAAGCTTAAGTTGTTAGGAAATGGACCCAACAATATACATCAAGCTATCTAATATCCTCCCTCACAAGCGGATGCAGATATCCATTAATACTACGAAAGCATAGAAAAACATGGAGCACACGGGGTACAAAAGCAAATAGAGAGACATAAACCCAAGACCTCTTGCAATTTGAGATCTAATACTATGCTAAGTAACCAATTGTCGAAAAAGCTTAAGTTGTTAGAAATTAGACCCAATAATATATATCAAGCTATCTAAACAGACCGGAGTACTTTCAAATACTACATCAAACTCTTTGAAAATGTGTGAAAAGAGCCACAGGAATAACCTTAGCCATAAAGGTTGAATCATCATGAAAAATGTGAAAACAGATGACCAGATTAGCTATTGTAAGTTTGTAACAAGAAAACATATTCATTGCTGATAGGTCACCTGACTCGCCTCACATGACAAGCCAAGCTTCGTAAAAACAATCAATTAACAGGTACAAAGAAGAAGTTAAGAAAGGAGGTAGACCGGGGACTTGGGAACTACAACTCACCCTGGCAATCACTATAGTCTATAGCACATGGACTGAAGTGCAACAATGAAGGTGGCCATATCTTTGATCCAAGTATCAGATGATTTGGATCAACATTTTACACAAGTCTAAGCTGCAAGTCATCTCAAGTTTTGTCTTGATCTGTTCCTACTTTCTGTCCGTATGGTTCAGCTTACGACTTTCTCTCACAGCTCAAGGAACAGTAGTGGATGTCAAGTGCTCCACATCAATGGTTTGATTGTACTAAAACGATAAAGAGGTAATAATGGAATCTCATTGTCTCATATATTTTTTAATTAGGAACACGTAAATCACAGCAAGATCACAGAAGAATACTTTTGGTACTTGAGCATCGATGCGCATACCTATAGACCTTGACATTGCAAGTACACCTGAAACGCGAAATCCCATCCATTGAATGACCTTGCCTCCTAAAGCTTCTATCCTTGCACGCTCATCTTCTCTGTCTGGCTGCAAATAATGCAAAAAGGTATTAAAGACCAACATTCCAAACGGATGCCTGCCTCATGATAAAAATGAAGAATCTTATTAAAAGCAGAAACCAAAAAACACAATCCCTACTTTATGGTCTACTGACAATGGCAGCGCTACTTTCCCTCGACATAGAACTGCCCTTGAATCACCGCAATTAGCGATAATGAGGTGGGTTGGACAAACAACGGCAACCACAGCAGTGGACCCCACAGCACCGGGAGCAACTGGTTCAAGATAACCCTCAGAGGCATCCGCAATGCCATGGTTATCTATAGGAGCTCCTCCAACCTCAGCATTTACTTTCAGAAAACAACTCAAGAAGGCTTTCTCCCACATTCGTTGCCAATTACTCCCGGAACTCCCTTTAAGCAAATCCTCCTTTGCGATTTCCACCTCCTCAGCCAAAGCCAAATGAATGCGATCACGGCAATAATTTGCAACCTATGCCAACAATGAGAAACCAATTTAAGTATTCAATTTTCCAAAGAAAACAAGATAAAGAAAGGAAGACACTGAAAGAGAACAAGTGAGGGAAATGAAATGACTTAAACCTGAAAGCCCCCGTGTCCATCATAGACTCCAAAAAAATCAGCCGTTACATGACTTGGATTTTGATTCATCCCATTTGAACTCTGACCACCCATTATCATTTGAGAAGGAAATCTCAGGAATCTTGGTAAAGCCACTACCGCATCTTCCATTTCCGAGCTCTTTCCACAGATAGATTGGTATCCCCAAAGGGGTACACAACCCAACTCAAAGGAATTTTCACTGCATAATCTTATCTTCTTCCCTTGTGGCGCCTCACTAAGTGCAATAGAAAAATTCTTATCAGATTCAATGTCCTTGCTCTCATGACTCACAACCGCTTGTTCCGTGTCCCCAACATTCTCGGACATGGTATTTGTCAAATTCTTAACAGATCCAATCTCCTTGCTCTCATCATTCACAACCGCCTTTTCCAGATCCCTAACATCCTTCGACATGGTATTTGTCTCCAACAAAATCGTACCATTAACCGTCATTTCCTTGCTCTCATCATTCACAACCACCTTTTCCAGATCCCTAACATCCTTCGACATGGTGTTTGTCTCCAACAAAATCGAACCATCAACAGTCTCAATATTTCCATTTATCTTCCCGACATCCATATGAATTTTCAAGTCTGTATTAGACTTCCCCTCCAGATCAGAAGTATCACTTGAAACCAATACGATTTCATCTTCAATTACCCTCTCTGTGTCCTTTCTTACTTTCTTGAATTCTTCAACTGGCGATAGTTTCACTATTGTAGCTCCACTATCAAGATTAATACAATCATAATCGTCATTACCAGTGCTAATAGACACTAAAGGACGCTTGGTTGAAGCGGGTTCCGTTAACAAGCTTGTTTTACTAGTTATAAGCTCGAACCCGGCTATTTCCACGTGGGTTGTAAGCACCGACTCCTCATAGATCAAATTACCCAGCACAAATGGCACAGCCATTGCTGCAGATATTTCCTCCATCTATTTAACCCTCCAAATGATCTAAAATCAAATCAAACCACAACCCTTCCCAACCTATCCCTTTCACTTCTTAATTGGGTCGACTTCAAGTCAACACATGAGGGTTTCAAAATCCATTGACTTCTGGTTACAATCCAAGAAAGAACACAACTTGATTCCAAAATTAAATTCAAATGGGTGGTCTGATCTAGAGGTTCTTGATCCAAAACTTCAACAAACAAATTAAGAAGAAGACCAGTGGAGATCCAAATCCCCTTTTCCCAACCTTAACGAGTCCTCTGATTTCACTAACAAGAAGTACACGAATCAAATCAGACAATAGGAAACAAAGAATACCCCAAACTCCTAAATCACCAAAAAGCACAAACAAAGATTACAACTTACAAATCAAAACCCTAAAGAAAAATCTGGGTTGAAAAACCTCAAGGCTTTTTTCCCTTCAAACAAATCTGGATCAGAGCCCCTCCTCTCTTTCTTGTGGGTTCTCTTTACTCCTCTTTTAAAACCCACTAATTCAATCAGAACAAGAACCAAGAAATCGAGTTACTTTGCTCACCTTCTGAGTCTTTTTCCTCAAAATTTAACACGCACCATTACAATACAACCAAAAACAAACAGCTGTATGTCACAATCTTTACACACGTAAGTATGATGATTAAGCAAGGGGTAAGTGAGTTGCTTACCGTTTCAAAACACTACCTTGTGAAGAAGACCCAGAAGGGGAGGAGACCAAGAGAGAGAGAGAGAGCCACGTACGTGTGTCAACCACAAGATAGTCCCGTGTTACTATCCGAAGAACCGGCCGTGAGCTTTTACTGAGCGAGAAACTTTTTTATATTCCAGGTATATCAGGGCACTTCTGTCTCGTTTCGGTTCGTTTTCAATTTTTAGGTCACTTTCCGAGCACACCTTGATAATCGGCTTCGTTTATTTTGTAGAGCTCGACGAGAACATTAATCCCAAAACAATTATGATCATCGGACTTTAGTAGATATATGATCGGCACATGTGAAAAATACAAAAAAATAAAAATTGGGTCCTGATCCAGTGTGTTTTTTGATCCAATTTTTGTTTTTTTACATTTTTCACATGTGCTGATCATATATCTACTAAAATTCGATGATTATAATTTTTTGCAAGATTAATGTTCTCATCAAACTCTACAAAATGAATGAAGCCGATTATCAAGATGTGCTCAGAAAGTGACCTAAAAATTGAAAACGGACCGAAAAAGAATACGAAGTGTCCTGGTATACCTGAGATATAAAAAAGTTTCTCGAACTGAGCAGAGGCTTTTCCCCTAATTGTTTGGTCACGTGGGTCCCAGACCACGTGTCCACCTAGATTAACTAACCAAAGGGTTGGATGTGCCTTTCGGTGAACTAACTCTCTATCACTGGGTCCCACGGCCATTGATGATGCGCCACGTAGTGAAACTGGTCTTTGTGAATCATGGGATTGGGTGGGTGAAAACAGGTGACGTGTGTTCAAGTTAATGGTTGGGATTGGGGTGCTTTGTGTAGTTCTTGAATACTTTTCGGGGTAGTTGTGTAAAACCAGTTGACTACATACGTTGCATTTGAGAGAGGGGGAGAAAAAATATCTTCCCATTTGGGTCATAAATTTCGGTGTAGTAAATTACTATATGACAAAGAACAGTGTCATCAGCTTTTTGTGGGCCCTTGAAACGTGTTCCAATCCTGAGATTTTGAATTTGAAATCCCCAAAATCGCCGCATCAATTACACTATTATTATTTTTTGTCTAAAATATTGATGTTCAAATGTGTAATTTATGTTTTGCATCCAATGTGTTTCCCCTGAAATTTCATTTTGCACCCTTCAACTTAGTCATGTTAATGGACCAGATTGGATAGATTCAGATCCGAAATAGTTCAAATATGATCCGAATCCGAACACTGTATATGTGATTTCAGTAAGGAATAGAAAAGCCCACAGAATTTTCCTAAGCCTAGTGCTACATATATTTGATAGCAACCAATTTCCCACAGAATTGGCAGAAAGTGCGACGGGTGGAGTACAATAATTAGCTTTTTGCGTTATTTAGATCATGGGAGCAAATTTGATACAATGATTGGAGGAGTGTTGTAGATACCAAATTCGAAGGTGTTAAATTGCCACATCGCCACATCGGCCTCAAAAAATTTAATATCTCCAATTTGAAGCAAAAACTGGAGATGCAATACGTTAACAAACTAGTAGACCCAAATTCGTTTTGGGCAAAATAGAAAACCACACGAACTAACCTAAACATGAACTACGGAAGTTAAAAAGAAAGGTTTCCAGTTTCCACTGAATTCTTTCTTTTGAACAGCAGGTTTCCACTGAATCTTATCCATGGGAAGTTTAAAAGAAAGGTTTCCAGTTTCCACTGAATTCTTTCTTTTGAACAGCAGGTTTCCACTGAATCTTATCCATAGGAACTGAAAACTTTGAACTTCGACAAATTCTTCACCCGAACCAGAACTACCATTCAAGAATACCAAGAAACAGAAGACCTGCAATGCAAGGGAGAAAAAAAAAAAAAAAAAACCCATAACAAGAAACAAAAACAGATACTAACCGGCTATAGGATTGTATGGCATTCAGGGGATTTGAAAAGATGGTCACTAAAGCCGTCTTAAGTAACATGCAGCTTTTTACGCTTTCTCCAACCGAAAGTTCTGAATGCTTTGACAGACCTCCTTGGTTTCAAAGCTCTAGCAATGTCATGACTTTGGTGTCAGTATTCATTTCGACCAGCTGAAATTGGAAGACATGATCCCTAGACAGCCAAGCCTTTTTAGTCTCACAGCCATATCTAGGAATTCACAAATCCACTGTCAAACTCATGAAGCACCAATTTGATGTGTGAGATCATATACCACAACGCAGTTTATATTTCTTATCGGAGGCTAGTACGATTTCAGGGGAAGGACAGTTTAGAGATGATACAATGATCTCACTCTTTAGTACTATTGTCCAACATAATAGTCCAACTTAATAGAAGATTGAGACATTAATTCAATATACTTCAATCCTACAATCAATGATAAGCATTTCAAAGTGCATCCGAATACTGGACTAGAGTTCAAAATGAATGCGAGTGTCCACCAAGAACGTTGAATTCTGTTGATGAAAGTCCATCCATAGGAAATATCATCCATATCCAGCAATAGAATGATGAAATATATAAAAATACAACTAAGCCTGCACTCTGAATTAACTGGGTAATAGTGTGTTTCAGGAGCCTTGTAAATGCACCCGCATGTTTCCAGTCCACCCATTACATGCACCATAAGCCTTGTACATCACCACAAGAATACGGTTGTTGAGAGAAATCTTGAAGGTGCATATAGAATCAATCGTGCTCTTGCAAAAACCTGTGTACAGAAGTTCTTTTTGCACATCTAGTTACAAAGAACTTTACGAAGAAAAAGAGTCGTGAAAAATGGTAATGACAGCATATAAAAGAAAAAAAAAACTTGGATGCAAAATGGCAACGATAAATTTTGTTTTGCGAATTGTTAACAGAATCATACTCCTGCTACTACTAGTCTAGACTCTTCCACCCAAATATGCTACGTTCATCTTTTCTGTGTCAGCAAAGCTTAGTTAGATAAATTAGTTAGTAACGAGTCAGCGCATTAAGTAGAACAACATCGTAAAGAACGAATCATTTAACATGCCGAAAAATCCTGGTAATTCTGTCCTACAACAAAATTAAACTGTTTTTACCTTCCTTTACAAGTGATAATACAGCAGAAAGGTAATACGGCAAGAGCCTTACTAACACTAGAAAGTTGAACAAGAATTGCAGCCCATAAACACTTACAACAGTTTTGCAGCTTTACCAAGCTTTTGAGGAAGTTGCAGGGTCTGAAAAAAACCTTCAAAATTAGGCACTCATAACAAAGGTTGCTTCTATCAGTAATGAAAACACCCTCACAAATGGTTTAAAACGGCCATCATGGACTCACCATCGAGTAATATGACCTTGCTGGCAATGCCCTAGTTTAGCAAAATAGAAACAAAACAAAACAAGAAACGACATCTGTCAGCATTATGCAGTTAATAACATGATGACATAAAAAGGCCTACTGGAAAAGAGGTGAGAGATGCAACCAAACTTCATTACGTATCTAGAAGCATACCTCCAGACTTTGATGACACCGAAACATGAAACCCAATAGTACATGGCAGGTATATAGATACTTCAGAATGTGTTTCCAAATGTGAAAGAAACTTGTGTATTTCCTTATTTTGGAAATGTCACAACACTGGCTTGTGCTTAAACAAGAACAGTGACGTATTTGTACATAATTGTCTACTTTATTTTCATGGCAGGAAGAAAAAGGTGGTGTGCAAGTGGCACTGAAATCTGAAAGCAGGGCCAATGCAAAGGTGCTGGGTGTTTACCTTGTGATTGAGATGATAGCCTCCACACACAGCCAAGAATGTCGGTTTATCTGAATTTTGAACAGGCCTGCCACTTGACATGAAGCTCTCAGACAAAAATAAAAATAAAATTACATACTGCGAGACAATCAGTTGATATCTAAAACAGCCCACTCATTGACCTCAACTTACAAGATTTATACCACAGTTTGGGTCAGACACTCTTCATCACTTTGTTTTCTATTAGTACAAAGTACTATAAAAAAACAGAAGGAAAAAGGTAGGCAATACTATGAATGATTAAGTAGTAACAATCACATTATCCATCCTAACTTTGAAATGTACTAAATCATCACAGTAGATCTGAAACCATAAATGAATGGAAAAAAAATGAAGGGAGTGAAATTTTGCTAGCCCCAATTCCAAAAAACAAAGTAAAAAAAGAGGTTCCAATTAAAACACAAGCATTAAGGAGCGAGACCCAAGTACCAAATGAGAGTTACATGTGGTAAGATAGGCTTAGAAAGACTCTTACAGCTGTACGTTGCCTCAACGCATCAACTGGAAGTAGAGACCTCTAGCTGCAGCGCCACTGTTGTTACACAGGCAACGATTTCAAGTCAGCTGACATAGATCTGTTTACCTGTCTGAACTCTGAAGATAGAAATAGGATTTGAAATTTAACTTAAGACATGAAACTAAATTGTTGCCCTACTCAAGATGGCACCTTTGAATGATATACAAACAGCAGATAAACCTGCCAAAAGAATTCAACACACGACAATATATCTTCCGACGATTAACAAGAAACAAGAAAAACTCCATCTGCTAGACCCGTGTATTATTAAAGCACCACAAACCTGCACTACGAACTCACAATAAAATCTGCACCAAAGATGCTAAGCAGAAAACTATTACCCAAGACCTGATACTATCTTTTTGCTCAAAACTCGGGAGTCACCATCACAGATGAAATCACAACTCTTCTTGGTAGATTATCCTTTACCCACCCTCCCAGGAAAAAAGAAAAAAAGAAAAAGACTTGTACCTTGGAAAAGAAATCCTTTATAAACACACGTTGAACAGATTACAATGCCATTCTAAACAGTTTTGGCAAAAACTGCAACTAAGTTGGTGGTTCAATCTGAAAAGATGGAACAGTAAAAACTAAAAAGAGATTAAGAGAAACATATATTATGCACACCGCATATAACTACACAAAGAGAAAGATGATTTTATTGGAACACAAAGCTTATGTACAAAAGGTATTGTTCTCTGATTTGTAAATGCTACAACCAGAATACAGTGTTTACTAAGATATAATGACTAATACATGCTGGCTTACGCGGTGAACAAAAAATTCATTACAGTCAAAGGTCACCAACTTAAAAGGGGAGCAAAATCCAAAACATCCGACAGGCTACTTGGAAAGCAACTTGTGCAGGAGTCTCAGGAATGATCTACAGTCTAGTTATGGACCGGAGAGTCAAATGACCACTCAAGTAGTTGGTCATTCCTAGGGCACAGTGACTTTGGTTTCCTGTGAATACCATACCGAACACGGGAATATACAAAGGAAAAGCGACTTCAAGCCATCATATTTAAGTCTGCTAGGTCATCCATCGGAATTTCAAGGCCATTAAAGTTATCAAGATCTTGTAATCCATCATCATCAATGTTCAACCATGAACCAATGTCCTGCCCTTGATCACCAAGATCATCAGGAACACCTAAAACATCCATTCCAGGGAGTTGCAAATGGGATAAATCGATGGCCTCATGTTCTTCTAATACACCCAAGCTGAACTCATCCTTCTCCTTAACACTGCCACTTCTAGAAACCTCACCTGACTTCGAAACTGAGGATAATGTCACTTTATTTTGCTCTGGTAACTTGCCAAGTAAGCCATTGACAGAAGCAGATAATTGAGTTTTCTGCTTAGGCTTTGTTTTCGACTTTCTTTCCCCCTTAATATTGCCCGATGCAGGCCGGCCGATTTTAGCAGTACCATTTCTAGATGAAACCTCTCTGTTGTTTCCTTTACCCTCTCTATCCCTCTCACTTCTTTTTCCTTTTGCACTGCTGGAAAGAGAAGTTCCAATACCTGAAGGAGCTCCAACATCATCAAGCAACAACTCCCTTTTCTTCACCCTATTTGACCATGTGTCCTCCTTACCATTAGTTTGTTCAGATGAATGATTAGCAGAAAGGAGTGGATTAGAAAAATAGATGTCATGGTTGTTGAAAGAAGGGCTTTGCTGAGCACCCATCGTAGCTGCAAAGAGGCAATCACAGTTAAAACTGACATCTTGCATTACGAGAAAAAATCAATAAGGCGAGAAAATCACGCAGCAAAGTTTTACTAATGCACAATACTCACGTTATTCCCTGTCCCTCAATGTATTTCCCTTTTGCAGATTCAAACTTTAAAAAAAGACATGCAATAAATGCAGTGAACTTGACTAAAAAGCATTCAATACCAGTTGTACCCCTTTATTCCATCTTTTGAATATAATATTAGCCCTATGTGGAGATGTTTTTGAGAAGTACATGTTTTATCCTTCGACTTCTCAAAGAGGACTAAGAATTTGCAACATCCCAATAAAAAAAGATGGGCTGACAATAAGGGACAGGGGGAGAAATAAGGTAAGCAAATTTATAGGCATGATGGACACATAGTCAGCTCCCAAGAAATTTAGCTGCAAGGCCTCAAATGAAGTACCTGAAACTCTAACTTCCAAAGAGCAACCAGATGTGTTGGTATACTGTTTGCTCGATTCAATAACAGCAGTACGATCAACTAGTTGTGCATCATGGTGGCGTGACGAACTAGAAAGGAACATATCCCTAAATAAGGCTTCACTGAAGCAGCTCTTGCCAGAATCTTCGAATTTTTGGCATCTCTCCAATGTCCGTTTAACAAAAGCTAGAGCAGCTTGCTTGGCCACCTTACTGCTGGCACTCTTTCCCCCAGAGGAATTAGAACCCCGGCAATTCTGCTGAACACAAACTGGGTCACTTTCATGTTTTTTTTAATTCGAAAGGCAAAATGGGAAAAAACAAAATAAAGAAACGCAACTATTTACTTCAAATGATAAAGCAAAACATCCAAAATATTTACCATATATTTCTCATAAGCCATAGCCACAAGCTTGTCAAGAGCACGATGTTCAAACTCCCTACAAAACCAAAATGAGCAGATTAGAAAGATGTTGCTCAAATTAACAAAAGCTCTGAAGCAATCAAAATTATCAACAAAATCATTACTTCTCCTGAAGCTCTCTCCTCTCCAGAGCAGAGTTCAACAGTTTGCCAAGCAATGCTTTCTTCTTTGTAACCTATGATTATCAACTAAACTGTGAGAGAAGTCCCAACGAATCAAAATAATTCATTGCAAATCAATCAAATAACCATAGCTATCAACAAAAAGCTACATGATAGAAATGCTAATTACTGTTCCAATTACCAATCTAAATCTACTGGCATGGCTATAGACTGCGGAAGAATGGGAAAGCAACAGTTTCGATACGTGTTCACAGGAGATAAGACATAGGAGATGCCACAATTCTGAGAAGTCAAGTCTCAAGGTGTTCATTCCCAGATACATCTGATCTACTATCACCTTCATCAAGGTTTGATCAAGTTTACTGATATCTACCGTGGTGAGCAACTCCAGGGGACCAAAAAGAAACAAAAATGCAACCAAACTGAAATGAATCCTGCAATATCATTACTGCTTTATCCCACCATGCAACGGGTATGTATGCAGCAATCTACACGCATTACAAAGGGTGAAAGTGGAAGAAATGTACCATTATTATGAATAATATAGAAAAACATACTTATGGGCACAGAATTCAGAGAGGGAGAGAGAGAGATTTCACTTCGCAATCAGAAACTACCTGCTCATGGTACATGTCCTCCAGCTTACTGATATCCTCACTGATTTCCTCATCCACCGTTTGGGTTAAATCAGGCTGAATAAAGGGGGGAAATCAACATTAAATATAAACTCAAGCAATTGTAACAAAGCTGAAACAGCATCACTGCACTCAAAGAAAAATCACCATGCGCCCCTTCAATAAAATGTCAGGTGGACAACCATGGTCTAAGTTTTCTATTTTTAACTATTATGGGTGGGGGGGAAGAACTGATGCCTTCATGGCTGCCAATCTTTTTGATGAAACAAGCAGGTGAAACACAAAAAACATCAAAACATCCCTCCAGCCCCTCAACACAAAATCAACATGGAGGAAAAAGGAGGGGCCGATGGAGAAAAGAAAGTATCTGTGTAACAAAGGACATACCACTGGCTCTAGATAAAGTCCAACACTTCGCATCTCCAGGATAATTCTTTCATCTATGGACAGGTTACCATACTCAGTCACAGAACAGGTCATGTCAGGCGCCATTTCTGGGTCAGAATGCAAACCATTTTGCAAGTATCCAAAATTTGAAATCAACCCTTTTCCCGGTATAGCAATTACATCAGTATCTAGCAAACTGTGGTCCAGCTCATTATGGGGCCTCTCATTGGCAGTTATCCTATAACCGTTCAAACCAGAACGCCCAGCGAGCTGAAAGTTCCCTAATAACCGGTGATTCAAAGCGTGGGATTCTAGTGGGTCTAACTCAACTCCAGATCCATACATGTCAAAGTCAAGGTCTTCACTTCCGCTGTAGCAGAGCTCTTCGTTTCCTTCTTCTGAAACTAGGGCTGCTATGAGTCTCTGGCAGAGGGGAATCTCTATACTTCTTGTTGCAGGGTATTTTTCTTCACTTGTATCTCTGTTGGGTTCAACCAATCCAGATCCATTAGGGACAGTACTGAAACTCTCAAAATCTACTTGCACTGGTAGTGGTGCAGTCGCAGCAGACCCACTATTTCCCTGTAACAGTAAAAATTGAAGACTATTCAGAATAGTTCCACTCTAAGTTCTATATGAGAAGAAATTCCAACTTTGCAATTTCAATCAACTATCCTTTAATAATTAAGCTATCATCTAGATTTGCATTTTATGACAGAGTATGAGTGAGTTCTACAATATATTGAATCAAACTCTTACAAGACATCATGAATCCTGAACAGAAGGCCATGATGCTTCAAATAGCATCAAGTGGAAAAGTGGTACTATTCGAAGTAAATGACTGAAGGGCACCTTCAACTTGGTATTACCAAATCTGTAGACCATGTAAATAATTAGATGCTAAGATTTTCATTTTTTATCACGAGTTGCTGCACTGGTCAACACTATAACATATTCTTAAGAGCGGGCAATAGATCATTGATTTCAAAAATCACACACTGCCTGCATGTGTTTGGCCCACTAAAGGAGAAGAGCTTGGCCACATGTGAGGGGCGTGTCGAATATATAAGCAATTTAAGCTTTTAGAACATTTGGTGGTCACTGGCCAACGATAAGAAAAAAGAACTGGATCTTATGAAAGAAGGACAAAACAATTCATATTCAAAATCAAAGGGAAACAATGGAAAGAAATTAGAACTGTGCGCTTTCCTTCTTTCTTTTACGGAGAACAATTTCTCAAAGTACCTACAACTAGCCCATACCAAAATAGGTATAACAACATCAGCTACCAAATTACTGAAAAAACATATTCCTTTCTCTCAAACAGTGCCCGTACCAAGTATGATAGACAAAAATGGTAAATATAGTTACTTCCTACACAATGCATTTCAACTAAAGACAATTTCGTGTAATGTAATAAGAAAAAGCAATAAAATACCTGTTGTTTTAAATAGGCTATGTCTACATCTGATATAAAACTAAAGTACGACTCCATCTTCCTCCAGAATGGGCTGGAAAAGCAATGATCTGCATGAAAAATTAGCTCAATCAAAAGTTCAACTTAGAATAAAAAGTATGTTAAAAACAATGAACTCTTGAGTGAAAACAGCACCAGGATTAATAACAGCCTCTGCTGCAGCCAATAGTTCTTCATGCCCATCATCTGAACCAACTAATGAAGTACAGAAAGTGGTCAGAGGACTAGGGGGAAAAAACACTCGGTTCAGAATGACTCATAAAGAAAATATTGGATAACTGGGATATAAGTACCAAGAAAATCTGCTGTACTGATTGTAGTATGCTTCTGACGTGTGTAAGCCCTACGGTCAGAAAGTTTCCGAGTTGGTGGACGACCTACTTTGCTGAACAAGACGCAAAATGCATTGTAAGAGATCAATCAGAAAAATCGAAAATCATCAAAACAGAGAACAGCATCTATTAAAGCAAAAACTCAAAAAGATTGGGAGGAAGAAAATATCCAACCTTTCAGACTTGTCAAGACCAAGTCGGGTACTTCTGAGTTGTTTTGCAGTTCCCACATTGCTAATCTTTTCTACTGTCATTGGCATTAAAGATCTTGAGGAAGTAAGCCCTCGTCCAGTCCTCCCTTGCCTACGAACACCATCTCCAAGGTCATCCCCACTAACCGGCTTATTCTTTCTTTGTGGGACCACCAGAGTTGAAACCTTCTGAACATTCTGACTGGCTTTCTCATCCACCTCCTCAGCCTTTTCACCCTTATCCCTGGACTTAAATTCAGCAACACCAGACTCCTCACTTTCTGACAATGCAGCCGTTGAAAAATGGTCACCCTTGGATTTAACTTGCTGTGGAGAATTACTGGACAAACGTTTAATTAAGCCTGACTCAATTTCATTACCAGTAACCTCAGATGTGGCATCCAAAGCAGGGCTCTCATCATTACTCGGAACTATAGGAACGAAATTTGTAATTCTAGCGGTGCGGGAAATCTTCTGTGGCCTTCGGCCAGCCCAATGGGTAACAGGTGGTGATGAAGAGCGAGTTGATGGAGTGCGTTTGCGAGTGCTAGCACCAACAGCAGCAGCAGTGCTCTTGCTTGTACAATGAGAAAGCTCCCAGTCATTGGCAACAGTAGTTCGCTGAACAACGGGGGACAACTTGTGCAAACCATTTGAACCAGATCTTGGAGCCCTAGCAGCAGAATTCATTTTCGTGTTTGATGTAGGGCTAGCTACACTGAAATCGTCCCTGGAATTTGTCCTAGACAAAGTAAGGATCAAGGTATGTAAACACTACAAGATCTGCATAAACCCCCACGATAAGGCTAAAATCTTACAAAAATCATAAGGAAATTGGCTATAGAAAGAAAATACTACCTTTCAATGAAATGAGAATTCGAAAGGGAAACACATAATGCATATGCATGTACACATGAATGTATGTGCATAAGCATATACACATATAATTACACACATACAATATGTATGTACACATGAATGTACGTGCGTAAACATATACATATATAATTACACACATATACCTGAGTTGTACCACTAGAAGATAGTTCTCAAAGAAAATCGGCCAAGGTGGTTAGGTCACATAAACACACACTGAGGCCGTGCATCAGTTAAGGAAAATCGATAAGATCACTGTTCATGTCAATGCTAAGGGGAGAGAAAGGCCGTCATTAACATGAAATGCAATTGTGAAAAAAGATATAAACTTAGAAAAATAATGGATAAACATAGCCCTCACAGAGCAGAATCACTAAAAAGGATGCATGTAGCCGACCCAATTGATTGGGAAACAAGGCTTGGTTTGATTTTCTTAGGTATAGGCATACATATACAGAGAGAGAGAGAGAGAGAGAATGTTAAACATTTGTGAGTTTGAGAAGTGATGTGAGTTTGAGTGTATTGAAGTAAACAAGAGATGTTGTGTTTAGGATGCTCTGCATACTTGTTTACAGTTCTGACATTCACCCTTTCTTTGTCTGAGGAACCAGCAGGACGATCTCTTCTATCGTGGAGAATGGAGCTGTTGTCCTGGTCAGGCTTAGGCAAGGAAGACCGCATGCCCAAGCTAGTTGGTTGTGACACGGCATCTGCTTTTCCAACTCCCACTGCTCCATTAGCAACTCCCGGCCTACATCCAGATACATATGAAAATCAGTGAATGCAAACTAGTGTCTCTTTTAATAACCCGTTCCAGAACATGTCCACTGAACCAAAAACAGAACTAAAATATTGCCAAAAAGGTTAAATGTTTTCGAAACAAAACTACATAACCCATATCTTATGAAGACATTTTCTTTTCTGACAATTCAAAGGAGGACCGGGTCTCAACGTCTACTCTCAAACATTACAACATGCAATAGTGCCAATTAACAATAGGTAACAAACAATGATACATCTGGTAAACAGTAAACTGAACGAAAGTTTTTAAGAAAGGAAATCGTTGTACCCCAAGAAAGTGCCTCTTCACATTTTAGATCATGTGCCCGATTGTTCTTGCACGTGGGCCTTAGTGTGGCCCCGAGTCCCTTCAGATTCAAGAAAATGTGGCTTAGGTAGGATTTTATAAGATGGAGGGTCTCCCAACTTTTGCTTTGCAAAAAAGTTGCAAATCTCGAATTAATATTTGAACATGTGGAGTATGCAAACTTTTGGTTAGGTGTGTTAAAGCATCCAACTCAAAACCAATTGGCAAAGAGTGGAGAGGCCGCCCAGGCTCATATACTAGTTTTGGAGGTGGTAATTAATCAATATGGGACAAGTTCTAACACCCCTCCGCATGTGAAGAGGTAAACAACTAACCCATGACATACAGATCACAACGAACAACGAAATGAGGTGTGATTAAGGCACAAAGAACGGGGCAAACAATCAAGAGAGTCTTGTCCAAAATCCTACGAAGCGTAGCTCTAATGCCATGTTAAAGCATCCAACTCAAAACTAACTGAAAATGAGTGGGGAGGCCACTCAGGCTCATATACTAGTTTTGGAAGTTATATTAACCAATGTGGGACAAGCTCTAACAAGGTGGAGTTGAGTGGATGGCTAAACTGTCAAGAAGAAGTGAAGCACACAAACGAGAAGGAAGCAAGCGAAGGTCTATCAGAGGGTACAAAGGCTGAGAGGGGTGGGGGCATTAGGGAGGTTAATAATTTATGAGTAGGTGAGTTGGAGGGTAGAAGACAAGATCATTACTTAAAAGGCAATTTACTAAAAGTGCCTAACCCCTAGGGCACCCTATAAAAGTGCCTAAACTTCAGGGTACCCTATAAAAATGCCTAAACCCCTAGGGCACCCTATGAAAGTGCCTAAACCGCTAAAACCCTATAATAGGAAAGTGCACCCTAAAACTCCTATGAAAGTGCCTAAACCTAAACCCTAGCGCTCTATGGAAGTGAGTAAACCTAAACCCTAAGGTACCTTAAACCCTAGGGTATTCTAAAACCTAAAATCTTAAGGTACCCTAAAACCCTAGGGTACCCTAAAATCCTAAAATCCTAGGGTACCCTAAGATTTTAGGGTACCCAAGGGTACCCATTAGGGTACCATAAAACCCTAGCATGCCCTAAAACCCCAGGGTGACACTTCCATTAATGGTAAATGTATTTTTGTAAAAGTGGACTTAGTGGTAATTAAGTATTTCATCTATCCTTAATGGGAATTAAGTGTCACTTTTCTGTACTTAGAGGTAATTTTCTCTTACTTAAAGGGATGAGATAGAAACACCGCATTTTTCTTTCTTTTTTATTCATTAATAATAAATAAATAAAAACAGCTAACACCCAAAAGACCTAATCACATCAAATGTGAAACACTGAAAAAATAGGTAAATTCGTAACACGAAGAAAGTGCTTAACGAGTTTGTAAGATTTTGATGCAGGCTATAAGAAACTCAAGAAAAATTAAACTTGGTGAAGAGACATTATCAGGAAATTTAGGCCAGTTATGCTCTAGCTCAATTTTTATTCCTATCTTTAATTTCCTTACGTGGGTATTTCGGAAATTCCAATATTTCTCAGCAGGGGATGTGCTTGGGTTGTAATATGGGTCAAGCTCACAGTACTCGACTTTATTTCGTGAATTAGCTCTTATCCCAAATCAGGTGAGGAGTGCATGGAGCTTTCCTAGGTCTCACAAATATATAGAAAGTGCACAGAAGATGGGGAAGCACACATTGCTCAATGAAATTGAAAAGGAATGAGCCCACAAAATGAGTTGTGTAGGGCCTGATGAGCATTACCTGAACCCATCAGAGTCAGTCAACCGTGATCGAGCATCAGCAAGAAGCCTTGGCTGCATTCCTTGCCTGGGTTCCCTGTAGCCATCAATAAGTTTGGGTGCCACTGTACTTGGAGAAACATCTGGCTTTATCCCAGACCGCTTCTTCTTCATCTTTGTCTTTTCCCAACCATCGCCGCTGGTTGTTAATGACCGCTCTTCAACCTGAGCTGCACCACTATGTGGAAGTCTTAACACTTCCCTATCCCTGTCCATATTCCCAGATGGCCTAGCAGGAGTATTTGCCCGTACATCAGTCTAGATCAATCAAAATTGGAATGTCAGCACCCTTTGGAAATGTTACACTCTTCCATTCAGAAGTGGGAAACCAATTGTCAGCAAAGGGCATTGTCACTCATAAGCACACATTGGGAACTAACTTAAGGAAGTTATAAATACAGCAAAATGACAAATGTAGTGGACTGTGACTCCACAAATATGGACACGGCACGACACGGTCAAGCGGAGACATTATTATTTCAAAAGCTAGGACACGGACACATTGGGAGATGCGAATATTAAGTACCTATATGTCATCAATGTATCACAATTGTTGAAAGTATAAGTAATAAAGTTGCCCCTCTCTCTAACAGCTTATGCTTTGTTTGGTTTGTGTTATGAAAAGTTTTTTGAAAAATAGTAGGGGTAATAAGTGGAGAGAGATAGAGAGAGAAATATTGGAATTAGGGGGAATCTAGGGGGAATTTTCTGAAAAATTCTTTTTGAAAATGGAAGAGAACAAGGCAAAGCTGTTAGAGATGAGTTGGTGGTTAACACCTTACTATGGCATCAGAGCGAGCAATAGATCCTGTGTTCGAACCTCAAAGCCCACCCAATGTTAAAATATTTGCATGTGTTTAGCCCGCTTATGGAGGAGAGCCTGGCTACACATGAAGGGGCGTGCTGAAAGTAAGTAATAAAGTTGCCCCTCCTCTAACAACTTAAGCTTTTAGATGAGTTGGTGGTTAACAAACTAAAATCAATAACTCATTAACTCATATAAAATAAAAGGAAAGTTCTCTACCAAATCCGTATACAAAACACAATTTATATTGATGTTGTCAAGATAAAAATCATCATTCAATATGTATTCATTAAATATGCATCCAGGTCATAGACGAGTCCATGCTTCTTAGGACTGTGTAATGGACCAACACCAATAAAAAAAACAAAAGACACATGCGTTGATTGCATAAGCAGTACATATAATAATGAAGATCTAGTCATGTCCATACAATCAAACATATATGGCATTATTGAATGAGATCACATTGTAAAATTGAGAAAACAGAATATGCCATCACAAATGTGAATAGGGAAGCTTTTTACCCTCTTTTGATAAGCAAATAACTCAAAGAAAAAAATTAATTAAAGAACAAAAAGTCCGAGTAACAAACCCTCACATCCACCATAGAAGTTCGGGTCCGTTTGTTTGGTATGGCAATTTTGGTCCGTTCTTCTGACTTCGGCGGTTCTTCAAAACCACTTGAAACGGCATGACTTTGTGTTCCCATCTTACCAACGCCTGACCCTAGAACTGCCCGATCAGTAGGGAATAAAGTACTCGATCGATCAGCAGATAAAGCATCTGACCGAGATCTCTTCCTTGATGGGATGCTCGGGAAACACTTGTTCACGAGGGACAAGGCTTCAGTGAAAATCTTCAAACGCTCCCTGCTACATTAGATGACATCATAAACTAAATACATCATCATTCTTATGTCAAAGTATAATATTACACACACAAAAATACCTGGCCTTGATGGAGCTTTCGCGAAGACCAGCCTTGAGCTGTTTGAGTTCCACCAGAGAAAGAGAAGATGTAGGCTTGACTTTTGAAGAAGCAGAGAGAGAATCATCCACCGGAATGCCAAAAGCAACACTTGTGAGATGCTTAAAATCAACTTGTCGGCCAAACTTTGGATCAAACCGCAAGCATTGGAGGAAGTTGTGCACGTCTCCTTGTGATACGGCAGAACTGCTTCTTGACATGCTCGGAAGTGATGATAGGATTGGATTCTCCATATTCTCACGGAAGCTACCCGATCTGTCCAATGAAGCAGCGGTATAGGACCCGCGCTGGGCATATAATGTCCTATCTGGGCTACCAGAAGACATATTGAACTTACTAGACGCTGCCATTGAACTAGGTTCAGCAGACCCTCTATTCTATAACCCCAGAAAACCCAGTAGTGCATGACAATTTGCACGAAGACAGCACATCAAAGCCAAACTCAAAAGTCTTGATAAGAATGGCAGAATAATACACCTGTAAAGGGCAGTGAGTTGAAGGATACAAAGACAGCTTCAAATAAACTATAATTAATGACTAAGAGAGTGGAAAATAATGAGCTGGAACTAAACTAGATAAGAGGGACAGTAAACCACATAAAGGTTAACAGTAAGCAACCAAGCTCAAAATCTTACATAATTCACGGGCCCTAGTTAGTGAAATGCCTCGTTCTGTTCATCACTAATCCAAAATATTCCCAACCTAATACAAAATATTCCGCTGGGATCCGGTCACAAGTAATGACAATTGTATCCATGCTATTTGGTCAATCAGTAAAAGCATTTAATGATGCATAGTCACGAAATAAAGTTAAGGCCATTACCCATAACTCTTCAACATGTGAAACACGAAGACGAAACCTATTATAGGCCTGCAACTACCCAATTCCTTCAAAAATTCTACCAATCACTTCCATGACTTCCTGTTTTGAATTGATGCCCACGATCCCCAAAGTTAACTATATGCACAAGTAATTTTGCTCGACTTATTTCTCACTTTATGCTCTTCGTAGAAGATTCATTTTTCTTTCAAAAAATTACGTCCATGTAAATGCTATGAGCTTATGATTCAAATGATCAAAATGGCAGAGTTCCCATTCTAATAACCATTGCTATTGTTCCTTTGTTGCAATAAAGCTACCATTTCTGAAACTTCAAATCGTGATGCAACATAACATAAGAGAGGGTTTTTTTCCATTATTATTTTGTTTATTTATAAGTTGGTGTTTTCCACTATTGCTTCCAACTACCATCTGTTCTATCATTATTTCAGTCATATAATAAGACAGTGTCTTTCACCGCAAGTAAAAATGAATAAAAAATCTTACCCCTGAACCTAATAAAAATTGATCAGTTGATTATTGATATACTTCTTTGATAGCTCCCTAGACCATGAATCGTGTCTATTTACTAGTGGATGCTTTTCATGATCAAATGCCATCACCCTACTTGACCCATCAATGAGGAACACTAGCAGGAGTAGACCACGCATTGACCACTCCTGATATATCCTTCTACATAGAAAATGACCATTCCTTTCTTCTTGTGCTTTCGCTTAGGTTGGCGTGCACCATGCCACTTGACGAAGACAGGATAAAGGGCACAGCAAGCCAAACGTTCGGTTCTGCGGCTACAAGCGCGGGGCGTGGATATAGTTCCCATTGGGTCGCGCATGCCAGCTGCCAGCTGGTATAGATGAATAAAGGCGGGCCGCTTAAACGAAAAGAAGGAATAGAAGAGGAGTTTCACACCTTTGTGGAATCTAGAGTTCTCTTCTCTGTCCCATCTTCCCATCACAGAAACTAGTTATGAATATTTTACCCTACTCGCCTGTTTCAAGCTATCCTTCCATCTCGCTCGTTTACCTAGCTGCAGCAATTCTTTGAGCGAATGAAACAGTATGACACAAATGCAAAGGCGTCGATTTTGTGTAGGGAAGGGGGAGCAGAGCACAATTCTTCTTGGAGGGGGGTTGGTGGCGGCGCAGTGTCTCTTGAACCCATGCAACCGGATTCAAACAAGAAAGAGCCATAGAAGCAATACAAAATGCTGAAAACAAGGGTATTATCGAACTGAAGTGCAAGTGAGTTTCTCCAAATATACAAAGTACAAGTTTACAACTCGTCATTTCCGAAAATGAGGTCAACAAATTCAACTTGTAAACACCATAAAGTGCATGTGAATCAATTGAGAATTGCAAACCCAAAACTGGAAAGGCAATATTTTTAACCATGTCTCCCTATTAACAATAACTACTACATTTTGTTTCCCACTAAATACTCCTTACATTTACATTCCATCAAGCATTTTTTTCCCTGTTTTACCCCCATTTGCAATTATCCTACTGTTCACTTCCGCACTTGAAAGTTAAAAAATCTACGCAGTATCTATAATTCTAGGCAATAATCGTAACCATGTCTTCCCTATTGAATAACTGCTACATTTCGTTACCCACCCAAAAACTCCTTACATTATTCGTGTTTCCCTTAAGTTACTTTTCCTTCTATTTTTCCCCCATTTTCAATTTGTCCTAGCGTTCACTTCCTCACTTGAGAGTCAAAAAATCTACCCTTTAACAATAGTTCTGGACCATAACAGCACATTTACAATTACTCAAACTCCTATTTACTCCTTGCATTATTTAATTTCCCCTAAAGTATTCTCTTTTTCTCTGTTTTGCCCCCATTTTCGATTGCTCTAAGGTTCACTTCCTCACTCGAAAGTTGTAAAAATCCCCATAGCAATAATTCTGGACCATGATAGCGCATTTAAAATTACTCAAAACTCCTATTTACTCCTTACATTACTTACTTTTCCCCAAAGTATTTTTTTCCTCTGTTTCGCCTCGTTTTCGATTGCCCTAACATTCACTTCCTCACTTAAAAGTTGAAAAATCTACCCTTTAAGTTATAACAATAATTCTTCGAGACCATGACAGCACTTTTGAAATTGCTCAAACTCCTATTTAAAGCTTACATTACTTACTTTTCCCTAAAGTGATTTTTTCTCACTGTTTTGCCCCCACTTTCCATTGCCCCGGCATTCACTTCCTTGCCCGAAAGTTGTAAAAATCTACCCACAACTATAATTCTGCACCATGACAGCACATTTACAATTACTCAAACTCCTATTTACTCTCTTACATTATTTCATTTCCCCTAAAGTATTTTCCCTCTGTTTGGCTCCCATTTTCAAATGCCCTAACCTTAACTTCCTCACTTGAAATTTGAAAAAAAACTACCCTTTTAACAATAATTCTTACCAAGACAGCACATTTACAATTACTCAAACTCCTATTTGTTTCTCTGCTTTTCCCCCGTTTTCGATTGCCCTAATGTCCACTTGAAAGTTGAAAAAATCTACCCAATTGCTACAATTCTGGAGCATGACAGCACATTTACATTTACTCAAACTTCTATTTCTTTGCCTATAAATCAATATGTCGATCAAAGGGCTTACCTTTACAGATTGATTCTCCAGCTTCCCCAACCTCTTCGGAATCTATCTCTGAATCCCTCCAAAGGGTTGTAACCTCTTTTCGAAACTTGAATGGTGTGGGGATCGGACATCACAATACTGTTCCAAGGAGTGATTATTTACTAGGGCCCAAAACATGTCGTGTTTAAGCATATAAATTAACCATAAAAGAAAACAGCAAACAGAAATATAGACGATGAGAGAGAGAGAGAGAGAGAGAGGGAAGGGTACCTGGCTCGATTTTGGGCTGGTTCTAATCGCGTAGTAATTTTTGGATATACGTGACGACGATTACAAGAAAACCCTAGAGTTTGAACCTGGTCTCAGAATACCCCTCAGTTTTAGTAAATGTTTCCAATTCGAAGTCACATGACTTCTTAACAACAATGTCGTCCTCACGTGTTGCTATGCTATCAACTCATTTGGAGCTATTTTAAACGGAGAATTTCTCCAACTCCTCGATAGTAGACAATGGATGTGCATAAGTTGGCAGACACCGTTATAAAAATAAAATAAAAACAACCTTAAGGTTTTTTAGTACTACTTAGGCTCTGTTTGGAACTTGTGGAAAGGAAAATAAAAGAAAGGAAAATAAAAGAGAGGGAAAATGGGAAGAAAGTGATTTCTTTTCCCTTGTTTGATTGCACAAAGAAAACGAAGAGAAATTACTAAGAAAATGATTTTCTTTTGTTTGGCTTCCTGGGGAAAATGGAAAGAAAAGGAAAAAAATTAACAGGAACCAATGGGAAAAGAGAGATCATTTTGTAAAACACACACACAGGGAGGGAGGGAGAGAGAGAGAGAGAGAGAGAGAGAGAGAGAGAACCTTTCATGGAGGTAAGAGGCTGGAGATGAGAGATGAGAATGAGGCTGGAGATGAGAATGCATGTGTGAGAGTCTGGAGTCTGGAGATTTGTGAATTCTGATTAGCGAGAGAGATAAAATTTTGGGGTTCAAAAGTTTGCGCGCTTTTTTCATTTTCCCCAGCTCCAGACTCCAGAGAATTCCTTTCTTTTTCCTTTCTATTTTCTTTTCCTTATATAAGAACCAAACCACACCTAGGGAAAATTTTTTATTTTCTTTTCTTTTCTTTCACTTTCCATAGGTTCCAAACAGGCCCTTAACTTCTTCAACTTCAAGAGAGTTACAATATCTAACCATTTACTAAACCTTTTGTAAATGTTTGATATGCACTTTAATCAAAATCACCTTTAAGGTACCACACCACGTCACGAGCAATTCTTGTTCACATTCTAATATTTTTCATGTATTTAGTATATGAAAACAAATATGTCTCAATATATTACTAGTAAACTCAAATATTTGCGAATCACTGTTTGTTTCCTCATTCTTTTTTTTTTTTTCAAACACAAAAAAATATGATAAAAATAATAAACTACAACTATTACTCCTGGTTACGATGTTTAGAGTTTTAGTTTCGATAATTATGTACTAATGATTAGTGTTTTAATTCTAGGGTTGAGCTAGTCATGGTTGGGTGTTGTATCTATCATAGTTATCAATCGTGAAACTCAAACAATAGACGCCGACAAATGATAGAAGAACACGATAACAAACAGGTGTTGACAAAGTTATCTGATGTATGCATATTAAGGACTATAGTCTAAGCACATGATTTATGAGGGTCAAAATAGAAAGAAAAAAAAGTAGTATTTGAGTGAAAAAAAATTGAATGTGTAAAATATCTATAACAAATCTGCGAATTTGAGGAATCGGGAGTTGGTTAATTTTGGGGATTCTGAGACGTGGAATTTTGAGCTCACCAGCTCAAAATAGAAGGTTCATTCAAAGCCAAGACTTGGATAGGGCCGTAAACCAGTCAAGCCTAGTTTTATCGAGTTTGAGTTCGGCTCGTTTATTAAATGGGTAAAAAAATTTGAGCTTAAGTCTTTAACGAGCTGAGTTTAGTCATTTCTTAAACAAGCCTATTTAATTGAGCCGCCTTAATTAGCTAAGTTTTTGTACTAAAAGAGCCGAAAACTCGAGCTCGAACTCAACTCATTTACTAGAAAACGAGTTGAGCTTGCGAGTTGCTTGGTTCATTTGCAGCCCTAGACTTGGGGGACAAAATCGACCTCGGCGATGATTAAAAAAAAAAGGGTAAATCAATACCGAAAGGGTTGATCTAATGGTCAATACATGAGTTTAGGGAGTTTGCTCCTTTCAAAGATCTCGGGTCCAATAACTTCTTAGATGCTATTAACTTCGTTGTGCTCAGTTCATAAAGAGTTTTGCTCTAACTTGTTGGCCCGAACACCTGACTTTTGGTGAATTTTTTTTTTTTGATGGGCGCAAGTTATAATTGTTAGAAAAATTAGCTTATTTACATTGGAAAAGGAATTGAACTCCTACACCTAACTAATCATAGTCTTGGTGAAAGTGCAAATAGGACCTTCGTCAGTGCTGGCGAGGAATCGTGGAGGTATGGTTTTGGGTAGGGGTAGTGTTGGAAGATAAGTGTTAGAGTCGGCTTAAACCGGCTCTAGCCCTTTGCTTTTTGGGTAAGTAATTTCATTTTTTCCAAAAAACGAGGAAGCTACAAAATTTAATGCGGGGCCTATTATGGATTACATACAAATAATCCGAGCCATTCATTAAATGTAATTTTTTTTTTAGGATCCGCACGAAAAATCAGCTCAATCCGATACTTATAAAGGCTCGATCCAATCATCTAACTTTTTATTCATATTTCAGGATAATGAAAAGTTACATGATTGGATCGAACATGTATATGTATCGGATTAAGTTGATTTTTTTGAAAGGGGTCATTGAAAAAATATTTTACATTTAATGAACGGTTTGGATCATTTGTGTGGGATCCGTAGTGGGCCCTACATAATGATATGTGTGTGAAAAGTCTATGTAAACAGACTTTCTGGTCTGAAAAATAGTAGTAGTAGTAGTAGTATACAAAATATAGACCATTTTTTGTTGGACAATTGATGTCCGTAGTTTGGAACCCTTTAAGAAAAATATGAGGGAATTTTTCTTTTCGTTTCTCTGTTTGAAAAACAAAGGGAGAGAAATTTTTTCCTCATGTTCAAGAAGTGTTCAATTTTTTCTCTAATTTATCTCCTAATAATTTTATTTTGTTCCACGGGTTTAACCACAACGTTCCAATCTTTCTTTTCAGCGTTTCTCATCGATAGGGTTGGATCAGAGATGAACGCAAGTCGAGTTTGTTCTACTGCTTGCTAGGGTTGAGTCACACACCGGAACGTGTCGAGTTTGTTGACAAAGAGAGATATTCGACTAGGGGTTGGACCCCCCTTTGCACTAAGTCGAGTTGATTTTTTTTTTATTGTTTTTTCATAAGTCTTATTAGATTTCAGTCAAATTTTTACATCGCCTAATTTGTCTCAATAATAGGAATCGAAAAGGCATTACTCCTATGTAAATAACAAAGTTGAAAGTTTTTCATGCAAGACGACGAAAAACACCCAAAAAAGAATGTTCATGTGCACGAGGGAGATTGTGGGTTTAAGTTAAATATCCTTCCCTCGCCTCTCTCCTTGACTAGATCATTACACGAATTTCTAACATAAAAAGAGGAAATATAGTCTTTTTTGATAGGATCAACAAGAAGTACTCCATTGTTTTCGCTTCTCTCAATGGAGGGAAGTTAAACCCTTTCTAGTAAAACTCGTACGCTGCGTTGGTGTATTTGTTACCACAAAATACCGTACTATTAAAAATTAACGCATCGAGAGTGACGAGAATGTATCAAGAAACTATAGTTCTGAATCTTCTGATAGCCCCGGTGGTTAGTCCGGTTGGTTGGTATGTTTGTTCCCCACATAATTGAACAAGATTTGATTATTGGAATTTGGCCGCAAGAAAGTTAAGTGATTTCTTGTAAGTCCCCTAGCCTTAGCGTGAATGATCTTGGTCTGTCTTTGACCAGGCGGGGGAGGAAATTGGTGAAGGTGTGTCTAAGTTGGCCCGGATACTAGGCGGAGAGGAAATTAGTTAAGGTGCGTCTAAGTTGGCCCGGATATCCAAGTGGAGATAAAATTGGTTAAGGTGTGCCTAAATTGGCCCGGATACCCTGACCTTTGAAACAAAAAATATAGTTATGATGTAGCACAACAAAATCCATTCGTTAAGGCTATGTTTGGATCTTGAATATGTTGAGGTACAACAGAATAAATCACGAGTTAATTGAATAGCTTAAACATGATAACTTCTATTGAAACTAATTTCCATCCGATTCTCATATACCTAACCCAACCGAAAAATAGAGAAAGAAGAAGAGAAAAAAAGAAGCTTATGGTTCTTTTTCCGACGTTTTTTTCTTTCCTGGTCTCTTCCCTCCACAAATTCCTCTCCAAATCCGAGGTCGGAACATAAGCTAGAATTCGGATCCTTAAACCTGACAACTATTTTCGGGTCTTGGTGATCCCTTTCCCCTGCCTGCTTAGTGTTCCCCTGTATGTATACTCTTTCGCAATGAAATTCCCGTTTCAAAAAAAAAAAAACTCACAACCATTCATTTTAGGAATAGCTAACAAAAGACAAGAAGAGGAGAATGTACAATTGTTGAGCGAAGATTGAAAAATATCAGCTGCCAAACTGTAAACAATAGTCTTCCACCATGATCATACTAATGAATCTCCCAAAACGACTTGGTTTCCTGTCTGGATAAACCCAACAGGCCAACACCAGGATTTCCACAAGATAAAGCAATCGAGGTTTTATATACAATGATCTCACATGGCAGAGCATCAACGCCAATCAGGTAGCGGGAGAAAGGAAAAAACCGCTAGAGAAGGCATGTTTAGCTCTGCCAACCCGGGTAGTTAGACTTTTACAAAATTTTGAGCTATATTTACGGTCCTTTCTACCAACCAACAATATGACCGGCTTTTTCCTGGAGTTCTTGCAACACTACTGACAGTTAAAACTTGAGAGGTTTTCTGCAAAATATATACTAGAAGTCAGCTTTATCAAGGATAAACTTAAGGTTGGGTATGGATCATGGATTTGAGGAAAAGGAAATTGACAGGGAGAATTATTTTCTTATCCCATTTTTCTTTACCTCAATCTTTCCGTCCGTAATGCCCTCCACTATCAATGCCTAAGGCAGGACCTGAGGAAACACCATTTTGATATGCCTACTATCCACAAGAAAAGCTTGTCATTCTATCATAGAAGATGCTTTCCAAGCGTACGGTGATCTGCTTATCACTGTATAATAGTATCTGCTGATGAAGAACGGACCAGTGTCTCTGCCCCATCAATTGTGTATTTGGCAGAGTAGTCAACTCCAGAATCACCTAAAAAGATTTTGTAGAACATCAGGAAAATCCAACCCCATACTATTTTCAGAAAATGCAAATAAAAAAAATAGTGTATGTGATCAGAATCCATTACTGAGGATGGAATCAGTAGATGAACGTGGTGGTGACGTGCCTTTCTTTCTATCTGCAAGGGTAAAACAATCACTTGAGATCTTTCACAAATGTTATTAACCTGAAGCAAGCTATCCATCCCAAGACCAGGAATGTAATAACATTACAGCACACACATGAACTTAACTACAGAACCAATACTAGCAAAAAATGAAACGACACTATCTTAGGAATTTCAAAAGCTTATACTGCCCTGTCAGTGTTTGTATTCACTCCAAAATGATTGAATCTTCAAATGATTGTACTCGTTTTCCCCAATTATCTTAAACAAATGCCCATCTCTTTAACACTGAGTACACAAGAGCTGCCCCAATAGATTTCTGTAGGCCCAATAGTTCTTTAGTTGTCATTCCGCTACTCTTCCCCCTCCTTAAGAGCCATGATGACTAGTTTTGAATCTTACCACTGCAAAATGCAGCTTCACAATCCCCCTTCTTCTCTCTTCTTTTTTTGATCATTCATTCCCCCTTCTTTGTTTATGGGTAGGGGTGTAAACGAGCCGAGTCGAGCCGAGCTTCGGCGAGCTTGAGCTCGGCTCGTTTACTTAACGAGCCAAAAACTCGAGCTCGAGCTCGGCTTGAGCCCTAACGAGCCAAGTTTAGTCATTTACTAAACGAACCTATTTAATCGAGCCGAGCCTCCCTTAACGAGCCGAGCTCCACTCGGCTTGTTTAGTAAACGAGCCGAATACTCGAGCTCAAGCTCGGCTCACTTACTGCCCTGTTTAAGGGCCATTCATCTATGACACATTGAAGACCAAGCGGTTGGCCTAACTGCTAAAGCCCTGACAAAAGCTATCAAAAGCTTATTGTCATAACATTATTGCCATCCAATTTTAAGCTCAAAACAGGAAAAAATACAACGAGCAAATACATAACCAGAAATAAATCAGCGAATAAAATGCCACCATGCCCCGACTTCATAATCAAATAAGAGTTTTTTGGCTAATCCATCTGAGTCATCTGACTATGCATCTCCGCGTACTTGACCAGTTCTGGGAAGAGATCTCATCTTTTTTGTGATCAGAGGGGTAGAGATCCATAAGAATTTTCCTAATTCATGTGGCGTGAATCACAAGCCTACTTTCTCCTTAGTCACCAACACAATACTTAATGTACCACACCAAAAGACATTTGTTTTGGGATCAGTCTATCTAAACCCAAGACCTCAGACTATGTTCAATACCTTAAGTTACTAAGATATACAAGAACATACCATAGAGATATTAGCATCTATTTGTTTTCCGAAGATAGCATGCAGAACAAACAAGATTGAAAAAGGACCATAAATAATCGACAAAATAAACCATACTTCAGCAGAGGTCGCATACCAAACGAATAACGTAACCCTTTGACAGCCTCAAAATTCTTGTATGTATACCCAACAAAATTTAAATCCTTCGGAGTCATCAACATCTGTCCAAAGTTCAAATGAACGGAATAAAATGTCATGCCGGACTTTTCAAGCATGTTTAGAAGCAGGCAGAGAAAAACAAATTTAAGTAGAAGCATACTTAATTATGCAAGTGCTTGAAATGTGATCTATGCTCCTGTTTTAGGTTACCATGCTGCTGGTCAGGTTTTTCGAGTGTGCTATGTAAATACAAAAATATAATTTTACTCTGTTGGAATATAGCATGAGAACGGAGCATAATCTTGTTGACACTAGGGAGAAGCTTTGGGAAGGATTAGAAGGATTTAACTGCTGTTCCGGAAGAACAGTACTATGTGAACAATAAAAGAGGATTCGTACGTGTTTTTTTACTTCTCGTAGGCAACATGATGGAAGATTCTTCATAGTAAGTATGAGGGTTTATTTTATGGTGAGACGGGTGGGGGGTCACATGTGGAAGGTAGTCTGAGCATTTTCTTAGCCACGGAAAAGAAACTTGCTCATAGAAGAGCATTATTCTACTCGTTCTGCCTCATATTCAAGATGCGGGCTTGATATATAACATTAGTGATGACCCTAGAGAAAAGCAAACAATAAAAGCAGACAAAATCCTAGCTTTTGAGGTTCAAGAATAGTATACACCTAGACAGAAACCCTCACCAGTACACAAACCCAAGCCCAATTACCTCAAATATGAATAGGAAAAAGGAAAAAAAAAGAAGCATCAACCTGTGCAAATATGGTTTCCTTTTCCTTTGTACAGAAAAATAACCCACCTTTCTCAAGGGTCCAGAACCAATTCTAGCTCCTGCTGCTGGAGGATACACCTGGGGCGTTTTTAAAATATATTTCAGAAAATGGAAATCAAGAAGACAGTATACTGAATATCAGAATGACAGTGTAAACATCCATATTTAAAAAACAAACGCAGATACAAGAAAATGAAGAAAACTAATACCACTACAAAACCCACATAATTCACTCCATACATTAGCAAGTGATAATTAGCTTTCAGCCAATATGCACCTTCTTACCAGAACCAAGTTCTTAGAAGATTGAATAGACTGACAGTTGCCAAATCATGAAGACCATGTTTCCGCGTGTTTGTGCTGCAGTGGATGGAGTTGGTAGCACGAAGGAGAGGGTGGTTGGGGAAGGGAGGGGTGGGATTACAACCGCAGAAACATATGCAACACGAAACCAACTCATAAAATTCTAGTAAACTCGGACAAGAACTAGACTCCCAAAATTACAGTTTTCAGGTTGATGCTATCAATTGCAAGCGACAAGCATTTCTTTAAACATAATATTAGATTTTTACTCGTAAAATGAAAAGCTTACCCTTCATGATCCAGAATTATCAGTGATTATGCATGTGAACGAGCTTGAATGTGCAAGACCTTTTTCCAAGTCTTCCTCTTTTTTGAGTAGCACGAGATTTTAGTGAAGTATACGCAATTCCAGATTTTATGCGGAAAAGAAAATGTTCCATACTAATGAAGTCAGGTCAGTAACCACTTCACAACATAATTCCACTCAACAAGCCGTGTTCCCCCTGACTCGGGGTTGGCAGCATGAAGTTCCAAATACAAGAAGCCTTACATAGTCAAATAACACTTCAAGAACCCTTCAGATAAGGATAACTAAGCCATAATACCAAATGAAGTACAAGTAAAAGGTTGCAAGGATAAAAGATGCAAAAAAGAAGAAAATATCATGATGGCTTGTTATTAGAAGGAACCATTAGCAAGACAACTTACCTCATCAAATTTCATGAAATTCTGAGTATCAAGTTCCCCATTGACCTCTGGTTTAAATGCTGCCTCCATTTCATAGAGTTTGTCCCAAACAACATCTTTGAACCAGGGATGAGCCTGAAACAAATCAATGAATGTTTAGCACAAGATAGCAAATCGAAAGAGAAGAAAAGAACGCTACAATTAAAAAAACATACTTTTATTTGGTGTGCCCCTCGAGTACCAAGCCTATGTTCAACATCACAAAGCAACCTACAGATTAGATCCTTTGCTTCAGGAGTTAACCTTGCTTCCTGGGGAAACTTTAAGTGATTTTTCCAATGCACAATCTGCACATGTAGAACAACAAATCATGGAACAAGAAAAGCATCCATTTGTTTAAACAAGTTAATGCCTTGGACAATTATTAATACAAAACAGAGCTCTAAAGTAACTTTTCAAGGTGTAGAGGAACCTTTGCAAAGGGCTTAAGAGTCTATTTGTTTGCTACTATTTCCAATGGTTGGTTGTCTGAGAAATCTTTCCCTGGTCTCAATCAAATTGTAATTTTTTTATATTTTCGTCCCTCGTAAGAATCTCTTGAATGTTAGGCCTCATTTTTCAAAGCAGTGAGGGTTATCACCTTTGACCTTTTAGTTCATATGCAGCATCCTTTCCGATGGTTATATTATGTATAACTTGCTTTGCTTAGCAATAAAAATACAGTTTCTATTTATAGAAGCATGACCAATTTGAGAGACCAAAACTGTGTCATGTGTCATGCTTTTTCTCCCAGAATATATTTCACTTAAGAAAGTTGAGTGTATTCATTTTGATTCATTGCTTCAGTAGGAGTTTAATGGAAATGGCACGAGAAGGTGATAAAAAAAGAGGCACCACACTCCCATTGACCTCTTGCATCATGCTTCGAGGGTAAAGAGCTCAAGTGGTGGGGCTGCTACATTGTGGAGGCTTAACTAGAGTTGGGTGATGGCTAAGAAAGTAAAGCTGATTAAATCTCACATGAGGATGAGGGAGGTTGGAAGGAGGTGTTTGGTGACTTGCATGGTCAGAAATCTAAAGTTACAGACATCCAAAAGTGGAACAATAAGAAGAACATAGTTGTCTTGCAGACGAGGAAGCTATGTACTGAGAGGCAGAGTTTGGAGGATTATTCTAATACATGAAATTAGCTGGAGGCAGAAGGCAAGGGGCATAGGAAGGAGACCAGAACACCAATTTTTTCTTACACTATGCCAACTCACAAAGGAAACTAATAACGTTGGTCTGATGGAGAGTGTACCAGGAGTGAGGGAAATCCCCGAGGGATTGGAGCAGTAAGATCTACAGAGAGACTTCTTCGACAAGACATTAGAAGGGGAGATAGCACATTAGGAACTCTTTCCTGAGTGAAAGATCTATTTGCTATTAATGAGTGCAAAGGGGATGAGATAGACCTCCACAGTTTACTGTAGCATTTTTGTTGGCTGGTTGGAGTTCTATTTGGGTGAACATTACGGCTCCTTTACACCATTTTGAGACAAGATCTCTTGAGAGAAGTGTTGATGCCTCTTTCGTTGCATTAATTCCTAAGAAAGGCAGAGCTACTCAGTTGAAGGACTTTCGACCTAGCAGCTTGGTGGGATTCCGGGTGTTACTAATGAAAGGCAGAGGCAGTGGACTACAGATTGAAGAATGGGGTCCCACGTGTTATTTATTATTGAGGTATACAGAAAGCTTAGACACATGGAGTTGGGGGCATTTTTGTATGTCTGTACAGAATTGGCTTCAGGTTATAACGGAGAACATGGATCATAAGGTGGGTTTCGCTCACATTCTCTGTTTTCCGGATGATTCTCCCGTAAGCACTAAGGCCTGAGTCAACAGGTGAAAATATGGGAAAGTTAGAACTTACAACAGGATTATGTAAGCCTAGTTGAGTAGACACTCATAGTCGGTATTAACACTACAGATAAAGGGAACAATGAAAAGGAAGAACAAAAGTTTCACCATGAGGGGATCTAGGTATGATACCAACAGAAATCAATGGTAATGAGAAAAGATATAGGAGAGAATGAACAATGTAGGACTGAGAAGGTGAAAGAATTTAGGGGTCTCCCCTTTTCACATGTATTTACACTGGTTATCATTCAAAGCACAAAAATACCCTGATAACAAATACATGATTAACATATAACTAAGACTTCGTAGGACACAATATAAAGTACATAGTTTGTTCACCTTTCTACATGTTGTTATAGGATCATCAGAGTAGAATGGGGGGTAGCCAACCAGCATCTCATACATTATGGCACCAAGTGACCACCTGCAACGTGCAACCAAGCTAGTGTAAGACTACATGACAGATTGTACTAAAGGAGAAAATTCCACAAATCATCCACCATACTACTGCATTGCACAGAACTGCATCACGCAATTCACCAATTAAAGCCACAATGAACACAAAGGAAGTCCTCATCGAACTGCTAATAACTACACAAATGAGACAAGCAACACCTTGAATGAATATTGTTAAAGCATCCGACTCAAAACCAATTGACTATGAGTGGAGAGGCTGCCCAAGTTCATATACTAGTTTTTGGAGGAGATAATTAACCAATATGAGACAATTCCGAACAAATATAACAAGTAGATATCTATTTGTATTCACTTGATGTTCAAGTTCAATCTGTCTTTTAAGATTATTTACTTCCGAAGGACAGAAACAATTACTCGAGCTTGTCTCTCTATCCACCAGTGCTCGATGAATCCCTCTTCATTTAGATATAGAGAAGATATATTTCCAAAGGTACAAACAAGATTTCAACAGAGAGCCCAAGAACCACAAATATGTATCTGTCCATTAGCAATTAAACTACACCATAACAATAAATCAGATAACCCATCTTGACGTTCTAGTCTTGTCAATCGCAACTTAAGAATCCTAACGTTCGATGTGAAACATTTCTGACTAGGCATTATATGACATAGGCATTTGGATTATTTTATTCTCCAGTGTCATATTATAAGATTCATGACCAAGTCACTGATCCTGGCCAGCTTTATCAGTCTATCAGAGTATTCTTATTTGATTTCTATAGTTTCTCCTTCTTGTGGCTTGGGCCTAGCCTCAAACTTTTCTATGGATTCATGACCATGTTCGTTTTGGGACTCTAGCCTCAAACTTTTCTCTCTGCTCATGGTCCCCAATAAATTTTCTCTCCAATTTTTACTCTCATTTCTCTTTCTATCTATCTCCACTCATTACCCCCAAAAAAACTTCCTGAAGTCTCAAACTGAACATGGCCAGAACTATTTCAATTTACTAAACTCAATGTCAGCCATGTTAGTAGAATTCGCATGTTTTGGCACAACAAAAATATGTTAAGCATAGACCCAGTACCCTGGTGTTCTTTACAAGTCAGGTGGGTCAATCTTGTCTTGTCATCTATAGTTATTTGAGGTCTAGACAGTTCAATTTTCCTTTTGATCTGTCGTTAATAACTTTCTCCCATCTCAAAAGTCTCTCTTCATCTCTATACCTCCTGTTTAAATTTCCATTACCTCCCATTCTTTATTGTGTATATACAAGAAAAGAAATAGCCGGAAGGGCACAACCTTTTAGACACAGCATGTAACAAAAGTGAAAAACCAAGGCTATCCAAAAACTGCCTAACAATCTGCAGGGATACGGAACACCCCAAGAACATACAAAAGAATGCAAAGAAATGGGACAATCATCCCTACAACAAAGAACAAGGATGCTGGTACCCAAAGAACAAGGATGCTGGTACCCAGCAGCTGAACACACAAACGGAGCTTTCCTTCCCCTCAAAAGAACTAAAGTTCCTTTCCCTTGGATCGTAGCTTGGTTTTCAGTTCATCACTTCTGACTTCCCTCCCAGTTACATACCTTTATGTTGCTCAGTTGAGTATTATATGTGACTTTCCCATTGAAAGGAAGCACTCACCTTTGAAACCATTGGGCCATGAACAGGTTACGGGGAACATGAAGGATCACCTCAATGGCCATTCATTTTTTGATCATTGGGGATGTTTTATCTACCCGCAATTTGTATTTATTCTGGTATTTACTATTTCTTTCTGTTCTGTGTTGTCTTTTGGGGTTTCAGAGTTTGCCTATAGGTTGAATGTGTTGGAGTAATTAGTTTCAAATGATAGAGCATTAATTTTCTACTGGTATGAATGCCTTTACTTCACCTATGTGCGAATTCCTAGGGTTTTCTTCCTTCCCTGTGATTCTGAGTTTCTTTCCTTCTTCAATCTTTTTTTTCTATTTTACTTCTTGATTGTACTGCCTCAACAGGTCTCTTGGACTAACAAATTCATCTACGAGAGCTTTCATAAACACAATACTTCTCCTCCTTTCATGATGCATCATGATGTAGTAAAAGAACATGTGGCTTTTCCCATAAGGGTTACATATCATCCCTGTAACACATTTGACGTTACACAAATCTATCAAGAGTAGGAACAGTAATAGCTAACAATGCTACAAATATTTCTCCTCCTCGCATGCTTCTTTGCCCGAAAGACTTACCCTCAAAACATTGTGTTGAACCTGTCTACAAAACTATGAAGAATCTATTAGAGATCCCCTAATGCCAATGGTCTGAATTCATTTCATCTATTGTTGGAGCTTGTCCCACATCGGTTAATAATCACCTCCAAAAACTAGTATATGAGTCTGGACGGCCTCTCCACTCATTGCCAATTGGCTTTGAGTTGGATGCTTTAACAATAATTATTTCAGAAAAAGGGGGAGGAAAAAAAGAGTGGAAAGTTAAGCTATGAAGATGTGGAAACTTACACAATAAAGTGAGTTCCATTGTAATGTTCTTTAGAACCACAATTTAGGGCTCTCAAACCCAGCTATAGCAGGCATAACTTGACCAACGGCGTCTTCACAAACAGTTATATATGTTTTGTATCTCTAGAATAGGTTTTCCTGGATGAAATGTCTTACTGACTCTCTAGAACAATTTACTGAAGTTTAGCAAAACAATGACGTCATCTTCCATTTCTTTAGCTTCTTTGAAAACCTAATGGCACAATCTAAAAAGTCAAAACTCTGCACATCATTGGTATATATTAAGTAACCTCGATACACAGAAACTGGTATAAGAGGAAAATCATAGCATATAAAGTTACAAGACAGGTATTGTCTAAATTTTTTGATAAACCCTCATCATTCAAACTTACTAACCAGTCACACTCTGTGCCATATCCTTTTTTCAGTAACACTTCAGGGGCAATATAATCAGGTGTACCCACCGTGGAGAAAGCCTGGAAAAAGAGAAAAAGAAGATGGTAGAACCTTAAAAGCATTATTATTGTCCCAAGTCAAAAGTATTTGATGTTCTATAACCACAACATAACAAAGAATAAATTGGCACTGACTCAATTGTATCTGCAAATGACAGTGGCCTAACAACACAAAAATCAAATAATAGCATGATTTGCTGCAGGTACTCATTTTCTAATCTTGCAGAGCTAGTGGAGGTCGGAGTTCCAAGTGAAGGGGGATGTTGAGGAGCTCAATACACATTGTTTAGAGCATTACCATTTAACAAGAAGTCCAAAAATAGTTGCACTAAAACATTTAACAAAATTATTAAGATCAAAGGATGGTTTGATTCAGCAAATGGTCTATAGAAAAAAATCTTCAAAATTTAGTGATTATACCGAAAACAAACTTTTGAGTTACCTAATCAAGGTGTTGCCGCCCTCCAAACGAAATTTCAGCACCAAGTTCTTATGTTGGAATATAAATGCAGGACTTTAGTTGGCCTTGGTCCAAATGTGAAGTTACTAACGATAGAGAGTGATTTGTCCTAAAGAAGATTCTGGACTTAACGAGTAAGAGACAACTACGTTGAAGTGAATGATACTTCAAGTAACACCATATGTTAACCCACCGAATTGTCAAGTATTGCTAAGCGATGAAGAACTTTACATTACCTAGTATGTGTCGTGACGTTGAAAACTAGATCCAGGTTTCTTCTTTTCCTTCTAATAAGGACTACCTATTTTAATAAAATGCGGACCTCCCTTTCCCGATCGAATTTCGATGATCCGAGCCGCTCAATGTGTTCAGAACATGATTTTAAGAGTACTTGAGAGAAATCAGCAAAAAAAAAGACCGGGAAGGGCTTCATCCGAGCAGTTTTTGTTTATTTTTTATCGAACAGTTCAAATAAAAACTGCTCAAATCAAGCCCTTCCCGGTCATTTTTTTTGCCGATTTCTCGCGGGTACCCTTAAAATCACGTTCTGAACATATTGAGCGGCTCGGATCATCAAAATTCACTCGGAAAATGGGAGAAATGGGGAGGTCCTTATTTTAACTAAGGACCTCCTTATTTGAGGGAGATTGTGTATATATATATATATATATATATATATATTTTTTTTTTTTTCAATTAGTTTCTTACAAGACCCTAGAAGACAAATTTTCTACTTGTTCAAGGAATAGCACTATACAGTGGTATATGCCTTTAGCATACACCTGGGCCCATCATTACGTACTAAATCCTCTGGTCTTAAGATTTTGACTTTCAAGTTCTTTATATTTAACTTCATAGAACACAGCGAACTAGATACCGATGTTGGAAGTTAATATCAATAGTACGTCATAAAGTGCCACATATATAATTTGAAAGAAGAAAATAATCTACTGCTTACCAATGTCCTCCTGTTCATTTGCCAATGCTGCAACTGTTCAAGGGGGCTTTTCCAGCGACTTCCATTACCATCATCTGGAAAGCATCCATTGTCGTCCATCGCTTCCCTCAAATTGTCATCAGTCATCACATCATTTTCATTTATAGGACATAAATTTGAACAGTCGAGAGGCTTGCAAAGACCAAAATCAGAAAGCTTCATATGACCATTTTTGTCCAATAGAAGGTTGTCAGGTTTAATATCTCTGCGAAAAATATGGTTGGGTAAATATGATCGCCATGACAAAAAATAGACAGTTTAATGTAAAAAGCTTTGCAACGGACTTTACTGTGTAGTAACACTCTATTAATGTGTGACCAGTGAGATAATACCAACCTGTGGATGTAGTTATGCTTGTGGATAGACTCTATGGCCAGGACACTTTGAGCAATGTAAAATCGAGCCACAGTTTCAGTTAAAGACTCTTCTCTCATCAGCAAAGTCATGATGTCACCACCAGGCAGATATTCCATTATCAGATACAAGTATTCAGCATCTTGAAAGGAATAAAAGAGTTTTACAATAAAGTGGCTGGCAACTTCTGCGAGCAAATTCCTTTCAGCTCTAACATGTTCAACCTGTTCCACAAAAAAGAACCATTAGAACCTATGAGCAGATGATAAACTACTCGACGGCTTTGAGTCTTAAATATCATTAGGATACTTCTCAATACTTTTCCTGTATTTTCCCTTCTTTTAGGCCACTCTAGAAGCTTTAGTGATAGGATTTTAGCTCTATTAAGCACTTGAGATGGATATGATGAGTTTTATGAGGTTTCTTCATGTTATAAGAGTACTCAAACCTAAAATAGCCTATAATGCTGTTAAACCCGTTCCCTCTCCAATGTAGGAACAAAATTCAGATTCATCAATACATATTGCGATTTCTTCTAATTCCCCTTCTCCTATTTGGTAACTCACCTTTCATCCTTTTTCATCACCATCTCACATTTTATCTTTAACAAACAAATCATCCCATCAATATGCTCATCAAATGTACTAAGAAATCCTTGTGAATGCCATGCTACATCAAATAGTCACGGATAACGTGACGGGGCACACTTAGGAGTTAGGACCACCTGACTAGGATTTTATTTGGAACAGCCATTTCTTATTATAAGACCAAACTTGTTCATTCTTCTTGTTTTTAACTTTTAGGGAATATAGTTAGGTTGTCTTGATCCTGTCTTCGCTTTAACTAAAAGTTATCGCATGAAAGAGCCTGTTTAAAGGACTCTTGGACCGTGTGTGACATAAGACTGGAATGAACAAATGTCTCTACTTGCCTCAGGTACGCATTCCTAAGGTTTTCTAGACTTACTAAACACAAGAATCTATAAAAATCATTATCAATAGATTTACAGCAAGATAGACCTTCTTTTTACTGAAACAAAGAACAGTTGTGCACATTATTAGCATTTACTATTCCAGATGTAGAACGACAAGAAATCAGACAAAAAGGGCTCATTGTGAAAAGTACAGAATAAATATAGTGCTCATAAGAAACATAAAGGACTGCTGTTGAAGGCTAATCTCACCTGTCCCCTACTAAGCATTTCTGACTTCTTAAGTTTTTTCATGGCAAATATATTGCCAGATTTCTTCTCCCGACACAGCCTAACCTGTAAACAATTCTTTGTAAGCACCCATCACACTCCTAGTTGATAATATGAAAGCAAACATTATAATTCAGGGCTGGAAGCATATACAGAAAGGAAAACAAGTAATAAAACATTATCCAGCACATTTCAATCAAAAGAACTCTGCACAGTCAACACTTCACCTAAGAACTGTGCAGTTAACTCCCAAATTTTATAAGGACAGGGTATCAATTTTGGAGTTCTATAGGAAATAACTTAAGAGTGCGAAGTACAAGTTGTAAAATTGCAGTTCTAATTGTGAATCAAAACCCTGTTTTCCTGAATCTGCAATAGAATAAAAGAAGTAAACTGTAAGATTCAATGAAATTTCAAAAGTACCTAAAAAGGCTTGATATCAATATGGAAAGGAAAGCAATAAGTAGGTCATATAATATGTAACTTAATGACATCCAGTGTATAAGACACTTAAAAGTAACCACGCATATTCCGCGACTATTTGTCTTTCAGCCATTTTAAAGTTGCATTAAGATGGTTAGCTTTATTTGATTGGCATTTAGATGGTTACATAGTTTGTCAAGAAGGTGACTGTTAAAGTATCCTACTCAAAATCTATTAGCAATGAGTGGAGAGGCTGTCGAAGCTTATATTATTAATGTTGAGGGGATAAATAACCGATGTGGGACAAGCTCTAACACTCTCCCACATGTGTGATCGCCGACTTGCACATAGAGAGGTAAGCAAACGAAAAGTAACATAGAAATCACAACGAAACAAAGTGCATAAATGGCACAAACAAAGGGGGAACTAATCTAAAGTGTCAAGCCCAAAAGCCTAGCTCTAAAGACTCATACACTAATTTTGGAGAAAATATTTAGCTGATGTAGGACAAGCTCTCATAGTGACAGTAGCACTTGGTACTTGATAAGAACCAGTATGCTAAAGCAGACAAAGAAGTAAGGTTGGGAGAAAATGACTACACGGAGCTGTCTAAATATGGTTAACGTAACCAGAAATGCACACAGTAAGTTCACTGAAATAATTGGATAATTATCAACAGAATAGATCCAACGTAACTAAGAATTTGTTCAAAATACAGTATGTCCCAAATTTCGCACAATTTTTTTGATAGGCATATCTATACTGTAATTATTTTGGCTTGAGCCAAAAGAAGCTTTTATGCATATTAAAGAGCAAGTCATTTCTCGAACCTCCCCAAAGGCTCCTCTTCCAATAATAGTTAGAAGCTCAAAATCATCAACACAGATCTTATGCCGTTTAAGTCTCATATACTGAGTCTCTTTGCGCTCCAAATCCTTCAATAGATTGATTTGTTCCTCCTCTGACACATCTGAAGACGCTAACTTTTTTTCTAGCACCGATCGCCTACAGTGCATTAATAAAAGTAGTCAGAAAAATTTACCAAAAAAACTCTGGAAACTACATCCTAAGCAATACTACTGTTTAAAATAATTAACTCAACTCAACTAGGAAACGTAAGTAACGCAAGTGTTAAATTGGTAACCACTAACTCACCGAAAAGCTTAAGCAAGGATAGAGGGGATAACTTTATTTTATATTACTAACACGCCTCTTCCGTGTGGCTAGACTCTAATTCATAAGCGAGCCTAACTGGCGCAAGAATTGTTACGGGATGAGAGGCCGATGTTCAAGATTAACAGTCTAATCCTTTCTACTTAAAAAAGTCGAAGGAATGCAACCCCACATTGGGTCAAATTTTTTGACATGTTATATATTTTTGGAGTTTAGATTGGTGCATGGGTCTTTTTATTGTTTGGCCTTTTCTTTTCTTTTCCCAATCCTTCGCTTTCTTTTGTATATGGGTGGCACCCCTTAATGCCTTTCCAATAAACTTCATTACTTATCAAAGAAATAGAGTAAACTATATGCATGTCATGACAAAGACCACTGAAACTCGAAATGCAAAATGCACAATCGAAAACAGAGGTACATGCAATCTTGAAGCGGAGGGAAAAAATGCTAGGGTTAGGGCACACGATTAACGTACATTTCGTGAATAAAACGATGCCGTTTATAGACACATACCTTACGACACCTATACATACCACAAACAGATACATGCGTATGTGGTGGCGAATTGGTGGTACCTTTCCCTGCGCTCTTTGATGTGTTTCATGTGAGATTTGTAGTGGTTCTCGATGAATTGCTTGGCAACAGCGACCCTCTCGAGAGTCGAGCTCGAACCGAGCTGTTCTTCTCCTACCTCCGCCGTCTCCTCCTCCTCCTCCTCCGCCGTGTCGTTGTTGTTGTGATTCTCCATGGCGTCTGGGGGGCGTTTCTCTCTCTCTAGAATCCGGCGATCACCGGCGACAATTGACAATTGCACTTTCTATTTCTGTATCTGGTCGTGAATTGTGTGTGACAACGAAGCAGAGGCAGAAGAATTGACAGTTATTTTGAGAAGTTATTTGGTGCTCTACACCGTATGCGTGTTCACCCTTCGGCATAAACAATAAATAATCCTTTTTTTTTTAATTTGATAATCGGACGTTTACGGATTAACTTACGCGCACCTCAATTAACATCAGGGCCTTTAGAATAACCGGACAAACCCGCTATTAACCCAAAGATTGAAAATTTTGGTCTTCATAATACGCAAACATGCGACTTTATGAGTAAATACTTAATGATTTTTCATGCAATTTGGCCAAACTCATCTGTTGATAATCATTTTTTGGGTGATTGTGAGGAGTAATCATTGCTCTTGTGAAAATTAACTTTTCAAGTATGAGTATGCCTTTGACTTTGCATAATAAGGTGGTGTTTCACTTTAAGAAAAAGTATTTTTTTTAAAAAAAATGTTTGAATTTTAAATTTAAATGTAATGAAAATAAAAAATAGTTTTTTAATTTTTTTTGCACCGTTTAAAAGATCTTAATGAGATTTATCAAACACGATTTATATAGGTAGGAAAATTATTTGCTTAAACACATATGATTTTTAAGCTTAAAATTACTTTCTTTTTCAAAAACTACTTTTTTTGAGAAACCAGCCCCTAAGCATATAGTTTAAACAAGAAGAAGCAAGAGAAGAGAGGAATTGTAGAGAGGGTGACTTGTTAACTTCTAAAATTCTTTAAAATAATTAATACTTGTTTGGTCTCGTTTTTTAAATTTTTTTTGAAAAATAGTAGGGATAATAAGTAGAGAGAGATAGAGAGAGAAATGTTAAAAGTAGGAAAAATTTAGGGGGAATTTTTTGAAAAATGCTTTTCAAATCCTAAAGCGAACACTGCATAAATTAAAAGTAAAAAAAAAAATTTGAGAACCCAATTTGGGACAGGGAGAAAAACTTTTACTACTATATATGATCGGGAATCGAGAGAGTACAGTTGTCTGGACCGAGTTTCATCATCTCTATCAATAACATCTGAGCACAAATTACTGAGCGGATTGTATAAAGGGGAGTCTGAAAATCAGTTCCATGTTCAATAGCATCATTGTAACGACCCGGAATTTCAACCCAATTTTTTTCGAATAAAGAAATTATTATTTTAGCCAAAATAGTCTAAAGTAATGGAGTAATTATAAAAAATATAATTCGATTAAAACCTAGATTTATTTTTGGTGATTAAAATTTATTTAAATGTTACATTAATTAACTTGTGACCATATAAGTGTTGTAATAACCCGCAAATTGAACTAATAAAAATATTAAAAAGAATTATTTATTTATGATAATATTATTTTCCTTATTTAATAATTAGTAGATAATTACAAAAAAATAAGTTATTCTATCTAATTATCTCTAAAAATTATTTTATCATTATATACATACATATAATTACATGCATGAACGTATCTCTTCTCTCTCACTCTCCTACTCGATCTCTACCTCTTCCGTGACCCAAAAACCGTGCATAATTCGTTCGTTTCGAAACCCAATACCGTGAGGACTCGATTTAATTCAAAACCCATCCAATTCTCCTATAAATACACACCACTTCGACCCTAGGGCGCGTACATCATTCCACCACCTTCCACGGAGCCAGAGAGAGGAGAAAAACCCGAGAGAACCGAGCTTTAATCCATAGAATTTTAGAGAGAGAAAAAGAGAGAGAGAAAAGTGGGTTTCGTGGCTTCGTTCGTCCGAGATCCAAATTGATCGTTTGAAGTACTTTCCACAGTCCCAAGGATCACCGAGGATCAACCAATTCGGTCCCGAAGTTCCCCGATCGAAGGAATTGAAGTCGTCTTCCCGAAATTCAAGTTTTCGATCGAAAACGAATTTAATCCGAACCGAGGTACTATAATTCGATCCGAAGCCTCCTCTACGTATATTTATGTTTATAAGACATAACCCAACGTCCCCCCGTAGTCCCATGCACGAAAACCGAGCCAAAACAAGCAAAAACGAACGGACCAGTCGCGACCTTGCGGCCGCAAGGTTCGGGGCAGACAGCTGCAAGAACCAGAAACCTGGAGTTCGCGGCCGCGAACTCCAAAGGGACCAGCCGCGTGTGATTTTTGTCTTCGTTTCGAATTGATCGTGCGACCTTTTAAACATCGTATTTGATCCCGAAATTTTTATCCTAGGTTTCCCATATTCTAAAGTTCATACCTTGTTAGTTTCATATTTTTTTTATTTAATCTTCTATTTATTAAATTTTTAGTTGTAATTGTGTAATTGTTTGTAAACTAAAATTTAATGAGACCTTATAAACTAATCTATAAATCCCCAAACTATTTTCCTAGACTCCCAACATGTTAAAGGTCATAAATTGCTGATTTCGTAGTCAATTTATATTATTAACTATTTAATTAATTTTTAACCAAAGTTATAAACGAAAATTAATAGCGACCTTACAAAAAATATTTTTAATATCGAAAATATTTTTCTTAGACTCCTGACAGTTCAAAGGTGATATGTTATTAAAATAAAATTTTATTTATTTGAGTTACTATTTATTATTATTTAAGTGTTGTTTCTTAATAATAACATCGTAAAATATCATAAAGAAGGTTTAAAATTTCGAATAATTTTATTTAGACTATTTACAGCCCTAGAATGTTATTCTGTAAATATAAAAATATTTCCAACTATTTAATTATTTATTGTCTATTTATTCTTGTTTTGTCTATTAATTTCATCTTTTTATTTAAATTAATTCCGTAAGTATCCCAAACCCAACTTTTAGCACTCGAACTTATTATAGGGGACTGTTAGGACCTTATTTAAGGTTACGATAATTATTCTAATATTTTTACCTAATTAATGTATTTAAGTAGTATTTAATTAACATAATTACTTATAATTAATTAATAGAAGTCTAGAAAATTATTTTTTTAATCTTAATTAAATAATTCTTACATTCTTAATGAATTTGTGACCATACGAGATTAAGGGCAGCGGCCCAGTCATAAAAAGTTATATGATTGCATTGCTTAATAATTATTTTGATCCGTCTGTTATTCGTTTTTAAGTATTTTTATGATTGATATTGTATCGATACTTCATTTGAATGATAGATTGGACCCTAGGGACATGGGGTGGTATACGAAATAGAAATCACGTAGACGATGTTAAGTAATGGATAAATTGTGAAATTTATTTCTGTTTAGAGGTTGCCTACAGGCGTGATTTAAGAGGCGCGAGTAAGCCCGAGTGATGTTTGTAATGATTTAAGACTGGCGAGTAAGCCCGGTGATGTCTGTGATGATTTAGAACCGGCGAGTAAGTCCGGAAATGATTTAAGACTGGCAGTAAGCCCAGTGATGGTTGTGATGATTTAGAACCCGCAGAAAGTAAGCCCTAAATGATTTAAGACCCGGCGAGTAAGCCCGATGATGGTTGTGATGATTTAAAACCGTGAGTAAGCCCGGAGATGATTTAAGACTGGCAGAGTAAGCCCAGTGATGTCTGTGATGATATTTTGATAAAACCTGGCAAAGTAAGCCCAGTGATATTTTGATAAAACCTGGAGGTGATCCCGCGATATTTTCTGTTGATAAAACTTGGCGGTGGTTCAGCGATATTTTGTGATGTTAAAACCTGGCGATAGTCCAGAGATGTTTTCTGTTGATAAAACCTGGCGGTGGTCCAGTGATATTTCGATGATAAAACCTGGCGGATGGTCCAGTGATGTTTTGTGATGATGTCCTGGCGAGAGTCCAGTGGAATAAATTGATGTCCTGGCGTGTGTCCAGTGGAACAAATTGATGTCCTGGCGTGTGTCCAGTGATGATTGTAATGTGGTGTATAAGATAAGCGAACCCTAGTTGTGATTCAAGCATGATAAGCTATCCCCTTGTTGTTGTATCGTAATTTAGGTTATCTAAGACAGAGGGAATTGATCTCATGGGACCAAGCATGGCTAACGGTTGGGGAGAAAAGATCTCGCGGGGAGATCTTAGATCACACGTCAGGTTAATGGATAGTAATGAACTGGTTTATGTGAAAAATCTCTGTTTTACTTATTAGTATCATTATTATCTTGTTTACTTGCTAGCTGTATTGTAAGAGGGGTAGTTGGGTTGGATTATTTTACTGGGTGATTTATCACTCACGGATACGTCTGTATCCTGGCAAATCGATTGCTTCGGCGATCAATTTCCTAGAGTACGCAGGGTACAATGGAGAGGATCCCTCGATGGCACAAAATCAGGAAGAGACACAAAATTCCAAAGGCGAACAGTTCTATGCAGAGGAGAATCAGGATGTGGGAACCGAACCCGAGTACGCGTGGGATCCGTATCAAACTTAGAAGTTGGCTCTGTTATTTTATTATCCCAAAGACTATTATTTTAGTATTCCTCCAGTGGTTTGTAATAAATAGATCTCTATGTAGAGAATTCTGTTTTGAATTTTAAACTTTAATTTAGTGAATTTTTCAGAAATAATACTTAAATGCCTTCGATTTTATTTCTGAAAATCGGGGCGTTACAATCATCGTGAATGCATTACAGTAAAATCTAGTAAACTTGGTGGTATTTTTCACAATTACAATTGTACTATTAAGTAGAAGTATTCCTTTACGGTTCATTAGAATATTGGTGTTTGGGGAAAAGAATTTGAAAGAATTTAATTCACGCTAATTTTTTTGGGTGAATAAGTTGCGGCAAATTCGCATGTTGTTCATACTAATCAACAAGTTTAGCTTGTTGTTTACAATAAGCAACAAATTATTAGTTAATGTGAATAACTTGACATTTTCACACGACTCTATATCACAACAAACAATACAATTTTTCAACTACTTATTTATTAGTGTGAACGACTTGATATTTCTCAACAGCTTATACGTTAGAGTAAACAACATGTGATTTTCAATGAATAAGTTGTGGTGCACAACTTATTCATTAGCGTGAACGCCCACGGTCTTCTAAATTTGTCTAACTAATTTGTTAAGGGATCTAAATTCGGTCGTGCCATACAATAGCATACTAGAAGATATGAAAAACACGTATTTCTATGTCTTTTTTACAACATTTAATAGATATTCACGCGCTTACTATTATATTTTACTTCCATCTAAATTTTCCAAAGAGAATCTACTTCACCTGGCATCTTGAGTCTCATAACCCCGTTTGAAGAGTTTTGAAGTTTGGATTTTAATCATTATTTTATTTGAGATAAATTTTTTTCCACCAGTGGTGGAAACTAAGGGTTTTCCACCACGGCCCATTATGGGCCCCACAAGATATCTTTTGTTATAATCTGAATCGTCTATTTTGTAGGGTCCGTAGAATAGTATATCCACGCAAAAATTGAGATTTATCGGGCGTCAATAGGTATATTAAAAATCTACTTTCGATTTAGGAAATGAACAGTCATGGATAGTTTAACTTCAAAATCTATGACCATCCATTCTGCAAACCAAAATTCAATTTTTGATATATCTATCGATATCCAATCAAGCTGATTTTTTTTATGGATGTACTACTCTATGTACCCTACAAGATGAACGATTCAGATTAGAACAAAAAAAATTTTACGGGACCCATAGGCAGTGGTGGAAATCCCATGATTTCCACCAGAGGTGGAGAGAACATACTCTCATTTTATTTTTCTCCAATCATTACTCTTATTTTTCACTTTATCTCTCCCCAATCATTATCCATCTTTTCAATCATTACTTTATTTCTCTCTACACTTATTACCTAAAAATTCAAATCCAAAATGCCAAAACGACCGGGGTATGTAGTCTTCATATTGTTTGTACCTTATCCTGACCAAAACAAACAACATTAAGCCGCAGGGTGACTCAATGAAATAGTAATACTAATTTGTACATGTTCACACTGCAAAAGAGAATGGGAGAACCAGCCACACACCAGAGTCAACCCCGAAGAAGTTCTTTTTGGTTACACAAATGAAAGTGCTGGAATGGTGCAACGTCTTCTCCGTCAGGAATTATCGTCCGTCACACGACACTACTATTTGTAGAAAATTTGGCCGCGCCTATATTTGGATCGAATTGAAGCTAAAATCCCACCACGACACAAATAACCCTTGATCCCAAGAATTTAATCCAAAGACCAAAATGTCCAAAACTACCTACCTCAGTTTGGAATTTCACAAGAGCACAGACTGTCCAACTGACCGTTTGTCCAAAACCTAAAATATAACTCAATCCAACATGTCACAGATAAAACCCGTTGACCGTATTTAGCCCGGACCATCCATTGACGTTAGTTTTTTTTTTTTTTGAACCAGAACATGTCACCTGTTGCCGATTTTTGAGGAGAGTGATCCGGTGGTGGTGGTGATGGGACGATATTGAGAGCGACAAGGGGGCCGATAGGTGGCTGATCTAAGCACGGCGAGGACTGTTCTGGCGACCCTCGCCGCCGCAGTGGAGGCTCGTCTTGTCGCCATGGAAGTATGGAACGGAAAGAAATTAGGAGCATGGGATGGGAAGGAGGTTTTCCTTCTTTTCCGTTTTCTTTTTATAGCTTTTTAATCCACATTGTGATTTGTCATGATAACTATCAATGTCCGACAATCTATCATAACAAATCACATTCTAGTCCAATTCTGCTAGAGAAACCGACGGGAGCCACCGACGGCCGCGTTTTCCCACCCCGTGGCCCGCATGGATGATTCGAGCTATTTAATAATTTTAAAAAAAATTGAGTGGACTGTGAAAAATCACCTCAATCCGATATGTGTAGGTGCCGCTTTGGGTTTCGGAGTGGTGGTGGTGATGGTCCTTTGGCGGCGATGGTGGTTCGATGATAAATCAGATCGGTTGGATCGGATTCCCCATCGGTTCACATTTTTGGTTGCAAAAGATCTTGCCCAATGGAACCGGAAGTTGTCATATCGAAGATATTCACCGATGAGTTGATCGGTTAGAATTTGTGATTTTATTTTTATTCATAGATCGGTGAATGTAGTTGCTCACACTTTGGCAACTTTCATGTCTGCGAGGTTCTGGTATTCGTACTTGGGGAGCTAGACCTCCTGATTGATTATTGGATACGATAATCATTTTCCTTGATGTACTGTCATTCTTTTTTAGTATTAGTAATAATAAAAGTATCCTACCATATTGACAAAAATAAAGAAAAAAGAAATTTGAGCTCTCATAAACATTGCACAAAGTCTTCACAGTTCTGACAAAACACACGACATTCAGCCACAGGGTGACTCAACAAAAGAATTTGTACATGTTCACACTGCAAAAGAGAAAAAGCTGGAGAAACACCAAACACCGCAGATAAATTGTTTTTGTTATTTGATATTTTAGTTGATACATGTGAGGAGAATGATATGTCTTAAAATTCATATTTTTGGCAGCTTTAGACCATTTAGTCCGTTTAGACAATACAGAAGCCTTCGAGTCCAAAGAATTTCGTCCAAAGACCAAAACTACTTACCTCAGTTTGCCCAAAAGCTCTATTAACACGACTTGTACGTAACTAAACTCAATACTTCACTCAAGTTGTATTTAGATCAACGACTTGTTGGAAATTTAGAAACCGATTGTTAAAAGAAACCAAATTTGGCTTCTTGAGTCTAATATAGCCTTTCTACCTTGTCTTTTCAAGTTCATTTCTATTAACAAAATACTCTACAAATTCATTATCCAAACACGGATCGGGATCCTCTCCGGTTTGGATGTCCAAGAGTTAGGAAGATTGGCGAGCTTGTAACGTTCGTGGGTCGGTTGACCTCTCTTTGGGTCCGGCTCCTCCTTGTTCTCTCAGATCTGTTTATGTGCGGCTGGCGGTCGGTGGGGTCTGGGTGGCATTAACCGACTAGGGTGAGGTAGGGTTTGTTATTTTCCAGTGGTTTTTTCTTCTTTTTCTTTCCCCGGCTGGTCTCCCTCAGTTTGGTTTGTCCTGGTCTCGTTTTTTCCTGGATCCGATTTTGTCCCAGTCTGGATCTCCCCCAGATCCCGGTGGGTCAAGGTGGTGGGCTAATACATCCATGGGTTGGTTGTTCGATGACAAGATTCGGCTGATGGGCTAGTTTCCGATGACCAGTCGCCATGGGCGCGACGGCTTGCCAGAGTTCTTTCGGCGTTTGCCTTTTTGGTCTTCGCGCTCGGAGCCCACCGTGACAGCGGGGGCTTGGCCTTGGAGTTTCTTTAGTACTGCTCTGGTACGAGGTCTCACTTGCATCCTCTCTTGATGGTGTTTCGCCTCCGCGTCTGGATCCAACTGGCGTGCTTAATGGACATAGTCCATGGGATCGGATTGCTTTAATTAGTCTTTGGCTGATTTTCTAGTGGTTTAGGAATCCACAGGTGTGCTATATGATTATGCATTGATTAGACTACGTGATCTCTTGGGTGCCTATTTCTTTGTTGTTAGTTGGTTCTACTAGTGCAATGTGTGTTGTGCTTTGATGGAAGTAAGTGGGTAGTCTTTTGATGTAATTTGTATATCTGTTGATTGGGATGCGCATAATTTTCTTATTTCTATAGCTTTCATTAGATTCCATTGTAAGTGTCGTTAGGCCTTCGAAATGATATCTGATTGCCTGGTTTTCTTTTTTTTTTTTGAGGAAAGGCAAGAAGGTAATTTCACCTACCAAACTCACCTAGGCAATTGCTGACTAGGGAGAGGTAGAGTGAACCCTTTAAACACATTAAACTCAGTCTCGATGTGCCAACCGACGTGAGCCCAAGAGCTGCGTCCACAGCTACATCATTCCAGTTTGTGTGTGTGATTGCCTGGTTTTCAAAAACAAAAAATGCATGGTTTGGCTTTGTTCTTAAAATCCTTAATTTGTGAGTATTGATTTATCAAAACTCATATTTGTCTTCTTTTTTAAAAAAACTTGTGAGTTTCAATCAAAATTTTATACTTTTCAATTCCTCTCGCCGAAACGAATCAATAAGTCACAAAATTTTGACACTAGCACTAACAAATGCAAAAAAAAAAAATTGAATAAAAAAAAAGGGAAGAAGTTACTACTATTTAACTTTTAAAGCCAAATCCACCCTTAGCCCCTTTAAAAAAATACTCCTATGTTAAGCCTCATTGTGCATTACGAGCTTAAAGAACAAAAAAAGAAACAAACCCAACGAACCTTTTGGCAAGAGAAATATTCCGAGTGATTGATTCCCTTTCTGTGGACCTCATGTGATGCTTAGTGGGCTCTCCTTGAACTGGTCAATCTGCTTCGGGACATACTTTCCCATTTAACAACCCCAGATTTTGATCTGAACAAACGTTGCTCAAGTCAACAAATTGTTTTCAAGTTTGTACCTTCTTCTGACAAAAAACAAACAAAATTAAGCCCTAGGTTGACTCAACGTACAGAATGGTGTTTTCTTTTTCTTCCCCGTAACGTAGGGTATCCCGGTTCAGCCTACACGTATTTCGGATTAATTTTTATAGTGTCTTACATAACCGTTTCGCACATTTATGCGTGAGGTGGAATGACCGCAAGAGTTATTGACAAAGTGAATCGAACATGAGATGTTTAGGTTGGAGCAAACAGTTAAGCTCAAGCTAAGGCTATTTGACCAACCCGTTCGGGGGGGGGCGGGGGGGGGGGTGGGTTGGGGTTTGAACAGAATAATTTGTACAACGTTCACACTTAAAAAGAGAAACACCACATGGTCAAATCCTAAGAATTTCGTCCAAAAGACCAAAACTACCTCCCTTGTAAAGAAAGAGAAGTTGCACGAGACTACAGAATCTCCAGCTCATCCAAAACCTAAAATAAACTCATGCCCAAGACGTCACAGATCGAACCCGTTGACATTGTCTCTAGCCCAGAACATCCATTGACCCCATCTGGCTCCAAATTGGTCTTTCGAGACTTCAACAATATAGTATTATTAGCATCCAACAACTCACTTGTATTCTTTCGGTTCGACGGTCGGGGTTGTCTCGACCGACTTACGCACTTCGATTATTTCCCTAACCGGTTAGGTAAAAAGACTGACCATTCGTGTCGGGACTAAGATCTTTACAAGAGAATTTCTCTCTAGCGACCGCGAGAGGTTGTCATGTTTTCGAATTCAAAATGTCTAGGTTTATAGCTCATTCACGCTGCTACTTACGCCATACGGTTGGGTTATCGAACAACTGATAGTAGTCTTCCAAAAAGTGCATAATCAAAAGAAATTTATACCTTGTTTTCTTTAGTTTTCAAAAAGAATTTTTCAAAAAAATTTCCCTTAGATTCTCCCTAAATTCTCCCTACTTTCAACATTTCTCTCTCTATCTCTCTCCACTTATTATCCCTGCTATTTTTCAAAAAAAAATTAAAAAACCAAACCAAACACAGCAAGCTCGTAGGAAAAATGCACGACTTACACAAAGTAGGTAAATTTTAATCAACGATTACAGAAGGAAAATCACGTAACCAAACTCCCATGGTTCAATAAAGTCGTGTTTAGATCATGACTTTTCAGGAAGTTGAAGATATGTTGGGAAGCTGTGGAAAGTAATTAGAGAAAGAAAAGGAAATTGTCCAAAGAGGGGGAGAAGGTAGAAAAAGTTTGGAAATCTTTTTTTAACTTGGGCACACGCGATGCGTCTGTACGTTACGTTATCTGAGAAAATCTACAATTATGTTATTAAACATTTCAATCGCATCAAAATGAAAGGGAAAAAAATTGCGAAGTGAAAGCGTGCAGTTGTGGAAGGTGGGAGTTTTGGCTTCCAAGTGGTGGTTTTTTTTTTTTTTTTTGATATGTCGGAAATTAATGTGTCCAAGTGGTGGGTTTTTATTTTGCCCTTAAGATTGAGTTTGAGCATCTAACATTGTTTGGTAAATACGATTAGTGGCGGAGGGCTCTTGAGTCCTCTGAAATGTCCATACAACTTCAAAAAACAGTCCTGCTATGAGCAGGAATAACTTGCAGGGACTTATGCAGAGATAATCGCGTTTGGAGGTCCAACCAAATTTAGATTCTCCCTTTCTATAAAAAGTCAAATCAAATTTAGATTCTCCCTTTCTATATTAGAATAGACTTTCACTAGCAACCAAAGAAATGGACCCCGGGGATCATTAGGACTGTCAATTCCTCCAAGTTTAGAAAACATATATCCGAATTAGTAATTGTCGAGATGAACGGTTCAGATTGCGCACTACAGGGTTGCTCACTATATAGTCCCGAATTAACCAAAACAATAGGATGAGATTTTTATTTTTCCCGGCACAAATAACGCAAAAGACATGATCCAAACACACCAAATAAGAAAAACAGTTTCTCATAGGTTGGAAGCTCACTTTGATGAAGAAATATTATCCATCAATTATTGGGTGTGTTTTCGGGAGTGTTCCACTTTTGTGGAAAAAATACTTTTTGAAAAAGAATGTAATTTTAAACTAAAAAATTATGTGTTTAAGAAAATAATTTTTCTACAAATATAGATTTTGTTTGACAGATCTCATTAAAATCTTTTAAACGATGCAAAAAAAATTAAAAAAATATTTTTTCATTTTCATTATATTTGAGTTTAAAATTACTTTCATTTGAAAAATAAAGTACTTTTTGGGAAAGTAAAACGCCACCTATTTATTTTTTGAATTAAAAATGATGTATTATAAGACAATGATATGTTTCATAAGACCCAAAAATAAATACTTGAAAAATAAGATCCTCACGATAGGAGGCCTAATGGAAGAGCAATCTGTGTCAATTCACTATATGGAAAAAAACAATCTACAAAGGTACAAGAACAATATCCTATAACATGATGATGGAAAAAAAATCAACACCGAAGTACACAAAAAACTAGCCACACTAGTATCGAGTAGTAGCTAGCAGCACAACTATGGAAGACCAGTGTCTGCAAAACTATGGTGTAACAAACGGTGAGCAATCTGATCCCTAGCTCGCATCGCGTCGACGGACCTCACGGCATTATCGGGCACGATCTCATCGTCAAAGAGATCGAAACCGGTCTCGCTCGGTTCCATCGCCTCGTTCCTCATCTCGCAAATGTTGTGCAGCACACAACAAGCACCGAGAACCACTGGCAAGTCCTGGAGCTTCACCTCGGTCCTCTTCTGCAGACAACTCCACCTCCCTTTCAACCGCGAAAACGCCTCCTTCGCCACCCTCTCCACCTCCCCGGCTTTCTCGTTGAACACCCTCTGCGTCCACAGGTTCTGCTGCGCGTAAGGCACCAGCACCCAGTCCATCAAAGGGTACCCGCCGTTCCCCACGATCCAAACGTCCTTCAGAAGCCCGCGACTTGCCCTCTGCGAAAGCGCCGATTTCTCCAGAACCTTGTCGTCGCTCATAGACCCCGGCCACCCGATGCAGACGTCCGTAAACACCCCCTTCGAATCGACAACGCCTTGTACCGTGATCGAATACGACGTCTTCTGGTTCCTCTCCGTGTGCCTCTTGTTGAAGTAAGCCGGCCCGTTCACCTTCGGCGCGATGATAGGCACGTGCGTAGTGTAGATTGATCCGCCCACGTTCGGAATCCCGGAAACCAGCTCGAATTCCCTCTTCACCCTCGTCATTCTCTCCTCGTCGGGCCAGTTCAAGAACTTGCTCATCATGACGCTCTTGATGGCCCCGCAGACTTCCAGCACGAGCTTGTGGCACGTGGAGATGCCCAGCCCGAATTTCTTGGAGACCAGGCGCAGGGGCTCCCCGGTGGCCAGCCGCCAGATGCAGACGGCAACGCGCTGGCGGACCGGTATGGCCTGCCGGAGCATGGTGTCCTTCTTGTTGATGACCGGGTCGAGCTCGCTGCATATGAACTCGAAAGTGGATTTACTCATTTTGAAAGCGCGTCGAAATTCTGATTCTGGGAAATCCGGGTGGCTGCACTGGTCCCACCACGCCTTCGACCGGCTCTTCACCCACAAACGCCGCGCCCCTCCGCCGTTGGCCGACTGGGCCGACGCCTCGGAAGCGGTCGCGGCGACGTTGGCGTCGGGTCCGTTCGGGGTCCTGGCGCGTTTGGGTCGGGGCGGGTCCTTATGATCCGGTTCTTCGAAGAAGCCGTCGATCGGGTAGAAGCTGTCGGTCATTGTTTGGGATTGGGATTGGGATTGGAATTGGAATTGGGATTTCGAGTTATCGTCTTCGTCGAAGGAGAGGAGCGAGGAGAGGATGTCCCTGAACGGCGTCGCGTCGGAGTCGTCGGGGTCTGTTTTCTGGCGCTTCTGATCTGGTTGTTCTTGGAATGAGGTGAAGAAACTGGCGAAGGATTCGTGGTTGAGGAATGGGAAAGGGGATACTTCCATTCTCTTTGTGTTGGTTTTTGAAAGTGTTTTATCAGAGTGAAGTTTGGGTGGGGGGGTTTTGAATTTGGGAGTGTGAAAGCAGAGGAGGGAGGTCTGAACTTGTTGAATTTTGGAAAATTGAGAGGTCATATATATATACATACAGAGAGAGGGGGGAAGAGGGAGAGAGAGCGTGTGAACGCGGGGAGGAGAGAGATAGAGAGAGCGTGGGGGGGGGGGAAGGAAGATTCGAGGTCGGGGGGGTTGACAAATGACTAGGACGGTATACGCTGAATTACGCGGTTGGGATTTTGGGGGGATATGTGAGAGTCCCATAGTTTTTAGTGAGCTGGTGTGGGGGGTTTTCAGGTGATGTTTTTTGTTTGTTTATATTCTTTAGTAGTATTTTTGGTCAAAACAGTAGGGAACCTCGAAGAGCACACGTTTAGAGATAATCGTTTCGGAAAGTGGCAGGAAAGTTCTCCTGTAAGAAAGCCGGACCGGGTGACCGACCACCCAAAACCAGGGATGATTTCGGTTCGGGGTGAAATTTCTGCAGACCGATTCGGTTCGGTCCAAATGTTATTAGGACCGATTCCGACTGGAGTTGAGTTGAGTTCGGTTCGGTTTGGAGTGAGATCAGTCCGATCGGAAATTTTGGAGATTTCGGTCCGCCCGAAATATAAAATTTTCATTTTATTTTAAGTGTATATATGTAAAATATATATATAACACAAAACTTCAGGTAAGGACGCCTTTATCTTGTTAAGGTAAAGATCTCCCCTTTTCCGATCGTATTTCAATGATCTAAGCCACACAATGTCTTCAGAACGTAATTTTAAGGGTATTTGCCAGAAATCGGCAAAAAAAATGACTGGGAAGGGCTTCATTCGAACAGTTTTTGTTTATTTTTTATCTAACGGTTCAAATAAAAACTGTTTGGATGAAACCCTTTCAGGTCTTTTCTTTTTGCTTATTTCCCTTGGGTACTCATAAAAATCACATTCTGAACACATTGAGCGGCTCGGATCATCGAAATTCAATCGGAAAATGGGAGAAAATGGGAGGTTTTCGCAACTTAATACGGTAAGGGCACCCTTACCTGAAGCTGACTGATATATAAAAAATATGTAGTCGTTCAGTTCGGTTCGGTTTGGCCGGACAAAAATTCTAGGAGACCGAACCAATTTCGGCTCGGCTCTGTTCGGTCCTGAAAAATTCTGCCATCACCCTGACCAAAAACTAAATCAAACGATCGATTTTTTCGGGTTTTTTCGGTCTGTCAATTTTTGTAACACCCCTACCCAAAACCACCAAGTGATGGTTCAATTGGTAAATTCTGTTCAATTTTTCGTGTATTGCTTCGGGCCGATGGCAATGATACTCTCAAGCGGTTTGGGAGCATGATGCTCCAAATCCTAACCATTTAGATTGTAGGAGTTTATCTCAACCATTAATGGTTAAAACATCTCAATAATAAGTATCGTAAGTGTAGCCATACAATGTAGTAAAGTGTAACTGTATAACAATAACCTAGTATGTGTTGCCTTAGGAAATACTATGTAAATAATTTGGTCGATTTTCGATGCTACTCACATAATACAAAGGGGCGTATGGGCTAGTTTTTCAGTGTTTTTCGGGCACTGTCTTTTTGGTTGTTTTTGCATAATTTTCTAAATTCGGCTAAAAAAGTTTCATCACATTATTAAGTTTGATGAGAGGAGTTCGAAAAGTATAAAAATATGACTTAAATTTTTTTAAAAAAGTTCACATAAGACGGACACTAAAAGATTCACCATTGAGCCATTGGATTTGATCGTAGAAATTTCACCCAAATCTAGTGAGAATTAACAAAAACAACCAAAAAGGCAAAAAGATAGTAACAAGCAATTAGCCAAAGGGCCCTAGGTGAGAAAAATAGTACTCCACTAGTAGTTGTTTCTTTTGCGTGTAAGATGCACAATCTCGGCATCTTTTTTCAGACACAAGTAAATTTTTTTTTTTACCAAAGTTTATCATTTGATTATATCAAGTTAAATGGAAAGAGTGTTTATCCTGTAATCATGACACTAAGCTGCGTTCTTATCAACTTAATTTAAACCTGAAAGTTTTGTTCTTATTTGAATTTTTTTTCACATTTGTTAGTTTTGCGCCAAACTTTTGTGGGTTATTGATTCGTTTCGACGAAAAGAATCGGAAAAGTATTTTTTATTTTTTTTATACTTTTACTCAAGTTTTTTGAGAAATATATTTTTTTGCTTGGGTAAAAGTTAAAAAAAAAATTTACTTTTCTAATTTCTCTCATCGAGACGAATCAATAACTCACAAAAATTTCGCGTAAAATTAACAAATGCGATAAAGATTTAAATAAAGACAATTTCCGAATTTAAGTTCATAAGAACGCAGCCTAATTAGTTTACCAAAGTCTAATATTCAAATCTCTTCATGAATCTTTGCTTGGTTACTACACTAGTTCAGTATAAAGAGCAACCATTATTGCCTTTTAACACATGCGGGTTTATAACGCAAGCAAATTACAATGAACCCGAAGAGGTCCGACTAGTGGTCAAGATCTGACACTTAGAAATTTGTTATATTTTAAAATCTCAGATTTAGAACCTCTCATGTATAATTAGACCCTATGGGACACTAGGGAATTGTCCAATCGTTAAATTCAGATTTCCGAAATTGGTCAAGGTGTGCGTGCAAGCTTTCCCGGAAGCTGATTATAGAAAAAAGAAAACAAACTAAAAAATAACAGCTGGCAATGAATACATAAAAGCCCATTTGCCACTTATAAATTATAATCTATCCCTTCCCATCCCCAAACGTCACAACCACTTTATTAGTTGACATTGGATTAAAGCAATGGAAAGCTATAGTTTATGTGTGAATGTGTCTAATCTTTCATATTTTACATGAAAATCACATGTCTAATTCAGCATCATTGTTTAATCTGTCTCTGTCCACTTACTGGCATGAAATTGAAATGATAATTCAGAATACAATATTACAACTCTATCCGCATGACGTGGAGGGTAAATTTCATTGACACCCCCTTCGAAATGGGTCTTAATGACAGATGTTTCCTTCACGTATGAGAAATGGCTGTAAATTTACTGTAATTTCAATGTTTATTTCGCTGACATGCAACTACCAACTGTTCGACCAAACACCCTGTGGAATTAGCCAAAAGTGTCTGACATAGACAAAATCATCCTTTTTAGTGATAGAATAAATAATAAAAACCTCTTTAATTCTCAATTTGTTTGACCCAAAAGTAATAAAATTGTTCGTTTTCTAACGCAAACACGATTCTTTCGAACAATAAGAAGTAAATATATATGTGTAAATACTAGTACTTTTTTTTTTTAATCATAAATACTACTAAATTTTACTAATTATCAAAAAATCTCATCTAATGGGAAAGAAAAGTCATTTTTTGATTTAAAATAATTGAGAGTTGATGGTTTTGGATTACTTTTTATTATAGGAAATGATGGCTTTTTTAATACAAGTCCCTTTTGGCTCATTCCATCACGAGTTTGGAAAGACAATTGTCAATTGGGGTTGTCAGTGAAACTCATACAAAAATCACAAGAGTTTATTGTTATTTCTCATACGTGAAAAGGGTATCTGTCATTTAGACAAACCTTATAGAGTGTTAGTGAAATTTACCCTAATTTGAACGACAAAACAATATCAACACTTGTTTGTAGTTGACAGTTTGTCTAACAAAACTCACTAGTATTATATATTTTCTTAAGAACAAGAGCTATCTTAAGAGTTAATTTCTTCCTCTGTATCAATTGAAGCAATGAAACAAAGGGACGATTAACCTTCCTAATCAAACAAAGGGATAAATCCATTGTCCCTTGAGAGCTAAAGATTCGTGCACTAGGCACAATTTCACCATCTATCAGCGGGTGGACCGATTCAAGTTACAGTAATATTTCGTATGAATCGACACTCAGACACATTCAAGATTTTTAACCCGAGATCTTATAAGAAACAATAAAAATCCCTAAATATCATGTCTGGCAAGGTCTTTACTTCGATTCTTACACCTTATCCCCTTAAACAATTGCCAACTTTTAGTTCAGAAACCATTCAATATTTCGACTTATGAGATACTACTACTAGTCTACCATGTTCGGTATTTCGCTGATACACTACTCTCTAGTTTGACCTACTATTCCTACCAACCCCCGAAAAATAAGAAAATAATGGAAGATACCCAATGATCTGAGAAGTTTTTCAGTGCCGGGTGGACACGGGCCACGTGGTTCCAAGTACCATCTCGGCCATTCAAATGTATTTTGGACGGTCCAAATCTGTTTGGGTAATTTTTAGTGTGAAATTACCAAAATACTTCCTTAAGCCCAAACAGATCTGGGCCGTCCAAAACACTTTTGGACGGCCGAGATGAGTGCTCGGCACCACGTGGCCTGTGCCCACCCGGCACTGAAAAATTTCTCCAATAATCTTCATTTCCTGCAGGTTTACCCCAAACAAACACTAGTTGTGCGAGATTTGGAGTGGGCCCGACGTGACTATCAGTGCAGAATCGGTAAACCACTCGTCGGTGGTGCTTTTTTTTGTTAAAAAAAAAAATCCGCCACTAGTGGTGCTTTCACCTGTGAAATCTAAACCGCGAAATCTTTAGGAAGGAGTGGTTCTCAGCTGTTTGGGATTTTCAGTGAAGGAACTATACATGCACACGTTTGTACATAGTATATCCCAACATGAATGAATAATAAAAAAAGAAAAAGCTACAGACGATTTCACTGAGAATCACTGGCCTCCCATGGCGGCTCTTCTGAGTCCCTCTCTCTCTCTTCATCCTCAAAACAAGGTGCCATATGATCCTTTCTCAAACTCTCCTCAATTTGTTACTAATTTCTGTTTCTTCTCTATGTATATGCGTCCATATATTTTATCGTGATTGAAAAGCTTTTGATTATGGATGTATATGGATTGGTGTGGCGATTGTCTAATCTGGGTTCAAGTTTGGACGGGAGTTGGATGAGCCCAGACGACCGCCCTACCCCAAGTTTCAAAGATTAAGATGGTTTTCCGAAATCGAAAGATGAACTTTAAAATCTTGGTGGAATTGGAAAGATCTTATTAAAGTTCATCTTTTGATTTCGGAAAACACCAGTAGAGCCGGCCCTGAGCTAAATCTCGAGGCGCAGCCGCTATAGGCCTTCGAACATTTACAAATATTAGGGCCCCTCCTACTTTGGTGCTCCTTATGATAGTCGGAATAAAAACCCCTCTTTAATCTTCGCTTTAGGGCTCTGAAAAGTCGGTCCTGGCTCTGACCACCAGGAAATTGAAACTTGGGTAGGGCGGTTGTTTGGGCTCATCCACCCCCAGTCCATCCATGAACCCGGATCAGATAATCGCCAGGAAGTGGAAAGATCTTAAAGTTCATCTTTTGCTTTCGGAAAATCACCAGGAAGTTTTACTTTCTTGGTTCTTACACTCAAAATTCCAAGTATGTGTCAATCACCTCAAAATATATATTTCGTCTTGTTGTGCAAATCTACAATTTGTGGATAAATGCTACCCCAATAATAATAAGAAAATCTGCAGGAAATAAAACTCATAATTCCAAAAACTTGGGTTGGAACAGGAATAGTTGAGTCAGACATTGGTAAGAGCCAGGAAATTGAAAACTCAAAACCTATTAAGAACAAGATTCAATAGAATAAGAAAACAAAAGCGAATGAAATTCATTTATATCTATGGAGCTAATGCAGCCTACTGGTAAATTCCAGAGGACTACTTAGTTTGTTGTGTTGTGTTGTGTTGTGTTGTTTTAGGCGTAAGGTAAGGTAGAATCACGTGAAGGCAAATTTCTATAAACTTTTGGTTTCTGTATACGTAGGTTTCATAGAGGTTGCAGAGTGTGTGAAATATGTGTTCATCGTCCACCACTGTTAGTGCAATAAAATGTCTGCTAAATTTTATCGCTATGTTCTGGAATTTCTTTAGGTTCATCCTGTCGGTGTCAGCACAATCTTTGCAAATACACAGTCGACCAGAAATTTCCTGCCTATTGTAAGAACTGGTAGAAGTCATGGGTATCATCGTCTGATGAAAGCTAAGATGTCTGCTGAAGTAGATGTACTTGCTAAAGATTCTATTAGTGTTGAATCTGCTGATGATGCAAATGGTAATACTTCTTTCTCATTTTTGAGTGGCAATTCTTCTTTCTCCTTTTCACTTGATTAGTTGTTTTCTGTTGATGATACCAATTTAATATGAGCTGTTGGAAAATCGGGTACAATCTTGTCTCTGTTTTGTTTTACGTCCATCAATCCTGAAAAACCAAATGAATACTGTTGATTTTTATGAGACTATATATTTTCCTAAACAACAGGACGAAAATAATGCGGAGTATATCTTCCTTTTCATTTGCCTTTTCTCCTTGTATTGTTCTCTCTTTCTCTTTCTTACGCAACCGCATGCACATGGCATGCATAGGATTCTTGTTCATACAAACATAAAAACAGCATACACGTGGTATAGCATGAATAAAAAGTAGAAAGGCGTGGAAGGAAAAGACAGTCTTTAATCTTGTGAGCTCTTTTCATCCTACACTCTCTTATGGATTTACTTGAAAATGTCGTTCCTAGAGTACTTGGTGGTGCAAGTGCTATAATATGACTGTCGTTGCGTTCTTATTGAAGAGAGCGGACATTCAGGAAGGAATAGAGAAAGAGAGGAAACTAGAATTGAGACTGGAGAGAGAGGGCTAAGGAAAGAGAAATTGGATAGAAATTAGGAGCTGTTAAACACTTCTTTGTTTGGAGTTATGTTTTGGTACTTGACTCAAGTTCAATTTGCTTATGTTGATATTAATTCTGCACGGATGTATTGTTATTTGAACACGGAATTCTATACATTCATACAGAATAGCCTTATGGCTTAATATAGGTGGGGAGACGTATCCAATTACATATTTCAGCTGATATTGATGCAGATTATGGACTCGTGAGCATGCACCATGTTGGAATACTCTGCGAAAACCTAGAAAGGTCACTTGAGTTTTACCAGAATGTGCTGGGTATGTCAAACTTTTCTGATTTGCAGGTGTAGCTTAACCCTTGTGTGGATGTGTATACACTTCGCTTCACAGAGTTCTAACTTCGATTTAAGGTCAGGTTTGAAGATAAATGAAGCAAGGCCAGATGACAAGCTCCCCTACAGGGGTGCTTGGCTGTGGGTGGGCTCTGAAATGATTCATCTCATGGAGCTTCCAAACCCTGACCCCTTGACCGGAAGGCCTGCACACGGGGGGCGAGATCGTCATACTTGTATTGAGATTCGAGACGTGTCTAAGCTGAAAGCTATCCTTGATAAAGCTGGTGATTTTCCTCTGCCACATCATTCTTTTTTTCTTTATGGGCCAAGGAATAGATTTTCGTTTTGATTCCATCTTAGCAGGCAAAATGTATTCCATTTTCTACTTCTAGGAAATCCTAAATGAAACATAAGAGAAATACCAAAATTCTACTGTTTCTGTGCACACAGAAAGCACCGAACCATACATGATACGAAACGTACCGGATGTTGGAAAATGATGTTCTAGTATATTCTATAGCTTTTGACGTTTTCGTTATGTTCCGGCTACGTTCCTTTTTTAGCTGACCGAGAAAACATACTGGAACAAAATTTTGATCCTTGTGGCTAGGAAAAGATACGAAGATAATGAAGTGAAAAAGCTGAGTTCATTTTCCTTTCCATTTCCACGGTTCAAGCCGGCAAACACACCAAATGTGAATATGACAAGAAGATCTCCACAGCCCTTATAGCTTTTGTTGGTTCTAGAAGGGGCTTCTTATCTTGCTTGTTTTTTTTGGTGCAGGCATTCCATACACACTAAGCCGCTCGGGGAGGCCAGCCATTTTCTTCCGAGACCCAGACGCCAACGCGTTAGAATTTGCTCAATTCGATGCCTGATATGCTTAACATTGCGCATAAATAAATCGAAGTGTCCGTATTTCTTCAAACACCCGATCATGTACATATAATCTGTCAAAGGTTTCATGTAAACGATCCTGGTTTTGGTCCTTTTGGAATAGCAATTTCCCAAAGGGATTCTGTTGGACGAGGGTGAGTATGTTTAGTCTTGTTGAGTATTGACAAGGTAGAAGTAGAACTGGTAAAGCAGCAAAAACTTGACTTGTACCCCATGTGGTTTGGGCCATGTATGGTTCCCCTCCGTTCACTTTGTTGCATCAGGTTCCCCGGTTCAAATTGTTGCATCTGCACCCATTGTGGTTTGTGGATTCTGTGTGGACGAATCCAAGAATTAATGCTTGCAACAAAAAATGACAAAGTCCAATATGTCCTCCATCTTCTTCTTTGATTCTTCTTCATTAAATCTAAACAATTCATCCCGTGTACAGAAAATTAGATCCGAACCCTTTATTATGAATTAAATTTTCTCACAAATAATTACGTGTTTATGGGTGGGTAATATTATAAATAAAAGTAAAAAACTAAGCTGAAAAACATCCATAATTTATGGAACCCAGGATTGTTTCTTGGAGCTAACATTGGTTTCTAATCGGTAAGCGGGGGCCGAATTAGACTAATTTGTTCCAACCCCAAACATAAACAAAGATAGGGATATCAACATCCTCTAGCTCGAGGTTTCCATTTCTTCACGCTAAAAAGCCATGTTGGTTTTTAGGGTTCTAATTTTGCATAAATTTGGAATTTTCAAGTGTTTCTAGTGTTGTTTTGAAGCACTACATGTGCAACTAGAGCCATCTCGAATTGACGACTAAACTTTATTCGGAATTCAAATGATCTAATTTGTGATTGGAACCAAGAACCCCCATTAATCTGTGCTAATTCTACCAGCTCTGCTTCACTATGCCACTCAAGGGATTTTTTTTTGAACGGCGAAAAAAGAATTTTATTAATCTTTAAAGTGAATACAAAAACTAAAAGGAGCAAAGAGCAGGGCAACAAGTGCCCATCCGAAATCCAAACCCTTGATTGACAAGATGCCAACCAAGGAGAAAACCCTTGGGGCCAAAGCCCAGCACCTAAAGGCCACAAGCCTAGATAAAACAATAAAGAGCAAATGAGACACAATCCAAACACCAGAAAAGGCCTGAAAGCTCAAATACAACGGGATTAGCCCAACAAATAGAGCACCAAAACACCTAAACCCTAAGATCTGGAAACCAAAACGCCAAAGCCTCCGCCACCGCAAAGACCGCCATGAACCCGCCATACGCCGGTCCCAAAAACGATCAGAGAGCCGCTGTATGCCACTCCAGGGATGGTTCATATGCCAGAGCAATTTCAGCTAATCTGTAAGATGGGAGAGAGAATCATTGGTCTGAATTTCAGTAAACTGTTATCCGAGAATTACCCCTAGCTGCATGGAAATACGACCCTAGTTTCACTCCAATAATCTGCCATTGGTAAACTTGGCACTCTGGTCTCTAGGCATTTCCTGCATAATTTGGCACACAAAAGCAGTTCCAGTTAACTACTGAAGAAAGTAGCAAGCAAATACAGAACAAACCAACTTAGAGCTTCGATTTTCTTTACAGACATCAATGTAGACGAATGGTCTAGTAACTTGTTGGAGCCCAAAAACAAAATCCAAAATGCTAAATCTCAAGTTACTAGTAGTAGCTTACATGATTGATCATACTTCCAAAATCACTCATTTATACAAGTATAGAAGATTGCAAATGAAGATGCCCAACATACTCTTCCATTTTGTCGAGGTCAAATAATCATATCAATAGGTTCTTTCTGTGAGTTCTATACCTTGTGTTGCCGTTATTTACATAGAAAATTCTTCACTTGAAACTTGCATAAAATGCTACTAGCTTTTATTTGTACACAGCAGCTACGAACATACTTGCCCGGGTGAGGATGTTATGCGTGACCTCCAATCTTGAATGGCGGAACATAATGTATGGTTTTGAATGAGCACTTTATGCTGCAGCCTAAGCTTTGTTACTGGTGATAAACTATGTCTCTCAACCCATGCTTTGATTGCTCTGTGCTCGTATGTAAATCCATCAGCGGCAATGTATGGATCCTCCATTACTTCCTGAATTAGCCATGGCATAATGCACAAAGAAAAATGACTATGAGATGCAGCTCACATAAGGCTGTGTATGGATCGGTTTTGTGGATGGACAGAAAAAGGTTGGGGAATAAGAAGATAATAAAGTGAAGAAGCTAAATCAATTTGTTTGGTATCCTATCATTTTCCCCTCCCTTAGTAAGCCCTCCACAAAAACCATGATCCAAACACAAACAAAGAGTCGAATGCTAGGAATAACAAAATATTAGAGCATCTCCAATCAGCTAACTAAAATAGACCCCAAAACTTATATAACAAAAACAAATAAAAGAAGGACCCAGTTGTGTGGTAATTTAAGAACAAATGATTGCTCCAATGGCGTAGTTAAACAACAGAAAAAAAAAAAAAAAACTGGGTCGATTGGTCCAGTTTTGTATGTATGCATATACACATAAACATACATGACTTATGTCGACATAAAGGCCAAGTGGCCCCTAGCCCTCACTTCCCCAAATCCCTCGCTCTCTCCTCTCCCGTCTTACTCCTAACAAGCTCTCTAAAGATGATAGCCTCTTAGCTACCAAGCATTATAAACGCTCTTACGAGCCACTCTATGCATCGGAGCAAAATTTGATGCAAGTGTGCAAACTAGTCTAGTATCTAACACTAGGAGAGCCTAATTGAGAGTGAACCAGAGATGCTCTTGTGGAGTTTCAATTTTTCACCTGAAGAATTGGGCAGAAGTAATGGTTAGGTGCATGAATACTAGTCCTCTGTAGCCTAAGAGTAGCATCTGCCATATCAGCAAGTTTCTTCAAAAGCGGCAACACTTCAGTTTCAAGATCTGGCCTATCTCTGCATCTTAGACTGGAGCATTTCAGGGCCATTTGAGCCAATTCCTCTGCTTCAGCAAGTGGCCAATCCGGTATAGACTTGTCCAGTATATCAAGGAGTGAATCATTGGAAAGAGCATTTTCAAATTTCAACAAAAGCCCATTTGGATGTTGTGCAGCCAGCAATTGGAGGACAATGATTCCAAAAGCATATAGATCAGATTTAGGTCGGACAGTTCCCGTTCTTTGATACTCTGGATCCATATAGTAAAGAGTACCAGCTATAACAGAGTCCCCATATTCTGTAATACCGTCAGGCGCAACATCTGAAACGAGTTTAGCCAATCCCACGTCACCAATTTTGCTAACATAATTTCTGTCCAAAAATATATTCCCTGGTTTTAGATCTCGATGAATTATAGGGTTCGGTTTTGAGTTGTGTAAGAATGCAAGTCCACAAGCTACTTCAAAAGCTATCCGGAATCGAACAAACCAAGGAAGAGGATCCCTGCTGCTTTGGTGGGAAAGAATATCTTCTAGGCTTCCGTTCTCCATATATTCGTACACTAAGCAACCAGTCTCTGGACAAGCTCCAAGCAGTAAAACAATGTGTGGGTGGCGTAACTGGCTAAAAACTTCAATCTGAAAATAATTGACAGAAGACAACAAAAACCATTGCCACCACAGTCAAAACAACTTAAGTGGTCACGAAAGTATGGGATAAGCAAAAAAGTAAACAAGCCACAGGTAAAGCTAAAATAAGTTGACAAAAAAAAAAAATGCTATTTTTATGTTTTAAAGAAGAAAATTCAGCTAGGACAAGATTAGTCAACATTGTGTGGCAAAGGGTGTTTACACAAGCATGGACAACCTAACCTAATATTTTGTGAATGTTTTGGGTGAATTGGCATCTGCACATTATAAACACAGTTAATTAAGAATTTCCTTTTGTATTGAATCAGTGTTGACGAAATTAGGTTAGGTGCAGAATAAAAACTTCTCCATTCATAAGTTCTAAAAAGACTTCAAGTAAATCAAATGATCATGCCAAAAGAAAATAAAAGCCTCAAGCAGACATGGGAACTTGAATTAAAACAGAAGAAAGAAATCATCAAGTAAAGAAAAAACCTCTGTCAGAAATTCCTCTTTCTTCTCCGCTGCATCAGAACGCAGAACTTTGATGGCTACTGGGATTTTATCAAGGTCACATCTGTAAACTTTCCCATATGATCCTTCACCAATCATCTTGGTCTCAGAAAAGGATTCAGTAGCTATCTCAATTTCATCCCTTGTGTACCTTTTGTACCTTCTATCATTTGAGAAGAGTGCATCAACAATTTTCTTTTTCTCCATTGATTCTTTGAGAGCTTTTAATTCTGCTATTTGTCGTTCATATGCTTCTTTAGTAAGCTTATTTCTCGCCATCTCAATCTCCTTCAAGGTTTCCAAATACTTTCTATTCTCTTCTGCAGCCATTTTCTTATAAGCTTCTTCTCTTTGCTTGGCAGCATTTACTTGTCTAGTTTCTTCCAGGCATTCATAAGAAAGAAACTGAACCTGTGCAATGGAGCATCAATAACAGTGGTGTAGTGTAATATATGTTAGAGTTATAGTTTGTGGGGTTTGTCCCACATCGGTTATGTTGAGAATGTGTAATCCCTCTCATTAATATAAATAAAATCTTTGTGTGTTAGGGTTGGTTAACACCCTATACACTTCTTTTTCTCTCTCAAACAACATGGTATCAGAGCCTAATCTTAACCCACCATAGTCCTAACCCTAGTTCCCCGCATCTGTGAACAGTAATCGGCTAGCCCCATCCTACGCACTGAAATCAACCCCATCCGCCCCATCCCTAATCAGCCCCATCCCTAATCGGCTACTGATAGCCCACACCAACCCACTGAAATCAACCCCATACCAAACCATCCCTAATCACGCAACTTACCTCCATACCATCCCTAATCACGCAACTTACCCACTAAATAAACCCAACAAAACCCATGTACTAAGCCTCCTCCGATGCTCGGTTTGCTGTTTTCTGCTTGAATCAGTCAAGACCCAGGTTGTTCCCGCCATTTCGGCACTCGTTTTACAATTTTGACACTATTCAGAAGTCAAAACAAAAAAAAAAAAAAACCAGTGGTAAGAGCTCCAATCTTCTGCTGCCGATGACACCCATACCAGTGGTAAGCTTCTCTATGTTGTGTATTGCTTACTGGAACTTTGTTGGGTTGTTGCCTCTATTGATTTCATTGCTATCCGAAGAGTGAATACGAGTTCGGCTGGTATGGTTTGTTGCTGGTACTGATGTCATATGCTGTTGGGTTTGTTGTTTTGGGTTATTAATTGTTAGATGTTGATTAGTTGGCATCCACGGTTTGATCGGTCGATTATTTAGTCGGTTAAAGTTTTGTGATTGGTTGAGGTATGGAGTTTTATTTCTCTTCATGGAAGCATTGGTGATACCTTATACTTCGGTGCTAGTTGCTTTTGCTAGTCAGTATTGTGATAATGGAGTATATTGATGTGTTTGGTTGGTTCTTGATTGGTTAGTTGCTGTCTCCGTTAGTTGATGTTGGTGGAGTATATTGGTGTTGTTGGGCTTCCTTCTGTTGATGCTATTGGTTTATTTCGGTGATTTGTTGGGAGCAGATTGTGTGGCTGATTCTCAGTTTATGGTGGTCGTGGTTGAGACCCGGTAGTTGTTTTGTTGGTTGTTCGGTTGGTTGATTATTGATCTATTTAGTTCTACCTTGCTATTTTGTTTGTTGCGATGGGCCCCAGTACTAGTTCTGAATCTATTTCTCGTTATGGTCGTTTTGTTGGGCCTTCATACAGCCATGGTCATGGTCGTGGTCGCGGTCGTGATTCTGGGTTCTGTTGTCTTAGTTTTGGCCCTAATTTTGGTGTTTGTGGTTCTAATTTCTGTCGTTATGGTGGTTTTGGTCGTGGTCACATGTCAGGGGGAGGTAGTTCTCGTCATGGTAGCTCTCATCGTGGTGGTTCTGTTTATGGTTCTCGACAGTGTACCCATTGTGGGGGTACAAATCATAAAGTGGAGTATTGCTATGATCTTTATGGTTTTCCCAAGGCGCATCAGGTTGCTAATTCTAAGGATGCTAGACAGTTTGCTCAATCGTCTGCCAATAATGTGGTTATTTCAGCTGAGGAGTACCAGCGTCTCTTGTCATTTCAGTCTTTTGCGACAGGATCCTCCACTGCTACGTTTGCTCAGACAGGTTCCTCTGTTGCTTGTGTTGCATCATCCTCCACTTCTTCTCCTTGGATTATTGACTCTGGTGCTACTGATCATTTTTCCGGTACATCTACTCACTTTTTTAGTCCTCAGTTCATTGGTAAGTCATCTCGTGTTACCTTAGCCGATGGTTCCACCTCCGAGGTTACTGGTTTGGGTTCTGTCCCAGTAACTTCATCTCTTACTTTAGACTCCGTGTTGCATGTTCCTCACTTTCCCTTTAATCTTATGTCTGTTAGTAAACTTACAAAGTCGTTAAACTGCTCCGTCACATTTTTTCCTCATGGTTGTGTCTTTCAGGATCTCAAGACGGGGAGGAAGATTGGTGCTGGTGTTGAACGGGATGGCCTATATTACCTGACTGATAATGCTCCTTTTCAGTCTATTGCTCTTAAGTCATCTGAGTCACCATATCAACAACATTGTCGACTTGGCCATCCATCCCTTCAAAATTTGAAGCGTCTAGTGCCCTCATGTCATCCACTTAAACATTTGCCATGTGAGGTTTGTGAGCTTAGTAAACATCATAGAGTGTCATTTCATCCTAGGGTTGAGAATCGGGTGTCCCATCCTTTCCATTTAGTCCATTCTGATATTTGGGGCCCAATACATATTCCTAATATTTCTGGTTTTCAATACTATGTTATTTTTGTTGACGATTTTTCCCGTGTTACATATCTTTACCTAATGAAAGAGAGATCCGAGTTGAAATCTATTTTCAAGTCATTTTATATGGAAATAAAAACTCAGTTTGATACATGCATTCGTATATTTCGTTCTGACAATGCCCGTGAGTATTTTCATAGTACGCTGTCTCAGTTTTTTGATGATCATGGCATTATTCATCAGTCCTCTTGCTCTCGCACTCCACAACAAAATGGAGTTGCCGAACGCAAGATTCGACATTTATCAGAAGTTATGCGATGCATGCTCTTTCAAATGCATGTTCCTAAATCTTACTGGAGCGATGCGGTTCTTACTGCCTGTTATTTAATTAACCGTATGCCTTCCTCTGTTCTTGGTGGTCAGATCCCTCATACGGTATTGTTTCCTGGTCGTCCTCTTCACTCATTACCCCCTCGGGTTTTTGGGTGCACGTGTTATGTTCATGCTCTTGATCCTGACCGGAGCAAACTCGACCCTCGATCCATTAGGTGCATTTTTCTTGGTTATTCCCGCACTCAGAAAGGGTATAAGTGTTACTCTCCATCGTTGCGTCGTCATTTTGTGTGTGCTGATGTCACTTTTAATGAGTCGTTACCTTTTACTCTGAGTCTAGTCCTACTAATGATTTACTTGTTTCTGAGTCTGTGTTTCCTATGGCAGTCCCTTCTGGTATAGCTCCATCGCCTCCACCTACCAAACCTTTGCAGGTGTATGTCCGTCGACCTCAAGGTCCACCGGTATCCTCTCCGCCCGCAATATCTCACCCGAGCCATCTCCACCAGAACCATCTCAGCCAGCAGGATCATCTACGCCAGCAGAGCCATCTCAGTCCACCGCTCCGTCTTCTCCTCCGTTGTAAGATCCGCCTCCTCGCCGGTACCCTTCTCGTGATAATCGTCGTCCACCAGTAAAATATAGCCTTCTTAATACGTCTTCCACTTCTCATCCTATTGATCAGTTTGTCGCATATTTTCACCTATCTCCCTCTCTCCGTGCTTTTGCCACTGTTGTTTTCTCTGTTTTTGTTCCTAACACTGTTCAGGAGGCCTTGTCTCTGTCTGAGTGGCGGAAAGCTATGGAGGATGAAATGTCTGCTCTTCATAACAATGGTACATGGGAGTTGGTACCCCGTCCTGCTGGTAAGACCCCTGTTGGTTGTCGTTGGGTTTTTACTGTCAAGTATCTTCCTGATGGTACTGTTGAACGCTATAAAGCCCGTCTTGTTGCCAAGGGCTATACTCAGACTTATGGTGTTGATTATTCAGAGACATTCTCTCCAGTTGCTAAATTTGGTTCAGTTCGAGTTCTTATCTCCCTTGCAGCGAATCTTGGCTGGCCGCTGTTTCAGTTGGATGTCAAGAATGCCTTTCTTCATGGTGATCTTCAGGAGGAAGTCTATATGGAGCAACCCCCTGGGTTTGTTGCTCAGGGGGAGAGAAATCAGGTATGTCGCCTTCGTAAGGCACTCTATGGGCTTAAGCAGTCCCCTAGAGCATGGTTTGGCAAATTCAGTGATGCCGTTATGAGATTTGGCATGAATCGCAGTCAGTCTGATCACTCTGTGTTCTCCCTCACATCGACTCGCGGGAAAGTATTATTGATTGTTTATGTGGATGACATTATCATTACTGGTGATGATCAGCGAGGTATTGATGAGCTAAAAACCTTCTTACATCAGCAATTTCATACCAAGGATTTGGGGAAGCTTCGGTACTTCTTAGGTATTGAGGTGGCACGGTCCAAAGAAGGTATTAGCTTATCACAGAGGAAGTATGTGTTGGATATACTTGAGGAGACTGGTTTGTTGGGAACTAGGCCTGTTGAAACTCCTATGGATCCCAATGTCAAATTGTATGTGGACCAGGGGGAGCTGCTTCCTAATCCTGATCAGTATCGTCGTTTAGTGGGTAAGCTAAATTATCTCACGAATACACGTCCAGACATTTCTTTTGCAGTTAGTTTGGTGAGTCAGTTTATGTCTGCTCCTCGCCGTCCACATTGGGAGGCAGTTCTTCGGATTGTGAAGTATCTTAAATTACATCCAGGACGTGGTTTGCTTTATCGTGCTAGTGGACATTTACGTGTTGAGGAAATTACATCCAGGACGTGGACCATCAGATAAGAGGTCTACTACTGGATATTGTGTATTCCTTGGTGGAAATCTTGTCAATTGGAAAAGTAAGAAGCAAACAGTAGTTGCCCGTTCTAGTGCAGAAGCAGAGTATAGAGCAATGGCACATACGACTTGTGAACTTGCGTGGTTGCGGTCGTTTCTCGAGGAAATCGGATTCAACGTGCAGTTGCCTATGCCATTATACTGTGACAACCAAGCAGCTATTCACATTGCATCTAATCCGGTGTTTCATGAGAGAACTAAACATATTGAAGTCGATTGTCATCTTGTACGTGAAAAGTTAACTGGTGGTGTGATTGCTACTCCATTCGTGTCTACGGGTGCTCAATTGGCCGATTTGTTTACTAAATCGTTATTTAAACCACGGTTAGAGTTGCTTTGTAACAAGCTGGGACTTTATGATATTTATTCTCCAGCTTGAGGGGGAGTGTTAGAGTTATAGTTTGTGGGGTTTGTCCCACATCGGTTATGTTGAGAATGTGTAATCCCTCTCATTAATATAAATAAAATCTTTATGTGTTAGGGTTGGTTAACACCCTATACACTTCTTTTTCTCTCTCAAACAACAATATAGAACACAGGACAACTTATATTTTACCGTTTGTCTTTTTATATTCAAGGTTAAATAAGTGTCCATATTCTACCTCCTTGAAGGATTGACTTTCACTACACCGAAGACCACTTATCAATCTACCCTGAAACTGTCTATGAGATGAGGAAGCAAGAAACTTAGGCCCTGGTTGTTTGACTGGCTAATAGAGAAGGGATACATAATTTCATAGGATAGTTAATCCTTTACAATTAATAGTGAGCAGATTAATAATACCACAAACCCTAGATATTATATATTACATTTTTTGTTTGACACAGGATATCATATCCGACAGATATTTAATCCCAGTCGCATAAGTTTCTAAAGCATATGTTAAAGAATCAAACTCAAAACCTTGGCAATGAGCGGAGAGGCCGCCTAGGCTCATATATGAGTTTTGGAGGTTGTAATTCACCAATGTGGGACAAGCTCTAACACTCCCCCGCATGTGGAGAGGTAAAAAATGATCTATAACATAAGAATCTCAACCAATCAAGAGAGACTTTTCCAAAAGCCTCTGAAAGTCTAGCTTTGATACCATGTTAAAGCATTCCATTCAAAACCAATTGGCAATGAGTGGAGAGGCCGCCCAAGCTCATATAGTACTAGTTTTGGAGGTAGTGACTAACCAATGTGGGACAAGCTGTAACAACATTTATAGCCAAATCTAATGCTTTCATCCAGACAAACAAAAGTGGATATAGTCTCTTTTAGAATTCAAAGTTTTCTTGTCGAAGAAAATCATCCTTTATAGACTTTGAAAAAACGGAAGCTATTTCTGAAATGGTAGCAGAATTGGCAAATATTAGCAAGGTCAAAACATAACATGCATCGAAATCTATGAACCTCATAATTTTTTAAGATGTCAAATGCTAACCTTGTTTCTGGCATTTACAAGGTCCTCACACGCTCTATTGTACATGCCAACAGTGTCCATTAATTCTAGACGCAGTTTTTCCACCTCAGCCTGCACATCCGACTGCAGAAAAGTATGCATCCTAAATGTTAGCCCAGACTAGTCACTGTCACACAACAGTGTGTGCAAAGCAAGTAATTAATACAATGGTACGACATGACATAATGTGACAGCAGGAGAGAAAACAGGAACCAATTCACCTGCTTTGTGTTGGCAGAAGCCACGGAAGAACATTCAGTTGCTGCCTCAATATCTAGGATACCATTTCCCAAGTGTTGATCATTTCTTTCTGGGAGTGAATCAGAATGGTTGGGATACCTCTGTTCTGTAATTGCTATAGAACCCAAGTGACTAAGATCTGACACATATGACGCTGTGTCAGTAACTCCACCATCCACTGAGGAGGAATAATGGCTACCATTTAATTTATAGACGCGAGAACCACGCCTTATCCGGCTACACCACCAGCTTCTAGAGATGTTCTCTGCCAAATAGAGGCAGAAAGACTAATATGATAAGGCAAAGGAAACAACTAAGTACATGGAGGCTATCAACATTTAAGAATCAGTATTTTCAACATACCACCAGTCGACAAGGGGGTGGCAGAAGTTGTGATGAGCCTACGTCTTGACACAATGTAAATACTACAAGCTTCAGGAGCATTTTTTAGGACTACCGATGGAACAGTAGAGTCTTTTCGCTTCCAGAGAATCCTATGGTACACCCCCAAAAATTTTTGGTTAAAATAACATAAAAAAGTAAGGCTAAAAAATGCATATCTAATGCAAAAAAATCCGTAACTAACCAAAAAATGTGTAACTATTGTGGAATATAAGGTATACCCCCTATGCATAACTAAGACCATAAAAATTCGTACCTAATGAGAAAAAAATACCGTCCAATGCACCAAAAATAAGCCTACAATACTACAAAACTACGAGTACCATATATTTAAAAGGTACACCCATGCGTAACTAACAAAAAAATGTGTCACACCAAAAATATGCGTAATATACAAAGATGGCGTGTCATAGCTTTCTCCTAAAATTAAATACAAAGATGGCGACTTAGTTAACACATGAAAGAACCACTAGAGTCATAAAAGGTCGCGTAAAGTTTAACATATCGAATTTATTGGAGTGTAAGATGGCACTTCAAACAAATGGCTAAATCATTTGCATGTATAGGAACCACATGATACTGATGGTAACACAATAGTTAGAAGAATGTAAATCCCCCAGAATTCCTAGCCATAAAATCTTAACGTAGTATCCTCCAGGGAAAACACAAATCAGATGTATTAGAGTCTAGAACATGCAACCAGTAAAATGTCATCAAAAAATAGCCAACAACTAGAAGGATGAGAAAGACCGTGACATGAACAACTTAATCAATACATTGGACATACCTTCTGATAAAAGAGGAAGAGCAAGAGCCCAACACTAAACTTCTTACACCAGAGTCAGTAACATACTTAAGAAGTGCTGACGCAGGATTGTCACTTTCCAGCAACAAAGTTTCAACCTAAGAAAGCAGTATCTGGGATTATACTTCAAGGTAAACTCAATTGGAGTAGAACATAGCCAAAAGAAAAAAACTCACCTTTTTTCTTTTGCATAGTTTCTTAAATGGTATAAATACTTTCTGAAAAGCAAGTTTTGTGTCCTTCATATACATTTCCACCACATGGGCATCCAGTTGCTCAATGGGGATAGTGTCTCCGGCTGCAAAATATGGCAATGCCCACATGAGGTCATTAGTAATAGAGTAAGCAATGCTGAAAAATGAGAGATAAATTATTGCCTTGTAGGCATTTGAACAGATTGACTTTTAGATTCGCAGGACAAACTACAACACCAACCTAAAGATGCACTCGTCGCATTAAACGATCCAGTTAAAATTGTTAGTCAAATCGAGATTAGTCATGTCAGATATCTTGACATACATTGTCGGATCAAATCCTAGCAGCCTAAAAACTCAACTTCTTAGATGAGTGGATGGTAAACAACTTTATATGGTACCAGAGCTGGCCTTTGTGAGTTTTTGGGCAAGATTCCTATTCCTTACCAAATGGTTCCTTTTGTTGGTGGCAAAAAGGGTACCAACACTTGATTGTGACCCCAGTAGAAATATTGGTTACCCCTACACGTGCGAGTCTAGAGTAAATGATGCTGGAGAGTGGACACTGAGCGTACTAGACAATGTCCCATATTGGTTACTTATCATCTCCAAAACTAGTAATGAGGCTGGAAAGCCTCTCCACCGTTGCCCATTGGTCTTAAGTTGGAGGCTTTAACAATCCCGGAACGGAAATGAAGGAAATTACTAGTTAGTCACTTTTTAGACATCCCCAAGGATTTGAAAAATATAGTGTGTGTCTTAGTGTGTATGAGAGATTATCACTTTCCATGAAAAACTTTCACAATTCTATTTTTTGAACGGCAAAAAATTTCATTAATCTTGAAGTTGTTACAAAACTTTCACAATTCAGCATCACTTGGCATACCAAGAGTAATATTTCGCATATGAAAAAACCATTTAAGTGATACCCATAGTAGAAAACCAAACAAGAGATAACACTACTAAAACCAATTTCCCTGACCATTAATGGAATTCCCTTTGACAAGAAGACAGAAGTCCACCAAAATCTAGTTGATCACCCTCAAAGCTAGGAAAATTAGAAGAAATACTGTGAGAAAATAACACTTAGGCAGTTAGGCTCCAATGGAATAGATATGGACTTTAACTGCAGGGATTTGATTTTCAATTTCAGCTAACAGACAAGAGGTCTGGGACCTTGGGAGGGAGTATTAAGTAAAGCAACCAAGTTTCTAAACTCATTGTCCAATAAAAATATGTAAAATTGACCTAATATCAATGAATAATAATGTCGAAACTCCTTTATTCTAAATCCACATCTACACCGCAAGCTTTAATGTTGCATTCCCTGCCTTGAGGTACATACACGTCAATATATATACACACACATATATATACTCCCTCCGTCTCTCTGTTTAATTGTCCACTATGATTTTACATGTATTTTTAATAGCTTATATCGCTCGACGTATATTATAAACAAAATTGTCTTATAGATATAGAAAAATTGAGATCTATTAAACAAAATCTATATTATATATTTTTAGCAGTATGACAGATATAAGCCGTTGAAAAAAATGCACGCGGACAATTAAATAGGAATGGAGGGAGTACATCCCTACGAATAAATACGCAGTCTTTCGTATATATAAGAGACAAGAAGAAATTACATGGAGTAGGAATTGAAGTGATTCTAGGCATGACGTGAATCAGGACGAAACGCTCGGCGCCAGGAAAGAGTTTCTCCGCCGCCCACCGGACAGCTCGACGGCTTGCCTTTCCCCCGCGGCCGCCGCCTCCGCCTTTGACGGCCACCGCCACAGTTAGCGGCGGCGGCAAGGTGTGATCGCTGTCCACGCCGCTCATGTTGACGACAGTTCCATGTACCACACGGACTCCCAACTTCGAATCTCCGAAATTCCGAATATACTGAACCGAAGAGAGAGAGAGAGAGACGGTTGACTTGTATGAGTCGTTGGCGGCTCGAGGGGCCCCACTCATCAACGAGGAAAGGACCCTTTATGTTTGGGATTAATCATTCTTAATTACTCCTTTGTTTTGATTTTTTGTCATAATTTTTAGATAATTGATCCTCACGACATCTTAACGAGAGGAGCGGAAAAGTATGAAACCATGGGCTCAAGTTAAAAAAATTTCATTAAAACGAGACTATTGTTGGAATCGGAGATGCTGTAGTGCACTCCAATATAGTGAGCATGTAGTGCGGCACACTGATCGTTGATCTCAATAATTAACGGTTTTGATGTGTTTTTAATTTTGACCGATAATAAATATTTTTTGCCGATAAAAGATTATGTTTTAATCTGGACCGTTGATTGGTGAGATTGATGGTTGTGGTGAGATTGATGGTTGTGTGCCGTTTTACACATGCACTACACCGGGTACACTACAGATAAAAACACTAGTTTTTTTTTTTTTTCAATATTTTTTTTTGGTGTCACATTCAGAGAAGACAAAAAATATATTACTACCACAAAAATTTTAGAGGAACGGAGCCCAAGTTAACCCTAGATGGGAAAAACTTTTTCCTAGTAATCTAACATATTAGTAGTAACATCTAATGGTGTGTGAAGAAAAAAGTCTACTTTAAAAATGGGTTCAGTAATATTGACAGCCGATTGTTGTGTCAATAAGGCAAGAAGAACGGAGTACAAAAAACCAATTTTCGATACACTTTTTAAGGCACTGTAACACATCAAAAATTGTGATTTTTGTCTTTTTCCTATCTAATTGACAGCTAGCTGATTTTAGTATTTTTCTTATGCAATTACTGGTTTCACATTTGAAGTGATGTGACAAGTTTAGCAATTGCATAATTTTATGCTTAATTTTACAATGAGTTTGGCACAATGGTAAAAAAATACATGACTCTCGATACATGAGAAGATTTTGACGGATACCAAATTTTGACTTTGGCATGGCATTTGTACACAACTTCAACAACAGAGCTATCTTTTTCCTGTTCTCATTGGAAAATCTCACTCTTTGCTTGGTTACTCCACTCCACTAGTTTCAGTAAAAAGAACACCCATTCGTTTCATACATGTGGTTAAAAATTAACTGGGCATACCTGTTTGCTCAATTACTGTGATTTTTCTTAAACCCGTCGATTGATTGACACGTGTCATGTTAGAAAAAGATTATTAAGGGATTATACCTCAGCTATTACGGTTAAACCCAATTGAGTAAAGTCAAAACTAGTACAAAAGTTTTACTGATGACTGACCCGTCGAGTGGCCAATACGCGGGTTATTTTCAGATAATCACTAAAGAGTTAATGGACTTGTTACTCATGACAACTCATATACAGGTGTTGAAAGGAGAGATGTGCAGTTATCCCCCACAAGCTAGAAGCACTTATTTTTGGTCATAAAAAACAGTTTTCCAATGTGAGCAGTTTTACAAACTCTTGTGCCAGAAAAGACTCAACTGCTCGTGGGAATGATCAGTCAAGAATAGGCTCAACTGCCATCTTGGAGGGAGATTCAAATTCAAATTAGAGACGGCCTCTATTTATGCTTGAGATCGTGGCAGATTAGGGACACAAACAACGCCAATCAGGCCTTTATCTTATTCTTTTCTAGGAGTAGCTATAATTTGTAATTGTTCACTCAACTCTCTCGGTTGATTGTTCTTCTACTTTGAAGTTTAATAAAGTCCATTTATTTTACTTCTTCCATATCCCATCCACTTCATTGTTTGCTTCCAGAGAAGTCCTGAAACACGGCAAGGAACCAAACTCCACCTTACCACACGCATTCCAGCAAATCACGAAACAGGATCCCCGTCGATTCACCGTCGAGCGGATCAAACCAGAAAAGTAGTTAATAATTTTTGGCGCTAGAAGGAGGGCTCATACTAATTTGGAAGTGAGTGATGGCACCAAAGACAAGGAATCAAATACCAACTGATGGTAACAATGAGAACCACAATTCTGCCAACTCTAATGGTGGAAATGATGTGAATGAAGGAAATGCAGTGAGTCCAAATAAGAGGATTCCAGAAATTGGCCAATCAAGAGGCCCAGAGTTAGAGCCAGCAACTTTGGTTCAACAAGTTCTAAGAATGTTGAAGAATCCAGAAGATGAAACGGTTAAAATTTTGATAGCCGCGGTTAAGGAGGCAATGGCACAGGGTCAAACGACTCAACCAACAGTTGAAGTACCAGTCCATGTGAATGTTAACCCAGGACAAAGTGGTGGACAATCAAATCCTGTGATCGAAATACCTTCCTCTCAGGTATATGATAATCCAACTTTTGACACCATTTTTACTGGAGTCAATAGAATTCCGTTGGGGAATCAAAATCTTAGGCAGAGTCAGAGTTTTTATCAGAGTGTTCCAACTGCAATTCCGATAAACATGGGAATTGGAAATAATGAAAACCAAAACCAAATCCATATAACGTAGAGATTGGGGGACAGCAATTAAATGTGAATAGGAATGATAATCGAAACATACCAAATATGGTTAATAGTGACTCCAACGTGTATGGATTTGACCCACCAATTTTTAATCAAAATGGAAGAAGGCCAGATTATCCACATGAGTATGAAATGAGGCCTGATTTAACTAATCAGGTAGGGAGAATGCAAGAGCCCAATTTGAGGGCTCAACTCATGAATATTATGCAAGATATGTATGGTCCAGGACTCAGAAGAATTGAGAAACCTATGTTCAGAAAACCATATCCAAATTGGGTTGATAATGTGCCTTTTCCTAGGCACTATAGAATTCCAGACTTGGTCCTTTTTAATGGAGAAGAAAATCAATCAACTGGTGAGCATATAGGTAGATTTTGCCTACAAATAGGCGAAGCAGATTTGGATGAAGCTTTGAAATTGAAGTTGTTTCCTCATTCTCTTACTAGAACTGCTTTTTCATGGTTCATTAGTTTACCTCCAAATTCTGTCCATTCTTGGAGGGAAATGGAGGAGCAGTTTCACACTCAATTTTTTAGGCATGTACCAGAAATTTTTGTAGCAGACTTGGGCTAAAATAAGACAAAAGCCCTCAGAGTCTGTTGAACAATACATGAACAGATTCAAAAAGATTAGAAATCAGTGTCATTTCTATATTCCAGAATCTGAAATAGTGAAAATTGCCTAAGAGGGGCTGGACTATGATTTTAAGAAGTACTTCACTGGCACTGAATTTAGAGATTTGTTTGATTTTACTTCAAAAGTCATAGGTTATGAGGCTATTCTTATGGAAGGTGAAGTTAGGAAGAACAAATCACTTGGTACATATTATCAGGATGTAGAAGGTGACGTAGAAATTGATGTTGCCCAAGTAATTGGTAAAACTCCAATTGTGTGTGACACTTTAACAAAAATTGAGAAACCTGTGAATATGCCTTCATCTCATCCGAATAGGAGAAATCAGGCGAATTTTAGACAATATTCATTCGATTTGTCAAAAGCAGATCAGTTGTTTGATGAACTAATAAAGCAAAAGTTCTTAACTTTATCACCAGGACATGTTATTCCTCAAGAAAAGGATAGGAAAGGAAAAGATTATTGTAAATGGCATAATTCTTTTAGACACAACACCAATAACTGCATTACATTTCGAAATTATGTGCAAGACCTAATTCAGAAAGGTTTGTTGCAGTATGCCAAAGGAAACAAAGAAGTTATGGGAATTGACATTGATCCATTTCCATTGGTGGATGCAAGGTTCTAAATGGCGCTTGGCGCTTGGCGCTAGTAGGGCGGAGACCCACCTCCAAGCGCCAAGTTGCCTAGGCGGCGCCAAGCAATTCGGCCGTTTTTTTTTTTAAAACAAACCATTATCCAATCAAACTATATTACATGTATCCATAATGCAAGTTCAAACTTCAAAGTACAAACCCAAATGAAATTAAGTAGTAATATATATAGATAAGATTTTGAACTGACATTTTGGCGATTTACGAAATTCAGGTACAATTTGTGGGGACTGCGAAATACCTAACACCAGAACGATCATTTTGTGTGTGTGACCAGATCACTGAGAGAGAGAGAGAGAGAGAGAGAGCCGAGAGAGAGAGCGAGAGAGAGATACTGGCGGAAGAGAGAGAGAGACGATGGCGTCGACTAGAGCTCTGATCGACTGGAGTTCTTCACTTTCGTTTCGTCTCCCGGCTTTGCAGCTCTGATCGATTGGAGTGTGGAGTGTTGAATGGGGGATGTAAATGTAAATGTAATTGTAATATATATAGATATGATTTTGTAAAATTACATAATAAGCCTTTTTAGTTTTTGTACTTTTGATCCTAGCCCTTTTAGGTTAATAGTATACATTTTAAGCCTCCAAAGACTCCGCCGAGCCCACCAAGGGCCGCCAAACACCGCCATACCTCCCTGGGTGCCAAATCAAACGCCAAGGGGTATTGGCGTGGCGGCGGGGTACCTCCAAGCGCCTAGGCGGCCGCCATTTAGAACACTGGGTGGATGTCAATGTGGTGACTGCCAGACTAAAGAAAGGGAAGATGGCATCTCAAATTGAGAAAAGGATTCAAGAAGAGAATGACATCATGGAAACTGAAGAGAAAATGCATGTCAAACAGAAATTTGAAAATTACTTTTGTTTAAGGTGTGACAGAGAAATCAAATCTGGAGAAGAAGTAATTGCAGAGAAGGAATATAATGGGACCTATGCTAAAGGTTCCATAAGGTTCAATACCATGGGTTGTAATGATTTGCAAATTTACGTTGGTCCAAAATTGATATTTGAAGGTGAAGATCCAGGGGTATTTATACCATCTGAATCTATTAAGTGGTATGGGGAAGATGATGGACCATTCTTATTCAAGGGGTATCCAGTAATTCCTGCAATGCCAGAGAGACCTGATTTAAGCTTGATTTACCCACCTATGTTCAGAGGTAGGGGTATGTACAAAGGGGTATGAGGTCTAGAGGTAGATTTCCCTTTAGAGATGGATATCGTGGAAGAATGATTGTGCCACCAAATCTGGAACATCATATGTGGGATACTGTGAGACATCCAAAGTTCCCAATTGAAGGGGAATTTACTCCCATCACTAATACCCAGAAAAGGAGGTTGCAGAGAAAGATTTCAGAAAGAGAAAGAAAAGATTTGTATGGAGAAGCAGAATCGACGCATTGGCCAGAATTGAAGCCCAAAGTAGTTCCCAGTCAACCAATTCCTTTAGTATGGAATAGAGAACCAACAATGCCTAAGCAGAAGGCAAAAGAGGCAGAAAAGCATGGGGGGCAAGATAGTAAATCAAATTTAGCCCAAGGACTTGGGGGGTAAGGTCCAAGTACTTCAAGTACTTCTGCTCTGTCGATCAAAGAGCAGAAAGCAGTATTTAAGAAAAGTTTGAAAAAAAAGATAGCAGAATCCCAACAGGTATTGTTAGAAGATGATGAAGATGATGATCTATTGTCTGTTGACAGTTCAGATATCATGAAAGAAGATCCTAAAGACAACAGGAATGAAAAGGATCCAAAGTCTACCTCATTTGGTCAAGCTTTAGATACTATTCAATTCGGGTCAGTTTCTCCTATTAAATTCTCATGCAATATGATTTTGGTCTTGCCAAAAACTTTTCAGGCAAAGCCTAATCAACCAACTAATCTGGAAGGACATGTGGAAGATAAAACAGATGCAATAGTGAAGATAAATGATCAGCAAGAAGAGGATTTCCAACAGGAATCCATTAGGGTGGAAAAAGATGCAGTTGGAAAAGACGTGGTTGTACTTAGGTCTCCTGATGATACCCTGGTTAGACATCTAAAGCCTCTGTACATCATGTTACATGTCAATGGTCAACCCATCAACAAAGTTCTAATTGATAATGGGGCTATCGTAAATATTTTACCCTCAAGAATGATGAAAGTATTGAATAAAAGCGATGCTGACCTGATTCCAACAGAGATTACAGTTGGGAATTTTGCAGGGGGATGTTCACCTGCTAAAGGTGTAATTTCTTTGCAGTTGCAAATTGGTAATAGGAAAATGAATACCACTTTCTTTGTTATTGATTCCTCATCTAATTACAATGCCTTGTTAGGCAGAGATTGGATCCATATAAATGGATGTGTTCCTTCTTCTATGCATCAAGCATTGATATTCCTCAAATAAGGGAAAAGTAAGGAGGGTGCAAACATGGAAATCTATTGGGCAGACAAGCATCCATTCAAAGCAGACACTAACAATGTGGAAGCAGGTCTATATGTTGAAGACTTGTGGCCAGTCAAGATTGAAGAATCAAAAGTAAGATCAGCAGGTACAAGTCTGACCGGGGCGTTTGAAAACCGAATGTGGTAATCACGACTTCAGAGGGGTTTATTTACTTGAGTTAAACGTTTTAACTCAAATAAATAAGGGGGCCATTGTTTGCTCCATTACTGTGATTTTTCTTAAACCCGTCAATTGATTGACACGTGTCATGTTAGGAAAAGATTATTAAGAGATTATACCTCAACTATTACGGTTAAACCCAATTGAGCAAAGTCAAAACTAGTACAAAAGTTTTACTCATGAGTGGCCCGTCGAGTGGCCAATACGCGGGTTATTTTCAGATAATCACTAAAGAGTTAATGGACTTGTTACTCGTGACAACTCATATACAGGTGTTGAAAGGAGAGATGTGCAGTTATCCCCCACAAGCCAGAAGCACTTATTTTTGGTCATAAAAAACAGTTTTCCAATGTGAGCAGTTTTACAAACTCTTGTGCCAGAAAAGACTCAACTGCTCGTGGGAATGATCAGTCAAGAATAGGCTCAACTGCCATCTTGGAGGGAGATTCAAATTCAAATTAGAGAAGGCCTCTATTTATGCTTGAGATCGTGGCAGATTAGGGACACAAACAACGCCAATCAGGCCTTTATCTTTTTCTTTTCTAGGAGTAGCTATAACTTGTAATTGTTCACTCAACTCTCTCGGTTGATTGTTCTTCTACTTTGAAGTTTAATAAAGTCCATTTATTTTACTTCTTCCATATCCCATCCACTTCATTGTTTGCTTCCAGAGAAGTCCTGAAACACGGCAAGGAACCAAACTCCACCTTACCACACACGCATTCCAGCAAATCACGAAACAGGATCCCCGTCGATTCACCGTCGAGCGGATCAAACCAGAAAAGTAGTTAACAATACCCCGAAATTTCCACACCTAAAGCCATTAATCTCTCATAACCAATCCCCGTTCTGTTTCCCAAAATGTCACAACCACCCTCGGGTACCACATAAATAATTCAAACTGTTTATTTCGTTCAGAAGTCTTTTAAGGGTCCATATAAAAAATCTTCTCTCAAACATGCCTTTGCATACATCTAACCTCGGACATCAATTTGTTATTTCTGTTTTGGTTTTTTTTTTTGGGGTAAGTAAACCGAAGAGATTGATAACACTTGGGAGGTTTCAAATCTGAAACCGTAGGAGGGGGCAAACTCCTGAGTGTTAAGATGGTGAAGCCATAATTTTCCAAAAAGTTTGGCTGGAAACAGGTATGGTTGAGTTAGCCATTTGGTGGTTCCCACTAGGAAAAAGATTCAATGGAACAAGAAACTGAACAGAGAAAATTCAAAATCTATAAATAGAGCTAAACTCAGCTTATTTTCAAATCATAGAGGACTACTGACTTTGTTATCTTGTTTGAAGGCATATGGTAGGATCATGGCGGATTTCTAAAATTTTCTGTTCTTTGTACTTCGGTTTTATTGACGTTGCCAAATACGTTTGTGCTATCACGTGTCCGTTTAAATCTTTATTGCGTCTCCTGATGTGATTTGGAAATTCTTTAGGTTCATCTTGTTGGTGTCAGCAAAATAGTTGCGAATACACCGTCAACGTACAAGAAACTTCCAGCTAGCCTATTGGAAGAATTGGTAGAAGTCGCGGGTATCATCGTCTGATCCGATAAAAGCTAAGATGTCTGCAGCAGTAGATGTACTTGCTAAAGATTCTACTAGTTTTGAATCTGCTGATGATGCAATTGGTAATTCTTCTCTCTCATTTTTCTATCGATACATTGTTTTCTGTTCTATGTTGAGCGAGCTCAGCGATGGATGGTGGGAACAATTCTTTTTGTGCTAGAAAGTAGAAACCTTGCAAGTTGGAGTTACAGCATACTAAAGTACGTCTGTTGCATGTCCACTGTCCTGTTGGTCTTCTCTGTTGCATTTCAAGTTTCAAACTAAGGAAATGGATCCTCTCCGGTCCATGTTTTGGGGTCCATGTTTTGGACTGGAGGAGACAGTCCTGATCAAGACCGTTCATTTGCTGCAATCAATGGTTTGCATATATTTTTACACTTTTACCGGTAAAAGTGTATGAGAAAATCTGCCTGTTTGAGTCATTGAATCTACCAATGAACGGTCTCGATCTGGATTGTCTCATCCAATCCAAACCATTGGACTGGAGAGGAGCCGGACCCTCAAAACTTAATATGAGCTCTGTTGGAAAACAGGGAATCTCATCTGCGTTCTCTTTTCTATTTACCTATCTCGAAAACCCGAATGAAAAAAGTTGATTTCTGCACAGCACTGCATTTTTCCTAAACAACAAATCTACGGAAACAAATCCGACTTTTCATTTTCATTTTGTCCTCGTATTTTGTCTCTCTTCTACACACACGCGTGCACAAGACATGAATACCATTGAAGTTTGTAAAAATGGATAACCGTCTACAGGTGGTAGAGAAGAAATAAATGGCTTGGAAGGAAAACAGACAGTTCACAAACTTGTGAGTCCCTTCCATCCCCACTCTCTCTTATGGATTGACCGGAAGAGGCCAGATGACACCTAGAGGGGTGCTTGGCTGCGGGTGGGCTCTAAAATTATTCACCTCACAGAGCTTCCGAATCCTGACCCCTTGATCGGAAGGCCTGCCAATGAGGGGCGAGATCGTTGTACTTGTATTGAGATTCGCGATGTGTCTCAGCTCAAAGCAATCCTTGATAAAGCTGGTGACTTCCTCCACCGCACATCATTCTGCATGGCCAAAGAACAAGTTTTCATTTCATTTCCATGTAAAGCAGCCTGAACGTTCTCTATTTACAATGGTTTCTACAAAGCCGCGTTGGTTATCAGTGTTCTAGTTTTGCAAATGTTTTTAACTTGTTAAGGGTTTTCAGTCTTCTTTCGACTATGAAAAAAGTTCATGGCTGACTTTTGATTTCTGTCGCACCAAATATCAGAAGATACCTCAGACGTTTTCCCAAAAACTTGAGAGCACTACATTTGCGACTAGAGGCATCTCATATATAACACAACCTTATTCAGAATAGGACTAAGATTTCTGAATGCCTAACTAATCTGTGCAATTTCTACAAGCTTTCGTTATGATCACTCCAGGAATGGTTCGTACTCCAAAACAGTTTCAGCTAATCCATACGATGGAGGAGAGATTGATTGATCCAAATTTCAGTAAACTGCTATGCGAGAATTACCCCAGCCACATGGAAGTATAATCCTAGTTTCACACCAATAATCTGCCCGTAAATTCAGGAATTTCACTGCCATAGGTAAACTTAAAGTCTTAAACCTACTCTGGATCTTTAGCCATTTCCTAGGCTAAGTGGACGCAGAAAGAGAAACTTTGATCTTTCATACTATAGCTTCGAGTTTGTTTATAGAGAGTGCAGGATGCAACGCCACATGTAGACTACTCGTCTACTAACTTGTTGACACCTCAAAACATGTCAGAAATGCTTAATCTCATGTTACTAGTAACATCTTAAAGGGTTGATTATATTGTCACAATCACTCATGCAGACTTCCAACGTGGGACAAGGTGTTACACGTGTACAAGATTGCAGATGAAGATACGATACATGCACTTCAATATAGTTGCAAATTGCAATAGGTTCTTCCTGTAAGTTTTTTTTTTTTTTTTTTGATCAGCAGGGTCTTCCTATAAGTTATATAACTTACATCACAATTATTGACACAGAATATTCCTCACTTGAAACTTGGTTTGTGGAATAACATGCCAGCTTCTATTTAAACACAGCGATTACAAATACTTACCTAGATGAGGATATTATGCGTGACCTCCAATCCTGTATAGCAGAACGTAATGTATGGTTTTGAATAACATAAATATGCGGCAGCCGAACCCTTGTTACTGGCGAGTAACTATGTCTCTGAAGCCATGCTTTGATTGCTCTGTGCTCGTATGTAAAACCATCAGCGGCAATGTATGGATCCTCCATTACTTCCTGAATTAGCCATGGCATAATGCACAAAGTATCTTAGACAATGAAATGCAGCCCATGTAAGGCTGTGTTTGGATGGGTTTTGTGAAGGGAAAGTAGAAGGCAAGGGACAAGAAAATAATAATGTGGAGAAGCTAAACTGGTAAGTTTGGTTCCCCTACCATTGCCCACTCACCCTTAGTAATCTCCACCAAAAACCATGATCCAAACACAAACAAAGAGTCAAACGTTAGGAATAACAAAATATTAGAGCATCTCAAATAAACTAGCTAAAATAGGCTCCACAACTAAAAGCGAGTTACATGACACACACACACACACACACACACAAAAATAAAAAAAAATAAAAGCAGGTCCAGTTTTGAATCGTAATTTAGAAATGAATGATTGCTCCAATGGAGTAGGCAAATTGTGTTAACAGTAAAGAAACATAGGTATACATGTTTTGGTAGATATATTCATATAAACATAGAGTGCATCTACTCCCCACTTCATGAGCTAGCAAGCATTATAAATGCTCTTAGGAGCCACTTCATGAGCTAGGTAGGAGTTGCATTGGAGAAAAATAAGTTCAAGTCTACTAACTAGTATAGTGTACGACACCGGGGGAGCCTAATTGAGAGTTGCGTTGAGATACTCTTACAAAGTTTCAAATTTTCACCTGAAGTATTGGGCAGAAGTAGTGGTTAGGTGGATGAATATTATTCCTTTGTAGCCTTAAAGTAGCATCTGCCTTATCAGCAAGTCTCTTCAAAAGCGGCAACACTTGAGTTTCAAGATCGGGCCTATCTCTGCATCGAAGTTCGGAGCATTTCAGGGCCATTTGAGCCATTTCCTGTGCTTCGACAAGTGGCCAATCCTGTATAGACTTGTCCAATATATCAGGGAGCGAACCATCGGAGATTGCATTTTTAAATTTCAACAAAAGCCCATTCGGAGGTTGCGCGGCGAGCAATTGGAGCAGAATGATTCCAAAAGCATATAGATCAGATTTAGGTCGGACGGTTCCAGTTCTTTGATACTCTGGATCCATATAGCAAAGAGTACCAGCCACAACGGAAGCCCTATATTCTGTAATATCTTCAGGCGGAACATACGAAACTAGTTTAGCCAATCCCACATCACCAATTTTGCTCACATAGTTTCTGTCCAGAAATATATTTCCCGGTTTTAGATCTCGATGAATTATGGGGTCTGGTATTGAGTTGTGTAAGAATGCAAGTCCACGAGCTACTTCAAATGCTATCCGGAATCGAACAAACCAAGGAAGAGGGTCCCTGCTGCTATGGTCGGAAAGAAAATCTTCTAGGCTTCCGTTCTCCATATATTCATATACTAAGCACCCGGTCTCTGGACACGCTCCAAGCAGTAAAACAATGTGTGGGTGGTGTAATTGGCTAAGAACTTGAATCTGAAGATAATAGACAGGACAACAGAAACCATTGCCTCCACAATTAGAACAACTGAACTGGTCAGGAAATATCTACCATGGGATAAGCCAAAAAGTAAAAAAGCTTCTCCATTAAAAGATTTACAAATACTTGGTACTGAATTAGATGATCATGCTAAATAGAAAATGAAAGCCACGAGCAGGGATGGGAATTGAATGAAAAACAGGAAAAAAAGAATCAAGTGAAGCAAAAACCTCTGTCATAAATTCCTTTTTCTTCTCCGAAGCATCAGAACGCAGAACTTTGACAGCTACTGGGGTTTTATCGAGGTCACATCTGTAAACTTTCCCATATGATCCTTCACCGATCATCTTAGTCTCAGAGAAGGAATCAGTAGCAATCTCTATTTCATCCCTTGTGTACCTTCTGTACCTTCTATCGTTTGACCAGAGCGCATCCATAATTTTCGTTTTCTCCAAAGCGTCTTGGGCAGCTGTCCTTTCTGCTCTTTTCTTTTCATAAGCCTCTTTAGCAAGCAACTTTCTTGCCATCTCAATCTCCTTCAGGGCTTCCAAATGCTTGGTTTGCTCTTCTTTAGCAATTTTCCTGTAAATTTCTTCTCTTTGCAAGGCATCATTTACTTGTTTTGCTTCTATAAGGCATTGAGACGAAAGAATGCGAACCTGTGCAACGGAGCATTAATAACAGTGGTCCAGAATAATGTAGAACAAGAGACAATCTTTGTTTACCATTTTCTCTTTATTCAAGGTTTAAATGAGTTTACATATTCTACCTGCATGAAGGAGAGGCATTCACTTTATTGAAGTCCACTTTTTAATCTACCCTGAAGCTGTTTGACTGGATTAGTAGAGAAGGGATATCTAATCTCACAGGATAGTTGATCCTTAGGATTGATAGTGAGCGGATTAACAATACCAAACCCCCTAGATATTACATTACATATCACAAGTTTCGTCTGATATAGGATATTATATCTGACGGATATTTAATCCCAGCCTTAGTCCAATTCGATGCTTTCATCCAGACAAACAAACGGGGTTGTAGTCCCCTTTCGGATTCATAAGTTTAGTTTAGTTTTTTTTCATAATAGTCAAGCTTTGTAGGACTGGAAAAGGGTAACTATTTTTGGAATGGTAGTAGAATAAGTTGGCGTGTATATATATTTCCATCGTCAAACAATGAAATGTATAAAAACCTAGAACTTCATTAGCTATTACTATTTTAAAATGCTAACCTTGTTTTGGATGACTACAAGGTCCTCACAAGCTTGCTTGTACAGGCGAACAGCATTCATTAATTCTAGACGCAGTTTTTCTACCTCAGCATGCACATTTGACTGCAGAAAAATATGCATCCCAAATGTTAGCTACTATTCACCGTCGCATAACAATGTGTACAAAGCAAATAAGTACTATGCAACAGCAGCCGGAAAAACTGACCTGCTTTGTCTCTGCAGAAGCTACAAAAGAACATTCATTTACTGCCCCAATTGGTACGATACGATTTCCCGAGTTTTGGCGATTACTTTCTGGAAGTGAACCAGAATTGTCGGGATACATCGGTCCGGCAACTGTTAGAGAATACAAGTGACTAACGTCTGACATAGATGATGCTGTGCCCGCAACTTCATGATCCACTGGGGAGGAATAATGGCTACCACATAATTTATAGCAGCGAAGAGAGCGGTTCCCTCCCCGGGAACACCACCAGTTTCTTGCGCTGTTCTCTTCAAAATAGAGGCAGAAAGAAGAAAAGCGTCAAGGCAAAGAAACAACTACGTATGTGGAGGCTACCAACATTGAAGAGTTAAGTGTTTTCAACATACCACCAGTTGACCAGGGATTGACAGAAGTTGTGATGAGCCTACGTCTTGACACAATATAAATGTTGCAAGTTTCAGGTATATTTTTTAGGACTACTGATGGTACAGTAGGGTCTTTTTGCTTCCTGACCATGAAACTTGGGAGAATCCTATGGTACACCCCCAAAATAATTCATACACGGCTCACGTAAAAGGTTAACACATCAAAATTATTGGAGTGTAAGAAGGCAATTCAAACAAATGGCTAAAGCATATGCATGTATAGGACTAGGGCCAGGAATTTATAACACGACACGATTCACGACTCAAACTCAACACTTTATAACATGACTCGAACTCGACACAAAGTTAGCGGGTAAGGGTTAACTATTTCTGACACGAAACATGTATATGACACGACCTGAGAGAACGATTGCTCAACGGGTCAGGTTTAGGTTCAACCTGCATAACCCGAAAACGACACGGTTAACCAGTTTATCTATCCGCGCCGACACATTAACCCAAACCAATTTATCTATTGGGGCAAAAAATTATAGTGTCATTCAGTAGCTTTTCCTTGAATGTCGAAATATGTAAGCAGTAGTGTCATTCAGTCCTTGAGAATGACTAATTGTTGGATTGAAATTGGGTGAAAACTTGAAACTCAAACAGGTGCAAACAGGTTAGGTAAACGGGTCATTGGAAAAGCAAAGGGTTTTGTGTAATCTTGTCAATCCGTGTCATGTTCGGGTAAACACGATTACTAGTAGGTTGTTTTAGTGTTGGAATTCCTGATACGTTAGCTAAGCAAGTCGGGAGTGTTGAGGGTTATCTGACACAAACCCGAATTGACACGACACGATACCCTACCCTAATAGGACCATCTAATTGATACAATATAGTAAAAAGAATATAAATCTTCTTGAATTCCTGGGGCTGCAAATGAACCGAGCTATTCTTCGAGACTCGACTCGGTAAAGTTTCGTTCAAGTTCGATTTGTCTACTATACGAACCGAACCTAAGTCTCAATTTTTGACTCGTTTAATAAATGAGCTGAATTTGAACCAGATAGTATTCGGCTCCATTAAGGTCGTTTTGCGAATTGGATATTCTTTTTGGGCAGAGGTGAACTTATTAACTTATATTTGAATAAACTTACTAACGTATGAGATAACAAATTTATTTGCAGCTCTAGACCTGTATGAGAGCATAAATATATGATATTTTTGACTCGTTAAGGCTCGAGAACAAGGTCAAGTATGACTCAAACCTAGGCAAGCTCGGCTCGTTGAATTTTCATCGAGCTCGAGTTCGCTACAATCTTAACGAACGAACCTAAATGTTCTAAAGCTCGTCCCGATTCGGCTCGTTTGCAGTCCTACTTAACGTAGTATCCTCCTTAAAAAAACAAAAACAAAATCTACTAGAGGTCTAGAACATACAACCAGTAAAGTGCCATACCTCATGATCAAAGAGGAAGTGCAAGAGCCCAACACTAAATTACTTACACCAGAGTCAGTAACATATTTAATAAGTGCTGATGCAGGATTGTCACCTTCCAACACCAAAGTTTCAACCTAGGAAAGCAGTATCGAGGATTATACTTCAAGGAAACCTTAATTTGAGTAGAACATAGCCAAAAGAAGAAAAAAAAAATCACCTTCTTTCTATTGCATAGTATCTTAAATGGTACAAATATCTCCTGACAAGTTTGTTTTCTGTCCTGCACACACATTTCCATCCTATGGGCATCCAATCGCTCAATGGGGATAGCGTCTCGGGCTGCAGAATATGGCAATGCCCACACCACATGAGGTCAATATAAGTAAATGAAAGCAACACAGTAAGCAATGCTGAAAAAAATGAGAGACCACTTATTGCCTTCTAGGCAGTTGAACAGATTGGGTTCATGTTGGATATCTTGACATACGTTGTTGAATCCAATCCAAAACTGGCTAACAACTCAATTTTTGGATGAGTTGACGGTAAACAACTTTACATGGTATCAGAGCTGGTCTTCATGAGCTTTTGGGCAAGATTACTAGTATTACTTTTACCGAATGGTTCCCTTTTGTTGGTGCCAAAAAAGTGCACTTCGCTCGATTATGATCCTGGTAGATCTATTTTGTTACCCCTGCGTGCGAGTCTAGAGCCACAAATGTTGGAGAGTATAAGACCATGTCCCTTATCGGTTGCTTATTATTGCCAAGACAGTAACGAGGCTGAAAACCCTCTCCACCCACCGCCAATTGGTCTTAAGTTGGAAGCCTTAACAATTCCCTTAATGGAAATTAAGGAAACGAGATTGCATTCCAAGTTGGTCACTATTTTTATACATCCCCAAGATTTTAAGAAAGAGAGTTTATCACTTCCCATGCAAAACTTTCACAATTCAGCATCACTTGGCATCATACCAAGAGTAATATTTCGCATTTGAAATTCGCAAAACCATTCAAGAAAAATACCCGTTGTAGAAATCCAAAAAAAATAGAGGACACTAAAACCTATTTTCCAGACCTTAATGGAATTTCCTTTGCCAAGGTAACAGAAGTCCACGAAACTCCATTTGATTGCCCTCAAAGCTTGGAAAATTGAAGAATATGGAGAAAAAACAACTTCTAGGCTCCATGTGGATAGATCTGGATTATTTTGTTTGCTGAGTAAAAGGTTGGAGGGGGAGACAAGAGTTGCAACCCCTCTTAGGCAAGAGGGGCTCACAACCGTCATGACATGTTCAGTCAGTGAGTCAGTACCACCCATGGAAGAAGCGAAGCTCAGTGGGGTATCCTTTCGGAGTAATCCCTAGTCCCTACCCATGGGAAGGTAGCCCGTCACCACAACCCCCTAAGTGCAACTAACGTAAGACCTAAGTGCAACTCACGTAAGAGGAGCTCCCAACCGCCATAACATGCTCAGCCAGTGAGCCAATACCATAAAGAAGAAGTGAAGCTCACTTGCGGCGTCCTTCCAGAGTAATCCTACCCAAGGGAAGGTAGCCCATCACCACAGCCCCACCAAGGTGAATGGTGCCCAATACACAACATCTAATTCACAAGGACTACTGCCCGCAAGCAGGATTCAAACTCGCGACCGTGTGCTTATTAGGAGAGAATTTCATCCACACCACTTGCCATCTTGGCAACCACCACCTCCGGTGGTGATAGATATGGGTTTTAAATTAAGGGATTTGATAGCCAATTTCAGTGTAAATATAAGACGAATGGCTATACGTCGGTTTCAGATCTATGGAGGCTGTTCGATCCTGACCTTGCCGTGTCGAGGTAGCTGGTGGTTCGTGGCCGGGTGTTAGGCTGGGTTTGCCCAAGTGTGGAGGTTTTCTTGCTTTTGTTGATTTAAGCTAATTGGCTTTTTTTTTATTATTATTAATTTTGTGTCAATTTTTTTTGAGTTATTGTTTCGACTCGACGATAGAAATCGGAAAACTAAAAAATTATGGAGCAAACCCTTTTATTTTTTTTGAAATAAAGCCGAAAAATCAGACTTTTTTTGGGTGATTTTTCTTTATTAAAAAAAAAATAGGTTTGGACCAAAATTTTTAACTTTTCTGACCCCTCGTCGAGTCTATATAATTTACAAAAATTTAACGCGAAATTAACGAATGCGAAAAAATTTGAACAAAGACAAAAAAAAGAAGAAGCTAATTGACTTATTTAGCCAAAAGATCCATGTTGTTTGATACTTCGCAGGTGGCATTGGATTTTACGAAATGATACGAATGCAATTTAACTTGTAAGGAAAAAAAGAGTACCAACGCGTCAATGCATAAACAATTTAATACATCCATCCCTACGGAAAAAAAATAGTGTCTTTTGCAAAAATTAAGAGAGAAGAAGAAAATTACGTGGAGTAGGAATAGAAGTGATTCTAGGCATGACGTGAATTAGGACGAAACGATCCGCGTAAGGCATGAGATTCTTCGCCGCCCACCAGAGAGCCCGACGGCTTCCGTTTCCCACGCGGCCTCCTCCGCTGCCTTTGACGGCCACCGCCACAGTCAGCGGCGGCCGCAGCAAAGTGCGGTTGCTGTCAACAGTCGCAATTGACAATTCCATATTGCACTCTTCGCAGCTCCGACGTTCGAAGCTCGAGAGTATACTGGGAGAGAGAGGGAGAAAAGAGAGAGTCAGTTTGATATGGTAGTTCGTATAGTGGTTAACGGTTTAAAAAGGGACTTGTCAAGGATCAAGAGTTTACGTAACTGCGCAATCTTTGACTGTAGAAAGCACATTCAATATTTTCTAATTCAATATTGTTTTGGATTTCGAATAATCAAATATGGAACATTTTCTAATTCACCAATGCCAAAACCGCATACATATCCACGATATATTATTCAATGGTTTTGCGGCAACGTGACATGGTGTTTTGACGTCTCTTGATACCGCGCACATTCGGAATATATTCCAATTCATGCCGATACACCACCGCATGCAAAATCCACGAGATATGATCATTAAATGATTTTGTGGCATCGTCCCATACAAATCCCACGAGCTATTAATCAATGGTTTTGTGACTGCGTGACAGCTGTTAGGACACCATGTGGCGCTGTCACTGGGTGCCAAATTAAATTTTCTAATCCACGTAAAAGTACGTTCTCTCGCAGTTCCTTCGGTTTTTTGGTCATTTCAAAAAGTTGTAAAAGTACATTAGTAAATGTGATTCTATCTTCTGTTTTTTTTCTTTCTAAAATAAATAAAGATGGAATATACGAATATACATAAGAATATTCTTGTCCCAAGATTGTAGTGACTGACAAAATCCCAGTTTCACTTCAATAATCTAACATTGGTAAACTTAACCGATTCTGGTCTTTAGCCATTTCCTCTGCTAATTGGACACACAAAACCAATCCCTGGAGAAAGTTGCTAGCAATTGCCGAACAAATCAGTACTTTAAACCCCATTTGTAGTGGACCCGGGCATGCTGCTCGATCAAGATTCAAGCTGTCGATTTCGGGATGAACAGCCGGATCGGTTGCTCGACACCTTTGCTAAGCACCCCTGCTTAGCAATATCTCCCAATCCATTTGTAGTGGGCCCAACCAAAGACGGCTTTGGGCTTGATTAGTGGGCTTAGCCATGACCGGTAACCCATATATTGCGTGGATTAAACCAGGACCGATAACTGGTATGGAGGCCTAGAACTTGGAGCCCAAGTCCATGGAATTGCGGTCGTAAAGCCTAGCAGCCAAACCGGATGGGTACTGGAACAACCCGGAGGGGTAGCAGCCAGCATGGCTCCACATGGGTAACGTCTCAAACGTAGGCTTCGATTTTTCGTTATAGACAACGAATGATGTAACGTCTCATGTAGACTAGCTACTTGTCTAATAACAAGCTGAAACCTAAAACCATGTCCCAAAATGCTGAATCTGAAATTACTAGTAGTATCTTACATGATTAATTATATTTTCAAAATCGCTCATGTAGACCGATAGGGATGGGGCATTAGGATGATAGTTTACATGGTTTTTCACATTAACCTTAGCGATCAGGGTCTTTGCCAGTTAGTACCCCTAAAATATTTTTTAGCAATGCTACGCTTCCTCACCTATCCACATTTGGAGGAATGTAAACTCATATATAGACTTCTTAACCACAACCAAGGGACGCAGGTGGTTGGCTGCCTCAGTGGTGAGGCCTTATGCCTTCATGCACCTGGACAGGATTCGATTCCCGTAAGCGCCATTCCCTCCCCCAAGTCCCCTAGGATAACATAGATTAGATTTAACGAATGACAAAAAAAAAAAAACCCCAAAACCAAGGTACACTGGCTAACAGTTTTGCCTTTTCATAATACATGTAATCCCTTCCTGTCTCCCTAAAGGAGGATTGGCATATTGGATGAACCATTTTCTTGAAATACTTAAATGCCCTTCATTTATGTGGTGAGTGTGTACGGTTGGGTAGTGTTGGTGAGGTTGTTTTGGTAGTTTGGCATCATCGGATTGCTGTTTGGGGTGTCCAGATTCTGTTTTTTTTATTACTTTAATAAGTTTTCAAACTTTCAAGGTTTTCCTTCCATGTCCTTTTTTCCTTCTTCGGTTCATGCTTTGAGTTAGGGTATGGGGTGCTTTGATAAAGTCATGCCCTTGCTCTCTCTTCCTCTCCCCAGAGAGTAATTGCATGAATCTTAGCAATAAATGCTCTCAACTCTACATTTATGATTGCTCTGTTGGCCTGTTAAAAAAATGAATAAGAATCCCTTGGAACTCGATGGAAAATAAATGCATGAATCTCTTTCATCATGATCTGAACTCCTCCATTTATGATTGCTCTATTGGATCCTTTAAAAAAGGGAACAATTCCTTGGCATTGGATGGAACAAATCTGGCATTACATACCAAATCTTGTAGTAGCTTTTATAGCAGCATGGAAGACGTGGGATCATAAATGCATGAATCTTAGCAATAACTTTGCTCGGATTCGATGAGTCATGCTCTGAACTCTTGCATTTGATTTTTTTTGGGGGGGTCCATAACGTTACTCTTACATTTATGATTGCTCTGTTGGACTGTTAAAAAAATGAATAAGAATCCCTTGGAACTCGATGGAACAAATAAATGCATGAATCTCAGCAATAACTTTGCAATTCTTGCATTTATGATTGCTCATGGATCATTTAAGAAAGGAATTCTCAGCAATAACTTTGCAACCCTTGCATTTATGATTGCTCATGGATCATTTAAGAAAGGAATTCTCAGCAATAATTTTGCAACCCTTGCATTTATGATTGCTCTCTTGGATCATTTAAGAAAGGAATTAGAATTTCTTGGTATCCGATGGAAGAAATCTAGCATTAGATACCAAATCTTCTGCTACTCTCTCCAATGTCACTGAAGTCGTAGGATCTCAGCAATAACTTTGCAATTCTTACATTTATGATTGCTCTCTTGGATCATTTAAGAAAGGAATTCTCAGCAATAACTTTGCAACCCTTGCATTTATGATTGCTCTCTTGGATCATTTAAGAAAGGAATTCTCAGCAATAACTTTGCAACTCTTCATTTATGATTTTTCCGAATACACAGACCTGACAAAATCTTGCTGGTCATTGGGCTGGTGCATTCATTCGAAAAAATCTTGCATTCCTTGGTTTTGAGCTTAATATAAAAATCTATAAGTACGAGTTTTTAGTACCCTATTGTTATTATTTCCTACTTGCTGAAGAATATTGTTGGGTTATGCTTGCCTATATTTATAGGTGCTTGTAACTCCTCGTTGGGAGCACCTAACTCGTGATTCAAATTATACCGTTGTGCTGTCATTGTGGAGCTTCTGCTTGCAATCTGGTTGAGGTAGGTTGCTCTTCTTTTGCTTTTGAATTCAGCTGCCAGGATAAATTGAGATTTGCACACAATTGTATATTATTTTGTTGGTAAATGTTCCTGGTTGACTAGGTGAAATTAGATACTTGAGATGGGAGATCATAACCCTTTGGGAAATATCAAGATACGTATTCCAACCTTACCTGGGGAAGAATTACAGGGTGAAATTGATGCCGTTCAAGGTAGCAATTGTAGACCTGGCTGGGTCCTTTACCACCAACTAAAGGAAGAGGTGTGCACTATGATGCGTAGATTGCACGCAACAAGGGATGCAATTCAGGTGTGTGATCAAATTCTTGCTCAGAAGCCAGAGTTGCCTTTGATAAATTATATCAGCGAAAAAATTGGCCAATACATGGCATCTGAAAGTGCATGGGAAGAAGAGTATCTTGCAAAGGATAGCGCTATGGATCAAGCAATGGTGCACAATACAACTAATGACTTAGCAAATATGGTACTAGATGGTCATTGAAGTGGAACATAAAATGCGTAATATATGGTTTGCATATGTGTTAATGTTGATATGGTCCCTTTTATTGTATGCCTGCGAGGAACATGTGTAGATCCCAAAAAATTGTAATTTTGGATGGGGTATTATATGCCCTTTGCTCTGGCAAAGTATTGTGGGAATTTGATAATAACTTGTGTGCTTCTTGTTTTGCTAATTAGTTTGCCTTTGGGATTTGCACCAGACCAAATTTTCGCAATAATCTAACGGCAAGATCTTCGTTTTAATATAGCACAATTTAAAAAAAAAACTATATACAACTTCAATCACATATTTTTCATTTACAAGAGCAGAGCAAACGCACTTTACAGTTTGATTAGGTGGTCGTCGTGGTGTTTCAGTTGGGAAGAACTTGTACAGAAGTCCGGCCATGTAAATATGGCCGCAATTTTGTGTTTTGCGGCACAAGCTCTGTGAATCCTACCTTAATCAAGAAAAGTATTCAAACTCTAGCTTGAGGTGCAAACAAATTCACCTCCAACACCAAAAAATCAGAGCGCGCTTAATTCAAGCACAAACCTAGAAAATCCAAGAGCATCTCCAATAGACTCAATCCAATTCTAGGCAAAAAGACTACCCAAAAGGCCAAAATTAGTGTTTAGCTAGCCTTTACAAAAATCCACTTCAATGAAGCTGGCCATAATATGCATCAAAAACAGTATTCGCATATACAAAATCAATGATAGGTTTTTTTTTTAAATTAATAATGTCAAAACCCTTTTTGTTCCTGCCAAAATCTTCTTTTTTCATGCCAAAACTCAATGTTTATTTTTCATTGCATGACTTAATTGCCCTCTACTTCACTACTTGCTTTACGAAAATGTCCCTTAAAATCCCTAGGAGTATTTTAACTTCTTTTGGCATTCCCTCAAATCGATGGTATTGATCAACAGGTCAAACCTTTTAGGAGCCAAAAGTTACAAAGAGTAATTTACAAAGATGGTGGGTAATGGAAAATAGGGTTAAATAATGGCGTTGATATGGTGCCGTCTATTGTATGCTTGTGTGGAACTTGTGTAGATCCCAAATTTCCCTTTGTCTTTGTCATGATTTATGAAGTTAAAAAGGAAAAGAAGAGAAAAATTAGTGAAAGTAGGAGAAATAGCATTACTATAAATGATTGATAGTAAGACAGGCTAAAAGAAACTTAACTTAAGCCTTACAAATGTAACAAATAGGGCCACGTCCATTCATAGATAAATTACAGTTCATAATGAAAAGACTTTGCATGCTCCTAGCATTAGCATAATACAGGAATTTGTTACTTATATTACCAATTCTTAGTCTTACAATTACAAATAGCTCGACAATATGATGGGGTGTTTAGTGCACTCTTTAGATATCAGTGTACCAATAAAATGTACGTTCACATCCGTCTTGATCGAATACCATTGCTACCAAGCTTAGATCATTAGCCACACTAACAACAACAGTATCGTCTTCCTTTAGTGCATGAGCAGCTGCAAAAGATTCCCACCCCATGCCTTCTAGACGACCATTGGCATACCAAATATACCAAGCTCGTTGTTGAGTTTTAACAACGAATTGGTTCAGACCTTCGATGTAGGCTAGCTCTTGAAGTGATGGGCATAATTCCTGAACGGTTAAAAAAAAATAATGATGGAAAAAAGACGGAAAGTAGTGATGTATTTAGCATTATGCATTAGTGTGAGGAAGGAATACCATTGCAAAAAAAAAAAAAAAACCTACCTTTTTTGCTACAACTATTGTATATAGCTTCAAAATTAGCGGACTATTAAAATTAATCAGAAAAAATTCAAAGGTTGTTCATAACTAGCGCCCCCAGCACTCACCTATTATGTACTTCAGACCAAGACTTACACAAACGTACTAAACACTGAGCTATAGTATGAGAATATCGTCAAAACAATCGCACTTAAGATACTGTCTCACAGGTTTTTTAACTTTGCATTGTTTTGGCACAACCAATAGACGAAATAAGTACAAAACCAAGGATTAAAAAAGGAAGCCAACAGATATTAAATACAGGGTACCACTCTCAAATAATACATTACCTATAGAAGTTCATCGGATCAGTAATCGAAATAACTAAAACAATATTAAAAAGGAATTCAGTTAACAGTATAAAAAATTAGGCCAAAGTTTTTTAAAGGAATTCTACTTACATTGGATGGAAACAGATCAATAAAAATCTAATATGAAAAAATATGAGTGGTAATAAATAATTTAAAGTAATCGTATATAAAATTCTTAGTCTAGCCATTCATTACCAAATACTCCCTTCGTCCCTAAATAAGTGACCTGCGCGCAAACCTAAGCCTTCCAAAAAATGCATCTGTTTCATTTAAAAAAACAAAAAAATTTCACAAATCAATAGATAATAATAAGTTCTATTAGATTGTGGAAAAAATTAGATTTCTAAATGAAAAAGATGCATCTTTTGTAAGGCCTAGGTTTGCGCGTCAGACACTTATTTTGAAATAGAGGGAGTATGATAATCTGTAGACAACTTAAGGTTCCTTGCAGAACCGTACTCTACAATATTCACCAATTCGAACTACCTATGCTGGTATGTATCCTTTGGCAAAATCCTACTCAATCATTATTTCAATAATCAAAATCTCGGAAATTTATGTTTAATGTAGGGGAATCTCAGGAATTTATGTCCAGGGCAAGAAAATATGGGAGAATCATTACCAACTCTCTACAAACCTAACTTTGAAAAGTCTACACACAGTATCCTTACAAAAATCTAGCTTCTTTGTAATCCTAGACTTATCAATTGCTTACAGGGAAAAATATCCTCTACATACCGAGCCTAGCATCACTACAAAACATTATGTTTAGATATATATAAGTTCCCCGCAATCTTATGCCTCTTTGGGCCATTTGTTGATAAATAAGTTAATCAAACAATTAATGAGATGAATAAACCTATAATAGTTGCTTAAAAAGTCGCAAAGTGCGTTACGTCTGTTGCGGATCCTATTAGTAGAAGAGATATAAGATGATGCATTAGGTAAGATAAAGCAAATTCAGAATCTCAAAATATAAGAATTTAACAAAGCGTATATAAAGTAAGATCCAAATTATTAATTTGCTTTAGATTAATCCTCTATTAGATTTAATACTTTTGTGGTAACCCTATATATTACTCTATATAGCGATCAATTAAATAACACATAAAGGAAACACCATATTTCTCGCTTTAAATAATTGCGTGTAGACTCCTTCATCGCCTTTTTTCAATATGTAGATTTATTGTTAATTTCCCTCGAACTAACAGATCCCAGAATTGCTACATCTCATCAAACTTTAGCAAAAAAATCAAACCTATCTTTTTTGTTACAAATATTGCATATAGGTTTCAGAATTAGCGAACTATTAAAATTAATACGCCCTCCATCCCGTATTTAGAATCCCGTACTTCATTGTAAGCTGTCCCTTAATAAGTGTCCATTTTTGTAAAGTTAGTGAATAAAAATCGATGTATTGTCTATTTTATATCAAAAAGTAGATTTCATTTCGGAAAGTTAGTAAGCAAAAGTGTAGCGATAATGAGTAAGTAGATAATGTGGAAGAAAAAGTTGATATGAAGGGTATAATGATGATGTCTTTTTAATGAGTTGGAGTTACGAAACAGGACACTCAAAAAAGGACGGAGGGAGCACAAAATAGTTCAAAAGTTGTCCATAATCAGCGCCGCCAAAACTTTCGGTTTAATGCAGGAAAATCTCAGAAATTTATGGTAATTGCGAGAGAATATTAGGCTCCGTTGCAGAAACCTTTTTTAAAAATAAGTAGCTTATTCCGCATTTTCAAACTAAAAAATAATGTAAATGAAAAATAATTTTTAATTTTTTCATCGTATAAAAAATCTTGATGAAATCTATCAGACAAGATCCATATCGGTAGGAAAATTATTTGCATGAACACATTATTTTCGATGTTGAAATTGCCTTCTTAAAAAATAAAGACTTATTTAAGGTTCCGGAACGGAACCTTACAGAGTTATTACCATCTCTCTACAAACCTTTGAAAAGAATGACAAGACAAACCTACCTTCATGGTCACCGTATCTATGCAAATTTATGGAGCCATGTGAGTATCCAACTGCCTTAATTTCCTATACTGTGTGCATCACATATGAGCACAGCCTATGATCAAAATAATCAAAATAGTACATCAAAAATCCATCATTTATGACTCAATTTCTAGGATTCCTTGGGTGTGAACCGGAAATATCATGTTTTCATTTTAAGCACAAAATAGTTCAAAAATAATGCAGGAAAATCTCGGAAATCTGTGGTGATTGCGAGAGAATATTAGGCTCTGTTCCAGAAACCTCTTTAAAAAATAAGCAGCTTATCCCACATTTTCAAACTCAAAAATAATGTAAATAAAAAATAATTTTTAATTCTTATTTTCATCGTATAAAAAATCTTAATGAAATCTATCAGACAAGATCCATATCGTTAGGAAAATTATTTGCGTGAACACATTATTTTCGAGGTTGAAATTGCCTTCTTAAAAAATAAAGACTTATTTAAGGTTCCGGAACGGAGTCTTACAGAGTTATTACCAACTCTCTACAAACCTTTGAAAAGAATGACAAGACAAACCTACCTTCATGGCCGGTCACCGTATCTATGCAAATTCATGGAGCCATGTAAGCATCCAAGTGCCTTAATTCCCTATACTGTGTGCATGACATATGAGCACAGAGTATGATCAAAATAATTAAAAAATAGTACATCAAAAATCCACCATTTATGACTCAACTTCCAGGATTCCTTGGGTGTGAACCGAAAATATCATGTTCTAAGTTAGGCTTTATCTCACATCGCTTATCTAATCTGCTTAAATTCGGTTAATATATTTTAAAGGCTACTTCGCCCATTACCGAAAAGAAATCTAATATGATATCAATGCTGGATCTAAAGTGGCCTCACCTCTGGTGAAAGAGTCTCTATCACCCGAAACAAATCTCCTGGTTAGCTTATTGTCAATTACTTTTAGATTAGAGCTTTCCAATAGCTTGTTGCCAATTGATTTTAGATTGGAACTACTCCCTGAGGCTCAATTATGATCCTTGATCGTTTTAGTGAATTGTTAAAATGGGTCCAAAGAGGATACGTCTATATATAAAATTTAATTTATGTGCACATTACTATCATTTCTGTATAAATTTGTCATAGAAAAAAAGGCTCAACTATAAAGTTGGGAGTATCCAAAATTTAAAAATACTATTCATTAATATTAATCAGATTTTTATTTTTTTACAAGACCTTACAAAACATTATTTAAGGATTATAGGATATTGCCAAATGTTTGGATGAAATCCTAGGTAACATATCTTTATAAAATTATAACATAAAAATAACAAAACATAAAAATAGGGAAATGATATTGGCACTCTAAAACTTAATGCAGGCACTCCAAAAGATAATATCATTTCTCTAATAATATCAGTGAATAGTATTTTAAAATTTTGGTCAATCACATAAAAATTAATGATATTGTTAATATCATTTCTCTAAAAATTAATGATATTTGGAGTGCTAATATCATTTTTCTAAAAATATCTCTATAAAAGTATAATAATATAAAAAAGTACAAGATACATCAACTTGAACTCACAACCATCAAGTTGGCCATACCCACCATATCTTTGCTGACTCTTGGAACTGTGCCGTGCGGAAAATGCCTGCAGCTATGTTGTCCTCAACGTGATAGGCTGATAGCATGTGAAGAGAAATGATAATCAAATCCAGCCATGCCATTATACGATATCTTATGTTTCTCCAAAACAGCTCCAAGAGGTAAACCAACACAGCACCTAAACCCAGCTAGCCATGAGTATATTATAAAAAGGCCACTATCACTTTAACCGATAGACCATTTGATTGTTCAGCCAAAAAATCCACTTACAAACAAGTGCATACAACTCGTGTGCACAAGCATTTTCAGAATAGCCTCCTCAACTAAATACTCACGGCTAGCACTAGCAATGGAAGAAGAAGAGCCTCCCTATCCACCATGGTTGAAACCAATGTTGAAAGCTCGGTTCTTTAGCATATGTGATATTCATAAAGACTGCAAAGACAATGAGCGAAACCGCTATTGTTTGGATTGCACCACAGATGCTTTTTGCCCTGGCTGTTTGATTTACCACAAAAATCACCGCGTAACTCAGGTTAAGAACCATTTGGTTTGTCTACAGAATTTGTAATCTAGAAATCTTCGTTTACGCTAACCTTTCCACTTTCAACTGATTTTGGGCACCTAGATAAGACGATCATCTTACAATGATGTAATCAGAGTGGACGATGTACAAAAGTACCTAGATGTTCATGATATCCAACCGTATACTATGAATCAAGCTTCAGTTGTCTTCTTGAACGAACGTCCACAAACAGGGCCCAGGAAGGGGTATAAATATGCATGTGAGATTTGCCAGCGGAGTATAGCTCAGTGTTTGAAATTCTGCTCACTTGGCTGTAAGGTAATTATAAGAAACCATATTTTTGTTTACCATTTTTTTTACACAAAAAGAGTTGGGTGCTCCTCTGCTTCTAAAAAGTTACGCCGAAGACAAGTGAGGGATAGCTTGAAGCTTTTTTCAAAGTTGATTATTTTGTTACTGGACATTCAACATTTGAAAACAAAATCATTGACATCTGAAAAGGGTATACCATGCAGAATTGGTTGCATGCCGTTGAGAAATTAAGATCATTGCCGAAAAAAAGTACCCCATCTTGGTTCTTCGTTTTTTGTTACCCACATATTAACATAATTTACTTTGCGTTTTGTATTGAATAGGTAGTTGCTCTACAGGAATAAAATGCTTTGAGCAAACAAAAAACTTTAAGCTGTACCCAACTAAGGTATGAAGACTCACAATCATGTATTGATTAAACAATATTTCATCACTTGCTTTTCGACATAACCTTTCACTCGTGGATGATTCAATCCGGCTAGAAAAAGAAGTAGGAATTCATAAGTAATTCAACCTATCATCCCTTCCTTGTATACAAGTATTGCGCTTTGCAACTATAGTCCTCAGCTAACAACTATATGCCTTCATTCTATCTGTGTTGTATATGTAGCTTGGAGGAATAGAAGATGGTATTTTAGGGCTGAGATTCAACATGTCGATAAACTACACGGAGACGAAATGATCCAATTAACTTGTATAGACGAAATGGTTCAATTTAGTTGAACAACGACGGCATCAATAAGAAAAATGAATAAAACACGATGACCAAAATTATCTAACCATATCCTCATCAAGTCGACTGATATATTTCATAAACCAACACTTTCCGTTATCTGCTTCATGAAGAATAAACAATTTCAATCACAAGGAAAGTGACTAAAAATTCAAGATAAATATCACAACCAATACTAGCACCACTAAAAGAATATAACTGCACTTACGATAATGGGAAAAATACAGGAAGGAATAGTATATTATCTTTGAAAGCCATGCATCCATCTCTTTCCTTAAATCCCATGTAGTTGCAATGCCGATTGGTAGAATCTGGCCATATTTGGCAACAAAAGGAGCATGCCCTTCATATAGGAGATTTTTGGGGCTCCTTGTTTTGGAGAAAGCTGCATCTTCTTGTTCTCCATTGACATTAATCAACGCATACCAGCAACCAGTGTTATCAATCTTATCATATTTTGCACGTCGCACAATTCCAACAAAAGGTGTAGTGTGAACCATCACCGTTGGCTGAGCAAATAATCATTTAAACAAATACAAACTATTAATAGAACATATAACCATAATGGTGCTAGGAACAGTTGATATAAAGTAATATATCTTAATCAAATATGAAAAGGAACAGACACTGGGAATGAAATTGGATTTAGTATTGAGCTCTAATATGCTAAATGGAAATTTAATAGGGCAAATTAGTAACAGCATTGGAAAAAGACCTAGATTAGTGAGTATAACAAGCAACAATTGCCTATGTCTATACCCATTATATACAGAAGATGCTTTCTTAATCTAAACATGTATGTAAAAAAACAACTCAATATTTGAATCCTACATCTATAAATATAATAGTTGAAACTTATTCTTAATAAAATCTATAGTTTGGAAGGGTACTGCAGCTGAAACCCGTTTTTTAAGTATTGGATTTAGATGCCAAAATCTGAACCACTAAATTCGTTTACCTGGTCTTAGCTCATTGTCCGCAAATTATTTAGTATAGTTTTACAAGACTCACAAAAGATATATGAGTATGATGCTCGCACTAAATCTAGAGGGCCAAATGTCCTCAATATGTTTTGGACCAGTTTGGGGCATTGATACAATCTGAGCTGTCACACAAAACCTCTTAAAATCTAAGTTGTTTAAAATAATTTGGCACAGCTTCAGTACATTAATTAAACTAAACTGGTTTGAAGCCAAATTCACCAGATCCAATCCCCAAATCTGAACACCTAGATTGAAAATGAAGTAAATTATAGCTTTTAGAACCAAACTACTCATGCAGTAAGGAACGGTTTTATGGTAAGGAACTAATGGGTTTTGCATAAACATAACGAAAATAATAAACACAACATATGGAAAACGCTGTACACAAACATACACATATACAAACACCCCCATAACGAAAAGAGCCTGAAAAATTACAGCAAACCAAAAATACTCACCCAAATGGGTTTGAACTTTGGACACAAATTAAAAGAAATACCCGTTTACTGCAAGAAGTTTTTACCTTAATTTTTGCGGCAATCTACTCCAAGAAATTATAAGCTACCTAGCTCTGAATTTGCCATGCTTTTCCATAGTTTTCTTGAACTTCTACGATCAAGAGGAGGGAGAGAGATACCAGTGAATCAATGCGTGAGGCCAAACATGAATTAATTAAACACAAGTCAACCACAAATTTCCATCACAGAACTAAAAACATCACATGCATCATAAATCGGCACCACAACAGAACAGATCAAGGGGTGTGTGGGGGGTCAACCACCGAACCCTAATTTTTTGAACTACTTAAAAGATGAAGATGTATCAGGTCCTAATCTTTTCTCAAACAAAACATAAAATTAGAGGAAGGGCAAAGCAACGTTTTCTTCAAAATCAAGACTTTATGAGGTTTGATACGACAACATTAAGCTATCGTATCTTTGGAACCCGATTGCAAGATGCACGTTTCGGATGAGGATGAGAGTCGAAAGATAGAGGGAAACGAACAGCGAGAGAAGAAGACACAAAGGGAAACCATAGAGAGAGAGAGAGAGAGAAACGAGATACCTCAAATCGCCGCCTGAAGTCTGGAACACGAGTGTAGAATGGAAGTGGGGAGTGTGGAAAGCGGGGCTTAAATGAGCCAAAGGAAACTATAAGTAGTCGTACATACGTATAAATACGTAATGTTATGGAGTGTTTGGACAAAAAAGCCAAGTAACTTATTTTTTGGTCCTTATTCAAATATTTTCCGTACCACTTGGCTTTTCATCATTTTTTTTAGAATTATTTCATCCTCATGACAAGACAAATCTAAAAAGTAAAAAATTTTGATCAAAATCCATTTTTTTAATAAGGACGAAAATAAGCCAATAAGCCAATTTTTCTCGTTTTATTAAAAAAAAAAACGATTTCGATCAAATCTCTTTACTTTTTAGATTCCTTTTACCATGACGATGTAATAATCCCCAACAAAATGATGATAAGCCAAGTGATACGGGCAAAATTTGAATAAAGTCAAAAAGATAAGCCACTTGGCTTTTTTGTATAAACACCTAATTTTCCCGTTTCAATTCAGTTATCTACTGAATTAAAATCAAACAAATCGTTGTTAATAAAGTGTATTCTTCTCTTGGTTGTGAATTGGGTAACAATAAATCAAAAGCTTAATCTAATAGCTACTGAGAAAGCTTATTAGAGATATTGAAAAAACAAGGGGTTGATTTTACATGTTTTGCTCTCACTTAAATTTCCTTACTGAGTATAACAAAATAGCCAGCTTCAATACCTGAACAAATGAAACCATAAAGGTTCATTTTATAAGAATAAGATAAACGTTTCAATACTTTATAAAAAAGTGTGTTGTAAATTTCATGTCAGCTAATTTTTCGTCTACCCCACATGAAGACTTTTAAAAGGTGGAAATCTCACTTGTATTTATATGAAAATTTGAATTACATAATAGAAGACGCTAATTAGTAATTATTGGGTGCGGATTCAAGGAGACATGGTGTGAATTGAAGATGTTGTTTTGCAATAACGTACCAATATAAGAGGTGTTATTTTGCAAACAGGTGATTGCCGATCCAATATGTAAAGTCATATGCAAGCAAATAATCTCTATCAAAGGAATAAAAATACTGCATTTAAATAAAGTTGTTCTACATCAATTTAGCTATCTAATATGAGTATTATTAATTATCAATCAATATGCTGAACAAAATCACCAACCCGGCGCGCACTGCTCGCCGGCATCTCACTAGTGTAATAAAAAGCAGAAGTACTAGAAGAAATGAAAGGAAGAAGATAGAAAAGATCATGAAGTTATGATCTATGTGAAAATGGGATTCAATACCAAACTGAGTAAATAGCTGTTTTACAATCAGTACAATGATTCCTCGTTCTTTTTTCGGTAAGTATAATTATGGAACTCACTAAAAAAAAGAAAGGCAAGGGGATGGCCTTGAACCCCAAAGAATAAATTAACTCTACCCAAAGAATAACAAATGCTATACACCACCACTACATGTACAGATGCCAGAAAAAAAAACATTCCAAAACCTTGCCATTAGACTAACCATCTCCTTAATACTCTGCCAATAACAAGTTTGCTTGACATTTGACCAAGCACTTGGACAAGCCCTGATATCTCTTCTGATACAGTTTAGCACAGCAACTCTACCTTGCCTCCTAGCTCGAGAAATTCTGACATTTCTATTCCACCCAAATGTAGTAAACAGTTGCAGAAAAGGTCAACTTAATGAAGGTATACAGCACAGAAACATGGCAAACCCTCTGGATCATCCATTCCAACTCTTGAGAGAGAGAGAGAGAGAGAGAGAGAGATCTTCCCATGATCGTGTTCACCACAAGTTTCATTGCACCTCCATTCCCCACATCTCCAAGGAAATTTTTTGACTGGAGTGATAGGAAGGATATGTTAAAATAAAACAAAAAAGTAAATTACTAAAGGTGTTGTTTGGTAACTCCTCACCTTACTGAGAACTTCAAAGTTGTTGGAGTTACTAGATTAATTGACCAAAGCCTGCCCCTTCACCCCTCTCCCTCCAGATGAAGCTGGGCTTAGAAGCTTAGGACTAACTATGTTGCCAACATTCCCAGGGACTATAAGAAACTCATGGCGTTGAAGCTCTTGAACTGAAGAGTCCCTTTTATTGGAGGGACTAGAGTTATGCCCCTCCATCCCATCCACATCAGACCCCAACCTCTTGACTGGAACTGAAACTGAGCTCACAGACTTGGGGCTAACCACCTTGTCAACACCCTCAGGGACTAAAAGACCCTACTAGGATTGAGACAGCTGAACCCAGCTATCTTTAACATTCAGACCTTCCTCATCCATTCAGAATCAAATAACACACAGCATTCTCCTTGAACCCAATCTGAACTTCCTAGGAAGGACTAGTAAGAATCTTACTAGACCCCTCTAAGCTCGATATTCCTCTTATGCCCTTGGGGAGGGGCTATCACTCGCCATTCCTCATTGATGACAGCCTTTCTTGTCTCCATAAGAGTACTATCCACGTCAGATCCCTTCCCCTTCTGCAACATTTACCTTCCTTGTGCCCAAAAACCTGGCACTTGACACACTGAACGAGCTTCCAAGGATAATGAATCCTTATCTCCATTGTATCACCATTAGGATGTTTTAGATCACAAGAGCCAGGAAGAGGATATCCGATTTCCACTTCCACACAAATCTCCGACATGATTCAGTCAACTCATCAGCATATACAGGCTTCCCCACGACCAGGCAAGATAGCTCAACCCCATCTCAGTCCAATACTCCAATCGAACATTATAAATTGGACCCATAAAGGGATCTTTGTAAGTGTTTCCTTCTCCACTTTCAAATGTGGATGCTAATGCTTTAGCATCATAAGCTTCCGCCCAAAATGCTGGGGAAAGCAGAAACTAGCATTTTGTTAGTATCATCAAGAAGTTTCTGGAACCTCTGATTTTCAGTAGTAAATTGCTTTATCTGCCTTACTACTATCATATACAGCAATTTGTAAATGGTCCCTATTCTCAACAGAAACTTGTTCAAGAATAGCGAAGAAGTTAATGCGATTAGACTCCTTCGAACTTAGGTGAGTAGGAGAAACAACAAACATTATTAGCAAATTGACATCTAGAATGTCCAAATTATCCAAAGAATTAACCACAGTATTCAAAAGAGCATCAATACAACTACTCATAGCACCAATATCAGTCGTAGCCATATTTAATCGCACCAGTTTTCTCAGAAGAAATACTTGCCAGAATATCCGGAAATACTCACCCAACAGGTGGACATGCCTGTCAGTTTCTCCGGAAACACCAAAGTGCTTTGTAATAAGTGTATATCATTCCTAAGTATAGTGATGGTATACTTACCGGTAAAACAAAACAGTGATTATAGAAAGACCATACATTTCGGTTATCTGTTCAATCATGAAATAACTAAGACGCGGACAGATAATTCTAAGTTCTAATACACAATTAGCAAAGGAAAACAACTTCGAACTTGGCAAATAATATTCAAGTCAGTGAGAGAATATTAGCTCAAAAAAAGTGGGGAAAAAAAGTACCATCATACCCATCTTTTATGAGATTTTAAGCCATCACCCATAATTCCCAGACCTAGAAATCCAACATGTGCTTGCATTTCATCTGCTGCAATTACAACTTACATTACGAATGTAACTATGCAAGGGATAACATATAGGCGTACATTTTGAATACCCAATGAACAATTATATTCGAATTGCTTGGAAATTTCCTTTGAAATTCCAACAAAGGGAAATACCCACTTGGGAAATTCACCAAACTAAAACCTGATTCATGCAATTAAAGGAACAAAATTTACGACGAGAGAGGGAGAGAGAGAGATTTGCCAACTCGTACATTTCGAAGAAGATGACACGAGGTGAGTGCAGTGGCTTGAGAAAGCTCATCGCCATGGATTTCCCCTTCGCCAGATAGGGCATGCCCGTATGGTGGTGGGAATTTTCGTTCGAAGCTAGACGAAGGGGAAAAAAGCTTACATGCCAAGGCATACTCGCGTCTGTAAAGCGCGAGTTTCAGTCGATTCGGACTTCGCAGTTCACAGTACGAAGTCCTTTTAACACAGCCACGCTACAGTATTAATCGAATATGAACTTATACCAGGTTCATTTCAGAGATCTAGATCAATCATATTGTAGAAATCATCAAGAATACTAACCCTGATGAAATTCATTCAAATCGGATACGAATCAATAGCTCATCGAGAAGTAAAATTAAGATTTTTCATTTCTAATAATGGACTTGGATACATTGAATACAAACTCTCGTTTTAAGGAACCTCGCGCGTTCAGCGCGCGGCATCAATTAAGGGTAAACTTCACCAGCACCCCTGGACTTCACTCTAATGATATTGCATGCCCTCTCTCTTCTCCAAAATCCCACTTAACCTACTTATTTTCGTGAAATTTTGTAGCACTTTAGACCTGCATCTTTCAATGATTACAATTTTACCATCATTTTCAATAAAACCCGCAGTACATCCACGGCTGGTTTCAATGAAAAAATATTTTCATCGGAAGGGCAAACGCCATTGAGATGTTCAAGAATCAAAAGGTGAGATTAATCTCTACGAAAGAATACCTGATACATTCAACTAAACTTCCTAATCCTTCAGCGCAAAAAAAAAAAAACAAAAAAAACTATGCCTATCGACAATGGAATACCGATAGGGTATATATGGGCATGTGCTACCCACTCCAGGGTCCCACATTAATGGTCCAAATTATTTATTTATTTTAAAATAATTTTATGAATTACTTAATTATGTATCATGCAGAATTTTGGATCCATTGAAATATTGAAAAGTTAGATTAAGTGCTTAATGTTATCCAATTGAACTAATTTTGTACAAGGTCATTCAAGAAATTATTTTAAACAATTGAATATTTAAGATAATTCGTGTGAGACCCCAAAGTAGATCACATGGGTGCCATTGTTTTGTACAGGTAGTCGATTGCCTTAAGCATACGAAAATTATCTTGGATTAATTGGCTTTTGATGTTTAGACTAAGGGTGCATAACACATCATAACGCATGCATGGGGAGCATGGCATAGGTTACCTTACGTGGCAAGCAAATTTACTATGATGCATACGGGATGTGCAGTTTGGCATACTTTTAAAAATAGTTTGAAAAATATTATATTTTTGGTTATTCATTTATTTAATTGGTATGTATCGGCCTTTTTTGCCTCAACACAAAGCTGGAGGCCCTCCATTTGAAGGACTTGATTGGAATAAATCAGCCAAAAATTGGCTAACCGCCAAATTTCACCGACCCGTCCTTTTCCTTCAAAGGGGTTGGAAACAGTTGAAGGGGGTTAAGTGTTCACATTTATACCTTAAGGGGCAACTCCTAATAGGGCCATAGTTGAGGGGGGTGTAAAGTAATTTATCCTAAAATCTCCGTTCGCCTAGTCAATTGACTTATTTTTTTGTCCTTATCCAAATTTTTTTTTGGTATTTATTAGTTTATTTTCAATTTTTTGGGGATTACTGTATCGTCATGATGAGAGGAATCAAAAAATTATGATCGAAATCTTATTTTTTTTAGTAAAGACAAAAATAAGCAAATAAGTCAATTTTTTCGTTTTTATTCAAAAAAAATTAAATTTCGATCATAGTTTTTTTAATTTTTAGATTCTTTTCGTCATGACAATACAATAATCTCTAAAAAAAATTGACGATAAACTAACAAATACGAAAAAAATTTGAATAAAGACAAAAAAATAAGCCAATTAACTTATTTAGCTGAACGGGTCATATAGGCTCAGGTTTCCGTATACGGTGTACGCGACATCAGTACATGCAAACCCTAGTATACTCCGAATATATATATAATCTCTCTCTCTCTCTCTCTGTAAAGTATATATACGAGGTACGCGACATCACCCATGCAAACCCTAATCGAGCCTCCATGTCCGAGACAAAGTCTCTTCACTCTCATCACACCCTAGAACATCCTTCCATCGAGTGTTCATCGGAAAACATGGAAACACTGTCTATATCCTCTCCGGATCAAGCCCCCTCTTCCGATTCCTCCAATTCCACATCCGAGTAAGCTCCTATATATCTATGATGTGTGCGTGTGTATCTCTTTGTTGGTGCGTGTAACTAAACGTGTTGGATTGATGAATTGCGTTTGTGTGTGTGTGTGTGTGCGCATGTGTGTGGTAGGGGGATGAGTGTAACGGAGAAGTTCAGGATTGTGAGGAGTGTTGGGGAAGAGTGCATTCACGAGGATGAGTTGCTAAACCTTCTGTCGAAGAAACCCGAACCGGTTTGTTACGATGGGTTCGAACCCTCCGGCAGAATGCATATTGCCCGCCCAGGTTTGTGATTCACAACTTAATCGATTATCCTTGCGTTGTTACCCATTTGAAGGATTTTGATGTTACCTATCATGTCGTAAGCTAGCTAAAGTTCAGTTCTTGCTGCATCGTCCTAGTATTGCTCGCCCACCATTCCGGCATTTCGTATTTCAGATACTTTGTGTTTGTATTATGGTTTGGGAGAGGTCTATTACACACCCGGATGTTGGCGTGTCAAATGACAGGCCAAACAATGGTTGTGATAATGTCACAAAGAATGGTGTAATAATGGGAAGTTTGAGTTATAAAAGTTTCCTATTGCGATTCACCTAGATCTAGACCTTTATTTTGTTCGTTATTAGAGGGGGAAACTTCTCGGGTGGGTGATGGAAGGGAAAATTACTGGTCAGAGGCCTTGACCGGGTCAAATTACAAAATCATGGTCTGGACTCTTGAAACTACAAGTCTCATGACAGGAGGAAAATTATTGACAAATACATGGTGTGCTAACTTGAAATGCCTATTTTACCCTCCTTTATATATCACTTATAAGCCCTAGAACTCATTTCTCCCCCAATTTCTCATCGTTCCTTACACGGCGACACACCAGGCGATAGCTCCATCTGGTATCTCTCTCTCGTTTACTCTCTCCTCTATCTGCGCTCTCCTCTCTCTCTCTGCGTTCTCTTCTATCTTCTCTCTCTCTATCGTTGTGTCTCCTTCTCACTGTAATGTTCGGCGATTTGAGACGAGATTTTGGTGATTTTACAGATTCCGATCATGATTGTTGTGTGAAGGGAACCCTGATTTAAGGTTTGACAGATAGTACATTGGTGATTTACTGTGTTTTCATTTGTATAAGTCCATATTTAGGTCACTTTGTTTGATTTGGTTGTTTCGTACTCCGTATTTAGTTCATATCGTTGTTTGGCAAGTGGGTTTGTACTGATACAGATATCGTGTAACCATGAGTGTTTTGATCTGGACAGAGTTTATGGTTTCCATGGTCGGTTGTTAATGCTGCCAAACTTTTACAAGTTTGCTGCTACTGCTGCTGCTTCTTCTTGTTTCTTTGGTCTGCTGCTTGTTGTTGTAATACCAATCTCCGAGGTAGTAAGAGCAAGTACATATTACTCAAAGAGTACATTGGGTGTTCACATAGACTACACTTGTCAATCACAAAGAGCACTTATGTTTGTATATAACAGTGGAGTATGGAATATTAAGTGTAAGTCATCCCTGTTCCACCTGCCCTTTTGAAAGGGGCCCAGCTAAGAAGGCCAGTGAATGTTTTCATACCAATAAATGTTGACTAACATTTTGACATTATTTATATATAGTTTCGCCGTAAAAGTACTAAATGTACGTTGGTGAGAAGGAGACACGGCAATGGTGGATGTGGTGGCTGTGAAAATTTTTGCTGATGGGTTGGGGGTTGGGAATTTTCAGTTTGTACAGTAGGAAGAAACAATGTGTGTTGTCCCGAAGTGAAAATTAGTGTGTTGATCTGTATGACATGTGGTTTTTGTTCACGTCATGTAACATGTTTGTTTTTTGCTGAAAATATAATAGTTGCTATTTAAGTTATCTAATGTTAATCCTTGTAAGAAATTTTGTTGCTCTCTATGTAAGAATGGATGCTCCACACTGTTAAGGGTAGTGACCTATATTTTTGGTGTTTTCTCAGTGTTCTATATATTTGGTGTGTATGAAATGTGGTTCTTCTTCAAAACATATTGGTAAGTATGTGTTGGTTGATGTTGTGCAGCCATGTCGACGACTCCTCGGAAGTTGATGTGTTTTTGTTATTCGGGTGGTGAGCGCATGGCAAATGCGGATGGTAGCTTGGGGAAGTATATGGGTGGTGTATCTGAAGCCACAGTCATAGAAGAGGGCATATCATTTGAGGAGTTAGTCGGCAAAGTTTGCGCTCACATGGATATGAGCTGTGATGGGAAGTCATTATTTTATAGTACAAGCAGGGACAAGTCGAAGCATTTGTGTATGAGGGACGCAGATGGTGTTTCTATGATGTTCTTTTTGAATGAGGATGAGGTTGACATATTTGTGGAAGAAGAGACCCTTTGTAACACACCAAGACAATGCAACATAAGTAGCAGGTATAAGTGTTGTATTTTTTTTTAAGTATGACTCACACACATATACATATATGAGGATTTTTGCATGTTTATGTTTGAGTGAAAAGTGATATTGTTTGGAAGAGGTTACACATGGGGAACATATGGTTTTCAAGAAGAGGTTACTGTTTACAACCTTTTAATTAACTAACTTGGTTTGTGCATAACATGTAGGTGCTCCTTTTCTGCATTTCATTGGCAATTGCTCTCCTCTATGATTTACATGATAAGGTCCCTAGTGAAGTGTTTTATTGAGACATTTTTTTTTTGTAGGGAGTCGAATTTGTTGAGTAGCAGTCATCCACTGTCGTAGGAGAACCTTCTTCGAGTACAAAAGATAGTTTGAGTATTTGCCATGAAATGGGTCTGGTGCCGTACTCACAACGGCGAGGTGAAGACATTCTAAGTGGGGATGGTCAGTTGTTTGACAACCATATGGTTTTTAAGAAGGCTGTGGTTCTTTTTGCCGCATTGAACAAGTTCACTTTCAAGTATTTGGACAATAGTCGTCATTATTATAGGTTAGCTTGCGTGGTTGATGGTTGTCCGTGGAAGTTAACAGCTAGGGCGCAAGGCAAGTCTGAACTCATTAGAGTCATCAAGTTGAGGAATGAACATTGCCACACTGCACAGGACAACACTAATTTCAAGCCAAGGATTCGGGCGAAAGAGATGGGTATGATATTCATGGACAAAATAGCGGGGCAGCCCAATTTCCTCCCAAGGAGCATATGCAAGGACCACGAGCTTGCGTTCCATACTCCCCTAACTTACTCGCAAGGATGGAGGACTAGGGAACGTGCCCGTGAGTTGATAAGTGGGCCGGTATCCATGACGTATCACTTAGTGCCGTGGATGTGTCAACGACTTATGGAATCAATTCCCAACACGAAGGCAGTTTGGAGTTGTTCAGAGGATGGTAAGTTCAAGCAACTTTTTGTCGCTTATGGTTGCAGCATTACGGGTTTCTTTGCGGGATGTCGGCCAATGTTGTTTGTAGATGCATGTTTCTTGACTGGTCCATATCGCGGTAGTTGTTTGTCTGCTATTGCCTATGATGCGAATGATCAATTGTACCCTCTCGCATATGCTATTGTATCATCGGAGAACTACGAGGATTGGTTATGGTTCATGCATAACTTGAAGGACATTGTGGCCGGAAAGAAAGTTGTGATTGTGACGGACCGTAATCCTGGGTTGTTGAGGGCAGTTAAGGAATTGTTTAGCGAAGAATGCAATGCATGGTGTGTTCGGCACGTGAAGGAAAATTTTAGCAAGTTTGCCACCGGGAAAGGAATTAAGGGGAACCCCAAGAAGACGGCATTGCATCTTTTCACAAAAATTGCCTACGCTTGCGATGAGCGCCTATATGGGGTGTACTTGACGAAATTGTTTGGGCTATCACCTGAGTTGTCGAAGTGGGTTGAAGAAAATGGCCCACAACACTGGTCGAATGCGCGATTTCCGTATCGGAGGTGGGACAAATTGTACACCAACATTGCCGAAAGCTTCAACAATTGGATATTGAAATTGAGAGAGTTGGACATCATCCAATTCATGAAGGGCCACGTCACCATCACCACTGACATGTTGTATAGGCATAAGATGGAGGCGGGTAAATGGCATCCCTTGCCGGTTGGTCGTAATATCGACGAAATGGTTAAGGAATCTCAGGAAAAATCTCGAGGTTTAACTTGTCGACCCACTTCTCCCACAGAGTTCATCGTATCAGCATCCGACTGGAAATCTCATGCGGTCAAGCTCCACCCTTTTTACTGCAGTTGTTTGCGTTGGCAGATGAAAGGCATCCCTTGCAAGCATGCGGTCGCGTGCAATACAAGGTTCGTCGTACAATATATATAACCTTGTGGATCCTTTCTATAGGGTGGAGGCACAACTTCTTATTTACACGACCGTAATGTCTCCCGTTCCTTTGCATGACATGCCTTCTTCGACTGACATCGTGCCACAAGTTCCTCAGCTGCAGTACGCTTGTGAAGACCTTGAGATATCCACCTCTTCTTCCACAGCCATGGTACCGCTTCGACCCCCTGCTACAAAGCGACCGGCTGGAAGGCCGAAGAAAAAGAGGATTGAGTCTCAATTCCAAGAAAAACATACTGTTTTTTGTGGGCTTTGCCATGAGCCTGGACACAATCGAAGCACGTGCAAGTCTCCAATGCCCTGGGTGAGCCTGGGTGAGCGTTGAGAATGTAATCCAAGCTTTATCTACTATGGTTGAACATTTTCAATTTTTTTAGGTATGCGGTACTATGGATTTTAATCTAACGTATGGAACTGTTGTTGCCTATCACGTTTGATTTTGTTGAATGTAATGGTTTCGGACCTTGTCATATTATAATGGTTATGCCTCACCTACGTAAGATTGCAAAGGGATTGTACGTAATTCCAAGCAGTGTCAAAAAGTAGCAGCAACACAAGAATCAGCACTTGTGCGAGTCGAAAATCAGCACTATTGGTTTTCCGTACCAGTGGCTTGTATAGTTCAATTCCATTTTGTTTTGATTGTAAGTTGATGTGTGCCTTCTGTTGATCAGAGTAGTGCCTGCCTGCCATGACTGCTAAATGCTGTTTGCTGCTACTGCTGGTACTTGTTGTTGCTTTTTCTGCTGCTTGTTGCTGTAATACCATTATCCGCGGTAGTAAGAGCAAGTACTTATTACTGAAAGAGCACATTGGGTTTTCACATAGACTACACTTATGAATCACAAAGAGCACTTATATTTGTGTATAACTGTGGAGTATGGCATATTAAGTGTAAGCCATCCCCTATTCCACCTGCCCTTTTGAAATGGGCCCAGCTACCAATAAAACTTTTCATAAAAGTACCCTACGTACCAATAAATGTTGACTAACATATTGACAATATTATTATTTAGTCTCGTAGTAAAAGTACTAAATGTACTATGGAGTTCAAATGGAGTTCAGCACAGCACCTGAATTACCATTCTATGAGGTAGTAAAAGCAAGTACATATTACTGAAAGCGTACATTGTTGTTTCACATAGACTACAACTTTGAATCACAAAGAGCACTTATGTTTGTATATAACAATGGTTTTTGTATTTATGACATGGTAGATCCTTTCCTGAAAAAGGAGATGCAAATTGCGATATATGATAATACCATGTCCCCAGGGGGCGTTGCATGACATGCGTAGTGCATCATCATTTTTGTTTTTATATATATATATATTTTTTCTGGGTTTTGGCCTTTAGAATTTACTTTGACTGAGAAATTTACTTTCAAATCTTTCATATTTGCCATTGATGGAGCTTATGTGTTGTTTGGAGTTCATTCCGATCAGCAGATCAAATAGTCATACATGTAGCCTGTGAACTGAAATGTTCCTTTGGACATTTTGGATAAATATCTATGGTCCCCATACACTCCTGCCTCAACTCCCATTTGTTGTAGTCAATTCATGTCCGCCCGCGTAATTGAAATTTGGTCTTCATCGTTATTTCCCTATGTGTGTTTCCATTATGATCGCTTTCACCTGGAAGCATATCGATATTTTAGGGTGCTTGTACACACTTGTTTATGCTTTTCAATCTGCAATGAATGTTATTATTGTCACAAGTTCACTTATGAAGGACATGAATAGCAAGACTGATATGTATCGGGCAAATGCTATACGTGTCCTTTGTTGTATCACGGATAACGTTTCTAACACAAATGGACAGACACTTCAACCAAGCCATTGTTGACAAAAATCCTGTCGTCGCTAGTGCAGCCCTGGTTAGTGGAATCCATGTACTCCGGGTAGTGTTTAGTCTTACTTAAGAAGTGGTAATATGTGGAATTCGATTGCAATATTCTAATATACGTTACTTATTTGACGGACAATTCCAGAGATTGGGTCACGTAGTTGGAGTAACGAGGTAACAGAAGCTGTTCTTAGTACGGTCAGCACTCGTGCAGTTCCATGCCCTTGCTCAGCTTCACCAGGTATGATCCATTACTGTTATTGAGGTGTTTTTTGTAGACCCTATTGTGTGAATCTCACCTACGCTAATTAATCTACATTGGTTATACATTGACATTCATTCACTCGTGGGTACTTTTTAGAATTGGTCTTTCCACGTTGACCTATATGGGAATATCTTTGTTATGTTAGGAAGTTGGTTATGAATGCCACACTCTAGGAAAGATATGTTTGACTAAATGGTGCTCATTTACATTGGCATGCTTGAACAATTTGAGTGTCCAATTTGCAAATCCGGCAAAATGACAGATAAGCTGTAAGCAAGCTAGTTTCCACCTAAACTAAAGGAACAGTTCGTTCACCTTTGGCTCAGTGTCAGTTAATTCGTTACACTAGTCAGGTGCATTTATTCCCTTGAAGTGTCTTCTACCTTTCTTTTTCCTGAGTTATGAGTTAACATTTGTATACGAAAATTTGTTCAGGTTCTCAAGAACTCCAAATACAAACAACCAGGTGGGGGACCGTCCATTGTATGCCTTTCTTCAGAATTGTCTTCGACACGAAGCTGATATGGTTATTTTTTTAGGCGGCTAGAGCAATCACGGGATTCCGTGGTGTGACAACTGGAGAACTGCATGCAATTACTGTTCTACAACTATTCTTAAGTTATTCCAAGGCAGTACTATACCACTCACGTTGCTGCACTTCGTATTTTGAACAAGGTTACCATTTTTTGGCTTTTACTGCCATCCAGTTTATTTCACTGCCTGCGAGGTGAATGATAAATTCGCGTTTTAATTTATTTGATCTTCCCAATTTTCTGCAGGTGGCAATGACCCATCCAATGGCTGTAACAAATTGCAATATAGATATGGAGAGCTTGCTTTCGGATAAAAATAGAAGCATCATCGGCACTCTGATGAAAACTGGCAATGAGTAGGATCTTGACCGCTTGATGAAACAAATTACCAATTTTATGTCTGACATTGCTGATGAATTTAAGATTGTTGAGTGGAAGCCATCAGATCTTTCTATTTGAAATTCCCACTCAAGTATAGATCCCTGTAACTCTGGTACAATCTTTCATAATAAGTGAAGATTTATACATGACATTTGTGCATCATTTTATTTGTGAAAGTTTGACTTTCATTTTTCCTTCTTCATATTTGTTACGCATGCTTATTTGTTTTCGTTTCCTTCTTTATGGATGAATTTCTTCAGCAATATTTTGAGGGAAGAAGGTGGTTTTGATTACAAGAAAGCAATCGTTGACTCTATCGTTATCTTAATAAGAGACATCCCTGATGCAAAAGAAAGTGGGTTGCTTCACCTATGTGAATTTATAGAGGATTGTGAATTCACCTATCTTTCTAAACAGGTTGGTTTTGCTATTTTATCATTTCTATTGAGGTTCTGGAGTTTGTTCATTTACATCATCTTTTGTTACCATTTGTCGGCTGGTGAACCAAATTAAGTTAATGTTATGTTGTTAGCTTCTCCATTTCCTTGGAATTGAGGGGCCAACGACATCAGATCCTAATAAACATATTTGGTACATTTACAATCGAGTAATTCTCGAGAATGCGACTGTTCGGGCCAGTGCTGTAAGCACATTCGCTTAGTTTGGTTGCATAGTTGATTCCTTGAAAGTAAGATTTCTTGACTTTGTTTCATCATAATACATTTTTGGTGAGTTTGGAGATAGTGACATTTAGCAACCTTTCTTTGTTGTGCTGCAGCCTCGTATATTTGTTTTGTTGAGAAAAATGTTACTTTTACAGTGATGATGAGGTGAGTTTCTGTATTATATTGCAGTTTTTAAAACTTAATTGTTTATTCGTGATGAATTTTTTCAAGTGATTTCTAGATTTATCATAAATGTTTTGAAGCTTTCTGCTCTTTGATTACCATTTCATGACTTAATTTTTTCTTCTAGATCTGGTTTGCAGAAGCACATCTTATCTTTGTGTCCAAATGACGAGAGTGCAATTACTTGAAAATACTTCGCAAGTTCCTCTGCTCAAGAGCCATTTACCCCTTAATTCTGTACAGTTCAGGGAAAGGTGCCCCCCCCCCTCTGGTTTCTTATGTGGGTTTTGTAGATTCCCTACTCTCTCGTCCGGCAATTTTTTTAGTATGGCCCTTCTTTTTGGTTGAATGGTTATAACATCTTTTGTACTAGAGTAGCATCCTCTTGACGCTCTGTCAATAATACATTGGATCTTTTTGTCTTTTAGTTGATAGGTAGCTCTATCAATGTCACCTATACCGTTACAAATCAGAAATATGTTCTATTTTCCTATTCTTTGCTCGTAAAATTGGATGAAAGTACTTGTTTTAATGGATTGTTATCTGATAGTACTGTTGCCCTTGTTATTTTGCTATTTTACTACTGTTGCCCTTCTAATTTTACTATTTTATTGTCGCCTTTGTTATCTGATAGTACTATTGCCTTTGTTTTTGGTACTCTACCACTTAAGAACCATGCATTGGCATGCCGTATGAGTGTGTCCATATTCCCCTTGCGTTGTAAGACAGTCTTTACATCTTTGTTGCCCTTGGGTTGATTTTCTAACTTTTGTGGCCACAAGAGAAGTATCTCAGAAGAAAAAGAGCAAATTCTTCTACTCTATAATCGTTTTCGTGTAGGTTTAGGCAGTATCTAACACATTGTGTTTGCATTGTACTTCCAATGAAATTTTTGTTTGACAATATGTATGCAGGTTCGTGATAGGGCTACGCTATATCTGAATATGCTTGGGGGTGAGGGTGCAGTTGTTGAAACAGAATATGCAGTCAATGTTGTTAATGACAGTTTCGATAGCTACGTTCTGTTCCAGTACAACTGCACAAATACAATTCCAGAGCAATTACTGGGAAATGTAATGACCATCTCAAGTAAATGGTAGTTTCCTTTATTCTACGGTTACCTTGCGACAATCTCTCAATTCTATTGTGCACTGTGACAGGTTTCCGTGATAGTGGATGCCTCTGAAGCGGAGGAATTTGCTGAAGTATCAACAAAGCCTTTAAGATCTCTTCCATATGATTCACCAGGACAGACATTTGAAGCATTTGAGAAGCCAGATGGAGTCCCTGCTGTTGGAAAGTTTTCTAACACATTGAAGTTTGTTGTAAAAGAGTTACTGTTTCTCTTCCTAAAGACGCCTGGGTATTATTTGAGCTTATTAGATGTCTGCGTTCATTCTGTGGTGGCGTGCTTCTTTAGGTTACTGAGTGGAGTGGTCCCCCCATTGATAGCAATGATAGGAATGGAAGCCTGGGTTAGGTTTCGTACTCTGACGGAAGTTATCGCCTGATCACTTATACTGCCCCAAACATCGCCCTAGACTCCTACGAAGATACAATCCAAGTGCTTGACACTATGAAACCAGAACTCGATAGTTTGCTGGTTCCTTTAAATTGTCTGCATCATTTGGTAAATACTTGGAGTGTTTACTTCATTAGATTGTTTGGTTCTACACTGTATACAATTACATATGACCTATTAATGAACCCTATCACTCTCTTATTGGTGGGTATTGCCAGGTTGATCCAACCACAGGCGACGCTTAGGAAGATGGTGTGGATGATGAATACCAGCTGCAGGACCTTGAGGTTGTTGCAGCGGATGATGTATTAAAAGTCGGGGTCTTTAATTTCAAGAATGCTTCGGAAAGCATGGGCCCAGATTATGAGCGGGTGGATGAATATGGTCTTGGTGCAAGGGAAAGCTTGGCAGCAGTCGTGAATAGGTCAAAGGCGTAATTGGCATGCAGCCCTGTGAGGTGAGTTTCTCATTAAAGTTACTAATGGTCCAAATAATTATTGTCCTTCAATTAGTTCACAAGTTGAAGATGGTAGGGCCTTGAAATAATACGAAGCAAAAGGGGATTGAAGATTTTTATGACGAAAATGCAATGATATTTGGTGTTTATCCCATTTTATCACATTGGAGTTTGGATCTAGCGTTGTCCTTTCCTTTCTCCAACTGTATTGTATCTACAGTAACGCAGCTTTGTTTTTTTCCGAAACATTGTGCTCCTTCCTTTTTGGTCAGGGGTTGTAGTCATTAGTTCCCCTTCCGTAATGAAGACCAAAATTATGTTATCAAAGTTTTAAATTTGAAGTTAAAAAACAAGATAGAAAAACCCAAGTGCAGCACTGCAGCAGGCAACACTTGACAGGAATTGAAAATGAAAAAGTTGCATAGTGAGTAGGAACTAGGAACATATTGTTATATACGACTACTTTGTGTCTAAAACTGAATAAATCTCTCTTGTTCGTTGATGGTGTATTTCAGGGCACAGAGGTGGTCCCACCAAACTCGAGATCGCACACTTGCTTATTGTCAGGTGTTTACATGGGCAACTTAAAGGTTCTAGTTCGGATGTTGTTCGGCATTGACGGGCCAAGAGAGGACATCTTCATTCTTTTTACAAGAAAGCGATCGTTCGTTCTATTGTTATCTTAATAAGAGACATCCCAGATTCAAAAGAAAGTGGGTTGCTTCACGTATGTGAATTTTTAGAGGATTGTGAATTCACCTATCTTTGTACGTAGGTTGGTTTTGCTTCATCATTTGTATTGACCTATCTGCAATTCACCTATCTTGATACGAGAATGCGACTGGTCGGGCCAGTGCTGTCAGCACATTAGATAAGTTTGGCATTGAACCTTCGGTGGGAAAATTAATTCTTGAATGGTTCGAGCACCGCTTCGGTAAAGAGGGTATTGTTCTGGCTGCGATTGTGGCAAATGCCAGTAGCGAATTTTTCCCCCACACCTGTTACACACCCGAACATCCGGCCTTCCTTTTGCTTACTTACAGTGTAATGGGTTCAACATCTATGCAATTCACACATACGAATTTATTATAACGTATATAACGAAAAATATGAAAAGGAAGCAATTAAATTGCAAATGCCTGTGACAGTTGCCCTCGGCTTGCGAAATCAGTTCATCTACAAGGATCTACAAGGTTTGTAACGTGTGTTAGTAATCTTTGTTCCTCTGCCTCGGTCCAAGCTCGGCGTGCCATGAAAGAGGTTGACAAACAAATTTACGAACTAATTCTTTATCTGGATGTACATGAAATGTGGTATGAGAAGAGTAACTTCCACGATTCCCATGAGAAATAGCATCGGTGGCAGATATGTTTCAATAAGGTTTGGAGGGAGGCTTGTGGCCAATCTTTTATGGTGTGGAATTGCAGCAAAAGGTTGTGCATGGACCTGCATAACCGAACAGGATTTGTGCGTATGGCATGCGATAACATAATAGAATATATTAGGTTAGGAATCCATTAGCCGAACATAGTGTTTTTTAATGGAACCATGTAACCGAATAGGATTACTAGCATATTCAATTGGCGCATGCACAACCTAACTTTGGCCTTGTCAGAAACATGAAGTGCTCCTTCTGAAAGAATTATATGGTCGGACCATAAAATGAATGTAGTCTTTCAGAAATATTCACTTGCTCTTGTTGACCCGTCTTTGTCCATCACACAAACATGAATGGTAGTTGAGGTGCTGAACTCCATTGCATAGTACATTTACTACTTTGACAGTGAAACTCTATATATATACACACTTGCATGGTCATTGTTGAAGCATTCCAAACAATTACGCTATGGACCCAAATTGGCGTTTTGGAAGAAGAGTAGAAAAGGGGGAGAGTTCTGGTTCTGGTTCTCGTACACGGGCACGCGGACAGGCACCCCCACCTGTTCAACATCGGAACATCCGCCCTTCCTTTGGTTCGGCAGAAGATGAGGAACTGCACCGTTTACTGCATACAAGAACTATGAGAGTTCTCACAACGAACGGGGCAGTTGTGGAACGACCGATAGATGAATATGGTGGATTATCCATCGACGTGCCAACACCAGTACACCCCCCACCTGTTGATGTACCGAACGACATTAGATTCCGTCGTTTCCGACTACCAAGTGAGATGGATGAAGGGGACGATCGTCAACATTCACGTATTTCTGTTATGGATGCTTGGTTGGCCGACCATAGAGCAAGGACTCGTGAGGATTTGTCCGTACACCTTATGCGGGGGTACCGCGGGCTCATGTCGCGCAATTCATTTCTTAAGTGGCCTAGGTCAGCCAGTGAACCGCCACCGCCAACGGTAAGTCGCCGTGAAGATCAAGGTCGACTTCCAAGATTGGACTATACGCTTGCTACATACGACGGGCGTGGCAAACGAACATTTTTCCAACCTTTGGTGCAATACGATGCAACTGAAGACGAATATTTCAAACTAGATTGGAACCAATCTTCATTTGAGGGTGAAGCCGCTGAGTTACTTAAGTGGCCTAATATGTTTGTACAGAGGAACAAGTTGGAAGCAAAATGTCATAAGTACTTACTTAAGGTGCCTAAAGCACGGTCAGCGCAGATGATGGACGGAAGAAGGCCAAACCGTCTCCATGACGACGTGTGCGAAAGGCTGCAGGTTGAGATCAATGCCATGTGCAGGCGAGTAATCCGTCAAGGCCTGATAGTCAAGAAAGTGAGGGAAGCTGAAAGGGACGGCTTCGACCCCAGAGAGTACGTCTAGAATTCAGAGGGATCCACAGTATGCATCCGATCCCGAAGTATCTGATTACTCAGATGACTGTTACGAGTAATTGTATTATAATCCATTGTAGTAATTATACATTCTCGTACTATTGTTCTTCGATCTATGCAACAACTTTATGTTTGCATCCATACGCAGTTGCTCTTCCAATCCACTTATGTTGCTCCCTCTATGAAATTCCTAATTACGTGGAAATTAAATTGCTCTCTATGAACATAAGTTGTCCCTACGAAACAAAGTTGCTTCAACCATTTATTGCTATGGTACTTTTACGAGAACATTCAGAGGGCTTCGTAGCTGGGCCCCTATTCAAAATGGCTACTTAAATAGGGGGTGGGTCACACTTAATATTCCATACTCAAGAGTTAAATAAAAACATAATTGCTCTTTCGGTTTATAGTTTGTGCTCTTTTTGAAAATATATTGTGCTCCCATTTAATGTTTACTTGCTCTTAATACCTCCGAGACTGGTAGTTGAGCTGCTGACCTCCATAGTAGTTTCAATGGGGCACTATGTCCAGGAAAACCTAAGTGGTCTTTTTGATTATAATTTATGCTCCTTATGAAAACATAATATGCTCTTCCTGTAATACATACTTGCTCCAAATACATCCGAGACTTGTAGTTGAGGTGCTGAACTCAACAACCATTTTTACTGCTTCCACTGGCCCACTATGGGACAAATAATGTTAGGATGTAACTCAACTCCATTGCTAGGGTACGTTTATGACCAGTTTGACTGGACCTCTTGTGGGGGGCCCCCTTGACAAGGGCAGCTGGAATAGGGGATGAATGACGTCATATTCCATAGTCCAAATTTACATAGATATCTAAGTGCTCTTTATGATTATTATTTGTGCTCTTTGTCAACAACAAATGTGCTCGTAATGTAATACTTACTTGCTCTTAATACCTCCGAGACTGGTAGTTGAGGTGCTGAACTCAACAACCATTTTTACTGCTTCCACTGGCCCACTACGGTACAAACAATGTCAGGATGTAACTCAACTCCATTGCTAGGGTACGTTTATGACCAGTTTGACTTGACCTCTTGTGGGGGCCCCCTTGACAAGGGTAGCTGGAATAGGGGATGAATGACGTCATATTCCATAGTCCAAATTTACATAGATATCTAAGTGCTCTTTATGATTATTACTTGTGCTCTTTGTCAACAACAAATGTGCTCGTAATGTAATACTTACTTGCCCTTAATACCTCCGAGACTGGTAGTTGAGGTGCTCAACTAAACTACCATTTTTACTACTTCAACTGCCCCACTACGGTACAAATAATGTCAGGATGTAACTCAACTCCATTGCTAGGGTACGTTTATGACCAATTTGACTTGACCTCTTGTGGGGGCCCCCTTGACAAGGGCAGCTGGAATAGGGGATGAATGACGTCATATTCCATAGTCCAAATTTACATAGATACCTAAGTGCTCTTTATGATTATTATTTGTGCTCTTTGTCAACAACAAGGGAAGCTGGAATAGGGGATGGATGACATGTCATATTCCATAGTCCAAATTTACTTGCTCTGCCTTGCTCCAAAATTAATTTAGCCTTCATGATTAACTAACAATGTTACAGTATATATATATATATATATATATATATATATATATATATATACGTAATTGCTCTTTCTGATTCAGAATAGTAGTCTATGTGAAAAACAAATGTACTCTTTATGTACTATTCACTTGCTCTTGAGCAATTCGGAGAATGGTAGTTGAGGTGGTCAAACTCCATAGTGCTGTTAGTACTTTCACGGCCAGAAAGTATGTATAAATACTGGCATCATGTCAGTCAATATTTATGACAATTTGTTCTTAGCTGGGGTCCCTTTTCAAAGGGCAGTTGGAATAGGAGATGGGTCACACGTAATAATCCATACTCCATTGTTACCTAAAAAACGAATTGCTCTTTGTGATTCAGAATTGTAGTCTCTGTTAAACAACAATATAGTCTATGAGTAATATGTAGTTGCTCTTCTTACCTCCGAGAATGGAAGTTGTGGTCCTCACACAACTAAAGCAATAAAGTAGATTAATTGATTGCATACCTCACCCACCGAGTAGGTACATGGTATAAATGTGTAATTTATATAGTAAATAAAGTGTATAAATATGAGATAACTGATTTGCATCTTCATACTTTGAGGCGAAGTCTTATAGAAACACTTGGTACATCTGATGAATGCCTCAAACAATGTTAACTGTACTCCCTCAATTCCCATCCCAACTTTCGAAATTTCTATATACCTCAACTTCACATACTCACTTCATCTTCTAGGGTATGGGCGGTGTTGGTAAAAAACCACTAAAGTGACTATCTACATTATTATATTGACTTGTCCTCCCGATCCCCAGCATCTTGATGAAGACCGGTCATGGCGGCCTTCCCAGCATCGTGAAGGAGCTACACTTCTATGGTGTTATGCTTGCAAGCCAGAGTGACCTAAAGTGACTATCTACATTATTATGTTGACTTGGCATGACAATATTATGAGTCTTCATATAAAGACTGCTCATGGAAACAAAGTTCGTTCCCGGCAGTGTCAAAGACTGCTCATGGAAACAAAGTTCGTTCCCGGCATGTACAGTTTATGGAAGTTTGATTGACGAAAGTATGTGAGATTATGTCCATCTTAAGGTTGTAACTTATTGTGGCCATTTTAAGGCAGATGAAATCAGTTGTGTATGCAACAAAATCAATTTTGTACGCACCACATGTCCTCCTTTATGTAGTCTACACAGATGTTTGATGTAGTTGTCAAAATTACGGACTTCGTTATTTTTTAATTTTCGGCAAATTTGATGTATGATGACGTGGGACAAATTTTGATGCGGACTACTAAATCCCCACCCTCATGGATTGCCTTATAAATACCACAAAGATGTACCTCATGTTAACAACCTAAGTGCTAAAGGTTCCCCCACTTCAGTGTCATCACTAAAAAACCACTATAAGATGTATTTGGTTTGAATTGTTCACAAACCCACTAACATGCGACTAGTAGAGGAAGTTCATAAGAGGTAGTCCATAGTTACGAAGGTGTGTTATTGAACTATTCTTCATGTCAGCAAACGGTCTTACAAACAACAGGAAAAAGTGGCCATCTACATTATTACATGACATTGTCTATCTGTCACGATAGTACTGTTTATGTTCGTCTTCTATCCCTCCGTTTGGAGCCAACTTCATTCGGTCGCAATGGGTATTCAAACCCAATTACGCACCCAACGGTAGAAGGGACAACATCGGGAAGTCGATTGGTGCCTGGGAAAGTTATGAGTGCCGCTCCTGTTGCGAACGAGTGCCGCATATTGTATTGCCACAGTCTTGGCATGTACAGTTATTAGGCCCCCTCTATCTTACAATTATTGATCACACTTGAAGTGTAATGGTCATATGTTGGAACCATGTCATATGAACTGCTACGGTACATTTATGACAAATTTGTATTCATAATTACTCTTTGTGATTCAATATTATATTCATAATTCCATAGTCCACATTTACATACTAATTAAGTGCTCTTTGTAATCATTGGTGATGCTCTCTGTCACAACATAATGTGCTCTCTGAGTAATATTTTACTTGCTCTTAATACGTAACTGCTCTTTACGATTACAATTGTTGCTCTCTAGGAACACATAATGTGCTCTAAAAGTAATATTTACTTGCTCTTCATACCTCCAAGACTGGTAGTGGGGGTTCTGAACACCATAGTACTACATTCACTGGGCTTCGTAGCTGGGCCCCTTTTGAAAGGGCAGGTGAAATAGGGGATGGATCACACGTCATATTCCATAGTCCAACATTGTAGTACCAACTTAAGTGCTCTTGATGATTATAATTTGTGCTATTTGTGAAACCATAATGTGCTCTTAATCCAATCTTTACTTGCTCTCAATACCTCCGAGACTGGTAGTTGAGGTGCTGAATACAGGATGGATCATACGTAATATTTCATAGTCCATATTTATGTACAACAAAAATTACTCTTTGTGATTCAACATTGTAGTCCAACTGAACAAAACTAGTGTATTCTTTCAATAATATTTACTTGCTCTTCGTACTCCAAAATAATTTTAGCCTTCCTGATAACCTAACAATGGACCATTTCCCTATATTAGTATTTTAATAACTACCTATTTGGGCAATTTTGAGCACCTGACCCCACATGCCCTATGGTGGGTCCGAACATGCGACTAGTATGTATAAATAGTGTCATACTGTTAAATTAAAAAAATTATTGGTAGGGTAGGGTTCATTTATGACAACATTCACTCGGCTTCTTAGCTGGGCCCCTTTCAAAAGGCTTGGTGGAATAGGGGGTGGGTCACGTAAGATTCCATACTCCAGAGTTATATAAACACACAAGTGCTCTTTATGATTCAAAGTTGTAGTCTTTGTGAAACTATAATGTACTCTTGAAGTAATTTGTACTTGCTCTTACTACCTCAGAGAATGGTAGTTGAGGTGCTGAAATATTTGGTGTACATCTCGTACAGTCACTACCCCAAAATGTATACAAATAATGTCATAATATTAGTCAATATGTCATAACGTCAGTTCCGAATGTCCTTTGTTTTTATGTTTTTTTGAGGCTGTTTCATTTCAGTGATTGATTATTGGGATCCCTTCATTATTTACACCAAATAAATAAAGAACACTACATAGTTATATAAAAAACCAAATGGTACTCTACATAATCAGGAACCATAGCTCACCCGAATACTAATAAAGTATGCACAAAGACATTGGTACTTGTAGGGGTGTTGGTTCATATTCCGTAGTCCATATTTACTCCAAAATTAGCTGGAATAGGGGATGGCTCACACGATTTACATACAAAACTAAGTGGGCTTTATGATTGTAATTTGTGGTCCCTGTGAAAGCATAATATGCTCTTTCAGTAATAGTTAGTTGCTCTTAATACCACCGAGAATGGTAGTTGGGGTCCATTATTAACAATATTATTCGGCCTGATGAGGTGGGACCCCTTTAAAAGGACAACTGTAATAGGGTATAGCTCACACGACATATTCCATAGTCCAAATTTGCATAAAAAATGAAGTGCTCTTTATGATTAAAATTTGTGGTCTCTGTGATTACATAATGTGCTCTTTAAGTAATAGTTAGTTGCTCGTAATTCCTCCGAGAATGGTAGTTGAGGTGGTAAAACTCCATGTGTATAAATATGAGATAAGGAACTCATACTCACTTCATCTTATGAATACCTCACACAATGTTTATTGGCTCCCCTCAAATCCCATTCGGTATGTACAAAAATCCCCTTTCGGTTCACCAACGCATAAACAACCAATACAATCCAATGTTCAGAAATGCTCTGCCTTCACAATCTATGGTGAAATACATTTCTTATTGGTTTGATCTTCTTGGGTCTGGGCGGTGTTGGTAAAAACACACTAAAGTGGCTATTTACATTATTATATTGACTCGTCGTCCCGATCCCCAACATCTCGATGAAGCTGGGAAAGTCAGCACGGAGTCGAGTTCTAGCCCCTAGATGTTCTAGGGGGGGATATTTGTAGGTTAACTGCATGCGAGATCCAAGGTAGTGTAAGCCTCCTTGGACTTTCGCGACCGAGTCTTACGGGCCTCAGCTGCCTTTTGTTAAACTTGGTCATAATGTAGGACCTGAATAATGGGGTTAGTAATTAGGTCCTGTTTTTTCCCCATTTGGAGCATACCTCACAATTTCGAACACCGAGTTCGATATAAGTGTGAAAACCAAGAAATCCATTTATTTTCATTGACAATGTGTCACAAGCTTTCCCAAGCACTTGTTTTTCCCATAAAATTATTGATTTTGTAGGTTCATTGCATGCGTGACTTCCCTTAGGCTTCATGCTTTCAGGTCTTGTACTTTTGGTGATGTATTGTTTCAGTGATTTTATTTTCTGCTCACTCTTCCATGTAATATTAAATCCAGATAGTACATCCATATGATCGGGAGAAAATCAGGAAAGATACCTCAAATTTGAGTGATAAGTATGCACAAACACATTGGTACTTGTACAATAATCGTTCATTAACATCTACAAAATTTATCCCGTCTAGTACAAGTTAGAAATGTTCTCATTTCGGTTCACATGTTCACTACTCCATGTTGACGCAAATTTTTCACATACGAAAGGCTAAAAAAAATTACAATTTGTTCATCCTCTTCTTGGTCTTCCTTTGCTTCTTCTTACTCTTCTTCGCATGCTTGCATACGTGTCGAACAGTTGTCAACATTTGGCTCAGATAACTTGTTTGCAAGGTGAAGACCACTTATTGAAGGACTAGTAGGCTGCAACATTAGTTGCCAAATTGACCTTCTAATGTTACCCCGCCTAAGTCGTCAACGTGTCTTCACAAATTTTATCATCACAGCCACAAAAGTAAGGAAAAAGGGCTGATTGGTGCTGCAACTAAATAATTGGACACATGTTGGAACCAATATTGCATTCAAACCTTGAATCTTCCATTCACGAAAAGTGATGATACACACAACAAATACACCTGCTCATGAACATGCAGTTGCCCATGAAACCTCTTTGGATGGACCAAACCACAAATACACCTGCTCATGAACAGACGCACACACATGCACCTCTACAAACTTTTCAAACACCTGTTGACCACAAAAACTGCACTAAAACAGTCGTACCACATGCACACACCTCTGGCCACCTGTTGAACACAAAAACCGCACTAAAACAGTGGTAGGACATGCACACACCTCTGGACACAGTTTGGAACCTTTCAACACATCTTGGACATAGCAGAGGATGGACACAGATTTGGACACACCAGTAACAAATAAAATGCAGTAAAACAACGTCCAATCTCCATTAAAACTGCAGATTGGACACACACAAACACAGCAGCAGCAGCATTACTATTCGTTCACTTGCATACCAATGTGCAGTAAAACTGCATTCAAACCTGTAATTTCTTTCAACCATAAACCTGCTGCACAGACAAGAGTGAAGCTGAACATAAAAATAACTTGCCATAACAGCATTGACACTCAACTCAGAGAACAACAAACTGGTCAAAGTCAGACACAATATGGACACATAGGAAAAACACACCCCTCCATAGCTCAACACACTCACTCACACACATGAAACCTGCAGCCAACACACCCCTCCAAAAATAGCACAAGACACCAACAACATACCCATAAACCTCCTCAAATTTGCATGGTAAACCCATAAACCTGTCTTATAATCCTTTTGGCTCAGATAAAATATCATCATAGCCTACTATTATTCATAACAACCTGTCATCACCATTCAAACCAAAGAATAGCCATTCATAGTCGTTTTGGGTCACATAAACCCATAAACAAAAGAAGACAGCATGCTGAACTCAGAAATAGCAACTGCTCAAATCAGAAATAGCAGAAACACAACCAGTCATGCTTAATCAGCAAAGTCCAGATTTTCATGTTGTTTTCTGCAGTTTATAATTTTGTCAACTGCATATTCCAAACACCCACCCACACACCTGTATTTCACCATAGCCCACAATATATGGCAATGCCATTTAGCAAGTAAATCTAATTTTTTGGCTCACATAAATTGAAATGTTAAGACACTAACGCGGCAACATTAGTTGCCTATTGACCGTCTACATAGATACCTAAGTCGTGAATGTATATATCATTTTTTTTTCATCATTGCCAAAAAAAGTTCTAAGTACTAGTATGTACAAAAGTACTACGAAAAGCACGAGGGTACTGATGGCTGCTACCAACACAGTTCTCAACCAAATAGTTACTGCACACACACACACATCATACACCTCGATCGGATCTAGTATCAGATGGGTGTATTGGCTTATTTATACCCCCGGATGGGATTGGTTTAGGTTGCTTTAGTCCAGTGGGCTCAGAAAAGAATTAGGAAAACCAGGAGGGTACTCATGGCTGCAACAAAAGTTGCCCCGCCAAGGCACTACCTTCATTTACATTGTAATTGTTTCATCATCGCCCTATATTAGAGATACCGAATCACCCATAACGACAGAATTTGAGCTCGGCTTGCAATTAATTAACAAGAATAGCAGGACATGCATAGCTGCCAGCTATACAGTAGCTGTAAGTAGGTATGTGCTGCTTTCGAAATGGTGTATCTTGCACACAAAAAGGACGACAATACTCGTGAATGCAGGCTCCAACAGCCGTGAGGTGCAGTATAGGAAAACATAATATGCTCAAAGAGCAGTACCTTAACAGAAAACCAGCTACCATACAAAATAACAGATCCCAGCTTAGGAAACATCATCAAGATTCACCATTTGACATTACATAAAACCCTTGCGAATGTACTAGTTAAGTTTTTACATATCCTCCTGTTAATAGTACGTAAGAGCAGTACATATCATACACCACTAATACGAACCAATATGTTTACTTCGATTCGAGTATGCAACTAAATTCCAAATAATGTCAAATTTGAGTGACCAAATTTGAAGCCCAGTACGTACATATCCTGCATTTGTTTTTGTAGTCTTCATTTGAGAACCCCAAAAAATTTGGAAATCCGTGCATTAGTTGTAAACTCCCAAGATTTTAAGACCACAATTAGTGCATCAAATGATGACAGTCCAGACAACATAAAATCATCTACTACACAAATTTGAGTGTCACCAAATTCCATTTGTAATGCATCTTGATCAATTCAGCAATATTGTCTAAAGAACGTCTCCGAAAACCATTACCTTTCACTTCACTTCACAAAATTTGAAACAACTACATCTCGCAACAAGTTGTGCGGGCTTAACAGCAACCGTACTAGCAGCTTCTTGCGCACATCAATAGGATCAGCTCCCACATGATCCTATAACGCAACAACATGTCTAAGTTTGTAGACGTCCTAACATTCTATGCAAAGGGAAAATTAAAAATGGTTTTTGGGTAAACATTTCTAACCTCAAGTTCCCGTGTATTCATCCGGCCCCCCGTCCAGTGCTCCATGAACTTTAACGTATAAAATCCACAATCGTGCCTGCATCCACGCAAAGTGCAGTTCATAATCATGCATGCATTATGCCGACATTAGAGTACGAGTAGTATAAGTAACCCCTCACGTGTTCGATTGCTGTGGGACGTGTGGTTCATGCACATGCCAATCATGCCAAGGGGTGGGCAGTTGTTGCGTTGTCCGAGTCCGACTCAATACGTTGAACATCCGTACCTGACTCACTCCAACAAAACAGGTACATTACGTATGATGAGTTTGACACTTAACTGAAAATGCGAAAAGGAAAATAACATTCAACAACCATGCCTGGCCTGTGCTTACCACCGTAACAGTAGCAACCTTCTTTACGGTCGATTGTAACGCCATTGAGTCTAGAACTTCAATCCGCTTATCCACCAAGTTGACCACAACACAATACCAATGTTCAATATCAGTAAGCAACACTGGTAAAAACAGCTGCATAAACCCACAACGATTTGCAAATAAGTATAATCGGTACCCAAGCATGGAGTACAAATACATCAAATTGATAGTTTAACAACAAATGACTGTAACACTTGCCATATTGCACATGGAGACATCGTATCCCAGAATGTTTGAATCCACTGGATCAAGAATGACCTTCTCATCTGCTACTTTATTGAAATTCAACAAATTGCACTACAACGGGATGGAATGGAAAAAAAATAAGATTGACCACCACTATAAAAAATTAGCCAAGGAGTACGGAATTTCAAATTACGTAAATTTTCAATTACCACAAAATAACTTGAGAACATGTGTCGGCTTGGACGAGGGACCCCGTCTTTGATTGGGGCCTTCGCCTTTTCTTCTTTCATCAACCATTCGGTCATCGTTGTCATCACCTGAAATACCATTCCAACAAAGACAAAATGGAACATCAATATAAGTGAAGTAATGAAGACTGAATATCTAAGGAACATTTGCAATTCATAATGCATGCAATTGTACATAAATTTATGCAATGTACTATAAATTACCATAGTGGACATATGACCCCTAGGTTTGAACACTTCATGTAACATATGATGCGATAAATGGATCCTCCCACCGCCCATTTTAAAGACGTAGTCCCTGCAAATACCAACTTATTTAATTATCGCGTAGTTATGACCACATTGAAAATCACATGAGAGTAGTTTTACAATGTAGGAGTAGTTAGTAGTCATACTCTTCTCCTGTTCTCTTTGGTGGTTGCATGACAGACGCCCACACTTGACGTTCTTGTTTTGTAGGCTTTGATAGTTTGACCTCCGGTGGAGCCACGTACGGCGTTCTTGTCGCTCTACTTGGTTTGAAAGTCCTCGTACCTCGTTTCGTCGATGGCCGGGTTACGGACTTACTTTTCTGAGAACGTGTACGCGGCCTTTTGTTCAATGGTGGAGTCATTGGGACTTGTTCTTCTTTTTCAACCTCTTCATCTCCTTGTCCTTGTCCTTCTCCTTCTTTATCTCCTTCTCCATCTCCATCTCCATCTCCATCTCCTTCTCCTTCTCCTTCTCCTTCATCATCATCATCATGATCATCATCATCTTCTTCATCTTCTTCCTCACCATCCTCCTCTTCTTCTTCTTCCTCATCATCCTCCTCCTCGTCGTCGTCGTCGTCCTCTTCCTGTTCATAATGTTCTTCACCTTCACCTTGTTTGTCACCTTTTGCCACCACAGTTTCTTCTTGTAACTCCACACGTTGTAAAACATCCGCCATGACATGCTCCGGAGAGTACAACGGCATATTTTGGGCAAACAAAAGGCCACTCATGCGGCTGCCATCCATGTCCTCCATGTCCTCCCCATGCCTAACCTTCTTCGCATTGACAGTGGAGGTTGATGGAATATCCTCAACGTCCATATGTACATCACCCATCTCGACATCATCTTCATTTCGATTCTTTCTCTTCGTGGAGGCCTTCCTCTTCGACGGACTTCGTGTGCATGTTTCAGGAACATCACCCATCAAGGCGGCGTCCATGACATCGAGAACTTGCATTTGGTTGATGAAATATTTCTTCAAATCATGAAAGGCAGCATTTGTGTACTGCACATAAGGTTAACGAGTAATGTCATGAAAACAAATCACATAAATGGTACAATTGTATATGAACAACGAAATTAAGTTTCCTCACCGGATGCCGATAAGAAGGCTGAGGGAATCGCTCAGAAATTGGATCTACCAACTCCAATGTCTCCTCCTTTGCAATCCGTTCTTTAATTAATTTTGTTGTCCATGATTGAATTAGGGGTTCACCTTCTTGACCAACCTTCATACCCATTGGGTGTTTGTCAAAATATAAAAGCTGCAGCCATACAAACAAAATTAGTCACAATAGAGTACACACAAATTTTAAACCAAACAATTGACATGTAAATAACACATGGTGATGTACATACCATTAGGAGTAGGACACACCCAGCAACGCCAGCGGAATCCTTCTTACCCTCCACAACCTTTGCACTTCTCTTCTTGTACTTGGCAATTTCAGCTGCCAACCATTGAAGCACAAATTCGGCCCATGCATACGTACGAGTTTGCTTTAAATCATGCACTGCCGGGTAAAATTTCGTCGCGGCCACATCCTTCGTCGTTGGACACAAGAAACAAGACAGCACAAACAGGACGTATGACGTCTGGAACTTCATGTCATGTTTCTTTCCGTCGAAAACTTGTTGCATCATTGCAAAAGTGACTCCTCTCTTCAACTCTTTCTCTTCTTTCCCCTTGAACATATTCGTAATGTGTTCAACGTGCCGGTCTTGACAATCCGTAGGAACTGGTATAGTTCCACAAGAAAGGCCTAACGCCCTTTCAACATCATCAGCCGTGATTCTATACACCCTCGCCCTCCCAAACTCCAAGCTCCTGGTCACAGGGTTGAAGTGCTTAACTAACCTATTTATAAAATCACGGCTTAACATTGTACACTTCAATTGAAGCATTGAACCAAAACCCAATCCTTTAACAGCATCTCGTTGGGCTTTGGTCAATGCCTTATTGACTTTTACCAACTTCAATGGCGAGCACCGACTGCGAAATACCGGCTACACATATAAAGGGTTTACAAATTAATAAAACACATCATTCTTACACAAACATGATACGTTAAAATAAAGATTAACTATATAAAAAACACCAAATACAAAACCATACCAACGCTTTCTTCTTTTTTCCCTTCGGAATAGGCTTCTTCATGCGTGCTTTTCTTTCTTTGGCCATTTCCACGAAGGGCGCTCTTTCCGCATCAGACATATTATTCCATATGTCCGCAGCTGGTTTGCTACACTGGATAATGGAGAAACAAAATTGGTGTTAACACGATCATGCACTAAAGTTTACCAAATAACCATATGAACTACAACCGCCTTTACTCTAACCTGTGCAATTTTAAACCTTCGACTCGTACTGGCAGCTTTAGCTTTTTTTTGATAGGCGTCACTGCGTTTGGAAATGTAGAAAAGGCATTACAACTCACAATCAATACAAACTGGAAGTAAGACAATAACAAAGTAACTATTTTCGTTGTATAAATACGTACAGGAAAAATAAATAAGGATTTGTGTGGGTACTTCCCACTGCTGCCTCTGACCCTTGTTCCCCTGCCGTAGACCCTTCTACAACTCGGGGCTGCTTCTTTCCAGTTGTCATCCTTCATATAGCACAAAAATAACAAAACTTTAATCATTGAAACTATTATGACCAACCAGATCAATAGAACATTGAAAATGTTGAACTAACTCTATCTCACTATCTGAATAAAGAATTGGACATTACAATCATTAACCGATAAGTTTCAAACCAAGCCAAAAACAATTACCAACCCTTCTATATTTTAAATCTTATTCTATTCATAGATTAACATTGTGAGCCCTATCATAATTTAACGCACGTTCGCCAAAATGCACAAAAATTTAAAAAGTCAAATATACACATTGACGCAATTTATCTTAATTAGATTATTCATCCAAAAATAGCAAGGTAGCTACGAAGAGAACCATAAGGGAGACAAATAAAATTCCACCTCTGCTCATTACAAGAGAAGCTACCACGCCTTTGTCATTTGGAAATGGCACACCATCAAAGTGGGCAATAATTCCACCCCACACCACTGTCCGGTCATTTTCCCTTCTTCCAAATGCTTTAACCAACTTAAAGGAGTGTGTTCCCACATACTAATCTCATCGATCATGCCCCCTTCTATCTTTCATAGTCATTTCTACAGGTGAACTAGGACTTCAAGGCAAGTACAGATGCAACATTGACCACTCAAAGCATTCTAACTATTACATTCTCCACTTCTAGTGCAAATGGAAAGACAAAGTTTTTTCTACAACCCTACAAGAAAAGAAAAACTGATGTGTGCCTTTCTTTCTTATGCATTTTCTTTTCCCGTCTCCCATTATTGTGACTATCAGTTGCATGAAGCAAGGTCCCCAGATAGTCAGCCACAATTCCATAACCAAAATTGATCTTTCCATTCATCTGATCCTAAATCTATGCTTCACTTGTATTGCCAAACAGGCTGGTCAAATTGGTGCTTCTACTCAACTACTTGGGTGACTATAGTAGTACTTCAGAACTTTCTATCATATAATACACCATTTTCTGCATAAAGTTTGTGCGGATGAAAACATGATTTCGATACATCGTGCTCAATATTTTTCTTCTATTTGGCAGGTAATTCATAATTAAAGGTATGACTTCACACCTGGGATATAAAGCAAAAGCTTTTACATCTCCACAGGCTTTTGGCAGGGTTTGATTGTCATTTTGGATTAGGCTCAACTAGGACAAGTTATCAACTTTAGACTGGTTCTGGGACTCAAAGACCAGATTAGTCATAATGTACGAAAAACAGATACTCAAGCTTGCGGATACGACATGAATTGAAAACACATACGGTATTTTCTAAAATGCATGACACAAACAAGTTGGGCATACTCTCAGTTATATATACCCACTTATAATGTTATGTATCTATATCAACATAAACATACCTCCCAAATCATATCAAATCGAAGTTACAATACATTATAGAAATCCTCAAGAAATCCTATAAAGTCGATAGGGGACTCAAAAAAGTAAGACATGGGCACAGTTAGTAATCCTCAAGAAATCCTAAAAAATTTCCGATTCAATGCAAATGTGATTAGTCGTAAGAATTACTAGTGCTCCAACTCTGCTTATCATCGTAATATGTCAGGTTCCACAATCTTTGATAACCACATAATAGCAAGTGCCCAAGAAGCTTCGATCACGTCTTTACTTCTAAGTCATACACATCAAAAGTGTCGGACACGTTGCCGAAAGAGTGTTGAACACATGTCCGGATTCAGATTTTTTTTTCCCAAAAATGGACACGAAAAGAAGAGTATGAACACATGTCCGAAGAGTGTCGCCACCACACCTTCTTCTACGTGCCCGTGCTTTACAGCCAATATCATTTGCACACTTGTTGTGGTAGTGCCAGGTCGAGAACGAGGCACAATTGAAACACACCTCTACGTCATACTGATATTTTAACACTGTTTCGAAGCCGTAGAAGGAAAATAAAACAGGAGAAAATAATTAAGAAATATCAAACATGAATTTAAAACTTCTTTTTGTTTCTTTTCTCCTCTCTTTTTTCAGATTCCAAACACAATGAGGATTAAAGTAACATACTATCATTCTTCTCACCTTTCCATTTCTATTCAGGAGTTCCAAACACAGCATTCATTTCAATGCAAGATAAAGTACATTTCACATGATACACAACTGATGATAAATCATAAACTGAATTAGAGTGTGTCAAAATGGTTGATAGAGAGAAAGAGAGCTACCTGTTTGTTTTACAAATTATAAATGGGAGATAGGACAGTGGGTGCTTTCTAAAAGTGGACTCCTGCACCACAGACGGCAAACCTTCTTCTACTGCCTCCTGATTTAACAAGACCACAACCAAAAAAAAAAAGGGAAAATTTACAATAATAGTGAATAGAAATGGGAAATATGCATACATCGTTATTGTACATACAAAACAATTAAGGTTGGGTCCAGATCTCTCACTTTTTGTTCAAGCTCTCGACTTCTTCGTCACTGACCTGTCATCTGAACACCACCTCACTGATCTAATCTGACGGCTGCCAGCCATTATCCCACACAAAAACACTGAATATTCAACAAAATTACAAATTGACGAGAGAGAGAGGACAGGAGAGAAACATAGAGAGATGGCGGAACCTGGTGGGAGCGGGCGTTCGAGCGACGGCTGGAGGCGGGTGTGTCGGCGGGGGATTTTTTGCACCAGACGAATAGATATGATGTCGAAGTGTGAGGCTTTGGCACAGCAGATGGAGTGCGTTTGTATTGAGCAACTCTTCAGACGATGGAGACCACAAAGGAGATGAAGGGCGACCAAACCCTAGGAAGGAGGAGATGTCGTCCTCGTTCTTCTGGAGCACTGTGTTGATTTCAAATGGTTTGGGGATGGGGCTTCGTTCGCAAGTGGGAAGAAGGGAACCTGAAATTGGGAGACGAACGACGACGTCTAGAATGGATGGGTAATTTTGTCATTTTAGGTCATGGTTACCATGTGTTTGTGATTAAAATAGAGGATACCATGTCTTGGTAATTTCGAAAGTGTAGACCATTGAAGTGGTGATTAAGCCCTTGGCCCTCCACTGACCCGTAATTTTCCCGGTGATGGAACTCTCGAGTGTACACATTAGTGTAATAGAGAGAGTATCATAATGCTATTGTTTCTTTTAGCTAGTCTGGAATAGAATTTATACACCGAGCAAGTAGAAGTATTTTGTATGAGTGAGTGTATTTTTTTTTTCCGTTAATCTTTTATTTTATTTTTATTCTGTAATTTATTGAGAAGATGCAGTTGAAAGAATGTAGACATTTATATTTTTGGAATTTATACTTTTTCAATCATAGGTATTGGCAGTAATTTGTTTTTTCATTGGCAATAGTTTGTTGAATGTTTCCAAATGATGCATCTTCTGCACTCCTAATCTTTCATTCCTTTTTGTTTATGGGGGTGTACACGACAAAAAATTTCGGGATCATCGAGCTTTACCCCTGAATGTATGGAAAGTTGGAATTTTTTTTTCCGGTCGCTTTTCCGAACTGCGACAAGAAGTTGGATGATTTTGGTATGATCATATTTGCTGGTTGTTAAATATGGATGGAAGCGTTTTTGTTTTGTTGTTGATCAGGGGATTATGAAGATAATTAGTGTGAACAAGATGACTGCTGCTGGTTGCAAAGTAAAGATTTGGATTGCAGATTTGTTTGCGAAGATGAACAACAAAATGGGGGGTGACTTAGTGAAAATTAAGGATGTTGGAAATTACATGATTGTGGTTTGGAAAGCTGCGGGTATGAATCTCCAAGGAGGTAAAGTGGAATTTATATGGTCTTCAGAAGAAATTAACTCCCGGGGAAGTGAATACCTGCCTCTTGCAATTGATATTGCATCAAGGAACACGCTTTCTAGGATAAAGAGGTACTAGATTTAAGATATGTATTACTACTTCCTTGTAAGTATCGACTTAGTCTTGTACATTAAGCATGAGATCCTCTTTGCAGGTGTGCCCCGGTTATGGGTCGCAGTGAGGACGATGAGTTGATGGCATCCCAGGTTTTCTACACATGCATGCAGTGTGCTGATATATTTTTCCTTAAGGTGCCTTTATTTCTTACTACTCGTGGGCTTATTTATATTGTTCCATTGTTTAAAGTTGGAGTTGGCATTGATACTATCATTTGATGTATAGTGAGGCCTACTAAGCGATGCCGGACGGCCAGCCAGAATGTTTGAACCCACGAAAGAAAAGAAGTCGTCGAAAAGAAAAGAAAACCCTAAACTCACTTAAATCTTTATTCTCAATATCGAAAGTATCTTATGAAGAAAACAAACCTAGTATTTATAGGCTAGCCACAATGTTTCCAAACTTGAAATAAATTTTTTTCCAGCATAAAAATAAACACTAGATTCCTAAAATAACAGAATTGATTCCTAAAATAAAATATGTCAAAGATAGGTATTAATTATTCCGTCCACTCCTCATGTATGTATGGGTGATCTTAGGCCTTACGCAACCCTCATCACTAAGTCGTGTTTGATTTGAATTTTGCTTACCATGGAAGAAAACCAACATGCTGCACACGGCGGCTGTTGCATGGGATACCTAGGCTTTGTCACCTTATTGGGCCAAGGAATACTCCTTTTAAGGTGACCATGGGTACTCAACCACTCACCTTCCACCAACGGTAGCAACATCTGTATGCAGGTATTCCTACAGTCTTGAACGACTCAAGAAGGAATAAAGGTTTAATTATGTTAGGATGAACTTGTGTTGCGGTTCTGTCCACATTTTAGGTAAGGGTGCAGTTATTTTGCAGTGCACGTGGTATGTAGGATACTGGGAATGTATTACCAAGATGGTCGTAGTTTAGCAAAAATGTTGGGGCGCGCAGGACCGAATAAGGAGCAAAAAATGTTGTCTTGGTCACCCGTGGATTCATATCAATCACGTGCGCTAAAGTTTCTGACTTTCTATTGAAGTCGGGATAAATAAACCTGTATTTTGACAAGTTTTTGTATGCATCTTATGGTACCGGCTATGAGCTTAAACCATCATTTCACGATTAGCAGTGGCTAGTTCAAGTTTCTTCACTAGGTATCATTGTAATAGGCTATGCAAGATATGCTGATGGTTAACCTGTGCAAAGATATTTTCGATCGGTTTAATTAACCCGTACATAATTGGTAATAATGTTGGATTGATTACTTGGAAGAGACAACAATATTGATGGATGTTTGGTTTGTGTATAATGACTTTGCTAGATAGTTAACAATTAATGTTTTCAATCTGAGCAGGCTGATATCTGTCAAATGGGCATGGACCAGCGGAAAGTGAATGCTCTTGGTAGAGAGTACTCTGATATTGATAAGAGTAAAAACAAGCCTATCATATTGTCTCACCGTATGTTCCTTTTCTGATGCTCCCGACATCACTTTTGTTTGTATTATCTCTTTGTTGTGATGTGGTAGCTTCTCTTGATTACTGTCATATGCAGACATGCTTCCTGGTTTGAAGCAGGGGCAAGAGAAGAAGTCCAAAAGCGATCCATCATCTTCCATCTTTATGGATGACAAGGAGGTACTATTTTGTGCTACAAAACAGTAGTTTAAGGAGTCAGTTTTGTTTGTACTTGATTAGTGGTATGCTTAATTCCGCTTTGAAGTGCCCTGCTCGTTCATGCTTCATGAGAATTTGACTTAATTTTTAGATTTCGACTATCGCTCAATAATAGAAGTACTTTATTGCTGCAGGAATAAGTTAATCTGAAAATAAAGAAGGCGTACTGCCCTCCAATGGTGGTTCAAGGTAATCCCTGTCTGGAGTACATTGAACACATTATCCTCCCATGGTTTCATGAATTCAAAGTTGAACGTAGTGCTGACAATGGTGGTGAAAAGTGAGTCGATCTCCTCCTCCTCTTGTACTAGTGATGAGCCTTTTATGCAAGCCTTTTTCGAGTATTGAAAATTGGTCCACTGGCCCCACTCCACTGCTTTCCAATTATAAACCTTGCTGCTGTTTTAAGTTGCTAGATTAATGTACTTGTCTGGTGCTGCGGATTCTATTTCCTTTGGAATCACTAAATCCTGGGATTATCTTGTTGCTCCTTCTTGTTTGGAATTCAGGACTTTCGAGAGTTTTGAAGAATTAATTGCAGACTATGAAAGTGGGAACTTACATCCTGCTGATGTGAAAGCTGCTCTATCAAAAGCACTAAATAAGATACTGCAGGTCTTGTACTTCTTCTTTGATGTGCGCTCTATAGCTTACATACTGTCGATATCATGTTTCCTACTCCTTTTTAGTGTGCCGTTAAGTTTTGTGCTTGATTTTGTTCCTTTTTCCCAACTCTATTCATGCTATGTTAATTTTTTGTTGAGTCTTGTCCTTCGATTTTGTTCCTTTTTCTTAACTCTTTTTCATCCTGTGGTGTATCCTTCCATATTTGGATGTAGTCCCTTGAAATTGCGTTAGCGCATAATCCCATATTTATGCAGCAGGAATATTGCCTAAGATATAGAAGGTTCCATTTGTTCGACTGGATATGGTGTTGGACTATGTCCAAGGAGACCACATATCCGGTGCTTGGTGAAAAATTTTACAGCCTGGATCGATCCAACAAAATGTAGACGATACCATATTTTTCCATAGGGGTGTAGTATGAGTTATCCCATCACTATATTCCAAAGGGATTATGTATCCTATGGGATCAAAATATCCTCTCACAATTATTATCGGTCGAACAAAAGGGCCCTTAGTTATGATCCAAAAAAAGGGTCCTATGAGCATCTCCAGCCCTGATCCATTTTTTAACTCAAATTTAGATCAAAAGCTCCATTTACCTTCCCCAATGCTATACACTTTCTTACACCCAAAACTCCATTTGCAGAGAGGAAACCGTGAAAGATGTGCTTTGAAAACCCCCATCCCCTAACCACCCATTCCAAAAGTAAACCACAACTACGAGAATCAGAAACCCAAGGCTGAGCTTTCAGTGATTTCTGAGCTAAAGATCCAACCAAAGGCTCCAATTATATCATCGGACAAGAACATTTCGGTGATCTCTGAGCTTTCAGAGTTTTGTAGCTTTAGCGAGAGCTTGTGGACAGAGGCGGAGAAGAGGGACGACAACAATGGTGAAGTAACTCAGCATCTCCAGCGAGAGAGGTCCCCCAAAAGAGCTGTTTCTGTTTAATAGTTGGAATGGCACAACTGTAGATAAAAGAGGTGTTGTGAGAAAAGTCTTTGGATTTGGGTTTCCACGGTAAGAGGAAGATTTAAGCTCAAAATAGGTAGGGAAAAGGGTATGGCTTCCTTAGCACTGTAGTAAAAACTCTCTCCAAGCAATCGGCTGCAAGCAAGGAGTCCGGCCTATTAGATTAAAGCAAGGAAGCAAGAAAAGCGATAAGCGTTAGAAGGAGGTAGGAGCATTCACTCTTGCTATGCTGCACTCTCATACTTTTGAGTAAGGAATTCCCTGCAAGGCAGTTAGCTGCTTTGGACAGATTTTCTAGTGTTTCTAATCAAATTTCGAGTTTGGGTAGAATAAAGGGGAAGGATTGGAGAATGCTCAAAAATCATATTTTTGACTGCAGTAGTCATGCATGGTGAGTCAGCTGATAGTGGTTCTTGTTTGACTAATAATCAGTGGTGGGTCTTAGATTGGTCAGGGGGAATAGATGGCAATTGTTTCTATATAAGATTGATGAAGTATTTCATATATGAGTATAGTATTTGCTTCTTCTTTTTTTTTTTAAACTGCACATTTGAGTATGCTGGGTATCAAGGACTTGGAGCGAGCCTCTTGCCCATTTCCTTCATCTCGATGATAGGTTCCTTTTCTCTTGCAGCCTGTACATGATCATTTCGACAACAATCCTGAGGCGAGCGATCTATTGAAAAGGGTGCAGGTATATGAGTTCTTATCTTGCTTTGTTAAGATCATAAATTTCTTCCGTCTTTCTTTCTTGTAAGGTTATGTTGTGAGTTTATTCTTTGGGTTTATTGATCCTAAATCAAGATGTCATGGAAACTGCCCCCTCGAGTAAATAGACAAAACAAATAAGGGCACAAAAAAAAAAAAAAAAGAGAGAAGCGACTTGCAACTTTGTTATGGTATTTTTTGGTTTTATTTCAGTACGTAGTCTGATATTTTATTTTTTTATGGCAGGGCTACAAAGTTACAAGATGATGCAACCAAAGGCATGCATGCACTTTTTTTGGCTAGGAAAAAGGGGTAAGAAGGGGCAACCAGCGCATGGCAATTCTCATTGGGCATGACCAAAGGAGCCTCTACGTGTTGGGCATGTTGACGCACCAGATAGGAGGGGCCTAGACGGGGGCACAACATTCAGGGGATCTGAAGGAGTGCATGTAATTATTAGACGGTAAGTGTAGGGTTTTAATTCAAAGTGAAATTAAGGGACTAGAGTTGCATTTTAGTAAAGTACAGGTTTTGAAGGTTATTTGATTCAAATAATAGTTTGTTAGAATGTTATATACATAACCGGATTTATGCAGTAAGTTCTAATACTTCATATAAGAAAAATATTTGCATATATATATATATACACACACACACATATCTATTCTGTACTCTAGTGATGATGCCATTACTTCATACTAAAACTTAAAAAATAGAGGGACTAAATTACAAAAGCTCCCGTCAATCTTGAACACTATACAATCCAAAACAGACCACACAGCAAAATCTCAAATTCAAAGCCTTACACGAAGCACGCGTATTTGTGCACACTAGTTGTAGGAAGAAAGATGTCATTATCAAATTCTTACACCAAGGCTGAATGAGAAATTTTCCAATGTCCAGATCACAAAACGTTTGTTGGAAAACAACAATACTGAGATTTCTATGACATTGCTTGGCAAAACTTTCACGCGCATTGCACGTGCTTTTTTTACTAGTTTCCATAAAAGTCCCTGCAAGTAAAAGATTCTAATTCCAATCCACCCTTCAAAAAAGGGTAAACATGTAATATCAGTATCAAATGCAGCAGTTTCTACCAACTCGCTTTTCAACCGCTTCCTCAATCAAATAGAAATAGTTGAATTGTTGATGAGATAAAGAAAAATGTCAGAGAGTGCTTCTAATTATAGTGACCAAAATATGGTAGGAGTACTAGTTTCCCTTGAATAATCTGCTATTTGTAAACATAACCTACTATGGCTTTAGCCATTTCCTTGGCTAATCAGACACAGAGAATCAATCCCAGTTAATTACAGGAGAAAGTTGCTCGCAAGTACAGAACAAATCAACCTTAAAACCCCATCCGTAGCGGGCAAAACCAAAGATGGCTTTGGGCTTGGCGACGATCCATATACCGCATGGACCAAACCGTGTCACGATTGGGCCCATGGAATTGAGGTTGTAAAGCTCGGCAACCAAACTGGACCGGTATTGGATTGACTCGGAGGGGTAGCAGCAAGCATGGCTCCACATGGTAATGTCCCATCACACAATTTATAGGCTTCGATTCGTTTATAGCAATGCACGGTGTAACATCTCATGTAGACCAAAATGCTTATTCTTAGTAGTAAATTACATGGCTGATGATATTTCCAAATGCACTCATGTAGACGGCGATGAGGGATGGGGCATTATACAGGTAGAAAGATTGCAGATGAAGATACGCAACATACACTTCCATATAGTTGATGTTAAGTAACCATTGCAATAGGTTCTTTCTCTTAGTTATAATAACCTTGTGTCAAAATTATCTAGATAGAACATTCCTCACTTGATACTCGCTTTGTGGAATAAAATGCTAGCTTTGATTTATGCACAACAACTACAGACTACGAATACTTAACCGGATGTGGATGTTATACGTGACCTCCAATCCTCTATGGCATAACGTAATGTATGATTTTGAATAAGCACTTTATGCTGTAGCTTATGCTTTGTTACCGGCGATAGACTATGCCGCTTAAGCCATGCTTTGATTGCTCTGAACTCGTATGTAAATCCATCAGCAGCAATGTATGGATCCTCCATTACTTCCTGAATTAGCCATGGCATGATGCACAGAGAAAATTAGACAATGATCAGATGGAACAAACATAAGGTTGTGTTTGGATCGGTTAAAATAGGTAAAATATATAGGCTCCAAAACTAAAACAGTGATAAATGACAAAAGGCAATAAAGCCACTTTATGAGCTAGGTGGGAGTTGCATTGGAGTAAAATTTAGTGCAACTTTGCCAACTAGTTTAGTATCTAACACTAGGAGAGCGTAATTGAGAGTGCATTGGAGATGCACTGAGTTTCAAGTTTTCACCTGAAGTATTGGGCAGAAGTACTGGTTAGGTGCATCGATAATAGGAGTATTCCTGATCTGTACCATTGCAGTAGCATCTGCCATGTCAACAAGTTTCTTCAAAAGCGGCAACACTTCAGTTTCAAGATCCGGCCTATCTCTACATCGAACTCTGGAGCATTTCAGAGCCATCTGAGCCAATTCCTCTGCTTCAGCAAGTGGCCAATCCGGTATAGACTTGTCTAGTATATCAGGGAGCAAACCATTGGAAAGAGCATTTTCAAATTTGAACAAAAGCCCATATGGATGTTGTGCAGCCAGCAATTGGAGGACAATGACTCCAAAAGCATATAGATCAGATTTAGGTCGGATGGTTCTGGTTCTTTGATACTCTGGATCCATATAGTAAAGAGTACCAGGTATAAGTGGTTCCTCATCTTCTGTAATATTGTCAGGCGCAACATCTGAAATGAGTTTAGCAAATCCCACCTCACCAATTTTGCTCACATAATTTCTGTCTAAGAATATATTCCCCGGTTTTAGATCTCGATGAATTATAGGGTTTGGTTTCGAGTTGTGTAAGAATGCAAGTCCAGAAGCTACTTCAAATGCTACCCGGAATCGAACAAACCAAGGAAGAGGATGCCTGCTGCTTTGATCCGAAACAAAATCTTCTAGGCTTCCGTTTTCCATATATTCAAATACTAAGCAACAAATCTCTGGACACGCTCCAAGCAGTAAAACAATGTGGGGGTGGCGTAACTGGCAAAGAGCTTCAATCTGAAAATAATTGACAGACGACAGCAAAAACCATTTCCACCAATCAGAAAGAGTACGAGGTAAGGAAATTTAGGAAATATTTAGCACGGGATAAGCAAAAAAGTAAACAACCCACAGGTTAAGCTAAAGTAAGTTCACGAATCACGAACATTGACATTTTATGTTTTCATTAAATAAGTAAATTCAGAAAGGACAAGATAAATCTACGTCGTGTGGCAAACACAGATAATTAACTTTGTTTTATATTGGCACAGCGTTGAAAAAATTAGGTTAGGTGTGCAATTAAAACTTCTCTATTCATAAGTTCTGAAAAGAATTGGAAGTTAATCAAATGATCATGCTAATAGAAAAGAAAAGCCTCAAGCAGGCATGGGAACTTCAATGAAAACAGTAGAAGGAAATCAAGTAAAAAGAAAAAACCTCTGTCAGAAATTCCTCTTTCTTCTCCGAAGCATGAGAATGTAGAACTTTGACAGCTACTGGGGTTTGATCGAGGTCGCATCTGTAAACTTTACCATATAATCCTTCACCAATCATCTTAGTCTCAGAAAAGGATTCAGTAGCTATCTCGATTTCATCCCTTGTGTACCTTTTGTACCTTCCGTCATTTGACAAGAGCGCATCCATAGTATTCTTTTGCTCCATCGATTCTTTGAGAGCTTTCATTTCTGCTATGTGCCTTTCATAAGCCTCTTTAGGAAACAAATTTCTGCCCGTCTCATTCTCCTTCGTGGCTTCCAAATGCTTCCCTTTCTCTTCTGCAGCAATTTTCTTATAAACTTGTTCTCCTTGTAAGGCAGCACGCACTTGTCTAGAAGAAAGAAAGGGAACCTGTGCAAATGAGCATCAATAATGGCGGCCTAGCGTAATATAGAACACGAGACAACCTATACTTTATCAGTTGTCTTTGTATTCAAGGTTAATTGAGTGTTCATTCTACCTGGATGAAGGAGAGATTCATATTCTACCTACATGAAGGGGAGACATCCGCTATATATATGTTGAAGTCCACTTCTTATCTTAATCTACTATATCTAATGCTAACCTCGTTTTGCCCATGGACAAGGTTGTCAAAAGCTCGATTGTACGTGCCACCAGTGTTCATTAATTCCAGGCTCAGTTGTTCTGCCTCAACCTGCACATCCGACTGCAGAAAAATATGCATTCCAAATGCAAGGAGACTAGTCAACCAGCTGTCACATAGCAATGTGTACAAAGCAGTAATTCATATTATTGCTGCACCACACAACATATGCAACAACAAGCGTAAAAACTGCAACAATTCACCTGCTTTGTTTCTGTAGAAGCCTTAAAAGGATATTCATTTATCGGCTCAATTTCTAGCAGGATACCCTTTCCCGAGTTTTGACGATTTCTTTCTTGGTATGAACCAAAATGGTTGGGGTACCTCCGTTGTGCAATTGCTATAGAATTCAAGTGACTAAGATCTGACATAGATGACGATGCGTCATTAACTTCAAAATCCACACAGGAAGAATAATGGTCACCGTTTAACTCATAGATGCGAACAGAACTGCGGCCCCTCTGGTCGAAGCCCTCGTGTCTAGAGCTGCTCCCTGCAAAATACCGGTAGAAAAAAAGATTATGATGAGGCAAAAGAAACATCCTAGTACATGGAGGCTATCAACATTGAAAGCTTAGTGTTGTCAACATACCACCAATTGACAATGGGGTGGCAGAAGGGTTGAGGAGGTTGCCTCTTGACACAATATGACGGAAGTCCACGAAATTCCAGTTGATTGTCCTCAAAACTTGGAAAATTAGAAGAATATGAAAAAAAAAAAATCAATTTTAGAGTAAATATAAGACATATGGCTATTATGCGTTGCTCGTAAAATTAGTGTGGGAGATGGATTAGAGGCAAGGTGTAATCAAACTCATTGTGTAACTCTAAGCAGGGGTGTAAATATGGCCCTGCCTGGCCCGGCTATTAGAAGGTCAGCTAGCGTGGATCGTTAGATGTGGTATCAGAGCACAACTTTAGTCTATATGGTGGGGGCCACCTTTAGTGTGTGGTATGGGCATGATAATGTGCTATACACAACTAAGTATCACACCATGACCACCAGAGATAGGTTGCATCATAAGTTGGGGAGATTGTGAAGTCCCACATCGGGAAAACTTGGACACAAGTGATATACATAGAAATGCCCACTAGCAACTTTTAACCTGAGTTATAACTTTTGAGTCACGTGGTTAAAGTTCAGGGTTAGCAGGTCAGCTGACACGAGTCATTAGTTCGTTACATACACAATCCTTCAATACCATCAAATCTATCAAGACTTGGCTTAGGGACGTTTGCTCTTTCCTATGGCCCTGGCTTGATTCTCTCTTTCATTATCACCTCTTACAGGTCAAGTTCAAGGCTGACCCTTACATTTCGGGGTTTTAAGGCGAACTTCTAAGAGGGTATAATTTTTTCCTTAGGGCTTTTATGCAGGGTACGAATTTTTCTTTTGAGCTTATATAGTTGGGAGCCCCGATGCTTACACTTTTTAAAGGGGCGCCTTAAGACAGCCGCTTCTTGAGCCTTAGCTCAGAGCTGGCTCTGGGCGAGTCAATATGCAAAAGACCCCAATAGTTAGACCCTGCTAGGGACGGTGTGAGTGGTCTCAGGAATTAGTCCAAGTGCGCATAAACTAGACCATACGACTACTGAAGTTATCGAAAGTAATCAAGTTTCTAAACTCATTGTGCGAAAAAATAATAATTCGAATTTGAGCTAACATGAGTGATGTGAAACTGTGCCCCCTTGGATGCTCATTTCTTTATCGTTGACCGGCTTTATTGACCGAACTCCGTGTGTCAGCACTGTGTGCTTTTGTCTTTATGAAATAAATTAGGTATCCTATTTCGATGTAATTTGTCTATTTGTTGGCTAGATTACGACTCTGATTTCATTGTTGTGCGGAAGCCGAATAAATAGACGGTGAATATGAATATTGAATCGAAGAACAAAAACAGATGTGCGAAGCAAACGAAACCAACCAAACCAAACGTGAGGGAAGGTGAGAGAAATCAAACGGAAGAGAGAGAGATATACACATATACGTGGTTCCGCTTATATAACTTTCTTATCTTTGTATCATGGATAGATACATTTGTCTTTCGTAAATTACCGTCTTCTACAAAATTAAGAAGTGAGAAGAAATTACGCGGAGTAGGAATTGAAGGGATGCTAGGCGTGACGTGAACGAGGACGAAACGATCGGCATAATGCATGAGATTCTCCGGCGCCGCCCACCAGACAGCTCCACGTCTTCGGTTACCCACGCGGCCGCCACCTTCGACGGCCACCGCAATAGTCAGCGGCGGCAGAAAAGTACGGTCGCTGTCGACGGTCACTGTTGACAGTTCCATGAACTCCACGAAGCTCCGAATTTCGAAGCTGCAGAGTATACTGAGAGAGAGAGAGAGAGAGAGAGCGAGAGAGTCGTTTGAAGTGGTAGTTTCGTTCGACGGTTTTAAGGGACCCACAGACTTGCCCCAAAAAAAAAGAAAGTGGAACCCACATTCTTTGACTGTCGAAAGCACAAATTTAGGATGCGTTCTCCTAAATTTTTTTGCGGTATTGTTTTATTTTCGCAACTTTTTTTTTGGGTTTTTTGTTGTAATGTTTGGGATTAATTATTTGCCTCGATGAGAGAAATCGAAAAAGTATAAAATCGTGGACCGATGTTGAAAAAAGTTTATATAAGACAACACTTTAGACAAATAAGCTATTTGATATTTTTTTTTTTGGTTATAATTTTTTATACTTTTTAAACTCCCTTCATCAATATGAAAAATTAATCTAAAAAATATGACATGAATCTAATATAAATTCAGAAAAGACAAATGAAACACACAAAACAAAAACGAAAAAGTTTACAAGAATAGAACTTTGTTTGGATTTCGAATATGACAGATTTTCCAATTCACCATGCCACAACCCGCCTACATATCCACGAGAAACTATTCATGAGATAATTTTAACAATTTTGTGGCGACGTGTCGTGACATGGTGTCCTAACACTGTAACTCCTCTTCATACTGTGCACATTCGTGAGATATTCCAATTCACCAATGCCACAACCGCATACAAATCCGCAAGATATTATTCAATGATTTTGTCACGCCATCACATGCAAATCCCCAAGATGTGATTCAACGATTTTGTGACAGCGTCAGAGCTATTAGGACACCAAGTGGCGGTACTGCATATTACCCAATATTATTTTTTTGTCATTTCCAAAAGTTCTAAGAGTACGCATTAGTAAATGTGATCCTGTTTTTTTCAATGATGGCATATACATAAGAATATTCGTGTCCAAAGATTATAGTGACGGAAACAAAATCCTAGTTTCACTCCAGTATAATCTACAATTTCCTCAGGGATCCGGCAAAGGTTGTGCGGTTCAATCTGAAACGTTCATCTTGATAATCAATGGTTCAGATTTGCTGAATCTTTTATTGCTAAAAGTCTTTTATTACCGGTAATAGATTGAAAACAAATCTGAACTGTTAAGAATTCCATCCGACAGTTACGCTCACTTGGTTCACACTTCTCTATTCCAAAACTGGACTGCAGACAAGCCAATTCTTTCCTCAGCTATTTGGACGAACAAACCCAATAGCTGGAGAAAGTCGTTGGCAAATGCAGAACAAATCAACACTTAATACCCCATTTATAGCGGGCTGAGCGTTTTGGGCCTGTTGAATGGGCTTAGCCATGACCCATATACCCGCCGGATTAATCCGGGTCATGATTGAGACGATAATTGGGATGGGCTTGGAGGCGTAGAACTCGTGAGCCCAAGCCCATGGAACTGTGGTTCTAAAGCCCAGCGAACAAACCGGGCCGCTACTGGAGCGACCCGGAGGGATAGCAGCCAGGATGGCTCGACATGGGAGGATTTGATTTCTGTTCATGTAGACTACTTGTATAGGTGGTTTTGAAATGTTGACGATGAACTTTAAGATTGCAAAATATTCTAAATCCAAACAAATTAAGAAAGTTCTCAACTTCTTGAAATTGTCAAAGTACTAGTCTACATGTGTTTTTTGAAATTGTCAAATTAATATTGCAATCGTTTTAATTTATTCAGTGTGTTGGGTGGTGGTGAAATAAAAATGGAAATGGTGGCGAAGCGATGGTGGTGTGGGTCGGGTTGAAGTAACAATACAGTGGTGAATTTATAGCGGTCGAGGTGTTGACGACTATACTGAAGGGGTGAAAATGAGGTGGTGTAAATTCTGTTTGACCAAAAAAAAAAAAGAAAATGAGGTGGTGAATTTCCGTTTGGCCCAAAAAAAAAAGAAAATGAGGTGGTCAAATTTCGATAGTGGTGGTAGTGTTGTAGTCAATATGGTCAAGTGATAGTGTTTGTGGTGTTGACGTTCAAATTTGGCTTCATAAATGTACGAGCCTCTCCTTCAGCAAATTCTGATGATGAAACGGTTTCTGACGATTTAATAATGTGTGGAAAGCCCTATGAACTCTGTGAAACTCTTATTGGATTGAGGAATGCCTTATAATTAGGGATGTGCATGTTGAATGGAACTTAGAATGTGTAGATGGGACCGAAAACGTATTTTAACTTTTTGGGCTCTGACGATCTTTGAATCGGTCTCCTTTTGACCAACTTTTCATAAACTAAGCTTTATCATTTCCATTGTTTGTTTCCATCATCTTTTAATACTTTCAAAACCTTATTTATCAATCATTGTATAATTGGTCATAGCCCGATTACAAAATGAGAGAGATACGAGCGTTTTACCAAAATGAATAGTTTTTTTTTTGACCCATTGAGAGTAAAATGGCGACAACTTTTGATGTATAAATAGTTTTTGATTCAAACAACTTGGGTTGGAAAGTGCATTGAACAAGCTTTTTAATGGTTCAAACCACGCGCCAATCGGAGTTCGGGAGTGTCTAGGGTAAACCCGCAAAGTTTGACTTGTTATCCAACTTTGAGAATGTGGCGCATAAACTTGCGCCTCATGAGGTGCAGTAAAGCTGCACAACAAGTCAAACTTTGCGGACTTGTCCCGAATACTCCCGCACTCCATTTTGTGCGTGGTTTGAACCATAGAAAGCTTGTTCAATTTACTTTCTAATTCAAGTTGTTTGAATCAAAAATTATTTATACATCAAAAGATGTCACAATTTTACTCTGAGTGGCGAATTTATAGCGGTCGAGGTGCTGGCAACTATACGGAAGGGTGAAGGGCGGTGGTCAAATTCCTATAGTGGTGGTCTGCTGGTAGCAATGTAGTCGAAATGGCCAAGTGATGTAGACAATTAAATTTGGCTTTGTAAATGTACATATGTCGCCTTCGGCCTTTGGCTTATCCTAATGATGAAATAGTTTTTGACGATTTGTTGATGTGTGGAAGGCTCAATGAACCCTGTAACGCTCTTATGAAATTGACAAATACCATATAATTAGGCATGTGCATGTTGAATGAAACTTCGAATGCATAAATGGGCGCGGAAACGTATTTTAGTCTTATTGGCTTTGATGATATTTGAATCGGCCTCCTTTTGATCAACGTTTCAAAACTAAACATTACGTATCATTTTCATTATTTGTCTCCATCAACTTTTAATGCTTTCAAAACCTTATTTGTCATTATACAATTAGTTATGATCTGATCAAAAATTATAGAGATACGAGCATTTTACCAAAATGAATAATTTTTTTGACCAATTGAGAGTAAAATGGTAACATCTTTTGATGTATAAATAGTTTTTGATCCAAACAACTTGGGTTGGAAAGTGCATTGAACAAGCGTTTTAATGGGTTCAAATCACGCGTAAATCAGAGTTCAGGAGTGTCCGGTGAAATCCCGCAAAATTTGACTTGTTGTGCAGCTTTGAGGATGCGCCCGGGTGCATTGAAGTGCGCCTGGGGCGCATGAACTTGCCCCTGAGGCGCAATAAAGCTGCATAACAGGTAGAACTTTGCAGATTTACTTCAGACACTCCCGAACTCCGATTTGCACGTGGTTTGAACCATTAGAAAGTTTGTTCAATTTACTTTCTAACCCAAATAGTTTGGATCAAAAATTATTTGTACATTAAAAGACATGAATATTTTATCCTCAATGGTTTGAAAAACAATTTCTTACGGTAAAACGCTCTCATGTTACTCATTTTAAATCGTATCAGGGCCCATTAGATACCAATAAATAGAGTTTTTAAGGTACTAAAAGATGGTGGAATTCAAACATAAAAACATCTAAGTGTAGTTTATGAAAAATGGGTAGAAAGAAAGCTAGTACAAAAATAGTTGGAGCCGCTTAGGCTAAAACATGTTCTAAGTTTCATTCGGTCCTCAAATCCCTAATTTATATGTATTTCTTCATTGCTTAAGTGTTCCGGAGAGTTCATATTGCATCCACAGTCCATCGAAGCGTAGGTATAACTGAGAGCACAACACAAATTGAGAATGTTTCTGAACGTGAACATCGAAATGATTGAGGATATTCCATACTGTGGTGGTTGGGCTTGAACAAAGGGCCAGAGGATGAGGCCTTCAAAGTCAACGCCAGGGGGGTCCACAGGTTGATCGTTGACTCATGTGTGTCCTGTATGAAACATCCTTTCGTCAAGCGCCTTCTACCGAGAGGGCCGCCGAGCATGTGATGCTCGGCCAGCATGAGGAAGCCAGAGGATGCTGGACTAAACAATCTCCCGAGAGGCATGGCAAGTATGCCGCTGTGGGCGGTTGCCAGGCGCGCTGTGTCCACTGATACAAGGACCAGTGATCCTGAAGCTTTGCCGCATTGGTCAGGCTCGGCGTATATCAAAGCTGGTCCGGCGGTTACTAGCGCTAGGCTTCTTCTCTTCAACCGCTTGGCGGGATCTTGCCGAGCCAAGGCTACTTGATGCAGGGCACATCCCAGTGAGAATCTGCCGAGCACTTTGGACCCAACGTATGAGCTGTTGCCGAGCCAACCCCTTGCCCCCTGACTTGTAGAGGAAGTCAGGTAGAGGTGGGCAAGTGTTATAACCACTGGGGTAGAACTCACCCCTGAAAACCGGCTTACAAGGGAAGGGAGCCCCAATGGTTATATGAGCATATGGCCGCCCATAGTAGCCGATGTGGGACTCTGGAACATAACAAACCACCACGCTCCGCTGCTACCGACCACGTTGGCCGACTTAGCAGGCAGTGCAACGACCACGGTGCATAAGCCGCCAACCGGCCCGTGGAGGCTGGTCTGCACGAGAGTGGTGGCAGGCTCTGATACCATTGTTACAACCACTGGGGTAGAACTCACCCTGAAAACCAGCTTACAAGGGAAGGGAGCCCCAGTGGTTATATGAGCACATGGCCGCCCATACTAGCCGATGTGGAACTCTGGAACATAACATCAAGTGGGAGGGCTAGGTGTCGTGCCAGCTCAAGAACTAGCAAGTGGTTGGACATGTAAGAGACATCGTCCCACTTGGAGAATGAACGAAGGGCAGAGTTTGTGTCAGGTTCTGGGATAGAGGAGACCAGTCCTGGCATGCTACCTCTGCCCCAATCACCGAGCGCGTGGTGGATACGCGTGGTGGATTGAGCGCTAAGTTACCTTAGCCTATAAAAGGAGTACTCCACCTTCAAAAGAAGGCAAGCCTTTCGATCTCTTCTCCCATACACACGTTCAACTCCACTCTTTCCTCTCACCATACTAACTTGCTCGTAAGAGCTTCTTCCCCGGAGGTACACCCCCCTTCGGTCTTTCAGGTATCCAGTCCACTGATCGAATCCTCCAAGTCTGCCACACGAACCAGAGCTCCAAGAAGGTTCACCATCTTGAAAGGCGCTTCCCACATATAAATCTTAATCTACCGCCACCATATTACAACTACAACCTCCACTGTCATGACCACAATGCATTGAGAACAGTCTCTCTTCATGAATATATTACATTACACTTCCAAATCCACTCATGTAGATACCGATAAGGCATACGCAACATACACTTCCATATAGTTGAGGTCAAATAATCATTGCAATAGGTTCTCTCCATGAGTTATAAAACCTTATGTCGCAATTATATAGAAGATTCTTCACTTGAAACCCTCTTTGTGGAATAAAATGCTAGATTTGATCTATGCACAGCAACTACAGCACTATGAATACTTATCCGGATGAGGATGTTGTGCGTGACCTCCAATCCTCAATGGCGCGACGTAATGTATGATTTTGAATAAGCACTTTATGCTGCAGCCTAAGCTTTGTTACCGGTGAGAGACTATGTCGCTTAAGCCACGCTTTGATTGCTCTGTGCTCGTATGTAAAACCATCAGCGGCAATGTATGGATCGTCCATTACTTCCTGAATTAGCAATGGATATTGCACAGAGAAGATTAGACAATGATCAGATGGAGCAAACATAAGACTGTGTTTCGATTGGTTAAAATACATAAAACTAAAACAGTGTTATATGACAGAAGGCAATAAAACCAGCATCTAATTTGGTATGGTAGTTTAGGATCGAATGATTCCTCCAATTGAGTAGCTTAAGCGTGTATTAAAAAATTATTCATCGTTCCCATGGTGCTTGTCAAAGAAATATTCATCTAAACGTAAGATTGACATTTTCGTTTAAACATAAAGTTTATGCAGTACCCACCCCTCGCTTCCCCCATCCCTTGCTCGGTCGTCTCTCTTCTTGCTCCTAACAAGCTCTGTAGAGATGGGAGCCTCCTAGCTAGCACGCATTATAAATGCTCTCAGTAGCCACTTTATGAGCTATGTAGGAGTTGCATCGGAGTAAAACTTAGTGAGAGTTTGCATTAATAGTTACGTATCTAGCACTAGGAGAATGTAACTGAGTGCGCGAAGGAGATGCATGTATGGAGTTTCAAGTTTTCACCTGAAGTATCGGGCAGAAGTACTCGTTAGGTGCATGAATACTATTTCTATGTACCCTTGGAGTAGCATTTGCCATATAAGCAAGTTTCTTCAAAAGTGGCAACACTTCAGTTTCAAGATCTGGCCTATCCGTGCATCGAAGTCTGGAGCATCTCAGGGCCATCTGAGCCAGTTCCTCTACCTCGGCAAGTGGCCAATCTGGTATAGATTTGTCCAGTATGTCAAAGAGTGAACCATTGGAAAGTGCTGTTTCAAATTTAAACGAAAGCCCATCTGGATGTTGTATGGAAAGCAGTTGGAGGACAATGATTCCGAAAGCATATAGATCAGACTTAGGTTGGATAGTTCCAGTTCTATGATACTCTGGATCCTCATAGTGAAGAGTACCACATATAGTGGAGTCCCTATATTCTGCAATATTGTCAGGCGCAACATCTGGAACAAGTTTTGCCAATCCCACATCACCAATTTTGCTCACATAGTTTCTGCCCAGAAATATATTTCCTGGTTGCAGATCTCGATGAATAATGGGGTCTGGTTTTGTGTTGTGTAAAAATGCAAGTCCACATGCTACTTCAAATGCTATCCGGAATCGAACAAACCAAGGAAGAAGATCCCTGCTGCTTTGGTGGGAAAGAAAATCTTCTAGGCTTCCGTTCTCCATATATTCATACACTAAGCAACCAGTCTCTGGACAAGCTCCAAACAGTAAAGCAATGTGTGGGTGGCGTAACTGGCTAAGAACTTCAATCTGAAAATAATTGACAGAGGACAGAAAAAACCATTGCCACCACAGTCAGAACAACTTAAGTGGTCAGGAAATATTTAGCACAGGATAAGTGAAAAAAGTAAACAACCCACAGGTTAAGCTAAAGTAAATTCACCAACATCGACATTTTCATGTTTTAAATAAGTAAATTCAGCTAGGACAAGATACAAGATAAATCTACATTGCGTGGCAAAGGGTGTTTACACAAGCGTGCACAACCGCATATTTGTTGAATGTTTTGAGTTAACAGGCATCTGTACACAATTATAACTTCTCTATTTATATGTTCTGATAAGACAGGGAAGTTAATCAAATGATCATGGTAATAGCGAAAAAAAGAAGCCTCAAGCAGGCATGAGAACTTGAATGAAAACAGAAGAAGGAAATCAAGTGAAAAAAAAAAACCTCTGTCAGAAATTTCTTTTTCTTCTCCGATGCATAAGAATGCAGAACTTTGACAGCTACTGGGGTTTGATCGAGGTCGCATCTGTAAATGTTCCAATATGATCCTTCACCAATCATCTTAGTCTCAGAGAAGGAATCAGTGGCCATCTCGATTTCATCCCTTGTGTACGTTTTGTACCTTCTCTCATTTGACAAGTGTGGATCCATAGTTTTCTTTTTCTCCACTGATTCTTTGAGATCTTTCATTTCTGCTATGTGCCTTTCATAAGCCTCTTTAGGAAACAGATTTCTTGCCGTCTCAATCTCCTTCATGGCTTCCGAATGCTTACTTTTCTCTTCTGCAGCAATTTTCTTATAAATTTCTTCTCTTTTCAAGGCAGCATTTACTTGTCTTGCTTCTTCAAGGGATTTAGAAGAAAGAAAGGGAACCTGTGCAACGGAGCATCAATAATAGTGGTCTAGTGTAATATAGAACACGAGACGACCTATGTTTTATCAGTGTTCTTCATATTTAAGGTTTATTTGACTGTTCATATTCTACCTAGATGAATGAGAGATTCATATTCTACATACATGAAGGAGAGACATTCACTCTATGTATTGAAGTCCATTTTTGAATCTCACCATAAGGTAAGGAATCAAGATACTTGGACCTTGGTTGTTTGACTAGATTAATAGAGAAGGGATATCTAATCTCGATGTTACATATCACGTATTTTCGCCAAGATACTACATATCATGTGTTTCGCCAAGATATTACATCTCACAGGGTAAGTAATCTTTTAGGATTGATAGTGAGGGTGGTACATACTACGAATATTTAATCCTAGCCGCAAAAGTTTCTACAAAACGTGGCATACATGTGGGCCCTCTGGATATATAGTCCAATCCGATGCTTTCATGCAGACATACATACAGGGATGTAATCAACTTATGGATTCAAAGTTTTATCGGGAAAAAAAACTATTTTCAAAATCCTAGTAGAATAAAGCAAGGCCAAACTATATAATATATCGACATCTAGAACCACATTAATTACTAATGCATCAAATGCTAACCTCATTTTTCCCAAGGACAAGGTCCTCAAGAGCTCGATTGTACATGCCAACAGCGTTCGTAAATTCTAGACCCAGTTCTTCTACCTGAGCTTGCACATCCGACTACAGAAAAATATGCATCCCAAATGTTAGCACAGACTAGTCACCGTCACATAGTGTGTACAAAGCAAGCAATTAATATTATTATTGTACCACACAACATAAGTAACAGCAGGCGTACAAACTAAAACAACTCACCTGCTTTGTTTCAGTAGAAGCCACAGAAGAACCTTCCTTCGTTGCCTCAATTTCAAGGATACTACCTGCCGAGTTTTGGTTGGGAAACCTCTGTTGTCCAATTGCTATAGAATTCCAGTGATCACTAGGTTCTGACACAGATGAGGCTATATCGTTAACTTCCCAATCCACCGAGGAATAATAATGGTCACCTTGTATCTCAAAGTTGGGAAGAGAACTGCTGCCTCCCTGGTTGAAGGACCTGTGTCTAGAGCTCTTCTCTAAAAATAGAGGCCGAAAAAATATTATGATAACGAAAAAGAAACATCTAAGTACATTTGGAGGCTATCAACATTGAAGGGTAAGTGTTTTCAACATACCATGAATTGACAAGGGGCTGGCAGGAGGGTTGAGGAGCTTGTGAATAGGCACAACGTAAATTTTGCAAGTTTCGGGAGCATTTTTTAGGACTGCTAGTGTCACGGAAGAATCTTTTACCTTCCTGCCATTAAATAAAACAGAAACACAGTGACATGAAGTTCAACAGATGAAAGAACCACATGTAAGTCATAAAAGGTTCAAGTAATTAACGGCTAACAGATCAAAATTATTGGAGTGCATGATGCCCACTTCAAACGAATGGCCAAAGCATTTGCATGTATAGGACTAAAAATCAGATGAACTTGAGGTCTAGAACATCCAACTAGAAAAATGCCATCAGAAAACCGCCAACTAGCAGGAGGAGAAAGAGTCTGAGACGAACAACTTATTCAATACTTTTGACATACCTCGTGACAAAACTGGAACTGCAAGAGCCCAATACTAAACTACTAACACCAAAGTCGGTAACATATTTAAGAAGTGCTGATGCAGGATTGTCACCTTCCAGTACCAAAGTTTCAATCTAGAAAAGCAGTATTCGAGATTATACTTCCAAGGAAAACTCAATTTGAGCAGAGCATAGCCAAAAGGAAAAAAAACCCTTACCCGGTCTTCTCTTTTGCATAGTTTCGTAAATGGTAAAAACATATCCTGAAAAGCAAGTTTTGTGTCCTGGTTATACGTTTCCACCTCATGGGCATCCAGTTGCTCGACGGGGATAGCGTGTCTGGCTGTAGAATATGGTTCACATGAGTTCAAGAAAGTAACACAGTTAGCAGTGCTAAAAAATGAGAGACCAATTGTTCCCTTGTTGGCTTAAAGTTATCTGGTTTAAATACCATGTCCCAAGGTGGGCTATATAATTCAGTGGATGGGCATTTTAGGCAGGTTGGCTACAAGGGACATATTTCGAATCGGGGGGTTGCTGATTCTGATAGCTGTGTTTTGTGTGATAAAGGATCTGAATCTCACGGGGCAACTCTTCTTCCAATGCATTCTCCTCTCGTATTGTTTGGTAGTATTTTTTTTTATGAAGAACGGCATTGAGAGACACTGTTTCTCTTATGCAGCTCTTGCATACTATCTGTGGTAGGAAGGGAACACTGGGAAAATTTTCCAGCATCAAGAGTTTTGATGTAAAATTGCAAACCCAGTCATAAGGGCGGTGGCTTCAAACATTAGACCATATGTTAGCTTTTGTAGGAAATTGAGCAAATCAGATGGCAATATGTTAATCAAACGGGTTATATTTTCCTGTGATTAAGTTCTTGATGCAGACTTGGTTGCTTGTGCGCATACATGGATCAACATGAAAGACAAAGGGCAAAAGTAGTAAGAAGATTATGGTGGATTTATTTGATTTGCTTTAATCTTTTAACATGGAATTTCTTTATCAATGCCGCTTGTTTTGGCATGTTCCCGTTTGATTAGAAAGAAAATTGTGCTGGAAAGTGAAAGTGAGAGAACGTAAAGTAAAAGAAAAGAAATTTCCTTTTCTTACATGTGTTTGGTTAAAACGAAAAGTTTTGTGAGAATCTTGCAAGAAAAATAAGTACATATTTACTAACTTAATTACCCTTAACATACATAATGGATTATGATAGAAAATGAAAAGTTATGGACATAATGGGAAATGTCATAAAACATGACAACTTTATTTTCTTCATGTGTTTTTAGGAAGAAAGTGGAAGCTATGTACTCATGCTTTAATGAGTTGTACAAGAAAATTCAATTTTTTATACTTTCTTGTATTTTTATGGTAATCAAACACCAAAAAAAAGTGTCGGTATTCTCTTTCTTGCATTTTCTATCACTTACACTCTATTCAAACGGACCCTAGCCAAAGTACTATTACTTAGTTAGTAGGAACTGCCTTTCATTTATTTGTTTCCTAATATGCTTGGGTCCTAGTAGCCTATTGATCGATACAGCGTCTTGCGTCCTCATATAGTTGTTATCCCAGTAGATCCATTCTTTAACTCTACATGTGTGAGTCTTAAATAGCAAATGTCGGAGAGTACTCGACCATAACCCACATCGGTCATGAATTATTACCTCCAAAACTAGTAATGAGGGCCGAAAAGCCTCTTCACTCATATAGCTAGACTATTGGTCATAAGTTGGAGGCTTTGACAATTCCCTTATTTGAAATTGAGGAAATGCAAAACGTTTATGCTCAAAGTTCAAATGTTTTTGTGTGTGTGAGAGATCATCACTTTCCCTACAAAACATTCATAATTCAACATCACGGAAATCCATTTGATTGCCCTCAAAGTTCGGAAGTTTGTGCTCCATTCGGATGATGTGCATTTCAAATGAAAGGATTTTGTTTTCAATTTCAGCGAAAATATAAGGGGTTTGACTATAGTTTGCTTGTAATACTAGAGTGAGGGGTGTAAGATCCAAAAAGCCGAGCTCATTTGTGTTGGCGATTTTATTGATAAAGCACACGTTTTCCGGTATCCCATTGGCAAATCTATATACTTAGACGAACTAGGGTTTTTTCGGGAGGTGAATTGGAGATCAAAGATAATTATTATAAACATGATAGAAAGGCTACCAAGGTCCGACCGTCCCCACCCCCCTCGTAGGTCTGGGAAAGTGTTGCATTTTGGTATCTTTACTCCCACAAATAGAGAGGCTGTTTTAGAGTCCTTGATCAAGTCGCGTTTTTATTTTTTTGAATGGCCAAAGTCAATATTGTTAGAATAGTCAGATTAACGCATTAGAAGAGGAGTTGAACTTGTGACCTTCTTTTTCTTGACACCTAAATGCATGCCTCTTGGCGTAACCAAGTCACGTTGGGACAACCTTACCATCACATCCGGACCGCCATCATTTTGTGACTATAAGCTTGGCAATGCTTTGTACGTCCCAATGGGTGTGGGCTTTGTTCCAATGGGTTTTTCGTATTTGGTTTCTTGCCAAACTAGGGATTGGATTTTGGATAGGCATAGGATTACTCTTAGTATTATGGATTCTTTGGGTCTCGGACTGGAGATTTGATGTCATTACTCCTTATTCCTGTATTAATCTTTATAACATTTTCAAAGATTAATGAAATTTTTTCGCCTTCAAAAAAAAAGAAGTTTGGCAATGCTTTAATGCCAAGGATGTCAAATAACTTCTATCAAATAGCTAATTCTACCGTAATGAAGTTTTAGTTTCTAAACCTCAATGTCGACATACATATATATGTAAGCTAGATAATGTAAATATCAGCAAAAGGGGTTTTACTTGGAACACAGGAAAAGAAAAGAAGAGGAAAAAAAAGAAAAGAAGAAAAAATTGATATATTCATTATTTGGTTTCGACAGAAAGAGGCAAGAAAATTGCAAATTCAAGTATTGAACACGGTTCCTTTTTAATTAATTATTTTCTCTCTTTTCTTCTCTTACTCTCTTCAAGTTCCAAATAATGTTGCATTTCCTGCCCTTGAAGTACACAACAGTGGCAGACAAATGAGTTGCACCCAGCAGTGGTCCGAATCAGACGTATTTCTGTATTAATAAATAAAAATATTGTCCATGTATGGTATATATTGCTACTTTTTAATTCTGAAAAGGAGATGAAATTGTGAGTACATGCGTTGCCGCCGTTTGTATTGTACTCGATCACTACCAAAAGAAGGTTGATAAGTTCAAATTGTACTAGGAGTTTTTTCACATGCACATATATTGGAACTTAATTTATACTCCGTAATTTTCACATGTACATATATTGGAACTGTATGATTTTATTTTTCACTCTGTAGACTTGCGGGCAGAGCCGGCTCAACCCAAGAGATCTGGGCCTTGAGCATCTCAAAAATTCAAATTTTCAGGGGCACTCTAATATTTTCAATATTTGAGTTTGAATATGACTCTTTTTAAGCCCAAGAGAATGAAAAAAAAAAATGCTCAATTAGAGGTAATGAGTTAGCCTAGCCTACCATTTCATAAGTCCAAGTGTCCAATCCACTAAAATCCCCAAAATCATTTCCCCTAAACTACCGAATAATACCTCCCAAAAATCGTTTTCCCCCAAACTCACCCCAAAATCTAGACGATCTCGTATTTTGTATTCGTATATTATTATTAGTAGAGCTTTATATTAGTTTGGTTTTCTTGTATTGTGATTGTTACTGTAAAAATTGTTAAGTATTAAGAGCACACTTTTTTTTTTTTAATTGGCTTTGGGCACTAAAAACCCTTTGATCGGCCCTGCAGGGGCCGATTCTATACTATCAAACTCAAAAACTAAGTATAATCAGTGAAAGTGTTTGGAGTTGTACAGAGCCCTGAGCACCCCGACACCCCTGTAGTTGGAGTTGTACATGGCCCGGGCACCCCGACACCCCCTTCTCTATGCCCCCCGACTGTACATACACGTTCTCTTCAAGGGAAAAAAACAGTACACACACGTCAACCCACATACACACTTATTAAACACTTCTTTTGTAGTACTGTATATTAGTAAGAGGTAAGAAGAAAGAAATTACATGGAGTAGGAATTGAAGTGCTGATGGGAGGCACGACGTGAATCAGGATGAAACGGTTGGCGTCAGGCATGAGATTTTCCACCGCCCACTGGACAGCCCAACGGCTACCGCTCTCCCCGAGGCTGCCACCGCCACCTTTGACAGCCACCGCCACTGTTGTCATCGCCGGCCGGCAAAGTACGGTGGCTTTCAGCTTAGGTTGACGTTGAGGTACGCGTAAAGTGTGCTTTGTTCCCCAAACTCAAGACAGCTTGAGTTTACACGGAAAACAACATATACTCCGAGAAAGCGTGACTTTCAAAGCCGTGGGAATATAATAAGGAGAGAGAGAAAGGGAGTGTTATTGACATTTTGAAGCTCACCTGAGATCAAGTTGAGAAATTTTTCGGTGGGTACTACACGGTGCTCATTTGACGCATTTGGACTATCCATTTTGATTTTAGACAGCTCAGATTTGAAGGGAGAAAGAGGAGAGAGAGTGGTGGAATGAGAGACGCATTTGGGCTATCTATTTTGATTTTAGACAGCTCAAATTTAGAGGGAGAAAGAGGAGAGAGAGTGGTGGAATGAGAGGAGAAATAGTATTTTAATCTGAATCACCTAAAATACTTTTGGACGATCCGAATGAACTGCTCGGCCACCACGCTCATGTGGTACCTACCCAGCACCCAAAAATTTTCCCCATCAAGTTTATCGTACAATGGATCCATGGTCTTTCTTTCTGAATCTTTACAATCTGACAAAATAAAATTATGGTTTCCATCATCCTCGCGGAATTAAAATTTTTTTTTTAATTTTAAGTGCGGACTTTAAAAAAAATCTAAATTTAGTTAGTTGTTAAGCTAAGTTCCGCTAAGGAATTTTTGGGATTTTTTTCATTTTGTTCTTATTCAAATTTTTTTCGCCTTTGTTCGTTTTGCTACAAATTTTTTACCTCTATTAATTCGTTTCGACGAGAGGAATCGAAAAACTAAATTTTTGTTTAACTTTTACCGTGATCTTTCTTGTAATATCCAAGATAAAGCCCAAAAAGCTTTATCTTAGATATATCAAAAGTATTTGTATAAAAGTCGTAATTTTTTTACTTCTTGCTTTCTTTTGTCAAGATGAATCAAAACAAACAAAGGAAATATTTTTAATGACAACGAAAAAAGCCAAAAAAATCCCAAAAATCCCAACTGGGTATACTATAAAAATAATGTAGAAAAAGTCTAGCAGCATTAATGAAAGTATATTCTTTTTCGACTGTGTCAAATGTATATAAAATCCTAAAAAAATGCTTATAGGCATTAAATGACCTTGACTCCGGGGCCTGTGGCATGAGTAATAAAATATTTATTCCTCCGTCCCTTATTTAGAGTTCAGTATTTTATTTTGCACTGTTTCTTAATAAGTATTCATTTTATAAAATTAGTGGATAAAAGTTGATGCATTGTCTATTTTGTCCATAAAAGTAGATTCTATTTTGAAAAGTTAGTGAGTAAAAGTGTAATGATAATGGGTAAGTAGAGAAAGTGGATGAAAAAGTTGATGTGAAAGGTATAATGATGATGTCTTTTTAATAAATTGGAATTACAAAACATGATACTTAAAAAAGGGACGGAAGGAGTATATGTCGTATAACACCCGCAAGACCTATAAGGTGTAATAAAGGGAAAAAATTCCCGTGCCGGGTGAGTAACGCGTGGTGCTTGTTCGGCGCATCTGAACTGTCCATTATATTTTTGAACGGCTTGAATTTGGAGAGAGAGTCTTGGGGTGAGAGGAGAGAGAATATTAATTCAATCTGTTCAAAAGTGTATTGGACGACCTAGATGTGCCAAACAAATACCACGTGGAATATATCCACTCAGCCCTGAAAAATTTCCCGTAATAAAGCGTTTAAAGAATAGGGAAAATTACTGGACAGTGAGAAGTGGGGCAAATAAATCCCAACACATGGACAAGTTTTCAAAAAATTGCTCTACAAATGAAACGGAGAAAAGTAAATAAGAATACATGGAAATGGCAAGCAAAATGTCTAATATACCCCCAGGAAAAGCATCTGAAAAACTCCTGCCATCTCGCCCTCCTCCCCCTCTTCACTCTTTCTCCTCTTCGCCACTTCTCAGCTCTCTCTCTTTCTCTCTCTTGCTCTCTACCAGAAATGGTGACAATGCCTACCACCACCAAGCTGCCGCCACCAGGTGGGCCCAAGTCGGAATCCCTCTCTCACATCGACATAACCAAACTCTCCCAATTCGAGCTCCACGCCCTCTCCCTATGCTCCAACTTCGCCCTCAACCTCCGCCGCCCAAACGACCTCAAATCAACCCCTCCATCTCCAACAAGAGCGCTGACAGCCGCCGTTAGACTTACTCCCACTTTTCGGATTTCTCTCTCTCCCTCTATACTCTCTCTAGAAAAATTCTCTATGGTGGAGGTTGAGGACAAATGCTTCGTCGAAGTCCTCGCCTGGGCCACCGACGACCGGTCCCTCGAGCGGGCTATGGTGACGTCATCGAATTGAAGGTCCGTTATCGGTGGATTTGACGTTGCGGAGATCGGTCCATCACCATTCGTTATGGAGGAGGCGGCGGAGGTGGATTCCGCAGCGGTGGTTTAATTATGTGGGTTTGCTTTAATTCACCGTCCATCTGCTGCAGTCCATCACCGTCCGTTGTGTTGATCAGAAATCGTTTTGATTTTCTTAAGTGGGTTTGCTTTAATTCAAGATTTCTGCTAATGGGTTTTGATTATTTTCCCCTCAGGCCAATTTCAACTGGAGGGTTGTTTTTCCCCACTTGATCGATTTTGTAGTTAAGAGATTTGTTTAGGTTTCTGGGTTTGTGAAATCTGAGCTTTCTGCAATTGGTTTTGATTTTGAATGTCTTTTTCTACTTCCCCTGTTCCAAATTAATAGTCCGGTTCGGTCTCTAATACAACTTTTAAAATGTTAATATCTTTTAATCTACAATGTCTTTAAAAAATTTAAAAACTTTGTATAATAGAACTAATTGAGATCTATCATATGAGATCCATATTGCACATAAAATTCATTATAGATTGAAAGATACTAACAATCTAAAAAATGCATTGGAGACTGAAATGGACTATTAATTTGGAACGGAGGGAGTATAAAATTCAAAGTTAAGGGTATTTTTGTCTGAGTAAATTATGAATACCATGAGCTGAGCATTATTTTCCCTCTTTCCATGAGATTTTAATTCCCAAAAAGTGTCTCATGTGTTGGGACTTATTTGTTCCACTCTCCACTGAACCATAATTCTCCCTAGGCTCCGTTTAGTTGTTGGGAAAGTTGTGTGGGAAATTGGTTCCCAGGAAAAGTGAAATGAGATGAAGTAAAAGAAAAAGAAAATTATTTTTCCGTGAGTGTAAAAATTAAGGTTTAGTTGTTCATCTATCAGGAAAAAGAAACTCATGGGAAAATTTTGTGAGTGTTCACTCATTTTCCTTTTCCCGCGACGCAAAATTCTGTGTTTTTTACGGGATCACTTTTACAAGAAAGTAAATCCTGCAGGAAAATTTATAATGGTAAGTTCCACTATTTTCCTGTCAACTGAACACTAGAAAAGTTATGAAAAAGTTGATTTTTTTATACTTTCCCGTCCTTTCTTGACAACTGAACGGAACCTAAAGAATTAATACAGTCCTGTGGACCCGGTGACATCAAAGATGAATCTATACATATACCTGTTTGCGAAATATTCAAAGAGTATATTATGAGATTCTGATAACTTCAAGAAAATCTACAGTAGAGTGCTTGCTACACATTCTAGAAGCAACTTTTAAAAATCACTACTTTTACATTTCTTTTTAAGGCCTAAAGTTTGATATTTTAGAAACTATGATTTTTAATTTTTTTTTTTTTTACAGATTCTAAGAAGCTACTCCGTATGATTAGTGGAAAGACAAAAATATCTAATAATTATCCTTAGGTCAAGGACAAAATAGACCAATTCACAAGGAAAAAATTATTTTGCATATTTTACAGCAAACACTACTCTTTGAGCTTTTGTAACATTTATCCGTGATCCCAAGTCGCAGAAAAACACTCTCATAGTTTCTCTAGAGTCTAAAAATCTAAAATTTGATGCATGATCAACATTATTAATCTTAAATCTAAAAGCTAAGAAAAATCTAATAAAGGGAGAATATAATCTCAACTTAATTTTCGGACACAAAAAAAAGGTTTAGTTTAGTTAGTTGCTAGTAAAATTTCGATCCGGTAATAATGGAATTTTATTTTAAAAAATTGGTAGCATCAATTGAAGTATATTCCGTAGGACCCACAACGACGAAATAATGCACTATTACATAAATCATCTTTCGCGGACTTTCGATTAATTGTTAGTTGAATTTTGATTCCTATGAATATAAGTACAATTAAAAAAAGCTTACTAGCATTAATAAACTGGGCTCCGTGGCTAGTGGGATCCGCACGAATCAAAAGTGGAGATATATAGTTTCCATGGAATTTGCGGACTTGAGAAAAATCAATTTATTTAATTTGTTAGTAGAATTTGGGCGTCGTGTATTTATATTTGATAAGTACTATTAATAAAGTAGATCCTATGAAACTAACACCAATTAATAATGCAATCTTTTACATACATCATCTTTTGCATACTTCAAAAAACTTCAATTTTATTTAGGTAAATTTACACTTGCACTGCCTTTACTTTTCTTGATTTTGCCGAGACACCCTTGTACTTTATTTTTAGCCATTTACACTCCTTGTACTTTGAAGTAAAGTGCAATGCATGGATGCCTCTAACGGAGGTAATGAATACACTTTAAAACCCTTTCAGTGCTATACCCCCACAATCCAGGTTATTTACGAATCCTATAGCTCTCTCTACACTTCACAGACTACTTCTCTCTCTCTCTCTCAATCTCAAAAAAAATGGAAGTCTCTCTCACGATCATCAGCCGTTTGGCACACCAATTAATAATGCAATCTTTTACCTACATCACCTTTTGCATACTTCAAAAAACTTCAATCTTATTTAGGAAAATTTGCACTTACACTGCCTGTACTTTTCTTGATTTGCTGAGACACCATTGTACTCTATTTTTAGCCATTTACACTCCTTATACTTTGAAGTAAAGTGCAATGCATGGATGCCTCTAACGGAAGTAATGAAAACACTTTAATACCCTTTCGGTACTATACCCCCACAAGTCCACAACCCAGGTTATTCGTGAATCCTATATTTCTCTCTACACTTCACAGACTCCTCTCTCTCTCTTCCGATCTCGAAAAAAAATGGAGGTCTCTCTCTCACGATCATTAGCCGTTTGGCCCACTACCTCCTAGTCAAATTCTTCGTCCTTGCTACCCGAGAAATTATTCGTTGCCCTTGGGGCAACACGTGGCCCTGCCCCAGCACATCCGAGCCGTCCATTCGGCCCTTTGACGGCTCGAATTTAGTGAGAGAAAGGATAGAGAGAAAGGAGAGAGAGGGGGAGAGAGGGTGTTTTTGATCTCGTCCGTTCGGGTACCCGAGGGGCACCACGTCGGCCGTTGCCCCAAAGGCAACGAATAATTTCTCCTGCTACCCCTTTGTTCCTCAAATCCAAGACAATCCCAAAAGAAGGGAATATCCAAAGCCTCAAATTGCTTACCATGATTCTCATCCCGAGCCAGCTCCTCGGAATCCGTATCCGATTCCAATGATCCCTACTCGAATTTGCGCTAGAATTAGCTAAAGAATCACCTAATTCAGAAGCGGTAACAACACTACTTGTTCAATTTAGGGACCCAAATCCCTTCCCTAACCTCATCCCCTAAGATTCACGTCGTCGTCAAGCACGGAGTAAGTGAAAACGGTCGCAGGAGCGACGCCACCGAACCCGACACGAGACCCGAACGCTAGGTCCAACTCAGCCAGCTGATCACTGCTTCTCTCAATGGCCCTAAGGGCCGCACAGTAAAATAGGGAATCCGTGTAGGGGTCTGAATTAGAATCCGGAACGTTCGATGCGAAGAGGTCCTTGATGAAATTCATTTGGTCAATGGAATCGAATTCCAGATTCAAATTGGAACACAAGTACAAGTTCGAGTCGGAATTGGAGTCGAATTTATGTTGGTACATGCATCTGTGCTGAATTTTGTTGGTGGTTATCAATTAAAGGCCTTGTGTGGCTGATGTTATATAAAAAGAGAGGTTTTGAGATAATAAGAGGATGCATCATTTGGCTTGCACTTGATGGGCTCTTGAAGTTTGAGAAGATGACATCTTGAAGGAGAATAGGGTGGTTATTTTTATTTTTATTTTTGGCAAAGGGAGGTTTTTTTTTTCAATCGTCATACATCAGCGGGGTTAATAGGAGTGTTAGGATTAGTACGGAATCCAGAAGCTATTTATAGCTTGGGACCCCAAGAGTATTGCTCCAGCAGGAGTCGGACCCAGGACCTCCCTCATAGGGGAGAGATGACATATTTTAAAATGGCTTTCATAGATAGTTAGGCATTTTGAAAGTCGTTTTAGAGGGAAATCCCCCGCCACTCCACTAACTTTTTTGTCCATCTCTGTAAGTGCAAATTTCCCTTTTATTTATTGTTAGTTGAATTCTAACTGCGTAAATATGAAATGAAGTACTATTAAAAAAGCTTACTTGCACCGATGAATTAAGCCCTGGGGTCCTTGTGATTTTACGATAATGAATGATACAATATTATATATCTTGATGTTGGACAAGATTAAAAAAAATTTCTTATTCTTATTTTTGTTATTCTAGAACTGGATTTTGGCTAGGTCTGGCATGATTTAGAATTTCTTTCTAGGAATTTTATTTTCTTTCCTTTTAGGATTTTATTTTATTTTCTTCTTTATAATTTCTTGACTAGCAAAAAATTGTCTTACTAGATTCCTACGATAGAATTTCTCTACTAGTATAAATAAGAGCTGTAACATATTTAATTATTCAATTTTTATCAACAATATCTCAGAGTTTCTCTCCCTTCTCATGGATTCAAGAATTGCACGTGGCTACGAGTACCTAATTTCGTTTGGATTAGTATGCTAACTAATCTCTCTCGTGAATTTCGCTACGTCAAGTAGTATATCAAGAATACCAGATTACTTAAAATGAGACAATTGATACAATCCAATAGAATACGACAATATAAACAATCGATTAGGACATGACTTAAAATGAGACAATTGATAGCTACCAGATTTCTTCAACCAAATCATGGGCAATGGATATATCAAGAATACCAGAGAAAACTTGAGTCAGATCAATTGTTTTGAGATAATTTTGATTTTCAGTATAGCCATGTTACTGCCGATACAAATTATTCAACTTTTACATCAATAATATTTCAGACTTTATCTTTCTTCTTTTGGATCATGGCTACAAGTACCTATCTCATAGATCCGCTATGCTAAGTGGTATCAAAGCCAACATTCGTCCGTGGAAGATGTAGGACAAGAATCAAGAAAATTTCCTATTCTTATTGAACTGAAGTATTCAAACATTCTAATATACGACAAGATTCAAGAAAATTTCCTATTCTTATTGACCTAAAGCATTCAACCATTCCCTGTCTGTGTAGGGCCTCCGGATTTCCAATCTCCACGCACCGATTCAAGAACCAAGTCACTCTCTCAGATTTCAGCCATTGATGAATCACTAGAAATTCCATCATAGATAACTACTCAAGGATACAATCTTCCTCAGCTGCTCCTCTGAAATATCTACAACATAGTTTGGAATTGAAGAGGTCGGTGAAGGAACAGGAGGTGACCCGAGCAAGAACATCGACCAACAAATCAGAAGGCGATGTTCTTGCTCGGGTCACCTCCTCTTCCTTCACCGAGCTCTTCAATTCCAAAACTATGTTGCAGAGCCTTCAGAGGAATAATGTATCCTTGAACAAGCATCGATGATGGGGATTTCCAGCAATTCATCAATGGCTGAAATCTGAGAAAGTGAATAGGTTCTTGAATCGGTGCGTGGAGATTGAAAACCCAGAGGCCCTCTTCAGATAGGGAATGTGATGTAGGACAAGTTTCAACAAAATTTCCTATTAGAAATTAAGTATTCAACCATTGTCCCTGGAAATGGGTGGTGATATGCGTCTTTGCCATCTTCCTTCGTCTTGTCGTAATGGATGGTGATATGCGTCTTTGCCATCTTCCTTCGTCTTGTCGTAATGATTGCCCATTCTCCATTTCCAGTCTACAAATTTCTAGTCTTTGTAGAGTAAGTTGGCTTTGTGCAAAAAAAAACTTCCTCAACCAATGGAGTATACTTTGTGCAGAAAAACATCCTCAACTAATGGAGTATACTCCAACATTATCTTCAGTGACTTCAAATTTGTCCTATAAGCATATAATAAGTGCAATTAATCGCTTTGTGCATAAGAAATCAGCCAAGCAGGTCCAAAGCAAGCCTAAGAAACCAAAAAAGCCAAGATAGCAGTAGCCAATGACTATTCCGAGCAACCACCACACATTTCATTTCAGTATCCCTCAACACCAAATAAGGTAACCAGTTGCAGCAGTAAGCAGTGATAGAAGTTCAAAATACAGTTCAGCCAAACATCCTCAGTAACAGCAGCAGAAACAGTAGTAGGGACATATTCAGAGAACCAATGCACCAGCCACATCAATAGAGAACCAGTGATAAACATAGCAGCTATAAATCAAAGCATTCATAACAGCATTAATAACCCCCAGCAGGAAACAACAATAAACAACAGCAGGGAACATCTTTAGAGAAGGGATATGGCAGAAAGATACGGTTAGACATTCTTACCCGAACAACTTGTATTACCCGAACAACTTGTATTATGGCCTCTTTCAGCCCCGATGGCAGAGCATTTGTTGTAGCTTCTGGCTGTGGAGTAGGTGTCGTAGCTTCTGGCTGCGGAGTAAGTATAGCTGTTGTACCAAGTCGTGTTGCTGCAATTCTACGCGACGTGATACTCAAGTTGGAGGATGCACTGCTCTTTCTTGATCCTGGACCCAATCCATGATGCAATCTGTCAAACTGTGAAATAGTACTCCATTACAAACAAGGATATGAAAGATTCCACCCCTTTTTTATACTCCTTACTTGACCACCTATGTTTTATCGTCATCCAACTCTTGTCCATTTCTTATGACCTACAAATAACTTAAAAGGTTGAACAAGTCAATGTTCATGACAGAGTAATGAAACATAGGTTATACCATTTTTTTAATCTGAAACATGCCTAATTCAATGTTCTATGCCTTTTACCTTAATAACTGTAGGGAGAAAGGTGTCAAGACACCCACCCACAAAACCAGTCCAAATTGAACTTCAATTTCATTCCATCCTAGTCCATTCAACCAACTAACGAGTAGGCTAATACATTCTACATTAAGCTGATGTGGTATGCTATGTTTGCTACAATCACCTTGTATTTTTTTTTTCCCACATGATCTGTTTGGAAAAGCAAGAAACGAGCTGATTTTTGACGGGGTGGATACCAATTTGGGAGGAGCTAGTTAATTGGACAAAGTCCATAATGAGCCATGGTTGGAAACCCTTTGCCCCATAAACACCCAAAAAAATTCTCCAGAAAATGCAAACATTTGAACAATCAAAAACTGTGGAATCGACAACACATGCAGCCCTTACCCAGTACCAGAAACCACCCGATTTCAACACCAGCAATAGCTAAAGCAAAATTAGTACTCAAAATTATCATATTCTGCATTCCTAAAATCAGATTAGTGCTCAAGACGGAACACGTATTCCGTGAGGCGCTGCAATGTGTTTGGCTACAACATAGCCTCGTGATAAAAATTAGGCTCCGTTCCAGAACCCAATTACTTATTTTAAGAAGATAATTTCAAGTTAAAAAATAATGTGTTTTAGCAAATAATTTTTTTAACAATATAGATCTGGTTTGATAGATCTCATTAAAATTTTTGAAAAATTATTTTTTAACTTAAAAATGTAAAATAAATATTTATTTTTTAAAAAGGTGTTCTGAAAGTCCCGGACCCAAACGTACACAAGCTAGGGCTTAGATCAACATATACAGAGAGAGATATCAACAAATACAGAGAGAGAGAGATACCTAGCAGATCTAGTTGGAGCAGAGAGAGAGAGAGAGGGAAATACCTAGCAGATCTAGTTGGAGCAGAGAGAGAGAGAGAGAGAGAGAGAGAGATACAGAGAGAGAGGCACAACGGCCCTACCACGGCTGGAAATGACGAGGTGAGGGGTATATATATAGGCGGTGGCTGAAAATGAAGAGGTGTGGGGTATATCCCACCTGGAGAAATTTTTCGGTGCCTGTGGGTTTATCCCACGTGATATCCGTTCGGTATATTCGGATGGCTCGGATTAAAATCATCGCTTTTCATTTCTCTCTACGAATCTGAGACATCCAAAAACGCAATGAACGACTCGAATGCTCCGAGCGAACACAACATGATACCCATCCAGCACTCAAGAAAAATTCTAGGAGGAGAGAGGAAGTGACGTGGTGAGAGAGGATAGGTGTAAAAATCGGTGTCGTTAGCAAAATCCCACCAATATTTTCTTGAAATTTTCAAATGGCGCAAAAAAATGGAAATTTTTTTTGGATTTTAGTGTTAAAAGTGTATGTAATTTTTTTGCTAGAAGACCAAAAAGGGAATGTAGATGTCAAAAAAGGAAGCGTAGAATTCAATTTTCAAAAAATTTAGGGAAGTCATAATGCCAAAACTGTTTATGTTTGTGCAAAACTGTTTATGTTTGTGCCAAAACTGTTTTTGTTGGTGTCAAAACTCTTATGCATAAAAGTCTTGTACACTGCATATGGTACAAGCCTTTTGTACATTAGAGTTTTGCAACTAACAAAAACAATTTTGGTATTATCATTTTCCAAAATTTATCTTCCTCGATTTAGGGAAAAATATCTAGTGGGCTATAATTGCACCATCATTGCATACAAATTCTAAACTTTTATCGGCATGGATGTTTTTATAATCCTCAATCTGAGCCGTTAGGATTTCACGTCTTACTAATTATACCATTGTCACCAAAATCGGATATCATTCGACATTAGCAACCACATGATTGATGTAACAACTCTGATTTTCACTAAATAAAAATCTCCTTGTTTATTCGTAAATATTTCGAATTTTCTTGATTTATTAAAAATTTCCTTTTAATCGCTTATAATCCGTTATAATTAGATTCATTAGGGTCAAAACCTATTTTTCTTCACAACGGTCAGCAAGACCATTTTCATTAGGCAAGAACATTAGCATATTGTTTCCCTAATCGCTAAGGTTAAACCCCTAATTACTCGACTTGTTTAATAATCCTGCTTAGCAAGCCCCATTTGATCGTAATTAGGTCATTTGGAAACCCTAACTAAAACCTTGACCAAAGTCAACCTTGGATCTTTGTCCATTGGACAATAAATGTTAGGATAACCTTTACCCATTGGTCCATAGTACAATTCCATTAGTTTATTATATAAGCCATGTGACAATTACATATATATATTTATACTAAGCCTTGTGCTTTCTATCCTTAACCTTTGGTTAATAAGAGTTAGGGGGATTATCGCCAATTGGACGATAATCGTTAGGGAAATAGTAGACCTTTGGTCAATAACCATTAGTAAAACCATTATCCCTTGGACCATAGCATTATACAAAAATCCCATGGGATTCCTTGGTGTAAGAATATGATATATATATCCTAAGATTCTATATTAGGTGAAGGTACAACCACTCCCCATTATTTTATTGGAAAGCACACATGTGCTAATTCATTAGTTTATTAAGATATCTTTCCTCTTTCAAAAACCCTATAGTTTAATATAAATCTTGTCCTATCTAGTAGATATATATATATGTAAAGTGGGAGAGAGAGAGAGAGAGGGAGAGAGAGGGAAAAGCCGAGAGAGGAGAGAGAGGCCGAGAGTGGGAGAGAGATAGGAGAGAGAAAGAGAAAGAGAAAGAGATATGGTTTATAGTCTTCCTCCACCAACCCAATTCCTTATCATACAAAGTACTTGTACTTTGGAAGTAGAAAGATAGGATGACATAGGTTGAGTAAGGAGTACAAAGATTGTCTTATAATGTCATACCCCAAATCTATTAGTTTAATAGAGAATCCCATACTTTCAAAGAAACCCCATTGTTTATTCTTTACCTTGTCCTTTCCCAATCTATTATGTAGATAAGTATATATATATGTATTGTACTTGGACTAAGGAGAGAGAGAGAGACAAGGAGAGGGAGGAGTGAGAGCCGAGAGATAGAGAGAAGGGAGAGAGAGATAGGGCCGGATGAGAGGAGAGAGGGAGGGTGAGTGATGTGGCCATGTACCTCTTTGATCTATCCCTACCAAATCTAAGTCATATACACCTATAAGTACATGTACCATAAAAGAAGGAAGATGGAATGACATGAAGTAGATTGCTTACAAGATTGTCTTACACAATCTTACACACTACCCTTGGTCAAACAACCACCCCTTGTCCTTTCTCATATAACACATGCATATATATATATATATATATGTAAACAAGTACCAAGAGAGAGAGAGAGAGAGAATGAGAGGAGATTGGGAGAGAGAGAGGGCCGGATTGAGGGAGAGAGAGATAGGGTGATGTGTGTGACATTGTACTCCCAATCTTGACCAAATCTAGCCTATCTCCCATCCAATTACATCACCATTGTACCACCAACCTAACATTGCTTACACTTGGACACCTAAGGACAACCTAACCTATTTTTCTATGCTTTCAAAGTACTAAAACCCCATAGAATAACATTTACTTTGTACTAGCTTGGAAGAAGAAGATCTTGGCATGCTTCCAATGCATGACAAGACAAGATTTTAGCTAAAACCCATTGGATAATGGGAGAGGGGCAGCCGGCCATATGGGAGGGACGGAGCCATTCATTTGCCTATAAATAGGCCTCTCATTCTTCATTCAAGGCACACCATTTCAACCTCCAACTTCTCTCTCTAGAAAGCATAAGTATTCTTGTAGTTTTAGCTTTGTTCTTTAGTGTTCTTGCTTGTTTTCTTGAGTGTTCTTGAGGTTCTTCCCTAGGCTTCAAGAAACACCTCTAGTGCCGCCACTAAACCGCCCTACGACCACCCTTTCGATCCAAAAGTAGTAGTCTAGTAGTCAAGATCAAGTTTCGAGAGAAACCTTTCTCTTTCGAAGCTAACGAAGGCCACCTCCTAAGCCGTTACTCCGTCCGTAGGAATTTCCAACCTAGCTTATTCGGCTCCGACTAGTTTCGGATCAAGGTAGAATCCTCCGTACTCATTTCTCCGAAGTATATGTACTTATGTTAGTTAGTATGCATGATAAACGAACGATAAGTTTTAGTTAAATCATGCGTAAAAGGGCATGCTAGGAGTAATTGTAACTTAATCGTTAAAATGGTTATGGACATGCTATGTACTTGCTTGGATTATACTTACCTTAAGTATGCGTAGTAAATTTCTAAACATGAGTTAAACGGTTAAGGTATCAAAGCTAGTTAGCAAAACTTGTTTTACTAAAGTACTAAAGAAGAATGAGCATGTCAAATAATGAATTTCTACGTCAATAACCATATGTTGTTTTGAAAATCTCACAAAGGAAGAAAGAACGGATTTTTCGTAATACATTATTGTCTTGAGGATGATTATGAACATGTATGTATATTTGTTTACATTACTTGTTACTGATAAAACATAAGTGGCTTTAAGTAATAATTTGAGTACGATTAGGTAATATAGAGTTGGATGATCTTGCTAGTTTAGTTTCAAGATTACTTTAAAGTGATTAGTCCCGCCGCGGAGTCTATGCATGATTACGAGACACGAGAACCGAAAAGTAGAAACATGACACTTAAGGAGTGGTTGATATGGATAAAAAGGATTTTGAGACTACATAATGGCCGGACTTGGTAGCCTTATGTGAGTTGTGAAAACCCGCAAGGTGGCCGGACTTGGTAGCCCTTTGTGTGGACTTGCGAAAACGGCAATGAGGCCGGACTTGGTAGCCCATTGTGTAGATTGCTAATGGAGCGGACGTGGTAGCTTCATTGGTAATTGGGCTTGGTTATCCGGAGAGGAGCCAATGCAAGATTTTGTAACGTGGCGGATTTGGTAGCCCGTTGAATGAGAAATGATTTTGAAATGAAATGGTGACACAATACGATGAGTCGTAGGAGAAATACAGAGAACATGACACCAACGTAAGGAAGATAGTGAATGCGGATGTATCATTATTAATTATGTTGTTTAATGAGTATGGGTAATTGTTTATATGACTCTTGTTGTAGAGTTATGGGTTAGCGGGTTGGATTATTCTATTGAGCCATAGCTCACGGTGTTACCTTTTGGTGACCACGACATATTATCTTGAGGCGGCACGCCCGGTATAATGTGTCGATTTCATAGATGAGCGGCGAGAGCGACCTTGGAGGCCTTTGGAGCCGAGGAGCTTGCAAGGATGGAGGAAGAGGCGGAGCAGTAGTTAACCTTAGATTATCCCCTCTTTTGAATAAAAGTACTCTTGTGAGACTTATGTTGTAATAATGAGCTAGACTCTCCTTAATTTATTCAATAAAAATGTTTATTTAACGTACCCAAAATTCGGGGCGTTACAATTGAAAGACTTTTACTATGTCTAGAAGCATTAAAGTCTTATAGCACACCACCCGAGCCCCACTTGAATCTATTTTTGATTGATTATGGGTTGATTATTCTTACTGAGATTATAATTGATCGCTTTTCGTTAGACAACTGATCAAATGGAAAATACTATTTTCCTAATGAGTTCCAAGGCTCGATAAAGGAGTTTTTTGAACTTGATCGAACCCCAAATTTACGAGAATAAATGTGAGACCCGTATATCATTTTTCTTCCGGTTAATAGTTAGTAATGGGAATTAATAGGTATGATTTTTAGGGCATAAAGTAAAATGAGAGAATGTTAAACTAATTGGCGGGAATGTACTGCTTGTGAGGCGCATCACCTTGGGGAGATTTGTGCACGTGAGTGATGGTGTGAGGTGGTAAAATAAAGCTACCATGTGGAGGGCATGCACGTGAGGTGGTAAAATAAAGCTACATGGGGAGGGCATGCACTAATTTTCTCGGGGAAGTTTCCCTTCAAGGAAATAAAAAGTAATAAAATCATGGGAACTTGGGAAGGATAAGATGAGGGGGAGGAGAGCCGTGTCGGAGCTAGAAATCTCATCTAGAGAAAACCCCTTTTCACACTAAATTGAAAAAAATTCACAGTGAAGTATAATGTAGAAATACTAAGCACAAAAGCTTGTAGCGTAATATATTCAAAAAAGCTTCTAAATATGAGCACGGAAGTCTAAATATTTGTCGCTACAATTTTTTTTTACAATTGACCCGACGAGTTCTTAATCATGAGAAATCATCAGTAGATCGCATGTCAGAAATAAATGCATCGAGATGATCAGAGACTACCGTGAACTCTACCGAAGAAAACTCTATTGGACAAAACTCGACGAGGGAAATCAACTTTTTTAGTCGAAAAAATGGGAAATGAGTTGGATGGATTCAAACATGCCACACAAAGTAGCAATTCGCTGTATTTAATTCTTTGTAGGAGCCCATTAATTTAGTTGGAAATCCAGGACAGTACGGTGAACAATATGCCCAATACCGAAAAAATTTCAATTCTAACATGTAGGTGTTTAAAAGAAGAAAAAGAGAAGTGGGTGATAAAATTCCGGAGGGCACGTGACCCCTTGGGCGTGTATTGGCTCTGCCCCTGGAAGAGAGTGAGGTATGTTGCAGAGACAAGGGCATGTGGAAATTGTTTGCGGAAAAATTCTCTAAGTGTTTAAGGAAGTGGGAAATGGCCTTCCAATAATTGTTTTGTTGTTTAAATTGAGCTGGTGGCGAAAAACATACTGTTTTTATTACTCCATGACTTTTGTTGTGGTGCTTGAGAGTTGAGAATGTGGGTTGTCATGACAATAAATAAATTGAAAAGTGAAGCAAAATCAACGGTCTTGATCGTCATGAATGTCTTGCGATCGTGTGGCTACCGCAAGAACGAGTGCAACATATATAAGACTAGTTGACTGTCAAATAAATTAAAAGTATTGATTTTAAACGTAAATGCCAAGTTGTTTTAAGGGGAACTTAATTAGGGGTCCTCTCGTAGGTAAATACTTATGTCCTAGTCCTTAAGGGTTTAAAAACTTATGTTGTCATCCTGAAATTTATATAATACCCTTATTACCCTTAAATGTAATGGATATATGTATTAACCAACTGAGGTGGTGTTCCAGTAAAAGTTCTATTTTCCCAAATTTCAAACTCAAATATAATGAAAATGAAAAATAATTTTTTAATTTTTTTCGCACTGCATAAAAGATCTCAATGAGATCTATCAAATAAGATCCATATTGGTAGAAAAATTATTTGCATAAATACATAATTTTTGAGATTGAAATTATATTCGATTGAAAAAAAGGAACTTTTAAGGAAACTGAAACACCCCCTGAAAGTACTTGTTTGGCGGAAGTCCTGTTTTGATTAGGATTGGGGAAAGTCCTGTTCTGATTAGGATTGGTTGTAGATAATTATTATCCATATTTAGACGGTAACTTTGTTTACATAGGTCCCACCATTCCATCCCAAATACTCCACGCTTTCCAATCCCCATATAAACTCATCGTCCAAAAAGCTAAGAAAAAGGAGGACTGGAGAAACTGGACAAGGACTGCAGAAAGGAAAAAAAACAAAAATGATGAAATAAAAAATATGACAAAAATCAAAAAAACATGATAAGTTTTGAGAATGGTAAGTTTCAATCGAGATACATAAACAAAACATTATCAATTCACAAAACATGATCAATCGAGGTAAATAAACAAAACATGAACAAATAAAAAATATGACAAAAATTAAAAAACATGACAAGTTTTGAGAATGGTAAATTTCAATCGGGATACATAAACAAAACATTATCAATCCACGCAAAACTCCCTTTTCGATTTTAGCCCAGGGGTGCATGTCAACTGCGAACACGTCGGCAATCTGTGGACCCACTGCCTCTTGTTGTTCATCTAACACTTTGTAGTACACAGTACACACCTACAATATCCACTCTCTTGCTTGCCTCACGTTCAGCAGTATCAGACTGTAACCAACGGCTTCCTGTTCTGGGTCCACAGGTTGTGCGCGACGCGGTGGGCCTGGATGGACAAGAACCCCTTGTAGTTCAAGAGGCAGTGGGAGAAGGAGGTGCAGGCGGGGTCGCGCTCGCGGGTGGCGTGGAGGTCGGCGACGGTGGAGGAGAGGAGGTCGGACGAGGAGAGGGTGTGGAGGAAGAGGTCGTAGAGGAGGGTGGAGGAGCAAAGCTTGTTGCCGAGATGGAAGGAGAGGGAGCGGGAGATGATGGTGGACTAGAGATAGCTCTGGCCAGGGCCGGCTCCCACTCGGCGTCGCGGCGGGCCTCGGCCTTGATCTGGGCCCATACCCAGGCCTCGTCTTCTGCTTGAGTTTTTTATCGATTTATACGTTTTCAGAAAACTATTTGCTAAAATATACGTTTTTTCAAACTATTTTTAAAAATAGTTCAAAACGCACATTTCATGTGCATCACGCATATCGGATGTGCATTATCCGTGCTGGCATATGCGAGCCGGGCCCACTGGATATCCACCGTGTATCACGCATACCCAATATGCGTTATGCACATTTACTGTGCATGATGCATATTGAATGTGCATGATGTGTTATATATGAACAGTCATCGAAGTAACGGAATGGATCGACGGTTTTACGAGAAGTTATACGAAGATTTATTGGAGGCAGCAGGTTATCTGCAATTGGTTGCAGCAGTTATTATTGGGCAACTCATGCTTGATATCTGTTGGCAGTCTGTACAATGATGCTTTGTTTTACACTATTTGCATTGCTAACATTTTGAAGGCTATTGGTGTGTATCGAAAAGCACGGAAATAGACACGAGATATGCGACACCGAAACGACATGATACGAACACTCGAATACGTTATTTCTCAATAGTGTAGGACACGGAGATGTTGGGTTTACATTCATTAATGTATATCAACTATATTGTTATGTTTATATATACCATAAGTATACGTGCCAAATTATATAGTAGATGAGATACAATAAGTTATCAGTCAGCAAATCCTTAAAAGTTTTGCTAATGAAATTTAAATCTTCCAATTGCATATCATTGTGAAATGTCAGATTCCGAAATCCTTGATAATCAACTGTTAATAAGTGTCATTCACACTTATTTCTTAGTGATAGGCACCAAAGAAGTTATACGAGAACGCATATACAAAATGCGTTAACCATGTAATTGTTTTTTTTAGATTGATGTGACAACATGGCCAAGTGACAGGTGTTAATTACTAATAATAACTATTTTGCATATGCCCGTTGTGTATTTTTTGGAACAATTAGTATTATTTTTAATAGGCATTTGAAACAGATAATTGTTGGCAATAATGAGACAAATAAACTATAATGTGACCACATTCATAAATTACACACATAATCGAAAGTTACAAACTACAATACGAATTTAAAAACAAAGATTTCAAATTAAAACAAGTACAAGATAACATGGCTCCATACATACGTAAATATCTTACTGCTACCGCTTACAAATTCGTTCTTGAACTTGATGCTTCTGCCGTACTTCCGGGACATTTTCTTCGATTATGTCCTTCTTGTCCACACAATGTGCATGACTGTCTCTGTGATGGTTGGTGCTCAATCCAGTCCATCTCATTCCTGAACTGTGTGATTTGGGGTCGCCCCCGGATACGTTCTCGGTCTGGAATGATGGTTGGCCCATTGATTTGAGGCCAATATGCCTTGTCATGCGGGGGCCTAAATGGTTGAGAGGCATACATTTGTATAATTGATTCGAGCGACCAAACATAGCTGAAGTGTTCGAAAGGGGAAGTTTTCATGAACATGCACGCCGCAAGCACATGCGAGCACGGCATCTTCCATTGTTGAAACTTGTTGCAACTGCACGTACGATTGGTCATGTCAACAGAATGTTTGTGATTTCCTTTATATGGGCTCGTCCGATTCATTGGGGTTTGCACCTCGTAAGTTTTTGCCGCACGGTCAAACTCAACGACCTGGTGTCTCGATGCCTTATTCCTCCACGTATTGTACTTGTTTATGGCAAACGTGCTCCAGTTTCCCCCGGTCTCAATTTTTTTTCGTGCTTCTACAGCTCTGTCATTGAAATAGTTAACGCTCTTGTAGAATGTCATCATAACTGTTCCCATTATGGGCAGGTGCCTAGCTTCTTTGAGGACTCCATTTAAGCTCTCTGAGATGTTTGTTGTTTCCGATCCGTAACGCCTACCTCCATCATGCGCGAATGACCATTTCTTTAAAACCAAATCCTCCGTTAGTTCCTTGTAGACCTTTTGGTCGTCGAACTTTTTAGTCTTTTCAAGTTGAGCTTTGAACTTTCGTTTTTGGATTTCCATGGCTGTAACTTTTACTTGGTTGCCCACAATTTTGTTGAATCTCCTCATATAGTTTGCCCCAATGTGACGGGCACAATAGCGATGATAAGCATGGGGGGGTCTCCAAAGTGGATCTCCTTTGATGTACGACAATAGACCGGTATGCCTGTCTGAAATTAGACACAATTCTGTTCGATTGGTGACAAAATGTCTGAGGCATGACAGAAACCACCCCCAATTATCTACATCCTCCTTCTCCACAATGGCAAATGCAATAGGAAATATTTGATTTTCTGCGTCCTGACTCACAGCAACCAAGATTACGCCCTTGTACTTTCCTGTTAGAAAGGTACCATCAATGCTTATCACAGGCCTGGAATGTTTGAACCCTTCGATGGCCGGCCCAAATGCCCAGAAAAGACGATCGAATGTGCGGCATCCTGGTATGTTTGTATCTTTCGACAGTAGGAGGTACTCCGTACCTGGATTTGTAACTTTCACCGCAGCCAAGAAACTTTCGACTTCCGCGTATGACTCTTCCTAGTTCCCAAAAATTCTTGCTATAGCAATTTGCTTCGCAGCCCAAGTCTTCGCATACGATGGTTGGAATCCCTCTGGCCTATCTAAAATCATTGCTTGAAGGACCTTCACCTTCGTGCTTGCGTCTTTTTTCACGATAGGGGCGATAATTTCAGAAATGAATCGTGCGTCAAGATTATGATGATCTTGGGTTACACTCTCCGCAACGCAAGTGTGTGGTCCTGCATATCGACTGATTATCCACTCATCGGAATCCTTACACTTTCTTGCTCTTAGTCGCCACTGACATGGGACCGGGTTCTTGCAATTGAACACCAACGTAGTCGGTGACGATACTGATGTCTTCACCGCATTATTTTGTTGCATGCTATACTTCTTCACCGTATTTTGAACCTCCTCCTTTCTAAAGAAAACCTGCCAATAAAGTTCTATTGAGCTCATATTGTTTCACATTCTACTAAAAAAATTACTTCATTGAAATTGCGAGTAATAATAAATACCTGTCCCTTAAATAGCTCACAATGTCCGTCCCACCCGACGTGACTCTTAGTAGGCATTTGTGGACTAGGGTCCACGATGTTCGTCCATGTGTCATCGGTGAACATGGAACTTGGCGGCTCACAATCAGGAATCTCATGTTCTTCATGCTCCTCAGCCTCTAAACCCTCATCAACATCCTCCTCGGAGCTTTGTGAGATCTCATCATCATCTCCAAGATTATTGTCAAATGCGCTGTCGTGTTCCATGTAGTCGGTGTGTTGCTCCAAAATGGTGGAATCGTCATGCATGTCATCTGCAAAGCATGTGTCGTCGGCTAAATATTGTTGTTTAGAAGGATCCCTTTCGTGCGACCTACTAGACCACTGAGTAGAACGATGGTAACGTGATCCCCCAACTTCTTGTCTGAAAATATTATTGTCAACAACTTCCGTGTACAGAGTGGGGGTGTAACCGGATATGCCGTCAGCAACATCAAATATTATATTGACGCCATTATCGTCAACGACTTCAACCCCAACGTATGTATACATTGTGTGAGGGAAGCTAAGAGTTGGAAACGCGTATGTTATTTTCATCACCGTACTCGGCAATCTTCCTGCATTACTAATAAATTGCCTCAAATCTGTGAGAGTTATCCCACGCGGTATTGATAATAATAGAACAGTACCCCCGGCGTACGACGGACCGTTTGGCTGCTGGACTACCTGACCACCGACATGTACACACATTATACGTTCATTACAAGAACTAGACATCTTTTTGGAAGTGTATAAACCGATAGTGGAGGAGAGTATTACTGGAGGAGAGGATCCCTTATTACCTGAGGCTGGTGCTGCGGTGGAGGCTCGTTCTGTTGGTGGACCCCTTCTCTTGCCTGTAAGTGGGGGTTCATCTGGTCATAGTCCTCATCAAATTCCTCCTCAACTTGTGGATCTCGTATCTTATGCTCAGGAGCTATCTTTCGGAATAACTTCTCTTGGAATTTCAAGCACTGGACTCCTTTCTGTGCCATTGCCTGAACCGCCTCAGCAGAGAGGTCCAACATAGAGAGCCTCTCAAACAGTTGCATCTGCATTACAGTGTATTTTAAAAAAAGTTACATACATGAAAGTAAATGGAATCTTAAAAAGAGTAATATCATCATATATTACCGCTGTGTTTGTAGCTGCACCCATCTTACTAACAAAACGTAAGGTAATCCTTTCATACCAATATAGGTACGGGTCGTCATCGGGGTAGACAAGAATGTCAGGATCGGTAATGTTTATAATATTGTTGGCCCTATTATTCCACAAACGTATCGGCTTTCTCCAATCTTTCGGACCATTCCTAAGATCCATAGCGTGAAACTCCCCTAAAGACTTAGAAGGGGGGGGGGAATGGTTTGTCTCCCTCCAAACTGACGCAACACTCGTTCTGGCTGGTGCTGCTCAACATGAGAGAACTGGATGAGTGGGAGACTTGCCATCCAAATACCTCTTCCGGTACTACAAAATTTTGGCAAAGATTGGATCAAGTCCTCAGTGTAGGGCTGCCACACCACCTAAGAAAACACAATTAAAAAAAAAAACATAAGAAAGTAAATCATAAGTACTCCCTCCGTCCCAAATTGTTGCCCAAATCTATCATGAAAAGACGGGTAGTTTTTGGATACAAAAATTGGATATGTTCGTGCATATTTTTTAAGTGACGTTGAGGTAAAGAACTAATTGGGAACTGTAATTTGGTGTCAAATTTTTTTATAAATTATGCACGAAACTACTTCATTTATGATCCGCAAATCACAAGTCTTTTTCTAAAGGACCAACAGTTTGTGACAAAGTAACGGAAAGTAACGTAAATAATAACCTCGTCCGGCTTTTGAACGTCTAAAGAGAACCGATAATGTCCAACAACATGGGTCGGCAAATTCGGCGAGTGGAATTCATCGTCCCACCTACACAATTACAAAATTAATATATCAATGGCGTCGAATGATACCAAGCAACATTAATATATTAGTAAAAAATAAACATTTCAACACTAAATGTAAATGATATCTTTCATTAAGAAATCGTACCGGCCACTAAGAGGTGAGGCATGACGAATGACCCGCTTCCCATTACGTGCGGGGGCAAGGAAAGGAAAGCGCTCCCAACCCCAAACTTGCAGGAGTACGAACATCCCCCCCAAGTCTTTCGATCCAATAGTAGAGCCGAAGTCTAGGTAATGGTAAAGGGTGCCTAGGCAAGCGCTCCCCCAACTGTAAGTACCGGCAAGTTGAAGGTCGTCAAGCAAAGACAAGAAGCATAGGTGGACATGGGAACTCGATTGGTCCGGCAAAACTATGCCACCTATGAGTTGTAGAATATAACCCCGAGCTTTCCTTAATACCGTGACTTCGTCATCCTCCTCCTCGATCTTTCCGTCAAAGTTCTCACGCAACCATTTCAAACTAACTTTAAACCCACTCATAACTTCTCCCGGTGGATTCAACCCTAGTAGACGCTCGCATAATTCTTTTTTCTTATCTTGGTCAAATCTTGTGTCCCCGGTAACCGGTCTACCATCAACTGCGAGACCGGTAATTATTTCCACATCCTGTAGGGTTACTGTGGACTCACCTGAACGCAAATGGAATGTGTGAGTCTCTGGCCTCCAACGCTCAATGAGTGCGGTGATGAAAGCACGGTCCAAAGTTATAAATGGCATCTCCAAAATTCCACCAAAACCAACTTGGTATGTCAACTCAACAATGCGGGGTGAAGGCCGCCCCAACTGTCGGAAATTGTTATCATTGCGACGACATATCAACGTGACATTTTCAACTTTAGGATCCCCCTGAATAACATTGTAACTTATGCTTTAGTTTTACAAATACTCCAAATTCTTTACAAAAAACTCATGTTATAAGACATAGTAAATTCTAAAAAAATGGCTACTTACATAGCCTTCCCATATAGCACGAGAACGGTGCTGTTTCTGTAACACAAGCACGGAGCCGTCAATAGGCCCCGGATCAATACTAGAGTTATCCATGAAATAACCTGCAAGTACGAAATTTATTATCATACAGTATGAAACGTCCAGCCATGAAAAATATGCTTCCAGTCTTCATTAGTAAGTATAATTATCATCTACACAAAAGCCAGGCGAAGAAAGAATATTACTGAAAGCACTATGCCAGCCTAATAAAATGTAAACTCATTAACAGATATGGATTGAAAGCCAGTGGAAAGTACAACAGTGATTTATGAACCCTGTCTCTTTGGTTTCCTTCTTTAAATGTAAGTTTCGTAAAATATGGCAAACATTAGCCGCATTGATTTCAGATAGATATTCATCCTACTAGTGGGTTTCAACTTTGAACAAGTTTCTTTGTTTGCCGTGATCGTTGTTCCTTTAAATATAGGTCTCATTTATATAACCTGCAAGTACGAAAATTCTTATCATACAGTATGAATTTGATGCGTTGTTTCCCGGTGCAGCTGAGTGTATTTTTTTGTGAAAACCAAAGAAAAGTATTGATTTAGTGGTTTGTTGGAGAATTGGTACAATGTGTCTTAAAGAAATCAACTAACAAAACCTATAGGAAAAACAAGTAATGACATATGAAGAAGTCAACTAAAAAACCTATAGGAAAAACAAAGAAATCAAATTACCATTATCTCCTTCAAATCACGTACTATTTCACACAAAGTACATCGAAAAAAACACGACGACTTATGCTATTCGGGAGAGTTCTTTTTTTAGCATGACCCTTCCACCAATATCAATATTTTGCATCCGATGTGACTTCCTAAGACAAAATCAATAGTATATGCGTGATAGATATGCTAATTTGGTGGTTCACTGCTATGTGCTAATTATGTGGTGCATAGATGTCCAAACACTTTTTTTCCGGATTTCGATACACTTTTAACACATTATTCACCGCCCTAGTGGCTGTGGTTATGCATATTCACACATTGATGGATGTGGAGTGTAATCAAGAAAATATAAAAAGACAGAACCACCATATATGGGACTAGCTGACATATGCTATTACGTATTCCAAAATCCATATATATATGTAACTCTAATTTTGGACTCAACTCGCCTTGTTTTGTCTTGTTTCATATTAATTCTTAAAAGAAAGCAAAACAAATAATTTTTCAATCTTGACAAAGACAAGCAAAACTTTTAAAGAGGAATCCTAACAAACCTACCTACATTATCAACCTCATCACACATGGTCACAAAAAATCTACTGGTTCAACATAAATGTCCTCACACTCACATGATATAACTATGTCACCACTAGCCTCATTTTACACCTAGAAAACAAACTTTTCCTAAATAACCATGTTAGTAATTTTAAATATTTTCATGATTCATGGCTATGTGGCACTCACATGCCATTCTCTTGTATTTCTTTAGTTCTGGTATTCTGTTCCTGAAATTGCAATGATCTGGACCATGGGTGGTCCTACAATGGGGCACGGGGGGTCACCCCCACTCAAAATTAAATAACCATGTTAGGGCATCTCCAACAGACTCAAATCACTTTTTAGGCAAAATGCTTAGGAATTATGTCAAAAACTAGTTTAGCTAGCCAGCATATGTATGAGTTTTCCAACAACCTAGGCAAGTTCCCTATTCAAATACCAATAACAATTTTTTATTCATAACTTCTTGACTCGTGAGTCACCTGTTCATGTTCTTCCACTGTGAAACTTATGTGAGGACCTACCAGCATCAACACCCACGGCCTCAACTTGAGACTACAACCCTCAACCCATATAGATCGCACATCACAACATCAACACCCACCAAAAAATAATTGATTTTGATTTTGACTTCAATTTCGAGTCTGAACAATGCCCAGCATCAAAACCCACACCAAAATCAGTCGACTTTGATTTCAATTTTGGTTTCGAGTCTACAAGAATAGGAACACACCTTCGATTTTGGAACTTGCCCGGCGACGGCGACCACACAACGGCTGTTCTTGTCTTGGCCGGAGTCGACAGTGACGGCGATGAAGACCTGATGGGTCACTGTGCACAGATCTGATTGTTGAGAGAGACAGAGAGAGAGGAGCGAGTGCTACAGTACCACGGCAGAGGTAGCGTGGTACTGTAGCAGTCGAGCAAATCGCCGAGTGTGGAGCTAGGCTACTGGGTAAGGTTTTTTCATGCTTTGGCTCGGTATACCTGAAAAATTCGACGAGAGAGACAAATTGCAGTGGCTGTTGGAGATGCTAGCAAAACTGTTCTCTTCCTCCAATCCCACTGGAGAGAGAGAGAGAGAGAGAGAGAGAGAGAGAGAGTGAGACATACATACCTACGGGGAGAGAGAGGAGAGATGGAGGGACTTACAGGAAAGGGAGGAGAGAATGACGAACGGCGACGGAGATCGGAGAGAACGGCGAACGGCGGTGAAGGTAGAGCACGGCGATCGTCGCGAGAATGGAGAGGGAGAGGAAAGACAGTGCGTATGCGAGACGCATACACCTTTTTTTGCAATCAGAATTTTAAGCCCTAACGCCTATGGAATATGCATCATGCACATTGAATGTGCATCACGCATATTGGGTATGCGTGATACACGTTGGTTACCCAGCTGGCCCAACTTGCATATGCCAGCACAGATAATGCACATCCGATATGCGTGATGCATATGGAATGTGCGTTTTGAACTATTTTTAAAAATAGTTTGAAAAAACGTATATTTTGACAAATAGTTTTTTAAAAACGTATAAATCGATAAAAATCTCTCTTCTGCTTCGTTGCTCTTGACGGCGCCGTTTCGTGCGGCGGCGGCGGGCGGAGGTGTGAGGTCTTGGACGGGCATTTTTGCGGCGGTTGTGGGGGTGGGATTGAGGTAAATTGGGTAGGGTAAAAAATCAATATATAATGTCTATATCTATATTAATATATAACTAAGGGTGTAATGGGAAATAATGCATTTTCAGGATGAGAACATAAGTATTTCAAACCTCTAGGATGGACACCTAAATAAGTCTAGTGAATAGGATGCCTATTACCACCGAGGGTGGTAGCCCAGTTGGCCTGGATGATGGGGCTTGAGTGCCTTTCCCTCCCCGTGCATTCGGGTTCGAGCCCTTCCAGTGGCAAAAAAATGTATATGCACTGGAGGGACGCGTGAAGGGCCCTGGGCCAATTGTGCACCTAGGTGGTACTGTGGTGACGGTCTGTCCTCACGGACAGTAGCTATGGCTCGAACCGGACATTTCACAGCGGGTCGGAAGCCCCTATGGTCACGCCCAAGGGGGGTTGCTACGCCGATCGCTCACTCCTAACCCTTTTTATGATTAAAAAAAAAAAAAAATAGGATGCCTATTTAATTTTCTCTTGTTTTAATAGGATAGATATTGTTTTAGTTTTTCTAGTTATGCTAGAGTTACACATAATACTGTGTCTGTGAGTCTTTGTAGGGTTTTTTTTTTTTTTTTTCAATTGGGTCAAAACTTACGGCATGTTTGGAACTTAGAAAAAAGAAATAAAAAAGAATTAAAGAATGAAAATTTGAGAAAAACTATATACGGCAAATAATATCTTGATCGACTGTGATTGCAATCGCGATTTAATTACGATTATGATAATTTCCTCTCATAGTTAATCAGGATGATTTCCTTTCAAAGTTGGGCACTCTCTCCCCCTCTATAAATAGATGACTCATTGCATAGTATAATTTATTCCAATACAATATTTCTTCTCTCTTATTTTCAAGTTTTGCCTTTTACCGCTGCGTCTCCGCTGCCGGACCATCATCACCTTCAACCATTCTTTGATTGCCACCGTTATTTCCGGCCCAGATGTGATATTTACCGGCCACCAATAACAAACCCGGCCAATTCCCATCTTCCAAACTACAAACTCTCGATCTGGTCAAGTTACACCATACCAGTTCCACAACATCATTTTGATTCAGCGAAGGATAAAATCAACCAGCCAATCGCCATCATATCATCTTCCAGCCAATACAAGTGTCCCCGTATCATCTTCAATTTTGATATGGGCGAGCCGGAACGGTATAGTCGTAAAGCCGCAATGGTAGTCTTCTCTTTGACTAAATACGTAGTGGCGCGTAGTCGGACACGATTTTGATATAGAAGTAGGATCGATCATTATCTTTTGAATGTGTTTTTGCGTTGTATAATTGAAATATTTGCTAAACAAAACGCCATCGCAGTGTTTGTCTAAATTTTGATCGTAGTCGACGAATCGACTGGTAATTGGGTGAGTGCTGGAATATGGGTGTTTGTGGTGGCGGAGTTTGGTTCCCTGCCGTGTTTCAGGACTTCTCTGGAAGCAAACTTAGTGAAGTGGGTGGAGATGGAAGAAAGGTAACAAAATGGACTTTATTACTTCTCAAAGTAGAAGTCAGTCGACTACAACAAATAGTCGAGTAGACGGTTCAAGTTACAAGCTACTCCTAGTACGGTAAAAGTAAAGTACAGATAAAAAGTAGAAGCCTTTGGGCGATTGAGTGGGGGTCTGAAATTCGTCTTTACATCTTGTATTTATAGGCTTCACTTCGATTAGGGATTCAAACTTGGCGGCATTCCCTCCAGAAATTTGAATCAGGCGGTTACTCTTCCTGAATCTTCGCTTGTAGTCGTCCTTTTCAACTGCCTTTGTCAACTGCTTGGTCCATGATTTGCTTGTAACTTCCTTGATGGACACGTGTCTTGCATTTTAGACATTATTTCTTTAACCGTCATCACATCTGTCAATAAGCATTGCATAATGTTTTATTAAAGATCAGTCCATTTACTGTTGCCACGTGTCGCTTTATGACCCAATTGATCATATTGGACAATCGTGTTACCATATGGCCTAGTCGATTGCATTGGGCCAAATTATGGTGTAAACAATGCCCCCCTATTTACCTGAGTTAAGAATTAACTTTGGTAAATAATCCCTGAGTATCACGGCCTATATAAAGTAGACCACTTTGAATTTTTAGGGCACGAAATTTTTCATTACAAACTTCTCGAAACCTGTTCGTTCTCTCATGGCTCCGAAGAACAAATTGAAAGCTTCCAACACCCTCGTTGAAAACCCTCCTTTAGAATCGTACATAGATGATGTTCCACGCTTCCCAGAGTCATACCGAGGTGATAGTCAAAACCCACAGGTCTTAATTCACAATGAGAATACTAGTTCTCTTTGTATGCTGGGTCCGGTCTTTTCGTCGGCCATGCCAGACGGTTTCCCAGAGGTTTATCCCGTAATAGAGCGTGATCCTCTTTTATTGCAACATTCATCCCTTGAGTGGGCTGGTTGGGGTAAGAATGCTTGTCTTCGTTCCTGGCCCTATAATGTTGAATCGGGATGGGTGGACTGGGTAAGACGCATGACGAAATTTCTCTTCGCGGATTGAAAGAAAATGGGGATTCGTGAAACCATTGAACTTTCTCAGTTCCCCTTGGAGATGAACCCTGAGCTTTTGGCTGCTGCCGCTTGCTTTTGGTCCAAATCGTCAAATACTCTAGTCCTTCGTTGTGGTCTGTTGTCTCCAACTATTTTGGACATATCTCACTTGACTGGCCTCTCTTCCTTGGGCTGTGAGGTAAATGCTCTTCTTACCCCTGATGCGTATGATCCACCATTTACGGTTCCATCTACAGGGGTAAGTTACTCTAAATGGTTACAGACCTATTTTAAGGCAAAAGCGTCTGCACCTGCCTTTCATGAGAAAATAGCATTTTACCTTTTTTGGATTTGTAGATTCCTTTTGGCAGTCCCTGGACTTAAGGTGACTAAGGAATATGTTAACTTGGCCATCTGTATAGCACAGGCGAAAAGATTGGCCTTAGCGCCATTTGTGCTTGGATCCCTACATAAAGGGATGTTTACATTTGTTGAAAAGAAAATTGCAACCTCTTGTGGTGGTCCTTTTTGGATTTTCTAGGCCTGCCTATATGCATATTTTCCTCAACTTAGGCCCAAAATGAACAATTGCCTTAGGGCCGATGAAGATCCACAAATGCAAACGTGTCGTAGTTACGCTGAATATTTTCTAGGCTTGAGCGTTCACAGAGAAGAATCTTCCTTTCAGAGGTATTTTACCTTCTTCTACGAGGACAAGAAAGACAATTGGCCCAACTTCTATCCTTTTGACAAGTTTGAATATGCCTCTGAAAGGCTAAGGCCAAGTTTTGGGGATATTCCGATGGCATCTCCTCAACTGACAGAGAGAATGGTACATGCCAAACGGTTATTTTGGGCAAGCATCCTTCTACCCCGACTCATCCCAGTTGGTTTTGCTCTGAATAGTACCCCTTATGGGAATTGTAGTTATGAGAACTACTCCCCTTGTCAATTTGCTCGTCAATTTGGGTTGGTACAGGGTGTGCCTATGCCTTTCGCTCATCTAGATATCACTGAGATGTCTGCAAGCAGGCTATCGATAAAGACGAAGGATGCTCAACTGATTTCAATGATGGTTAATAACTTTCACCATCGTATGAAAGCTTTCAAGCTTTCAGATTTTAAAGTCAATGATGGAACTACCTGCTGCTTTCGATGAATGGTGGTCGACCATGAAAGCCATTTATTTTGGAGCACCACTCAAAGATTGCCTTTACAGGCTTGATCCAGAGTATAAATCTCTTCAAGACAAAGCTGGTAAGTTAATTTTACTATTAAATAGATTTTGTCCCAATCATCACATTACTGACATGTTTTTCAAATCAGAGGAAGCTGCTCGATTGCCTGAAGAGGCTTCCAAAGCCATTGTTCCTCAGGCTGAAGCAGTCTCTCCCATATCCTCGGTGCCAATTGAGAGCTCCAAGAAAAGGAAAGCAAAAGTGGTCGAAAACCCACAGTTGACTCCAAAGAATAGGACTTTAAGAGCTAAATCAACTGACCAAAAGACTTCTAAAAGTCTTTGTATCACTGAAGGACCTAAGAAACAGGTTGTGCCTGATGAAGTTCCTACCTCAAAGAGGCAGTCAAAGAGAAATCAAGCCACCAAATCAAAGGTATACTTGTTACTCATTATTTCTTGTAATCGATTATCTTCATTCTTATTTTTCCTTTTTCTTAATTGCAGAAAGGGAAAGGCACCAAGATTGTGGATGCCTTTGAAGATGAAGACGATGAAAGAAGATCCTCCAAGTCGTCTCATTCAGTAGGGGAAACAGTAGATACCGAACTTGCAATTGACCAATTTGACTTTGGTGATACTGCTGTTTCTGATCCCCTAAACCAAACTGAAGAGATACTGAAGTTGCAGGGCAATCCTTCGTGTCAGGAGAACCCTTTATTGCAATATGATGATCCTTTCATGCAGGTCAATGAGGGTACAAGTACAGTACCGAATGAGCTCGTCTTTGAGCTCAATGTTGATCCAGCAAGCCAAAAGCCTGATTTTGTCAATACTGAACCAGACCAGAGCATTCCAACAAATGCAAATATGATGAGTATTGATCCTCAAATCCCTAAGCAACCTCAGGCTGCTGAAATGAAGCAACAGGAAGTAGTCAAGGAAAACTTAGATATTATTCCATTGGTAAATGTGCCTGTTTTGGAAGGCCAACATGACACAACTCAGCTCCAATTGGCTGAGAAGATTTTACAAGTTGAGCCCATAAAGGGTCCTGTTCATATGAAGGAAACCCCCGCTGCTTCCAACCAGGAGGAGGATGTTGCTTCTAGTCCTACTGGCAATCAAGCTGCCCCAATTATTTTAGTGCCAATCATACCTGCTCCTATACCTTTGGCTGTTACAACAACTCCTGCTGTTGAGGCATCACCTAGGTCAGTAAACAAAGCTGGACCTATTATAATTGAGACAGACACTTCAGAACAAGCCAAGTCGTCCAGTAATTCACTAGACCAACTGATGGAGGCGATAAAGACTACCTCACAGGCATTTCGATCTCTCACCGAAGTGTCAGAATCTAGCAGCTCTTTCTCCTTTCTTCAGTATGATGATAATACGCAAAAGGAAATCTAAAACTTTTTTGATTTCCTAAAATTTTCCTATGAAGAGCTGGTGACTACAAAATCCATAGCATTTTCCACCTGTGTTGAGTTCTTGATTCAAATGCATGTGTTCCCCCTCAGGGAACAAGTTGCTCTTGAAAACTTTGCCTCCTTGCTAAATGATGATTTCACCCTTTTCCGATACTATCAAAGGGAGATTAGGCAGAAACAGGAGCTAATTAATAATCTGTCTAGCATGTCAGTCAAGCTATCAACCATGCACGAGCAGGCTTCGACTTTAAAGTCAAGACTTGTGGTCATTGATCAAGAGGAGCAAGAGTTGCTACGTCGACTGGCTCAATTACAGACTGAAAAAGAGGGTCTTCTGCAGACAGCCAGCCAACTTGATACTGACTTCAAACGTCTGGCAGAAGAGGGAAAAGGAGTTTCAGTTCATGTCTCAGCTGCACAAGTAGATTTACAGAGAAACAGCCTGAAACGAGATGAACTTGTGGCCAAATGGGAGACTTTCAAGTCTTTCTTTATTCGTGTTTGACTTTCTTTTGTGATGATTAACTGTGACTATGAAACTTTAAAGTTTCTTTTGCTTGTAACTGATTTCTTTTGCAATAGTTGATTATGACTTTCTTTTAAAGTGGTCGACTGTGTTATCAGTACAAAATTCTAAGTATTGTACCAGTGCATATTTGGCCTTTATGAAAGACAAATTTTGAGTGAATGGTTCTTTGGCTTGAAAATAGCCATTACCTTCGCTTTCTTTTTGGTAGCACTTCTGACAGTATTATAACCTTTATATATCGACTAGGTTAACTTTATGAAAACATTCAAATTATACCCAATTTCTATTTTGCTACAGTTCACAAAATTCTGATTGGCCAAAAATTAAGTGGACCTCTTATGGCCCAATACCCTTATTATTGGGTTTTTAATAGAAGAATGGGCTCACAATGCTTAACCCCGTATCTTAAGCACGCACCATTACATCATGTACTGACGTTTCCCCTTTACTTTGGGGAGCATGCACAGCAATTAATGACGGTTTAAGTACAACACTAGACGCCGTTTCAGAAGTGAATCATTACTTCTTCAGGCGTTGTCTCTTCAGTTTTCAAAATGGCAACTGGATACATGTCCCATTACTTGCCACGTTGCTAGATTTTCTCGGGATTAACTGTCCATAATGCACATCTCTAAACCTCCTTTTGGTCTATAAATATGAACTTTGAGATAATGCAGTCTCACTATCCCTTCAAATTTAGTAATGGCGGGCAAACTTCCCGAGCATAACCTTCCTTCTCCACTTTCTTCTTCAATCACCCCTGACCATATCAAGCAACTAGCTGATGAACTGAAGTGGGTCCTTATGGAGGACCATAACGAGTGCAAAAGAAGGATCCAGGCCATCCACGATAGAGTGGAAGGGATGGCCCTTCGCTTGGAAAACATGGAATTGGCTGTTAAACTGATGGTGATCAATTGGGACACCATCGACTACCGTCCGGCTGCAGCCGATCTGGACAGCATCAGGACCTCCATGTGTGGCTCCTCCGGTCAATGGAAGGAATGGCCTAAGAAATAGGCCCTTCTCATTGGAGCCCTCCTGGTGCTTATTAGTATTTTATTTTAGATCTCCCTTGAGATTTTTTCCATTTTCGTTTAGATCCTTCTTGGGATCTTTTCTTTTCTTTTCTCTTCTGTTAGATCCCAGTTGGGATCTTTTGTTTTTGTCTTCTTCTGTTAGATCCCAGTTGGGATTTTTTGTTTTGTCTTTTGTATTGCTACCCTATCCATGGGTAGCTTTTATTAATATAAGCGTTTTTAATTCATATTCTCCCACATAGAAGGAAAATAGTGTTTCAAATATTTACCATTTATGGGTCTTTCATGTGAGATCCCCTCGATGGACTCCAGGTGATATGCACCTGCTCGCAGAACTTGAGCAACACGAAATGGACCTTCCCAATTTGGTGACCATTTTCCAAATATGCCTTTCCTTTTCTTTGCATCGATTGGAAGAATTGTTTTCCAAACCAAATCTCCGACTGCGAATGACTTTTCTTTAACTTTTTTGTTGTAAGTTCGCTCTAACCTCTTCTTCTGAGCTTGCATATGATTTAAAGCATTCAATCTGCTTTCTTCTATGCTATCAATATCCAAATACATAGCTTCTTCATATTGTAGACTTGAATCATAATGACGTGCCACTCGTAACGATTGCACATTAATCTCGACTGGCAAAACTGCTGCATGACCATAAACGAGTTCAAAAGGAGTAACTTTGGTACTAGTTCTCTGTGATGTTCTGTATGCCCACAATACTCTGGGCAAAAGATCATGCCACTCTCTTGGATTGTCATCAATCATTTTAGACAAAGTATTTTTAATTATCTTATTAGTTGATTCAACTTGCCCATTAGCTTGAGCATAGTACGGAGTGAAATTTACAATCTGTATCCCATATTTCTGTGTATACTGAATAACTTCTCTACCGTTGAACACAGAAGCTTGATCAACAGTAATAGTTTCAGGAATTCCAAATCTACACAAAATGTATTCTTCATTGAAATCGATTACTTGTTTTTGTGAAACACCTTTCAAAGGTATTGCCTCAGTCCATTTGGTAAAATAATCAGTTGCCACTACGACGAACTGATGTTGTAATGAAGATGCTGGGTGAATCTCACCAATCATGTCGATAGCCCAACCCCTGAACGGCCAAGGCTTGATAATCGATTGCAACTGATGTGAAGGAATCCTTTGAATAGGTCCATGTTTTTGACATTCTTGACATCCCTTAACATATCGAATACAATCAGTCCTGATGGTTGGCCAATAGTACCCATGTCTTTTAATCAACCATCTCATCTTATCACCAGCCTGATGAGAACCACAAGTTCCTTCATGAACTTCACCCATAACTCTCATCGACTGAGCTTTGCCCACACACAACAACAGTAGACCATCAGATGTCTTTCTGTACAAATCATCTCCCAACAGGACGTAATTAACTGATCTACATCTAATTGTCCTTTCTGTTTTTATGTTGGGATTGTCTAAATAATTTTTTATTGGACTCATCCAATCTTCAGATATATCAATGACCAATGCGTCTACTCGACTGTCTTCCTTTTCCATTGAAAAAGGCAGAAATCGTCTTTGAACTCTAATTACTTTTTCATTAAATCCTTCAGGAATTTTAACTCCTGAGGCTGTTTGAGCCATTTGATTTGCTTCACCATTTTCAATCCTCAATATATGATGAAAAGAGATTTCGTCAAAACTTTGCACAAGGCATTTGACTTTGTCCAATTGTAAGCTTAACAAAGGATGGTTGCACTTGTATTGCCCTGTAATTTGCCGAATAATCAATTGTGAATCACCAGAAACCTTTAGGCAACGTATATTTAATTCTTTTGCTATTTCCAAACCTATAATTAAGGCTTCATATTCTGCTTGATTATTGGTCAATATTCTACTTTCATCCAATTGGAAAGAGAATTGAAACATCTCCCCTTTTGGTGATATTAGAACTATACCAGCTCCAACTCCGATATCTGTTTTTGAACCGTCAAAGGACAATTCCCATGGTTTCAACTCGATTATATATATCTCAAAAGTATCTTCCTCTAGAGGTAAATTTGGATGCTCGGCTAGGAAGTCAGCCAAGGCTTGCCCTTTGACTGCCTTTTGAGGCACATATTCAAAATCATATTCGACTAGAGCTAATATCCATTTTCCTTGGCTGCCCCTCAAAATGGGCCTGGACAGAATGTACTTGATTACATCTGTTTGAGCAATGATTTGTACCTTTGCTGGTAACAAATAATGCCTCAACTTAATCGCAGAAAAATATAGAGCCAGACAAATCTTTTCAACAGACGAATATCTGGTCTCACATTCATTCAATCTTCTACTCAAATAATAAATCGACTGTTCACGGCCCTGATCATTATCTTGTGCCAATAAACTTGCAATCGATTTATGCGTTGCTGAAATATATAACTTCAATGGTCTTCCATTTATTGGAGGTACCAAAACAGGAGGTGTTACCAATGCTTGTTTCAATTTATCAAAAGCTTCTTGATGTACTTGTTCCCATTTGAAATCTTTTTCTGACTTTAATTTTAATAACGGGGAAAATGCCATCGTTTTTCCAGATAAGTTGGCAATGAATCTTCTCAAAAAGTTAATTTTTCGTAAGAACTGTTGAAGTTCTTCTTTATTAGTTGGAGGCTGTGCTTTAAAAATAGCATCAGTCTTGGTTTTATCAATTTCAATCCCTTTTTGGTGCACCAAAAACCCTAGGAAGTTACCTGCTGTAACACCAAATGCACATTTTAAGGGATTCATTTTCAAACCATAATGTCTCATCCGTTCTAAGGTTTGCCTAAGATGATGTCAATGCTCATTGACTGAGTTAGATTTAACCACAACATCATCAATATAAACTTCTACAAACTTATGGAGAAAATCATGAAAAATTAAATTCATGACCCTTTGATAGGTTGCTCCTGCATTTTTCAAACCGAAAGTCATAACTACCCATTCAAATGTTCCTATATACCCAGGACACCTAAATGCTGTTTTATGGGTATCCTCTTTTGCTATGTATATTTGGTTATAACCTGCATTGCCGTCCATGAAAGACAACATTTGATAACCTACCGATGCATCGACTAGTAAGTCAGCAACAGGCATCGGGTACTCATCTTTGGGTGATGCTGTGTTGAGATCTCTAAAGTCCACACAAACCCTGACTTTTCCATTCTTTTTCAGAACTGGAACAACATTCGAAACCCATTCAACATATTTTACTGGTCGGATAAATTTAGCTTCAAATAAACGTTCCATTGCCTTCTTGACTTGAGGAAGAACGTCATCTTTCATTCTCCTAGGTGCCTGTTTAAAAGGTACATAATTTTCTTTAATAGGAATTTTATGCTCTACCAATGCTCTATTTAATCCAGGCATTTCGTCATAATTCCAAGCAAAGCAATCTTTAAATTCAAGTAACAAATACTTAAATTTTTCCTTTATTTCATCAGGTAAAGTAGCATTGACATAAGTAATTCTAGGGTCTTCTACAGTCCCTAGGTTTACCTCTTCCGTAGGATCTTTAACATGGGATTTGTCATCGTCTAACTTAGCCGGTGCAGGCTTTAGATCTGCTAATCCTAACTCTTTCATAGTTAGTGGACTATCATCAAAAACACATTCAGCCCAATTACAAGAAATAGGCTCGTCTGCCTGCAATTTCCTATCAACAAGAAAAGAAAATAGTCTTTTAAAAGTGGCTTTAACAGTAGCCAACTCCTCATTCCCCAAATTTAACATGTTTCTAAACATCAAAAACTTGTGGTTTCTTCTCGGCAGGCCTTGTAATAATGTTAGGCCTGATGCAATCCTTACTTAACTCTTGGAATCCTTCCTTAATGTAGGCGAGGAATTGACTCTCAGTAGCATCCACTCCAGCAGACTTAACTTCTGCATCTTCTATCTTCAAAGGCCAAAGATGCTCCTTATAAAGGTCTGCTTCCACATTGTTGGTTTCTGCTTTGAATGGCTGCTGGTCTGCCCAAAAGACCTCCATTCCTGCTGACTCTCCTTGCTTCAAAAAGATCAAAGCCTGGTGCAAAGAAGATGGTACACAACCATTTATATGTATCCAGTCTCTGCCTAACAAGGCATTGTAATTGGATGATGAATCGATTACAAAAAATGTTGCATTCATTTTTCTTGTTCCAACTTGTAATTGAAGGGATATAACTCCTTTAGCAGGAGAACACCCTCCAGCGAAGTTACCAACAGTAACCTCAGTTGGTATTAGGTCTTCATTTGTTTTGTTTAACAGTTTCATCATTCGTGAGGGCAAAATATTAACTACTGCCCCGTTGTCGACTAGCACTTTTGAAACAGGCTGGCCGTTCATATTAATTTTTACGTACAACGGTTTGAGATGCCTTATTGAGGCATCATCAGGAGATCTAAGGACAACCACTTTGTTTCCTTTCTTATCCACATCTAGTTCAATTAACTGTGAATTAGAACACTCTTCTTTTTCTACTATTTTCACAGTCGACTGTGTTGTATCTTCCACATCTCCTACCAATTCCATAGGTTGATCCGGTTTTGCCTTAAAATGTTTAGGTAAGACTACAATCATGTTACATTGGAGATTAGTAGGTACTGACCCGAATTGGATTGCGGCCAGACTCTCTCCAAACGTTGCAGAATTCTGTGGGGATGGGGAAGCATCTTTAATTATATCTTGGTCTGAACCATCATCCATGAGGTCATCATCGTCTGCCTCCATCAACTTTTGGAATTCCTTCATCTTTTTCTTCAAACTCTGCTTCAATTCTTTTTTCCCTATTGGCTGAGCAATGGACTTGGAAGAAGCTTCATTATTGCTGTCTTGCCCCCCATGCTTGGGAATTGACTGCTTCTGAACGCTAGTCTCTCTTTGACCTCGTGTCCACACCATATTTGAAGCCTTAGGAGGCTCTGTTCTTTCTCTGGGTTCCAAAACATGCACCCATGGATCACTGTAAGCTCTGGCTGCAAATTTCCTTTGAAGCCTTCTCTTTTGTGAAGTCGACACCTTAGTATACCACCCATCCGCTGGAAACTTGGGATGGCTGAGTTCACTCCACTCTTCATGATCATGATTAGGAGGTATGACCATTCTGGGTTGGTGCCCCCCATATCCGTAGGGACCTCCACCTCTTGGTCCGATGCCTCTCCTAGGGCCAGCGCCTCTGTGGTTTGGGTATCTCCCTCGACTGGGAAATTGGTATCCAGCCGCTTCAAGATCACGGCGGGAAGGTACTCCAGGCCTTGCAGGCACAATTGGGTTACCTCTAAACAGGAAAGGTCCGTCATCCGGTCCGTAACAATGCTCTGACTCTATTCGATTAAAGAGTCCTGGATCGATGCCTTCATAAATCAATTTGGCACCAACATAGATCTGGAGATCATTGCCACCCATAGTGTTGAATCTGAGTCCAGATTTTGAGAAGGCGCTTCTATGCTCCTTCTCTGCTATGATTGCTTCCCCATGTTGGACTTCTCGTCCACACCTGAGACACAGATAATCATTGGGGAACCTTGGGTAATGGGACTCTTCATCGGTCTCCATTTGACCTTCTTCTCTTTGTTTCTTCTTCTCAACAGTCGATCCCAGCCTTTTAGCCAGGCCGGCTGTCACCATATTAACTTCAACCTTGGGAAATGGGTTCGCATCAATACCCATTGCATCTTTGTCGCCCTTAGCATATTGCAGCAACCCTTTCTGGATCAGATCCTGCACACAGTTACGAAATGTAACACAATTGTTAGTGTTATGTCTAAACGAATTATGCCACTTACAATATTCTTTTCCTTTTTTCTCTTTGTCAGAAGGAATGATATGTCCAGGACTTAATGTGATGAACTTTTGTTTCAATAATTCATCAAATATCTGATCAGCTTGTGCTAAATCGAATGAATATTGCCTATAATTTGCTTGCCCCCCACGCCTGTTTGGTTGGGAAGAAGGCATGTTCATTGGTTTTTCTGTTTTAATTAACGTGTCACAAATTATTGGGTTTTTCCCAATAACCTGTGCTACATCAATTTCAATGTCTCCTTCAACATCTTGATAGTATGTACCCGGAGATGTGTTTTTTAACTGCTCCTCCTCTTGAAGAATGGCTTCAAACTGTGCAGCCCTCATAGAAAGTTCAAACAGATCTTTGAAATTAGATCCATTGAATTGTTTCTTGAAGTTAAACTCAAGCCCATCTTGGGCTATTCTAACTATTTCAGTTTCGGGCACATTACAATGACATTGATTTCTCAACCTTTTAAACCTGGTCAAGAACTGTTCTGCTGTCTCAGTTGGCTTTTGTTTTAATTTAGCCAAGTCAGCAATTGAAACCTCCGGTTCATGTCTAAAGTACTGGGCATGAAATTGTTCTTCCATATCTTGCCACGTGTGAATAGAATTAGCAGGTAAACTAATAAACCATGTAAACGCTGTTTTAGTTAATGAATGTGGGAACAGTTTCAATTTCATGACATCGTCTAGACCAAATTCACCTAACTGAAGGCAAAACCTGCCTATGTGCTCTATTGTGGATTGATTTTCTGTACCACTAAAGAGTGACAGTTCAGGAATTTTAAAATTTCTTGGCAAAGGAATATTATCAACCCAATACGGATAGGGTTTTCTAAACATGGGCTTTTCAACCCTTCGTAATCCTGGACCATACATGTCTTGGATAACTTCCATTATTTGAGTCCTATTGATATTCACAAAATCCTGTGCCCTATTTACGTTCACGGGATCTAGGTTTCTACCAACATTTGGAACAGTTTGTGGCACGTATGCTGGTATATTTTGAATGTTACCATTGCCATTGTTTGGCAAAGTATGTACATAGAAACCATTATTGTTACCATTATTTGGTAACTGCCCATTTCCATTGCCATTGTTTGGCAAAGTTTGATTATACTGGCCGTTACCATTGCCATAATTCGGCACTGTTTGAGTAACATTTCCAATATTCTGACGGTTACTGTTGCCATGGTGTGGCACAGTCACATATCGGCCATTACTTATGATATTGGCCCCTACAAAATCTTGCTGGGAATTCTGATTGAGATTATTAAGACCATTACACTGGCCATAACCACTTCCATTCCCGATTTCATATGTGGAAGGTATATTTTGATAGAAACTAGTCGGTCTAACAGTAGCCCTAACAGCAGTCGACCCAACAATGGGTTGATTAGGCATACCAATATTTGTTTCAAACGTAGGATTTGAATATACCTGTGGAGGGGTTCGTCTGATCGTATCAACAGAAGTAATCTGTTCATGTACCACGCCGTTTTCATCAACGTCCACAGTGGACGGAGGAGTAACTACTCTTCTCAATAGGGTAATCAATTCTTGTGCTGCCTCGTCTTCTGGTTTAGACAAGACTTGTGCCAACTGCCTAGTGAGGCTTTGCACGTTGATCGGTGGATTAGAGCCATTTCCTTGGCCAGTCTCTGCCATCCTTTGTTCAGGATGCGTTCCGCTGTCATTCTGAGTCTCCATACCTTCGTTTTGAGACTCTGTTGGACGGTCGCCTTACTTTCTTGTAGTTGGTGCCATTAATTCAAAATTAGTAAGTAGCCCTCCTTCTAGCGCCAAAACTGTTTGTCTAAATTTTGATCGTAGTCGACGAATCGACTGGTAATTGGGTGAGTGCTGGAATATGGGTGTTTGTGGTGACGGAGTTTGGTTCCCTGCCGTGTTTCAGGACTTCTTTGGAAGCAAACTTAGTGAAGTGGGTGGAGATGGAAGAAAGGTAACAAAATGGACTTTATTACTTCTCAAAGTAGAAGTCAGTCGACTACAACAAATAGTCGAGTAGACGGTTCAAGTTACAAGCTACTCCTAGTACGGTAAAAGTAAAGTACAGATAAAAAGTAGAAGCTTTTGGGCGATTGAGTGGGGGTCTGAAATTCGTCTTTACATCTTGTATTTATAGGCTTCACTTCGATTAGGGATTCAAACTTGGCGGCATTCCCTCCAGAAATTTGAATCAGGCGGTTACTCATCCTGAATCCTCGCTTGTAGTCGTCCTTTTCAACTGCCTTTGTCAACTGCTTGGTCCATGATTTGCTTGTAACTTCCTTGATGGACACGTGTCTTGCATTTTAGACATTATTTCTTTAACCGTCATCACATCTGTCAATAAGCATTGCATAATGTTTTATTAAAGATCAGTCCATTTACTGTTGCCACGTGTCGCTTTATGACCCAATTGATCATATTGGACAATCGTGTTACCATATGGCCTAGTCGATTGCATTGGGCCAAATTATGGTGTAAACACGCAGACAATCCTGTTCCGTCGTGTCATTCTCTAAACTCATGATACGTATATACACGTATGTAAGTTAGAAAAAGATGGGTTGTGGTTCTTTTGAAAACTGGTTTATGGGGATCGGAGATTATCCGGACAATTAATATTATAAGTAATTTTCCTTTCGCAAAACAAAAAACCCCGGAATCCCAACCCATCTTTTTCCAAAAGAATCACAACCCATCTTTTTCTAACTTATTATATATGTGTATATATACTACCTATCATGAGCTCCGAGAATGACGTTCTCCCCCTTTCACAGTTACTCCCTATGGTCCTATTTGCTGGTCCAACTTTTCTTTTTTGGATGTTCCAAATTGTATGTCTAGTTTGTAAAGTCAACATAAAAAAGGAACCGACTTTTCCTATTTGCCCTCCTTCAAATTCAATTTAATGCTACTGTAGTGGAATTTGAATTCTTTTTATCAAATTTTGGAAACCCCACCACTAGTACCTGCAATTTTGGAAATCCTCCATAATTATGAAGCCCCTTAAACAGTTGAATTCCCAAAGCGGGACTGACAAATAAGAACGAAGGGAGTATATTTTTGGGGCTGTTTGTTCAAATTTTTTTTGCATTTTGTGGCTTATTGTCAATTTTTTGAGGATTATTGCTTCGTTATGACGAGAGGAATCTAAAAAGTAAAATTTTTTTATCGGAATCCAATTTTTTTGGAATTTCGACGAAATTTGGCGGGAAAGCCACGTTTTCGTCTTTTTGTGCAAAAATTTGGATTTCGACCAATTTTTTTTACTTTTTAGATTCTTCTCGTCATAATGAAGTAATAATCCCCAAAAAATTGACAATAAGCCACAAAATGCAAAAAAAAATTGAATAAGGACAAAAAATAAACCAAAGTGGCTTATTTGGGCAAACAGCCCTAGTAATCCACCATGGAACGGGATAAGGCGTATGGTAAGCAACTAATTTCATTATACCAACCTGGGGATTACTAAAAATGATGATGATCGATGCTACTTTTATATTAAAATTGTAATCGACTATACTACGTAGTCGAAGATGACTACCATAATTATTTTCTTGAAGCCGGTTATTCCTCGACTATGGAGCAGTTTTACCCGTACGTCCATTGGATTCTACTCGCTTTCATGAAAGCGAACACCGATATATACACAAATTCCCTCAAGCTCTAGTGTTTTCTCCAAGTCTGACAAGCATTCTTCCAGTACTGTTATGCCGGCCATCTTAGGGACGAACCCTGGCGCAAAACGCGCCAAGGATAATTGAACAAAGTTCGTGCACGTCCCTTGCCCGTTTTCGATCGGGTGGTGTTGGCGTGCACAACCTTCGAATAACTAAATGACTCTTCTTCTTTGTTCTTAGATTTTGCATGTTGCAGTCACATGACATCTGATCCTAACATTTTTCCTGCAAAATCTACCTAATTTCTATTGGTCAATTATGTGAACTCGGCCTCACTATCACCTTTTCTTCTTCTAGTTGCCAAGTACAGGATTCTCGAACTGGACAGACTCTTGGGAATTGAGTTCATCAATCTTCACGTCCCATGATCCCATCCCAGGTGCCCTGAATTGCTCTGACAATTGTTCCAGCTCCTCCCACTTGTTCTGTGAGTAATTTCCAATGTTCTGTTACCTCAAATCCCTCGACTTCTCTTAGTCTTTGGTATTTCTAGTTACGTCATGCTTCTTTTGGTGGACCATGTATTTTAATTTCAAGTGGTCATTTAGGATTTGCCGAAGTTGAACATGTTGATTGTCTTTTGTGTCAACTCAACACTCGCTAAACAACCAACACACCCTTTTACCAAAAGAGATTCTCTTCCGCTCTATTTGATTTAGTTCATTGTGATATATGGGGACCTTCTCACAACACTATACAGTGGGAGGATCCAAATACTTAGTTATTTTTGCATACGATTATTCCTGTTTTACATGGCTATATATCGTGCATAATCATCAGAGTTATCAGAGATTTCTTTGTCTTTCCTAAGGAAAAAAACTTTTTTTTTTTTCTCTCTTTTGAAGAGGTTTCGATATATATAAGATAATTCCTATCGCAAGATTATTGTGACCGAAATATAATCCTAGTTTCACCCAAATAATCTGCCATTGGTAAACTTACCCGACTCTTTAGCCATTTCCCTGACTAATTGGACACAAGATTATTTACTGGAGAAAAAATTGCTAGCAAAATACAGAGCAAATCAACACCTCAAACCCCATTTGTAGTGGGCCAAACAAAAGAAGGCTTTGGTCCAACGGGAAGGGACTTGGCCCCAACCCATTTAGACCGAACCGGGTCACGATAACTGGTATGGACTTCGAGGCCTGGAAATCTTGAGCTTGAACCTATGGAACAACAGTTGTAAAGGCCTGGAAATCATGAGCTTGAACCTATGGAACAACAGTTGTAAAGCTGGGCGGCCGGACCAGACCGGCACAGGATCGACCCAAAGGGATAGCAGCAGCCAGCATGGTTCCATGTGGGTAAAGTCCCAAGCAAGGCTTCGATCTTATTTGTAGACAATGCATGACGTAACATCTCACGCCAACTACTGGTCTAATAACTTGTTTAAATTTCGAAACATTTACAAAATGCTTAATCTCAAGTTACTAGTAGTATCTTTGTATATGGCAAATTATGTTTCCAGGACTAATCATGTACACGTGGATAGGGGACGGGGTGTCATACATGTAGAAAAATTGTTGGTGAAGATACGCAACACACACTTCTGTATAGCTGAGGTTAAATAATCGTACCAACAGGTTCTTCCCCTCAGTTAGAAAACCTTACATCGCAATTCTTCACTTGAAACATGGTTTCTGAAATAAAATGCTAGCTTCTAGTTATACACATCAACTACTAATACTTAAACAGATGAGGATGCTGCGTGTGACCTCCAATCCTCTATGGCGGAACGTAATGTATGGTTTTGAATAAGCACTTTATGCTGCAGCCTAACCTTTGTCACCGGCGAAGAACTGTGTTTCTTAAGCCATGATTTGATTGCTCTGCGCTCGTATGTAAAACCATCCGCGGCAATGTATGGATCCTCCATTACTACCTGAAATAACCATGGCATAATGCACCGAGAAACTATATTCTTTTAAACCTATATATGGATGATCAAAATATATAAACATATAGATGGATTGAATATATTCACTAAACATGAAGTACTTCATGCAGTCCCCACCCCTCGCTTCCCCCTCCCTCACTCTGTCCTCTCTCTTCTTTGATGCAGAAGCATGGTATTAGTGCTTATTTGACAGCTACTTGGAAGCCTATGTGAAAACCAAGGGTTATGTTAATTATTTCAAAGTGTCTGTTTAGTTTCTAGTAATAAGTCCTTTAGGGGGTGCTCCAGTGAAAGCCGGCCCTAAGCAGGATCCAAACACGTTCAATCTGGATATAAAAGTGAAGTTCAATCTCTCGACAAGTTGAATCTCTCTGCTTACTCAGGAGTTAGCAAAGTATAAGGATGGCTATCCCAAGTTTCCAGACACTTTGTACTTCCACTCACACCGGGGTTACCACTCGGCCCTAAAACGAATCAAAGAAGAGTGGGGAACCTCTCAAAGTGTCTGTCAAGTTTCTAGTCAAAGTATTCAATTAGTGCAACTTTGCTAACTACTTTAGTATCTAACACTAGGAGAGCATAATTGAGAGTGCATTGGAGATGCTCGAGTTTCAATTGTTCACCTGAAGAATTGGGCAGAAGTAGTGGTTAGGTGGATGAATACTATTCCTTTGTACTCTTAAAGTGTCATCTGCCATATTGGCAAGTCTCTTCAAAAGCGGCAACACTTCATTTTCAAGATCCGGCCTATCTCTGCATCGAAGTCTGGAGCATTTCAGGGCCATGTGAGCCAGTTCCTCCACTTCGGCAGGTGGCCAATCCAATATAGATTTGTCAAGTATATCAGAGAGCAAACCATTGGAAAGAGCAGCTTCAAATTTCAACAAAAGCCCATCTGGATGTTGAGCGGCCAACAATTGGAGGACAATGATTCCAAAAGCATATAGATCAGATTTAGGTCGGACAGTTCCGGTTCTGTGATACTCTGGATCCACATAGTAAAGAGAACCAAATATTATAGAGTCACTATATGCTGTGATATTGTCAGGCGCAACATTTGAAACAAGTTTAGCCAATCCCACATCACCAATTTTGCTCACATAATTTCTGTCCAGAAATATATTTCCTGGTTTTAGATCTCGATGGATAATGGGGTCTGGTTTTGTTTTGTGCAAAAATGCAAGTCCACAAGCTACTTCAAATGCTATCCGAAATCGAACAAACCAAGGGAGAGGATGCTTGCTGCTTTTTTCAGAAACGAAATCTTCTAAGCTTCCGTTTTCCATATATTCAAATACCAAGCAACCAATCTCTGGACAGGCTCCAAGCAGTAAAACAATGTGGGGGTGGCGTAGCTTGCAAAGAACTTCAATCTGGAAAACCATTGCCACTAGTCAGAATAACTAGAGTGGTAAGGAGATATTTAGTACGGGATAAGCGAAAAAGTAAACAATCTAAATGTTAAGTTTAAGAAAGTTCACAAATATTGGCATTTTTATGTTTTACATAAGTATATTCAGCCAGGACAAGATGAATCAACATTCTGTGGCCAACGGCGTTACATAAGCGTGCACAACCGAATAGTTAATAGAATCTGCACATTATAAGAAGTAAACACGGTTAATGAAAACGAGATTGATTTTCACTCCCTTTTTTTTCCTTTATCCACATGAATTTACTATCTTGCCTTTTTTCAACACTTTTTCCCACATCCAAGAGCAACGGATATGTAAGCAGGCATGGGAACTTGAATGAAAACAGAAGAATAGTATGGAGAAAACCTCTGTCAGAAATTCCTTTTTCTTCTCCGATGCATCAGAACAATGCAGAACTTTGACAGCTACCGGGGTTTTATCGAGAAAACATCCATAAACTTTGCCGTATGATCCTTCACCAATCAACTTGGCCTCAGAGAAGGAATCAGTAGCTATCTCTATTTCATCCCTTGTGTACCTTTTGTACCTTCTGTCATTTGACAAGAGCGCATCCATGATTTTCTTTTTCTCCAAAGATTCTTGGGCAGCTTTCCTTTCTGCTATTTGCTTTTCATAAGCCTCTTTAGCAAGCAACTTTCTTGCCTCCTCAATCTCCTTCATGGCTTCCAAATGCTTCCTTTTCTCATCTGCAGCAATTTTCTTGTAAACTTCTTCTCTTCGCAAGGCGGCATTTACTTGTCTTTCTTCTTCAAGGCATTCAGAAGACAGAAAGTGAACCTGTGCAACGGAGCGTCAATAATAGTGGTCTAGTGTAATATAGAACACGAGACGACCTATGTTTTATCGGTTGTCTCGTTGTTCAAGGTTAATATAGTGTTCGTATACTACCGACATGAGGAGATACTCATATTCTTCCTACATAAAGGAGAGACATTCACTATATTGAAGTATACATGAGGAAAGGATAATATAACAAATCGCTAACCTTATTTTGGGCGTGGACAAAGTCCTCAAAAGCTTGATTGTACAGACCAACAGTGTTCATTAACTCTTTACGCAGTTGTTCTACCTCAGCCTGCGCATCCGTCTGTAGAAAAATATGCATCCCAAATGTTAGTATATATACACTGGTCACCGTCACATAGCAATGTGTACAAAGCAAGTAACTAATACTGTGTACCACAGAACATATGTAACAGCAGACGGGAAAACCGAAACAATCACCTCAGCCATAGAAGGACATTCATCTCCTTCCTCAACAGCTAGGATAGTATTTCCTGAGTTTCGATGATTTCTTTCTCGGAGTGAACTGCTGTGGTTGGGATACCTTTTTTCTGCAGTAGCTATAGAATTCAAGTAACTACGATCTGACACAGAAGTCGCTGCGTCATTAACTTCGCTATCCACTATGGAAGAATAATGGCCACTATTTAATTCTGGACCCAGTCCTTCTAGCTCAGCCTGCGCATCCGACTGCCAAAAAATATGCGTCCCAAATGTTAGCATAGACTAGTCAACCGTCACGTAGCAATGTGTAAAATGCAACTAATGAACATAATTGTACCACACAACATATGTAAAAGCAGGCGGAAAAATCGAAAGAATTCACCTGCTTTGTTTTTGTTGAAGCCACAGAACGACATTCATTTACTGCGTCAATTTCTAGGATACTATTTCCCAAGCTTTGATGATTTATTTCTGGGGGTGAACCAGAATGGTTGGGATGCGTATGTTGTCTGATTGCCATAGAATTCAAGTGACTAAGATCTGATTCAGAGGACGCTGCCGAGAAAGCATCATTGCTACTACCTAAGTCAGAGTTGCGAAGAGAACTTCTCTCCCTCTGCGAGGAGCTCCCGCCTCTAGAGCTGCTCTCTGCAAGATGTAGGCAGAAAAAAAAAAATTGTTATGGCAATGCAAAAGAAACACTCGAGTAACATGGAGGTTAAGTGTTTTCAACATACCACCAGTTGACAGGGGGGAGCCAGGATTGTTGAGGAGCTTGCCTTTTGACACAACGTAAATTTTGCAAGTTTCAGGAGCATTTTTTAGGACTGCCCGCGGCACAGTAGAATCTTTTATCTTCCTGATTGTTTAGATTAAACAAGAAGATAGCGCCATGAAGTTCAACAGATGATAAAGAACCACCTTGCGTACGTCGTAAAAGGTTCGCGTAAAGCTAACATATCGAAATTATGGGAGTGTAAGATGCCACATCGATCAAACGAATGGCCAAACCATTTGCATTTATACGACCACGCGACAGATACGATAGTAAGGATAATTTAAAATTACCCCCTGAATTCTAGCAATAAAACCATATGAACTTGAGGTCTAGACCATGCAACTAGAAAAATGCCATCAGAAAGTCAACAACTAGGAGGAGGAGATTGAAAGGCCCGTGAAATGAACAACTCATTCAGTACTTTTGACATACCTCGGGAATAAATTGGTAGTGCGAAGGCCCAACACTAAACTGCTTACGCCAGAGTCGGTAACATATTGAAGAAGTGCTGATGCGGTATTGTCGCATTCCAGCACCGCAGTTTCAATCTAGAAAAAGCAGCATTCGAGGTTACACTTCCAAGGAAAACTCAATTTCAGCAGAGCAAAGCCTAAAGGAAGAAAAAGCGTTAACCTTTTTTCTTCTGCATAGTTTCTTAAATGGTACAAATATCTCCTGACAAGCACGTTTTTGGTCCTGCATATACATTTTCACCGTATGGGCATCCACTTGCTCGATGGGGATAGTGTCTCCGGCTGCATAATATGGCGATGCCCACACAAGGTCATGATAAGTAAATGAAAGTAACATATAGTTGGCAGTGCTGAAAATTGAGATACAAATCGTCGCCTTGTTTTGCACAAAGTTGTTTGGTTTAAACAACATGACTCAAGATGGGCTATAAATTCAGTGGATGAGCATTTTAGTCAGGCTGGCTGGCTACAAGGGAGAGATTACACAGTTGGGGGTTACTTTTGACTAGCGAGAACACTCTTAATGCCGTTAGGCCAAAGACCTCTTGACCATGACCAAGTCACGTCGGGACAACCTTACTGTCACGTCCAGATCACAATCATTCTATATATAACGTACTGCAAGCTTCGCAATCCTTTAATGCCAAGGATGTCAAATAACTTATATCAAATACAGTTGTTCATTCTACCGTAGTGAAGTTTCTAAACCTCAACGTCGAAATACATACATAAGCTAGAAAATGTAAATATGACCAAAAAGGGGTTTATTTGAAACTTATGAAAAGAAAAGAAGGGAATTCATTGTTTGGTTCAGAAAGAAAGAGGCGAGAAAATAGCAAAATTCAATAAATGAAGACATTAAAATTTTCTTGACACTATTGTCTTATTTTCCTTAATTATTTTCTCTCTCTATCTCTTCTCTCACTCACTTCAAGTTCTAGACACCGTATTAGAGCAAGTTTATCAGAAGAGGTATAAGAGCTTTTTAGCTATTTTACCTAAGCCGGATCCAAAAAATAAATAAAGAAGCTATTTTACCAAAGCAAAATCCCCAAATGAGCAGTGCAACAAATTAGGTAACAGTGAATAGGTAAATAAACCTAAGCACTATTCACCATGTGTATATTATTTTATTAATTGTTCTCTTTCTCTCTCCCTCTCTCTCTCTCCCTAGAAAAGAAAAAGAAAATAAAAGTAATAATATTTAATAAAGAATAGGTTAAATAGATTGTATTGATGTAGTGTTGAAAGAGATATGAGTAAGTAAAATGAAAAAAGTGCTGTTTATTAGCATTTTTACTTAACAACGGGTAAACTTGCTCTTAATGTTGCATTTCTTGCCTTCACCTACATATCAATACATGTGACCTGTGTTCTCTATTCTTAGTGCACAAGCAACAAGTACGCTATTACAACCACTGACCGGTTGTTTGGCTAAATAAGCTAAGTGACTTATTTTTGTCATTATTTAAATTTTTTTTGTATTTGTTAGTTTTTGGTCAATTTTTTGAAGATTATTGCTTCGTCATGACGAGAGGAATCTAAAAAGTAAAAAATTACTATCGAAATCCTTTTTTTTTAATAAAGATGAAAAATTGGCTTATTGGCTTATTTTTGTCTTTATTCAAAAAAATTAGGTTTTGATCAAAATTTTTTACTTTTTGGATTTTTCTCGTCATGACAAAACAATAATTCCCAAAAAATTGACGAGAAACTAACAAATGCGAATTTTTTTTGAATAAGAACAACAAAATAAGCCACTTGACTTATTTAGCTGAACGGCCACGTCCGGAAGGACAGAGAAAAGCACGTGGAAAATCCATAAGTCAGGCAACCACTTGCAGGAACGAAAATTACCCAAACATCCCGGCAACAAACAAAGACTCAGGGGCATTTTCGGGCTTGCGGCCAACAATATAGTGATGGACAAGCCATCCTTAAAATCTCGTTCAATTCTCTTATTGTGTACTTCGTATGGATATGGATACACATCCCTACAAATAAGTAAGAGTCTTTTGTGAATAAGGTAAGAGATGAGAAGAAATTACATGGAGTGGGAATTGAATTGATCGTAGGCACGACGTGAACGAGGACGAAACGAGTGGCTTTATCCACGAGATTCTCCACTGCCCACTTGACAGCTCCGCGGCTTCCGTCTTCCCCGAGGGTGCCACCGCGGCTTTTGACGGCCACTGCCACAGTGGCCATCTCTGGCAAAGTAAGGTTGCTGTCAGTCCTCACGAGTGACTTGTTGAGGCGCGCGCAAAATGTTCCGGTCTACTGAAATTAAGACAGGAGGATATAGCCAAAAGAATCCGTATATTCCTCGAGAAGCGTGACGTTCGAAAAACCAAAAATATGTTTCCATCGTCCTAGGGGAGTAAAAGAAAGTTAAAAATTCTAGTCTGGACTTCACACAGAATAAATTTAATTGGTTTTTATTGGTAAAACTCCTAACGCGTAAACATAAAAATAATATCCAAACGCGTAAACACAAAAAAAAAAAAAAATATTAAGAGAGATCGAGTAGCATCTAAGGAAGGATATTCCGATCGAAGAACCCATAACGTTGAATAATGCAACATTACATCATTAATGAATTGGACTCGCATTGAGCCCCCTACTAGTGAATGATAAGATATTAGATATCGTATGGTCACCCGATTGAGACTTGTAAGTTATAATAATCATTTTAGAACTAGAGTCCTATGGGCGGACGACATCAAAATATGAATCTATACATATAATATAGCGAGAATATTATTTCATGGTGATTTGCGAACTTAAGAAAAGTGAATTTGGTAATTATCGGTAGAATTAATTCAAACCGCGTAAATATAAAATAAGATTTGAAGATCCCTGTATAGTATTAATAAAAAGTAGGTACCGTAGAACAACAACAATCGAAATGGAATATTACATGCATCTTCTTTTGTGAACTGTTAAAAAAAAAATAAAAAAAAATAAAAAAAAAATAAAGAGTTGAGTTTAACTATGTGTGTTGGCTGAATTTTAACCGTGTGAATATAAAAGCGGGAATATAGTTTCCATCGTAATTTACGGAATATACTTTTTTTTTTAATTGGCAATTTACGGAATATACTTGCACTGATGATCAACAGGCCCGTGGTTCTTGGGATTCACAATAATGAATCTATCTAATAAAACAGAAAGATGTTTGTCCTACGTGGCATCTTTGTTTTATGTGACACCCATTATGTACATGCACACACGCTGATGCAATTTCAATCGGCGTGCATAGTGCCGTAGGCATGGACAAACACTATAATATAATATTATATGTTCTACTAGCATGGTGTTGTGTGATTAGAGTGATGTGATTTTGACACTTCAATTTTAACCAATGACACTTCAATTAGAGTGCTAGCGGCTAAAACTGGAGTGCCAAAATCAATTTTCTTAATTAGACCCTCGTCTTCTGTCTCCTTTACCGTATGTTTCACTCCCACATCTAGATCTATGGCATCAAGTGTTCAGTTGAGCTCCAGCGACTCCGGCGGTTGTAGTTGATTTGTGCAGGTTGTGGAGCATATATTTTATTTTTCGTTGTTCGTTTTGGCCTATGGGCCGCACAGTTTGTATTTGTTTTCCTTTAACTATATGTGTTGGTCCAAATAGCAACTTAAGAGTGAGGTGAATTGGGTATCTCAAATATAACGCGGAATTTTAAAAAACTAATTGCAATCTATTCAACTACAATTCCAATTTCAATGAAATACTATTCTACTCATGCAATATTGATATGCAAAACTGAAAGTAAAGAGAGTAGGGAAGAGAGAATCGAATGCAAGGATTTATAGTGGTTCGGCCCGCAACTTTACGACCTATTCCACTCCCCAAGTGTCCAACTCGGGATTTGCTGCACTATCTCCAATAGTTACAATCTTCTAGCTTTGCGGGTGCTAGACCATCTTTACAACGAGCAATCTATCCCCAATGGCTCCGACTAATTTTGACTCCGGTGTTAGTCACGCCTAACCCAACTAGTTTTGACTCTGATGCTAGTAACATCTAATTCCAAGTGATTTTCTCTTCAAAATCACTCATAAAAAGTAATCACTCACAAAAAGTAATCACTCACAAGAGTATGAATAAGGGTGTACAATCCATTTTACAATAAGGTTCAAACTAAGAACCCTCTCACACAAGAGTATAGATATCAAGATGAAGAATTAAGTATGATTTGATAGATTTTCAAGTGATGGCTCACGGCAAATTTTCTTCCAGAGTTCTCTATCTGTTTTTTTCTTCCTTCTTCACCTGTATTAATAAATCCTTTAAGAGCCAACATGGATGAAGAAACATTTACTCCAGCCGTCAAAAAGAATAATCTCCTTCCACAAATCAAACAATTTGCTCCTTCCTTTTGTATTAAGCAATTTGTCTTCTTCTTACCCATCTTTAATATTTTATGGTGAAGCTCCACTAGCCGTTGAAAGGATTGGCTCCAATCTTGCCTTTCCAAACAATTCCATCTTTCATTTATAAGGAATCAACCTTCATCAATCAAGCCTTCTTCAATCAAATCTCTTCTTTCCTTAAGAGACTTTTTCTAGCCGAAATCTAGAGAAGACTTGTTCTTAGTCTTACTCTTTCTCTATTTTGATCTTGGCTATTGGAGATAGGGATTTGGCGTATAATTTTTCTATGTGTACGTCAACCAAATCCTAAAAAATAAATATTAATTCAAATGAGTATCAAATATCACAATATTAATTATATTTTATTCCAATAAATTATGTTTTGTTATCATCAAAATCAATAAGGTATTTAATAGAAACCTTTGGGCTAACAATATGAAGTGCGTTTTTTCTAGGAAAACAAAAGAGTCAAGACTCCGGTGGCTCAATCCGACAGTGGCGACCTTGGTTTGATCCGTCTCTCCTAGGGTTGTAAGTGAGCCGAGCTACTCGCGAGCTCGGCTTGGTTCGTTAAGGCTTGGCTCGGCTCGTTTAGTAAACGAGTCGAGCTCGAGCTTAAGTATTCGGCTCGTTTACTAAACGAGCCGAGTGAAGCTCGGCTCGTTCGACAAAAGCTCGGCTTGTAAAGGGAGGCTCGACTCGATTAAAGAGGCTCGTTTAGTAAATGACTAAGCTCGGTTCGTTAAGGCTCGAGCTCGAGTTTTTGGCTCGTTAAGTAAACGAGCCGAGCTCGAGCTCGCCAAAACTCGGCTCGGCTCGGCTCGTTTGCACCCTTAGTCTCTCTTCCTTGTCCATACCGCGTGTGATGAACAACAACTAGGTTAGAATGAAATTTGGGTTATATAAAGTTTTTTTTTTTTTTTTTCTTCCGGTTTTTTGTTTTCTCTCCCAACTGGTTTTCCCCTATTTGGTGTTTGTCCCCGTGTGTGATTTTTCCAGATCTGGTGGGGTGATGGTGGATGGTGAATTATTTTTTTCGAGTTTTCAGTTGCTTGTTTGTCCTTGAGCGGGTATCAATCGCCGTGGTTGCGAGGTTTGTCAGTTTGCTGGCGTTTTCTTTCCGGCGTCTAGAGCCCGCCGTGGTATTAGGGCTCACCCTGGAGTGGCGTTCAATGCACATGGCAACGTAGGCTTGCCGGTGTACTGTCGTCGGTTTTTGTCCTTTTCGTCACGAGCAGATAGGCGAGTCGTTTTTGGATAGCAAATCATTGGCTTCCAATTTCATCTTGTGCTTGGTTTGGATTTGGGCTGTTTTCCCTGGGAATCTCTACTATCATACCGTGGTCTAGTCTACGCCCAACAACCTAGTTGTTGGTCTGCTTTTGGCAATGGGTGCCACTAAACCTACTAATTCTGCATGTGCTCGCGTCTAGATTTTCATAGTTTCGTTTTATTTCTATATTTTGTGATGAAATCTGTAATGCCTTCGAAGGTTTGATATGAATGGTATTGACTCTTGTTAAAACAAAACAATTACATCCTCATAACTTGGTGTTAAAATTCCTACTCATTGTTTATTCAGACTTGAAATCATGTTCTCAATAATCAGCAAAATCACAGGAATTTAAAATTCCTACTCATTGTCTATTCAGATTTATGTAGGTAAATTGCTTTTCCCCCACCCCCACCCCCGACCCCACACCCCCAACTTTGATATATTCCATAGACTTTTCCAAAAAAAAAAAGAAACATACTCCATATATAATAGACCTCTTTTCCTGCCGTGCCCCCAAAAAACAACATAATAGACCTCTTTTGCCATGCCTAGATTAAAAAAAGTAGCAATGTCAACATTCTTATGCTTAAACAAAGTAACAAGCGATGTCAAACTAATGCAATGAAACATGATCACAACATTATTAAGCGAACACAGTCCACAATCTCAGAAAACAAAGGACCACAATCCCGAAAGAAAACAAGGGAAATTAACCATACGACAGTTGGTTGATGCATGTCTTTATGTTTATGTCTCCTAAGATATTCACTTGATTTAGTGACATGTGATGTATTAAAACAAGGTAATTTATCGAGAAGTAGATATAGATGTTTGGGGAAAAAATCTGCTTATTATTCTTTCAACATCTCTTGAGATCAACGTGCATGCCATCTTGTCGGAACTCCAGTTCTTCCTCGTCGAAACCCTAGTTCTGCAAAACAAGATACCGAGAGCGCACATTTGCCTCTTGACGGCAAAGGCCATCTGATGCCAAAATCAGTATTTTGTACTCATAAAACCCTAATTCATAGTAGGAAAAATAATGCATATCAACATCCCTCCCTTCGTGGGTGTTACTTCTTATTTATAGATGTAGACCTACTTGTTCTCCAAGTCTCCTTCTCTGCCTAGGGTTCCAATCTCATTGGGAATCCTTACCCATATGGTAACTCAATTATAATCCATTTATTCATGGGACACTTTCCTATCACGTAGGATTTCCTTTCTGAACCTTCTAGAACATTATTCTGCCACACCACATTGGCGGTGCACAGTTACTATGGTGCACATGTACCATGTGTTAGGCTACCTCATTGAACAACATCACATGTTTGGCCATACCAACGAGCACCTTTATGTGGTGCACCCGACACTGTTTGGCGCCATTACCTACCAGTGCACCTGTTAGGCATCATCGCCGAACACCCTCGCATGGTGCCGCCTACAAGCGCACTTGTTTAGGCAATTATCACCTAGCACCTTCACATGGCGCCGCCTACCAGCGTACTTATTAGGCATCATCGCCGAACACCCTCGCATGGTGCCGCCTAGCCTACCAGCGCACCTGTTGGGCATTATCACCTAGCATCTGTACGGCGCTGCCTACCAGCGCACTTGTTAGGCATCATCGCCGAACACTCTTGCATGGTGTCGCCTACCAGCTGTTTGGGGGTGAATTAGTTCAATCAAAGGAAAAAGATTGTGTGCGGGCGTGCCAGAAAAGAACTAACTTCACGAATGAAATTATTCTTTTCAATGTAATTTGAAACAACTAATTTATATCAGGCAACTGTGTTATCGGTTCAATTACCTCAACTAAGAGGATTTTTCCTTAAAATGTCAAACCAAGACTAAGGACTGGCTTCAGATCAAAAAAGATGATTGAACACAAACGAACCTGAATCTAATCAAAGGTAAGTTTGTATACAAACACTCTTAAGACCTTACTAAAACCAACGAAACAAATATGAGCACGCTGAATTTAATCAAAGAGCACTTATAACCAATCGAGACGATCGAACACAAACAAACCTGAATTAAATCGAAGGCAAATTTGTGTACAAATACTCTTGGATTTTTCTAAGACTAAGCAGAAATATAAGCATACTGAATTTAATCAAAGAGGGCTTATAAACGATTAATCTTTGGTAAGAGAAAGACTGGAAGAAATAAGAAACTTGAATTTAATCGAAAGTAGTCTTACATGCAAACAAGCCTTCAACTTACAAAGTAAACTAACTAAGTCCTAAACTAAGATAAATCCCTGAGCAATCATATTGAGTATGAGTTGTCAGTGGATGAGATTTTGTCGGGGCTTTTCCTTCATCTTCTTCTCTTATTTATAGACGCTGAGCCTGCTTTTGAATTCCACGTCTTCAATTAATAGCCACGTTCTACTTCGAACTGCCCATGACTCCTTGAAAAATGGTTGAGTGGAGCCTTCGAACGGTTACTTGGATCCGCTTCCTCAAAATTCTTCTCTCTCCACGTTTGCTAATGCCGATCATGGCTGTTTTCCTTGGTTGTGGGCTTCCTGTTTTTGTGCAACATGGGTAATTGCATCACGTCTGGCTTTGTAAATGATTCCCTGCTTAACTTCTCATGAGTAGAGGGATTAATCATCATTGAATGAGTTTTAATAAGTAATCAACGGCTAAACTTAATTACCATTAAATTACCCTTAATTGAGGTCCAAACGCCGCCGTTTCCCATCAAAACGATACCGTTTAGTACTAAAATAATATCGCCATTAACCCTATGATTCTATGTATCTCGGGCCAAAATGGGATATGTTCTGATAGGCCAAAGCATTGTTTGATGCCACGTGTAATTTTCTCATTGGGTGACATATTTTAGGATGTAAACACCAGCGCACCTGTTAAGCATTATCACCTAGCACCTTCCCATGGTGCCGCCTACCAGCGCACCTATTAGGCATTATCACCTAGCACCTTCATATGGCGCCGCCCCTACCAGTGCACCTGTTAGGCCGTACTGTGCACCCTCACGTAGTGCTCAGATGCGATCATGTGTTTTGCACGTGTTCAAGCTGTGTTTTGCCTATTGGGAAAAACCTCCCTACAATAGAAACACTCAGGTACACAAGAGGTGTGGCTCGACTAGAACTTTCACCACAAGCATTTTGGTGTGGATTCATACCAATGAAACCAGCTTTTTCCTAAGAAACAAATGGGACAAAATAGCCTATCGATTCTCTCTCCCGTGCTCTGCGACAGAAGGATGCTTTACAAACTAGGTTGACAAACCCGCATTTTTCCAATTTTTTTTGGCCTCGAAAACAACCAAAAAAATAAATTTCAGGGATGCATTCAAGCAAGCTGTCACCACAAGTTTTTTATTTTAAGAGCACCAATTTCAAATGTTCAAGGCTACAAAATTCTAATCACATGGTATTTCATGAGAACCGACAATATTGAACGCCATCACCCAATTCGACAAGCATGGTTTAAAAGCCAAAACCCGACTAAAACAATGATGATCCAAACCAAAATTTTGCACCCTGAGCCGTCAAGGAAGATAGTCTACCACATGGACAAATTGGATCATAAAAATGGTTCCAAAGGTCGAAAATTTCCAAAAACAGAGTAGATCGTTGGTAATTAAGTGTACTTAGTAAAATGTTGGTCTTGAACAAAAACAGATGAAACTTGAAATTTCCGAAATTTCCAAAAAACAGAGTAGATAGAGAAGCCTTGATCTCCAAGTATGAAACTTGGGTTGTAATTAAGTGTACTCAGTATACCGTTGGTCTTGAACAAAAGAGTGATTAGTTAGCTGTTTAAAATTCTGGTTGCTAGGTTTGTGTTGTATAAGTTCACGACCTCATTGAGAATACTCAGAGCTCTCTCTATATTTTTCTTCCTCGTTTGGTTTTGCTTTTCATCATCATTTCTCTCTCCTCTCTCTCCCTCTCTCTCTCTCTCTCTTACCAATAGCCAGTTCATTAGGGAAGATTTACGACTATTTGAGGAATGGCTTTTACACAATAAAACTTGCCTTGAGAGGAGGGAAGGAGGAGGACAAGGTATATTCCAGGCCATACAACCCTCCTTTCGATGAAACCAAACCGGTCCGAAATTCGCCGCGAGAACCGGTGGTGTATGGCTGCACCAAAAACCCCATCCAAGATCATTGGGAAAACCAATAAGTGTGGGACTGCATTCAATCTTGTGAGTAACGTGGTCTGGACCAGTGTTTTCAAATCAGGATACGTATTGTGTATCGTTTTTTCATTTATATAGTTTGTATCGATAGACGTATCGTATATCTTGAGATACATTTGTTGGAAGAGTATGAGTTTCTATTGTATATTTGGACAATATTTTTGGGAGAGGAAGAATACTAAAGACAAGAGTGGGGAATGAGTGTAACGCCCCGAATTTTGGTTACGTTAAATAAATATTTTTATTGAACAAATTAAGGAGAGTCTAGCTCATTATTACAACATAAGTCTCACAAGAGTACTTTTATTCAACAAAAGAAGGGATAATCTAAGGTTAACTACTGCTCCGCCTCTTCCTCCATCCTTGCAAGCTCCTCGGCTCCGAAGGCCTCCAAGGTGTACTGTTCCTACTGTTCATCTATAAAATCTGATACATTATACCAGCGTCGCCCCCAGTATAATATGTCAGGGTCACCAAAAAGGTAACACCGTGAGCTACAGAAACTCAATAGAATAATCCAACCCACTAACCCATAACTTACAATGAAGAGTCATATAATAATTACACATGCTCATTCCACAACATAATTAACAATGACACATCTGTATTCATTATCTTGCTTACGTTGGTGTCATGCCTTTCTTTGTTTCTCCTACGCGACTCATCGTAAACTGTGTCACCATTTCATTTCGAAAATCTATTAACAATCTACACAATGGGCTACCAAGTCCGCCACGTTATCAAATCTTGCATTGGCTCCTCTCCGCGGATAACCAAGCCTAATTACCAACGAAGCTACCACGTCCGGCTCCGTTAGCAATCTACACAATGGGCTACCAAGTCCGGCCTCATTGTGGTTTTCGCAAGTCCACACAAAGGGCTACCAAGTCCGGCCACCTTGCGGGTTTTCACAACTCACATAAGGCTACCAAGTCCGGCCATTATGTAGTTTCAAAAATCCTTTTTACCAAGTCCAATTATTTCCTTTATCCACACCCTAGGTGACATGTTTCTACTTTCTCGATTTTCGTGTCTCGTAATCATGCATAGACTCCGCGGCGGGACTTCGCAACAAGTACTACTCATTCAAAGAAATCTTGAAACTAAACTAGCAAGATCATCCAACTCTATTTAATCATGCTTGTTTACAACTACAAGTAAGGCAAGCAACATGCTATCATGCTTACAATCATTTAAAAGGTCAAAATACGAATACTTCATTTAATACAACACTTTATCTTTTAAAACGAAAACGTATAGCCATCTTTTGGAAGTTCAAAACAACACATGTTTATTGACGAGTTCATACAATCACGTAGCAATTAGGCGATCAAACAATCAAGTAGCCACAAGATCAAAGTAAACTACGTACTTTTAGTAAGAAAGTTCTACAAGCTAATTCATACAACTAACTTTATTTCCTTTAGCGAAAATAGTTTGAAAAGCTCAACACACATCTTATCTATACTTTAGGAAGAGTAGATCGGGAAAATCTACCTTTCTTCTTGGCGGTAGAAAAAGACTACGAAGGTAAGACGGAAAGAAAGTCGGCACTCGAACGGCGTAACGGCTTATGATAAGCTTCGATAGCTTCGAAAGAGAAAGGTTTCTCTCGAAACTAGATTGTAACCTATACTACTACTACTTTAGGATCGAGGTGGTGGTCGTATAGTGGTTTAGTGGCGGCACTAGAAGAGTTTCTTGAAAACTAAGGAAGAACTTCAAGAACAACTAAAGAACTAAGCAAGAACAATAAGAATACTAAGTCTTCTAGAGAGAGAAGTTGGAGATTGGAATGGTGTGAGTTGAATGAGAAGTGTGAGGCCTTTTTATAGGCAAATGGATGGCTCTCTCTCTCCCTCTCATGGCCGGCTGCCCCTTTCTCCTTTATCCATTGGATAAAGCTCCAAATCAAGTCATTTTATGCATTGGAAACATGCCAAGATCTTCCTTTACTTGCACTCCAACTCATAGGACAATTCTATGTTATTCTATTAGGGTTTTTGTCAAATCTAGCCCTTTGAAAGGTTAGAATATTGGATTTGATTGTCCTTGGTCAAGAAGGAGTAAAACCCTAGATTTGGTGGTACAATGGTGATGTAAGGATGTGATCTAGGCTAGATATGGAAGTACACAAGTCAAGCACATCACACACTCTCTCTCTCCCTCAATCCGGCCTCCCTCTCTCTCTCCCAATCTCTCTCGGCTCTCTCTCCTCCTCTCTCCCTTGTACTTTCTATGGAAGTATATACATTTATTAGTATATATATAAGTACTTTGGGTACTTTAAAATCTTGTATTTTAAACCAAAATAGATTTTTCTTATTATAAAAATCTATATACACACGTGTATTACAATATAATATATATATACATATATATATACATACATACAAGTACACATATTATATATACAAGCAAGTACTACAATATCTAGACTAGATATGTCACTTTCCAAGATCTAATAAACTAATCTACTTCTTTCAAAGTACTAAGTACTAAATTATTAACCTAATGAACTAAATCTATTTTAATGGATTTTAACACATGGGCAATCTAGTCTTTATATATAATAATAAGAGAATCCCATGGAAAAATTAAATAATAAACCTTGTCCTTTTGGCAAGACTAAGCTATTATCCATTGGTTAATAAATCTCCTAACATTTGTTGTCCAATGGGTAAAAGAAGTACTATGCAAGATTTTCTAATTAAACAATGCAATTAGACACATGTTCCATATTAAAATACTAGATAATAGGTACTTAGAAAATCCAATATTTTAAGTCTTTGGTACAAGTACAATGTATATGTATACTAATCTATATGAGAAAGGACAAGGGTTTGGAAGATTGGCAAAGGAATTGGATTTGAATCAAGTAAACAATTAGGGTTTTGGTACAAAGGACAAGATTTGCTTGTCCTTGGATTGGGAGAACAAGAAAAACCCTAGATATGGTGACCAAAGCATGGTCAATCAAATGACACACACATCACTCTCTCCCTCCCTCTCCCATCCGAATCTCTCTCTCTCTCTCCCATCTCTCTCTCTCGGATCTCTCTCCTCTCTCTCTCTCGGCTTTCTCTCTCTCTTTCTCTCTCATGTACTATATATATATATATATATATATATATATATACATACTAGAAAGCAAACATATATAATAATGTATTAGTGTACTAGAATATCTAATAGATTTACAAGCAAAAGGATTTTCCAACTAAAAATTGTAATGCACACATGTGTACTTACATTATTATATATATATATATATATCTATATACAAGTACACCTATATATAAATATATGTATGTACTTCCTAATCTAGACTATATCTTCCAAATCTAGTTTTCCTAATAAACTAACTTATACTTTCAAAGTACTAGGTACTAAATGAATAACCTAATGTACTAATTATACTATAATAGATTTTAACACATGCCAAATCTAATATTTTAATCTACCTAGTACATGATTGTCAAGACTAACTATTATCCATTGGATAATGGTTCCCTAGCGGTCAATAACCAATGGGTAATGATGGCTAGGATTCTAGTCTTACGCCCAATGGGTAAAGAATCTCCTAATGGTTATTATCCAACGGTTAATACCAAAAAGTATAATACTTTGCAATTAAGCACTAAACTAATCTAATCTCGTACTTAGGGAGATTTAACCATAGTTCTCCTATTATCCAATGGGTAAAGATTACCCTAGCATCTATCGTCCAACGGATAAATATTACCCTAGCCTTTATCATCCAATGGATAAAGACAAAAAGGGTAAAATGGTCCATCTAGGGTTAGGGAGAAGTGATTAGGCTAAATGGGCATTAGGCTATTCTAACTAATCGGTTAAAGACTAACGATACTTAATCTAGGCTTTCATTGCTCGAGTGGTATTTTGGGTTTTATTTAGTAGGAAATTGCCTAATAACGGAATATTAAAGCCCGACGGTGCCAAACGCCAAGGCAAGGCGTGAGCGTGGCCAAGGCAGCCTGGTGGCAAAGCGGTGGCCAAAGCAGTCTGGTGGCCAAACGGCCAGCAGCCGGTGGCGGTAAAGCGGTGGCCAAAGCGACTGGTGGCCAAGCAGGCCAAGGCGGCCCGGTAGCTAGCGATGTGGCGGTGGCCAAAGCGGCCGTGTAGCGTTGCCAGCGGTGGCCAAGGTGGTCCGTTAGCCAACCATGCCAAAACCAGCGGTGGCCAAGGCAAGGCGAGCAAAGCGACCAAAGAACGCCAAGGCAAAAGCAGGGCGCGACCAAACGCCAAGGCAGAACTCGATGGCAGCCAAGGCAGAGCAACCTGACAGTGACCCGACGCCTAGGCGAGGCAGGCCCGACAGCGAGCCGACGCCAAGGCAAGGCGGTCAAGTCAACGGTTAAGGCGAAGACTAAAAATTAACCACTTTGGCAACGATGCAACGCTCTAGGTTAGGGAAATGTAACTAAGCCAAACGGTAGTTAGGGTTGCTAACTAATCGGTTGCCATGTAGGATTTCCAGCCGAGAAAATAAATTCTAGGATTTTACTACAATTACCAAGTAACTATACCAAGGTCTTAATAGGCATACTCGTCTTTAGAAAATGACCTAAATGCCCGGGCGATGAATACCAATCTCCTAAGTCATTAAACCTAATTACGACGGATTATTAATCGCTAAAAGGGATTTATAAAATAAATAAAGAATTTTCAAATATAATAACAAAATTTTATAAGTCGATAACGACCGATTTTTGGATGTTAAAAATGAAATCCAAGTATTAAAATAAAATTCAAATTTTTAGCAAAATTTTTATTGACAAAAAATCAGGGTCGTTACAATGAGAGTATTTGTATTGCACTTGAACTCAAACTTTTTTTTGGATTGGTACAAAATGGTTAGAATCCATCCCTATTTTTACTAGTTCATGGAAACTTTAGTACGAATATATTTTCATACAAGATAAACTTTGAGATAATTCAAGAATTACACATGAGACTAATTCTCACAAAAAAAAAAACCTCTAGAAATTTCACGAGGATATTCTAGAGCTTCTAAAGCTAGATATTTTAGAGTTTCTAAGAACTAGATGTTTATATATTTTTCGATAATATCTATCATATTTGGGTTTTGTCAATTGAAACTTTGTCAAAATACTAAATTTAGTTTATGTTTTAACAATGTTAATCATAATTATAATATAATTAAGAAGTAGATACACCTAATAACACAAACAAATTATGCTTGCATTTGAAAAGAAAAATTTAAGAAGCAAAACTTTCAAGTCTCTCAACTGGGGCCTATTACATTAAAGCTTTATGTTCCATTTGTTAGGAAAAGAAAAGTAGGATACGCGGTTGTATCGTATGATTTTTATACAAAAATGATACATGATGGAATAGGTATTGTTCTTCGAAGGAGACCATACAAATCGTAAGATACGTATCGTGTATCGTAAGTTTTTAACAACTATGGTTTGGACCATGTTTGAAAGAGACCTAAGAGCACATGCGAGAAGGAGCTGCAAGAAAATCAAGAATCTCTACAAGGGCACAGAATAGAAGAACAGATTCTGGGATTGTTTTTTCTTGTGTTTTGAACATTGGATGGGTCTGTTTGTACAAGGGCTTGCCCCTTGGGTGTCTCTGTTTGTTTTTGGTTGATTCTGTTAGGTTTCTTTTGTTGCGTTCGGTTATTGTTAGCTTCTCAGCTTCTGTTGATTTGAGTTCCAGTTTATTTGAGTTCGAGTTTGTCTTTCTGTTTGAAAGAGAAGTCAGAGCAGCGAGAAAATCAAGAATCTGTACAAGGGCACAGAATAGAAGAAGACATTCTGTTAGCTTTGTGCCATTGGGGATTGTTTTCCCGAAGGGCTCGCCCTTGGGTATGTGACCTGTTTGTACAAGGGCTTGCCCCTTGGGTGTGTCTGTTTGTTTTTTTTTTTGTTGATTCTGTTAGGTCTGTGCAAGCCAGTTTTGGGGTTTTGGTACTCTTTTGAAGATTGGGTGTAGATTGGGTTTGTACAAGGCCTTGTCCCTTGAGTTCGTTGGGTTATTGTTAGCTTCTCAGGATTTGAGTTCTAGTTTGTCTCTGTAGTTCGTTGGGCCCTTAATGGGGACGAAAAGTTCACCAAGACGCGGCAGAAATCCAAAATCAAGTGAGAGATTTATGGGCATCAAAATCAGAGTTGCCTTTTTATTGGAATTCGATATAGATACTTAAAAAGCTAGTGCTACTTGCTTGATCATCTCTCTCTCTCTTTTTTTTTTTGGGTCAAACGGAATAGATACTTGCTTGATCATCAGTTTCCAGTCTAAAGTGAAATTGGCCTGGCTTCAGACTCAGGAAGAAATGACACATCTATGTTTTGTGCAATGTGCCACAGGCGCAGTTACATGCGTCCTAGGTAGAAGGCTATGTGCCCCGGGCGCACCTCTAAGCTTAAAAAAGGCTTAATTTTGTGAGCTTGGCACGAACACCTCCGAACTCCGATTTGCTCGTTATAAGGTAATAGAGTTTTGACTATGTAAAGTCGGTTGAAGGCAAAACTATTGATAGATCATCGGAGCCATTAAATCTAAAAGTCGTTTATGCACCCTTCTGCTTTCTCAAAATTTCATTTTCTACTGACTCCCTAGTTCAAGCATATTTGTTTATTAATTTCGAGTTTCATAGAGTTAATTGGGTTTTACACACTTCATCAAAGCCCACGGAAAAAGTTTCACCATGGAGATTTGCCAAAATCAGACTTGTACTTTTACAAATTAAGCTATATATGGATGTCCACACTTCAAACACAATAACTTGTCCACTAGTTACGGCTAGCACATCACCGCTACTACCACTAGATACCATCATTTGACCACCCTTTGACCTCACCATTAATTATGATCGACCACCATCAGCTTACTTCCGCACCTTCAGCACCACCTCATCATTTCACATATTATCACCACCAGTCCACCACAACTAGCTCTCTACCACCCTGCCGCTTGGTGGTGAGTACAAAGGAAACCATATCCTTCCTTTTCCATGGTAGCAACAGGAATTGAGTATAAACAGACACACTAGAATGTACTTCAAGTTATTCTAGTCAAATTGAAACAAATCCATGGCAGCAACAGATTCTAATGCAGAAAAACTAAACAGAAAGGAAAACAGAATGCATCGCCAGGAAATATTACACGCAACAAAGAAAAGTCAACTGTTTTCTTGGCCAACCACAAATGTTGGGCCACTTTGGTGCAATACTTGGATTCGAATATTATTGAGCAAGGTCCATTACCACATTCAGTAATCATGAATTGAAAACTCAAGGAAGCAATTGTGATACGGTTAACATAATTCAAGCTCTTCTATTCTAGTTCTGTTCCTTCCCGATACAAAACCTGGATGGATTGCACGTAAGGAAAAGTAATGAATTTCAATGTGTTACATACGACTACAATAAAGTCATAATCAGTGAGGTAGTGGTGGTAAAGCAAGAGAAGGAAAGAAGAAGAGACGGGGCGCGGTTGGGCAGGAGGGGTTATTTTTATCTTGTCCTTTATTTCCTAGTCTAAGTATCTATCCATACTTTATATTGTCTTTTTGAATCGATCGAAGAGTTTTTTTAAGTTTCAAGAATCAAACACATCTTCTAGTTAGTCTATGGTCAAGTTTTTTTTTTTTAATTTGTGTCTAGGAAATCTAAGTTTGTTTTCCTATGTTGGAGGGTTGTTCCAACAATTCCTATCTATATGCTTTCCTATGAATGAAATCTTTAGAGAGTTTTGAGTTTTGATCAATTAAAAAGAGCCTTTGGCTTGTGAGAAGATTTATCTTCTTGTTAACTACTATCCTTTGGTGGATTCCGATAGGTGGCGAGTTCTCCGTTTTTGTATCTCTTAGATGGATTCCTAGCCCTGTATCCCTCGTTAAATCTTCGAGTGGTGATAGCTGTATCCCGTTAGCTCTCTAACTTGGGTGGTGAGCGTTTATCCCTTTTATCATTTTTTCCCCTCAAAACTTCTACTTTAATTTTCACATCAATAATCTCATTGACGTACGTACCATATTGAGCGCATAACTCTTCTGGTTGAAGGTGCATCAAGAAGTTTCTTTGTAATAGTGTTGGGCCCACCAACTCCTGCCACATCAGGTGAAACCACAACCAATTCATGTGAGCAAAGTGGTTTTCTAGCAAGATAAGTAAGAATCCCCATTGCACAATCACCCTTGTACGTGCTGTTTAAGAACTTGTTTACAGCTCTTCATCAAAATCAACCCATGCCCCCGTGCAAACAAATTTTGGGCATTGCCTACCTCATCAAAGCACAATAATAGTGATACCTTAGAATCAAAAATCATAGGAGTAGAATTCTGGTTATCATATATGATCAAGAATCCATCTTCGGTGTACTCATCATAAACCGGAGGCAAATTCCAATCCACTATTGGCAGTGAAAAAGAAGAATCCTTGTCTGAAAAGATTTCAACCGGCATTGTTTGAAATTGCAATCGACAATAACTTGCCATTGAACCCAAAGCTCTGATACCAATTTGATGCCATTGAAAAATCCGCCGTCAATTCGATACTCACTTCCTAGATCCAAAATATTACTTTGCTAGGTCTCTACCACTCCACCACCATCACTTCACCACTAGTTGCGCGTCATTATTTCACCACAAACCATTAAACAGATACGTACTCCTACTTGCAGCTTCTACTTTTGATGCTCTTTGTGGGGAGACCACTCCTGTTTGTAGTTTGTATCATTGGTGTTTTTAAGTTGTCTACAGCGAAAGGCAAGCTGGATAGAATTTTATCAGAGGTTAGTCAAATAACTCAAAGCTAAATAGGATGATGCTCTTTTGTAGCTATATATTAAGTTTTGTGTGATTCTTCATAGTGGAATATTTTGTAGATTGGACAACTCGATCAATTTCTTCTCTACAAATCAAAAATTGAAGACACCGTTACGATTAGAAATGTACTTTTCCGTCTTCATCCGGGCATCCATATTTAGTTCCGTAAAAGTACAAGTTAGACTTTTGGCTAATCCCCATGATGAAACTTTTTTCGTACGCTTTGATGAAGTATGTAAAGGCCAATTAAGTCAACGAAACTCTTAATTAATGAAGGAATATGTTAGAACTAGGGAGAGAGTACCGAATGGAATTTGGAATGAGTAGAAGGGAATAAAAATGTCTTTCTTTCAATCGGTCTGCCCTTGAGGCGCCACCTTTCATAGGCAAATCTCTATTACCTTAATTGTTTAATTCCTCCAACTCTTAGTAGTTTTCATACGCTCTGTATCAAAACCAAATAGGATTAGATTCGATTTAAAAGAAGGGTGATGCAAGGAGATTTTGGCAAAATAATTTGTTTTTTGACCCGTTAATGATAAAAAAAAATTCAAATCATTTAGTTTCCAAATAATTTTGGATCCAAATTTATTGGGTTAGAAATTAGACACAACAAGCTTTTCAATTAATGATTCAAATAACAGGCAAATTGGAGTTCGAGAGTGTCCGTGATAAGCCCACAAAGTTAAGGCTTTTATTGTAGCTTTGAGGTGCACCAGGGGCGCATAGGAGCGCCTAGGGCGGGATTGGATCTTGGTCTAGGTGGTGAGGTAGTGGTTGTGTGGTGAAGGAAGAGGAGGGAAGAAGAAGAGATGGGGCGTGGTTAGGCAGGAGGGGAAGAGTCGACATACCTATGCATGGTTAGTGCAGTGCGCCTCAGGCGCAAGTACATGCGCCCCAGGCGCATTCCTATGCACCCTGGGCGCACCTCAAAGCTACAAAAAGGACTAACTTCGCAGGCTTGTCAAGGACGCTCCCGAACTCCGATTTGCTCGTGATTTGAACCGTTGAAAAGTTTGTTGAATATTATTTTTAACCAAAGTACTTTGGATCTAAAATTATTTTAAAATTTAAATATTTTAAAATTTTATCCTTAGTGGGACAAAAAAATAGATTATTTTGCGAGATTATTTTGGCAAAATCCTTGCATCACCATTCTTTTAAATCGAATCAAAACCTATTTGGTATTGATGTAGAGGGTATGAAAATTGCTAAGAGATAGTGAAATTAAACAATTAAGGTAATTGAGCTTTGACCACGAAAAAATGGGTCAAAAAGATCGTCGAAGCCACTAAGACTGAAAAACGTTTTTGCGCCCTTCTACTCATTCCAAATTTCATTCGATACTCCCTTCCTAGTTCAAAAATATTACTTTATTAATTAAGATTTTCATATGGTTAATTGGGCTTTACACACTTCATCAAAGCATACGAAAAAAAGTTTCATAATGGAGATTCGCCAAAAGTCGGACTTGTACATTTACGAAGCGAAATATGGATTTCCACAAACACTATAACTTGACCGATACTTATGACTACCGAACCACCACCGCTACCAGCACTACCATCATTAATTGACCACCCTTCGACCTCACCATTTCTTTTATGACCACCTCATGACCACGTTGACTACTATCACTTCACTACCGCGCACCTTCAGCAGCACCCCATCATTTACCACATTATCACCATCGCAACTAGCTCTCTACCACTCTACCACCATCATTTCACCACCTCCATTAAACCGATACTCCTACTTGTACGTAGCTTCAACTTTTGATGCTCTTTGTGGAGAAACCACTCCCTGTTTGTGTCATTGGTGTTTTTAGGCCGTCCAGAGCTAGCGAAAGGCAAGCTGGATAAGATTTTATCAGAGGTTAGTCAAATAATTCAAATCTAAATAGTTTGTTATTTTGATGAAGCTCCTTTGTAGGGTGTAGCTATTAAGTTTTGTGGGATTCTTCCGATTATGATAGAGTCACATCGTGGAATGTTTTGCCAACATTTTACAGAATTAATTTAGCTCAATGGTTGAGCTTGCTTCCTTAATTAAGAGTTCCTCCAACTACTGAGTCAAGAGTTCAACTCTCACCGACCCCTCCCCTCTCCCATAGAAACTAGGATAGTATAGATGTAGAACTCGACTTGTATACCACGAGTCGTCCCCACCCCTCTACATCTTGCATACTGTCAACCATTTCAGTGATCTAATTAGGACAATGTATGCACTTTTAATAATTTGATGAACAAAAAATTATATCCATCCTTTTTAGCGAACAACGAAAATGGACCAAATATCTCATGAACAATTACGACAATACTGGCAAGCTTGTATTCGGCCCAGGTACCATAAACCCATTAAAAGAAGAATCAAATTCATAGTTTTACACTTGCGGGATTGGATCTTGCGTGAGGTAGTGGTGGTGGTGAAGGAAAGAGGACGGAAGAAGAAGAGACAGGGCGTGGTTGGGAAGGAGGGGAAGCGATGACAATATCTATGTTTTGTGCAGTGCTCCTTAGGCGCAATGACATGCGCCCTAGGGGCACTCATATGCGCTCTAGGTGCAAGGCAAGCTAAAAAAAGGCCTAAATTTCCGGGCTTGCTACGGATACTTCCGAACTACGAATTTTCGTGTGATTTGAGTACTTGAAAAACTTGTTGAGTCTAATATCTAAACCAGGCAATTTTGCTGCAAAATTGTTTTGAAACTAAAAACTTCGAAAATTTTATCCTTAACGAGTCAAAAATAATTTATTTTGACAAAATCCTTGCATTTCCCTTCTTTTAAATTGTATTTGTTAATGATATAGAGGGTATGGAAATTTCTAAGAGATGGTGGAATCAAACAAGGCAAAAGTACATAAATACCCCCTCAACTATTGTTGGGGGAATAAGGACCCAAATACACACACAAATATCACCAAAATACAGTCACAAACTGAGCTAAAACGCAGCAGAAATGCAGCACACAAACTAGAATTTTCGGAGCACCAAAACACCAACCGAAATGAGCAAATATCACAAAGGAAAAAACAGGGGTTGAGAGGCAGCAAAAAGACACTTATCTGGGCATCAAATTTCCGAAACTTCTTCACTAATCAAGAGCATTTCAAAGCTTTCTCCTTCAGTACACACAAGCACACAAAAACCCACTTTTTTTCTCCTCTCTGTTTTTTCTCTCTGTCTCTGTCTACGTTTTTTCCTTCTTTTCTTTTCTTACTTACAAAAGAACAAAGACAGCTACTAGATATTTACGTACAAGGTTCTAGACACACACACTTCACTTATTACATACTAAGGACAAAAATATAAAGGTATTGCATGAAAGCCCCCCGAAAAGTAAAACAAGGAAATACCCAAATTGGGTTTACATATTTCTAACATCCCGCCTTAAACCCAATTTCCAAAAGTCTTCATGCCAAGCATCAACTTCAATCTTCCAAACACGTCATGCTTCAAAGGCTTCGTGAAAATATCGGCAACTTGATCATAGGACTTGCAATAAACTAGCTCCACCTCCTTTTGCTTCACATGCTCCCGGATGAAGTGAAAACAAGTATCAATATGCTTGCTCCTTTCATGGAATACCGGATTCTTTGCCAAGGCGATTGCCGATCTATTATCAACATGTACCTCCGTGGGACTTTCTTGTGGAAATCCCAAATTCTCCAACAAATTTCTCAACCAAATAGCATGGCAAACGGCGGAGTTGGCGGCCACATACTCCGCTTCACAAGTAGACAAAGTAACTATGGGTTGCTTCTTAGAAGACCAAGTAAAAACCGCATTTGCCATAAAGAAAGCAAATCCCGAAGTACTTTTCCTTTCATCTAAGTCTCGTCCCCAATCACTATCGGAATATCCAACAAGCTTAAAATCATCAACATAAGAATAAAACAAGCCGTCATTGAGTGTACCTTTGATGTAACGAAGAATTCTCTTTGCCGCATTGAGATGTGATTGGTCCGGTGCTTCCATGTATCTACTAATCAACCCAACTCCATAAAGTATGCCCGGCCTAGTGCAAGTGAGATACCGGAGACTTCCAACTAAACTTTTAAAGTAAGTTGGATCAACATTGCCACCATTAATGCTCTTTCGAAGCTCTACTCCACTTTCAACGGGAGTGTTCACTGGATTACAAGATTCCATGCCAAATCTTTTAAGCACTTCTTTTGCATAGCCACTTTGAGAAATAAAAATTCCATCTTCCCTTTGCTCAACTTCGAAGCCAAGAAAGTGAGACATCAAACCAATGTCGGTCCTCTCAAACTCCCGAATCATACTCTTCTTGAACTCCTTGAACATGGTAGGAGCATTCCCGGTAAAGATCAAGTCATCAACATAAAGGCACACAAGCAAAAAACTTCCATTTGCATCCACCTTCATGTACAAGGCATGCTCATAAGGACATTTTTCAAAGCCATTCTCCACAAAGTATTTATCGATTCTAGCATTCCAAGCACGTGGTGCTTGTTTTAGCCCATAAAGAGCTTTTTTCAACTTATACACTTTATCTTCTTGCCCAACTTTAACATACCCCAAGGGTTGTTCCACATAAATCTCTTCTTCAAGGAAGCCATTTAAAAACGCTGATTTCACATCAAGTTGATAAATCTTCCATTTATGTTGGGCGGCCAAAGAAATCATCAATCTAATAGTCTCCATTCGGGCAATGGGAGCAAACACCTCACCATAGTCAATTCCAGCTCTTTGCTTGTAGCCTTTAGCAACCAATCTTGCCTTGTATCTTTGAACTTCACCACTTGCATTTCTCTTTGTCTTATACACCCATTTCACACCAATTGCTTTGTGGCCTTGTGGTAGACTAGTGAGCACCCATGTACCATTCTTCTCAATTGCATTGATTTCTTCATCCATGGCTTTCTTCCATTTCTTCTCTTGAATGGCTTCTTCAAAGCTAATAGGATCACAATCCATATCCATAAAGAAACAAAACAAATTCAAGTTGTCTTCCCCCATTTCGATTTCTTCATAAATTTCTTGCAAGTTTCTTGTTTTTCTTGGCCTTTCACTTGAACTAGCCTCCGATGATGATGATGATGGTGAGGAAGAATCACTTCTATAAGATGAGGAGGATCCATGTGGAGGAGATTGTGGCTCTCTTTCAACTTCATTTGGCACTTCCATCTCTTCTTCTTCAAGAACAAGTTCAACATCATTGATGGCTTCTTTTTCTTTCCAATCCCACATTTTTTCTTCTTCAAATGTCACATCTCTACTCATGATCACCTTCTTGGTAAGAGTGTTGTATGATTTGTAACCCATTGTTCTATCACCATAGCCAACAAAAATGCATTTTTCACCTTTGTCATCAAGCTTTGTTCTTCTAGCTTCCGGAATCTTTGCATAAGCAATGCACCCAAACACTCTAAGATGGGAAACACTTGGCTTGAAAGAGCTCCATGCCTCTTCCGGTGTCTTGAAGTGAACACTTTTAGTTGGACAACGATTCAAGAGATAAACGGCACATGCAACGGCTTCGGCCCAAAATTCTCTAGGCAAACGCTTTCCTTTCAACATGCTTCTAGCCATATCCAAGATTGTTCTATTCTTCCTTTTGGCAACTCCATTCAATTGTGGCGTGTAGGATGGAGTCACTTGGTGCACAATACCATGCTCTTTGCAAAAATTCTCAAAGACATCGGAAGTATATTCACCATCATGATCGGATCTCAAAATCTTGATGTAGTTGCCACTTTGCTTCTCAACAAGAGTCTTGAACTCTTTAAATTTATCAAACACCTCCGACTTCCACTTTAGAAAATACACCCAAGTCTTCCGGCTATAGTCATCAATGAAAGTGAGGAAGTACCTATTCTTGCCATTTGTCATAGGCTTCAAAGGACCACATACATCCGTGTGCACAAGCTCCAAAGGCTTTGATGCTCGCCATCTTGCTTCTTTAGGAAAGCTCAATCTATGGTGTTTGCCAAGAATGCACCCCTCACAAACTTCATTGGGATGATCAATAAAAGACAAGCCTCTCACCATATCTTTACTTGATAAGAGCTTCAAGCCACCAAAATTAAGATGCCCAAACCTTAAGTGCCATAACCAAGCCTTGTCCTTGACAATAGCATTAAAGCATTTCATAGCATCATGTTGAATATTTAAAGAAAACATTCTATCCTTCGACATTTTCACATGAGCAATCAAATTTCCACAAGCATCTTTAATAGTAAGATAAAGATTCTTCATGCAAATATCATATCCCTTTTCCAAAAGTTGGCCCAAACTCAAGATATTATTTTTCATATCTGGAACATAATAAACATCGGAAATAAAATCATGATTACCATTCTTAAGTTTGATTAGAATGTTACCTTTGCCTTTCATCGAAACTTTGGAGTGGTCGCCAAATGTCACATGGCCTTGCACCGCTTCATCAAGTTCAACGAACATGCTCTTCTTGCCACACATGTGATTGCTTGCCCCGGTATCAAGAAACCATACATCGCTTTGATCTCCATTGGACCCATTATAAGCTAGCAACAAAGTGGGCCCAACTTCTTTGTACTCTTTCTCCACATAGTTAGCTTGCTCACTGTGGGCACACGCCCCTAAAAATCCCGCATTTTCGGTTTGCGAAAAGTTCGGTTTGCGCCCTTTTTGTTTGAAAGCATGACGAAGTGCTGTTTTGAGAGAGTCGCCACCCAGGTTTTGCGGAAAACACCCAAGAAACCGATTTGAAAACGTTTTTGTTCACGTTTGTTTGATTTGAAAAGGCTTGTAGACTGGACCGTCGTCACTTTCGACATTTGAGGTTCGGGAGCCAGGTTACGAGAGGGGAAGGGTTTTATGGCACCCCTCTCGCCCAATCCGAAGATCGGTCTCTACTTAGGCATTTTGTAAAACATTTGCATTTTTTTTCTCATTTATTAGCCAGTTAGGGCGGGGGAACAGTTAATAGGGATTAACAAATGACAAGTTGTATTTACATGGCAAAATGTGATGTATGATTTATGAACAATGTATAATAGATTGAGAACAAGCACTTCTGCGAGTGTTTTGAGCAAATTGGAGTGCGCTGCCACGGGGTAACTCGCGTTAACGATCGCGATGCAATCGGTTTGACCGGTGCATGGTAAGACAACCGCGACGCCACCCATGATCGGCGCGACTTCGGTGAGCTCAAACTCACAAACTCTGCTCAACCCTCCGGCTCTGGAATGGACCGATTGCACACCAGGGCAAACCACGCAGATTCATTATCACAGCTTATATACAGTTATAGGGTACAACAACAAATCAAACAGAAGTAAATGGACTAAAAACCCCATAAACAGAGCGGGGGATCGAACAGAGGCCTAGAACAAACCAAGAGGCAAGGGCCAGCCACTGGATCCTTAGAGCAGGTGGTGCACGCCGGTCATCTAAGCCCGTGCGCCACTTGTTCCGTTCATCCGATGCTTGGCTTTGCTTCATCTGGGTTCTGGATCAGGACCAGAAGAATCCCAGAGGCCTTATTAAACAGTTTGAACAGATAACAAGCTATACAGCTCTAAGATATGGAAAGCAGTAAACTGGTTATTAGCATGCTAGATGGTGATCAGATCATATATACAAAACAGAAAGGAGTGGACTGGGGTCCTCACATCAGCCTTGCCATGCAACCACAAGTGGCGCACAACATAGGATGACTGGCGTGCGCCACATCCCACTGAGCACGATCCTTGAATCTTTGCCAGCTTTGGGCTAGGACTAGTATTGATTACCAGCCTTGACCCAGCCGGCGCCCCTCAGGGGTATGGACAGTTAACAGAAACAAAGGTGGTATACCTTTGAAACGAGGTTTGATGGATGATTTGAGCTTGAGCTTGGAATAGGAGGATGGATGGAGGATGAAAATGGTGATGTGGGTTGTATGACTGATTTTTCTTGCTTGGTCTTTCAATGGATGAAAGGGAAGCAAGGAAACACAAGAGAGAGGAAGTGGGAGAGAGTTTGAGAGCTATTGATGAGTGAAACCCCTTGCAAATAAATGCAAGGGGGGGTATAAATAGGCCAGGGCAGCAGCTTGAGAAGGCTGGGATTAGTTGAGGCCTAAGGGTTTGTTTGGCTTCCAAGAGTGGGGGAGCCTCCCATGCAATAAATGCATGGGACTTGCTTTGATGGAGGGTGTAGGAGAGAGGGGGAGACAGTTCTGGCCGAGTAATCATCAGGAGAACTGTTGCACACGTCAGGGTGGCACAAAAGTCCCGAGCAAGTGGTTTCAAAAAAGGTGATTTGACTGGGAATAAGTGGCGTGCGCCACTGGAATGTGGTTCCATGCCCGATGACTGACACGTGGCAATGCACCAGTGTGCGTCAGTTGATCACTGGCGTGCCGAGGCAAGGTTTTGTTGTGGCCATTTGGTTCTGGCTTGAAGGGTTTGAAAAAGGGTTTGAACGAGGTTCGGGACGCTTAGAGCTCAAACACACCATCAACCTTGGATGTTCTCGACCGTTAATCATCATGGGGGAATCAAAGATCGTATGTAAACTAATCGGGACAGCCCAGAATAGGGTGTCTACACTCACCAACTTCATTGCTTGACTTTGCTCTACACTCATTGCTATAGTGCCCAAATTTGTGACAATTATAGCATTCAACATTCCTCTTGTCATAACCACTCCGATTATAAGAACGGTTGTAGTCGTCACCTCTTCTAGCTCTTCCTCTTCCTCTTGGAGCATATGAGTTTTGGCCTCTTCCATCTCCACTAGTGTTCCTTCCACCTCTACCTCTATTTGCATAACCTCTTCCACGGCCTTCAATGCCTCTTCCACGATTTCCATAGCCTCTACCATGGCCATCATAGCCTCTACCACGACCATCATAGAACCTTCCTCTTCCTCTTGCACTATAAGAGGTCCCCCCTTGATCCTCATTTGCATCCTTGAAAGAAAGTTTGGATTGGAGTGCTTGCTCAAGAGAGCTTGAAGCCTTCTTGTTCAACCTTTGCTCATGAACTTCAAGTTTTGCCATCAATTGATCAATTGTCATGGTGGTAGTATCCTTTGACTCTTCAACGGCGGGAACTACATACTCAAATTTACCATTTAGAGATCGTAAGATCTTCTCCACCACACATACATTATCAAGGTTGCCACCATACCTTCTAATTTGATTCACAATCACCATGGTTCTAGTAAAATACTCCGCAATGGTCTCATTATCTTTCATTTCCAAAGATTCAAATTCACCCCTCAAAACTTGAAGTCTCATCCTTATGGTTTTGTCAATACCTCTATTTGCATTCCGGAGGATATCCCAAGCTTCTTTGGACGTGGTTGCGGAGGAGATTTTCTCAAAGCTAGACTCATCAATGGCTGGATAGATTTGAAACAAAGGCTTTCTTATCTTTATTTCTCATTTGCTTGAGTAAAACCTTTTGACTTTCCGTCAATCTCTCTTCATCCTCCTTCGAAGCGGGTTGTTCAAACCCATTTTCAATAAGATCCCACAAATCTTGAAAACCCAATAACACTTTCATTTGTATACTCCAATTCTCATAGTTATCTTTCCCCAATTTAGGAATTTGGGGCTGGAGAAAATTATTCATGGCAGCCATCAAAGATCAAGCACAAATACACCAATAAAAGCCCTAATTTCAAGCAACAAGCCCTAAGCTCTGATACCAGATTTGTTGGGGGGAATAAGGACCCAAATGCACACACAAATATCACCAAAATACAGTCACAAACTGAGCTAAAACGCAGCAGAAACGCAGCACACAAACTGGAATTTTCGGAGCACCAAAACACCAACCGAAATGAGCAAATATCACAAAGGAAAAAACAGGGGTTGAGAGGCAGCAAAAAGACACTTATCTGGGCATCAAATTTCCGAAACTTCTTCACTAATCAAGAGCTTTTCAAAGCTTTCTCCTTCAGTACACACAAGCACACAAAAACCCACTCTTGTTCTCTTCTCTGTTCTTTCTCTCTGTCTCTGTCTACGTTTTTTCCTTCTTTTCTTTTCTTACTTACAAAAGAACAAAGACAGCTACTAGATATTTACGTACAAGGTTCTAGACACACACACTTCACTTATTACATACTAAGGACAAAAATATAAAGGTATTGCATGAAAGCCCCCCGAAAAGTAAAACAAGGAAATACCCAAATTGGGTTTACATATTTCTAACAACTATCACTTTTTCTCACGAAGACCCCCTCACATTTAAAAGCGCCCATTTTGACCCATTCAACTAATCTCCGTTAGCCAAGTGACACCCTTCCATCTTTAAACCGTTTGTGATGAACCCCTTCATCCATAAATCGGTCAAAAATACCATATAAACAAATCAATGTTGCAGCACACTTGAGTTGACGCAAAACAGTAGCTACATAGTAAGGTTTAATAGATGGAGCAAGCTCAATAACAGAAAACACAATAGATATTGAAAACTGATTAGCAGATTTTTAGGGCTTTAATATATGGACAAAATTAACTAATTAAGCAAGCTATTAGTTTACGCAAGCAATATAAATATGCAAAACATAAATTAAAGAGAGTAGGGAAGAGAAAATCGAAGGCAAGGATTTATAGTGGTTCGGTCTGCAACGTCACGGCCTAAGGTATATTTACCCATTTTGGGATTTTCCACGTATATGTCTGCGTTATGTGATTGATAGCTTGTGTAGTTTTTTATTGATAGTATTAATTAGTGATTCGTATTTATACTGCTAGGGTTTTAACGGACTGTTAGAGAATCCTATTTGTCACTCGCGTCTGTGACTATTCAAGTCGAAGTCAAGGAAGGGGAGTGAGATCCAGAGGGACATCCATCTTTTCTTTTCATTTCTGAATTCGAATTTTCTACCTTCAGCATTTTCTTTTCCTTCTAAAAGTCAGGCTTGGTTCTCCCAAGAGCTTTAGGTTAGTTTTGTCCTTATTTAATCTTTGTTACATCTTTTAGTTTTGCGTTAAATTTTTGTGAATTATTGATTGGTCTCGACCATTGAAATCCAAAGATTTAAAAAAAATTCTTTTACCCTAACTTTTTTTGAAATACCCAAGATAAAACACAAAAAAATCGTAATTTATTAGTTTCTATTTCGTCTCGAAAAGACGAAAGATTAATCCAAAAAAGATTGATGCAAAATTAACCAACGCGAAAAAAATTTGAATATAAACAAAATTAAGGTGTTTTTTTGAAAAACTCAAAAAAATATAAAAATATGGACCAAACTTGAAAAAATACCTATAAAACTGTATTGTAGAGAAAAAAAATCAATTGTTAGGTGTTTTTTCGTCTTTAGTCAAATTATTTTTTAGTTTTATCCATGAACAATGCAACACACTTAAGCAAAGAAGAAATACCTCGGAATTAGGAATTTGATTACCAAATGAAACGTAAAACATGTTTCAGCCTTAGTCGCTTCGACGATTTTTGTAGTTGTCTTGTTTCTTCCCAGTTTTCAAGAGCGAAACACAATTATTTATATGGTTGGATTTAGCCATCTTATAGTGCTTTAGAAACACTATATAGTGATATACAATGGGTATTGATCCAATTTAAAATGAGAAACATACAAGCGTTTTACCGGATGGAATCATATTTTCACCCGTCAAGGGTAAATTGGTCACTTATTTTGACGTACAAATGTTATTTACAAGGACCTACTTCGTCTAGAAACTAAATTGGACAAGCTTTCTAACGGTTCAAACCACGAGCAAAGTGGAGTTTGGGAGTGTCCGGGGGAAGTTCGCAAAGTTGGACTTGTTGTGCATGTACGTGGTGCGCCCGGGGCGCATTGGATGGCGCCTGGGCGCATAGAATTGCGCCTGGGGCGCATGAATGCCGCAAAACATACCAAACTTTGCGAACTTGCTCCGGACACTCCCGAACTCCAATTTGCGCGTGGTTTGGACCGTTAGAAAGCTTGTCAAATGTACTACCCTATTGAAGTGGTTTCAAAAAATCAAATTTTTTTATATCTAAAAACTTGACCATTTTACCCTCTATTCGTCGAAAACAAATTATTTTATATAGTAAAACTCTCATATCGCACTCATTTTAAATCAGATTAAGACAGATTATATAAAGACAGATAAGGTTTTCATTGTATTAAAAGATGAATGACGTGGACAATTAAATTGATGATGTTTTATTATGAAAAGTTGGTCGAAAGGAGTTCGAATCAAAGATCATCGAACCGACGAATGAGAAAGTATGCTTCCACATTCTAAGTTCGATTCGATTTATGCATCCCCAGTTCTAGGGTACTCCTTCATTTTGCAAGTGTCGACAAGGTTCATAGAGCTCACCGTACTTCATTAAATAATAAGAAAGTATTTCAGCATCAGGATTCATCCAATGTGAGACTTGTGGTGAGGGTGGGAGAAAACCTGAGGGAGTCGAGCTCAGAGGGATGCTCTTCTTGAGAGATTTCTTTTTTCTTTTTATATTTGTAACGTTATTGCTTATGATCTACTAATAGTTGAGTTTCTGTCAATTCGTGTGTGAGTGTTTGGTTTTGATCCTCGACGCACAACAGGAGTCCACTCTATGAGCTTTAGTACAAGTTTGATTTGGTAAATTGGTTTTCCAATAAGAAAAAAATAAACCAAAAAAACATGGATCAAGTGGATGTTGGATATCTTCGAGAGTCAAACACGAAAACCTGCATTTACAAGACAAGGACCAAACCAAAACAGAAAGAAGAAGTGAATTACCACGCTAAAAAAAAAAGAACAAAGGGAACTCAACGAGGTGCAAAGACTTCCTTAAGTGTCGATGACGAAACGGTTCTTTGTACGGTTTGATGAAGTGTGGATACTCTATGAACACTGCGACACACTTAAGCAAAGAAGAAATACCTCGGAATTAGGAATTTGATTACCAAATGAAACGTAAACCGTGTTTCGGCCATAATGGGTTCGATGATTTTTGTAGTTCTCTTGTTTCTTCTCAGTTTTCAAGAGCGAAACACAATTATTTTCATGGTTGGAATCCGCCAACTTTTAGTGCTTTAGAAACACTATTTCGTGATATACAATGGGTCTTGATCCAATTCAAAATGAGAAACATACATGCGTTTTACAGGATGGAATCATATTTTCACCCGTCAAGGGTAAATTGGTCACTTATTTTGATGTAAAAATTTTAATTACAAGGAACTACTTCGTCTAGAAACTATATTGGACAAGCTTTCTAACGGTTCAAATCACGTGCATATTGGAATTCGGGAGTGTCCGGGGGAAGTTCGCGAAGTTGGACTTGTTGTGCATGTACGTGGTGCGCCCGGGGCGCATTGGATGGCGCCTGGGCGCATAGAATTGCGCCTGGGGCGCATGAATGCCGCAAAACATACCAAACTTTGCGAACTTGCTCCGGACACTCCCGAACTCCAATTTGCTCGCGGTTTGGACCGTTAGAAAGCTTGTCAAATGTACTATCCTATTGAAGTGGTTTCAAAAAATAAAATTTTTTTATATCTAAAAACTTGACAATTTTACCCTCAATTCGTCGAAAACAAATTATTTTATATAGTAAAACTCTCATATCGCACTGATTTTAAATCAGATTAACACAGATTATATAATGATAGATAAGGTTTTCATTGTATTAAAAGATGAATGACGTGGACAATTAAATTGACGATGTTATATTTATGAAAAGTTGGTCGAAAGGAGTTCGAATCAAAGATCATCAAACCGACGAATGAGAAAGTATGTTTCCACATTCAAAGTTCGATTCGATTTATGCAACCCCAGTTCTAGGGTACTCCTTCATTTTGCAAGTGTCCACAAGGTTCATAGAGCTCACCGTACTTCATTAAATAATAAGAAACTATTTCAGCATCAGGATTCATCCAATGTGAGACTTGTGGTGAGGGTGGGAGAAAACCTGAGGGAGTCGAGCTCAGAGGGGTGCTCTTCTTGAGAGATTTCTTTTTTTATTTTATTTATATTTGCAACGTTATTGCTTATGATCTACTAATCGTTGAGTTTCTGTCAATTCGTGTGTGAGTGTTTGGTTTTGATCCTCGACGCACAACAAGAGTCCACTCTATGAGCTTTGGTACAAGTTTGATTTGGTAAATTGGTTTTTCAATAAGAAAAAAATAAACCAAAAAAACATGGACCAAGTGGATGTTGGATATCTTCGAGAGTCTAACACGAAAACCTGCATTTACAAGACAAGGACCAAACCAAAACAGAAAGAAAAAGTGAATTACCACGCTAAAAAAAAAGAACAAAGGGAACTCAACGAGGTGCAAAGACTTCCTAAAGTGTCGATGACCAAACGGTTCTTTGTACGGTTTGATGAAGTGTGGATACTCTATGAAAACTGTGATGCACTTAAGCAAAGAAGAAATACCTCGGAATTAGGAATTTGATTACCAAATGAAACGTAAACCGTGTTTCAGCCATAGTCGGTTCGACGATTTTTGTAGTTGTCTTGTTTCTTCCCAATTTTCAAGAGCGAAACACAATTATTTTCATGGTTGGAATCCGCAATCTTTTAGTGCTTTAGAAACACTATTTAGTGATATACAATGGGTCTTGATCCAAATTTAAAATGAGAAATATACATCCGTTTTACAGGATGGAATCATATTTTCACCCGTCAAGGGTAAATTGGTCACTTATTTTGATGTAAAAATTTTATTTACAAGGAACTACTTCGTCTAGAAACTATATTGGACAAGCTTTCTAACGGTTCAAACCACGAGCAAAGTGGAGTTTGGGAGTGTCCGGGGGAAGTTCGCAAAGTTGGACTTGTTGTGCATGTACGTGGTGCGCCCGGGGCGCATTGGATGGCGCCTGGGGCAGATGAATGCCGCAAAACATACCAAACTTTGCGAATTTGCTCCGGACACTCCCGAACTCCAATTTGCGCGCGGTTTGTACCGTTAGAAAGCTTGTCAAATGTACTATCCCATTGAAGTGGTTTCAAAAAATCAAATTTTTTTATACCTATAAACTTGACCATTTTACCCTCAATTCGTCGAAAACAAATTATTTCATATAGTAAAAGTCTCATATCGCACTCATTTTAAATCAGATTAAGACAGATTATATAATGATAGATAAAGTTTTCATTGTATTAAAAGATGAATGACGTGGACAATTAAATTGATGATGTTATATTTATGAAAAGTTGGTCGAAAGGAGTTCGAATCAAAGATCATCGAATCGACGAATGAGAAAGTATGTTTCCACATTCTAAGTTTGATTCGATTTATGCATCCCCAGTTCTAGGGTACTCCTTCCTTTTGCAAGTGTCCACAAGGTTCATAGAGCTCACCGTACTTCATTAAATAATCAGAAACTATTTCAGCATCAGGATTCATCCAATGTGAGACTTGTGGTGAGGGAGGGAAAAAACCTGAGGGAGTCGAGCTCAGAGGAGTGCTCTTCTTGAGAGATTTCTCTTTTTTTTTATTTATATTTGCAACGTTATTGCTTATGATCTACTAATCGTTGAGTTTCTGTCAATTCGTGTGTGAGTGTTTGGTTTTGATCCTCGACGCACAACATGAGTCCACTCTATGAGCTTCAGTACAAGTTTGATTTGGTAAATTGGTTTTTCAATAAGAAAAAAATAAACCAAAAAAACATGGACCAAGTGGATGTTGGATATCTTCGAGAGTCTAACATGAAAACCTGCATTTACAAGACAAGGACCAAACCAAAACAAAAAGAAGAAGTGAATTACCACGCTAAAAAGAAAGAACAAAGGGAACTCAACGAGGTGCAAAGACTTCCTAAAGTGTCGATGACGAAACGGTTCTTTGTACGGTTTGATGAAGTGTGGATACTCTATGAACACTGCGACGCACTTAAGCAAAGAAGAAATACCTCGGAATTAGGAATTTGATTACCGAATGAAACGTAAACCGTGTTTCAGCCATAGTGGATTCGACGATTTTTGTAGTTGTCTTGTTTCTTCCCAGTTTTCAAGAGCGAAACACAATTATTTTCATGGTTGGAATCCGCCATCTTTTAGTGCTTTAGAAACACTATTTAGTGATATACAATGGGTCTTGATCCAATTCAAAATGAGAAACATACATGCGTTTTATAGGATGGAATCATATTTTCACCCGTCAAGGGTAAATTGGTCACTTATTTTGATGTAAACATTTTATTTACAAGAAACTAATTCGTCTAGAAACTATATTGGACAAGCTTTCTAATGGTTAAAACCACGTGCAAATTGGAGTTCCGGAGTGTCCGGGGGAAGTTCCCAAAGTTGGACTTGTTGTGCATGTACGTGGTGCGCCCGGGGCGCATTGGATGTCGCCTGGGCGCATAGAATTGTGCCTGGGGCGCATGAATGCCGCAAAACATACCAAACTTTGGGAACTTGCTCCGGACACTCCCGAACTACAATTTGCGCGCCGTTTGGACCGTTAGAAAGCTTGTGAAATGTACTATCCTATTGAAGTGTTTTCAAAAAATAAAATTTTTTTATATCTAAAAACTTGACCATTTTACCCTCAATTCGCCGAAAACAAATTATTTTATATAGTAAAACTCTCATATCGCACTCATTTTAAATCATATTAAGACAGACTATATAATGATAGATAAGGTTTTCATTGTATTAAAAGATGAATGACGTGGGCAATTAAATTGGTGACGTTTTATTTATGAAAAGTTGGTCGAAAGGAGATCGAATGAATGATCATCGAACCGACGAATGAGAAATTATGTTTCCACATTCTAAGTTCGATTCGATTTATGCATCCCCAGTTCTAGGGTACTCCTTCATTTTGCAAGTGTCCCCAAGGTTCATAAAGCTCACCGTACTTCATTAAATAAAAAGAAACTATTTCAGCATCAGGATTCATCCAATGTGAGACTTGTGGTGAGGGTGGGAGAAAACCTGAGGGAGTCCAGCTCAGAGGGGTGCTCTTCTTGAGGGATTTCTCTTTTTTATTTATTTATTTTTGCAACGTTATTGCTTATGATCTACTAATCGTTGAGTTTCTGTCAATTCGTGTGTGAGTGTTTGGTTTTGATCCTCGACGCACAACAGGAGTCCACTCTATGAGCCTAGTACAAGTTTGATTTGGTAAATTGGTTTTTCAAGAAGAAAAAAATAAACCAAAAAAACATGGACCAAGTGGATGTTGGATATCTTCTAGAGTCTAACACGAAAACCTGCATTTACAAGACAAGGACCAAACCGAAACAAAAAGAAGAAGTGAATTACCACGCTAAAAAAAAAAGAACAAAGGGAACTCAACGAGGTGCAAAGACTTCCTAAAGTGTCGATGACGAAACGGTTCTTTGTACGGTCTGTTGAAGTGTGGATACTTTATGAACATTGCGACACACATAAGGAAAGAAGAAATACCTCGGAATTAGGAATTTGATTACCAAATGAAACGTAAACCGTGTTTCAGCCGTAGTGGGTTCGACGATTTTTGTAGTTGTCTTGTTTCTTCCCAGCTTTCAAGAGTGAAACACAATTATTTTCATGGTTGGAATCCGCCACCTTTTTGTGCTTTAGAAACACTATTTAGTGATATACAATGGGTCTTGATCCAATTCAAAATGAGAAACATACATGCGTTTTACAGGATGGAATCATATTTTCACCCGTCAAGGGTAAATTGGTCACTTATTTTGACGTTAAAATTTTATTTACAAGGAACTACTTCGTCTAGAAACTATATTGGACAAGCTTTCTAACGGTTCAAACCACGTGCAAATTGGAGTTCGGGAGTGTCCGGGAGAAGTTCGCAAAGTTGGACTTGTTGTGCATGTACGTGGTGCGCCCGGGGTGCATTGGATGGCGCCCGGGGCGCATTGGATGGCGCCTGGGGCGCATGAATGCCGCAAAACATACCAATCTTTGCGAACTTGCTCCGGACACTCCGGAACTTCAATTTGCGCGCGGTTTGGACCGTTAGAAAGCTTGTCAAATGTACTATCCTATTGAAGTGGTTTCAAACAATAAAATTTTTTTACATCTAAAAACCTGACCATTTTACCCTCAATTCGTTGAAAACAAATTATTTTATATAGCAAAACTCTCATATTGCACTCATTTTAAATCAGATTAAGACAGATTATATAATGATAGATAAGGTTTTAATTGTATTAAAAGATGAATGACGTGGACAATTAAATTGATGATGTTTTATTTATGAAAAGTTGGTCGAAAGGAGTTCGAATCAAAGATCGTCGAACCGACGAATGAGAAAGTATGTTTCCACATTCAAAGTTCGATTCGATTTATGCATCCCCAGTTCTAGGGTACTCCTTCATTTTGCAAGTGTGCACAAGGTTCATAGAGCTCACCGTACTTCATTAAATAATAAGAAACTATTTTAGTATCAGGATTCATCCAATGTGAGACTTGTGGTGAGGGTTGGAGAAAACCTGAGGGAGTCGAGCTCAAAGGGGTGCTCTTCTAGAGAGATTTTTTTATTATTATTATTTATATTTGCAACGTTATTGCTTATGATCTACTAATCGTTGAGTTTCTGTCAATTCGTGTGTGAGTTTTTGGTTTTGATCCTCGACGCACAACAGGAGTCCACTTTATGAGCTTTAGTACAAGTTTGATTTGGTAAATTGGTTTTTCAATAAGAAAAAAATAAACCAAAAAAACATGGACCAAGTGGATGTTGGATATCTTCGAGAGTCTAACACGAAAACCTGCATTTAGAAGACAAGGACCAAATCGAAACAGAAATAAGAAGTGAATTACCACTCTAAAAAAAAAGAACAAAGGGAACTCAACGAGGTGCAAAGACTTCCTAAAGTGTCGATGACGAAACGGTTCTTTGTACGGTTTGATGAAGTGTGGATACTCTATGAACACTACGACACACATAAGGAAAGAAGAAATACCTCGGAATTAGGAATTTGATTACCAAATGAAACGTAAACCGTGTTTCAGCCATAGTGGGTTCGACGATTTTTGTAGTTGTCTTGTTTCTTCCCAGTTTTCAAGGGCGAAACACAATTATTTTCATGGTTGGAATGGGCCATCTTTTAGTGCTTTAGAAACACTATTTAGTGATATACGACGGGTCTTGATCCAATCGAAAATGAGAAACATACATGCGTTTTACAGGATGGAATCATATTTTCACCCGTCAAGGGTAAATTGGTCACTTTTTTTGATGTAAACATTTTATTTACAAGGAACTACTTCGTGAAGAAACTATATTCGACATGCTTTCTAACGGTTCAAACCACGTGCAAATTGGAGTTCGGGAGTGTCCGGGGGAAGTTCGCAAAGTTGGACTTGTTGTGCATGTACGTGGTTTGCCCGGGGCGCATTGGATGGCGCCTGGGCGCATAGAGTTGCGCCTGGGGCGCATGAATGCCGCAAAACATACCAAACTTTGCGACCTTGCTCCGGACACTCCCGAACTCCAATTTGCGCGCGGTTTGGACAGTTAGAAAGCTTGTCAAATGTACTATCCTATTGAAGTGGTTTCAAAAAATAAAATTTTTTTATATCTAAAAACTTGACCATTTTACCCTCAATTCGTCGAAAACAAATTATTTTATATAGTAAAACTCTCATATCGCACTCATTTTAAATCAGATTAAGACAGATTATATAATGATAGATAAGGTTTTCATTGTATTAAAAGATGAATGACGTGGACAATTAAATTGATGATGTTTTATTTATGAAAAGTTGGTCGAAAGGAGTTCGAATCAAAGATCATCGAACCGACGAATGAGAAAGTACGTTTCCACATTCTAAGTTCGATTCGATTTTTGCATCCCCAGTTCTAGGGTACTCCTTCATTTTGCAAGTGTCCGCACGGTTCATAGAGCTCACCGTACTTCATTAATTAATAAGAAACTATTTCAGCATCAGGATTCGTCCAATGTGAGATTTGTGGTGAGGGTGGGAGAAAACCTGAGGGAGTTGAGTTCAGAGGGGTGCTCTTCTTGACAGATTTTTTTTCTTTTTATATTTGTAACGTTATTGCTTATGATCTACTAATAGTTGAGATTCTGTCAATTCGTGTGTGAGTGTTTGGTTTTGATCCTCGACGCACAACACGAGTCCACTCTATGAGCGTTAGTACAAGTTTGGTTCGGTAAATTGGTTTTTCAATAAGAAAAAAATAAACCAAAAAAACATGCACCAAGTGGATGTTGGATATCTTCGAGAGTCTAACACGAAAACCAGCATTTACAAGACAAGGACCAAACCGAAACAGAAAGAAGAAGTGAATTACCACGCTAAAAAAAAAAGAACAAAGGGAACTAAACGAGGTGCAAAGACTTCCTAAAGTGTCGATGACGAAACGGTTCGTTGTACGGTTTGATGAAGTGTGGATACTCTATGAACACTGCGACACACATAAGGAAAGAAGAAATACCTTGGAATTAGGAATTTGATTACCAAATGAAACGTAAACCGTGTTTCAGCCATAGTGGGTTCGACGATTTTTGTAGTTGTCTTGTTTCTTCCCAGTTTTCAAGAGCGAAACACAATTATTTTCATGGTTGGAATCTGCCATCTTTTAGTGCTTTAGAAACACTATTTAGTGATATACAATGGGTCTTGATCCAATTAAAAATGAGAAACATACATGCGTTTTACAGGATAGAATCATATTTTCACCCGTCAAGGGTAAATTGGCCATTTATTTTGATGTAAAAATTTTATTTACAAGGAACTACTTCGTCTAGAAACCATATTGGACAAGCTTTCTAACGGTTCAAGCCACGTGCAAATTGGAGTTCGGGAGTGTCCAGGGGATGTTCGCGAAGTTGGACTTGTTGTGCATGTACGTGGTGCGCCCGGGGCGCATTGGGTGGCGCCTGGGCGCATAGAATTGCGCCTTGGGCGCATGAATGCTGCAAAACATACCAAACTTTGCGAACTTGCTCCGGACACTCCCGAACTCCAATTTGCGCGCCGTTTGGACCGTTAGAAAGCTTGTCAAATGTACTATCCTATTGAAGTGGTTTCAAAAAATAAATTTTTTTTATATTTAAAAACTTGACCATTTTACCCTCAATTCGTCGAAAACAAATTATTTTATATAGTAAAACTCTCATATCGCACTCATTTTAAATAAGATTAAGACAGAGTATATAATGATAGATAAGGTTTTGATTGTATTAAAAGATGAATGACGTGGACAGTTAAATTGATGATGTTTTATTTATGAAAAGTTGGTCGAAAGGAGTTTGAATCAAACATCATCGAACCGACGAATGAGAAAGTATGTTTCCACATTCTAAGTTCGATTCGATTTTTGCATCCCAAGTTCTAGGGTACTCCTTCATTTTGCAAGTGTCCACAAGGTTCATAGAGCTCACCGTAATTCATTAGTTAATTAGAAACTATTTCAGCATCAGGATTCATCCAATGTGAGACTTGTGGTGAGGGTGGGAGAAAACCTGAGGGAGTCGAGCTCAGAGAGGTGCTCTTCTTGAGAGATTTTTATTTTTTTTATATTTGTAACGTTATTGCTTCTGATCTACTAATAGTTGAGTTTCTGTCAATTCGTGTGCGAGTGTTTGGTTTTGATCCTCGACGGACAACACGAGTCCACTCTATGAGCTTTAGTACATGTTTGGTTTGGTAAATTGGTTTTTCAATAAGAAAAAAATAAACCAAAAAAACATGCACCAAGTGGATGTTGGATATCTTCGAGAGTCTAACACGAAAACCTGCATTAACAAGACAAGGACCAAATCAAAACAGAAAGAAGAAGTGAATTACCACGCTAAAAAAAAAGAACAAAGGGGACTCAACGAGGTGCAAAGACTTCCTAAAGTGTCGATGACGAAACGGTTCTTTGTACGGTTTGATGAAGTGTGGATACTCTATGAACACTGCGACACACATAAGGAAAGAAGAAATACCTCGGAATTAGGAATTTGATTACCAAATGAAACGTAAACCGTGTTTCAGCCATAGTGGGTTCGACGATTTTTGTAGTTGTCTTGTTTCTTCCTAGTTTTCAAGAGCGAAACACAATTATTTTCATGGTTGGAATCTGCCATCTTTTAGTGCTTTGGAAACACTATTTAGTGATATACAATGGGTCTTGATCCAATTAAAAATGAGAAACATACATGTGTTTTATAGGATGGAATCATATTTTCACCCGTCAAGGGTAAATTGGTGACTTATTTTGATGTAAAAATTTTATTTACAAGGAACTACTTCGTCTAGAAACTATATTGGACAAGCTTTCTAACGGTTCAAACCACGTGCAAATTGGAGTTCGGGAGTGTCCAGGGGATGTTCGCAAAGTTGGACTTGTTGTGCATGTACGTGGTGCGCCCGGGGCGCATTGGATTGCGCCTGGGCACATATAATTGCGCCTGGGGCGCATGAATGCTGCAAAACATACCAAATTCTGCGAACTTCCTCCGGACACTCCCGAACTCGAATTTGCGCGCAGTTTGGACCGTTAGAAAGCTTGTCAAATGTACTATCCTATTGAAGTGGTTTCAAAAAATAAAATTTTTTTATATCTAAAAACTTGACCAATTTACCCTCAATTCGTCGAAAACAAATTATTTTATATAGTAAAACTCTCATATCTCACTCATTTTAAATCAAATTAAGACAGATTATATAATGATAGATAAGGTTTTCATTGTATTAAAAGATGAATGACGTGGTCAATTAAATTGATGATGTTTTATTTATGGAAAGTTGGTCGAAAGGAGTTCGAATCAAAGATCATCGAACCGACGAATGAGAAAGTATGTTTCCACATTCTAAGTTCGATTCGATTTATGCATCCCAAGTTCTAGGGTACTCCTTCATTTTGCAAGTGTCCACAAGGTTCATAGAGCTCACTGTACTTCATTAAATAATAAGAAACTATTTCAGCATCAGGATTCATCCAATGTGAGACTTGTGGTGAGGGTGGGAGAAAACCTGAGGGAGTCGAGCTCAGAGGGGTGCTCTTCTTGAGAGATTTCTTTTTACTTTTTATATTTGTAACGTTATTGCTTATGATCTACTAATAGTTGAGTTACTGTCAATTCGTGTGTAAGTGTTTGGTTTTGATCCTCGACGCACAACAGGAGTCCTCTCTATGAGCTTTAGTACAAGTTTGATTTGGTAAATTGGTTCTTCAATAAGAAAAAAATAAACCAAAAAAACATGGACCAAGTGGATGTTGGATATCTTCGAGAGTCTAACACGAAAACCTGCATTTACAAGACAAGGACCAAACCAAAACAGAAAGAAGAAGTGAATTACCACGCTAAAAAAAAAGAACAAAGTGAACTCAACGAGGTGGAAAGAATTCCTAAAGTGTCGATGACGAAACGGTTCTTTGTACGGTTTGATGAAGTGTGAATACTCTAGGAACATTGCGACACACATAAGGAAAGAAGAAATACCTTGGAATTAGGAATTTGATTACCAAATGAAACGTAAACCGTGTTTCAGCCATAGTGGGTTCGACGATTTTTGTAGTTGTCTTGTTTCTTCCCTGTTTTCAAGAGCGAAACACAATTATTTTCATGGTTGGAATCCGCCATCTTTTAGTGCTTTAGAAACACTATTTAGTGATATAGAATGGGTCTTGATCCATTTCAAAATGAGAAACATACATGCGTTTTACAGGATGGAATCATATTTTCACCCGTCAAGGGTAAATTGGTCACTTATTTTGATGTAAAAATTTTATTTACAAGGAACCACTTCGTCTAGAAACTATATTGGACCAGCGTTCTAACGGTTCAAACCACATGCAAATTGGAGTTCGGGAGTGTCCGGGGGAAGTTCGCAAAGTTGGACTTGTTGTGCATGTACGTGGTGCGCCCGGGGCGCATTGGATGGCGCCTGGGCGCATAGAATTGCGCCTGGGGCGCATGACTGCCGCAAAACATACCAAACATTGCGAACTTGCTCCGGACACTCCTAAACTCCAATTTGCGCGCGGTTTGGACCGTTAGAAAGCTTGTCAAATGTACTATCCTATTGAAGTGGTTTCAAAAAATAAAATTTTTTTATATCTAAAAACTTGACCATTTTACCCTCAATTCGTCGAAAACAAATTATTTTATATAGTAAAACTCTCATTTCGCACTCATTTTAAATCAAATTAAGACAGATTATATAATGATAGATAAGGTTTTCATTGTATTAAAAGATGAGTGACGTGGACAATTAATTTGATGATGTTTTATTTATGAAATGTTGGTCGAAAGGAGTTCGAATCAAACATCATCGAACCGACGAATGAGAAAGTATGTTTCCACATTCTAAGTTCGATTCGATTTATGCATCCCCAGTTCTAGGGTACTCCTTCATTTTGCAAGTGTCCACAAGGTTCATAGAGCTCACCGTACTTCATTAAATAATAAGAAACTATTTCAGCATCAGGATTCATCCAATGTGAGACTTGTGGTGAGGGTGGGAGAAAACCTGAGGGAGTCGAGCTCAGAGGGGTGCTCTTCTTGAGAGATTTCTTTTTTCTTTTTTATATATTTGTAACGTTATTGCTTATGATGTACTAATAGTTGAGTTTCTGTCAATTCGTGTGAGAGTGCTTGGTTTTGATCCTCGACGCACAACAGGAGTCCACTCTATGAGCTTTAGTACAAGTTTGATTTGGTAAATTGGTTTTTCAATAAGAAAAAAATAAACCAAAAAAACATGGACCAAGTGGATGTTGGATATCTTCGAGAGTCTAACACGAAAACCTGCATTTACAAGACAAGGACCAAACCAAAACAGAAAGAAGAAGTGAATTACCACGCTAAAAAAAAAGAACAAAGGGAACTCAACGAGCTGCAAAGACTTCCTCAAGAGTAGATGACGAAACGGTTCTTTGTACGGTTTGATGAGGTGTGGATACTCTATGAACACTGCGACACACTTAAGCAAAGAAGAAATACCTCGGAATTAGGAATTTGATTACCAAATGAAACGTAACCCGTGTTTCAGCCATAGTGGGTTCGACGATTTTTGTAGTTGTCTTGTTTCTTCCCAGTTTTCAAGAGCGAAACACAATTATTTTCATGGTTAGAATCCGCCATCTTTAAGTGCTTTAGAAACACTATTTAGTGATATACAATGGGTCTTGATCCAATTCAAAATGAGAAACATACATGCGTTTTACAGGATGGAATCATATTTTCACCCGTCAAGGGTAAATTGGTCACTTATTTTGATGTAAAAATTTTATTTACAAGGAACTACTTCGTCTAGAAACTATATTGGACAAGCTTTCTAACGGTTCAAACCACGTGCAAATTGGAGTTCGGGAGTGTCCGAGGGAAGTTCGCAAAGTTGGACTTGTTGTGCATGTACGTGCTGCGCCCGGGGCGCATTGGATGGCGCCTGGGCGCATAGAATTGCACCTGGGGCGCATGAATGCCGCAAAACATACCAAACTTTGCGAACTTGCTCCGGACACTCCCGAACTCCAATTTGCGTGCGGTTTGGACCGTTAGAAAGCTTGTGAAATGAACTATCCTATTGAAGTGGTTTCAAAAAATAAAATTTTTTTATATCTAAAAACATGACCATTTTACCCTCAATTCGTCGAAAACAAATTATTTTATATAGTAAAACTCTCATATCGCACTCATTTTAAATCAGATTAAGACCGATTATATAATGATAGATATGGTTTTCATTGTATTAAAAGATGAGTGACGTGGACAGTTATTTTGATGATGTTTTATTTATGAAAAGTTGGTCGAAAGGAGTTCGAATCAAAGATCATGGAACCGACGAATGAGAAAGTATGTTTCCACATTCTAAGTTCGATTCGATTTATGCATCCCCAGTTCTAGGGTACTCCTTCATTTTGCAAGTGTCCACAAGGTTCATAGAGCTCACCGTACTTCATTAAATAATAAGAAACTATTTCAGCATCAGGATTCATCCAATGTGAGACTTGTGGTGAGGGAGGGAGAAAACCTGAGGGAGTCGAGCTCAGAGGGGTGCTCTTCTTGAGAGATTTTTTTTTTTTTATAAATATTTGCAACGTTATTGCTTATGATCTACTAATCGTTGAGTTTCTGTCAATTCGTGTGTGAGTGTTTTGTTTTGATCCTTGACGTACAACAATAGTCCACTCTATGAGCTTTAGTACAAGTTTGATTTGGTAAATTGGTTTTTCAATAAGAAAAAAATAAACCAAAAAAACATGGACCAAGTGGATGTTGGATATCTTCGAGAGTCTAACACGAAAACCTGCATTTACAAGACAAGGACCAAACCAAAACAGAAAGAAGAAGTGAATTACCACGCTAAAAAAAAAGAACAATGGGAACTCAACGAGGTGCAAAGACTTCCTAAAGTATCGATGACGAAACGGTTCTTTGTACGGTTTGATGAAGTGTGGATACTCTATGAACACTGCGACACACTTAAGCAAAGAAGAAATACCTCGGAATTAGGAATTTGATTACCAAATGAAACGTAAACCGTGTTTCAGCCATAGTGGGTTCGACGATTTTTGTAGTTGTCTTGTTTCTTCCAAGTTTTCAAGAGCGAAACACAATTATTTTCATGGTTGGAATCCGCCATCTTTTAGTGCTTTAGAAACACTATTTAGTGATATACAATGCGTCTTGATCCAATTCAAAATGAGAAACATACATGCGTTTTACAGGATGGAATCATATTTTGACCAGTCAAGGGTAAATTGGTCACTTACTTTGATGTAAAAATTTTATTTACAAGGAACTACATCGTCTAGAAACTATATTGGACAAGCTTTCTAACGGTTCAAACCACGTGCAAATTGGAGTTCGGGAGTGTCCGGGGGAAGTTCGCAAAGTTGGACTTGTTGTGCATGTACGTGGTGCGCCCGGGGCGCATTGGATGGCGCCTGGGTGCATAGAATTGCGCCTGGGGCGCATGAATGCCGCAAAACATACGAAACTTTGCGAACTTACTCCAGACACTCCCGAACTCCAATTTGCGCGCGGTTTGGACCGTTAGAAAGCTTGTCAAATGTTGTAACGACCCTGATTTTGGTCAATAAAAAATTTCGCTAAAAATTTGAATTTTAGTTTAATACTTGGATTTCATTTTTAACGTCCAAAAATCGGTCGTTATCGACTTATAAAATTTTGTTATTTTATTTGAAAAATCTTTATTTATTTTATAAATCCCTTTTTGCGATTAATAATCCGTCATAATTAGGTTTTGACTTAGGAGATTGGAATTCATCGCCCGGGCATTAAGGTCATTTTTCTAAAGGCGAGTATGCCTATTAAAGACCTTGGTATAGTTACTTGGTAATTGTAGTAAAAATCCTAGAATTTATTTTCTCTACCGAAATCCTACTTGGTCGACTCGCTTGCCTTGGCGTCCGCTTGTCGTCAGCCTGCTTTGCCTTGGCGTCGGCTCATTGTCGGGCCTGCCTTGCCTTGGCGTTGGCTGCCATCGGGTTCTGCTTTGGCATCGAGTCACGCCTTGCTTTTGCCTTGGCCGTGCTCACGCCGCTTGGCCGCTGCTTGGTAGCGGGCTGGCTTGGCCATGCTCACGCCGCCTCGGCCGTCGCCTTGCTTGCAGGCCGCCCACGCCACCACTTGCCACCGCTGGATGATGCAGGTCGCTTTGGCCACCGCTTGGCCTGTGGTTGCCTTGGCCAGGCTCACGCCGCCACCGTCGCTTGCTTGCAGTCGCTTGGCCACCGCTGCCATGTTTACCGGGTCGCTTTGGCCATCATATTACTAGGTCGCTGGCCGCTGCCATCGTTGGCCACCAGTCGCTGCCGCCGCTGGCCTGACACCTTTGTTTTGGCCATCGTTGCCATGCCGCTTTGGCCATCATAATACTAGGTCGCTGGTCGCAGCTTGCCATCGCTTGGCCACCAGGTCGCTGGTCGCTGGCCACCGCTGGGTTGTTTTGGCCATCGCTTGCCACTGGTCGCTTTGGCCATCGCTTTGGCCACCGGTCGCCGCGCTGGTCGCACACCGGTCGCTTTGGCCACCGCTTGGCTACCGGACTGCCTTGGCCACCGCGCCACTGTCGCTTTGGCCACGCTCACGCTTTGCCTTGGCGTTTGACCTAGGGTAATCTTTACCCATTGGTCAATAGATAAACCTTGATTAATCTCCCTAAGTACGAGATTAGATTAGTTTAGTGCTTAATTGCAAAGTATTATACTTTTGGGTATTAACCGTTGGATAATAACCGTTAGGAGTTTTATTAACCATTGAACGATAGACTAGAATCCTAGCCATTATTACCCATTGGTTATTAACCATTAGAGAAACTATTATCCATTGGATAATAGTTAGTCTTGACAATCATGTACTTACTTGATTAAAATACTAGATTTTGCCATGTGTGTACTTTATTAAAATACAATTTGTACATTAGGTTAGTATTAAAATACATAGTACTTTGAAAGTAGTAGAATAATTTAATAGATATTGGCATGAGGTATAGCTAGCCTAGATTGAGTAGTACTTGGCTTGTATATTATATATATGTACTTGCCATGTGTGTACTTTATTAATATATAATGTTGTATATGTCATATGTGTATCACAATATTATAATTAGAAAGTCTACACTTGGTTTAAAATACAATATTTCAAAAGACCCAAAGTACATGTACATATAATAGTATATTGTATCTCTTTCTTGGTACAAACAAGTGGGAGAGAGAGAGAGAGAGAGGGAGAGAGAGAGTGTTAGCCGAGAGAGAGGGAGGAGAGAGATCCGAGAGAGAGAGAAGGAGGGAGAGAGAGAAAGAGAAGGAAAGAGAGGGAAAGATTGTACCTTAGATTTTCCTTGGACTTTCTTTGACCTTTGCTTGATTTCTTGGTAGTCTTCCTCCTACAAAATCTATGACCTAAATGTCCTAAATACATTTTTTAATTGGGTGAAACTTGTACAAACCCTAGCTTGCCAAATCCTTACTCTTCCAATCCACCAAATTTTGTCCTTATATATATATATATATATATATGTATATATGGTTATCTATATATATATGTACATAGTACAATGTACCAAGAGAGAGAGAGAGAGGGCCGAGAGAAATTGAGGGAGAGAGAGAGAGAGGCCGGATTGAGGGAGAGAGAGGGAGTGTGATGTATGTGACTTGTGTACTTCCATCCTAGTCTAGATCACATTGCATCATCCAAGGTACAACCAAATCTAACCTTGCTTGTGTTTTCACTCCAAAGGACTACCAAATCCAATATTCTAACCTTTCAAAGAACTTGATTGGACTAAAACCCTAATAGAATAGCATTTACCTTGTCCTTGGTTGGAAGAAAGAACAAGTAAGACCTTTGGATAGTCTTTCAAGGCATGACATCACTTGGATAAAAGCCTTACCCATTGGATAATGGGAGAGGGGCAGCCGGCCATATGGGAGGGAGGGAGCCTTCATTTGCCTATAAATAGGCCTCTCATTCTTCATTCAAGGCACACCATTCCAACCTCCAACTTCTCTCTCTAGAAAGCATAAGTAGTCTTGTAGTTTTTGAGTGTTCTTGCTTGTTTTCTTGAGGTTCTTCCCTAGGCTTCAAGAAACACCTCTAGTGCCGCCACTAAACCGCCCTACGACCACCCTTTCGATCCAAAAGTAGTAGTCTAGTAGTCAAGATCAAGTTTCGAGAGAAACCTTTCTCTTTCGAAGCTAACGAAGGCCACCTCCTAAGTCGTTACTCCGTCCGTCCGCCGACTTTCTTTCCGTCGATCCTTTCGTAATCCTTTTCTACCGCCAAGAAGAAAGGTAGTGTAATCAACCCATAATCCTAAGTATATGTTAGACACTACTCCTTGTCTTAGTTTTAACCTTAGCTAAGTCGTTATAATGAAAGCATGATAATGATAGTTTATTTCTTAAAACGTTGGATGCATGATAGTTAGTGAACTTAATATTGCTATTGGATGATTAAGCATGATTAGAATCGACTTAAGATATAACTTCGTGTAGAAGTAATCGCATGTTGATCTTTTAACTTAACTATAAGCTTATATTCCATTGCTTGTATGATTGTGGTATTATAACAAAGCATATGGTGGATTACCACCCCAAGGGCGTCCGCACATGTGGCGTTATGCTTTAAGTAATGGTTATGGACATGCTATGTACTTGCTTGGGTTATACTTACCTTAAGTATGCGTAGTAAATTTCTAAACATGAGTTAAATGGTTAAGGTATCAAAGCTAGTTAGCAAAACTTGTTTCACTAAAGTACTAAAGAAGAATGAGCATGTCAAATAATGAAATTCTACGTCAATAACCATATGTTGTTGTCTTGAGGAGGTTTATGAACATGTATATATAATTGTTTACATTACTTGTTGCTGATAAAACATAAGTGGCTTTAAGTAATAATTTGAGTACGATTAGGTAATATAGAGTTGGATGATCTTGCTAGTTTAGTTTCAAGATTACTTTAAAGTGATTAGTCCCGCCGCGGAGTCTATGCATGATTACGAGACACGAGAACCGAAAAGTAGAAACATGACACTTAAGGAATGGTTGATATGGATAAAAAGAATTTTTGAGACTACATAATGGCCGGACTTGGTAGCCTTATGTGAGTTGTGAAAACCCGCAAGGTGGCCGGACTTGGTAGCCCTTTGTGCGGATTTACGAAAACCGCAATGAGGCCGGACTTGGTAGCCCATTGTGTAGGTTGCTAATGGAGCCGGACGTGGTAGCTTCATGGGTAATTGGGCTTGGTTATCCGCGGAGAGGAGCCGATGCAAGATTTTGTAACGTGGCCGGACTTGGTAGCCCGTTGAATGAGAAATGATTTTTGAAATGAAATGGTGACACAATACGATGAGTCGCATAGGAGAAACCAAGAAAAGCATGACACCAACGTAAGCAAGTTAGTGAATGCGGATGTATCATTGTTAATTATGTTGTTTAATGAGTATGTGTAATTATTTATATGACTCTTTATTGTAAGTTATGGGTTAGCGGGTTGGATTATTCTATTGAGCTTCTATAGCTCACGGTGTTACCTTTTTGGTGACCCTGACATATTATACTGGGGGCGACGCTGGTATAATGTGTCAGATTTCATAGATGAGCAGCAGGAACAGTACACCTTGGAGGCCTTTGGAGCCGAGGAGCTTGCAAGGATGGAGGAAGAGGCGGAGCAGTAGTTAACCTTAGATTATCCCCTCTTTTGAATAAAAGTACTCTTGTGAGACTTATGTTGTAATAATGAGCTAGACTCTCCTTAATTTATTCAATAAAAATGTTTATTTAACGTACCCAAAATTCGGGGCGTTACAAACGTACTATCCTATTGAAGAGGTTTCAAAAAATAAAATTTTTTTATATCTAAAAACTCGACCATTTTACCCTCAATTCGTCGAAAACAAATTATTTTATATAGTAAAACTCTCATATCGCACTCATTTTAAATCAGATTAAGACAGATTATATAATGATAGATAAGGTTTTCATTGTATTAAAAGATGAATGACGTGGACAATTAAATTGATGATGTTTTATTTATGAAAAGTTGGACGAAAGGAGTTCGAATAAAAGATCATCGAACCGACGAATGAGAAAGTATGTTTCCACATTCTAAGTTCGTTTCGATTTATGCATCCCCAGTTCTAGGGTACTCTTTCATTTTGCAAGTGTCCACAAGGTTCATAGAGCTCACCGTACTTCATTAAATAATAAGAAACTATTTCAGCATCAGGATTCATCCAATGTGAGACTTGTGGTGAGGGTGGAAGAAAACCTGAGGGAGTCGAGCTCAGAGGGTTGCTCTTCTTGAGAGATTTCGTTTTTCTTTTTATATTTGTAACGTTATTGCTTATGATCTACTAATTGTTGAGTTTCTGTCAATTCGTGTGTGAGTGTTTGGTTTTGATCCTCGACGCACAACAGGAAACCACTCTATGAGCTTTAGTACAAGTTTGATTTGGTAAATTGGTTTTTCAATAAGAAAAAAATAAACCAAAAAAACATGGACCAAGTGGATGTTGGATATCTTCGAGAGTCTAACACGAAAATGTAACGCCTCGAATTTTGGGTACGTTAAATAAACATTTTATTGAATAAATTAAGGAGAGTCTAGCTCATTATTACAACATAAGTCTCACAAGAGTACTTTTATTCAAATGAGGGGATAATCTAAGGTTAACTACTGCTCCGCCTCTTCCTCCATCCTTGCAAGTTCCTCGGCTCCAAAGGCCTCCAAGGTGTACTGTTCCTGCTGCTCATCTATGAAATCTGACACATTATACCAGCGTCGCCCCCAGTATAATATGTCAGGGTCACCAAAAGGTAACACCGTGAGCTACAGAAGCTCAATAGAATAATCCAACCCGCTAACCCATAACTTACAACAAAGAGTCATATAAATGATTACCCATGCTCATTAAACAACATAATTAACCATGATACATCCACAATCACTATCTTGCTTACGTTGGTGTCATGCCTTTCTTGGTTTCTCCTAGGCGACTCATCGTATTGTGTCACCATTTTATTTCCAAAATCATTTCTCATTCAACGGGCTACCAAGTCCGGCCACGTTACAAAATCTCGCATTGGCTCGTCTCCGCGGATAACCAAGCCCAATTACCAATGAAGCTACCACGTCCGGCTCCATTATAAATCTACACACATGGGCTACCAAGTCCTGCCTCTTTGTGGTTTTCGCAAGTCCGCACAAAGGGCTACCAAGTCCGGCCAACTTGCTGGTTTTCACAACTCACATAAGGCTACCAAGTCCGGCCATTATGTAGTCTCAAAATCCTTTTATCCATATCAACCACTCCTTAAATGTCATGTTTCTACTTTTTGGTTCTCGTGTCTCGTAATCATGCATAGACTCCACCGGGACAAATCACTTTAAAGTAATCTTGGAACTAAACTAGCAAGATCATCCAACTCTATATTACCTAATCGTACTCAAATTATTTCTTAAAGCCACTTATGTTTTATCAGCAACAAGTAGTGCATACATGTTCATAATCATCCTCAAGACAATAATATATTTTGAAATATCCATTCTTTCTTCCTTTGTGGGATTTTTAAAACAACATATGGTTATTGGCGTAGAAATTCATTATTTGACATGCTCATTCTTCTTTAGTACTGTAGTAAAACAAGTTTTTGCTAACTAGCTTTGATACCTTAACCATTTAACTCATGTTTAGAAATTTACTATGCATACTTAAGGTAAGTATAATCCAAGCAAGTACATAGCATGTCCATAACCATTACTTAAAGCATAACGCCACATGTGCGGACGCCTGGGTGGTAATCCACCATATGCTTTGTTAATATACCACAAGTAATACAAGCAATGGAATATAGGCTTATAGTTAAGTTAAAAGATCAACATGCGATTATTTCTACACGAAGTTATATCTTAAGTTGATTCTAATTATGCTTAATCATCCAATAGTAAGTTCACTAACTATCATGCATCCAACGTTCTAAGACATAAACTATTATCATGCATACTAACTAACATAAGTACATATATTACGGAGAAATGGGTATGGAAGATTCTACCTTGATCCGAAACTAGTCGGGGCCGAATTAGCTAGGTTGGAAATTCCTACGGACGGAGTAACGGCTTAGGAGGTGGCCTTCGTTAGCTTCGAAAGAGAAAGGTTTCTCTCGAAACTTGATCTTGACTACTAGACTACTACTTTTGGATCGAAAGGGTGGTCGTAGGGCGGTTTAGTGGCGGCACTAGAGGTGTTTCTTGAAGCCTAGGGAAGAACCTCAAGAACACTCAAGAACACTCAAGAACAAAGCTAAACTACAAGAATACTTATGCTTCCTAGAGAGAAAAGTTGGAGGTTGGAATGGTGTGAGTTAAATGAAGAATGAGAAGCCTATTTATAGGCAAATGAAGGGCTCTCTCCCTCCCATATGGCCGGCTGCCCCTCTCCCATTATCCAATGGGTAAGGCTTTTATCCAAGTGAAGTCATGCCTTGAAAGACCATCCAAAGACCTTCCTTGTTCTTCCTTCCAAACAAGGACTAGGTTTAATCTATTCTAATGGGGTTTTGGTCCAATCAAGTCCTTGGAAATTATAGGAAAATGGTTTTGGTTGTCCTTTGGAGTGAAAGCACAAGAAACCCTAGATTTCATGGTACATTGTGATGCAAGAAAGTCTAGATTTGGTTTGTACTTGGGTTGCACACATCACTCTCTTTCTCCCTCTCCCATCCGAATTCTCTCTCTCTCTCTCAATCTCTCTCTCGGCCTTTCTCTCCTCCTCTCTCTCTCTCTCTTTGGTACATTGTACTATGTATATTTATATATATATATATATATATATATACAACTATATACATATACAAGGACAAGATGGCCTATGCTAGGTCAATCCACTTGCACACACATATCACACACTCTCTCTCCCTCTCCATTCTCTCTCTCTCTCTCAATCTCTCTCTCGGCCTCTCTCTCCTCTCTCTCTCTTTGGTACATTGTACTTATATATATATAACCACATATATATATAATAAAAGGACAAGATTGGGATGACAAAGGAAAGAGTGAGGATTTAGGCTTGGAAGGATTGTACAAGAATTGAAAATGTATTTAGGACATTTAGTACATAGATTTTGTAGGAAAAGATCACTAAGGTACAATGGAAGAGCTAGGTCAATTCAAGGTACCATCTCTCTCCCTCTCTTTCCTTCTCTTTCTCTCTCTCCCTCTCTCTCTCTCGGGTCTCTCTCTCCTCTCTCGGCACTCTCTCTCCTCTCTCCCTCTCTCTCTCTCTCTCCCACTTGTTTGTACTATAAAAGGGTATACATATAGTAATATATATATATATATGTACTTTGGGTTATTCATAAAATTCACATTTTTTAGTAATATAGGTTTTCTAATTATTATATTCTAATACACACATGCACATATACAATATAATATATATGTATATCTATATATATATATATATAAGTACATACATATAATATGTAAAGTCTAGTACTTCTCATTCTAGGCTAGGTATGGGAGAATCCCATATCCATTTAAGTATTCTACTTCATCCAAAGTACTATGTACTAACCTAATAATCTAATGAACAAATCTTATTTTATTGGATTTCACACATGCCAAATCTATTAATTAAATCATTTTAGCACATGATTGTCAAGACTAACTATTATCCAAAGGATAATACTTTCCCTAGCGGTTAATAACCAATGGGTAATAATGGCTAGGATTCTAGCCTATCGTCCAATGGTTAATAAAATTCCTAACGGTTATTATCCAACGGTTAATACTAAAAGTGTAATACTTTGTAATTAAGCACTAAACTAATCTAATCTCGTACTTAGGGAGATAAATCAAGGTTTACCTATTGACCAATGGGTAAAGGAAATTCTAGGTCAAACGCCAAGGCAAGGTGTGAGCGTGGCCAAGGCGACTGGCGGCGGTGGCTAAGGCCAAGGCAGCTGGCAAGGCGGTGGCTGGTGGCCAAATAGTGGCTAAGCCGATGGCTAAATGGCCAAAGCAGATCGGTGGCCAAACAAAGGCTGTGGCCAAAAAAGCGGTCTAACAAGGCTGTCGGCGCCAGCACTGGTGGCCAAACAAAGGCTGTCGGCCAGCACTAAAGGTGGCTGCCAGCGACGGTAGCAGATGTGGCGGGCTAAAGCGGCCCGATGGCAGCGGCAAGCGGCCAAAGCAATGGCAAACAAGGCAAAGGCTGGCTAGTAGGCAGCGGCAAGCGGCTGAGCATGGCCAAGGCAGGAGCATGGCCAAGGCAGCCACAAGCAAGCGGTGGCCAAGCGGCGTGAGCATGGCCAAGGCAGCCCACAAGCAAGGCGGTGGCCAAGGCAGCGTGAGCATGGCCAAGGCAGAAGCAAGGCGTGACTCGATGCCAAGGCAGAACCTGATGGCGGCCAGGGCAGAGCAACCCGACAGCGACCCGACGCCTAGGCGAGGCAGACCCGACAGCGAGCCGACGCCAAGGCAAGGCAGGCGTGACAGCGGGCCGACGCCAAGGCAAAGCGGCGTGATACCGGGCCGACGCCAACGCAAGGCCGGCCCCATGCCAAGCCGAAAGCAAGGCGCGACATGGCCCAACGCCAAGGCAAATTTAGCTGCGAAAAGTCATTAAGTCAACGGTCAAGGCAAAGGCCGAAAATTAACCACTTTGGCATCGATGCAACGCTCTAGGTTAGGGAAACGTAACTAAGCCAGACGGTAGTTAGGGTTGGCTAACTAATCGGTTAAAAGCTAACTATGCTTGCTAAGTAGGATTTCCAGCCGAGAAAATAAATTCTAGGATTTTACTACAATTACCAAGTAACTATACCAAGGTCTTAATAGGCATACTCGTCTTTTAGAAAATGACTTTAATGCCCGGGCGATGAATTCCAATCTCCTAATTCATAAATCTAATTATGACGGATTATTAATCGCTAAAAGGGATTTATAAAATAAAGAATTTTCAAATATAACAATAAAATTTTTATAAGTCAATAACGACCGATTTTTTTTTGGATGTTAAAAATGAAATCCAAGTATAAAAATAAAAATTCAAATTTTTAGCGAATTTTTTTTTTTATATTGACCAAAAATCAGGGTCGTTACAGAATACCTGCATTTACAAGACAAGGACCAAACCAAAACAGAAAGAAGAAGTGAATTACCACGCTAAAAAAAAAGAACAAAGGGAACTCAACGAGGTGCAAAGACTTCCTAAAGTGTCGATGACGAAACGGTTCTTTGTATGGTTTGATGAAGTCTGGATACTCTATGAACACTGCGACACACTTAAGCAAAGAAGAAATACCTCGGAATTAGGAATTTGATTACCAAATGAAACGTAAACCGTGTTTCAGCCATAGTGGGTTCGACGATTTTTGTAGTTGTCTTGTTTCTTCCCAGTTTTCAAGAGCGAAACACAATTATTTTCATGGTTGGAATCCGCCATCTTTTAGTGCTATAGAAACACTATTTAGTGATATACAATGGGTCTTGATCCAATTCAAAATGAGAAACATACATGCGTTTGACAGGATGGAATCATAATTTGACCAGTCAAGGGTAAATTGGTCACTTACTTTGATGTAAAAATTTTATTTACAAGGAACTACATCGTCTAGAAACAATATTGGACAAGCTTTCTAACGGTTCAAACCACGTGCAAATTGGAGATCGGGAGTGTCCGGGGGAAGTTCGCAAAGTTCGACTTGTTGTGCATGTACGTGGTGCGCCCGGGGCGCATTGGATGGCGCCTGGGCGCATAGAATTGCGCCTGGGGCGCATGAATGCCGCAAAACATACCAAACTTTGCGAACTTGCTCCGGACACTCCCGAACTCCAAATTGCGCGCGGTTTGGACCATTAGAAAGCTTGTCAAATGTACTATCCTATTGAAGTGGTTTCAAAAAAATAAAATTTTTTTATATCTAAAAACTTGACCATTTTGCCCTCAATTCGTCGAAAACAAATTATTTTATATAGTGAAACTCTCATATCGCACTCATTTTAAATCAGATTAAGACAGATTATATAATGATAGATAAGGTTTTCATTGTATTAAAAGATGAATGACGTGGACAATTAAATTGATGATGTTTTATTTATGGAAAGTTGGACGAAAGGAGTTCGAATCAAAGATCATCGAACCGACGAATGAGAATGTATGTTTCCACATGCTAAGTTCGTTTCGATTTATGCATCCCCAGTTCTAGGGTACTCCTTCATTTTGCAAGTGTCCACAAGGTTCATAGAGCTCACCGTACTTCATTAAATAATAAGAAACTATTTCAGCATCAGGATTCATCCAATGTGAGACTTGTGGTGAGGGTGGGAGAAAACCTGAGGGAGTCGAGCTCAAAGGGGTGCTCTTCTTGAGAGATTTCTTTTTTCTTTTTATATTTGTAACGTTATAGCTTATGATCTACTAATAGTTGTGTTTCTGTCAATTCGTGTGTGAGTGTTTGGTTTTGATCCTCGACGCACAACAGGAAACCACTCTATGAGCTTTAGTACAAGTTTGATTTGGTAAATTGGTTTTTCAATAAGAAAAAAATAAACCAAAAAAACATGGACCAAGTGGATGTTGGATATCTTCGAGAGTCTAACACGAAAACCTGCATTTACAAGACAAGGACCAAACCAAAACAGAAAGAAGAAGTGAATTACCACGCTAAAAAAAAAGAACAAAGGGAACTCAACGAGGTGCAAAGACTTCCTAAAGTGTCGATGACAAAACGGTTCTTTGTACGGTTTGATGAAGTGTGGATACTCTATGAACACTGCGACACACTTAAGCAAAGAAGAAATACCTTGGAATTAGGAATTTGATTACCAAATGAAACGTAAACCGTGTTTCAGCCATAGTGGGTTCGACGATTTTTGTAGTTGTCTTGTTTCTCCCCAGTTTTCAAGAGCGAAACACAATTATTTTCATGGTTGGAATCCGCCATCTTTTAGTGCTTTAGAAACACTATTTAGTGATATACAATGGGTCTTGATCCAATTCAAAATGAGAAACATACATGCGTTTTACAGGATGGAATCATATTTTCACCAGTCAAGGGTAAATTGGTCATATACTTTGATGTAAAAATTTTATTTACAAGGAACTACTTCGTCTAGAAACTATATTGGACAAGCATTCTAACGGTTCAAACCACATGCAGATTGGAGTTCGGGAGTGTCCGGGGGAAGTTCACAAAGTTGGACTTGTTGTGCATGTACGTGGTGCGCCCGGGGCGCATTGGATGGCGCCTGGGCGCATAGAATTGCGCCTGGGGCGCATGAATGCCTTAAAACATACCAAACTTTGCGAACTTACTCCGGACACTCCCGAACTCCAATTTGCGCGCGATTTGGACCGTTAGAAAGCTTGTCAAATGTACTATCCTATTGAAGTGTTTTCAAAAAATAAATTTTTTTTATATCTAAAAACTTGACCATTTTACCCTCAATTCGTCGAAAACAAATTATTTTATGTAGTAAAACTCTCATATCGCACTCATTTTAAATCAGATTAAGACAGATTATATAATGATAGATAAGGATTTCATTGTATTAAAAGATGAATGACGTGGACAATTAAATTGATGATATTTTATTTATGAAAAGTTGGTCGAAAGGAGTTCGAATCAAAGATCATCGAACCGACGAATGAGAAAGTATGTTTCCACATTCTAAGTTCGTTTCGATTTATGCATCCCAAGTTCTAGGGTACTCTTTCATTTTGCAAGTGTCCACAAGGTTCATAGAGCTCACCGTACTTCATTAAATAATAAGAAACTATTTCAGCATCAGGATTCATCCAATGTGAGACTTGTGGTGAGGGTGGGAGAAAACCTGAGGGCGTCGAGCTCAGAGGGGTGCTCTTCTTGAGAGATTTCTTTTTTCTTTCTTATATATTTGTAACGTTATTGCTTATGATCTACTAATAGTTGAATTTCTGTCAATTCGTGTGTGAGTGTTTGGTTTTGATCCTCGACGCACAACAGGAGTCCACTCTATGAGCTTTAGTACAAGTTTGATTTGGTATATTGGTTTTTGAATAAGAAAAAAATAAACCAAAAAAACATGGACCAAGTGGATGTTGGATATCTTTGAGTGTGTAACACGAAAACCTGCATTTACAAGACAAGGACCAAACCAAAACAGAAAGAAGAAGTGAATTACCACGCTAAAAAAAAAGAACAAAGGGAACTCAACGACGTGCAAAGACTTCCTAAACTGTCGATTACGAAACGGTTCTTTGTACGGTTTGATGAAGTGTGGATACTCTATGAAGACTGCAACACACTTAAGCAAAGAAGAAATACCTCGGAATTAGGAATTTGATTACCAAATGAAACGTAAACCATGTTTCAGCCATAGTGGGTTCGACGATTTTTGTAGTTGTCTTGTTTCTTCCCAGTTTTCAAGAGCGAAACACAAATATTTTCATTGTTGGAATCCGCCATCTTTTAGTGCTTTAAAAACACTATTTAGTAATATACAATGGGTCTTGATCTAATTCAAAATGAGAAACATACATGCGTTTTACAGGATGGAATCATATTTTCACCCATCAATGGTAAATTGGTCACTTACTTTGATGTAAAAATTTTATTTACAAGGAACTACATCGTGTAGAAACTATATTGGACAAGCTTTCTAACGGTTAAACCATGTGCGAATTGGAGATCGGGAGTGTCCGGGGGAAGTTCGCAAAGTGGGACTTGTTGTGCATATACGTGATGCGCCCGGGGCGCATTGGATGGCGCCTGGGCGCATAGATTTGCGCCTGGGGCGCATGAATGCCGCAAAACATACCAAACTTTGCGAACTTGCTCCGGACACTCCCGAACTCCAATTTGCGCGCGGTTTGGACCGTTAGAAAGCTTGTAAAATGTACTATCCTATTGAAGTGGTTTCAAAAAATAAAATTTTTTTATATCTAAAAACTTGACCATTTTTTGAATTCGTCGAAAACAAATTATTTTATATAGTCAAACTCTCACATCGCACTCATTTTAAATCAGATTAAGACAGATTATATAATGATAGATAAGGATTTCATTGTATTAAAAGATGAATGACGTGGACAATTAAATTGATGATGTTTTAATTATGAAAAGTTGGTCGAAAGGAGTTCGAATCAAAGATCATCGAACCGACGAATGAGAAAGTATATTTCCACATTCTAAGTTCGTTTCGATTTATGCATCCCCAGTTCTAGGGTACTCCTTCATTTTGCAAGTGTCCACAAGGTTCATAGAGCTCACCGTACTTCATTAAATAATAAGAAACTATTTCAGCATCAGGATTCATCCAATGTGAGACTTGTGGTGAGGGTGGGGGAAAACCTGAGGGAGTCGAGCTCAGAGGGGTGCTCTTCCCGAGAGATTTCTTTTTTTTTTTTTTTTATATATATATATTTGTAATGTTATTGCTTATGATCTACTAATAGTTGAGTTTCTGTCAATTCGTGTGTGAGTGTACGGTTTTGATCCTCAACGCACAACAGGAGTCCACTCTATGAGCTTTAGTACAAGTTTGATTTGGTAAATTGGTTTTTCAATAAGAAAAAAATAAACCAAAAAAACATGGACCAAGTGGATGTTGGATATGTTCGAGAGTCTAACACGAAAACTTGCATTTACAAGACAAGGACCAAACCAAAACAGAAAGAAGAAGTGAATTACCACGCTAAAAAAAAAGAACAAAGGGAACTCAACGAGGTGCAAAGACTTCCTAAAGTGTCGATGATGAAACGGTTCTCTGTACGGTTTGATGAAGTGTGGATACTCTATGAACACTGCGACACACTTAAGCAAAGAAGAAATACCTCGGAATTAGGAATTTGATTACCAAATGAAACGTAAACCGTGTTTCAGCCATAGTGGGTTCGACGATTTTTGTAGTTGTCTTGTTTCTTCCCAGTTTTCAAGAGCGAAACACAATTATTTTCATGGTTAGAATCCGCCATCTTTAAGTGCTTTAGAAACCCTATTTAGTGATATACAATGGGTCTTGATCCAATTGAAAATGAGAAACATACATGCGTTTTACAGGATGGAATCATATTTTCACCCGTCAAGGGTAAATTGGTCACTTATTTTGATGTAAAAATTTTATTTACAAGGAACTACTTCGTCTAGAAACTATATTGGACAAGCTTTCTAACGGTTCAAACCACGTGCAAATTGGACTTCGGGAGTGTCCGGGGGAAGTTCGCAAAGTTGGACTTGTTGTGCATGTACGTGGTGCGCCCGGGGCGCATTGGATGGCGCCTGGGCGCATAGAATTGCGCCTTGGGCGCATGAATGCCGCAAAACATACCAAACTTTGCGAACTTGCTCCGGACACTCCCGAACTCCAATTTGCGCGCGGTTTGGACCGTTAGAAAGCTTGTCAAATGTACTATCCTATTGAAGTGGTTTCAAAAAATAAAATTTTTTTATATCTAAAAACTTGACCATTTTACCCTCAATTCATCGAAAACAAATTATTTTATATAGTAAAACTCTCATATCGCACTCATTTTTAAATCAGATTAAGACAGATTATATAATGATAGATAAGGTTTTCATTGTATTAAAAGATGAATGACGTGGACAATTAAATTGATGATGTTTTATTTATGGAAAGTTGGTCGAAAGGAGTTCGATTCAAAGATCATCAAACCGACGAATTCAAAAGTATATTTCCACATTCTAAGTTCGATTCGATTTATGCATCCCTACTCCTAGCGTACTCCTTCATTTTGCAGGAGTGTCCCCAAGGTTCATAGAGGTCACCGTACTTCATTTAATAATAAGAAACTGTTTCATCATCAGGATTCATCCAACGTGAGACTTGTGGTGAGGTTGGGAGAAAACCTGAGGGAGTCGAGCTCAGAGGGGTGCTCTTCTTGAGAGATTTCTTTTTTTAATCGTAACGTTATTGCTTATGATCTACTAATAGTTCAATTTCTATCAATTCGTGTTTGAGTGTTTGGTTTTGATCCTCGACGCACTATAGGAGTCCACCCTATGAGCTTTAGTACAAGTTTGATTTGGTAAATTGGTTTTTCAACAAGAAAAAAATAAACCAAAAAAACATGGACCAAGTGGATGTTGGATATCTTCAAGAGTCTAACACGAAGCCCTTCATTTTCAAGACAAGGACCAAACAAAAACAGAAAGAAGAAAGGAATTACCACGGTAAAAAGAAGAACAAAGGGAACTCAATAGGTAGCCATGACTTCCTAAAGTATCGATGATGAAATGGTTCTTTGTACGCTTTGGTCAAGTGTGGATACTCTATGAACACTGCGACACACTTAAACAAAGAAGAAATACCTCGGAATTAGGAATTTGATTCCCAAATGAAACGTAAAACGTGTATTAGGCTTAGTGGCTTCTACGATTTTGGTAGTTGTCTTGTTTCTTCCCACTTTTCAAGAGCGAATCGCAATTTTTTTTGTGGTTGGATTCCGCCATCTTTTAGTTCTTTAAAAACACTATTTAGTGATATACAATGGGTCGTGACCCAATTTAAAATGAGAAACATACATGTGTTTTACCTGATGAAATCATATTTTCACCCGTCAAGGGTAAATTGGTCACTTATTTTGTTGTACAAATGTTATTTACAAGGAACTACTTCTTCTAGAAACTAAAGACAAGCTTTCAAACAGTTCAAACCATGTGCAAATTGGAGTTCGGGAGTGTTCGGGGGAATTTCGCAAAGTTGGACTTGTTGTGCATGTACGTGGTGCGCCCGGGGCGCATTGGACGGCGCCTGGGCGCAAAGAATTGCGCCTGGGGCGCATGAATGGTGCAAAACATACCAAACTTTGCGAACTTGCTCCGGACACTCTCGAACTCCAATTTGCGCGCGGTTTGGACCGTTAGAAGGCCTGTCAAATGTATTATCCTATTGAAGTGGTTTCAAAAAATAAAAATTTTTTATATCAAAAAACATGACCATTTTACACTGAATTGGTCGAAAAAAAATTATTGTAGTAAAACTCTCATATCGCTTTTATTTTAAATTGGATTAAGGCAGATTATATAATGATAGATAAAGTTTTCATTGTATTAAAATATGAATGACAAGGACAATAGAAATAATGATGTTTTATTTATGAAAAGTTGGTCGAAAGGAGATCGATTCAAAGATCATCAAACCGACGAATTTAAAAGTATATTTCCACATTCTAAGTTCGATTCGATTTATGCATCCCTAGTCCTAGCGTACTCCTTCATTTTGCAGGAGTGTCCCCAAGGTTCATAGAGGTCACCGTACTTCATTTAATAATAAGAAACTGTTTCATCATCAGGATTCATCCAATGTGAGACTTGTGGTGAGGTTGGGAGAAAACCTGAGGGAGTCGAGCTCAGAGGGGTGCTCTTCTTGAGTGATTTTTTTTTTTTTAATCGTAACGTTATTGCTTATGATCTACTAATAGTTCAATTTCTATCAATTCGCGTTTGAGTGTTTGGTTTTGATCCTCGACGCACTACAGGAGTCCACCCTATGAGCTTTAGTACAAGTTTGATTTGGTAAATTGGTTTTTCAACAAGAAAAAAATAAACCAAAAAAACATGGACCAAGTGTATGTTGGATATCTTCCATAGTCTAACACGAAGCCCTTCATTTTCAAGACAAGGACCAAACAAAAACAGAAAGGAGAAAGGAATTACCACGGTAAAAAGAAGAACAAAGGGAACTCAATAGGTAGCCATGACTTCCTAAAGTATCGATGATGAAATGGTTCTTTGTACGCTTTGGCCAAGTGTGGATACTCTATGAACACTGCGACACACTTAAACAAAGAAGAAATACCTCGGAATTAGGAATTTGATTACCAAATGAAACGTAAAGCGTGTATTAGGCTTAGTGGCTTCTACGATTTTTGTAGTTGTCTTGTTTCTTCCCACTTTTCAAGAGCAAAACGCAATTTTTTTTGTGGTTGGATTCCGCCATCTTTTAGTTCTTTAGAAACACTATTTAGTGATATACAATGGGTCGTGACCCAATTTAAAATGAGAAACGTACATGTGTTTTACCTGATGAAATCATATTTTCACCCGTCAAGGGTAAATTGGTCACTTATTTTGTTGTACAAATGTTATTTATAGGGAACTACTTCGTCTAGAAACTAAATTGGACAAGCTTTTAAACAGTTCAAACCATGTGCAAATTGTAGTTTGGGAGTGTTCGGGGGAATTTCGCAAAGTTGGACTTGTTGTGCATGTACGTGGTGCGCCCGGGGCGCATTGGACGGCGCCTGGGCGCATAGAATTGCGCCTGGGGCACATGAATGGTGCAAAACATACGAAACTTTGCGAACTTGCTCCGGACACTCCCGAACTTCAATTTGGGCGCGGTTTGGACAGTTAGAAAACTCGTCAAATGTACTATCCTATTGAAGTGGTTTCAAAAAATAAAAAATTTTTGTATAAAAGAACATGCCCATTTTACCCTCAATTGGTCGAAAAAAAATTATTTTAGTAAAACTCTCATATCGCATTCATTTTAAATCGGATTCTGACAGATTATAAGGTTTTCATTGTACTAAAAGATGAATGACATGGACAATTAAAATATTGATGTTTTATTTATGAAAAGTTCGTCGAAAGGATATCGATTCAAAGATCATCGAAGCGACGAATGCAAAAGTATATTTCCACATTCTAAGTTCCATTCGATTTATGCATCCCTCGTTTTAGGGTACTCCTTTATTTTGCAAGAGTGTCCACAAGGTTCATAGAGCTCACCGTACTTCATTAAATAATAAGAAACCGTTTAATCATCAGGATTCATCCAATGTGAGACTTGTGGTGAGGGCGGGAGACAACCTGAGGGAGTTGAGCTCAGAGGGGTGCTCTTCTTTAGAGATTTCTTTTTTTTAATCGTAACGTTATTGCTTATGATCTACTAATAGTTGAGTTTCTCTCAATTCGTGTGTGAGTGTTTGGTTTTGATCCTCGACGCAGAACAGGAGTTCACTCTATGTGCTTTAGTACAAGTTTGATTTGGGAAATTGGTTTTTTAATAAGAAAAAAATACCAAAAAAATGTGGACCAAGTGGATGTTGGATATCTTCGAGAGTCTAACACGAAAACCTACATTTACAAGACAAGGCCCAAGCCAAAACAGAAAGAAGAAAGGAATTACCATGTTTAAAAAAAGAACAAAGGGAACTCAACGGGTAGTAAAGACGTCCTAAAGTGTCGATTAAGAAATGGTTCTTTGTACGCTTTGAATAAGTGTGGATACTCGACGCACTACAGGAGTCCACCCTATGAGCTTTAGTACAAGTTTGATTTGGTAAATTGGTTTTTCAACAAGAAAAAAATAAACCAAAAAAACATGGACCAAGTGTATGTTGGATATCTTCCATAGTCTAACACGAAGCCCTTCATTTTCAAGACAAGGACCAAACAAAAACAGAAAGGAGAAAGGAATTACCACGGTAAAAAGAAGAACAAAGGGAACTCAATAGGTAGCCATGACTTCCTAAAGTATCGATGATGAAATGGTTCATTGTACGCTTTGGCCAAGTGTGGATACTCTATGAACACTGCGACACACTTAAACAAAGAAGAAATACCTCGGAATTAGGAATTTGATTACCAAATGAAACGTAAAGCTTGTATTAGGCTTAGTGGCTTCTACGATTTTTGTAGTTGTCTTGTTTCTTCCCACTTTTCAAGAGCAAAACGCAATTTTTTTTGTGGTTGGATTCCGCCATCTTTTAGTTCTTTAGAAACACTATTTAGTGATATACAATGGGTCGTGACCCAATTTAAAATGAGAAACGTACATGTGTTTTACCTGATGAAATCATATTTTCACCCGTCAAGGGTAAATTGGTCACTTATTTTGTTGTACAAATGTTATTTACAGGGAACTACTTCGTCTAGAAACTAAATTGGAATAGCTTTTGAACAGTTCAAACCATGTGCAAATTGTAGTTTGGGAGTGTTCGGGGGAATTTCGCAAAGTTGGACTTGTTGTGCATGTACGTGGTGCGCCCGGGGCGCATTGGACGGCGCCTGGGCGCATAGAATTGCGCCTGGGGCACATGAATGGTGCAAAACATACGAAACTTTGCGAACTTGCTCCGGACACTCCCGAACTTCAATTTGGGCGCGGTTTGGACCGTTAGAAAACTCGTCAAATGTACTATCCTATTGAAGTGGTTTCAAAAAATGAAAAATTTTTGTATAAAAGAACATGCCCATTTTACCCTCAATTGGTCGAAAAAAAATTATTTTAGTAAAACTCTCATATCGCATTCATTTTAAATCGGATTCTGACAGATTATAAGGTTTTCATTGTACTAAAAGATGAATGACATGGACAATTAAAATATTGATGTTTTATTTATGAAAAGTTCGTCGAAAGGATATCGATTCAAAGATCATCGAAGCGACGAATGCAAAAGTATATTTCCACATTCTAAGTTCCATTCGATTTATGCATCCCTCGTTTTAGGGTACTCCTTTATTTTGCAAGAGTGTCCACAAGGTTCATAGAGCTCACCGTACTTCATTAAATAATAAGAAACCGTTTAATCATCAGGATTCATCCAATGTGAGACTTGTGGTGAGGGCGGGAGACAACCTGAGGGAGTTGAGCTCAGAGGGGTGCTCTTCTTTAGAGATTTCTTTTTTTTAATCGTAACGTTATTGCTTATGATCTACTAATAGTTGAGTTTCTCTCAATTCGTGTGTGAGTGTTTGGTTTTGATCCTCGACGCAGAACAGGAGTTCACTCTATGTGCTTTAGTACAAGTTTGATTTGGGAAATTGGTTTTTTAATAAGAAAAAAAATACCAAAAAAATGTGGACCAAGTGGATGTTGGATATCTTCGAGAGTCTAACACGAAAACCTACATTTACAAGACAAGGCCCAAGCCAAAACAGAAAGAAGAAAGGAATTACCATGTTTAAAAAAAGAACAAAGGGAACTCAACGGGTAGTAAAGACGTCCTAAAGTGTCGATTAAGAAATGGTTCTTTGTACGCTTTGAATAAGTGTGGATACTCGACGCACTACAGGAGTCCACCCTATGAGCTTTAGTACAAGTTTGATTTGGTAAATTGGTTTTTCAACAAGAAAAAAATAAACCAAAAAAACATGGACCAAGTGTATGTTGGATATCTTCCATAGTCTAACACGAAGCCCTTCATTTTCAAGACAAGGACCAAACAAAAACAGAAAGGAGAAAGGAATTACCACGGTAAAAAGAAGAACAAAGGGAACTCAATAGGTAGCCATGACTTCCTAAAGTATCGATGATGAAATGGTTCTTTGTACGCTTTGGCCAAGTGTGGATACTCTATGAACACTGCGACACACTTAAGCAAAGAAGAAATACCTCAGAATTAGGAATTTGATTACCAAATGAAACGTAAAACGTGTTTCAACCTTAGTTGCTTCGACGATTTTTGTAGTTGTCTTGTTTCTTCCCAGTTTTCAAGAGCGAAACACAATCATTTTTATGGTTGGATTTTGCCATCTTTTAGTGCTTTAGAAACACTATTTAGTGATATACAATGGGTCTTGATCCAATTTACAATGAGAAACATACATGCGTTTTACCGGATGGAATCATATTTTCACCCGGCAACGGTAAATTTGTCACTTATTTTGATGTACATATGTTATTTACAAGGAACTACTTCGTCTAGAAACTAAATTGGACAAGTTTTCTAACGGTTCAAACCACGTGCAAATTGAAGTTCGGGAGTATCCGGGGGAAGTTCACAAAGTTGGACTTGTTGTGTATTTATGTGGTGCGCCCGGGGTGCATTGGACGGCGCCTGGGCGCATAGAATTGCGCCTCGGGCGCATGAATGGCGCAAAACATACCAAACTTTGCGAACTTGCTCCAGACACTCCCGAACTCCAATTTGCACGCGGTTTGGACCGTTAGAAAGCTTGTCAAATGTACTATCCTATTGAAGTGGTTTCAAAAAATAAAAATTTTTTGTTTCAAGAAACATGACCATTTTACCCTTAATTGGTCGAAAATAAATTATTTTAGTAAAACTCTCATATCGCATTTATTTTAAATTGGATTAAGGCAGATTATATATTGATTGATAAGGTTTTCGTTGTATTAAAAGATGAATGACATGGACAATTAAAATAATGATGTTTTGTTTTTGAAAAGTTGGTCGAAAGGAGATCGATTCAAAGATTATCGAAGCGACGAATGCAAATGTATATTTTCACATTCTAAGTTCCATTCGATTTATGCATCCCTAGTTCTAGCGTAGTCCTTCATTTTGCAAGAGTGTCCACAAGGTTCATAGAGCTCACCGTACTTCATCAAATAATAAGAAACCGTTTCATCATTAGGATTCATCCATTGTGAGACTTGTGGTGAGGCACTACTACAAAATGATATAAAGATCGCGGTCCAAAAACTAAAAAGATCTCACTTTTTGTAAAAGCGTAATAAGATGTTATGGACTATAGTTTTAATCTCAGTTATACGAAAAAACAGAGATGGAAAGATTTTTTAATCTCAGTAATCTAAAAAGTGAGATTGTAAGTTGAAAAATAGATCTCATTCTCAAAAAACTGAGATTATAAAAGAAAGAATATATGTCGTTTCGAAAAAAACTGAGATGAAAAGATTTTTTAATCTCAGCAATCTAAAAGTGAGATTGTAACTTAAAGAATAGATCTCATTTTCGAAAAATTGAGATAATAAGAGCACTAAGTTACTTTGATGATGAGATGCCAAGAATTTTTTTCAAGTCTTCAAGGTTCACATAACTCCGAACTATGAAAAATGAGTGCACTAAGTATTTATCAAACTTCAGCCTGTGAAGAAGTTTTTATATTAGAAAATAAATATCCCATGGTAGAAGAACGGCACTCGACCCTCTTTTATGACCTAATGGGTCGATGCTTTTTTAATGCCACAATTAAATGAGATAATTCAAATTGGGTTTGAACAATAACACAAAGGACCAGAATTTTAGTATTTATCAAAATTGTTAATTTTAATATTTAAAGGTTCAAAATGATGTTCGAAATATATTTTAATGTTAAAAACATATGTTATATATTAAATATTTCAATTGTATATTGAAAAGTGTGTGTGGTGTACGTAGTTGGTTGAAGCTTCTATGTAAAATCAAGAGACTTAGGTTCAAAACCAAGTAGGAGACATGGAGTAGGATTTTTTCTCTTAGGAAAACACCACTTTTAATCTCAGTTTTTTCAAAAATTGAGATTATTTCTCTCTAAACATCCACGGTTTTGTCATTTTAATCATAGTTTTTAAGTTTCTAGTCACCGTTTAAATGAGTTTTAATCACGGTTTATATCCTTTAGTTAAAAGATAGGGACTTTTAGTTAAACCTTGATAGACCACGGTTTTGAATGCGAGATTAAAAGTGAAAGATCATAGTAGATGACCGAGATCTTTATCTATTTTTGTAGTAGTGAGGGCGGGAGACAACCTGAGGTAGTTAAGCTCAGAGGGGTGCTCTTCTTTAGAGATTTTTTTTAATTGTTACGTTATTGCTTATGATCTACCAATAGTTGAGTTTCTCTCAATTCGTGCGTGAGTGTTTCGTTTTGATCCCCGACACACAACGGGAGTCCACTCTATGAGCTTTAGTACAAATTTGATTTGGTAAATTGGTTTTTCGATAAGAAAAAAATAAACCAAAAAAACATGGACCAAGTGGATGTTGGATATCTTCGAGAGTCTAACACGAAAACCTGCATTTACAAGACAAGGCCCAAACAAAAACAGAAAGAAGAAAGGAATTACCACGCTAAAAAGAAGAACAAAGGGAACTCAACGGGTAGCAAAGACTTCCTAAAGTGTCGATGATGAAACGGTTCTTTGTACGCTTTGATGAAGTGTGGATACTCTATGAACACTGCGACACACTTAAGCAAAGAAGAATTACCTCGGAATTAGGAATTTGACTACCAAATGAAACGTAAAACGTGTTTCAGCCTTAGTTGCTTCAACGATTTTTGAAGTTGTCTTGTTTCTTCCCAGTTTTCAAGAGTGAAACACAATTATTTTTAAGGTTGGATTTCGCCATCTTTTAGTGCTTTAGAAACACTATTTAGTGATATACAATGGTTCTTGATCGAATTTAAAATGAGAAACATATATGTGTTTTACCAGATGGAATCATATTTTCACCCGTCAAGGGTAAATTGGTAACTTACTTTGATGTACAAATGTTATTTACAAGGAAGTACTTAGTCTAGAAACTAAATTGGACAAGCTTTCTAACAGTTCAAACCCCATGCAAATTGGAGTTCGGGAGTGTCCGTGGGAAGTTCGCAAAGTTGGACTTGTTGTGCATGTACGTGGTGCGCCCGGGTCGCATTGGATGGCGCCTGGGGCGCATGAATGGTGCAAAACATATGAAACTTTGTGAACTTGGTCCGGACACTCCCGAACTCCAATTTGCACGCGGTTTGGACCGTTAGAAAGCTTGTCAAATGTACTATCCAATTGAAGTGGTTTCAAACAATAAAAATTTTTTGTATCAAAAAACATGACCATTTTACCCTCAATTGGTCGAAAACAAATTATTTTAGTAAAACTATCACATCGCACTCATTTTAAATCGGATTAAGACAGATTATATAATGATAGATAAGGTTTTCATTGTATTAAAAGAAGAATGACATGGACAATTAAAATAATGATGTTTTATTTATGAAAACTTGGTCGAAAGGAGATCGATTCAAAGATCATCAAACTGACGAATGCAAAAGTATATTTCCACATTCTAATTTCCATTTGATTTATGTATCCCTAGTTCTAGGGTACGCCTTCATTTTACAAGAGTGTCCACAAGGTTCATAGAGCTCACTGTACATCATTAAATAATAAGTAACCGTTTCATCATCATGATTCATCCAATGTGAGACTTGTGGTGAGGGCGGGAGACAACCAGAAGGAGTTGAGCTCAGAGGGGTGCTCTTTTACAGAGATTTCTTTTTTTTAATCATAACGTTATCGCTTATGATTTACTAATAGTTGAGTTTCTCTCAATTCGTGTGTGAGTGTTTGGTTTTGATCCTCGACGCACTACAGTAGTCCACTCAATGAGCTTTAGTACAAGTTTGATTTGGTAAATTGGATTTTCAATAAGAAAAAATAAACCAAAAAAACATGGACCAATGGGATGTTGGATATCTTCGAGAGTCCAACACGAAAACCTCCATTTACAAGACAAGGCCCAAACAAAAACAGAAAGAAGAGAGGAATCACCACGCTAAAAAAAAGAACAAAGGGAACTCAACGGGTAGCAAAGACTTCCTAAAGTGTCAATGATGAAACGGTTCTTTGTACGCTTTGATGAAGTGTGGATACTCTATGAACAAGCGACACACTTAAGCAAAGAAGAAATACCTCGGAATTAGGAATTTGATTATCAAATGAAACGTAAAACGTGTTTTAGCCTTAGTGGCTTCGATGATTTTTGCAGTTGTCTTGTTTCTTCCCAGTTTTCAATAGCGAAACACAATTATTTTTATGGTTGGATTCCACCTTCTTTTAATGCTTCAGAAACAGTATTTAGTGATATACAATGGGTCCTGATCCAATTTAAAATGAGAAACATACATGCGTTTTACCGGATGGAATCATATTTTCACCCGTCAAGGGTAAATTGGTCACTTATTTTGATGTACAATTGTTATAGACAAGGAACTACTTTGTCTAGTAACTAAATTGGACAAGCTTTCTAACGGTTCAAACCACGTGCAAATTGGAGTTCGGAAGTGTCCAGTGGAAGTTCACAAAGTTTGACTTGTTGTGCATGTATGTGGTGCACCCGGGGCGCATTGGACGGCACCTGGGCGCATAGAATTGCGCCTGGGGCGCATTAATGGTGCAAAACATACCAAACTTTGCGTACTGTCTCCGGACACTCCCGAACTCTAATTTGCGCGTGGTTTGGACCGTTAGAAAGCTTGTCAAATATACTATCCTATTGAAGGGGTTTCAAAAAATAAAGAAATTTTATATCGAAAAACATTACCATTTTACCCTCAATTGGTCGAAAACAAATTATTTTAGTAAAACTCTCACATCGCACTCATTTTGAATCTGATGAAGAAAGATTATATAATGATAGATAAGGTTTTCGTTGTATTAAAAGCTGAATGACATGGACATTTAAAATAATGATGTTTTATTTAGGAAAAGTTGGTCGAAAGGAGATCGATTCAAAGATCATCAAAGCGACGAATGCAAAAGTATATTTCCACATTCTAAGTTCCATTCGATTCATGCATCCCTAGTTCTCTTTCAATCAGTCTGCCTTTGACCTACCTTTCATAGGCAAATCTCTATTACTTTAATTGTATGATTCCACCAACTCATGACCGCGTCGACTACTATCACTTCACTACTGCATACCTTCAACAGCACCCCCATCATTTCAACCATTATCACCACCACAACCAGCTCTCTACCACTCCGCCACTAGTTGCGCACCATTATTTCACCAACACCATTAAACAGATACCACTAAGCGTCATTGTGTTTGTGTCAATGGTGTTTATAGGTCATCGTCCGGAGCTAGCGAAAGACAAGTTGGATTAGATTTTTTCAGAGGGTAGACAAATAACTTAAATCTAAAGAGTTTGTTATTTTCTTGAAGCTAATTCGTAGCTATATATATTAAGTTTTGTGGGATTCATCTGATTATGATAGAGTCACGGCGTGGAATATTTCGCAAACATAAGAGTTTGTTATTTTCTTGAAGCTCCTTCGTAGCTATATATATTAAGTTTTGTGGGATTCATCTGATTATGATAGAGTCACAGCGTGGAATATTTCGCAAACATTTTACGGAATAGGTAGGATAGATGTATACCTACATGTTGCATCAACCATTTCAGTGATCTAATATTTTTCTTTTTATTTTGCTAAGCAAATTTCAGTGATCTAATTAGGACAATGTATGCACTTTTAATAATTTGATCACCAAAAAACTATATCCATCGTTTTTATCAAACAACGAAAATGGACTAAATATCACATCATCTCATGAACAATTAAGAATCAAATTCATATACTTTCACACTTGCAGGATTGGATCTTGCGTGAGGTAGTCGTGGTGGTGAAGGAAGAGGAGGGAAGAAGAAGAGACAGGGTGTGGTTGTGCAGGAGGGAAGCAATGACAATATCTGTGATTTGTGCAGTGCTCGTCAGGCGCACTCATATGCGCCCCAGGCGCAAATCATGCTGCAAAAAAGGCCTAGCTTTGCAAGCTTGACACGGAAAGTCCCGAACTCCGATTTTCGTATGATTTGAACCATTGAAAAGCTTGTTGAGTCTAATATCTAATCCAGGTAATTTTGAAGCAAAATTATTTTGAAACTAAAAACTTTGAAAATTTTATCCTTAACTAGTCAAAAAATTATTTATTTTTGCAAAATCCTCGCATCATCCTTCTTTTAAATTGTATTTGGTTTTGACATAGAGGGTATGGAAATTATTAAGAGATGGTGGAATCATACAATTAAGAAAATAGAGTTTTGAGTTTGAAAAGCGGGTCGAAGGCAAATCGATTAAAAAGCTTTGACTATGAAAAGCAGGTCGAAGGCAAATTGATTAAAAGATCGTCGGAGTCACTAAGGCTAAAAGTCGTTTTGGCGCTCTTCTACTCATTCCAAATTCTATTCGGTACTCACTCCCTTGTTCTAACATATTCCTTTATTAATAAAGAGTTTCATAGAGTTAATTTGGTTTTACAACGTTCATTTCATCATGGGGATTTGCTAAAATTCGGACTTGTACTTGTACAAAGCTAAATATGGATTTTCACACCACAAACACTATAACTTGACAACTACTTACAACTACCACATCATATCCTCGCTACCCCCACTACTTACTTCCCCTTTGGTTGTGTTGAACAAATTCAACTTGGGAAGTGTTTCTTGCTCTAAAAGACTAATTTTTTTATTTGCTGCATGATTAGTGCTTCTATTTCCCATTTGCTTTTGGATGCATCCAAGCATCCATCATTTCTAAACTCACTCGATAAATCGGGATAGAAATCATCAGACAAAGTCTTGATTGCCGTCAAACCTTAAAAGGGGAAGTATGAGGCATTTGATTGTGAGATGAATGCAGAGGAAGTGGAACGGTTTGTTGGTTCGGTCCTTAATTGGGAAGCAGGGGCCGAGGTACTAAGGGGCCCGGCCCCCAACTCCCCGAGCTTCCGAGTATTAAAAATTTTATTTTGTATTGTACTTGATTTTGAATATTATTGATAATTATTAATGTATTGAAACTTATTATCTTAATAATTTTGGTTTGATTTGATAAAAAATTGGTTATTTTACATTCTCATTTCTCAATTTATTTCATAAGTAAAAAATAAGAACAATATAGTTGAAATAGCCTAAAGAAAAAAACTAAGTGTTTGATATAATTTAACTACATTAGGCTATAATCGTTCAATATACAAACGTAATGTATTGAAAAGCAAAAAGCATATGATATAATACGTATACGTTCAAATAAAAAATACTGTCTATTAAGTCCCTCCCCCTCCGGATCAAAATTCTGGTTCCGTCACTGTGGAGATGTAAAGTTCACCAAGACGTGGCAGAAACCAAAAATCAAGTGAGAAATTTAGCGGCATCAAAATCAGAGTCGAAAAGCTAGTGCTACTTGCGTGATCATTTGCTTCCAGTTTATAGTGAAAAGAAGGGGCATGGTTGGGCAGGAGGGGAAGAGCTGACATATCTACGTTTTGTGCAATGCGCCTCAGGCGCAATTATGTGCGTCCCAGGCGCACGGCTATGCGCCCCGGGCGCACCTCAAAGCTTAAAATAAGGCATAACTTCACATATTCCTTTCCCCCCAAACATGATATACTATAGCTGCCAACACCACTGTAGAAACTAGGTTTACGAACTGAGAGCCACTATATATGATGTTGGATCATCCAATCCACAACCTAGGGCAAAGCAGTGAAGCTAGTCCGGAGTGTGCTATCTATCCTTTACAATGCTACATTCTTTCTATTAACTTTCAGTTATCTTCTGGGGATGAGAAAGAAGATGATGTTCATCTGGTTCCAAACAGTGATGAATTACACGATGCGTCAAATTTCAATGTGTTACATACGACTACAATAAAGTCATAATTAATCAGTGAGGTAGTGATGGTGGTGAAGCAAGAGGGAAGAAGAAGAGGCGGGGCGTGGTTGGGCAGGAGGGGAAGAGTCAACATATCTATGTTTAGTGCAGACTCCTATGCGCCCCGGGTGCACCTCAAAGCTACAAAAAAAGGCCTAAAATTCACAAGCTTGTTACGGATGCTCCTGAACTCCGATTTGCGCGTAATTTGAACAGTTGAAAAGCTTGTTGAATCTATTTTTTAACCAAAGTACTTTGAATCTAAAATTATTTTTAAATTTTATCCTCAGTGGGTCCAAAAAATAGATTATTTTGGCAAAATCCTTGCATCACCCTTCTTTTAAATCGAATCAAAACCTATTTGGTATTGATATAGAGGGTATGAAATTACTAAGAGATGGTGAAATCAAAAAACTAAGGTAATTAATTGAGTTTTGACTACGAAAAGTGGGTCGAAAAGATCGTCGGAGCCACATGAGAAACCTTCTAAAGAAATAAGTAGCCTATTTCAAGTTTTTCAAACTCAAAAATAATGCAAATGAAGAATAATTTTTCGATTTTTTTTGCACCGTTCAAAAGATCTCAATGCGATCTATCAAACAAGATTCATATTGTTAGAAACATTATTTGCGTAAGGACATTATTTTTTAGCATAAAATTGTCTTCTTAAAAAATAAGTAATTATTGGGAGTTCTGGAACACTCTAAGACTAAAAAACGTTTTCGCCCCCTTCCAGTCATTCCAAATTTCATTCAGTATTTACTTCCTACTTCAAACATATTACTTTATTAATTAAGAGTTTCATAGAGTTAAGTGGGCTTTACACACTTCATCAAAGCATATGAAAAAAGTTTGATCAAGGAGATTTGCAAAAGTCGGACAAGCAAAATATGGATGTCCACAAACACTATAACTTGACCGATACTTACGACTACCACACCACCGCTACCACCTCTATCATCATTAATTGACCACCCTTTCGACCTCACCATTTCTGTTACGACCACTTCCAGAGCGAAAGGCAGGTTGCTGGATAAGATTCTATCAGAGTTTAGTCAAATAACTAGCTCAAATCTGAATAGTTTGTTATTTTGATGAAGCTCCTTTGTAGCTATTAACTTAATTGATGCCGCTTTGTGGTGACTATCCTTCCTTTTCCTTCCTCTCCTATTTCTTCCTTTAGTATGGTCTCCCCCTTTGTGTCCTGTTTCATCAATGCCCTGGCCATCTCCTGCACGGACGTCAGATAAAATTGGAACGATCGATGCTTCTCTCTCACACTACTAAAATTTCACTAATTAACACTCCTTCATTTAAGCACTGTTTGAGTAAACTTGAAATGCAATATTAGAAGTTCTTACTTCCTTTGCCGCAGATAAAAAGAAAGCACTAGGAGTTTTTACCGTTGCAATATTTGAAGGTTTTACCGTTGCCTTTTTTTAAAACTTCAAAATCTTAAGATAGACGTGTTAAACTTCAATACGAGAACTACCATTTGAGAAGTATATCCGTATAAAATTCTCAAGGTGTGAAATTTACAGTAACAAGACTAAATGCTAGCTGTGACAAAACATAAATTCGTGCGAATGTTGGTTGGGTTGAACAAATTCAACTTGGGTGAGTTGGTGTTTCTTGCAAAATATATTCCTTCGACGGTTTGGCAACTGCTCTGAAAGACTAATTTCGTTATTTGCTGCATGATTTGTGCTTCTAGCTTTCTCAGAAACCACTATCAAGGCGATGGAGTCTGGCCTCCATTTTCGAAGACTCTATTTCCCATGTGCTTTTGGATGCATCCAAGCATCCTTCATTTCTAAACTCACTTGAATTAATCCTATATGAATATAATTATATCCTCTTTTAAGGTGCCGTTTAATAGAATCTTTACTAAGGAGTGAACACTTTTCTTCTTGTGTGGTAATTGCGTAAACTTGTTCAACTGTTTTAGCAATTTGATCAGTTCTAAACGAATCTCCTAAAAAACTTGTTCTGTAATTAAATTTCTTTAACAGGGATTTTGGGAATATTCCAATTTCCTAGTTCATTATTTAAATCTTGATATTCATGTTCTTCTTGGTTGACTATGTCTGGGATAGACGATAAGGAAGCCATACTGGAAGAGCTGGCTGAAGAATTGCACCTAAATAGTCTATTCATTACTGGAGCCTAGAGTTGACTGAGGGACTGGTGGATGAATTTACACCTGAATAAGGGAGGGACTAGTGGATGAATGATACCTGGGTATTCTGTTTATTTCTTTAAAAGAAACTGATCCGAGACTTATATTTAAATGAACCATTTGCTAATCTTAACTCTAAGATTTAAACTTAGTATTTCTATTCTTGATTTGTACTTGTTTTGGAACATACTGTTATACACCCCTCATCGTCCAATAAATGAACCTTAGGGTTTGCCTGTGCCTGAAGGCACGGCTCGAATGATGAACAAACAATTTAGTGTCATCCTCCTAACCTCTTAGGTCCAACCTTTCAAGGCTATTTTTAATTTTCGATCAAAATAATTTTCCCCTAGACACTGAATGGTATAAGCGTATTGTTTGATGATCAATAAAATTGGCTACATATGATGTGAGCTCAAGTAAAAGATATTTTGTTGGACCTAAGTTTCCTTTCAATTAGATTTAAGTGTTGTACACCGTAACTCCCTAGTTAATGGCCCGCGCCTATTGCACTCCGGATAAAATTATCCATGCAATTCATTCGTTGGTGCTAAAGTCTTCCCAAAAATCAATCTTACAGCAAGGGTATTGACTTTATCATAAATCCAAAGGAAGCACATGAAACAAAAATAAAACGTTCTGGTTACTCAGGACACTGGAGTTTTTCCACTCTATATTCAGATCACCAATTGTATATAAAGGTTCAAAAGAAGAAGAGGCAACTTTGTTCAACACAATACACATCCATTGCATCAGGAAATCAGACCTTCATAGGTAATGCACACATACACACACATAGATTCGTACAATACCTGTTAAGAAGACAGTACACTTATTCTTTAAAAAACATACGGTTGAAAAGTTGTACCATCAGAAATTTTAAGCCCAATAGCACCAATAATACTTAAAGTAAATTAAAAATTAGAACCCTTATACGTTGCTCCTGAAAATGGATCATAAAGAATTAACTCATTCCCCCTAGAAGAAAAAAAGAATTAAATCATTCCCCACTATTTTCACTTTCTCAAATGTGCATTTTAACAAACACAAAGTGGGCATCTTAAAAGACCCACATGTCAACCTGGACAAAGAATATAAAGAGCAGAAATACAAATAACAAAGTATATGGAAGCTAGGTTTGAATGAAGTGTAGACGCCCGATGGATTTGTAGCCACCAAAACTGCAAACCAACTTGGGTGATTGAATGAAAAAGAGAAAACCCAACAATACATGTCAAGCAAGGTTAGCCATAAACCTTCTTTTTTGCTACTTCAGAGTTGGATCAAACACTCTCAGAATAACATTTCATTGGTAAATAAGGTATAGAGAAATAAGATGAAGATGAAAGGGTAAAGAAAACCTAGAATACAAAATGCATGCATAAGGAGTAAACACCATCAAAGGCTCGTAAGCTATGGCAATCCATATCAAAATGGGTAACATTTAATCACAAAGAAACTATATTAGAGACTTTTACGTATTTCCCCTTTGCATAACAACGTAAAAGAAACTCAGCGAAAATAAACTTTATATTCATATGAAAGTGGTAATAATTTAACTTCAATACTCCCATGAAAGGGCAGCAAGGCCCACTCAACAAAATGGGTATCAAAGTTAATCCACGTGTACCTCCTAATGGCGAGGTCGTTGAGGAGCTTGTAACGCAGGGACTCAGCCAGAGCAAATAAGTCCACGTTGTTCACCAAATAAGTCCCCTGTTGTTCACCTTCTCGGCGTACAACTCCACGTTGCCTTCAGCTCCCTGATCCTCCTCCCCTTCTCACCTAATCACACCAAAGAACACGTGAAACACAAAACACAAACAGAAAATAATCTTGTGCGTATAGATGTCAATAGTAAAACAATGATAGACCCAATCTCATCTAGCTTTTTGTATAAGGAATCGGTTTGATACGCAAAATTAAAATGAGAACACGAACGCCTACCTTGCTTTAAATTAAAATAGGAAGCTTTGAAATTTCTAAACCATATTCCAAAACATGTTCTTCTGATCAAATTTCAAAACATGAGAAAAAAGAAGTGGAGTAACATACTTCTCTCATGACTTTGCACACACTGAAGTTGACAAAATCGGAACTGAACTGTACCTACCTAACTACATAAATCAATAAAAACATATTAACTGCAATCCTAAAAACAACTAATAGCTTATGCCCATGCAATATGGTTTCTGAAAGATTTTTTCGATTCACTCCAACACCCAATTAGAACCCCAAAGTAAATTGAAATAAGAACAAAGAGAACTGGGAAAAAAAAAATAGAATTCACTGTAGATAGAAAACAAAGAACTAATTTTCTAAATAACTAATTTTTCGATTCGCAGTCGTTTAAAAAAAGAGCCATATTTGTGGAGAGAGAACCGGAGAGACTTATGCCCGTGCAATAGGGTTTTTGAAATAATTTTTTGATTCACTCCAACTCCCACTGAGAACCCAGAAGTAAATTGAAATGAGAACACAGAGAATTGGAAAAAAAAAAAAGAGAAGAGAATTCATCGTGGGTAGAGCATAATGAACTAATTTTCTAAACAACTAATTTTTTGATTCACAGCCGTTTGAAAAAAAAAGAACAAAGAGACATGCTTGTGGAGAGAGAATTGGATAGAGAGTGAAGAGAGGGTGAGAGTTAGGAAGACGGGGAAAAGAACTGGAAAGAAAACATTTAGGGATAGATCGAGAGAGAGAAATCATTACCACTGAAAATTTTGAATAACACATAAACAATGAAAATTTGACCTAACCAAAAATTCATTTAGCATGTCTTTCCATTGTATTCTGTTTCAACGGCAATCCGACTGAATAAACCATTACCAAAAATTCAATGCCAATCTATAATAGTAAAGGAAATTCGTGGTGTTATTATTGGAGTTATCTAGTCCACCAATTCTTAAGAAAATTGTGGAGTTATTATTGGAGTTTTAATACTAAAGGAGAATTCACGTCAGTTTATAGATTGCCCCATTTGTACCAAATTTACGTCAGTTTATTTGTTCATTACCAAAACAACAATAAAATTCACGTGAGTTTATAGCATGTCATTAAAATTCGTTCATTAATTACCAAAATTGAAAAAATCTTAACTCAACCATTTAGTAACTCTCAACCGTCGGATGAAATCAATCAAAGCCAAGGGTTGAATAAAGGGTGAAGATTTATGTAGAAAAAATGTGTGGACCACCACACCGTCGCGAATTGTATTATAGATAATTATTGTTTCTTCTTGTGGAAACAAAATGGAAACTAAAAAATTACAATTTTTTTGAGTTTTATCTTGGGTATTTCAAAAAATGTTAGGGTAAAAGAATTTTTTTTTTTTATAACTTTTTGGATTTCACTCATCGAGACCAATCAATAATTCTAAAAATAAACAAAAAAATTAAATAAGGACAAAATTAAACAATTTTACACTTGGCCGCGCATAATTGCACATGGTCGCGGAAAATTCCACATGGCCGCGGAAAATTGCACAAGGCCGCTTATAATTGCAGTTGGCCGCAGAATATTGCAGCAAGCCGCTAGAAATTGCACTTGGCCGCGGAACATTGCTATTGGCCACACAAAATTCTTCTCCTGGTCGCAAACAAATACTCTTCGACGCATTGAATTACTCGTGGCTGCAAAGAATTACTCGTTGCCGCGCAGAATTATTTCTGGTCGCGAAGAATTACACCTTACCGCAAAGTTTTGAAAGCGTGATTACTATATACGACAGTCAAAGAATTACTCTGGCCGCAACAAATTACTTTTAGCCGTAAAATTTTGAAAGCGTGATCACTATACACTATGATTTTCGCAATTGGATTTTCAAGAGGGCAACTTGGGCTTATTGGATTGAATTGGGCTCGGCCTGCTTCTATTACCATTCAAAATAAAATTTGAAAAAATGCCTTGGGAAATCTTCCAACTGGCTCAAAATATGTTTTTTCTCCCAATGCCTTGGACATTTTGGGCGAGTTTGTATTTATTTTGATTTTTGAATTTTCTTCTTACATTTAAGCTTTATTTTTGGGATTGATCATCCGTCTGCATATATGAGAAAAGTCTGAAAGTAAAAAATTATGATAAAAACTAAGAAATAATTTGACTAAAGAAGAAAAAACACCAAACAATTCATATTTTTTTGTATACAATAAAGTTTTATATGTATTTTTTCAACTTTGGTCCACATTTTTTTATTTTTTCGATTTCTCCTATTGGGACGAACAATTTATCCCAACAATTACTACGAAAAGCTAATAGTGACGGCTTGTTCCTCTAAGAGCTTTAGGGACTTTTTGGACTTTGTGAAATTTGTTTATAATCAAAAAAAATTTTGCATTGGAAAATTTTGCGTCAATCATTTGTGGATTATTGTTTCTTTTTGTGGAAACGAAATGGAAACTAAAAAATTATGATTTTTTTTGAGTTTTATCTTGGGTATTTCAAAAATTGTTAGGGTAAAAGAATTTTTTTCAAAACTTTTTGGATTTCATTCATCGATACCAATCAATAATTCTAAAAATTTTACGCAAAACTAAAAATATACAAAAAAAAAATTAAATGAGGACAAAATAAAACAATTTTACACTTGGCCGCGCATAATTGCACATGGCCGTGGAAAATTGCACATGGCCGCTTATAATTGCAGTTGGCCGCGGAAAACTGCAGCTGGCCGCGGAAAACTGCAGTTGGCCGCGTAAAATTGCAACTGGCCGCTAGAAATTGCACTATCCCGCGGAAAATTGCAGCTGGCCGCGGCAAACTACAGTTGGCCGCGTAAAATTGCAGATGGCCGCTAGAAGTTGCACTTGGCCGGGGAAAATTGCTATTGGCCGCACGAAATTCTTCTCCTAGTTGCAAAACATTACTCTTCGATGCATTGAATTACTCGTGGTTGCAAAGAATTACTCGTTGCCGCGAAGAATTACACCTTAACGCAAAGTTTTGTAAGCGTGATTACTATATACGACAGTCAAAGAATTACTCTAGCCGCAACAAATTACTTTTAACCGCAAAATTTTGAAAGCGTGATCACTATACACTACGGTTTTCGCAATTGGATTTTCAAGAGGGCAACTAGGGCTTATTGGATAGAATTGGGCTCGGCCTGCTTCTATTACCATTTAAAATAAAATTTGAAAAAATGCCTTTAGAAATCTTCCAACTGGCTCAAAATATTTTTTTTCTCCCAATGCCTCGGACATTTTGGGCGAGTTTAAGTTTATTTTGATTTTTGAATTTTTTTTCTTACATTTAAGCTTTATTTTTTGGATTGATCATCCGTCTGCATATATGAGAAAAGTCTGAAAGTAAAAAAATTATGATAAAAACTAAGAAATAACTTAACTAAAGAAGAAAAAACACCAAACAATTCATATTTTTTTCTCTACAGTAAAGTTTTATATGTATTTTTTCAACTTCGGCCCACATTTTTTTATTTTTTCGATTTCTCCTATTGGGATGAACATTTTATCCCAACAATTACTACGAAAAGCTAATAGTGACGGCTTGTTCCTCTAAGAGCTTTAGGGTCTCTTTGGACTTTGTGAAATTTGTTGATAATCAAAAAAAATTTTGCGTTGGAAAATTTTGCATCAATCCTTTGTGGATTATTGTTTCTTCTTGTGCAAACAACATTAAAACTAAAAACTTATGATTTTTTTTGAGTTTTATCTTGGGTATTTCAAAAATTTTTAGGGTAAAAGGCTTTTTTTAAAAAATTTTTGGATTTCATTCATCGAGACCAATCAATAATTCTAAAAATTTTAGTGCAAAACTAAAAATATACAAAAAAAAATTAAACAAGGACAAAATTAAACAATTTTACACTTGGCCGCGCATAATTGCACATGGCCTTGGAAAATTGCACATGGCCGCTTATAATTGCAGTTGGCCACGGAAAATTGCAGATGGCCGCTAGAAGTTGCACTTGGCCGCGGAAAACTACTATTGGCCGCAAAATTTTGAAAACGTGATCACTATATACTATGATTTTCGCAATTGGGTTTTCAAGAGGGCAACTTGGGCTTATTGGATTGAATTGGGGTTGGCCTGCCTCTATTACCATTTAAAATAAAATTTGAAAAAATGCCTTTAGAAATCTCCAACTGGCTCAAAATATTTTTTTCTCCCAATGTCTTGCACATTTTGGGCGAGCTTATGTTTATTTTGATTTTTGAATTTTTTTCATACATTTAAGCTTTATTTTTGGGATTGATCATCCGTCTGCATATATGAGAGAAGTCTGAAAGTAAAAAAAATTATGATAAAAACTAAGAAATAATTTGACTAAAGAAGAAATAACACCAAACAATTCATATTTTTTTTCTCTACAGTAAAGTTTTATATGTATTTTTTCGACTTTGGTCCACATTTTTTTATTTTTTCGATTTCTCCTATTGGGACGAATAATTTTTCCCAACAATTACTACGAAAAGCTAATAGTGACGGCTTGTTCCTCTAAGAGCTTTAGGGACTTTTTGGACTTTGTGAAATTTGTTTATAATCAAAAAAAATTTTGCATTGGAAAATTTTGCGTCAATCGTTTGTGGATTATTGTTTCTTTTTGTGGAAACGAATTGGAAACTAAAAAATTATGATTTTTTTTGAGTTTTATCTTGGGTATTTCAAAAATTGTTACGGTAAAAGAACAATTCATATTTTTTTTATCTACGGTACAGTTTTATTTGTATTTTTTGAACTTTGGTCCATATTTTTTTATTTCTCCGATTTCTCTTGTTGGGACGAACAATTTATCCCAACAATTGCTACGAAAAGCTAATAGTGACGGCTGGTTCCTCTAAGAGCTTTAGGGACTTTATGGACTTTGTGAAATTTGTTTATAAATCAAAAAAAATTTTGCGTCAATCGTTTGTGGATTAATGTTTCTTCTTGTGGAAACGAAATGTAAACTAAAAAATTATGATTTTTTTGAGTTTTATCTTGGGTATTTCAAAAATTGTTAGGGTAAAAGAATTTTTTTTAAACTTTTTGGATTTCACTCATCGAGACCAATCAATAGTTCTAAAAATTTTAGCGCAAAACTAAAAATATACAAAAAAAATTAAATAAAGACAAAATTAAACCATTTTACACTTGGCTGCGCATAATTGCAGATGGTCGCGGAAAATTGCACAAGTCCGCTTATAAATGCAATTGGTCGCGGAAAACTGCAGCTGGCCGCGGAAAACTGCAGTTGGCCGCGGAAAATTGCTATTGGCCACACGAAATTCTTCTCCTGGTCGCAAAAAATTACTCTTCGACGCATTGAATTATTCATGGCTGCAAAGAATTACTCATTGCCGCGCAAAATTATTTCTAGTCGCGAAGAATTACACATTACCGCAAAGTTTTGAAAGCGTCATTACTATACACCACAGTCAAAGAATTACTCTGGCCGCAACAAATTACTTTTAGCCGCAAAATTTTGAAAGCGTGATCACTATACACTATGGTTTTCGCATTTGGATTTTCAAGAGGGCAACTTGGGCTTATTGGATTGAATTGGGCTCGGCCTGCCTCTATTACTATTCAAAAAATCTGAAAACATGCCTTTAGAAATCTTCCAATTGGCTCAAAATATATTTTTTCTCCCAATGTCTTGCACATTTTGGGCGAGTTTATGTTTATTTTGATTTTAGAATTTTTTTCCTTACGTTTAAGCTTTATTTTTGGGATTGATCATCCGTCTGCATATATGAGAAAAGTCTGAAAGTAAAAAAATTATGATAAAAACTAAGAAATAATTTGACTAAAGAAGAAAAAATGCCAAACAATTCATATTTTTTTCTCTACAATAAAGTTTTATATGTATTTTTTCGACTTTGGCCCACATTTTTTTATATTTTCGATTTCTCCTACTTGGACGAACAATTTATCCCAACAATTACTACGAAAAGCTAATAGTGACGGCTTGTTCCTCTGAGAGCTTTAGGGTGTTTTTGGACTTTGTGAAATTTGTTTATAATCAAAAAAAATTTTGCGTTGGAAAATTTTTCGTCAATCGTTTGTGGATTATTGTTTCTTCGTGTGGAAACGAAATGGAAACTAAAAAATTACGATTTTTTTTTGAGTTTTATCTTTGGTATTTAAAAAAATGTTAGGGTAAAAGAATTTTTTTAAAAAATTTTTGGATTTCATTCATCGAGACCAATCAATAATTCTAAAAATTTTAGCGCAAAACTAAAAATATACATAAAAAATTAAATATGGACAAAATTAAACAATTATACGCTTGGCCGCGCATAATTGCACATGGCCGTGGAAAATTGCACATGGCCGCTTAGAATTGCAGGTGGTCGCGGAAAACTGCTTTTGGCCGCGGAAAACTGCAGTAGGCTGCGGAAAATTGCAGCTGGCCGTTAGAAATTGCCCTTGGCCGCGTAAAAGTACAGCTGACCGCTAGAAGTTGCACTTGGCCGCGAAAAATTGATATTGGCCGCACGAAATTCTTCACCTGGTCGCAAAAAATTACTCTTCGACGCATTGAATTACACGTGGCTGCAAAGAATTACTCGTTGCCGCGCAGAATTATTTCTGGTCGCGTAGAATTATACCTTACCGCAAAGTTTTGAAAGCGTGATTACTATATACGACAGTCAAAGAATTACTCTGGCCGCAACAAATTACTTTTAGCCGCAAAATTTTGAAAGCGTGATCACAATACACTATGGTTTTCGCAATTGGGTTTTCAAGAGGGCAACTTGGGCTTATTGGATTGAATTGGGCTCGGCCTGCCTCTATTACCATTCAAATAAAATATGAAAAAATGCCTTTAGAAATCTTCCAACTGGCTCAAAATATTTTTTTTTCTCCCAATGTCTTGGACATTTTGGACGAGTTTATGTTTATTTTGATTTTTGAATTTTTTTTCTTACAATTAAGCTTTATTTTTGGGATTGATCATCCGTCTGCATATATGAGAAAAGTCTGAAAGTAAAAAAATTATGACAAAAACTAAGAAATAATTTGACTAAAGACGAAAAAACACCAAACAATTCATATTTTTTTCTCTACAGTTTAGTTTTATATGTATTTTTTCAACTTTGGTCCATATTTTTTTATTTTTTCGATTTATCATGTTGGGACGAACAATTTATCCCAACAATTTCTACGAAAAGCTAATACTGACGGCTTGTTCCTCTAAGAGCTTTAGGGTCTTTTGGACTTTGTGAAATTTGTTTATAATCAAAAAAAATTTTGCGTTGGTAAATTTTACGTCAATCGTTTGTGGACTAATGTTTCTTCTTGTGGAAACGAAATGGAAACTAAAAAATTACGAATTTTTTGAGTTTTATCTTGGGTATTTCAAAAATTGTTAGGGTAAAAGAATTTTTATTAAACTTTTTGGGTTTCACTCATTGAGACCAATAAATAATTCTAAAAATTTTAGTGCAAAACTAAAAATATACAAAAAAAATTAAATAAGGACAAAATTAAACCATTTTACACTTGGCCGCGCATAATTGCACATGGCCGCGGAAAATTGCACAAGTCCGCTTATAATTGCAATTGGCCGCGGAAAACTGCAGCTGGCCGCGGAAAACTGCATTTGGCCACAGAAAATTGCTGTTGGCCACACAAAATTCTTCTCCTGGTCGCAAAAAATTACTCTTTGACGCATTGAATTGTTCGTGGCTGCAAAGAATTACTCCTTGCCGCGCAGAATTATTTCTGGTCGCAAAGTATTACACCTTACCGCAAAGTTTTGAAAGCGTGATTACTATATACGACAGTCAAAGAATTACTCTGGCCGCAACAAATTACTTTTAGCCGCAAAATTTTGAAAGCGTGATCATTATACACTATGGTTTTTGCAATTGGGTTTTCAAGAGGCAACTTGGGCTTATTGGATTGAATTGGGCTCGGCCTGCCTCTATTACTATTCAAATAAAATCTGAAAAAATGCCTTTAGAAATATTCCAACTGGCTCAAAATATTTTTTTTCTCCCAATGTCTTGGACATTTTGGGCGAATTTATGTTTATTTTGAATTTTGAATTTTTTTCTTACATTTAAGCTTTATTTTTGGGATTGATCATCCGTCTGCATATATGAGAAAAGTCTGAAAGTAAAAAAATTATGATAAAAACTAAGAAATAATTTGACTAAAGACGAAAAAACACCAAACAATTCATATTTTTTTCTCTACAGTAAAGTTTTATATATATTTTTTCAACTTTGGTCCACATTTTTTTATTTTCTCGATTTCTCCTGTTGGGACGAACAATTTATCCCAACAGTTACTACGAAAAGCTAATACTGACGGCTTGTTCCTCTAAGAGCTTTAGGGTCTTTTTGGACTTTGTGAAATTTGTTTATGATCAAAAAAAAAATTTGCGTTGGTAAATTTTGCGTCGATCGTTTGTGGACTGAGAATTGGCTATGCCTGAAGGCACGGCTCGAAATCAGTATTCAACTAATATCCAATTTTTAAGCTGGTTTACTTGAATCAGAACATAAAAAAAACTAACAAACTAGTAGCTGTAGCACCTAGGCTCGTACCTGAAGACACTTAGAGTCAGCCATTTAAATTTACAGCCAATTGGCAAAACCTAACTGTAATCACAAAATCCACTTTATGTCCTTAAAAAAATCAAGTTTCAAAATGTAAGAATACAAAACCAGTAATTAAACATAATGATAATATAGCAACATCTAGCTTTTATTCATCAAGTTTTATAAAATCAAGAAGAAAAGACAAAACATAATCAGCCCTTGAATTGAATATAGAAATGTAATTCCACTTCTACTAATTCATTGATAATAAAGTTGTAGACTTTCTAAGTTTCAAGCTCTAACCAACAACTTGGTATCTGTTACTGGTTAGAAGACAACCCGCTAAAAAAACAGATGGCGCTTTAGCTCATATACCATTTCAATCATCAATTAAGCACAAAAATTTAATGTCATACAACATGTCAAAAAAGAAGCAAACAACAGCAAACCGTGACTTTTTTTTTAAACACAAAAAATTTAATGGACCTTTTTTTTTTTCAATAAACTAATGGACTCACCTCATTGATTGACATTTTGCTCGTCACGTACCACAATCCCAACATTTCTTTGTAGAGGATGTCGATCCAGCGTATTGTTAATAGAGAGACTTGAAAGAGGTCGAACATGTTAATAGAGAGACTTGAAAGAGGTCGAACAATATTTTTTTAATAAAAACTCTATACAAATTCAAAGAATCATATTGGTGCATTTTCCTTTCCCTTGGCAGTAGTTCGTGTTTGTTTTTTTTGTTGGACCATTGAGCCTTCTGTTTCGCAATAGATGTAAGAGGCAAAATAATGAACAAATTTTTAAAATCAGATGCAGTAAATAGTTTCAAATGCAGTAAATACGTCAAAATCAAGTCAAGAACAAATGTACCCCGGCCACACGCACGTATTCAAGGTGAGATATAAAAACATTAGATGTCGATGTGTTTGATCCAAGACCTAAAATCATTTAAAGTTGATTTATACAAACGGGATCAAAACAATCTGGACTTGCTCACCTGACTTAGAGCCTTTTTTTCTTCCCATTTTCACTAAAAGAAAGGATGTCAAAACTTGTGCATGTTGCAAAAAATGGCAATAGCAGATGCTACTCGCATAAAAGGGGTAAACTATGGTTCGAATCAATCCAGTTACGTTTTTTCCAAAACTCCAACTAAGCAATTCCACTAAATTTCCATTCCATGACACAGCCATGTACTTCTTCTTTCTTTTTTCTTACCATTATTCTGTGTGATTGAAGAGCTAAGTGACCACCATCATAAAAGAACCTAGACTCGTTTCACTTAGAGTTTTGAAGTTCGAAGCTCAAGGGGTGGGCAAACCAATGGTTAATTTCCCTCACGCCCTCTTACGGTTCCTATCCTCGAACTAAACACCTTCATCAACAAAACAGGAATAACAATGAAAGGCCTAATTTATCAATTCATATGCAAGCCAATTCACGAAATAAATCGAAGTCACTCAAAATAACGAAACCGACAAATTTACATGGAACCAATAACGAAATTGACAGATTTACATTTAAGTAATAAAGCAATCGAGATTTTCGTTACTTGTTTCAGTTTTGGCCATTTCCCATTTCGACATCTCGAAGAACTTCATGGCGTCATTTCCAGTGAGACGGCCATCGCCATCTGTGGATACACAAAAGCTATGATTAAACTTTTGCAATGCATATATGTACAGATAGTCTATACCCAAATTGAAAGGCGAACCACTGCTGATAGATTTTTTGGTGTTCTTTGGGACATGAAATGATCGGACCTGATAAGATCTCCATCAAACAATCTACACCAAAATCTAAGCTTGAAACAGAAATTGATTAGGATGAGGATTGTGACGGTGAGGGTCAGGGGATTTGTGGAGAGAGGGAGAGGAAGAGGAGGAGGGGGGGCTGCCCATGCCTGCAACACCATTTGACGACAACTTAATCTCATTAAATCCGTTGTAACTGAACACTCTTTCTAACCATCCTCACCACTACCATCATTTGACCAATTCACTGTTACTGTTACAACCACCTCACCACGTCGACAACTATCACTTTACTAGTACCGCACGTTCAGCACCCACCCCCCAATCATTTCATATAATATCATCACCACCACAACTTGGTCTTGACCGCTCCACCACCATCATTTCACCACCAACATTAAACAGATACCCCTACTTGCAGCTTCTAATGTTGTTGCTCTTTGTGGAGAGACCACTCCTGTTTGTATCCAAGGTTAGTCAAATAACTCAAAGCTAAATAGGAGGATACTATTTCGTAGCTATTAATTTTTTTTGTGATTCTTCTGATTATGATAAGAGTCTCATAGTGGAATATTTTCCAAATTGGACAACTCTATCAATCTCTTCTCTACAAATCAAAAGTTGAAGATATTGTTACGATTAGAAGTCTACTTTTCCGTCTTCATCCAGACATCCATATTTAGTTTTGTATAAGTACAAGTCGGGCGCCCGGATTTTGACGAATCCCCACGATAAAACTTTTTTCGTATGTTTTGATGAAGTATGTAAAGGCCAGTTAACTCAATGAAACTCTTAATTAATGAAGGAATATGTTAGAACTATGGAGTGAGCACTGAATGGAATTTGGAATGGGTAGAAGGGAACAAAAACGTCTTTCTTTCAATCGGTTTGCCTTTGACCCACCTTTCATGGGCAAATTCTCTATTACCTTAATTGTTTGATTCCAACAAATCTTAGAAAATTTCATACCCTCTGCTGTATCAATACCCAATAGGTTTAGATTCCATATAAAAGAAGGGTGATGCAAGGAGGTTTTGCCAAAATAATTTGTTTTTTGACCCATTAAGGGTAAAAAAAAATCAAATAATTTAGTTTCCAAATAATTTTGGATCCAAATTTTTTGCGTTAGAAATTAGACACAACAAGCTTTTCAACCATTCAAATCACACGCAAATTGGAGTTTGGGAGTTTCCTTGATGAGCATGCGAAATTAAGCTTTTGTTGCAGCTTTGAGGTGCGCCCGGAGCGCATAGGAGTGCGCCTAGGGCGCACTGCACTGAACAGTGAACATAGATATGTCGACTTTTCCCCTCCCCCCAATCACGCCCCGTCTTCTTTTCTTACCTCATCTTCATTCACCACACAACCACTACCTCACCACCTAGACCAAGATCCAATCCCTCCATCTAAGTTTTCTTTCCTTCCTTCTGGTGGCTATGGAGATGTGGTGGTAGTTGTAGTGAAATAATGGTGGTGAAACACCAAAAACAAAACCCTAACATTGTGGGATTTGATCTTGGTCTTGGTGGAGAGGTTAATGAAGGAAGAGGAGGGAAGAAGAAGAGATGGGGCGTGATTGGGCAGGAGAGGAAGAGTCGACATATCTATGTTTAGTGCACTGCGCCTCAGGCTCATTCCTATGCGCCCTGGGCGCACCTCAAAGCTGCAAAAAAAGGCCTAATTTCGCGGGCTTGTTACTGACGCTCTCAAACTCCATTGAAAAGCATGTTGAATTTAATTTCAAACCAAAGTACTTTGGATCTAAAATTATTATGCAATTAAAATATTTTAAAATTTTATCCTTAATGGGTCAAAAAAATAGATTATTTTGGCAAAATCCTTGCACCATCCTTCTTTTAAATCGAATCAAAACCTATTTGTTATTGATATAGAGGGTATGAAAATTACTAAGAGATGGTGAAATCAAACAATTAAGGTAATTGAGCTTGGACTACGAAAAGTGGGTCGAAAAGATCGTCGGAGACAATAAGATTGAAAAACATTTTTGTGTCCTCCTACTCATTCCAAATTTCATGTGATACTCACTTAGTTCAAAAATATTACTTTCTTAAATATTTTGTAGAGTTAATTGGACTTTACACCCTTCGTCAAAGCATACGAAAAAAGTTTCATCATGGCGATTCACCCAAAGTCGGACTTGTACTTTTTTGAAGCAAAATATGGATGTCCACAAGCGCTATAACTTGACCGATACTTGCGATTACCACACCACCGCTACCACCACTACCATCATTAATTGACCACCCTTCAACCTTACCATTTCTGTTACGACCACCTCATGACCACCTTCAGCACCACCCCATCATTTCCCACATTATCACCAGCGCAACCAGCTCTCTACCACTCCACCACCTTCACTTCACCACTGGTTGCGCACCATTATTTCACCAGCACCATTTACCGGTAAATGTTTCACAAATTACCAACTAAATAATAGATACTCCTTCTTGCAGCTTCTAATTTTGATGCTCTTTGTGGAGAGACCACTCCTGTTTCCATCATTGGTGTTTTTAGGTCGTCCAGAGCAAAAGGCAAGCTGGATAAGATTCTATTAGAGGTTAGTCAAATAACTCAAATCTGAATAGTTTGTTATTTTGATGAAGTTAGTTCCTTTGTAGCTATTAAGTAGTTTTGTGGGATTCTTCTGAAAACTCACATCGTGGAATATTTTGCAAACATTTTACAGAATTAATTTAGCTCAATGGTTGAGCTCGCTTCCTTTGGAGTTCCTCCATCTACTAAGTCAAGAGTTCAACTCTCACTGACCCATTCCCTTCCCTCCCCTCCCCTCCACCATATATAGAAACTAGAATAGGATAGATGTAGAATTCGATTTGTATACTAGGAATCATCCCCGCCACTCTACATGTTGCATACTGTCAACCATTTCAGTGATCTAATTAGGACAATGTATGCACTTTTAATAGTTCGATCAACAAAAAATTATATCCACCCTTTTTAGCAGGAGGGGAAGCAATGAAATTATCTATGTTTTGTGCAGGGCTCCACTGGCGCAATTACATGCGCCCCGGGCGCAAGTCAAGTCAAAGTTGCAAAAAAAGGCCTAACTTTGCGGGCTTGCCATGGATACTCCCGAACTCTGATTTTCGCATGATTTGAACCGATAAAAAGCTTGTTAAGTCTAATATCTAGCCCAGGTAATTTTGATGCAAAATAATTTTATTTTATCCATAACAGGCCAAAAAATAATTTATTTTTTAAAATCCTCGCATCACGCTTCTTTTAAATCGTATTTGGTATTGATATAGAGGGTATGGAAATTACTAAGAGATGGAGGAGTCAAACAATTAAGAAAATAGAGCTTTGACTATGCAAAGTTGGTCGAAGGCAAATTGATTAAAAGATCGTCAGAGCCACTAAGGCTTAAAGACATTTTTGCGCCCTTCTACTCATTCCAAATCCTATTCGGTACTCACTCCCTCGTTCTAACATAGTCCTATTTTAATTAAGAGTTTCATAGTGTTAATTGGGATTTACACACTTCAATCCATCATGGGGATTCGCCAAAAGTCGAGCTTGTACTTTTACAAAGCTAAATATAGATTTCCACACCGCAAACACTATAACTTTACGACTACCACATAACTGCTACCACCACTATCATCATTTGTCCACCCTTCGACCTCACTATTACTGCTACGACCACCTCACCATGTCAACTACTATCACTTCACTACCGCACCTTCAGCACCCCACCCCATCATTTCATACATTATCACCACCACAACCAGCTCTCTACCACTCCACCAACTTCACTGTGCCACTAGTTGCACACCATTATTTCACCTCCACCATTAAACAGATACCCCTACTTGCAGCTTCTAATTTTGATGCTCTTTGTGGAGAGACCACTCCTGTTTGTGTCATAGGTTAGTCAAATAACTCAAATCATTTTATTGGAATTCGATATAGATAGTTGAAAAGCTAGTGCTACTGGCTTGATCATCAGTTTCCAGTCTACCGTAAAATTGGCCTGGCTTTAGACTCATGTAGATGCTTGACCCAGGAAGAGGTCTATGTTTTAGAATGTATGTGGTAGTGGTGGTGATAGTGCCGACGAAGTATTTCTGGTGGTCCGGTGGAGCTAGTGCTGCAATGATAGCAATAGTTATATGGGGGGTTGTGAGGCGGCAATGGTTTGGAAGGGACAATCATGGTGGGAAAGTGGTGGTGGTGGTGGTGGTGAAATGATGGTTTCTAGGTGTTGGTGATAGTGGTGGTATGGTGAAGCGATACTGGTGGTGGTGAAACTATGGCGATGAGGTGATGATAATTGTGAAGATGTGGTTGTAGTTGTCAAAAAAATGGTGGTGAAACAGGAGGATGATGTATGCATTTTGCCAAATGGATAAAGTTTGAAATCTTTTAACTTCAAAATAATTTTGTACCCAAATCACTTGGGTTAGAAATTAAACTCAACATGCTTTTCAACGGTCCAAATTGAGGACAAATCGGAGTTCGGAAGTGTCCGTGGCAACCTCGCGAAATTAGTCATTTTTTATAGCTTTGAGGTGCGCCCGGGCGCATAGGAATGCACCTGTGGCGCAGGTAATTGAGCCTAAGGCGCACTGTGCAAAACATAGCCCGCATTAAAAAATTTCAAATCTTTTAATTTCAAAATAATTTTGGATCCAAGTTACTTAGGTTATAAATTAGACTCAACAAGCTTTTTCAACGGTTAAAATCATATACAAATCAGAGTTCGGGAGAGTTCATGACAAGCCCGCGAGCTTACATTTTTTTTTTTTTTTTGCGACTTTGAGGTGCGCCCGGGGCGCATTGCACAAAAACATAGATATGTCATCTCTTCCCCTCCTGCCCAACCACGCCCCTTCTCTTCTTCTTCCCTCCTCTTTTTTCACCACAACCACCACCACCACCACCACCACCTAGACCAAAAACCAATCCCACAATCACCTAAATATGGATGTCCACACCACAAAACCTAAAACTTAACCACTACTTACGACTACCACATGCATCACCTCTACCACCACTACCATCATTTGACCAATTCACTGTTACTGTTACAACCACCTCACCACGTCGACACGACAACTATCACTTTACTAGTACCGCACGTTCAGCACCAACCCCCCAATCATTTCATATATTATCATCACCACCACAACTTGGTCTTGACCACTCCACCACCATCATTTCACCACCAACATTAAACAGATACCCCTACTTGCAGCTTCTAATGTTGTTGCTCTTTGTGAAGAGACCACTCCTGTTTGTATCCAAGGTTAGTCAAATAACTCAAAGCTAAATAGGATGATACTCTTTTGTAGCTATTAGTTTTTTTTGTGATTCTTCTGATTATGGTAAGAGTCTCATAGTGGAATATTTTACAAATTGGACAACTCGATCAATCTCTTCTCTACAAATCAAAAGTTGAAGATATTGTTACGATTAGAAATCTACTTTTCCGTCTTCATCCAGACATCCATATTTAGTTTTGTATAAGTACAAGTCGGGCGCTTGACTTTTGACGAATCCCCACGATGAAATTTTCTTCGTATGTTTTGATGAAGTATGTAAAGGCCAATTAACTCAATGAAACTCTTAATTAATGAAGGAATATGTTAGAACTATGGAGTGAGCACCGAATGGAATTTGGAATGGGTAGAGGGAACAAAAACGTCTTTCTTTCAATCGGTTTGCCTTTGACCCACCTTTCATAGGCAAATCTCTATTACCTTAATTGTTTGATTCCAACAAATCTTAGAAAATTTCATACCCACTGTTGTATCAATGCTTGACCGATTCCTAGACCTAAAATAATGGGTTGCCCCAAGCGTAGGGCGGAGACCGATGTAGCACAATATCCGGTAAGTCCGGAGTCGAATCCACAGAGACAGAAACGTGAGCTAACTAAAAACTCGGGTTGTTGCTGTTTAAACTGGCTCTTAGGTAGCCACCCCTTGTTGGTTTGATTGAGAGGTTAACTAAAACAAAGAAATTTGTTTGTTTTCTTTAAAATATTAAAAAGAGGTACGGTTGTAGGGTTCTTAGCACTCGTAACCAATCCGGGTTAACCTGCTCCATTCGATATTCTTAAAACATTCAATTTTAGATTGGAAAAGATACCCCGCAAGATGCGAAACCCTATGGTTGCCGTATACCCATGCGCAGCGGAGAATGAGTTTTGGACCCCCATTCCCCCGTTCACATGGGCTCCGATAATGCCTGGGTTCGTCCACGGGAAGTATTTTTTTCAATCTTAAATCGTTTTTCATTATTTGAAATTAGAAACAGTGTCCGAACTGATCACGGTGTGCTAATCACCCCGCAACCCTACCTAAACGACTACTCACTAATCATTGTGCTTGAAATAAAAGAAACCCTAATTTGAATCATGCTTCTATTACTCGAAACGAAAAATAAATAGGAAACATCAACTAAATGAATACCAAGAAATAACTTTAATTCAGAAAATAAATTAAAATCAGTTACCGAAATACAAATAATTGAACAAAGCAATAAAAACTTGAAGGAGATAAACTCTCCACTGAAAGCAACGTACGTCTAAAAAAATAAGAGATTTCCTCGTCCGAAACTGCTACTGTTGTTCCTTCGAAAAGTGATCTGAGCACCCTTTTTTTCTTCGTTTCGTCCGCCTGGCGAAAGTGATACCAATCGCTGCTCCGTTCTCTGTTGTGTGGTCCAAAAAGAAAGAGCTGCCGAAAAAAAAAAACTCCTTTGCGCAGCTTTCTTTTCTTCCTTTTATAAGCTGCTCCCGAACAAACCCTTTTTTTCCTCCACCAGTCAAGGTTGTGGGCCATGCCCATTAGGCCTAATTCTCTTCCTTAGTCCAAGACTAAAAGTCAGACTATGTAGTAATGAATAGTAGCCCTTTGGGCCCACCAAAAACATGTAAAACTTGTATTGCTCTGCTACCAATAATGCCTCCACGATCACGTGCACAGTAAAAACATTTTTGAGGCTCAATTCTTGTAGCTCTAACCATGACTAAGAATGTATTCCAATATATTCTTCAAAATACCTATAATACAAAAATCAAGCATAAAACTCCAAATAATAATATAAATGAGACTTAACAAAGATAAATTAAGAGGCGCTAATGTGAATATTTACGCGCCAATCACACCCCCCAACTTACACTTTGCTAGTCCCGAGCAAAGAAAATCAAATGCAACTAAAGAAAACAAATAAAACCGATAGTTCTTTTAAACCCCCAGGCGGCCCTAGTAGGACGAGTGAAGTCTCGTGAGGGTTTTCAGCAGTGATCACCCACAAAACACCATGAATCATTTCCACATGAAACCCAAAAATCTGTAAGACAGCTCATTGATACTCAAGCAAAGAATAGGAAGCCATCGCAAAGAGATAACGACATAAGCAGTTCTAGATGCTATCAAGTCAGAAAAATAAGTCACGGCACCTATACTCAGCGTGTGTGAACAAGGGCTTCGATCACAAATGAAAAATAACCAAAAGTTCTCTTCGGACCGAGTCTCGACTTCAAATCTCACTGTGTCATGCACTCAACAAATGAAAACACTCGAAACTAGGTGCGTATTAGATACTCTCAATATGTGCGGGCAGAAATTATGTAAATGAAAGCAAAATACTTCCGCACATAACGACACGAAAAGAAAGCTCTATAAAGTGGACACACGATCTCATGAAAGGAATACCAAGTGTTGAAAACTCTCTATCCATCAATTCACAACCCATTGCCCCTAGGATCAAATAGGACTTCAATTTCGGTTATAGCATTAGGTAAAGGAAAACATTTCAAGGCTAGGTAAAAGTTCTAGTGTCCGAGAATAAGCTAACAACAACTCAGTTAGGGCAAATATAACAATACGTGCCCTCTTTGTTTTCCTTCTTTTCAACTGCACCACATCTCTCTCCTACCTTTAATACAATCTCACATTAAGAACAAGTGTTTCTCCTTTTCACAATAAATTGGTGTCTTCCCTTTTTTTCCTTCCTTTCTTTTTCTCTCTTTTTTTTTTTGATGTTTGTTTTTTTTCCTTATGGGAAAGATCACCAACAATCAAAGCTCAATTCGCAACTCTACTCATCCCCTTCTTAATAATTCACCTTTATATCATTAACTAACCCTTCTCAAGACACAATATAGATGGTGGAGCTCAACAAGAAAAAGGTTATATGCATGAGGCTCAAATGGGCTTAAAAGAGATAAATGTATAAATGAAAGAAACTTACCGGCCCAAAATAGCAAAGATGGCCTATAATCCTTTCCAAGGAGCAACACAACCATGCAACTTTACACACTCAAGAGATAAGCAGGAAATTCAAAACATTCCCAACACTTGACAATAAAAATAATGAGATCAACAACGAATTCGCTCTTTTGTGACAACAAGAGTTCATTTGACACCACTCTAAGAAAAGATAGGCTCTAAACTCACATGGGCATAAGTCTCCACTAAACAAGCCATCGAAAACATTTAAGCCATAACTCACTAGCAACCAAAGCCCAAATAGACGTGAAGTGCAAATGTGCTAAAGATAAATACCATGACAAATTTTTCGCGACAAGCTAGCAAAAAGAATTACAATGCCACCACAATATTAAAAAAAAATGACTATTACATCTCAAACTCTATCAATCACGAGCCAATCTCAATGGTTTCCAAGTCTCATGTAAAAAAAAATTCCACCATAACAAAATAAAAGAACAAAGTGATCCCTCCCCCCAACTAGAACTATTCAATGTCCGCATTGAAAGCATAAAAAATAAAGATAGGATAGAACATAAAAGAGAGGAAAGATATCACCTCGAAAAGGAGGGGCTAAGCAGAATAAATGATAGAGAGAGGTAGACCCCCCAACTTAGATCGAACAACCTGCAAAAAGTTAGCCTCCAAGACAGGAAGAAAAATAACTAAAAGAAATAAACAAAGTACGAAATTAAATGAAATACAGAAAATCATCCACTTTCTTCACGCGAAAGACACGGGTACTACTTTTCTCCCTGGCCAAAGACTGTGGTTCCCTATTTGTTAGAAGGACAGTATGTATAGGATTCAACGATATCTTGAGAAGTGGTACCATCATCTAATAGGCTGTCACTCCCTCTGGGGCTGCCAGATTCCTTACCCACCACTCCGTTTGTGAAGCAATCTCCACAGAGTTTGGACATTAAAGTCAGATGGTTCAGACAGAATTCTCGCTGCTAACTACGCACCTGCCGTCAGACCCAACCTCCTAAGTACTACATACATAGTTTCGATCAGGTGGCTATACCAGACCATAATGCTTAACTTTTTTTTCTTTTCCGATTTCTTCTTTTTTTTTTTTGATTTTAATGCTTAAAAAGAAATAAAAGAACGAATATACAAAGATTGTGCCAGAAACCCAAGTCAATGATGGGTACCCCTATTGCTAGGGGCCGGGTCCACTCCTCAATGAAGAGAGTGGTACGCAAAAGCTACCCGTCAGAACGTAGCCACAACGGCTACACAACAGGGTCGTCCGAATAAACAGGATCGACCAAAATCTCATCAGGTTCACCTACTTCCATATATTCCAAAAATGGTTTAAGACGCTGCCCATTAACTTTGAAAATATTATTATTCTTCGGGTCACAAACATCTATCGAACCATTTGGATAAACCTTATGCACAATATAGGGACCATTCCAACGGGACCTCAACTTCCCAGGAAATAAATGGAGACGCGAGTTATACACCAATACTTTTTGACCGATACTAAAGGTTTTGCGTTGAATATTCCTATCATGGTACGCCTTAACCTTAGCTTTATAAATACTCGTGCTCTCATACGCATCATTCCTAATCTCCTCAAGCTCACACAATTGGAGCTTCCTATGGGCACCCGCCTCTGGTAAACGTGTGTTTAGCGTCTTAATGGCCCAATAGGCCTTATGCTCCATCTCAACGGGCAAGTGATAGGCCTTACCATAAACGAGCCGGTAGGGTGAAGCACCCAACACGGTCTTGTAAGTAGTGCGATAGGCCCACAAGGCATCGGTCAACCGAAGTGACCAATCCTTCCTATTCGGGTTCACGGTCTTCTCTAGAATACCCTTAATCTCATGATTTGCTAGCTCAGCCTGACCGTTGGTTTGAGGGTGATACGCAGTAGACACCTTGTGAGAGATGCCATACTTGTTCATTAACACCCCAAAGGACCTATTGCAAAAATGCGTGCCTTGGTTAGAGATAATGGCACGTGGCATGCCAAATCTCGACAAAATATTAGTCCTTAAAAACTCAAGCACGACCTTAGAATCACTGGTCCTAGTGGGGATTGCCTCTACCCACTTCGACACATAATCCACCGCCAGGAGGATGTACTCATACCCGTGTGACACCGAAAATGGGCCCATGAAATCAATACCCCAACAATCAAAAACCTCTATCACAAAAATGTTCTGGAGGGGCATCATATTCCGGGGGCCAATCTTACCTAATTTCTGGCACCGGTCACATGACTTACAAAAGACGTACGTATCCTTAAAAAGATTCGGCCAGAAGAAACCACACTCACTGACCTTGGCGGCGGTCTTCTTTGCGGAGAAATGACCTCCGCACGCCTCGGTGTGACAAAACCCTAAGATTCCCTGTTGATCAGCTTCGGGGACACACCGGCGCAAAATCTGGTCCGCGCAATACTTGAACACATATGGATCATCGTAAATATATTGCCGAACCTCCCTCAAAAATCGTTGCTTCTCAGCTGTAGACCAATGGGGTGGAATCTGCCCAGTCACCAAATAATTGGCGATATCTGCAAACCATGGGCACGTATTAACAGCAAACAACTGTTCGTCAGGGAAAGTATCCACAATGGGGAGATGAGAGGTGGGGTCCTCAAACTCCAGACGAGACAGGTGGTCGGCCACTACATTCTCAACCCCTTTCTTATCCTTAATCACGAGGTGGAATTCTTGCAGCAAAAGAATCCACCGGATAAGGCGAGCCTTCGCATCCTGCTTGGTCATCAGATACTTCAAGGCCGCATGATCGGTATACACCACAATCTGCGAACCCACCAAGTAGGACCGAAACTTGTCTAAGGCAAACACCACCGCGAGCAATTCCTTCTCGGTAGTGGTGTAGTTCATTTGTGCCTCGTTTAAAGTCTTACTCGCATAATACACGACGCAGGGATCTTTCCCTCACCGTTGCACTAAAACCGCCCCAACTGCATAGTCAGAAGCATCGTACATCAACTCAAAGGGCAAACTCCAATCCGGAGGCTGCACGATCGGTGGAGTAGTGAGACTCCGCTTCAACGTCTTAAACGCCTCCTCACAAGCCTTAGTCCACACGAAGGGCGTGTCTTTGGACAACAAATGACACAACGGCCGGGAGATAGCACTGAAATCCTTAATGAAATGCCGATAGAAACCGGCGTGACCGAGGAAAGACCGAATGTCTTTTACAGACTTCGGAGTGGGAAGATTTGCGATCAAATCAATTTTTGCCTTGTCCACCTCAATACCCTTGGATGAGATAATGTGTCCCAACACAATTCCTTAGGTCACCATGAAGTGGCACTTCTCCCAGTTGAGCACAAGATGCTTCGCCTCACACCGTTGCAAGACTTTTCCTAGGTTCTCGAGGCATTCGTCAAACGAATCCCCAAAAACTGAAAAGTCATCCGTAAACACCTCCACGATCTTCTCTACCATGTCGCTAAAAATTCCCATCATGCACCTTGAAAAGGTTCCGGGAGCATTGCACAAGCCAAACGGCATACGACGGTAGGCAAATGTTCCGTAAGGACACGTAAAGGTGGTCTTCTCCTGATCCTCCATGGCTACCTCAATCTGATTGTAGCCAGAGTACCCATCCAGGAAGCAATAGAAAGCCCGGCCAGCCACCCTCTCCAGAATTTGATCAATGAATGGGAGAGGGAAATGGTCTTTCCGGGTGCTCGCATTGAGCTTCCGGTAATCTATGCAAACTCGCCACCCGGTTTGAACACGGGTCGGCACTAACTCGCCCTCACTGTTCCTCACGACGGTCACTCCAGCCTTCTTAGGCACTACCTGCACTGGGCTTACCCACTCACTATGGGCTATTGGGTAAATAATACCCGCATCTAAGAGTTTCAGCACCTCAGCCCGAACCACCTCCTTCATATTGGGGTTCAGACGACGCTGAGGTTGCCTAGAAGGCTTCACATCCTCATCAAGAAAAATGCGGTGTGTACACACCGTTGGACTAATACCCCGTAAATCTGCTATCGTCCAGCCTATTGCGCCCACGTGCTCTCTCAGCAAGGCAAGCAACTTAGCCTCTTGATCCGCCTCGAGAGATGAGGAGATCACAACCGGAAAAGTATCATCGCCCTTAAGGAAGGCATACTTAAGCGTATCCGGCAGAGGCTTTAACTCTGGTTTAGGCGGCTGGACAGACGATGGAAGAGCTTTAGGAAGTGGGGCGCCCAACGGCTCAGGAATTGGGTTCCAAGCGACGCCACACACATCCTCCACTGCAAGCATCTCCATTAAACTCCCTACCTCTGGAGAATCTAAAAATGATGCCTCTTCGGCAGTTAAAGCTATCTCCAGAGGATCCTTGTACAACACACTATCGACATGCTCTTGCACCAGCGTGTCGATCAGGCTCACCTCATACACCTCCTCATCATCCTCAACCCGACTATCCACATTGAAAACATTCACCTCCATTTTCAAGTCCCCAAACGATAATTGGACTTGTCCAGTTTTGCAATTCATGACAGCACTGGAGGTGGCCAGAAAAGGACAACCGAGGATGATAGGTGTAACGACCCTGATTTTTGGTCAATAAAAATTTCGCTAAAAATTTGAATTTTATTTTAATACTTGGATTTCATTTTTAACATCCAAAATCGGTCGTTATCGACTTATAAAATTTTGTTATTATATTTGAAAATTCTTTATTTATTTTATAAATCCCTTTGAGCGTTTAATAATCCGTCATAATTAGGTTTATGACTTAGGAGATTGGAATTTATCGCCCGGGCATTAAGGTCATTTTCTAAAGACGAGTATGTCTATTAAGACCTTGGTATAGTTACTTGGTAATTGTAGTAAAATCCTAGAATTTATTTTCTATCGAAATCCTACATGGCAACCGATTAGCTAGCAACCCTAACTACCGTTTAGCTTAGTTACATTTTCCTAACCTAGAGCGTTGCATCGATGCCAAAATGGTTAATGTTTAGTCTTTGCCTTGACCGTTAACTTGACTGCCTTGCCTTGGCGTCAGCTCACTGACAAGCCTGCCTTGCCTTGGCGTCGGCTCGCTGTCGGGCCTGCCTCGCCTAGGCGTCGGGTCACTATCGGGTTGCTCTGCCCTGGCTGCCATTGGGTTCTGCCTTGGCGTCGGGTCGCGCCTTGCTTTTGCCTTGGCATTGCTGGTCGCTTGGGTCGCCATCGGGTTCTGCTTTGGCATCGAGTCACGCCTTGCTTTTGCCTTGGCCTCGGTTTGGCCACCGGGCCAGCCACCGTGGTCGCTTTGGCCACTATTTGGCCACTAGGTCGCTTTGGCGCCCATCGCTATTACCAGGTCGCTTGGCCTTGCTTGGCCACCAGTCGCTTTTGGCCGCTTACCTTGGCCACCGGTTGCTTTTGCCGCCATCGCTGCCACCGGGTTGCCTTTTGGCCATCGCTTGTTTAACCAGTCGCTGGCCACTGCTTGGCCACCGGGCTGCCTTGGCCACTGTTTGGCCACCGGGCTGCTTTGGCCACTACTTTGGCCACCGCTTTGCCACCAGGCTGCCTTGGCCACTCTCACGCCTTGCCTTGGCGTTTGGCACCATCGGGCTTTAATATTCCGTTATTAGGCGATTTCCTACTTATTAAAACCCAAAATACCACTCGAGCAATGAAAGCCTAGATTAAGTATCGTTAGTCTTTAATCAATTAGTTAGAATAGCGTAATGCCCATTTAGCCTAATCACTTCTCGGTAACCCTAGATGGACCATTTTACCCTTTTTGTCTTTATCCATTGGACAATAAAAGCTAGAGTAATAATTATCCGTTGGACAATAGCGTTAGGGTTTCCTTTACCCATTGGTCAATAGGTAAACCTTGGTTAATCTTCCTAAGTACGAGATTAGATTAGTTTAGTGCTTAATTGCAAAGTATTACACTTTTTGGTATTAACCGTTGGATAATAACCGTTAGGAGATTCTTTACCCATTGGGCGATAGACTAGAATCCTAGCCATCATTACCCATTGGTTATTGACCGCTAGGGAAGTCTTGACAATCATGTACTTGTTTGATTTAAATATTAGACTTGGCCATGTGTATTATTTGATTAAAATACAATTAGTACATTAGGTTAGTATTATTATACATAGTACTTTGAAAGTAGTAGAATACTTTATTAGATATTGGCATGTGGTATATCTAGGCTAGATTTTGTAAAGTACATGGCTATATATATAAATATATGTACTTGTATCTATATGTATATATTATAATGGAAAAGTACCATGTGTGTAATTGTATATTTTAGTTGGAAAATCAATCTTGTAGTACCCAAAGTACCCATATCTATACTATTATATATGTTTTCATCCTAGTGTGTGTGTGTGTGTATATATATATATATATATATATATATATATAGTACAAGAGAGAGAGGAGAGAGAGCCGAGAGAGAGATGGGAGAGAGAGAAAGATTCAGATGAGAGAGGGAGGGAGGGAGTGTGATGTGTGACCTAGCTTAGCTCATCTTGTCCTTCTTTGATATGCTTTCAAAGTGAAAGCATGGCCAAGGACAATCAAATCTAGTCCTTCTTGTACAAACCCTAACTTTATATTTGAATCAAATCCCATTTGCTTGCCTAGTCTTCCATAATTCAATCCAAAGGACACATCCTAGCCTTGCATGCCTAGTTTTTAGGTTGTTTCTTACAAGGAAGCAAGATTGCTTAGAATAAAAAATAAGGTATAGAGAGAGAGAGAGGGAAATTCGGCTAAGGAGAGAGAGAGGGAGTTCTTGGCCTATAAATAGCAAGCCACTTCTTCATTTGAACTCACACCTTCACCTCATTCTCCAACTTCTCTCTAAAAACTCTAAGAAACCAGTTTCTTGACAGCCTACTGTCCTCTGAAAAACTCCATTTTTTCTCCAGGTGAAAATCGTTTCTAGGAACAACAACCTCCACGAAAGTCGTAGAACACTTCGAGAGCTTCAGTTTAGACCCAAAAACCACCCCAAACGGTCAAGAGATGACCAAGATATTGCCATCCGAAGTTCAGTGAAATTCTCGGATTTCCAGTCCCGACAGCTTACTGTCGATCTCTTTATCACCATTTTTCTCCGGGCGAAAGTCGTTTTTAGGAACAACGTCCTCCAAAAAAGTCGTAGAACACTTCGAGAGCTTCAGTTTAGACCCAAGAACCACCCCAAACGGTCAAGAGATGACCAAGATATCGACCTCCAAAGTTCAGTGAAAAATCTGGAAATTCCATTCCAGACAGCTCACTGTCCACTTTCTTATCCCCATTTTTCTCCGGGCGAAAGTCGTTTCTAGGAATAACGTCCTTCACGGAAGTTGTAGAAAATTTCGAGATCTTCGTTTTAGACCCAAGAACGATCCTATTCGGCCCAGTTTTGACTGAGTTACTGCCATCCAAAGTTCGGTCCAGATTTGAGAGTTTCACCGCCCGTAGAATTTTTCAACTAGCTTATTCGGCCCCGACTAGTTTCGGATTAAGGTAGAATCTTCTTATACCTCTAACTCTACGTAGTATACCTATACCCCTACCCTACGTATATCGTATGATATGAGCGTGATTAAAAATATGTAGTACTTGGCTAGTTGATCGCATGATGTTGTTTGACGTAGAATTCTTTGAAGTACATAAGCATGATAATGTAGTTGTGATATTTAGCTTGTAGAACTTTCTTGTTTAAAAGAACGTAGTTTACTTTGATCTTATGACTACTTGATTGCTTGATCGCCTAGTTACCACGTGATTGTATGAACTCGTCAATAAACATGTGTTGCTTTATTGAACCTCTCGAAGGAAATGCATTTTAAAGATAAAGTATCGTTTGAAACGAAGTATTTGTATTTTGACCTTTTAACGAGCATGATATCGCTTGAGTTATGTGAATAGTCCCACCGCGGAGTCGATGCACGTTACGAGACACATGGAATTGGAAAAGTAGAGATATGACACCTAAGATGTGGTTGATACGGATAAAAAGTGTTTTGGAAATGCATAATGGCCGGACTTGGTAGCCATTATGGCCATGAGTCAGATTTGGTAGCCTTTGTGGCAATGAGCCGGACTTGGTAGCTCATTGTTGTGCGACACATGGTGCCGGTCTTGGATGCTCATGGTTGTGTGTGTGTGTGACACAATGTGCCGGACTTGGTAGCCATTGTGGCCGTGCGTTGGTAACCTTGTGGCAATGAGCTGGAGTTGGTAGCTCATTGTTGTGCGACACTAGGTACTTGTAACCCATGGTTGTTCGGTGCGTGTTTTCGGAATTGATGATAAAAGATGAGACACAGAACGATGAGTCGCGTAAGGGAGACACACGGAAAACATGACACCAACGCTCGTTAGTGAATGCGCATGTGTAATTGTATGAGTTGTTTGAAAGCATGTTAAAATCGTATACTATCTTTGATGTGTATGTTAAGGGTTAGTGGGTTTGGATTACTCTATTGAGCTTTCAAGCTCACGGTGTTGCTTTATGTAACCCTGACATATTATACTAGTGGCGACGCTGGTATAATGTGTCAAACTTGTTAGATGAACAAGGGGAGCTGTACACCTTGGAGGCTTTTGGAGCTGAGGAATTTGCTAGGATGGAAGAAGAGAAGGAGCTGTAGATAACCTTAGATATCCATTCCTTTTGTGTAATAAAAGAACCCTTTGGGAGTTTATGATGTAATAAAGAGCCAGACTCTCTTTTGTTGTTCAATAAAATGTTTATTTAACGTACCCAAAATTCGGGGCGTTACAATAGGACTCTTCTCAAAGACCTCCGGTATTGGGCATGTATCCAGGACAATGAAGTCAACTGGAAAAAGAAACTCACCCACTTGAATTAGAACATCTTCCACCACCCCTTTGGGAATTCTCACACTCCGGTCAGCCAACTGTAGCGTGACCGGTGTGGCTCTCAGATCGCCTAAGCCAAGCTTCAAGTATACCGAATAAGGGAGCAAATTGACACTCGCTCCTAAATCCAGCAAAGCCTTATCAAATTTTTGGCCTGCGATCGCTATGGGGATGGTGGGACAACCAGGGTCTTTACACTTGGCAGGGATCTCAGCCTGGAGAATGGAGCTCACTTGCTCCGTCAGAAGCACTTTGTCCTGACTCTTAGTTCTCCGCTTTGACGTGCATAGATCCTTCAAGACCTTTGCAAACTGAGGAATTGCGTCAATGGCTTCCATCAAAGAGATAGGAAATTGAACCTTCTTGAATAACTCAAGCATTTGAAAGTTCACATTGACCTTAGGCTTCGCTACCAAGCGATTTGGATATGGAGCAACGGGTGGCAATGGAGTCGTGGGGGCTGCAGGTGCAGGCACCACCACTTCAGATGACTCCACCTCTTCCCCAACCTCAGGAACACTTCCTAAGTCTGGAACGACTGCTGGTGTAACTACTGGCATCAGGGGTGGAACCGATTTTTGCTTGGGCAGTAAGTCTTTGTTGATCACCTTCCCACTTCTGAGAGTGGTGATTGCCTTAGCCTCTTCCAGACTGAGATTCGAATTACTTGGGCCAGCCAAATCGCCCACATAATGAGTACCGGTGGCATTGACTTGAGGTTGAGAAGGGAACCTTCCCTTCTCCTGCTGAACTTGTCCAACTGCCGCCGTCAACTGGGTCAATTGGGTCCTAATGTCACCAATTGCTTGCTTGGTTTGCTCAGTAAAGCTAATCTGAGACTGCATGAGAGCCTTCATCATCTCATCAGTCTGCTTATCCTGCGGGGGATGGTTAATGCCAGGGGTGGTCCAAGAGATGAAGGACCGAACCCCTGCTGTTGCTGAGGTGGGTAACGAAACTGGGTCATTTGGCCTTGAGGAGGCCGGAACTGCTGGACTGATTGCTGAGGTGGTGCCTGGGTATGGATTGGGGCTTTTTGATCCCTCCAACTCAAAAGTGGGTTTTGGGCCCACCCAGGATTGTAGGTATTCGAATATGGATCCCAACGCTGGTTAAGCGCGTTCACCTCAGCCAGATTACTATGGTATGCATCTTTAACAATGGGGAACGCAGGGCAAGTAGTGACAAGATGCCCTGGACACTCACATAACGCACACACCTCCTCGACTCTTACCTCATTAGCCTGATGGACTTGTTTAAGTTTCAAGTCCTCTAATTGTTTAGCCATCTTGTCCAGCTGAGACTGGACATTGTGCTCTCTCACACTCGAAGGAAAAATGCCAGACCCACTGGGTCCCTGTGCAGCCATGGCCCTATCACCGAGGTCGGAGGGTTCCCAACTTCGGTATTTCTCAACCAACTCATCGAGAAAGTCCCACGCATCGTCCGGGGACTTGTTTAGAAAATCCTCCTCCTTACAGAGGTACTCAATTTGTTGGACCGTAGCAACATTCAAGCCCAAATACAAAAATGACACCAACTGATGTTTTGTGAACCCGTGATGCGGCAAGGACAACAGTAAGTCCTTGAACCGTTCCCAGCACCTTAAAAACGACTCGCTCTCTTTCTGCTTATACGACTGAATTTGGCAAGTCAGGTACTTTGATTTACTCTCCGAGAAATATTTCTTGTAAAATAGATCTCGGACAGCAGCCCACGTCGTGAGAGACTGTGGCTTTTGCATCCGTAGCCACTTATCCGCATTGTCCCTGAGCGAGGCTGGGAAGAGCTTAAGGCAAGCGTTCTCCCACTGAGGAGTGGTGGCAAGGGTGCGCACCAACCCCTCGAAATGACGGACGTGCTCATACGGATCCTCATTTTCCTTCCCATAGAACAAGGGAAGGGCATTATGCGTACCAGGCTTTATGGTGAAAGCGTTACGTGCTTCCACCGTCTCGGTTGGCAAAACTATTGGAGCGAGAGGAGTGGTCCTCTCAGGATGCATATGTGCACGCAACGACATCGGTGGCTCTGCCATGGGTGGCTCGATTACTAAATCAACGAAAAGGCCACCAATATCAAACGACTCACCACTAAAAGACTCTTCCTCCACGACTACTCTCGGCTCTCTCTCAATGGTTACGAGACGCCTGGTATTGTCTCGATAGTACTTAGGTTTCAGAGGTGATTGCTTTCCTACGATGGAAGATTGCTTACCTCTACCTATGTTGACTCGAAACAACTAAAGGAACTAAAAAGAAACAAAAATAAAAACAACTACCCGAATTCTTAACACACGTTACCGTCCCCGGCAACGGCGCCAAAAATGCTTGACCGATTCCTAGACCTAAAATAATGGGTTGCCCCAAGCGTAGGGCGGAGACCGATGTAGCACAATATCCGGTAAGTCCGGAGTCGAATCCACAGAGACAGAAACGTGAGCTAACTAAAAACTCGGGTTGTTGCTGTTTAAACTTGTTCTTAGGTAGCCACCCCTTGTTGGTTTGATTGAGAGGTTAACTAAAACAAAGAAATTTGTTTGTTTTCTTTAAAAAATTAAAAAGAGGTACGGTTGTAGGGTTCTTAGCACTCGTAACCAATCCGGGTTAACCTGCTCCATTCGATATTCTTAAAACATTCAATTTTAGATTGGAAAAGATACCCCGCAAGATGCGAAATCCTATGGTTGCCGTATACCCATGCGCAGCGGAGAATGAGTTTTGGACCCCCATTCCCCCGTTCACATGGGCTCCGATAATGCCTGGGTTCGTCCACGGGAAGTATTTTTTTCAATCTTAAATCGTTTTTCATTATTTAAAATTAGAAACAGTGTCCGAACTGGTCACGGTGTGCTAATCACCCCGCAACCCTACCTAAACGACTACTCACTAATCATTGTGCTTGAAATAAAAGAAACCCTAATTTGAATCATGCTTCTATTACTCGAAACGAAAAATAAATAGGAAACATCAACTAATTGAATACCAAGAAATAACTTTAATTCAGAAAATAAATTAAAATCAGTTACCGAAATACGAATAATTGAACAAAGCAGTAAAAACTTGAAGGAGATAAACTCTCCACTGAAAGCAACGTACGTCTAAAAAAATAAGAGATTTCCTCGTCCGAAACTGCTACTGCTGTTCCTTCAAAAAGTGATCTCAGCACCCTTTTTTTCTTCGTTTCGTCCGCCTGGCGAAAGTGATACCAATCGCTGCTCCGTTCTCTGTTGTGTGGTCCAAAAAGAAAGAGCTGCCGAAAAAAAAAAAACTCCTTTGCGCAGCTTTCTTTTCTTCCTTTTATAAGCTGCTCCCGAACAAACCCTTTTTTTCCTCCACCAGTCAAGGTTGTGGGCCATGCCCATTAGGCCTAATTCTCTTCCTTAGTCCAAGACTAAAAGTCAGACTATGTAGTAATGAATAGTAGCCCTTTGGGCCCACCAAAAACATGTAAAACTTGTATTGCTCTGCTACCAATAATGCCTCCACGATGACGTGCACAGTAAAAACATTTTTGAGGCTCAATCCTTGTAGCTCTAACCATGACTAAGAATGTATTCCAATATATTCTTCAAAATACCTATAATACAAAAATCAAGCATAAAACTCCGAATAATAATATAAATGAGACTTAACAAAGATAAATTAAGAGGCGCTAATGTGAATATTTACGCGCCAATCAATCAATACCCAATAGGTTTAGATTCGATATAAAAGAAGGGTGATGCAAGGAAGTTTTGCCCAAATAATTTGTTTTTTGATCCATTAAGGATAAAATAAATTTAAATCATTTAGTTTCCAAATAATTTTGGATCCAACTTTATTGGGTTAGAAATTAGACACAACAAGTTTTTCAACCATTCAAATCACATGCAAATTGGACTTCAGGAGTGTCCGTGATAAGCTTGCGAAATTAAGCTTTTATTGCAGCTTTGAGCTGCGCCCGGAGCGCATAGGAGTGCGCCTGCACTGAACAGTGAACAAAGATATGTCGGCTCTTCCCCTTCTCCCCAATCACACCCCGTCTTCTTTTCTTAACTCATCTTCCTTCACCACACAACCACTACCTCACCACCTAGACCAAGATCCAATCCCGCCATCTTAGTTTTCTTTTCTTCCATCTGGTGGCTATGGGGAGGTGGTGGTAGTTGTAGTGAAATAATGGTGCTGAAACACCAAAAACAAAACCCTAAGATTGCGGGATTCGATCTTGGTCTTGGTGGTGAGGTTAATGAAGGAAGAGGAGGGAAGAAGAAGAGACATGGCGTGATTGGGCAGGAGAGGAAGAGTCGACATAGCTATGTTTAGTGCACTGCGCCTCAGGCTCATTCCTATGCGCCCTGGGCGCACCTCAAAGCTGCAAAAAAAGGCCTAATTTCGCGGGCTTGTCACTGACGCTCTCAAACTCCGTTGAAAAGCTTGTTGAATTTAATTTCAAACCAAAGTACTTTGGATCTAAAATTATTATGAATTTAAAATATTTTAAAATTTTATCCTTAGTGGGTCAAAAAAATAGATTATTTTGGCAAAATCCTTGCATCACCCTTCTTTTAAATCGAATCAAAACCTATTTGGTATTGATATAGAGGGTATAAAAATTACTAAGAGATGGTGGAATCAAACAAGTAAGGTAATTGAACTTTGACTATGAAAAGTGGGTCGAAAAGATCGTCGGAGCCAATAAGATTGAAAAACATTTTTGTGCCCTTCTACTCATTCCAAATTTCATTCGATACTCACTTCCTAGTTCAAAAATATTACTTTCTTAAATATTAAGAGTTTCATAGAGTTAATTAAACTTTACACCCTTCGTCAAAGCATACGAAAAAAGTTTCCTCGTGAAGATTCGCCCAAAGTCGTACTTGTACTTTTATGAAACGAAATATGGATGTCAACAAGTGCTATAACTTGACCGATACTTACGATTACCACACCACCGCTACCACCACTACCATCATTAATTGACCACCCTTCAACGTCACCATTTTTGTTACGACCACCTCATGACCAAGTCGACTACTATCATTTCACTCTCGCACCTTCCACACCACCCCATCATTTCCCACATTATCACCAGCGTAACTAGCTCTCTACCACTCCACCACCATCACTTCACCACTGGTTGCGCATGTAACGACCCGGATTTTTGACCAAATTCTTCTGAATTATTTTATTAACTATACTGTTAAACTAAACCAATCTCCCCATTGTTCTTTTTAAAATTTTTGGCAGAGGAGGGAGAGTGAATTTTTACAGAAAATTGGGCTAGAGTCCACATTCTAGATTTATTGGGCCTTCTAGTCCGGGTTATTCTTTTAACAGGCTGTGGATCCATGATACTATATTCTATGCAGCGTTAGGTCCATTAACAGACCAAACAACCCTTATATATAACGGCAAGATTCAAACTCTTCTCAGTGTAGATCTCTCGCTCGCTGCTGTCGTGAATTTGGGGACGATCAATGCTTCCTCTCTCTCGCTCTCATGGTTTAGGTTTCCATTGCTGAGCTCTCTCTCTCTCTCTCTCTCTCTCTCTCTCGCGCGCTCGTTTGGTTTGGAGATTGAGAGCTTCACTCATTGCTGACGAAGATTTCTCACTGCAATCTGACGAAGATTTCTCAGTGCGATTGGAAGGTTTCTCTCTCTCTCTCTCTCTCTCTCTCTCTCTCGTGTGCATTTGTGCGATTTGTGATATTTGTTGACAATGATATTTTGTGAGATTTGTGATTTTTGCGATATGTGATATTTGTTGACTGAATGGATAGAACAGATCGATGTTGACAATGATATTTTGTTTTTAATTTTTTTGAGCAGATTAATAGGACAGATCGACACAGATAATGATATTTGTTTGCATTTTTTGTTTGCAGAGGGTGCTAAATTTCCAGTATGGAATCTTCTATTGTTCTTCTGTGCAAATATGGTTCAAAAACTCTTGTCGTACCAGTTAGAAGAGATTTCTGCTTTGACGATGTTGTCCGTAGTTTGGTTAAGAAGTGGCCAAATTTGGAAACCTGTAGTTTTCAACTTTTGTATGCTGTAGGTGGACATGACAATTGCATTCTAGATAATGATGTCGATTTTGTAAATATGTTCGCATTGGCCGGTGCGTATGGGGTTAGTTGCATTGATGTAGTTGTTGAAGTGCTTTCTTCTTGTGCTGATCATAATAATCGGAGTATTGTTTTTGAAAGTGTTGAATGTCAAAGAAGTTTTGAAGTCGGTCAAAGTAGTACTAGGCATGAAGTAGAAGAAGATCCACTTGAGAAGTTTTGTAAGCACCACGAGACTGTTCGTCTTTCTACTGGTTGGGCTAATTTGATTACTCACGTTGGCCAAGAGTTTAGAGGTGGAGTAAAAGAATTTAGGGATTGTCTAGCAACGTATGCTATTGAAGTCGGATTTGTATATAAGTTTTTGAAGAATGACAAGACTAGAGTTACAACGGAGTGTTCAAAAAAACATATAGAATCTGGTTGTCAATGGTTTATTCATGCAACCATTGAGAGATCTAACGGTTTCTTTTGTATAAGGGAGTTTGAGAAGAATCACAGTTGTGTTGGTGTTTTTGCTAGTTCGAAGAATCTTCGGATGAGTTCAAAGTTGGTTGCTAAACAGATTAGGGAGGAAGTTAGAACTAAGAAAAACTATGCACCAATAGAAGCAGTGAAATTTTTTGAGAAGTACTATGGGAGTAAAATCAGTTATCACCATGCTTGGTTTGGGGTTGAGAAGGTAGGTGATGAGCTGTATGGAGATTATGCATTGTCTTTTGATCTACTGAGGTGGTATGCTGAGGTTGCCAAGGAGAAAAACCTAGGAAGTGTTATTGATGTTGAGTATTGTGACAAAACTAATTGTTTTAGAAGGATTTTTTAAGCATTTGATGCATGTATCAAAGGATTCAATTACTGTCGTCCTTTGTTGGCGCTTGATGGGACAGTTTTGAAGGGGATGTACATAGGAACCCTTTTCGGAGCTATAGGAAAAGATGGCGATCAAAGTTAGTTATTGTTATTCGTCTTCTTGTCTGTTCAATATTGGTTTTCTGTTTATGTTATGTGGAAGATTGGGAGACAAGTTTAATATGGATAACAGCATCTATTGTTTTCTGTTGATATACAGTCAGAGATGATTAAAAAATAAATACAGAATACGTTATATTTTCCCTTAGATTCTAAGATACAAAGGACTAATTTGCATTGATTATGTTATACCATGAATAGATTAATGTTGCTTGTTGCTTTTTTTTTTGGATTAGGTCTGTTTCCAATGGCTTTTGGCATTGTTGATTCTGAAAATGACGAGAATTGGCTTTGGTTTTTGAGAAAGTTGTCAACAATTCTGTCATCTCGTCCAATAACATTCATAATAGATCGTCATTCTGGGCTTTTGAAAGGTATTCCAGAGGTTTTTTCCAATGGATATCAGGTGAAACAAATGAGAAACATAACTAACAAACAAACAAACTATATCATGCTGCATGTGTTGCTAAAATGAGCAGTGAGGTTGTATTAGAGTAGCGTAAGAACAGGAAGATGTGGTTGTATAAGAGATAGTCATAATGATTTGTTATATACGATTGCACTTAGTCCCATTACCTTCTCATTAAAGCGGTCGCAAGCATTACTTAGAAGGATGTTTAATTAGTAGTTACTTATGGCACTACTACCATGTCCTGTTGCACTTAGCACGGATTCCATTTCCAATTTAATTTATATGTTTCCATTTACAAATGGTGAATGAACAATTTAATAGTATTACTTCTTCATATGAATATATTATATTGTAACATGGGCACTTACAAATTTTGTATTGTCAGCATGACAGACCAGATCATTGAGAAGAATGCTTTGAAAGGAAGGGCGCCATCGGCCTTCATTCTATATAAGTATTATTTGTTCATGGAAATTCAATTTATATTTTATGTTGATGTAAGAGTTAGTTATGAATTTTGTTGATGCCAATGTGTGACTACTACTTTATGTTTATGCAAGTAGCAATGAAGTCATAGCGAAGCTAAAAGACGCTGGGACCATAATAACAAATCAGGTAACATAATAATCTTGATAGTATGTTTTTATTGAATTTCTTTGAATTGAAGAATTTGTCATGTAGTTCCATCTAGTCGGTGTAATGTTGTTGATGATGAATGATGAAAGTTGCACAATTTGGTATGTATTGCAAACGAAGAGGGACATTGGTGACCAATGGAAAAGCCTCTCAAATGAGGAGAGGCAAAAGTATAAAGATTTGGCTGGAAAGAGGAACTTGTGAAGCACAATTCTTTATTTCCGACAGAACCGAAGAAAGTAAAAGTTAGTACAAATTGTTAGGACTTGTATAACTAAGTGAACATGATTTGACTTGATTTTGGAATGCCCTCTGATTTTGTGCCTATATTTTCCATATGCAGAGAAAGCTACAGAACCGAATCTCCTTGAAGTCCATTGTTCGAATAGTTAAAAGGTTAAGTGCACAGCAACGGAGTGCTGTTGAGGCTATTGGGTTAGGGGGAATATTACAATTGAGGTGTACATTTCTGAACCATGCGCTATGTAATTGGTTGGTGGGGAAATTTGATCTTGTTTCTCGTTCACTTAATGTTCATGGGCAGAGTTTTGTTGTCACGGAGTCCCATGTTTAGGAGTGCTTGGGCATTAATGCCCAAGGCAACGTTATTGACCTGGAGGGGAATACGTCGGATTCATTTGCTAAAATTTGTAAGAACTTAGGATTGACGAGTGGGGTGGTCCAACTGAAAGACCTAAGAGAGTATTTGGACAAAACGGAGGAAGTTGATGAAGTTTTCAAGAGGAAATTTGCGTTGTACATGTTGGGATGCTTTTTATGCCCGAACACAAAAGCGGGTGTTACTCGATCCGTTATTAACGCTGTTAGTGATGTTGCGGGAATGGGGAATCAGAATTGGGCAAAGTTGACCCTACAATTCTTATGTAAGGGTATACAAGAGCAACGTGATAAGCATCATGTACAACCAAGTGGGTGCCTATTCCTCTTGGTGGTGGTACGTATGGTTCATATGCATTTATGCTATTCATATTCCTTATTTGAGTATGGTTGTTTTCCTTGTATGCATTATTAATTTCATTATCGCTTGTAATGTAGGTTTTCTACTTGGAACGTGTGTCGCCTACGGTTAAGCCTTCCATTAGAAAATTCCCTTCCTTGGTTGTTTGGGGTGATGATGAAATTAGAAGGGTATTGCACAAGTTTGACAAAATAGGAGGTTATGACAAGGAGGGGGTGGTGGTGCATTTCACACAGGTCGGGGATGCAAGTGCCAATGAAGGTGGTCTGTCCCAAATTTCAAGTGCCGATGTACAGACCATGACAACAACATTTGTAACCGTGGCAGGTTTGTTGCTGCGGCAAAATATGTTCATGGCTAAGCTTCTTGGGTCAGAAAATGAATCTAAGACGGAAGCAGAAACGGCTCAAGAAATGGACGTAAACCAGGTCCAACTTTTAGACAAGCAGCAGCCCTCCTAAAGGGATTATGGAGTTCTCAAAGTTCACCACCGACCGCGTTTGAAACCCATGATATTCCGATGAACGAATCCAAGGGTTTGTCAACCAATCCCAGCCTTGGTAGGTCCATTCTGCTTGAAATGGCGTCGCGGTCTCAGCCGGAACCTGAAATGGCTCAAGAAATTGACATGGACCTCGTCCACCCTTCAGCGAGAACCTCTCCCCAAGTAACGGCACCAAATGGAAGTGAAACCCCAACACGGAAAAAGTGTAAAATGCCCGAACCTGTGCTTAAAAAATCGAAGGGCCCTGACACTCGAGCGGTTGCAAAGAGGAGGATTCAAGTGGACATGGATGAGGATTTATGTTCACCTTCACCGGTGAAGGGATTTAGGTCGCTTGCTGGATTGAGTAGAGGTAGGAAAAGGAAGATGAGGAATGGCAACCCTGTCCCGCATGTTGGTGGTTATGATAATTTGGAAGTGCATTACAAACTCCCGCGGTTGCGACAGCCTGACTAGTTGAAGAGAAGCCAATTCCAGCGTTCCCCCTTTACCAAGGATGGTGTGAAGAAGAGGAACCCTCCCAAGAAACAACCACTAAATGAGAATTTGGACAACTTGGATGTGAACGTTCCAACTATGTGTATTTTTTCCTCATTTACATCTTAGTTATCATGGCTGGAAACGGAATATTGGCATTTGACAGTCCCTTGTCCTTAAAATCAGCCATGACATCCCAAATTCGAGCCGCCCAATCTACTTTCTCTACTGACCGGCTAAACACAAACAACAAAGTTGCATCATTGAGCGAGTTAGTTGATTCCGAGCCGTGAGGGTTGGTTGAAGTGCACAAGCTTGTTAATTAAGCGAAATGTAAGTCTCAATTTTCCTGAGACAAACTTGTCATTTTTGTAGGAATTGGGGTCATCAGTAAGGGCATCCCTAATTTCATCAGGAGGGTGAGACCATGCCGAACTTGGAAATGTCACAACTTCCGCGGGTGGGCGTTGGTACCCGTCCAGATAAGTGGCTATTGCACCAGGGTTCACAACAATTGTTTTTGAACCTATAGTAGAGGTAATATGCCTTGTTTCCTATTGACCTCCATATTTGTGTAAAAATTCCGAACTACACCATCAAAAGCCAGGTATAGGTTTGAAGAAATAGAGAAGGCCTTGAGCTTTAATTACCTCAATGAATGGGTCGCCGGTGAAATCGGCCTTCCGAACCCACCTCTCACAAGTCACCCCTTTCTTCTTCACTGATTTCACCCATTCGCGCTTAGCCCTTTCGGCTTCATCCAGTTTCTGCTTCTTGCTTCGCTCCGCCCCCCGTTCCTCCCGCTCCAAAACCTCACATGTTGCTGGCTTGAGAATCGTTGGCCACCTACCATCCATTGTGTGACTCTTGTGATACCCACATTTCTTGCCCATGGAGAGAGAGAACGGGGTATGAATTTACCAAGTTTGGAGAGAGGCAGAGAATCAAAGCTTAGAACTTGTTGATTTGGATGATTTTTGGATGAGAGAGAGAGAAAAGAGATCGTTTAGGGTTCTAAGCGGCTGAGAATGGAAATAAGAAATAAAGGCTTTGGGTTTATATAGTGGGTGGACGTGAGATGAATGCAGAGGAAGTGGAAAGGTTGGTCGGTTTTGTCCTTAAAGGGGACGTAAAGTTCACCAAGGCGCGGCAAAAATCAAGTGAGAAATTTAGCGGCATCAAAATCAGAGTTGTCTTTTTATTGGAATTCAATCTAGATAGTTGAAAAGATAGTGCTACTTGCTTGATCATCCGTTTCCAATCTACCGTAAAATTGGCCTGGCTTCAGACTCATGAAGCTGCTTGACCCAGGAAGAGGTTTATGTTTTAGAATGTATGTGGTAGTGGTTGTGATAGTGGCGATGAAGTATTTCTGGAGGTCCGGTGGAGCTAGTGCTGCAATGATAGCGATAGTTAGATGCATGGGTGGTTGAGGCCGCAATGGTTTGGAAGGGACAATCATGGTGGGAAAGTGGTGGTGGTGGTGGTGGTGAAATGATGGCTTCTTGGTGTTGGTGATAGTGGTGGTATGGTGAAGCGATACTGGTGGTGGTGGAAACTATGGCGATGAGGTGATGATAATTGTGGAGATGTGGTTGTAGTTGTCAAAAAAATGGGGGTGAAACAGGAGGATGATGTATGGATTTTGCCAAATGGATAAAGTTTGAAATCTTTTAACTTCAAAATAATTTTGTACCCAAATCAGTCGGGTTAGAAATTAAACTCAACATGCTTTTCAACGGTCCAAATTGCGCACAAATCGGAGTTCGGGAGTGTCCGTGGCAACCTCGCAAAGTTAGTCATTTTTTACAGCTTTGAGGTGCGCCCGGGCGCATAGGAGTGCGCCTAGGGCGCAGGTAATTGCGCCTGAGGCGCAATGTGCAAAACATAGCCCGCTTTAAAAAAATTCAACTCTTTTAATTTCAAAATAAGTTTGGATCCAAGTTACTTTGGTTATAAATTAGACTCAACAAGCTTTTTCAACGGTTAAAATCACATACAAATTGGAGTTCGTGAGTATTCATGGCAAGCCCGCGATGTTACTTTTTATTTTTTGCAACTTTGAGGTGCGCCTAAGGCGCATTGCACAGAAACATAGATATGTCATCTCTTCCCCTCCTGCCCAACCACGCCCCTTCTCTTCTTCTTCCCTCCTCTTTCTTCACCACCACCACCTAGACCAAAAACCAATCCCGCAATCACCTGAATATGGATGTCCGCACCACAAACACTAAAACTTAACCACTACTTACGACTACCACATGCATCACCTTTACCACCACTACCATCATTTGACCACTTCAGTACTATTACTGTTACGACCACCTCACCACGTCGACAACTATCACTTTACTAGTACCGCACCTTCAGCACCAACCCCCCAATCATTTCACATATTATCACCACCACCACAACTTGGTCTTGACCACTCCACCACCATCATTTCAACACCAACATTAAACAGATACCCCTACTTGCAGTTTCTAATGTTGTTGCTCTTTGTGGAGAGACCACTCCTGTATGCATCATTGGTGTTTTTAGGTCGTCTAGAGCAAAAGGCAAGCTGGATAGGATTCTATCAGAGGTTAGTCAAATAACTCAAATCTGAATAGTTTGTTATTTTGATGAAGCTAGCTCCTTTGTAGCTATTAAGTAGTTTTGTGGGATTCTTCTGATTATGATAGACTCACATCGTGGAATATTTTGCAAACATTTTACAGAATTAATTTAGCTCAATGGTTGAGCTCGCTTCCTTTGGAGTTCCTCCATCTACTAAGTCAAGAGTTCAACTCTCACCGACCCCTTCCCTTCCCTCCCCTCCCCTCCACCGCATATAGAAACTAGAATAGGATAGATGTACAATTCGGCTTGTATACTAGGAGTAGTCCCCGCCACTCTACATGCTGCATACTGTCAACCATTTCAGTGATCTAATTAGGACAATGAATGCACTTTTAATAGTTCGATCAACAAAAAATTATATCCACCCTTTTTAGCAGGAGGGGAAGCAATGACAATATCTATGTTTTGTGCAGGGCTTCTCTGGCGCAATTACATGCGTCCCAGGTGCACTAATATGCGCCCCAGGCGCAAGTCAAGTCAAAGCTGCAAAAAAAGGCCCAACTTTGCGGGCTTGCCACGGATACTCCCGAACTCCGATTTTTGCATGATTTGAACCGTTAAAAAGCTTGTTGAGTCTAATATCTAACCCAGGTAATTTCGATGCAAAATTATTTGCAACTAAAAAATTTGAAAATTTTATACTTAAAGGGCCAAAGAATAATTTATTTTTTCAAAATCCTCGCATCACCCTTCTTTTAAATCGTATTTGGTATTGATATAGAGGGTATGGAAATTACTAAGAGATGGAGGAGTCAAACAATTAAGAGAATAGAGCTTTGACTATGAAAAGTTGGTTGAAGGCAAATCGATTAAAAGATCGTAAGAGCCACGAAGGCTTAAAGACATTTTTGCGACCTTCTACTCATTCCAAATCCTATTCGATACTCACTCCCTCGTTCTAACATAATCCTATTTTAATGAAGAGTTTCATAGTGTTAATTGGGATTTACACACTTCATTTCATCATGGGGATTCGCCACAAGTCGGACTTGTACTTTTACATAGCTATAAATATGGATTTCCACACCGCAAACACTATAACTTAACCACTAGTTACGACTACCACATCACTGCTACCACCACTACCATCATTTGTCCACCCTTCGACCTCACTATTACTGCTACGACCATTTCACCACGTCACTATCACTTCACTACCGCACCTTCAGCACGTCAACTACCATCATTTCAAACATTATCACCACCACAACCAGCTCTCTACCACTCCACCAATTTCACTTTCACTAGTTGCACTCCATTATTTCACCTCCACCATTAAACAGATACCCCTACTTGCAGCTTCAAATTTTGATGCTCGTTGTGGAGAGACCACTCCTGCTTGTGTCATAGGTTAGTCAAATAACTCAAATCTGAATAGTTTGTTATTTTGATGAAGCTCCACTGTAGCTATATAGGAAACTATCCCTCGTTTTACTTCCTCTTCGATCTATTTCTTCGTTTAGTATGGTCTCCCCCTTCGTGTCCTGTTTCATCAATTCCCTAGCCGTCTCCCTACCGTTATATCAGATAAAATTTGAACGATGCTTCTCTCTCGCTACAAAATTTTTAATAACACTCCTCCCGGTTTTTCACCATCTTCTTTCATTTAAGCGCTGGTTGAGTAAACTTGAAATGAAATATTGGAAGTTCTTACTTTCTTCATCGCAGATAAAAAAGACTGTTGCCTTTTTAGAGCTGAAGTTTTTAATAACTCTTTTTCAAAATTTCAAAATCTTAAGATAGACATGTTACGTTATACTTTATATGAAATCGAGAACTACCGTTTGAGAAGTGTATCTGTATAAAATTTCCAAGGTGCAAAATTTGCTGTGATAAACATAAATTCTTGCGAATGCAAGTTGGATGTGTTGAACAAATTCAACTTGGGTAGTGTTTCTTGGTCTAAAAGACTTTTTTTTTTATTTGCTGCATGATTTTTGCTTCTATTTCCCATGTGCTTTCGGATGCATCCAAGCATCTGTCATTTCTAAGCTCACTTGATAAGTCGGGATTCAATTCATCTAACGAAGTCTTGATTGCCTTCAAACCTCGAAAGGGGAAGTATGAGACATTTGATGGTGAGATGAATGCAGAGGAAGGGGAAAGGTTTGTTAGTTCGGTCCTTAATGGAGACGTAAAGTTCACCAAAACGCGGCAGGAACCCAAAATCAAGTGAGAAATTTAGCGGCATCAAAATCAGAGTTGCCTTTTTATTGGAATTCGATATAGATTGATAGTTGAAAAGCTAGTGCTACTTGCTTGATCATCTTTTTATTTTGGTCAAAATCAGACTTGATCATTAGTTTCCAGTATATATATAGTGAAAAGAAAAGGCATGGTCGGGCAGGATGGGAAGAGCTAGCTGACATATCTATGTTTTGTGCTATGCCCCTCAGGCGCAATTACATGCGCCCCAGGCGCACCTCAAATCTTAAAAAAAAAGGCTAAACTTTGCGGGCTTGGCACGAACACTCTCGAATTCCGATTTGCTCGTGATTTAAACTGTTGAAAAAGTTTGTTGAGTCTAATTTCTAACCCAAATAATTTGGATCCAAAATTAGTTTGAAATTAAAAGATTTGAAAACTTTAATGCGGGCTATGTTTTGGGCAATGTATCCCAGGTGCACTCCTATGCGCCCCGCAGCAATTACATGCATCCCAAGCGCATGCTTCTACGCCCTGGGAGCACCTCAAACCTACTAAAGAAGGGCTAACTGCACGGGATTGCTACAAACACTCCCGAACTTTGATTTGTGCGTGATTTCAAGCGTTGAAATGCTTGTTGAGTCTAATTTCTATCCAATGTAATTTGGATCCAAAATTATTTTGAAATTAAAAGATTTGAAATTTTTTAATGCGGGATATGTTTTGCACAGTGCACCTCAGGCGCAATTACGTGAGCCCCAGGTGCACTCTTATGCGCCCCGGTGCACCTCAAAGCTGCAAAAAAAAAAAGAAAACGCCTAACTTCGCGATATTGTTGAGTTTAATTTCTAACACAAGTAGTTTGGATCCAAAATTATTTTGAAATTAAAAGATTTCAAAATTTTATCCTTAAGGGGTCAAAAACAAATTTTTTTTTTTTTTGCGAAATTCTTGCATCACCCTTCTTTTAAATCAAACCAAAACCTATTTGGTATTGATATATAGGATATGAAAATTACTAAGCGATGATAGCGCAAATCAAACAATTAAGGTAATAGAGCTTAATTGTCAGAATGGAAGAGAAGGAATCTTTCAGAACGGTGATTTCGACAAACCAGGTCTCAAACTGTGTAGCAAATTCTAAACATGAGGAAGAATTTGATGAGGTGGATAATGCGGATGGTGACATGGGTGCCAGGAAGAAAAAGAAAGATAATTTAGTGGCTGACATGGTAAAGCAAAGAAAAAAAAATTCGGATGACAGGGCTAGCTAAGAATAACGAAGAGGAAGCTGAAAAGTTTGAGAACATAGGTTTTAATGGCAGCCACCTATCAGGGTTGGAGAAAGAATTATGAGGGCTTTGGGTGGTGAGGGCTGGTTGGTTTGCGAGGAGTTTGCGGTTTTAGTCTCTCGGGGCGGGTTATCAGCTTTTCCTCGCTGCAGAGGCAGCGGCATCTCGGATTCATTCAGGTGTAGGGTTCTAGTTGGCCGTGGGTTTGTTTTTGGGGTTTTGTTGGTCTTCGACCGTTTGGGTCTCGGATAGCAGGGAAAATGAATAGGAACAGGATGAAATTGACAAGGAGGTGCAGAATACTATCATGGGAAAATTTCAAAAAAACACCTGATCTTTCAACTCAATGTCACATAAACACCTGAACTTCAAAAAATGTCAATCTCCCACCTGACCTTTGGACTCCGTCATCAAATAACCCCCTCCATCCATTTTCCGTCCAATACTTAACGGTTTCCGTCCAATACTTAACGGAGAAGCATAATTCTGAAGCAAAACGGCAACGTTTTTGTTAAAAAAAAATTTTTACCACCCATTTGCAATCCTATGGAGCAAAAACGTGATTACGGGAGTCCTAGAGACAAAATTTAATTATGTCACTTTAGAATAATATGATCGGAAAAATCTACCCGTTCAAACGGATTAAAATTGGAGCACTTAATTTTTAACCATATTTTTTAATATATAAAATGTGGTCTAAAAACTTAAGTGCTCCAATTTTTAATCCGCTTGAACGGGTGTGAAGATCTTTTATTCCGATCATATTATTCTAAAGTGACATAATTAAATTTTGTCTTTAGGCTCCCATAATCACGTTTGCCCCATAGGATTGCAAATTGGTGGTAAGAATTTTTTTAACCTAAAAAGATCTTTGCATCGATTCAAACGGACTAAAAATTAGAACACTTAATTTTTTAACCATATTTTTTAATATATAAACGGTCTAAAAACTTAAGTGCTCCAATTTTACCCGCTTGAATCGTGCAAAAATCTTGTTATTCTTATCATATAATTCTAAAGGGTCGAATTCATTTTTATCTCTAGGGCTCTCATATGAAGTATATGTTCTTTATTTAGGATTATATAGAAGAAATGTGATTATGAGAGCCCTATATACAAAAATTAATTATGACCTTTTAGAATAATATGATAAGAATAACAAGATCTTTGCACCGATTCAAACGGAGTAAAAATTTGAGCACTTAAGTTTTTTAGACCGTTTATATATTAAAAAATATGGTTAAAAAATTAAGTGCTCCAATTTTTAATCCGTTTGAGCGGGTGTGAAGATCTTTTTATTCTGATCATATTATTCTAAAGTGACATAATTAAATTTTGTCTCTAGGGCTCCCATAATCACGTTTCTGCTCCATAGGATTGCAAATTGGTGGTAAGAATTTTTTTTTAACCAAAACGTTGCCGTTTTGCTACAGAATTATGCTTCTCCGTTAAGTATTGGACGGAAACCGTTAAGTATTGGACGGAAAATGGATGGAGGGGGTTATTTGATGACGGAGTCCAAAGGTCAGGTGGGGGATTGATATTTTTTGAAGTCCAGGTGTTTATGTGACATTGAGTTGAAAGGTCAGGTGTTTTTTTGAAATTTTCCCTACTATCATAGCAGGTAACACTCTTGGCATTAAATTTGGGGACTTTGGTATTAAGAGGATGACAAAGATGATAGAAAATGAGGCAAAATTTTTTAAAGCTTCTATGAAAAACAAGGAAGGGAAGAGTCGACAGGTCAATGTTTAGTGCAGTGAGGCGCAAGTACATGCGCCCTAGGCGCACCTCAAAGTTGCAAAAAAGGCCTAACTTTGTAGGCTTGTCACAGACACTCCCGAACTCCGATTTGCGCATCATTGGAACCGTTGAAAAGTTTATTGAATTTAATTTCTAACCAAAGTACTTTGGATCTAAAATTATTTTGAAATTAAAATTTTTTAGAATTTTATCCTTAATGGGTTAAAAAAATAGATTATTTTGTCCAAATCCTTGCATCACCATCTTTTGAATCAAATCAAAACCTATTTGGTATTGATATAGAGGGTAAGAAAATTACTAAGAGATGGTGGAATCAAAAAATTAAGGTAATTGAGCTTTTACTACGAAAAGGGGGTTGAAAAGATCGTTGGAGCCACTAAGGCTAAAACAATGTTTATGTGACCAACTCATTCCAAATTTCATTCGGTACTCACTTTCAAGTTCAAATCATGGAGATTCACCAAAAGTCGGACTTGTACAATTACGAAGCGAAATATGGATATCCACAAACACTATAACTTGACCAATACTTACGACTACCACACCACCGCTACCACCACTACCATCATTAATTGACCACCCTTCGACCTCACCATTTCTGTTACGACCACCTCATGACCACGTCGACCACTATCACTTCACCACCGCACCTTCATCGCACCACTCCATCATTTCACACATTACCACCACCACAACTAGGTCTCTACCACTCCACCACTAGTCGCTCACCATTATTTCACCACCACCATTAAAAAGATACCCCTACTTGCAGCTTCTACTTTTGATGCTCTTTGTGGAGAGACCACTTCTGTTTGTGTCATTTGTGTTTATACGTCGTCCAAAGCGAAAAGGCAAGCTGGATAAGATTCTAAGAGGTTAGTCAAATATCTCAAATCTGAATAGTTTGTTATTTTGATGAAGCTCCTTTGTAGCTATTAACTCAATTGATGCCGCTTTGTGGTGACTATAAAGGAAACTATCCTTCCTTTCCTTCCTCTCCTATTTCTTCCTTTAGTATGGTCTCCCCCTTCGTGTCCTGTTTCATCAATGCCCTGGCCATCTCCCTGTCGTGACATCATATAAAATTGGAACGATGCATCTCTCTCTCACACTACTAAAATTTCACTAATTAACACTCTTTCATTTAAGCGCTGTTTGAGTAAACTAGCTTGAAATGCAATAGTGGAAGTTCTTACTTCCTTTGTCGCAGATAAAAAAAAGTACTAGGAGTTTTAACATTGCCTTTTTAGAGCTGAAGTTCTTTAAGAAGTCTTTTTTTAAAACTTCAAAATCTTAAGATAGACGTGTTATACTTTATATGAAAACGAGAACTACCATTTGAGAAGTATATCTGTATAAAATTCTCAAGGTGTGAAATTTACAGTAACAAGACTAAATGTCAGCTGTGACAAAACATAAATTCGTGCGAATGTTGGTTGGGTTGAACAAATTCAACTTGGGTGAGTCAGTGTTTCTTGCAAAATATATTCCTTCGAGGGTTTGGCAACTGCTCTAAAAGAGTAATTTCCGTATTTGCTGCATGATTTGTGCTTCTAGCTTTCTCAGAAACCACCATCAAGGCAACAGAGTCTGGCCTCCATTTCCGAAGACTCTATTTCCCATGTGCTTTTGAATGCATCCAAGCATCCGTTATTTCTAAACTCACTCGATATATATATATCAGGATTCAAATCGTCAGTCGAAGTCTTAATCGCCTTCAAACCTCGAAAGGGGAAGTATGCGGCATTTGATGGTGAGATGAATGCAGAGGAAGTGGAAAGGTTTGCGAGTTAGGTCCTTAATGGGGCCGTAAAGTTCACCAAGAGGCAGTAGAAACCCAAGATGACGGAAGAAGAAAAGAAGGGCATGGTCGGGCTGGAGGGGAAGAGATCATTACATATCTATGTTTTGTGCAATGCGTCCCAGGCGCGCTTACATGCGTCCCAGGCGCACGCCTATGCGCCCCGGGCGCACTTCTAAGCTTCAAAAAAGGCTGAACTTCGCTGGCTTTGCGCGGAGGGCCTCACGCACAATTACATGCGCCCCAGGCGCACTCCTATGCCCCCCAGGCAATTACATGCATCTCAGGCACTCCTCAAAGCTGCAAAAAAAAAGGCCTAACTTTGCAGGCTTGCCACGAGTACTCCCGAACTTTGATTTGTGCGTGATTTTAATTGTTGAAAAGTTTGGTGAGTCTAATTTCTAACCTAAGTAATTTGGATCCAAAATTATATTGAAACTGAAAGATTTGAAATTTTTTAATGCGGGCTATGTTTCGCACAATGCGCCTCAGGCGCGATTACGTGCGCCCTAGGCGCACCTCATAGCTGCAAAAAAAGGCCTAACTTCGCGAGCTTGCCACGTTTAAAAGCTAGTGCTACTTGCTTGATCATCAGCTTCCAGTCTATAGTAAAATTGGCCTGGCTTTGGAATGTAGGTGGTGATAATGGCAATGAAGTATTGCTGGTGGAGCTAGTGCTGCAATGATAGCGATAGTAAGATGGGGGGTTGTGAGGCAGCAATGGTTTGGAAGGGGGACAATCATGGTGGGAAAGTGATGGTGGTGGTGGTGACATGATGGCTTCTAGGTGTTGGTGGTGGTATGGTGACGCGATACTGGTGGCGGTGAAACAATGCCTATGTGGCAGTGAAAGTTCTAATTGGTTCTTGATCTAAGTGATGAGGTAGTGGTGGTGGTGAAGGAAGATGACGGAAGAAGAAAAGAAGGGGCACGGTCAGGTAGGAGGGGAAGAGATGACATATCTTATGTTTTGTGCAATGCGTTACATGCATCCCAGGAGCACACATATGCTCCCCGGGCGTACCTCTAAGCTTAAAAAAAGGCTTAACTTTGCGGGCATGGCACGAACACTTTTGAACTTTGATTTGCTCATGATTTTAACTGTTGGAAAAGCCTGTGGAGTCTAATTTTTAACCCAAATAATTTGGATCCAAAATTAGTTTGAAATTAAAAGATTTGAAAATTTTAATGCGCGCTATATATGTTTGGTGCAATTACATGCGCCCCGCGGAAATTACATGGATCCCAAGCGCATGCCTCTGCGCCCTAGGCGCACCTCAAAGCTGCAAAAAAAAAAAAAAAACGTAACTTCATGGGCTTGCCACAAACACTCCCGAACTCCAATTTATGTGTGATTTTAACCATTAAAAAACTTGTTGAGTCTAATTTCTAACCAAAGTAACATGGATCCAAAATTATTTTGAAATTAAAAGATTTGAAATTTTTTAATGCGGGCTATGTTTTGCACAGTGCTCCTCAGGTGCAATTACCTACACCCCAGTGCACTCCTATGCGCCCGGGCGCACAACAAAGCTTTAAAAAAGGCCCAACTTTCATAGGTTGCCACGGACATTCTCGAACTCCGATTTGTGTGCAATTTGGACCGTTGAAATATTTGTTCAGTTTAATTTCTAACCCAAGTGATTTGGATACAAAATTATTTTGAGGTTAAAAGATTTCAAAATTTTATCCATTTGGCAAAATCCTTGCATCAACCTTCTTTTAAATCGAATCAAAACCTATTGGGTATAGATATAGAGGGTATGAAAAATTATTGAGAGATGGTGGAATCAAAGAACTAAAGTAATAGAGCTTTGACTATGAAAAGTGGGTCTAAGGCAGACGGATTGAAAAATCGTTGGAGCCATTAAGACTATTGGACATTTCTGCGATCTTCTACTCATTTCAAATTCCATTCGGTACTCATTCCCTAGTTCTAACATATTCCCTTCTTAATAAAGTGTTCCATAGAGTTAATTGAGTTTTACACACTTCATCAATGCATACTGTGGGCTCCCCAACTGAAACGATCGAGAGTCACCATTCGGATTTTTGAGATGGATGATCCGAGAAACCAAGGGTTTGAAAAAGAAGGCTTTTGGTTTAGCGAAAACGTTAAAATTTTAGATTCGAGAGCCACGTCACAAATGGGAAAGGTTTTGTTGAAAAAGCACACCGCTCGCCCGGTTAAAACCGGTCTCTATTTAGCATTTTAAATGGGGGAATTTAATATTATTTGAAAAACTTAACTTTTGAATAAACAAATATGGGAAAGGGACATGGGATTATATACAGCATCTTGGCATGCCAGGTGTGCCCACTGTTCAATGTGAATGATGAATGAAGAATATATAAAGTGAAATAACAACATTACAGCAGTCTACCAATATCATGTGAAACACTGCAAGGCAAACTAGATACATCGCACGGTGTAACTAAAACACCGTGCGGTGTACCTGTCTACACATTCCAAAATCAGTTCACATTTATATGACAAAACAAAACCATAAGTCAGCAAAATAGTTTTTTATGTTTTCCGAATATCTGAAAAATGATTTATGAGACCCTTTTGTTCATCTTATCATGTAAAGCAATGTTAAAAGCTTTTTGAGATGTTGAAAGATTTAATAAAGTAAAAAAGATGACTTTTAACATGAAACTCGACTCTGGTATGTACCTGCACAATCTTTAAATAACATTAGCCAAAGTAGAAAAGGAAATAAAAATAATTAATAAAATAATAATAAACAGTACTAAAAATAATGCACAATGTAACGTATCCAGTGAAAAAATTGTTGTTGGTTACTTTCTGAATGTAAAACCCGTTTCAGGCCAAAACCCAGTATAGAATGACTAGGAAAGACCTCAGCGAGCTCCTCTCAAGGCCAAAATATGATTTAGCCCAAGGAATTTGTTTGTACCTTTTGTTCGAGGCTTGGATGTGCGTGAAAACAGAGGAAGGGAGGTTAATTCGGATTGGAGACCCCTAAAATCAATTGGGTTTCTGAGTTTATGGGAGATTTGAGTGGGTTTTGTGAAGATTTGATGAGCTTTTGTAGAAAGAATAAGAAGAAAAATTAGTTTGAGACTAATTTTGTAATAGACCAGCTTGTGGGTTGATGTAGATAGAGAAAAAGAGAGAAGAATTGGATCAAGGGTGTGTGTGATTGTATATAGTGGTGTGAAATGGCTGAAAATGGGTGCATATATAGTGGTTTTTATGAGTAGGGGTCATTTATGAGTAGGGGTCATTTATAGGGGGAAGTAGAGGGCATGTATATGCTTGGAGTGCACTAAAAGGCAAAAAGAAACTTGCTCTAACTGCTCTGTTGTGTGTGTCCGATGAGCATGGGAATCTGCCAGACGCTCCTTTTAACAGATTCTTTGCTGTTGTCGGGAATCTTTTAAAGTGGCACACAACATTTTTGGAATACCGCACGGCACTCCAAAGTGCCTTGCAGTGCTCTAAAATGCCACACGGTGTTTCAAAATGCCGCGCGGTGTTTCTAAAATGCTGCGCAATATTTTTTCACAGCACAGCACATCGAACTTCACGGCGGCTCCCCGGACACTCCCGAACTCGGATTTGAACGCGATTTGAAGCATTGGAAAGCTTGTTGAGTCATCTTTCTAACCCAATTAGTTTCACTCAAAGATGTTTTATACATTGAAATGTGTGCCCATTTTACCCTCAGTGTATCACGGAAAAGTTGTTTTTGACAAAGCAAACGCATCTTTCTCTTTTGCAATTGAACCAACGGCCACCCTATATGTTTGGAAAGTGGTTTTCTTGAGGTTGGTGAAGGAGTAACGATCCAACCCTTGAAACTATATTTTCCTTATTTTATCATCGGGGAATTTAAAGATTATTCGGGGCTTCAAATTGGGGTGTCTACACATACGAAAAATAGTTCATCATGGGGGTTTGTCAAAAGTCGGACTTGTATCAATGTTTTGTGCAGTGCTCCTCAGGTGCAATTACATGCGCCCCAGGCGAACTCAAATGCACCCCGGGCACAAGCCAAAGTTGCAAAAAAGGCCTAACTTCGCAGGCTTGCCATGGATACTCCCAAACTCCGATTTTTGCGTGATTTGAATCGTTGAAAAGCTTGTTGAGTCTAATATCTATCCTAGGTAATTTTGATCCAAAATTATTTTGAAACTAAAAAATATGAAAATTTTATCCTTAAGGGGTCAAAAATAATTTATTTTGGCAAAATCCTCGCATCACCCTTCTTTTAAATCATATTTGGTATTGATATAGAGGGTATGGAAATTACTAAGAGATGGTGGAATCAAACAATTAAGAAAACAGAGCTTCGACTATGAAAAGTGGGTCGAAGGCGAACCGATTGAAAGATCGTCGGAGCTACTAAGGCTAAAAGACGTTTTTGCACCCTTCTACTCATACCAAGTTCTATTTGGTACTCAGTCCCTCGTTCTAACATATTCCTTTACTAATTAAGAGTTTCAGAGAGTTAATTGGGGTTTTACACCCTTCATTTCATCATGGGGATTCGCCAAAAGTTGGACTTGTACTTTTACAAAACTAAATATGGATTTCCATGCCACAAACACTATAACTTGACCACTACTTATGACTACCACATCACCGCTAGCACCACTACTTACTTCCCCTTTGGTTGTGTAGAACAAATTCAACGTGGGAAGTGTTTCTTGCTGTAAAAGACTAATTTTTTTATTTGCTGCATGATTTGTGCTTCTATTTCCCATGTGCTTTTGGATGCATCCAAGCAACCGTCATTTCTAAACTCAATCGATAAATCGGGATTCAAATTATTAGACATAGTCTTGAATGCCTTCAAACCTCGAAAGGGGAAGTATGAAGCATTTGATGGTGAGATGAATGTAGAGGAAGTGGAAAGGTTTGTCGGTTCGGTCCTTAATGGGGACGTAAAGTTCACCAAGACACAGCAGAAATCCAAAATCAAGTGAGAAATTTAGTGGCATCACAATCAGAGTTGCCTTTTTATTGGAATTCGATATAGATAGTTGAAAAGCTAGTGCTATTTGGTTGATCATCAGTCTAAAGTGAAAAGAAGGGGCATGGTCGGGCAGGATGGGAAGAGCTGATATATCTATGTTTTGTGCAATGCACCTCAAAAGCAATTACAAGCGTCCTATACCCCCGGGCGCACCTCGAACCTGCAAACGAAGGGCTAACTGTGTGTGCTTGCCACAAATACTCCCAAACTCCGATTCTTGAGTCTAATTTCTAACCAAAGTAATTTGGATCCAAAATTGTTTTGAGATTAAAAGATTTGATTTTTTTTAATGCGGGCTATGTTTTGCACAGTGCACCTCATGCGCAATTACGTGAGCCCCAGGCGCACTCCTATGCGCTCGGGCGCACCTCTCAAAGCTGCAAAAAAAAAAAAAAAGCCTAACTTCGCAAGTTTGACACGGACACTCCCGAACTTCGATTTGTGCGCGATTTGATGAACTATTGAAGAGCTTGTTGAGTTTAATTTCTATCACAAGTAGTTTGGATCCAAAGTTATTTTTAAATTAAAAGATATCAAAATTTTATCCTTAACGGGTAAAAAACAAATTATGTTTCGTAAAATTCTCGCTTCACCCTTCTTTTAAATTGAATCAAAACCTATTTGGTATTGATAAATAGGATATGAAAATTACCAAGAGATGGTTCTTAATCAAACAATTAAGGTAATAGAGCTTTGACTATGAAAAGTGGATCGAAGGCAAAACTATTGATAGATTGTCGATGCCATGCATTAAATCTAAAAGGCATTTTTGTGTGCTTTTTCAAAATTCCATTACTCACTCCCTAGTTCAAACATATTCATTTATTAATTAAGAGCTTTATAAAGCTGTTAATTGGGTTTTACACACTTCATCAAAGCCTACAGAAAAATTTTCATCATGGGGATTCACCAAAATCGGACTTGTACTTTTACAAATTAAGCTACATATGGATGTCCCCACTATGAACACCATAACTTGACCACTACTTATGACTACCACATCACCGCTACTACCACTAGCTACCATCATTTGACCACCCCTCACCATTAATGTTATGATCGACCACCTCACCACGTCGACCACCATCACTTTACTTCCTCACCTTCAACACCACCTCATCATTTCACATTTTGTCACCACCAGTCCACCACAACTAGCTCTCTACCACCACGCTGCTTGGTGGTGAGTACAAAAGGAAACCATCCTTCCTTGTCCATGGCAGCAGCAGGAATTGTATATAAACAGACACACTAGAATGTACTTCTAGTTATTCTAGTCAAATTGAAACAAAGCCATGGCAGCAGCAGGTTCTAATGCAGAAAAACTAAACAGAAAGGTAAACAGAATGGGTCGCCAAGAAATATAACACGCAACAAAGTAACGTCAACTGTTTTCTTGGCGAACCACAAATGTTGGGCCACTTTGGTGCAATATATGGATTCAAATAGTAATCGTTGCAAGTAACAAATAGGCATTATTATTGAGCAAGGTCCATTACCACATTCAGTAATCATGAATTGAAGACTCAAGGAAGCAATTGTGATACGGTTAACATAATTCAAGCACTTCTAAATACAAAACCTGTTAGAGGAAAATCCGGTTGATTGGTTGCCTAATTGATTGACTGAAGATCCTTGTTTGTAGAATAGGAATATTGTATATTTATTCTTTCCTTGTTCAACTTCTTTCCTAGTTTAGATTCTCTGTATATAAAGAGTTTCGTATCTTTGTAAATTACTCATTCAGAAATAAACCAATATTCTCTCAATATTTCGTTCTCCTAAATTCAACATGGTATCAAAGCTAGGGTTCTATACCTAGTTTTTTTTTTCTTTGCCCACCGTGGTTATTTTTTCCTCCATCAATCCCTTTTTTGCTTCCTACAACAACCATTAAATCACCATTTTCGTATACTTCAATTATTTTATCAACAACTGATTGAACAATCGGTTCGATTTAAAACTGGATACAATTTTTGATTTTTCTAAAAGCCTTTCATCTTCTATATCAGCCAACCATGGGATTATTTTGCAGATATCGCAAAAAGGATACACATACTATTAAAAGTTGCTATAAGTTGCATGAATTTCCAGAGTCTGGCACCCACGGCATGATCCCAATTTTAAACCAAAATATGATTCCAATTTTAAACCACCAAGCAACCGTCCGGGACAGCACAATAGCACTATGGTGCTCGATCCAATCCTACTGCTGCACATGTCACACCTCCCAACGGTGCCATGCCGCCTCTCTCAAGGCTTTCTGCCGAGCAGTATCAACAATTGACCACTACCGTGTCAAATGCGCCACACTTATCCAAGGGTAATAATGATGTTTATGCAAATGTCGCAGGTTTGTATAATCATCCCTCTACTAATTCTACCTCCTCAAATTGTTGGATTTTAGATAGTGGTGCCACGGACCATATTGCTTCTGACTCTTCTTTATTTTCTCATTCTCATTCGCCCCACGCACCTTGTGTTAATTTACCCAATGGCTCCGCCATACCTATTGACTCTACTGGCACACTCCTCTTCAACAAAGATGTTGTTTTAAAAGATGTTCTTCATGTGCCTTCCTTTCGATTAAATCTTTTGTCTGCCAGTAAAGTTACTCAATCCTTAAACTGTTGTGTGATCTTATTCCCAGATTTCTGTGTTTTGCAGGACTTGGCTATGGGGAAGGTGATTGGATGGGGTAAGCAAAGTGGCGGCCTTTATTACATGTCACCAGATCACACCTCACCAACTGCTTGCCATATTACCCATCCTGATTCTACCTGGCACCATCGCCTTGGCCACCCATCACCTACTTGTCTACGTATCATCTCTAAATCCAATTCTTCTGTTTCTATTTCTTTTGACAATTTATGCCATATTTGTCCTTTGGCCAAACAGACTAGATTACCATTTCCGACAAGTTCTATTTCTTCTACCTTGCCTTTTCAATTAATCCATTGTGATATTTGGGGTCCACATAGGCATCAAACTCATTCTGGTGCTTGTTATTTTTTAACCATTGTGGATGACTTTACTCGTTGTACATGGTTATTTCTTATTTCTCATAAATCTGATGCTTCCTCTTTCCTTAAATCATTTTTTACCTTTGTTCACAATCAATTTAACGCACACATTAAAATCTTTCGAAGTGACAATGGTAATGAATTTCTTTCTCTCCAATCATTTTTTATAACCAAAGGTGTTGAATTTCAGACCTCTTGCGTCTCCACTCCACAACAAAATGGAGTTGTAGAACGTAAACATGGTCATATATTGCGAGTTGCTCGTGCTCTCCTTTTCCAATCTAATTTGCCCATTCGTTTTTGGGGTGAGTGTGTCACCACTGCAATTTATTTAATTAATCGATTGCCTACTCGACTCCTTTCTTCCCTTACACCTTTTGAGCGTTTGTATGGTCATCCACCCACTTATGACCACCTTCGTGTTTTTGGAAGTTTATGTTATGCTACTATTGTCAAACCTGTTTCAAAATTTGCTCCCCATGCTAGGTGTTGTGTTTTTTTGGGCTATCCTACAGGCCAAAAAGGTTACAAATTGTTAGATTTAGATTCTCATAAAATTTTAGTTAGTAGAGATGTCCGTTTTCATGAGCATATCTTTCCCTATAAAGGGACGTCTTCTCCTGATTTTCATCCCGTTCCTACACCTGCACCCGACCTCAACTATACCACACCTTTACCCAATTCTACTACCCCACTTACCCATGATACACCAAGCAATTACTCAACCGATTCAACTACCCCAGTTACCCCCACCAATCCACCCACCGATCCACCGACCGATTCCTCCACCGATCACTCTACCCCCATTCCAACACCCATCACTCAATCGATTACTCTACCAGACCCACTACCTTTTGTTACTACTTCCACATCACCTAATGCTCCTCGTCACTCAACCCGACCTCGCACCCGACCTGCGTGGCATGCCGACTATCAAATGTCCTTTGCCCATACTGCTTCCCCACAATCATCCATTCCGTCGCCATGTCCAACCCGAGGTACAAGGCACCCTCTTTCTAACTCTCTTTCTTATTCACGTATTTCTCCTGCCCATTATTCTTTTCTTGCTTCTATTTCTGGTCTCCGTGAGCCCACTAACTATGATCAGGCAATTCTTGATCCGAAGTGGAGGGATGCTATGCAATCTGAACTTGACGCCCTTGCTCGCAATAATACTTGGTCTCTTGTTCCTCTACCTACTGGTCATAAGCCCATTGGCTGCAAATGGGTCTACAAGATCAAGTACAATTCAGATGGGTCTATTGAACGTTACAAGGCCCGCCTCGTTGCTAAAGGTTACACTCAAATTGAAGGAGTTGATTATTTGGAGACTTTCTCTCCCACTGCCAAGTTGGCCACTGTTCGCTGTCTTTTAGCGGTGGCTGCTTCTCGTAATTGGATCCTACACCAAATGGATGTTCATAACGCCTTTCTGCAAGGCGATCTTGATGAGCTTGTTTATATGGACCTTCCCTCTGGTCTTCGCCGACAGGGGGAGAATATGGTATGTCGGCTCAATAAGTCATTATATGGTTTGAAGCAAGCTTCCCGTAATTGGTTTGCCAAATTTTCTTGTGCTGTTCAAAAGGCAGGTTTCACTCAATCAAAGGCCGACTATTCTCTATTTACCAAGTCCGAAAGTAACATATTTACTGCAGTACTTATTTATGTGGACGACATTATTGTCACTGGCAATAATGAACAGGCAATCAAGTCTCTCAAAGACTTCCTCTTGCAACAATTTCACATCAAAGATCTTGGCAATCTCAAATATTTCCTTGGCATTGAAGTCTCCCGGTCCAAAAAGAGAATTTTCATTTCCCAACGGAAATATGCATTGGATATTTTAAATGATGTGGGATTATTAGGATCTCGTCCTAATTCTTTCCCAATGGAGGCATATTTGAAATTGAATCCCGATGATGGTGACCCGTTACATGATCCAACCAAATACAGAAGATTGGTTGGGAGATTGATTTACCTAACAGTAACAAGGCCGGACTTAGTATACTCTGTGCAAATCCTAAGTCAATTTATGCAGGATCCTCGGAAACCACATTGGGAAGCTGCTCTAAGAGTTTTACGTTTCATTAAAGGGAATCCTGGTCAAGGATTATTCTTTCCTTCATCCAATGATCCTACGTTAAAGGCTTATTGTGATTCAGATTGGGCGGGTTGTGAAACAACTCGACGTTCAATTACAGGATTCTGTGTCTTTCTTGGGAATTCTTTGATTTCTTGGAAATCAAAGAAACAAACCAATGTGGCTCGTTCTTCCGCTGAAGCCGAATATCGAGCCATGGCTGCAACATGTTTGGAAATTACATGGAAACGACATATTTTGGAAGATCTCAAAATTCCACAAAGCCAGCCAGCACCCTTATTTTGTGACAACCAGGCAGCTCTCCACATTGCCAAAAATCCCGTTTTTCACGAACGCACGAAACATATAGAGATTGATTGCCACATTGTTCGGGAAAAATTGCAAGCTGGAGTAATTACACCGTCCTATGTTCAGTCAAGATCTCAACTTGCAGACATCTTCACGAAACCTTTGGGAAAGGAATAATTTCAATATTTAAGTGGCAAGTTGGGACTTCATGATATTCACTCTCCAACTTGAGGGGGAGTGTTAGAGGAAAATCCGGTTGATTGGTTGCCTAATTGATTGACTGAAGATCCTTGATTGTAGAATAGGAATATTGTATATTTATTCTTTCCTTGTTCAACTTCTTTCCTAGTTTAGATTCTCTGTATATAAAGAGTTTCGTATCTTTGTAAATTACTCATTCAGAAATAAACCAATATTCTCTCAATATTTCGTTCTCCTAAATTCAACAAAACCTTGATGGAATGCACGTAAGGAAAACCGTTGAATTACACGATGCTTCAAATTTCAATGTGTGACATACGACTACAATAAAGTCATAATCAATGAGGTAGTGGTGGTGGTGAAGCGAGAGGAGGGAAAAAGAAGAGAGGAGAAGAGTCGACATAACTATGTTTAGTGCAGTGCGCCTCAGGCGCAAGTACATAAGCCCCAGGCGCATTCTAATTCGCGCCGGGCGCACCTCAAAGCTGCAAAAAAGGCCTAACTTCGCGGGCTTGTCATGGATGCTCCTGAACTCCGATTTACGCGTGATTTGAACTGTTGAAAATTTTGTTGAATCTAATTTCTAACCAAAGTACTTTGGATCTAAAATTATTTTGAAATAAATAAATTTTTTAAAATTTATCTTTAGTGGGTCAAAAAAAATAGATTATTTTGGCAAAATCCTTGCATCACCCTTTTTTTAAATCAAATCAAAACCTATTTAGTATTGGCATAGAGGGTATGAAAATTACTAAGAGATGGTGGAATCAAAAATTTAAGGTAATTGAGCTTTGACCATGAAAAGTGGGTTATAAAGATCGTTGGAGCCACTAAGGCTAAAAAAACGTTTTTCGCCCATTTACTCATTAATTCCAAATTTCATTCAGTACTCACTTCCTAGTTCAAACATATTACTTTATTAATTAAGAGTTTCATATAGTTAATTGGGCTTTACACACTTCATCAAAGCATACGAAAAAATGTTTCATCATGGAGATTCGCCAAAAGTCGGACTTCTACATTTACGAAGCAAAATATGGATGTCCACAAACACTATAACTTGACCAATACTTACGACTACCACGACTACCATCCTTAATTGACCACCCTAGCTTTGAACTCACCATTTCTGTTACGACCACCTCACCACTTTGACCACTATCACTTCACTACCACACCTTCATTTCAAACATTATCACCACAACAACTAGCTCTCTACAACTTCACCACCATCACTTCACCACTAGTTGCACACCATAATTATTTCACCTCCGTCATTGAACAGATACCCCTATTTGCAGCTTCTAATTTTGATGCTCTTTGTGGAGATATATACCACTCCTGTTTGCATCATAGGTTAGTCAAATAAGATTCTATCAAAGGTTAGTCAAATAACTCAAATCTAAATAGTTTGTTATTTTGATGAAGCTAGCTCCTTTGTAGCTATTAACTCAATTGATGCCGCTTTGTGGTGACTATAAAGGACAGTATCTTTCCTTTTCCTTCCTCTCTGATTTCTTCCTTTAGTATGATCTTCCCCTTCATGTCCTGTTTCATCAATGCCCGGCCGTCTCCCTTTGGGGACATCCTATAAAATTGGAACGATGATTCTCTCTCGATCTCACACTACTAAAATTTCAGTAATTAACACTCCTTCATTAAAGCGCTGTTTTAGTAAACTTGAAATGCAATATTGGAAGTTCTTACTTCCTTTGTCGTAGATAAAAAAAAAAAATGTACTAGGAGTTTTTACCGTTGCCTTTTTTAAAAACTTCAAAATCTTAAGATAGATGTGTTATACTTTATATGGAAACGAGAACTAACATTTGAGAAGTATATCTGTATAAAATTCTCAAGGTGTGAAATTTACAGTAACAAGACTAAATGTCAGCTGTGACAAAACATAAATTCGTGCGAATGTTGGTTGGGTTGAACAAATTCAACTTGTTTGAGTCAGTGTTTCTTGCAAAATATATTCCTTCGAGGGTTTGGCAACTGCTCTAAAAGGGTAATTTCCTTATTTGCTGCATGATTTGTGCTTCTAGCTTTCTCAGAAACCACTATCAAGGCGATGGAGTCTGGCTTCCATTTTCGGAGACTCTAATTCCCATGTGCTTTTGGATGCATCCAAGCATCCTTCATTCCTAAACTCACTCTATATCAGGATTCAAATCATTTGACAAAGCCTTGATCGCCTTCAAAGCTCAAAAGGGGAAGTACGCGGCATTTGATGGTGAGAGGAATGCAGAAGAAGTGGAAAGGTTTGTCGGTTCGGTCCTTAATGGAGAAGTAAAGTTCACCACGACCCGGCAGAAACCCAAAATCAAGTTTGAAATTTAGCGGCATCGAAATCAGAGTTGCCTTTTTATTGGAATTGGAGATAGATTGTCAAAAAGCTAGTATTGCTACTTGCTTGATCATCAGTTTCCAGTCTATTGTGAAATTGGCCTGGCTTTAGACTCATGAAGATGCTTGACCCAAGAAGAAGAAAAGAAGGGGCATGGTCGGGAAGGAGGGGAAGAGCTAACATATCTATGTTTTGCACAATGCGCCTCAGGCACAATTACATGCGCCCCAGGCTCACTCCTATGCGCCCTGCAGGAATTACATGCATCCCAATTAGCTACATATAAAGTTCTTCACTTGACACTTTGGTATGTGGAATAAAATGCTAGCTTCAATTCATACACACAGCAACTATGAATATATACTTAACCGGACGACGATGTTATGTGTGACCTCCAACCCTCTATGGCAGAACGTAATGTATGGTTTTGAGTAATCACTTTATGCTCCAGCCTAAGTTTTGTTACCGGTGATAAACTGTGTCTCTCAAGCCATGCTTTGATTGCTCTGTGCTCGTATGTAAAACCATCTGCGGCAATGTATGGATCCTCCATTACTTCCTGAATTAGCCATAACATAATACAAAGAGAAAGTTAGAAAATGAGATGCAGCCAACATAAGGCTGTGTTTGGATCGCTTTTGTGAAGGGAAAGTATAAGGCAAACAAACAAGAAAATTGAGAGTGCATTGGAGAAACCAAGTTATCACCTGAAGTATTGGGCAGAAAAAGTGGTTAGGTGCATGAATAATATTCCTCTGTACCCTTGAAGCAACATCTGCCATATCAGCAAGTTTCTTCAAAAGCGGCAAAACTTCAGTTTCAAGATCTGGCCTATCTCTGCACCGAACGCTGGAGCATCTCAGGGCCATCTGTGCTAGTTCCTCAGCTTCAGTGAAAGGCCAATCCGCTATAGATCTGTCCAGTATGTCAGACAGCCAACCATTGGAAAGAGCAGTTTCAAATTTTGACAAAAGCCTATCTGCATGTTGTGCAGCCAGCAATTGGAGGACAATGATGCCAAAAGCATATAGATCAGATTTAGGTCGGACAGTTCCTGTTCTGTGATACTCTGGATCCACATAGTGAAGAGAACCAAATACAGTGGAATCCCTATACTGTGTAATATTGTCAGGCGTAACATCTGAAACGAGTTTAGCCAATCCCACATCACCAATTTTGCTCACATAATTTCTGTCCAGAAATATATTTCCCGGTTTTAGATCTCGATGAATAATAGGGTGTGGTTTCGAGTTGTGTAAAAATGCAAGCCCACAAGCTACTTCAAATGCTATCCGAAATCGAACAAACCAAGGAAGAGGATCCCTGCTGCTTTGATCAGAAATGAAATCTTCTAGGCTTCCATTTTCCATATATTCAAATACTAAGCAACCAATCTCTGGACAGGCTCCAAGCAGTAAAACAATGTGTGGGTGGCGTAACTGGCTAAGAACTTCAATCTGAAAGTAATTGACAGAGGAAAGTGCAAACCATTACCACCACAGTCAGAACAACTAAAGTGATCATGGAAATATTCAACATATGATGGGCGAAAAAGTGAACAAGCCTAAGCTCAAGTTAGTTTGCGAATATTTCGTGAATATTTTTGGGTTAATAGGCATCTGCACATTATAAACAGTCAATTAAGAATTTCATTTGTTACAGACCCAGTGTTGACAAAATTAGGTTAGGTGCACAATTAAACTTCTAAAAAGACTTAGATGTTAAACAAATGATCATGCTAATAGAAAAGAAAAGCCTCAAGCAGGCATGTGAACTTGAATGAATAGCAAAGAAAGATATTGAGTAAAGAAAAAACCTCTGTCAGAAATTCCTTTTTTTTCTCCGATGCATCAGAACAATGCAGAACTTTGACAGCTACCGGGGTTTTATCGAGTTCACATCTGTAAACTTTGCCATATGATCCTTCACCAATCATCTTAGCCTCAGAGAGGGAATCAGTAGCTCTTTCTATTTCATCCCTTGTGTACCTTCTGTACCTTCTGTCATTTGACAAGAGTGCATCCGTAATTTTCTTCTTCTCCAAAGATTCTCTCTCAGCTATCCTTTTGGCTTTTTTCTTTTCATGAGCCTCTTTATCAAGCAATTTTCTTGCCATCCCAATCTCCTTTACGGCTTCCAAATGCTTCCTTTTATCTTCTGCAGCAATTGTCTTATAAGCTATTTCTCTTTGCAAGGCAGCATTTACTCGTCTTGCTTCTTCAACGCATTTAGAAGAAAGATAGTGAACCTGCGTGATGGAGCATCAATAATAGTGGTCCACTTTTTAATCTACCTTGAAAACTCTCCATAAGGAAGCAAGAAACTTAGACCCTAGTTGCTCGACTCGACTGCTATCAAGGGATATCTAATCTTGCGAGGTGATTAATATCACATGTTTTGCCTTGTATAGAATGTTACATCAAACGGAGTGGATATATATTTGTACGAGACTTTCCTAATCATCGGTTGGATATATATTTCAATCCGTTGCAGTCATCTAGACAAACATACAAGGATGTAGTCTCCATTTGGATTCAAATTTTCTTGTCCAGGAAAATAGTCAAACTTTATCAGAATTTAAATAGTGGAAATCTTTTTTAAAATTATAGGTGAATAAGTTTGAGAATATTACCAAGGCCAAATGAAAGATGAATACAAAATCTAGAATCTCATTAATTACGAATATATCATGTGCAAACCTCTATTTGGGCAAGGGCAAGGTCCTCACGAGCTCGATAGTACATGCCACGAGTGGTCATTAATTCTAAACGCATTTGTTCTACCTCAGCCTGCACATCCGACTGCAGAAAAATATGCATCCCAAATGTTAACACAGACTAGCAGTCATTGTCGCATAAAACAGTGTGTACAAACTACAAAGCAAGTAATTAGTACAATTACAACACGACATAATGTGACAGCAAGCGGGAAAACATAAACAAATTCACCTGCTTTGTGTCGTTGGAAGCCATGGAAGAACATTCATTGAATACCTCAATTTCTATGGTACTATTTCCCAAGTTTCGATGATTTCTTTCTGGGAGTGGACCAGAATGATTGGGATATCCCACTGAATAAAAGTGACTAAGATCAGACACAGATGATGCTAGCTCATTAACTTCACAATCCACTGAGGTAGAATAATGGCCACCATTTAATGCCACAATTTCAAAGATACTATTTCCCGAGTTCTGACGATTTCTTCCTAGGAGTGAACTTGAATGGTTGGGATACCTCTGTGAATTCAAGTGACCAGGATCTGAAACTGATGAAGCTCTGTCATTAAATTCACAATCCACTGAGGAAGAATAACGGCCACCATTTAATGCCACAATATCTCGGGTACTATTTGCAGAGTTCCGATGATTTATTCCTTGGAGCTTACCAGAATGGTTGGGATACCTCTGTGAATTCAAGTGACTAAGATGTGAGACTGATGACGCTGTTTCATTAACTTCACCATCCACTGAGGAAGAATAATGGCCAGCAACTAATGCCTCAATTTCTCGGCTACTATTTCCCCAGTTCCGATGATTTCTTTCTTGGAATGGGCCAGAATGGTTGGGGTACCTCGGTGACAAGCGACTGATATCGGACACTAATGACGCTGTGTCAGTAACTCCACAATCCACCGAGGAAGAACGGTGGCCACCATTTAACTTGTAGATGCGAAGAGAACTGAGGTCTCTACAGTTGAACCACCACTGTCTAGAGCTGTTCTCTGCAAAATAGAGGTCGAAAAATTTGTTTTGACAAGGCAAAAGGAAAAACTAAGTACATGGAAGCTATCGACATTGAAGAGTAAGAGTTCTCAACATACCACCACTTGACAAGGGGGTGAGAGAATTTGTGATGAGCCTTTGCCTTGACACAATATAAATACTGCAAGCTTTAGGAGCATTTTTTAGGACTGTTGATGGCACGATAGAATCTTCTAGCTTCCTGACCATGAAACTAAATAAAAAGATAGTGACATCAGGTTCAACAGATCAAAGAACCACATGTAAGTCATAAAAGGTGTGGCTAACTGATCCATATTATCGGAGTGCAAGTTGCCAGTCAAACGAATGGCCAAACTGTTTTCATGTATAGGACCACATGATAGATAAAATGGCAAGGATAATATAAATCCCCTGAATTTTGCCAATAAAACCTTACCATAGTACCCTCAAGGAAAAAACACTAAAATTAGATGAACTAGAGATCTAGAACACGCAACTGAAAAAATGCTATCAGAAAATTGCCAACTAGAAGGAGGAGAAAGAACTTTTTAATGAACAACTTATTCAATACCTCTGACATACCTCGTGAGAAAACAAGAAGTGCAGGAGCCCAACACTAAACTACTTACACCACAGTCGGTAACATATTTAAGAAGTACTGACGCAGGATTGTCACCTTCCAGCACCAAAGTTTCAATCTAGAAAAGCAGTATTCAGAATTATACTTCAACGGAAACTAAATTTGAGCAGAACATAGCCAAAAGGAAAAAGAAATACCTACCTTTCTTCTTTTGCATAGTTTCTTAAATGGTAAAAATATCTTCTGAAACTCATCTTTTGCGTCCTTCATATACATTTCCACCACATGGGTATCCAGTTGCTCAATGGGGATATTGGCTCCGGCTGCAGGATATGGCAACACCCACATGTGGTCATCACAAGTAAACGAAAGTAACACAGAAGTGCTGAAAATGAGAAACCTTGATGGAATTTGAACATATTAAGTTTTAGATTAGGGGGACAAACTACAAGACCAAACTTAAAGTGGTACTTGCGGTCATTTTGGATAACTTCATATCAATTATCCGGTCTAGTCCTAGCAGCTCAGTTGTTTAGATTAGTTGGCAGTCAACTGGTTTTGGGCAAGACACCCTATTTCCTTTCTCAATGGTTCCCTTTTGTTGGTGCCAAAAAGTGCACCTTGTTCGATTGCCTTCCCAATAACCCATTATTTGCGTGTACACGTGTGAGTCTGGAGTCCCAAATTTTTGGATTAGAGATCAAAGAAGCCTATAATCACAATAGAAAGGCTAGAGTGGGAGGTGGATTAGAGGTCAAAGAGGCGTATAATCACAATAGAAAGGCTAACCAGTGCACGAGCTTCCCGCAATTGCAGGGTCAAGGGAAGTGTGGGGTGTAGCGCAGCCTTAATCCCACAAATGGCGACACAGTTCCCATACCCGTGACCAAGTCACATTGAGGTTACCTTACCACTGCATCCGGACTTCCCTACAGATATATAATCACAATCCTTCTACAAATACAATTAGCTTTGTAATCCTTTGATTCCAAAGATTTCAATTCACTTCTATCAAAAGGTTAATTCTACCGTCATGAAGTTTCTATATCCCTTTCTGAGAAATCTACATCTACCAAAAGCTTTAGGCCCCCAATTGTGTTGAGCCGGCCTTGGTTAAAGGAGTAGGTGCTAGTAAAAACACCATGAGCCAACCCCAAGGGTTGCTCAAGTGACAATAGGAATCAGCTAAGCTGTAAACCCAGACATCCTGATTTCAAATTTTGGCCACTAACCAGCATAGTTTTAAATCTCGGTATCGGTCGCCGTCACGGTATCGGTCGTGGTGTATCGGTTTCGGGACGTATCGATGATACGTCGCGGGAATCGGGTGTCGCGGTCGTGAATTTTTTAACTTTTTTGGCGTATCGGCCGATACACTATGGTACGTATCGGTATCGGAGCCTCCAAATCTCGAGACTAACCGGCCGATACGGTACGTATCGGCCGATATTCAAAACTATGCTAACCAGGCCACCTCTTTGAGCCCGGCGACAATAGAGAAATCTCTTGTGAATCCCCTATTCACGATATGGATGGTCTACCTTTCCCTCGATCAGGAAGAAAATAGTCAAGGTGCGCATTAGGTGACCTAGACACCCTGACCATCGAACAAGAAAACAACATTGTGAGGTTATACCGTTATAGTGTCTTTTGAAGTATAACTGAAACTGAAAGGAAGAGGATTACATAGAGTAGGAACTGAAGTGATTCTAGGCACGACGTGGATGAGGACGAAACGATCGGCCTTGGGCATGAGGTTCTCCACGGCCCACCGGACAGCTCGACGGCTTCCGTTTCCCCCTCGGCCGCTGCTGCTGCCTTTGACGGCCACCGCCACGGTCGTCTTTGCCGGCAAATTGCGGCCGCCGCAGACGACCATGTTTCGTTCCATGCACTCCAACGAAAGCTTGACTTCGATTCTTTCGAAGCTCTAGAGAATCCGTACGTATAACTAACAAAAGCGGGAGTGACGGTGCCGTTATATGCGGAATCCGAAAAAACGTTAATTTAAATTAATTATTAGGTGAAATTACAGGAAGACCCCCTCATCTATACATTTTGGACACAAACCCCCCTAATCTTTAAAATACCCAAAAGCAACTCCTCATCTATAACCATTAATCAATCAATACCCTTCTGCTAAAAGACCTTTAAGATGAAAGAGTCAGCGTGGACAAATTTTTTTATTATAGATGATGGGGTCAGTGTAGGCAAGTTTTAAGAGGTAAAATCATCATTTTTTCTCATTATGTTAATAGAGTTAGCTAATTTTTTATTTTATTTTATACGGATGATAGGGTCTGAATGGCCAGTTTTAAATGTTTGAAGGTCTCTATGTCCAAAATGTATAGATGAAGGGGACCTCTATGTAATTGCACCTAATTATTAATAAAATTTGGGAATTGATTTTACCACTCTCTTTTTTATTAATATCACTTTTCTTTTCTCACAAAACAAATCATCTAATAAAGAGGGGAGTGACATTAACAAAAAAGAAAGTAGCAAAATCACTCCTCTAAAATTTTGATGGTTGAAATAAAAGATACGATGTAGAAATACTACGTATTTAATAGTTATAAAAAAAAAAATAGATCTCGTACGACCTACAGTAACAAATAATACAAGACTCCATACATCATCGATCCTTTTGTTGATATCAAAAACGTTGAATTTAATTAGTTATTAGTTGAATTTTGACCGCGTAAATGTAAATTATATTGAAAGCGTTACTGTCATCAATTAAGTGGGCTGCTTGGCTTGTTGAACCTGCTATAACAAGTAATATACAAATTTTTTATGTTAATATTGTGTTAATTGAAATTTTTTTTTACGGAAAAAAGAATTTATTTAATCATTGCATAAAGGATACAACAATTAGAATGCCCTAAGTTACGAGTCCCATGACGGCATCACAAGTGTGGAATATGGTAGTATGTGGGTTATGCACTTAATTAGTACTGGTCCCGCTCGGTTTAATCCCTAGCCATGAAATGGAAAAGAATAAACCCTTTTAGTTAATGAATATTCTGTTTTTTTTTTTTTTTTGTGCTTTTTAATTGGTTTTGGAGAAGCTATCCATTGTATCCAATGAAGGTGAAACTAAATTTATACTAGAAGTTGCAATCTTGTCAAAATTTAGGAATTCTCATTTTCATTTGTTGTTGGGCAGAGGCGAAAGCGGACCAATTTTCAAATATCCTTTTTTGCAATAAGGCTCATTTATAAAAATAAATAATAAAAAAATTTGATTTTGGCATTCCACTTTTAGCCATTAGCACTCCACTATTTGTTTTTTTTTTTTCTATTTGAAATTACAACAATACCCTTCTACGGGTGAGAAAGTGGATGAACAATAACAAACTAAAGGATAATTTAGTAATCTCACATAAGATAAAGACAAAATTTGGAGGGTAAAAATCACTTGTACAATATGTATATTACATTGCACAATGGAGTAGTTTTTTTTGAGCAATGTCCTGCGTGGCGCATATGCTAGTTAGAAATGAATCACTCTTTCAATATACTAGAAAAGAGGAAATCTTTTTAACGGAGGGTTCCGCAAATAGATGCTTACGAAGGTGAATCGCGATCGTGTAATAGTGTTTTGGATAGTCCGGATGTTAGTAAAACTTTTCTATTAAAAAATTTAACTTTTTCATGGAAATTTTTTATGAAAATCCGAACCGTCTAAAGCCAAAATGGATGGCTGAGCGTAAATAAGGGATTCACGGAGCTTCCGTGAATAAGCCAACCTCACTAGATAAGTCAATGATCAAGATGCAACTCTAAAGACATTTATTGAATTTGCATGTAATTTATAAATAAATTACACTGTCGCCATTAGTCCTAATTTACTCCCCCTTTCTCTCCAAACAATTCATTTCACAACTTCAAATTACTACTTCAATTTCTCTCTTTCATTTCTTTCCTTACCAATATCGGCCGACTTCCAGTCAAGATATAAACACGCAACATATAAAAACACGACATTTGTAACATTCGAGTGATGTTTGTACATATGGTTTTTAGAGATTGGTTAGGACCGAACTGCACGATTCCCAGTTCTTGATCAAGAAAATGCTCCTCAATCCTCACATCCAATTAACAGACTCATACGAATTCTCCCCACATCGGATATTTTTTCGAATCTTAATAATCTGCAAACTCCCACTGAATGGTAGCAAGAGCTGTCTCTTCGTCTTCAACAACAAAATACTCATTTTGCTCCTCAGGCCGAAACAGATAAAACATTCCGATGTAACATCCAAGGGTCACACTCTCTACAACGATAACAAATAACCACTCTAAACTACAGTCATCATCCCTGATATCACGGACAGAAATCCACGCCCACTTCAATACCCAGAATGTAAACACACATACGTTGAAATATCCCAAAAGCCTCATCTTTCCCAGATCCCGCACAGCAGTCCCATCTGTCTTTGCGGCTTCCTTGAGTTTCTTGATCGACGAAAAAACTGGAATGAAAACTATCACATAGCCCAGGTAATCGATCAGGAATAACGCCAGAGACAAATACAAGTAGTTGCTATTGGACAGGCCGGTTTCATCGGTATAAACATAGGCTATGTTTGCGATAACCTGAATTGTTACGCTCACCGCCAAGTTTTTCTTGTCATTGGCATGTAGACGTGGTTTTAAGATTGTCCAACCAGTCCCAATCAACATGATTACGGTTAGCAAAAACAGAGCTCGAATGCAATGGAATAAATAAAACCATAAAGTCCCATCATGGGGGGTTCCATTGACCTTGATATAGTGTTTGTCCTCTGCCTCGAAAAATAGATTCAACGATTTCATTACGACCAATATGGCCATTAGAATGTGTATCTTGCGAACGAACGACCTGTTCTTGTTGCATAGATATAACCAGGAGGCCAGAAACGGCAAGTAAAGGACCGAAAAAATGAAGTAGATCATTGGCAATTGAGTTCTACCGGCTTCAAGATAGTCCTTGCCATTTCGGTCTAGGTTATAGGTTTCTATGTGAATGTGCATCGAGAGAGAGGTATTCGGCTCACAGTTCAAAAAAAAAGATGCCAAGATGGTCTGGTGAAGGGATGGGGAGGGTTTTGCTGATGGAAGATTGGGGAGGAGGTGAGAGTTCTACAAATGTGGCTATGGGTTGGAAGGCCCTTGGGATTAGATTGGGGGACTCAAGAATGCATGTTTTTCCTTCCTGGGGACGTAGGACAAGACCATAAATTTTGATGGTGAATAGGTCCCCAAAGGAAAAACCTATACGCGAGGAGTTTATTGGGGTGGTAGAGGTGGTGATTATTGAGACATTGGAGACCTTGAGATTGACATGACTGGTAGAACGAAACAGAAATCTTCAAAATGGATGGTGCGACGAGAGTCTCAAGAGATTTTTATTGTTTTGATGTCCCCAATTGTTGGCGGGAGTTGGACAATGAGGAACAAGAAGAGGGCGAGGAAACGGAGATGGGTGTCGGGAAAGGTAATTTGATGCATTTTTTTAGGTGATATCTGTAGAATGGGATTGTTGATCAGAAAAGAATCTATATGAATGCTTTTGATCTTTTATGATTAATGAAAGTTTTCTTCGCCGTTCATAAATAATTTGTAAAATAGGATTGCGGTGTTGCGGAGGGAGAAAAAACAAGGAGGTGGCAATCGGGGTGAAGATTAGCAAGGAATCAAAGGGCATGAGAGATGCAAGACAGGGAGTAATACCAACGGTTATATAGGCACAAGAAGGCTCAAAATAAATAGTGTGAAGCTGTAAAAGTCAGGATTAGCCTTGATTTGCAAAATCATCGTATCTCTTGATTTACAAATAATTGGGGAGTAAAACTAATTTAATTTGAAAGTACGCTAGACGATCTTTTTAACATTTCAAACCACATGTGAATCGGAGTTCGGAAGTGTCCGTGCCGAGTTCGGAAGTGTCCGTACCAAGACCGGACCTCAAAGTTTGGTTGGTAGTGAAGTTTTGATGACGCGCCCGGGGAGCAACGAAATGCCCATGGGGCTCATAGAGTTGGTCCTTGGGCTCACAGAGCTCCACAATTTCTTCAAAATTTGCAGGTTTGTCCCGTATACTCTCGAACTCCATTTTTTGCAAGGTTAGAAATGCTGAGAACCTCATTGAGTCTACTTTCAAACCCAAACAGTTTGAATCTATAAATTTTCTTTTTTGTACAAAATGCTACGACCAATTTACCCTCAATGAGTTAAAAACTAAATCATTTCGGTAAAACGGCTGCATCTTCCTCATTTTAAATTGAATAAAGACCTATTACATATCGATAAAGAGGACTTTCAATTTTCTAAAAGATTGTGGATTCCAACCATCAAAATAATAATGTTTAGTTCATGACAATTGTGTAGTAAGTCGACCACAACATCTTAGGCGAATTGTGATGATTAAGCCGTTTTTTATGCTTCGATGAAGTGCGAAAGCCGTACGAACTCTCTAGAACTCCTAAGAAAAGAACTAATACCTTAAAACAAGGAATGCGAGTACCGAATGGAACATAGAATGAGTGGAAGGGCACAAAAACGTGTTTTAGCAAACTGGCTCCGATGATATTTGAACTGGCCTATTTTCGACCAACTATTCGTAACCTAAAATCTATTATTTTAATGGTTCAACTCTATCATCTTTTAGTACTTTAAATATCCTCCGTATCGATACAAAATAGGTTTCAATCCGATTTAAAGTTAGGGTGATTCAAGGATTTTTCGAATATATTTTGTTTTTTGCCTTCTTCACAGTAAAATCGTCATCTCTCTTGATTTAAAAATAATTGGGGAGTCAAACTAATTTAATTTGAAAGTAGGCTAGATCAGCTTTTTAACATTTCAAACCACGTGCGAATCGGAGTTTGGATATGTCAGTGCCAAGACCGGACCGGCAAGGTTGGTCGGTAGTGAAGGTTTGATGATGCGCCAAGGGAGCAATAAAATGCGCCTGTTGTGCGTAGAGTTTCTCCTAGAGCGCACAGAGCTCTACAATTTCTTCACGCTTTGCGGGTTTATCCCGGATACTCTAGAACTCCATTTTTTGCAAGGTAAGAAACGTTGAAAATCTTATTGAGTCTACTTTCTTACCCAAGCAGTTTGAATCTCTTTTTTTTTTTTTTTTTTGTAGAAAAGGGTACGACCAATTTACACTCAATTAGTCACAAACTAAATCATTTCAGTAGAACGGTTGCATCTTCCTCATTTCAAATCAAATAAAAACCTATTATATATCGATAAACAGAACTTTCAATTTTCTAAATGATGGTGGAATCTTACCATCAAAATAATAATGTTTAGTTAATGAAAGTTGCGTAGTAAGTGGACCACTACATACTAGGCGAATGGTGATGATTAAGCAGTTTTGTATGCTTCGATGAAATGCAAAAAGCCGTATGAACTTTCTAGAACTCCAAAGAAATGAACTAATACCTTAAAAAAGGAATGCGAATACCAAGAAAAGCTGTATGAACTTTCTAGAACTCCAAAGAAATGAACTAATACCTTAAAAAAGGAATGCGAGTACCAAATGGAACATAGAATGAGTGGAAGGGCACGGAAACGTGTTTTAGCCGAAGTGGCTCCGACGATATTTGAACTGGCCTACTTTCGACCAACTATTCTTAACCTCAAATCTATTATTTTAATGGTTCAACTCCATCATCTTTTATTACTTTGAATATCCTCCGTATTGATATAAAATAGGTTTCAAACCGGTTTATAAGTTAGGGTGATTCAAAGATTTTTCAAAAATATTTTGTTTTTTGCCATCTCAACAGTAAAATCGACATATCTCTTGATTTACAAATAACTGGGGAGTCAGACTAGTTTAATTTGAAAGTAGGCTAGAAGAGCTTTTTAACATTTCCAACGACATGTGAATCGGAGTTCGGAAGTGTTCGTGCCAGGACCGGACCGCAAAGTTTGTTCGGTAGTGAAGTGTTGATGATGCGCCCGGGGAGCAATTAAATGCGCCTGGGGCGCATAGAGTTGCTCCTGGGGCGCACAGAGCTCATTTCGGTTAAATGGTTGAATCTTCCTCATTTTAAATCTAATAAAGACCTATTATATATCGATAAGGAGAACTTTCAATTTTCTAAAACATGGTTGATTCCTGCCATCAAAATAATAATGTTTAGTTCATGACAATTGCTTAGTAAGTCAACCAATACATCTTAAGCGAATGGTGATCATGAAGCAATTTTTTATGCTTCGATTAAGTGCGAAAGCCGTATGAACTCTCTAGAAATCCAAAGAAATAAACTAATACCTTAAAACACGGAATGATAGTACCGAATGGAACATAGAATGAGTAGAAGGGCACGGAAAGGTTGTTTAATTGAAGTGGCTTCGGCGATATATGAATTGGCCAAATCTCGACCTACTATTCGTAACCTAAAATCTATTATTTTAATGGTTCAATTCAATCGTCTTTTAGTATTTTGAATATCCTCTGTATCCATATAAGTTTTAAAGTTAGGGTGATTCAAGGATTTTTCCAAAGTATTTCCTTTTTCGCCTTCTTGACAATAAAATCGTCTCATTTCTTGATTTGCAAATAATTGGGGAGTCAAACTAATTTAATTTTAAAGTAGGCATGACGAGCATTTTAACATTTGAAACCACGTACGAATCGGGGTTCGGAAGTGTCCGTGCCAACACCGGACCGTAAAGTTTGATCGGTAGTGAAGTTTTGCTGAAGCGCCCAGGGAGCATTGAAATGCGCCTGGCGCGCATAGAGGTTCTCCTGGGGTGCACAGAGCTCCACAATTTCTTCAAATTTTGCGGGTTTGTCTCGGATACTCTCAAACTCCATTTGTTGTAAGGTTAGTACCATTAAAAATCTTATTGAGACTACTTTCCAACCAAAGCAGTTAGAATCTATATGTTTTTTTTTTCGTAGAAAAGGGTACGACCAACTTACACTAAATGAGTCACAAACTAAATCATTTTTAGTAAAACGGTTGCATTTTCCTCATTTTAAATCGAATAAAGACCTATTATATATCGATAAAGAATACTTTTAATTTTCTAAATGATGGTGGAATCTAAACATAAAAATAATAATGTTTAGTTCATGAAAGTTGTGTAGTAAGTGGACCACTACATCTTAGGCGAATGGTGATGATTAACCAGTTTTGTATGTTTCGATGAAGTGCGAAAAGCCGTATGAACTCTCTATAACTCCTAAGAAATGAACTAATACCTTCAAACAAGGAATGCTAGTACCAAATGGAACATAGATTGAGTGGAAGGGCATGGAAACTTGTTTTAGCCGAAGTGGCTCCGACGATATTTGAATTGGCTTCTTTCGACAAACTATTCGTAGCCTAAAATCTATTAATTTAATGTTTGAAATCCATCAACTTTTAGTACTTTGAATAGCCTCTGTATCGATATAGAATAGGTTTCAATCCGATTTAAAGTTAGGTGATTCAAGGATTTTTTTCAACATATTTGTTTTTCGCCTTCTGGACAATAAAATCGTCGTATCTCTTGATTTAAAAATAATTGGGGAGTAAAACTAATTTAATTTGAAAGTAGGCTAGACGAGCTTTTTAACATTCCAAGCCCCATGTGAATCGGACTACAGGAGTGTCCGTGCCAAGACCGAACTGTAAAGTTTGGTCGGTAGTGAAGTTTGATGATGCGCCCGGGGAGCAATGAAATGCGCCTGGGGCGCACATAGCTCCACACTTTCCTCAAACTTTGCAGGTTTGTCCCGGATACTCTTGAACTCCATTTTTTGCAAGATTAGAACTATTAAAAACCTTATAGAGTCCACTTTCCAACCCAAGTAGTTTGAGTCTATAGAATTTTCTTTTTGTATGAAATGGTACGACAAATTTACCCTCAATGAGTCAAAAACTAAATCATTTCTCTAAAATGGTTGCATTTTCCTCATTTTTAATCGAATAAAGACCTATTATATATCGATAAAGAGAACTTTCAATTTTCTAAAGGATGGTGGAATCCAACCATCGAAATTATAATGTTTAGTTCATGAAAATTGCGTAGTAAGTGGAGACCACTACATCTTAGGCGAATGTTGATGTTTAATTAGTTTTGTATGCTTCGATGAAGTGCGAAAAGCCTTATGAACTCTATAGAACTCCAAAGCAATGAACTAATACCGTGAAACAAGGAATGTGAGTACCGAATGGAACATAGAATGAGTGGAAGGGCACAAAAAGGTGTTTTAGCCGTAGTGGCTCCGACGATATATGAATTAGCCTACTTTCGACCGACTATTCGTAACCTAAATTCTATTATTTTAATGTTTCAAATCCATCAACTTTTATTACTTGAATATCTTCAATATCGATATAAAACATGTTTCCATCAGGTTTAAAGTTAGGGTGACTCAAGAATTTTTCCAAAATATTTTGTTTTTCACCTTCTTGACAGTAAAATCATCGTATCTCTTGATTTAAAAATAATTGGGGAGTAAAACTAATCTAATTTGAAAGTAGGCTAAACGAGCTTTTTAACATTTCAAGCCAGATGCGAATCGAACTTCGGGAGGGTCCGTGCCAAGGTCGGACCGTAAAGTTTGGTCGGTAGTGATGTTTTGATGATGCGCCCGGGGAGCAATGAAATGCGCCTGGGCCGCATAGAATCGCTTCTGGGGCGCACATAGCTCCACAATTTCCTCAAACTTTGCGGGTTTGTCCCGGATACTCTCGAGCTACATTTTTTGCATGGTTAGAACCGTTCAAAACCTTATTGAGTCTATTTTCCAACCTAAGTAGTTTAAATCTATAGAATTATTTTTGTATAAAATGGTACCACAAATTTACCCTCAATGAGTCAAAAACTAAATCATTTCTGTAAAATGGTTGCATCTTCCTCATTTTAAATCGAATAAAGACCTATTGTATATCGATAATGAGAACTTTCAATTTTCTAAAAGATGTTGGAATCCAACCATCAAAATAATAATGTTTAGTTCATGAAAATTGCGTAGTAATTGGAGACCACTACAGCTTAGGCGAATGTTGTTGATTAATCAGTTTTGTATGCTTCGATGAAGTGCGAAAAGCCTTATAAACTCTATAGAACTCCAAAGCTATGAACTAATACCTTAAAATAAGGAATGTGAGTACCGAATGGACCATAGAATGACTGGAAGGGCACGGAAACGTGTTATAGCCGTAGTGGCTCCAACGATATATGAATTGGCCAACTTTCAACCAACTATTCGTATCCTAAAATCTATTATTTTAATGGTTCAATTGCATCATCTTTTAGTACTTTGAATGTCCTCCGTATCGATATAAAATAGGTTTCAATCCCGTTTAAAGTTAGGATGATTCTAGGATTTTTCAACAAAAAAAAAAAAATTTGTCCTTCTTGACAGTAAAATCATCATATCTCTTGATTTACAAATAATTGGGGAGTCAAACTAATTTCACTTGAAAGTTGGCTAAACGAGCTATTTAACAATTCAAAGCACGGGGGAATCGGAGTTCGGGAGTGTCCGTGCCAAGACCGGACTCCAAAATTTGGTCGGTAGTGAAGTATTGAGGTTGCGCCCGGGGAGCAATGAAATGCGCCTGGGGCGCATAGAGTTGCTCTAGGGGCGCACAAAGCTCCAAAATTTCTACAAGTTTGCGGGTTTGTCCCGTATACACTCGAACTTCATTTTTTGCAAGGTTAGAACGGTTAAAAACCTTATTGAGTCTACTTTCCATCCCAAGTAATTTGAATCGATAAATTTTTTTTTGTATAAAAGGGTACGACCAATTTACCCTCATTGAGTCAAAATCTAAATCATTTTGGTAAAACAGTTGCATCTTCCTCATTTTAAATCGAATAAAGACCTATTATATATCGATGAAAAGAACTTTCGATTTTCTAAAAGATGGTGGAATCCAACCATCATAATAATGTTGTTTAGTTCATTAAAATTGTGTAGTAAGTGGACCACTACATCTTAGGTGAATGTTGATGATTAACCAGTTATTTATGTTTCGATGAAATGCGAAAAGCCTTATGAACTCTTTAGAACTCTTAATAAATGAACTAATACCTTAAACAAGGAATGTGAGTACCGAATGGACCATAAAATGAGTGGAAAGGCATGGAAACGTGATTTAGCCGAAGTGGCTCCGACGAGATATATGAATTGGCCAACTTTCAACCAACTATTCGTAACCTAAAATCAATTATTTCAATGGTTCAATTGCATCATCTTTAAGTACTTTGAATATCCTCCGTATCGATATAAAATAGGTTTCAATCCCGTTTAAAGTCAAGGTGATTCTTGGATTTTTCAAATATATATATTTTTTGTCCTTCTTGACAATAAAATCGTCATATCTCTTGATTTACAAATAATTGGGGAGTCAAACTAATTTCACTTGAAATTTGGCTAAACGACCTATTTAACATTTCAAATCACGGGGGAATCGCAGTTCGGGAGTGTCCATGCCAAGACCGGACTGCAAAGTTTGGTCGGTAGTGAAGTGTTGAGGATGCGCCCGGGCAGCAATGAAATGCGCCTGGGGCGCATAGAATTGCTCCAGGGGCGCACAATGCTCCAAATTTCCACAAACTTTGCGGGTTTGTCCCGGATAGACTCGAACTCCATTTTTTGCAAAGTTAGAACCGTTAAAAACCTTACTGAGTCTACTTTCCAACCCAAGTAGTTCGAATCGATAAATTTTTTTTGTATAAAAGGGTACGACCAATTTACCCTCAATGAGTCAAAATCTAAATCATTTCGGTAAAACGGTTGCCTCTTCCTCATTTTAAATCTAATAAAGACCTATTATATATCGATAAAGAGAACTTTCGATTTTCTAAAAGGCAGTGGAATCCAACCATCAAAATAATGTTGTTAAGTTCATTAAAATTGCGTAGTAAGTGGACCACTACATCTTAGGCGAATATTGATGATTAAGCAGTTTTTTATGCTTCGATGAAATGCGAAAAGCCTTATGAACTCTATAGAACTCTTAATAAATGAACTAATACCTTAAAACAACGAATGCGTGTACCAAATGGAGCATAGATTGAGTGGAAGGGCACGGAAACTCTCTTCAGCCGAAGTGTCTCCGATGATATTTGAATTGGCCTTCTTTCGACCAACTATTCAAAACCTAAATTCTATTATTTCAATGTTTCAAATCCATCAACTTTTAGTACTATGAATATCCTATGTATCGATATAAAATAGGTTTCAATCCGGTTTAAAGTTAGGGTGACACAATGATTTTTCCAAAATATTTTTTTTTCACCTTCTTGACAATAAAATCGTCATATCTCTTGATTTACAAATAATTGGGGAGTCAAACTAATTTCACTTGAAAGTTGGCTAAACGAGCTATTTAACATTTCTAACGACGGGGGAATCGGAGTTCGGAAGTATTACGGCCTAGAAATTTTATGTATCTTATTAATTATTTTGACTGATTATTAATTCGGTGTTGTGGTCGGATCCTAATTATTTATTTTACGTCGCATTATGGGCATAGTTGTTATTATTATAGTTTGAGGGTATAGGTATAATTATTAATTACAGTAGTTGGTCTATATCAGTTAGATACGTTAATTATCAAGTCAGCTACAAATTAGGTGTATTACGTTAGTGGGCAGTTTTACAAAGTTACGCTTAAGTAGAATACCACAACAGACTAGGGTTTTATCTCTTGAGAGAATATTGAAACGAGAACTTCTGATTTCTCGAGAGAGGAAGCCACAGACTTTTGGGTTCGGCTGATTGGTGATCGATTAGGTAAGCGTTTCTTTTTCCCCTTTATTGTCGTTCTTTTCGCATCATTTGTCGTTCATGGGATGGGGTAAAGTTTGACCTTTGGAAGGTATATAACAATGGGATTACCGAGAGGTTAATTGAGATCCATTCTTTTGGCACCAATCGTTTTCTTTTCATCCGATTGACATATGGAGCGGTGGAGTTTAGGAATGGGATCAGGAGGTGTGGTGTTTGCACGTGGAATGGGTGCATGGATCGGAGTTGGGGATTTGTACGTTGGTGATTATTAAAGGTTTGGAGTTGAAAATAAGGTATAATAATTTGGTGGTTAATTATATTAGGATTTGGGGTGGGATTAAGAATGTAATAGATCTGATATTCTTAGTTTGTCGAGTCAGTACAAAACTTTGATTAGTTTAGTCATTTCGTATTGTTCTATTGTTCAGGTTAGCTTCCTTTTTGTGTGTTCGATTGCATTCGCTTTGGACCCAGGTGAGTGGTTAAGCATGTTACGTATTTTCGAACTTCCCCGTGTCCCTTAAATTGTTGTTTTGGAAAATTTACTATTGAAATTGGAAACACATATTGTTTATATTTAATTGGCATGCGGTATTGGTGAAACCATTTGTTGTTCGAATAATCTTTTGGTGAGAACTTTGTGGATATTCGATGGGAACATATTTTGGAAGTCCAGGGAAATTAATCCTCTGTGTGCGGGTGACTCTGGCCATTAGGGAAGAAACCGGATTAGGCCGGTGACCCTAATGCTCAACGGTTGTTATTGACCGGATCGTTCTTAGGGAAAAGTTCCACGGGCTGCCTACTCGTGGTGACTCTAAGATTCGATATTAGATCCAATTTTGAGACATTTATTCACTGGCACTTGGTACTATTGATTTTGGTTGTGGTTCCCCATTGTTGTTGGAGATTGGATTGTGATCACCATTAAGACTTATCGGATGAATCGTTGATTGGATTAATTAATTATTTTGTTGTTCACCGCATATGCCAAATTTATGTTGACATGGTAAATTATTTTGATCCCTGTTTTACAATTTTATTTTACTATACATGCTTTGCTACTCACTGAGCTTGTCAGCTGACGGATTTATTCCAACTCATTTTTCAGGCAAGTTGGGGATTTAGGCATGGACTCTGGCGGCATGTCGGGGTTTTTGTTGTTGACCTCCTTAGGATGTCTCATCCTAGCTTAGTGTTTTATTTCATCACTTCCGCATTGAAACATTTTATCAGGCATCCGGATTCTTTTATTATTGTTGGATCACTAGATATTATTTGGTTCATGGGATGTTTGTGCCCCATTCTTTTGTGGAATTTATTGGTTGTGAATGTTCTGAATAAATAAAAAAATGGTTGACTGTTTGGTGGATCTTTACTTGGTTTTTAATCAAATCTCTTTTTAGGCTACATGTTCTACGAGTTTCAGCTTGTGGTTCATGGCCGGTCACTTCCCATTTTGGGGTGTGACAATTGTGGTATCAAAGCCAGGTTTTAAAATAAAAAAAAAAACATTTTACTTTTTATTCATTCCGTGTTATGTTCATTTAGTGGAGGTCCGAGTCCCCAGAGTCCTACTGCCATTTGTAAGAACTGTGGTCATTTGATGTGCATTGGTATCACATAGTATTATGGAGATAATAGTCATTTGGTGGGAACATTATTTTTTTCTGTAGACTTTGGATAGAGTATTAGAGGAGAATGTAGCATAAGTGATTTTATTCGTTATTGGGATCATCACAATTTTTTTTTTTTTACAAGTACGTTGGTCACGAAATATGTAGTTGGAGTATGGTGTTATTGAATATGAAGAACTAGCATTAGTGGTAGTACTTTTGGAGATTTACTTAAGAATGTAACTTACAGGATTGCTTCAGTTTGGTATTGAGGATGGACTAGTCTAACTGTGTGAGGGTGTGCCAAGAGTTTCTTACTTGTAATACTCGGTACATCCCGGATAGTCTTGAATTGTTGTTTGATTGGTCCTTTGTTCCTATGGTTGAGATCCAAGTAGAGATTTGGTTATATTCTATTAGGAGAGGTCAATAATTATGCTTGTGTGAGGAAATACCCTATGGATTCCTTGATGTTAATTAGGAGATAAATACCCTATGAATAGATTGACGTTTATTAGGAGATCAATAGTGATAAGAATGTTGAGGACTCCAATGTTTCATTGTTTCAATCTGTTTATAAAATAAAAAAAAAACCTCAGATGATCCAGGTGAATAAATAAAGTGGGATTAGTTGATTCTTTAAGTTGTGGGTTTGTCTAATTGTAATAGTAGTACTTCAGTTTTGGGAGCTTGCCAATGGAAAGGTTTTGGTGAGGTTACGATTGCTTATTCGGTAGTGATCATGCAATGGGCTATGTCTATATTAAGATGTGAGTACTTGGGTTTGTAAAATTATATGGAAGGTTGATTGTCATAGAGTAAAGTTATGGAGTGCACCAGTGGTGATTTGAGAGTTAATGCATTACGTTATCGTTGTAGTGAAATTAAGCGAAGCTTAGAAAGAGAAAATTTGTATGGGTAAATCTATGAGATTAGAGGTTGTTGTGCCGTTGGTGTAAATATGGAGTATTATTGATTTGATCGTTGATAGTTTGAAGTTCTTAAGTTATTGATGCTAAGGGTTTAAACTCTTATTTTTGGGGATAATTTACTGACGTGGTTTTGAGATGACAAGAGGAAATTATAATGCAAATTTCAGTGGTATTAAATTCCGGGTTAGTGCATGGAGTTGGTCTTCAAGATGTGAGGTGAATTTTAGAAATTTGAGGCGGTGATGTGTATTATATGGTCTTTTGGAAAGTGAGAATAGAGGCTAGTTAGTTTGATTAATTATTAGTTTTGAGGACACTATTCAGTTTGGATAATTGATAAAGGCTGATGATATATGTATAATGACCCTTGAAATTTTTGGATGATTCAGTGGAGTAAAATCTTGTTTATACTTCAGCTATATTATTGGTAACCATCTTGAACTTTTGTTGAGGTGATCAGATTAGATTGCATTTATTGACTAATTCTGCTGTTGCCACCATTATTGAATATGTGGAGTAGAAATGAAATACGGGAGCCTTGTTTGTTACCTAAAGTTTTAATCTGGACTTGGTTATTTGTTTGGAATCTAGTGAAGACTGATTTGAGAATGTTTCACCGAAATTGTTGGGAGGGTATAGGTGTATGATGTGTAGCTAATTGGTAAACCAATCGATAACAAGAGGTGATCTATTAGGCTATAGAACTTGTGACACTGTAATAAATATCAAAAGCTTTGAGGTCTAAGGAGTTCATTAGTAGACTTTGAGTTTTTGTGAGTAATGGGATTGAAGTGGTTTATTGTTGAGGATCAATCCTTAGAGCTTGGCATACTTGGTTTGAGTTGTAATTATTTTGGATTCGTTCCACGGTAGCTAATTCTAACTGTGATTGGTAGATTATCTTATTTGTTAGTTTTAAGTTAGTTCCTTTGAGGTGAAGTGGGAGTATTATTTCAGGGAGATTTTTGTGGAAGTTTTCCTGTTGGTTCGTAGCTACGGATGGTAGTAAGACGTCATGAAGACTAACATGTATTTTGAAAACTTGAATGTTATGGAAAGAAAATTTTGATAGCTAGAAATGGAATATTCAACCTTGACGTATCACTTTAGAGAGAGAGAGAGAAAAGAAGAATGTGATGGGTTTGTAGACTTCATTTTTTTTTTTGTGTTATTGATGGAGCCTTACAGCAATACTGCTATACGTTTAGGATTGATGGATGTAAGCAATTTTATGGATTTAGTTTATGTTTTGGTTAATAATCTTTGTGAGAGCCATAATTATTCAGTGCAACATATATTCATTGATTGGTGGTTCTAGAAGCGTCTGTGGTACGCTGCGTTGCAGGCGTGTGGTTATCGTTTAGGTGGAAAACTAAGAATTGGATTCTTGTAAGTGATTTGGAACTGTCTTTGATTAGGTGTTTTCTGGAGGATGCACTATGGTTTGAAATATTAATTTTGGAGTTTAAAGAATATGGTAGAATTGGTTATGATGGTCTATTTCAAACATTTTATTAGTGGTTTGTGCTATGCTTCGAGTGCCTACTAAAAAGTATGTTGGTATGAAATAAGGAGGACTTAGGAGATGAACCAATGAGATTTTGGATTTTTAGAAGACATGATGCCTTTGATTGCAATAATCGTTTTGTTTGAGTTGTTATACTGATGTTGGGCTTTATGTATTGGTGGTCCACTTGGAACAAGATTAGATGCACTTGGATGGGTTAATATTAGACATAATTCTTTTCGGAGTTCCAAATAACTACATACATTTTTATTTTATTTTATCTTGATGTGAGTGATATGGAGTTGTAAAAAAAAAAAGATTGGAATGGTTACATGAATGTCGAATTAGGGTTGGTGGTTGATCAGCTCACTTAGTCAACACATTTTGTTGCTATTAAGCTAACATATACATTGGATTGCTTGGCACAGTTGTATGTTAGGGGGATTGTTAAGGCTCCATGGTACGTTCACTTGTATCAATTTTATCAGATCGTGATCCCCGTTTTGTATCTAGATTTTGGAGTGTCTTACAGGCAATGATCATGCGTACTCGCTTACTTTTTAGTTTTGCTTATTACCCCCAAACCAATGGTCAAAGTGAGAGTATTATACAGACTTTGGAGGATTTATTGAGAGCACACCTTAGAGTCGAAAAGAAAATTGGGATGATCAATTGCTGTTAATGGAATTTGTGTACAATAACAATTATCATTTGAGTTTGGGAGTTGTTCCATATGAGGTTTTGTATGGACGGAAGTGTATATCCCCTATTCGTTGGTATGAGGTTGGAGAAAGGTGACTTTTAGGACTTGACTTGGTGGAGGATGCAAAAGAAAAAAAAATATTTGGGAAAGGTTTGTAACTACTTGGAATAGGTAGAAAAGTTATGCAGATAATCGTAGGAGGGATTTGGAGTTTACAATAGGAGATATTGTGTTTCTCAAGGTATTCCCATGGAGAGGTGTTATTCGGTTCGGCAAAAGAGGAAGTTAAGTCTTCGCTAAATTGGTTTTTTAAGGTGGTTGGTGAGGTGGCATATTGTTAGGCTCTGCCGTCTAGTTTGGCTAGGGTTCAAAAAAAAAAATTTTATGTATCGATATTAAGGAATTATGTGCATAGTCCGTCCAATGTGATTGATTAAGAGCCACTTCATGTTCAAGATGATTTGACCTATGATGAGCAACGCATTGAGATACTTGATACGAAGAGAAAGGCACTTCGAAAAAAATCATTAGCTTAAAGTGTTGGGGTAAGCACTCGGCTTATGAAGCTACTTTGGAGCATGAAGAGGAAATGCACACAAAATAACCATGTTTATATGCTTGAGGTTAGTATGCAATTTCGAGGCCGAAATTTATTTTAAGGGGGGAAGAATGTTACGGCCTAGAAATTTTATGTATCTTATTAATTATTTTGACTGATTATTAATTCGGTGTTGTGGTCGGATCCTAATTATTTATTTTACGTCGCATTATGGGCATAGTTGTTATTATTATAGTTTGAGGGTATAGGTATAATTATTAATTACAGTAGTTGGTCTATATCAGTTAGATACGTTAATTATCAAGTCAGCTGCAAATTAGGTGTATTACGTTAGTGGGCAATTTTACAAAGTTACGCTTAAGTAGAACACCACAACAGACTAGGGTTTTATCTCTTGAGAGAATATTGAAACGAGAACTTCTGATTTCTCGAGAGAGGAAGCCACAGACTTTTGGGTTCGGCTGATTGGTGATCGATTAGGTAAGCGTTTCTTTTTCCCCTTTATTGTCGTTCTTTTCGCATCATTTGTCGTTCATGGGATGGGGTAAAGTTTGACCTTTGGAAGGTATATAACAATGGGATTACCGAGAGGTTAATTGAGATCCATTCTTTTGGCACCAATCGTTTTCTTTTCATCCGATTGACATATGGAGCGGTGGAGGTTTAGGAATGGGATCAGGAGGTGTGGTGTTTGCACGTGGATTGGGTGCATGGATCGGAGTTTGGGATTTGTACGTTGGTGATTGTTAAAGGTTTGGAGTTGAAAATAAGGTTTAATAATTTGGTGGTTAATTATATTAGGATTTGGGGTGGGATTAAGAATGTAATAGATCTGATATTCTTAGTTTGTCGAGTCAATACTAAACTTTGATTAGTTAGTCATTTCGTATTGTTCTATTGTTCAGGTTAGCTTCCTTTTTGTGTGTTCGATTGCATTCGCTTTGGACCCAGGTGAGTGGTTAAGCATGTTACGTATTTTCGAACTTTCCCGTGTCCCTTAAATTGTTGTTTTGGAAAATTTACTATTGAAATTGGAAACACATATTGTTTATATTTAATTGGCATGCAGTATTGGTGAAACCATTTGTTGTTCGAATAATCTTTTGGTGAGAACTTTGTGGATATTCGATGGGAACATATTTTGGAAGTCCAGGGAAATTAATCCTCTGTGTGTGGGTGACTCTGGCCATTAGGGAAGAAACCGGATTAGGCCGGTGACCCTAATGCTCAACGGTTGTTATTGACCGGATCGTTCTTAGGGAAAAGTTCCATAGGCTGCCTACTCGTGGTGACTCTAAGATTCGATATTAGATCCAATTTTGAGACATTTATTCACTGGCACTTGGTACTATTGATTTTGGTTGTGGTTCCCCATTGTTGTTGGAGATTGGATTGTGATCACCATTAAGACTTATCGGATGAATCGTTGATTGGATTAATTAATTATTTTGTTGTTCACCGCATATGCCAAATTTATGTTGACATGGTAAATTATTTTGATCCCTGTTTTACAATTTTATTTTACTATACATGCTTTGCTACTCACTGAGCTTGTCAGCTGACGGATTTATTCCAACTCATTTTTCAGGCAAGTTGGGGATTTAGGCATGGACTCTGGCGGCATGTCGGGGTTTTTGTTGTTGACCTCTTTAGGATGTCTCATCCTAGCTTAGTGTTTTATTTCATCGCTTCCGCATTGAAACATTTTATCAGGCTTCCGGATTCTTTTATTATTGTTGGATCACTAGATATTATTTGGTTCATGGGATGTTTGTGCCCCATTCTTTTGTGGAATTTATTGGTTGTGGATGTTCTGAATAAATAAAAAAATGGTTGACTGTTTGGTGGATCTTTACTTGGTTTTTAATCAAATCTCTTTTTAGGCTACATGTTCTACGAGTTTCAGCTTGTGGTTCATGGCCGGTCACTTCCCATTTTGGGGTGTGACAGGAAGTGTCCGTGCCAAGACCGGACTACAAAGTTTGGTCGGTAGTGAAGTGTTGAGGATGCGCCCGGGGAGCAATGTTATGCGCCTGTGGCACATAGAACATCTCCAGGGGCGCACAATGCTCCAAAATTTTCGCAAACTTTGCTGGTTTGTCCCGGCTACACTCAAACTCCATTTTTTGCAAGGTTAGAACCGTTAAAAACCTTACTGAGTCTACTTTCCAACCCAAGTAGTTTGAATCAATAAATTTTATTTCTATAAAGGGGTACGACCAATTTACCCTTAATGAGTCAAAATCTAAATCATTTCGGTAAAACGGTTGCATCCTCCTCATTTTAAATTGAATAAAGACCTATTATATATCGACAAAGAATAATTTCAATTTTCTAAAAGGCAGTGGAATCCAACCATCAAAATAATGTTGTTTAGTTCATTAAAAGTGCAAAGTAAGTGGACCACTACATCTAAGGCGAATGTTGATGATTAAGCAATTTTTTATGCTTCGATGACATGCGAAAAGCCTTATGAACTCTATAGAACTCTTAATAAATGAACTAATACCTTAAAACAACGAATGCGAGTACCGAATGGAATATAGATTGAGTGGAAGGGCACGAAAACTTGTTTCAGCCGAAGTGTCTCCGACGATATTTGAATTGGCCTTCTTTCGACCAACTATTCATAACCTAAATTCTATTATTTTAATGTTTGAAATCCATCAACTTTTAGTACTATGAATATCCTATGTATCAATATAAAGTAGGTTTCAATCCGGTTTAAAGTTAGGGTGACTCAATGATTTTTCCAAAATATTTTTTTTTCGCCTTATTGACAGTAAAATCGTCATATCTCTTGTTTAAAAATAATTGGGAGTAAAACTAATTTAATTTTAAAGTAGGCTGGACGATCTTTTTTAACATTTCAAGCCACATGTGAATCGGAGTTTGGGAGTGTCTGTGCCAAGACCGGACCGTAAAGTTTGGTCGGTAGTGAAGTTTTGATGATGCGCTCAGGGGGCATTGAAATGCGCCTGGGGCACGTAGAATTGCTTCCGGGGCGCACATAGCTCCACAATTTCTGCAAACTTTGTGGGTTTATCCCGGATACTCTCGAACTACGTTTTTTGCAAGGTTAGAACCATTAAAAACGTTATTGAGTCTACTTTCCAACCCAAGTAGTTTGAATCTATAGAAATTTTTTTGTATAAAATGGTATGAAAAATTTACCCTCAGTGAGTCAAAAACTAAATCATTTCTGTAAACGGTTGCATCTTCCTCATTTTAAATCGAATAAAGACCTATTATATATCGACAAAGAGAACTTTCAATTTTCTAAATGATGGTGCAATCCAACCATCAAAATAATAATCTTTAGTTCATGAAAATTGCGTAGTAAGTGGAGACCACTACTTCTTAGGCGCATGTTGATGATTAATCAGTTTAGTATGCTTCGATGAAGTGCGAAAAGCCTTATGAACTCTATAGAACTCCAAAGCAATGAACTAATACCTTAAAACAAGGAATGTGAGCACCGAATGGAACATAGAATGAGTGGAAGGGCACGGAAACGTGTTTTAGCCGAAGTGGCTCCGACGATATATGAATTGACCTACTTTCGACCAACTATTCGTAACCTAAAATCTATTATTTTAATGGTTCAATTCCATCATATCTTTTAGTACTTTGAATATCCTCTGTATCGATATAAAATAGGTTTCAATCCTGTTTAAAGTTAGTGTGATTCTAGGATTTTTCCAAAATATTATTTTTTCGCCTTCTTGATAGTAAAATCGTCATATCTCTTGATTTACAAATAATTGGGTAATCAAACTAATTTCATTTGAATGTAGGCTAGATGAGCTTTTTAACATTTCTAACCACGTGGGAATCATAGTTCGGGAGTGTCTGTGCCAAGACCGAACTGCAATGTTTGGTCGGTAGTGAAGTGTTGATCATGCGCCCGGGGAGCAATGAAATGCGCCTGGGGGGCATAGAATTGCTCCAGGAGCGCATAAAGCTCCACAATTTCCGCAAACTTTGAGGGTTTGTCCCGAATACTCTCGAACTCCAATTTTTGCAAGGTTAGAATCGTTAAAAACTTTATTGAGTCTACTTTCTAACCCAAGTAGTTTGAATCTATAAATTTTTATTTGTATAAAAGGGTACGACCAATTTACCCTCAATGAGTCAAAATCTACATCATTTCGGTAAAACGGTTGCATCTTCCTCATTTTAAATCGAATGAAGACCTATTATATATCGATAAAGAGAACTTTCAATTTTTTAAAAGATGGTGGAATCCAACCATCAAAATAATGTCGTTTACTTCATTAAAATTCCGTAGTAAGTGGACCCCTACATCTTAGGCGAATGTTGATGATTAAGCAGTTTTTTATGCTTCGATGAAGTGCGAAAAACCTTATGAACTCTATAGAACTCCTAAGAAATGAACTAAGGGCTCGTTTGGATGAGGTATTAGGTTTGGAGGTATTATGTAAGAAGGGGGAATTGGATAGTATGAGGTATTATATAAGAAGGGTAGGTCCACATTGATGTGACGGGGGGATTAAATAATACTTGGTTTGGATGAGGTATAAAATGAGGGGATAAGGTTGTTTTGTAGTTGAATGGAAGAGGGAGGGGGTATTATAAGGGGGGATTACACATAGCCGGCTCTCACCCTAGCCATGTGTAAGCCCCCCTTAGGGGATATTAGGGGGGATTAAGCATGGGCCGTTTAAAGATATACACCCTAGTTTTGGACTTCCCAAACCACTCCATAAGCATGGACCCACGTATTAGGAGGGGGGATATCATGATCCCCCTTACAATGCTGCTTCCAAGCAGGGCCTATACCTTAAAACAAGGAATGCGAGTACCGAATGTAACATACATTGAGTGGAAGGGTACGGAAACTTGTTTCAGCCGAAGTGGCTCTGACGATATTTGAATTGGCCTTCTTTCGACCAACTATTCGTAATCTAAAATCTATTATTTTAATGGTTCAAATCCATCAACTTTTTGTACTTTGAATATCTTCTGTATCGATATAAAATGGGTTTCAATCCGGTTTAAAGTTAGGGTGAGTCAAGGATTTTTCCAAAATATTTTGTTTTTCGCCTTCTTGACAGTAAAATCGTCATATCTCTTGATTTAAAAATAATTGGGGAGTAAAACTAATATAATTTGAGAGTAGGCTAGACGAGCTTTTTAACATTTCAAGCCACATGCGAATCGGAGTTCAGGAGTGTTCGTTCCAAGACTGTACCGTAAAGTTTGGTCGGTAGTGAATTTTTGATGATGCTCCCGGGGAGCAATGAATTAACTTGAGAAATTTATTGACGAAACTTAAATATCGTTAATGAAAGTGAGTAACACTAAATAATTGCTTGTCAAAAAAAAAACTGTAAATAATTGAAGAAATTCAAATGAATCAAAATACATGTTGAGAGTCACTTTCGTACTTCGATATCGTGGATCCCACGAACCGCTCTTCTTTAAATTCAACCATATCTTATGGGTCTCAACTGTGTCTAGCTAGGCGTGCATGCAGCACACGGTCCAGAACCAGAAATCTAGTAACGAACTAAACGATCCGCTTCTGTTTTAATCATCAGTTGCTGTAATTTTCGGATGGGTGTTGTTGACAGCTTTTGGAGGGGTTGCAAGAATGACCAAAAGCCCTTATGGATTCATCAATGGAAGGCCTGCATAATTCTACTTCAGGCACCACCATCTCTTCTAGTCAAGACCTACTAGTACAACTCAATTATCAGTGGCCAGAAGTGTGGATGCTGGTTTTTATCAGTGGCCACCATATCTTTTTCCTTTGCTTTATAACTACTTTGTACCTTTTCTTTGGTTTGCCAGGTTGATCGCTTATCAACCTTTCGTTTAGTTTCCCGCTTTGTTGCAGGGGCCGTGAGCCGCATATGATTGTCGATGGTTAGGGTAATTGGGATGCTAACTTGTCGTAGTGATGCCGAATGCTCATGCCCCATTATTGTTGTAACTTGTATCAGTGGAGTTTCACTTTGGTTGGATTAATAATATCATCGCTTTTTGAGAATTTGGTTGGTTTTGAAATTTTGATGATGCACCCGGGGTGCAAAAAAGTGAGCGTGGGCCGCATAGAATTGCTCCTGGGGCGCCAAAGCTCCACAAATTTCTTAAACTTTGCGGATTTGTTCCGGACACTCCCGAACTCCATTTTTTGCAAGGTTAGAACCATTAAAAGACTTGTTGAGTCTACTTTCCAACCCAAGTAGTTTGAATCTATAATTTTTTGTATAAAAAATGGTATGACCAATTTACCCTTAGTGAGTCGAAAACTAAATCATTAATGGTAAAACGTTCACATCTCCCTCATTTAAATCGGATAAAGACATATTATATATCGATAAAGAGAACTTTTAATTTACTAAAAAGTGGTGGAATCCAACCATCAAAATAATAATATTTAGTTCACAAAAATTGGGTAGTAAGCGGACCACTACATCTTCGGCGAATGCTGATGATTAAACAGTTTTTATGCTTTGATGAAGTACAGAAAGCCTTAAGAACTCTCCGGAACTCCTAAGAAATGAACTAATATACCTTAAAACAAGGAATTCGAGTACCGAATGGAACATAGAATGAGTGGAATGGCGCGGAAACTTGTTTTAGCCGTAGTGGCTCTGACGATATTTCAATTTCCCTACTTTTGACCAACTATTCATAACCCACAATCTATTATATTTGTGGTTCACTTCTATCATCTTTAGTACTTTTGAATACCCTCTGTATCGATATAAAATAGGTTTCGATCCAATTCAAAGTTAGTGTGATTCAGGGATTTTTCCACAATATTTTGTTTTTTTGCCTTCTTGAGAGTAAAATTGTCATATCTATTGATTAACGCATAATTTAGGAGTCAAACTAATTTGGTTAGAAAGTAGGCTAGATGAGCTTTTTAACATTTCAAACTACGTGTGAATCAGAGTTCGGGAGTGTCTGTGGCAAGACGGCAAAATTTGGACGGTTTGATGATGCGCCCGGAGAGCAATGAAGTGCACCTGGGGCGCATAGAATTGCTCCTGGGTCACACAAAGCTCCACAAATTTCTCAAACTTTGCTGTTTTGTCCCGGATACTCTCGAACTCCGTTTTTTGCAAGGTTAGAACCGTTAAAAAGCTTGTTGAGTCTACTTTCCACCCCAAGAGTTTGAATATATAATTTTTTGTATATAAAAAGGTATGAACAATTTACCCTCAGTGAGTCGCAAAGCAAATCATTTCGCTAAAATACTTGCATCTTCCTCATTTTAAATCGGATAAAGACCTATTTATATATTGATAAAGAGAACTTTCAACTTACTAAAAGGTACGTGGTGGAATCCAACCATCAAAATAATAATGTTTAGTTCATGAAAATTGTATAGTAAGGGGGCCACTACATCTTAGGCAAATCCTGATGATTAAGTAGTTTTGTATGCTTTGATGAAGTAAGCACTATATGTTAGGCGAAAGTAGGCTAGACGAGCCTTTTAACATTTCAAACCACGTGCGAATCAGAGTTCAGGAGTGTCCGTGCCAAGACCGCAAAGTTTGGTCAGTTTTGAAATTTTGATGATGCGCCCTGGAAGCAATGTAATGCGCCTGGGGGCGCACAAAGCTCCACAATTTCCTCAAACTTGCGGGTTTGTCCCAGACACTCCCGAACTCCATTTTGGCAAGGTTAGAACCGTTAAACCGTGCCGGAATTGGATTGATTCGGAGGGGTAGCAACTAGAATGGCTCCATGTTTATAAAATCCCAAAAAATGTATACGCTTGGATACATATATGGACAATGCATTATGCAACATCTCATGTAGACTACTGGTCTAATAACTTGTTTAAACCTAAAAACATGCCCGAAATGCTTAATCACTTGAAACTTGCCTTGTGAAATAAAATGCTAGCTTCGAATGATACCCAGCAACTACGAATACTTAACCGGATGATGATGTTGCGCGTGACCTCCAATCCTGTATGGCGGAACGTAATGTATGGTTTTGAATAAGCACTTTATGCTGCAACCTGAGCTTTGTTACCGGCGATAAACCGTATCTCTCAAGCCACGCTTTGATGGCTCTCTGCTCGTATGTAAAACCATCAGCAGCAATGTATGGATCCTCCATTACTTCCTGGATTAGCCATGGCATAATGCACACAGAGAAATTTAGACAATGAGATGCATTCAATGTAAGGCTGTGTTTGGATCGGTTTTGTGAAGGGAATGTAAAAGACAAGCAAACAAGGACATAACAAAGTAAAGGGCTACCCAATGTACGAGACTCGCTTACTGCTGGTCTGAGAAGGGTTGGACTTACGCAACCTTACCTCTGCAAGATTGATTTGTTTGGTTCCCCTATCATTTTCCTATCCCTAAGTGATCCCTCCACAAAAACCATGATTCGAAACCATGCATTTGCACGCACAAAATAATGTATGTATGAAATATTTTGAAAAAAGTTGCACCAATTTTTCTTCTCAATGAGATCTTTAAATTGGTGTAAAATTTGTCGAAAAAAATTTCTTGCCAATACATAATTTTTCTGTGTGCAAAATGCATGGTTCTCCAAAAGGGGAAGCAATTCGAGACGGATGGAGTGTCTTGGCACTAGGATAGCAGAATTGAGAGTGCATTGGAGATGATCATATGAAGTTTCAATTTTCACCTGAAGTATTGGGCAGAAGTAGTGGTTAGGTGGTTGAATACTATTCCTTTGTAGCCTTAAAGTACCATCTTCCATATCAGCAAGTTTCTTCAAAAGCGGCAACACTTCAGTTTCAAGATCGGGCCTATCTCTGCATCGAAGTTCGGAGCATTTCAGGGCCATTTGAGCCATCTCCTCTGTTTCGGCAAGTGGCCAATCCGGTATAGACTTGTCCAATATATCATAGAGCAAACCATTGGAAATTGCATTTTTAAATTTCAACAAAAGCCCATTGGGAGGCTGTGCGGCGAGCAATTGGAGCACAATGATTCCAAAAGCATATAGATCAGATTTAGGTCGGACAGTTCCAGTTCTTTGATACTCTGGATCCATATAGTGAAGACTGCCACATATAACAGAGTCCCTATATTCTGTGACATCGTCTGGTGCAACCTTTGATACAAGTTTAGCTAACCCCACATCACCAATTTTGCTCACATAATTTCTGTCCAGAAATATATTTCCCGGTTTTAGATCTCGATGAATAATTGGGTCTGGTTTTGTGTTGTGTAAAAATGCAAGTCCACAAGCTACTTCAAATGCTATCCGGAATCGAACAAACCAAGGAAGAGGATGCCTGCTGCTTTGGCCGGAAACAAAATCTTCTAGGCTTCGATTTTCCATATATTCAAATACTAAGCAACCAATCTCTGGACAGGCTCCAAGCAGTAAAACAATGTTTGGGTGGCATAACTGGCTAAGAACTTCAATCTGAAAATAGCAAAAACCATTGCCACAACAGTCAGAACAACTAAAGTGGCCAGAAAATATTTAGTACATTGATAAGCAAAAGAGTAAACAATGAACATGTTAAGCTAAAGTAAGTTCACGAATATTCGTATTTTTATGTTTCATATAGGTAAATTCAGCTAGGACAGGATGAATCAACATTGCAGCCAAGGGAAGATACAAATGCATGCACAACCGAATATTTCGTGAATATTTTGAGTTAATAGGCATCTGCACATTATAAACAATAAACACAGTTAATTGAGAATTTTGTTTTATATTGAATGCAGCGTCGACTAAATTAGGTTAGGTGCACAATTAAAACTTCTCCTTTCATAAGTTCTAAAAAGTCTTAGTACTTAATCAAATCATCATGCTAATAGAAAAGAAAAGCCTCAAGCCAGCATGGGAACTTGAATGAATACAGAAGAAAGAAATCAAGTAAAGAAAAAACCTCTGTCAGAAATTCCTTTTTCTTCTCCAATGCATCGGAACGAAGAACTTTGGCAGCTACTGGGGTTTTATCGAGGTCACATCTGTATACTTTCCCGTATGAACCTTCACCAATCATCTTAGTCTCAGAGTAGGAATCAGTAGCTCTCTCAATTTCATCCCTTGTGTACCTTCTGTACCTTCGGTCATTTGACAGGAGCGCATCGATAATTTTCTTTTTCTCCATAGATTCTTTGAGTGCATTAAGTTCTGCTATTTGCCTTTCATAAGCCTCCTTAGCAAGCAGATTTCTTGAAATCTCAATCTCCTTCAAGGCTTCCAAATGCTTCCTTTTCACTTCTGCAAGAATTTTCTTATAAACTTCTTCTCTTTGCAATGCAGTATTTACTTGTCTTGCTTCTTCAAGGCATTTAGAAGAAAGAAAGTGAACCTGTGCAATGGAGCATCAATAACAGTGGTCTAGCATAATATAGAACACGAGACAACCTATGTTTTATCACTTGTCTTCATATTCAAGGTTCATTGAGTGTTCACATTTTCTACCCAAATGAAGGAGAGACATTCACTATATTGAAGGCTAACCTCATTTTGCGCTTGGACTAGGTCTTCAAAAGCTCGATTGTACATGCCAACAGTGTTCATTAATTCTATACGCAGTTGTTCTTCCTCAGCCTGCACATCCGAGTATAGAAAAATATGCATCCAAACATCAGCACAGTCTAGTTATCGCCACATAGCAAAGTGTACAAAGAAAGTTACTAATATATGGTATCACACAACATACGTAACAACAGGCAGAAAAACCAACACAATTTACCTTTTTTGTTTCTGTAGAAGCCACAGAATGACATTCATTTACTGACTCAACTTCTAGCATACTAGTTCCTGAGTTTCGATGATTTCTTTCTCGGAGTGAACCAGAATTGTTGGGATACCTCTCTTGTGCAATTGCTATAGAATTCAAGGAACTAACATCTGACACATATGACGCTGTGTCGTTATCTTCACAATCCTCTGAGGAAGAAGAATGGTAACCATTTAGTTCTAGACACAGTTGATCTACCTCAGCCTGCACGTCCAACTACAGAAAAATTGACATCCCAAATGTTAGCACAGACTGGTCAACCATCACATAGAAATGTGTAAACAGTAAGTAATTTGACTGATGATACCACGCAACATATGTAACGGCATGCGGAACAACCGAAACAATTTTACCTGCTTTGTTTCTGTAGAAGCCACAGAAGGACATTCATTTACTTCCTCAATTTCTATATTTCCCGAGTTTTGATGATTTCTATCTTCGAGTGAACCAGAATGGTTGGACCTATGTGAGTTAGAGCGACTAAGTTCTGACACAGATGACGCTGTATCAGTAGCTCCACAATCCACAAACGACAAATAATGGCCACTTTTTGACTTATAGATGTGAAGAGAATTGCGCTCTCCCCAGTTAAAGCACCATTGGCTAGCGTTGTTCTCTGCAAAATAGAGGCAGGGAAATTACTATGACAAGGCAAAAGAAACAACTAAGTACATGGAGGCTATGACCATCGAAGAGTAATTGTTTTCAACATACCACCAGTTGACAAGGGGGCGGCAGAAGTTGTGAGGAGTCTGTGTTTTGACACAATGTAAACGTTGCAGGCTTCAGGAGCATTTTTTAGGACTGCTGATGGCACAGTAGAATCTTTTAGCTTCCTGACCATTAAATTAAACAGAAAGAGAGTAACATGAAGTTCAACAGATGGAAGAACCAGATGTAAGTCATAAAAGGTTGACGTAACGGCTAACAGATCAAAATTATTGGAGCATACATAAGATGCCACTTCAAACGACTGGCCAAACCATTTACATATATAGGACCACTGACCACATGATAGATACACTGGTAAGAATAATACAAATACCCGTGAATTCTAGCAATAAAACGTTGCTGTAGTATTCTCCAGGAAAAGAACAAAAATCTGATAAACTAGAAGGAGGACAAAGAACGGGAAATGCAAAAGTTATTCAATACTTTTGACATACCTCGTGATAAAACTGGAACTGCAAGAGCCCAACACTAAACTACTTACACCGGAATCAGTAACATATTTAAGAAGTGCTGATGCAAGATTGTCACCTTCAAGCACCAAAGTTTCAATCTAGAAAAGCAGTATTCAAGATTATACTTCAACGTGAACTCATTATTATTTGAAAGACAATCAAGAACCGCAAAACATAACCGAAAGGAAAAGAAACTTACCTTTCTTCTTTTGCATAGTTTCTTAAATGGTAAAAATATCTCCTGAAAACCAAGTTTTGTGTCTTTTATATACATTTCCACCACATTGGCATCCAGTTGCTCAATGGGGATGGTGTCCCCGGCTGCAGAATATCGCAATGCCCACATGAGGACATGATAAATAGATGAAAGTAACACAGAAAGCATTGCTGAAAAATGAGAGACCAATTATACCCTTGCAGGCATTTAAACAGATTACATTTTAGATTCGGAGGACAAAATACAACACAAACATAATAATGTACTTGTTGCATTAAACTATCAAGTTAACATTCTGAGTTAAACAGCTTGCATTTTTGGGGAAGATTCCTATTTCTTTACCGAACAGTTCCTATTTGTTGGTGCCAAAAAGTGCACCCAGCTCAATTGTGATCCCTATACATATATTGGTTACCCCTACATGTGCAAGTCCAGAGTCACAAATGCTGGGGAGTATTAGACCATTTCCCATATCAGTTACTTATTACCTCCAGAACTAGAAATGAGGCTGACTCTTCACCCAGAGGGAATTAAGGAAATGCAGTTGCATTACAAGTTAGTCCCTCCTTTACATCCCAAAAGATTTCAAAAACCAGAGTTTATGTGTCTTTGTTTGTGCGAGAGATCATCAGTTTCCATACAAAACTTCCACAATTAAGCATCGCTTGGCTTACCTAGAGTCTATTTGATTGCCCTCACAGCTCGGAAAATTAGAAGATTAAGGACAAAATCAACTTTTATGCTCCATCCGGATGATGTGCATTTTAAGTGAAAGGATTTTTACTTTCAATTTCAGCAAAAATATACTAAGATGTATGACAATAGGTTGCTTATAAAACTAGAGTGGGAGGTGAACATGTATAATCACAATAGAAAGGATGCCTAGTGCACGAGCCTCTCAAAGTCAAAGATATGTATAATCACAATATATAGAAAGGCCACCCAATGCACGAGCCTCCTACTATTGCTGTGCAAGAGCCTCCCACAAATGGAGAGGCTATTTTCGAACCCGTGACCAAGTCACGTTGTATAATTACAAACATTCTGTACATGTACATACAAGCTTTGCAATCCTTTAATGCCAGGGACTTTAAATATCACTTCAATCAATTCAAATAGTTAATTCTACAGTAACGAAGTTTCCAAACTCCATGTTTCTAAACTCAATGTTGAAAAAAATACGTAAGAGCATCTCCAACCGTTGTCCTTTTATCATTTCAACTCGAGGTTTGAGTAAAAACACATCAAAATCAACTTCGCTCCTTGACTCAAATTTCTAATAGGAGACTCAAATTTTTACTCAAGCTTTCAACGGCTATTTTGTGCTCCTCTCAATTTAATGAAGCTTTCATTCAAATTTAGACTTAGATTGAGTTTGTCCATCGAAGTGTTACATATCAAACGAAGTTTTTACAGTTTACTCAAAAATTATTGAATAACATCAAAATCCCATTCTGTGAAATCCCTATCCACCAAAAAGCTTTAATGTTAACCCCAATGAATTTGGTCAAGTGAATATAAGAAAGCAACTAAAAGACTTATCCCAAGAGGTCGCAAGTTCAAATTTCACAAAAACCCATCATCCCAAACTTTTGGGTCACTAAAGGTTTATCTTGTCTTTTAACTTCAAGGCCTCGGAACGAAATTAGTCGAGGTGCGCGCAAGCTGTCCAGACATCTGGTTAGCCCTTGAAGTACATACACGTTGATACACATACACTTATATACATCCCTACAGATATAAAAAAAAAAAAAAAAAACAATGTCTTGTGGATATTAGTAAGAGATAAAGAAGAAATAATTACATGGAGTGGGAATAGAAGTGATGGGAGGCACGACGTGAACTAGGACGAAACGAGTGGCGTTAGGCATGAGATTCTCGACCGCCCACCGGACAGCTCGACGGCTTCCGTTGCCCCCGAGGCTGCCGCTGCCGCCTTTGACGGCCACCGCCACAGTCGTCATCGCCGGCCGAGTATGGTTAACTGTCCGCACTCGCGTCGACGTGTTGAGGCGGGCACAAACTTGTTTTATCGATAGCTCGGTGTCCGAGCCAGCTCACATGTAAAATGAGGTGCGCAAGCTTGTTCGGTTCCCCAAAGTCACTTACTCCAAGAATCGCGGCTTTGAAGCAGGAGAGTGGTGAATAATGAGAGAGAGAGAGAGAGAGAGAGAGAGAATATATAATTGTACTGTACAGAAGGGTGGGTTTGGCTTGTTGCCGGCTTGAAGCACAACTATGATGATCAAGGTCCAGTCTCGTGCAGTTGATTCCGCAAATGATCGGGATCGTTCATATTGTATTACTTGTCGAAAAGAACATCCGTACGGAAAATTAATTTGATCGGACCTCATTTTGTACGTGAACTAATTGAGTTTGCAAAGAAAGAATTTTCATAGTCGTCCCTCTAGTTTTATGATTTCTCACTTTCGTCCCTCTAGTTTCAATTGTCTCAATTTCGTCCCTATAGTTTGTTTTACGTTCCAAATTGGTAAAATCATTAACACCGTAAGTTAGAAAAATATGATTAAAAAATTAAGTGCTCCAATTTTCAATCCGGTTGAGCCGGTGCGAAGATCTTATTTTTTTGATCATTTTATCTTAAATGGTCATAATGGATTTTGGCTCTAAGGTCTTTCAATGAGCACCCTAAGAGAGCCCTGAAATTAAATATGGAGTCTTCGGGTGCTTGTTAAAAGGCCTTAGAGTCAAAAATTCATTACGACCATCCAGGATAAAATGATCAAAAAAATAAGATTTTCGCATCGGTTCAACCGGATTGAAAATTTGAGGACTTAATTTTTTAATCATATTTTTCCGTTAGTTAGAAACTAACGGTGTTAATGATTTTACCACTTAGGAACGTAAAACAAACTGCAGGGACGAAATCAAGACAATTAAAACTAGATGGACGAAAGTGAGACAACCGTATAACTAAAGGGACGACTACGAAAATTTACCCAAGAAAGAAAGAAATAAATTGTTTGACGTGTCTAACAATATTTGGCTTCCCTTATTTTAGCACGAACTCAATTTGTTCATGTGCAAATGAAATCTGATCAAATTGAGTTTTCACGTGGATATTATAGTCGACAAATTTATTACAAAAAATAAACGAGCAATCAGGAGGCCAACAAAACAAAAAAAAAATTAGAGGGAACTGGACCGTAGGCGCCGTGAATTGGAACTCCAGTCCCAAGTATACCCTCCATGGGACCCACGGTCTCTCTCTCTAAAATCTATACGTCAATAAAACCAAAATTTCCATGTTCCTGGCGTTCATTTAAAAAAAAAAAGGGTTAATGCTGTGTTTGGTTTGGTTTTTGAAAAGTTTTTTAAAAAATAGTAGGGGTAATAAGTGGAGAGAGATAGAGAGAGAAATGTTGAGAGTAGGGGGAATTTAAGAGGAATCTAGGGAGAATTTTTTGGAAAATTCTCAAATTTAGTTATTTGTTAATAAAATTCCGACCGCCTGAGTATGAAATAATATTTATAAAATTTAATAGCATGAACGGAGAATATTTCGTTAGATCTGCAACAATTAATAATGCAATCTCACACATATACATCATCGTTTGCAGATTTCGAAAAAAAAAAGGAAAAATCTAAAATCAACCCAATGGGCTGACAATAATGAGTGTATGAATGTATATTAAAAGGTGTAAAAAGTACACAGAAATACGTGTTTAACTTGTTTTTTAGTGTGCTTATCGTCAGCCCAGTGAGCTGACAATAGCATGACCGTTCAAAAAAAAAAGACAGTTGTTTAAATTTTGACTGCGTCAATATAAAATATACTACCAAGGAAGCTTAGTGGCATTAATGAACTATAAACCACTCGATTTGTGGCACCCACAATAATGAGTATTAAAATATTATATGTCATATATAATATAATTCGATTGAGACCGATAAGGTATAATTAGCATTCAAAATTTAGAGTCTGCCGTCCCAACGACATCAACAGTGCTATTAATCTATATACATATAACATAAACGGGAATATTAATTTGATTGTAATTGACAGAGCTCAATGAAACAAAAAAAGATTCATGTAGCCAACCCAAGTGATTGGGACATAAGATACAGTTTGGTTTGGTTTGGTGACAGACTTGAGAAATAATGAACTTTAGTTGGTTGTCGGTGAAATTCCAATTGCGTAAACATAAAGAAATATTTGAAAAGCCTAACAGTACGTAGTCTGAACAGGAGAGAGATTTTCAGTGCCAGGTGGGCACGGGCCACATTGTACCGAGCACGACTTCGGCCATCCAAACGTGTTTTGGACGGCCCAGATCTGTTTGGATAATTTTTTAGTGTAAAATTACCAAAACACCCCCTCAAGCCCAAACAGATCTGAACCGTTCAAAACACGTTTGATCGGTTGAGATGCGTGCTCGGCACCACGTGGTCCGTGTCCACCCGACACTGAAAAATTTCTCCCGAACAGGGCTCAACGGAGGGTCTGTCTGCAGGCGGCTCGAAAACAATAAATGGAAGAGAACACTGTTGCTGGAGAAATACAGGGGTATATGCATGTCTTATGATATGACCGAGACCCGTAAGATATAATTAGCATTTAAAGACCAGAGGCCCTGTGGGCCTGATAGCATCAAAATGTGAAGGGAAAATGACGACCAATGATGTGTTTTGATAATTAATACTCGTTAATGATATTTTCAGCATTAACCTAATGTTCTTAGGTTGTTCTTGGCAAGTATTAATTATCAAAACACGTCCTAAGCCGTCATTTAGTTGGTTTCATAAAATAGAACTGAAGTTCAAAAAAATAAAATAAAACTGGAACTCACGAATTAATTAAATTTAGGACCAATGCTAATGAATCAAAAGAACTTGGAAAATCTACGGATAAAGTTCAATTGCCGTCGGCAAAAAGTGAATGACATTTCAATGATTGGAGATTTTTTTTTTTTTTTGATCCACTTGAATTTCATTCATAATCAAAACGTCATACGGCATCTACAGATTCAATCAAAACCACAAAAAGTACAACAAGAAGAACCAAAAGGACTAATTGTAGCCTAAGAGCAGGGACCTCTTCACACCGCCACTTACTCAAGGGCAGGGTCAGGACACGTGGAGTATGAATCCAGACAACAATTCTCTTTGAGAATCAAAACCCTAATCATGGTGATCAGTGCAGCACAGTGAAATCTGTCTTCCCCAATGGAGTAATCCAAAATCCACAATGCCATTAAAACGGCCACGAAGCAAAAACACAAAGTGATTTCCCTTCGTAGGCGTGGACGCCACTCCAAAGAGCAAACTCCCACTACCACGCATAGTTTTGGCCGTGGAAAGGCAACCGTTGAAAATCAATGCAGTTCCGCGGCCACGGCGGGCAGACAACCGATCAGAGGCAGCTACCAAACCAAACCAAACCAGAACATTGAATTCCAGACGAAAAATTATTTGCCCACTACCGCACCCTCCGGATTTGGGGGAAACTCAAACCAGAAACAAAGCCAGATTGGATCTGGAGAAGTTGAATTTAACAAAATATTTGGCAGGTTTAGACCATTTTCACGGGCACTATATGTGAGATCCCAAAGTTGTCCCACATCCGAAAAATTGAAAAATGGATGTAATATAAAATGGCTCGCCACGAGCTACTTAATATAATTCAAGATTAATCTTTTGAGCCACAATGTCGGATTGAGGGTTAAGCGAGTTAGTTGTACACAGATCATTACAGGCTCTATCAGAGCACAACTCTGATCTACATGAAGGGGGCCACTTCAAAGGTATAGTACGAGTCTGATATTATGTTGCACAGAGCTATCGTACCACAACATAGCCATCAAGGGGCAAGTTGTTGAGCCCATGCAACAAGGATGTTGCATCGTATGTACAAAGATTGTGAAAGTGATGTAATATATAATATTGGCTTGCGACAAGCTACTATATAACTTGAGATTACCTTTTGAGTCATGTGATTAGGCTAATTAAGTCAGTGTGTGCGGTTCTTAGTACATGTGCTTGACCTGTCGGGTGAATTAAAATAAAGACGCGTCCCAAGCGTAGGACTCTCGACCAGTGTAGCACAATATCCGGAAGTATCGGAGTCGAACCACATAGACAGACGGACGGTGTTTGACTCAAAAGTGTTGAATTCTAGTTTAACTTGGCTCTTAGGTAGCCAACCCTTGTTCAATGAGGTTGATTTACTAACTAAATTACCAAACTGAATTAATTAAAAAAAAAGATTTAAAAAGGAAAGTACAGCCTTGAGAACTCAACGTCCGCAACTAGCCTAACCAATGTTTACTCGGGCCACAATTATTCACTTTGTTGATTTTAGAAAAGGAAAAAAAGGATCCCTAACAAATGCGCACCACCTGTCACCAGTTTCCGTGCGCATTCGAATTCCGGCGATGCCTGGGTTTTGTTTGTTAGAAGAATTTTCGTTTTCTAAAATTGCTTAAAGATTAAAATAATTCGATCCCGAGGCAAAAACATTAATTAAACTAGCCACGAGACGCCTTCGCCCTGCTGTCGCACTCCGCAAAATTACTCACTCATTATTAAAAATAAAAAAATAAAATCCTAGAATCAATCATGCTTCTATTACTCGATACGGAAAATAAACAAGAGATAATAACTAATTGAATAGTAACGAACAACTTTAATACAGAACAGAAATTAATATGAGTTACTGGAGTGCGAAGATCTGAACAAAACTTTAAAAACTTGAAAAGAATAAGATTCGAAAGAAAAACTGTACTAACAAACGTGGCTACTGTTCTTCTATTTCGTACGTCGAAAGAAAAATCTGTTGGAAAATAAAGAAAGTCGCAGCTCCGTTCTTCGTCACTGTGCGTCGCTTTCTTTGTTCTTTTTTTCTTTTCCGCGTCAGAAGCTGCTGTTGACGTTTTTTTTCTTTTCCCACGGCAGCAGCCTTTTTTTTTCCCCTTCTTTCTTCTAAAGTTAGTACACCATGACTTATATAGGAGTAGGGTTTTAATCCCCTAATAACATAAAAGGCCCTTGGACTTCACATTATAACACATTAGCCATTCAATTACTTCGAAGGACTTTGTATTTTGATCCAAAACTTCTATGAATTCTTCTTTTTACCCAAATTATTGGAGATCGAGCTCGAACAACCTCCGCATTTGACACCCCGGCAACATACGAATCGGCCTTGAGACCACGCTTTCTAACCTTGGCGCTAAAACTGCCTTATTTCCTGCAAAACTAACAAAAATATAAAAACAAGACAAAACACGGTATCAAGTGGAAAATGGAGTAAACCGCGCCTCTAACGCACTAAAATGCCCTACTTAGGCGCTTATATCTATGATATTGCGCGCCTATCAACATGCGCACATGCCCGAGACTAGTAAGCAAAAAAATTTGTATTGTTTTTGAGTTTTAAGATGAGATATATTTTTTTCCCTTGAACGGCATGAGATTGTGTTCTGCTAAGAGTTCTTAAAAAATAAGTATTTATTTACAATTTTCAAGCTTAAAAATAATGTATTTACCAAAATTACAAATAAGTATTTATTTTTGCAGAACCTTTACCGGGACAGAGCCGAATGATGAAATAGGCATTTAGCTAAATACACGTAACTCGGACTATGAAAATAGGCATTTATCTTTGAAAATACAGGTTACTCCAACGATGCTCGTCACAAATGCATCTCGCAGCGTCTTCAATTCGGTCCTCGTATAAATATGATTGCACAGGAAATAATTAGCCCGTTTTGGATTGGGTCCTTAAAAAATAAATATTTATTTATAATTTTCAAGCTTAAAAATAGTACGCTTACTGAAATAAAAAAAAATATGCAATATTAATCTTGTTTAATAAATTTCGATGAGATCTATCAAACCCTACAAAAAAAATTAAAAAATTATTTTTGTAAGTCCATTATTTTTAAGTTTGAAAATATGTCCTTATTTTTTAAGTACTTATTTGAGAAAGCGGAACGAGACTGTTACCATTCAACTTTTCAGTCACTATAATCTTGGCATAAGAATATTGAATATTTTACGAAAGGAAAAAAAAAGCTAGAAACACAGTAATCTATATAGCTTTAATTAATTAGAAACCTGCAAAAAAACGAGGAACTAAGAGAGAACTTACGTGACTTGAAAATTTCTTTGTTTTAAATTATTCAGTTTTGCAAGTTAGAAAAAGAAAGAAAATTGTAAATTGAAATATATAAATTTCTTTGCTTTTTCCCTTGTAAATTGTAAATTGAAATATACAATCCATGTTCCGGTAAGGGTTCTTAAAAAATAAGTATTTATTTGTAATTTTCAAACTTAAAAATATGTATGTACGAAAATAATTTTTCGATTTCCCTTGTAAATTGAAATATAAAATCCATGTTCCGGTATGGGTTTTTTAAAAATTAGTACTTATTTGTAATTTTCAAACATAAAATATGTATGTACGAAAATAATTTTTCGATTTCCCTTGTAAATTGAAATATACAATCCATGTTCCAGTAAGGGTTCTTAAAAAATAAGTACTTATTTGTAATTTTCAAACTTAAAAATATGTATTTACGAAAATAATTTTTTGATATTTTTTGCTCCGTTCATTCAAAAGATCTCATCAAAATCTATCAAATAAGATCTGTACTGCACAAAAAAATTAATATTATTTTTTTAAGTTTGAAAATTACAAAAATGGCATAATCATATCCTAGCTCACCATTCTCAGAATCTAGAATGTTACTAATTTTTATGAGTTTGGAACCAATGGCAATTTTGTCTTGTAGAGCTTGCCATAGAAAACTTAAAATTAATGGGCAAATGTTCGATCTTAGAAATCATCTTACATAGAGGCCCAATAAAGTTATGTGGATTAAACTCCTGTGACACCCCGCTTTTGGATGGCCGGCGGTACTGTAGGATAGCGGCTCCGTCCGGATGGAAGGGGGCAAGTCATAGTTTATAAGAAAAGATCCCTCCTACTTGGACAAGGCCTTTTAAAGCCGTGAGCATCCAAAGCAAACAATATTGTACAAAGACGGAGCGGATCGTTACAACTCCAATTCCCATCTCTCATAGCATGATTTCACAGAAAAGAAAGTACTGGATTTGCTGTCCCACTTCCATCTTAGTGAATTCTCAACATTAGGTTGCAGAAAGATAGAAGACAATCTCAGTCTCAGTTCAACCACCATTTCATCCCTGTCATTCATATCAGCGGATTATACATAACATTTGTTGGAACATCCCTCCAAACTTAGGAAACATAAACTTGGATTTTCTATCCTAGAACTTAATAAAAATAAAGATGGTTATACTATTAAAAACTAGCTAGGAAGACTTCTTAAGAAGTATGCTTGACCGATTTCCTAACTCTAAACTATGGGTGTCCCAAGCGCAAGACTGGTACCGGTGTAGCATAATAAATCCGGTAAGTCCGGAATCGAATCCACAGAGACAGTGACGTGTGCTGACAAAAAAACTCGGGTTGTTACTTATTAAACTGGCTCTTAGGTAGCCACCCCTGTTTTTTGGTTGATTAATTAACTAAACTAACAAATAACTTGCTCAAACGATTAAAAAGAGAGGCATGGTAGTAGGGAATTCGGCGCTCGCTACCCAATCAGAATTCGCTCGCTTTTCAGAGTTCTAGAAACGGTTAAAATTAGGGAGAATTAGAAACTCCGAAGGATGCGAATCCTAAGGTTGCCGATCCCGTACACAACGGCGAATAGGTTTTGGTCCCCCGTTCCCGCTCACATGAGTCCCGGCAATGCCTCGGATTCGTCCAACGAACGTAGTTTTCACCAACTAAAATTATTTAATTAAATCAATGAACGAAAAAATTGCGAGACGAATCGTAATTAGGTCGCGACGCGCTTTTACCCGACGACCAAATCTCAGAAAAACTACTCACTCATTATTAAAAATAAAAGGAATAAAACCCTAAAATTAATCATGCTTCTGTTACTTGATACGGAAAATAAACAAAAGATCCAAACCAAACAAGTACCAAAGAACAAATTTATTAAAGAGCGGAAATTAATACGAGTTACTGGGATGCGAGTAATTAAACAAAACGTCACATAACTTGAAAGAAATAAAATTCAGAAGAAAAACTCTCGGATCGGAACAGAAGGAGATCTCGGCAGCCTGGTTCCTCTATTCCACGGCGGCAGCCTCTGTTCTTTGTTTTTACCGTGCGTGGGAATCCAAGAAGATTCCCAGCGCCCTGTTCTGTGTAGCTCCGTGGGAATTATATCCGTCCCGTTCTTCGTTTCTTTTCTATTAAAAGTAAAAGTGACAGCGTGCGAAAAAAAAGATCCCCAAACAGTAAAACCCTTGCTCCTTTTATACTCTGTAATAGCCATGCCGTGTAAAACCATTTTTCCTTTTCCAAAGGCCAATTTTCCATCAGTCCACTAATTATTGGCTCACTTATAATTCTTCCAATTCCCAGCCAATAAATGATTGGGCCTAATGGTTTTTGACCCAAATAAGTCCAGTCAATGCCATAAACTCATCAATTGCCGCTTCAAACTTCAATTGCTTCGACGACCGGTTTTGTTTTGGCACGAAATAAAATTTGATTTTGCGCTTTTTGTATCAAACTCTCCAACTATCGGCTTCAAGGCCTCACAATCTAATCTTGGCGCTAAATCCGCCTTATTACCTGAGAAAATACTAAAAACACAAAACCAAGACAAAGCACGGCGTCAAGTGAAAAATGGAATAAACCACGCCTCTAACGCGCTAAAATGCCCTACTTAGGCACTTATATCTATGATATTACGCGCCTATCACACCCCCCAACTTGAGCGTTGCTAGTCCCGAGTAACGAACGAAAAGAAAAATGACAAAACAAAAACTTACAAGACACAAACAGGGATACGAAGGTTATGCATGTTGTACAATAAATACACGGGCCGAAAGATTTCCGCCTCCTCACTTACCTGTAACTCAAACACATGCATGCCTTGGCAAAAAGATAAACAATATTAGCACCGAAACACATGCAGAGATCAATGCCCCACGAAGGCAAAGATGCTACACTCGCTCACTGGAACTCTCAAACATCCCATAAAAAGCGCTTGGCGAATTACGTGGGACCGAAACAAAGGCCACCACGTGCCAATCAAAGACAACGCTTACAAAGAGTAAAAGCACAATATATACAATCACGATTCCACAAAATGAGCAACATTAATATCAAACATGCATGAACGAGAGTCAAACAACGTGCGCATGATCTACTAAGGACTTAATTAGGCTTATAAAGACCGTGGTTTCAACGAAAGGGAAACTGCAAATTAGGCGGCGGCCTATAGTAGCGCAAGGTTAACTACCCAGACTGGCCGCCACCTTCCTCTTAACTACCTGGTATGCACCCATTGATGCCAACCAAACCATATTCAAACAATAAAACCAAATAACTACTACGAAAGTTATTACAGACCCACATGAACTAATAGGAAATAAAGATAATCCACCGACACGAAAGACTCGAAACAACACATAAAATAACACCACCACATGGAACGACACAAAACACCACCACCACCCTAGCCTCATGCATCACAGAAGTCCAAAATCAATCTGAACTACTCTTGGCAAAGTCGTCACTGATCTCTAAGTCCGGAAACTAAGGCGGCTCAAATGGAGTCAAAAACTGTTCTGTAACACGCCCATGTAACCACCTGTTCTGATGTGCCAGCATGTGTTAGGCCCAACCAACTTGCCTCAACTCCTTTTTCTATTCCCTGTTTTTTTTTTTTTTTGTGTTTTTTTTTCTTTTTTTTCCTTTTCTCTCTCCCTTTTTTTTTAACATAGTTTTATGGCTTGAAGGTTGTGTTTGATAGCAAAACATGACACCCATCAAGACTTCTTCACTTTCACTTTCGACGACAACGATGCTCCAAATCCAATGCAACAAGACACCCATGATGCACAAAGCTAGACCCCCCAACTTCAATCCAACCCACACACCGGTTTCCTAGGCTAGACTCAGGAACTGACTCGAACTGGTTTAAGATTGGTCAATGGGACTCGTATGTGGTCCAATCATGCAAAAATGCCTTGTCTCATCCCCTATGCACGTTACCAACTCTCACAAATGCATGCAAAATATCTAGCTACTCAATTGTGAAACAAAAGCCTACTATTTTCCGCAAATGCGAGAAAAAGAAAACAAAGAACATGGGAATGTTTATCAGAATGCACTATTAACTACGTGGGGACACATACTCAACGTTATCTACGGTACAAAACATGTTTACAAAGGCCGCCAAATATATGCATGAATTTGAATTAAACAGGCATAATAATTCAGCAAATTCTAACATGCTCGCCTAATCATACCATCAAGCATAACAAACGTATCCCCGAAAAATAAAAATTAAAAAAAATATTCTAGCAACGCACAAAAAACATGTACAAGGTACACTCTCCCCCCAACTAGAAACATGCTATGTCCCCAGAGTATGAAGACAAAGAAAAATAAAAACAAAGAAAAGGAAAGAGTGAACCTGGGGTGGCAGCCAACCACCATGACCTCGGCCGATGTTCGAGGAATTTGTCGCCTTTTCATTTCTCGTCATTGCAGCTGCTCCAGGGCTTACTCCTTCGGCCCCAAATAGTGGGGCCACAGCTAGTCACACAAGGCCGCGCTGGGGGCTTCGGGCTTACAACCGCCACACGTAATGGCACTCATGACTTAGAGCTCCTGAATGCCTCCATCACCCCAGCGGTGAGGTCTAATCTACCAAGGCTGGTGTGGTAGCACGCGTACCCTGCCAAAAGATTGAAACCACAACTACCGAAAACATGCAAATGGCATTAGTACTGCCCGCTCGTAGTAGCCGGGCCACAAGGAAAATAAGATGAAAAAGAAATAAAAAGAAATTTTTTTTGAATTAATTTTAATAGAGAGAGAGGGAGAGAGAGAGAGAGAGAGATAAACATGGATCACGAGCATATAACATTTCAACAAAAATTATTACCATGATCACACTGCCCCATTCCACACTCAATGTCAAAAATTGAACTCGGCCACACCACAAGAAAAGATATTTCGAATAAAACTTTTGCCGAGTTCTTTTCAAAAACTTACACTCCTCTAACTGTGCATTGTGAGCCAAATCGATTTTCAAGGTGTTGATGAATTCAATAAAATCAGAATGAGGAAACAGATTATCCACACCAAGAAAATCCACATGCTCAACGTCAATTAGTTCCGGCCCCTCACTATCGGCCTTAACCGTCGTGTCATACTCTTCCCGCAAGGAGTCCATAAACTCCGAATCCCTAACTAATCCCATCTCAACGACATCTTGCTTTTCAATAGTAGGAGACCAACTCTTGGTCTCATACTTTTTGTCTTGCTCGTTCATCAAGGATTGCAAATAATCAATTTCAAGATCTAACTCTGCTGCAGTGGGATAGATTCCTAATGAATTGTCCTGCGTGAGCAAGGACTCAAGAAAATCAATCTGGTCTACTACCACCAACTCCGATTCCTCATTCATAGCCACTTCCTTTAAGTCTGATTTTTCAACTAGCTCCACCCCAATAACATCTTGTTTTTCAAAAATAGAAGTCCTACCCTTGGCCGCATACTCCCTATCCTGCTCTTCCCACAAATAGTATGAGTGATCCCCCTTTTCGTATCCAGCAAGGGAATATTTCTCTAATGGATCGTCCCACAGAGGGGGGAACTCAATAGGGGAACCTAGGACAATAAGCTCTTCAACCTTTTCAAACTCGGAGGAGTTTTCGATTTTCACATTGGACTCAAGGATTGGGGAAGGCTCACAGGTCGGAGGCTCAAAAGTAGAGGTCTCAAGGGCAGGAGACTCAAGGATAGGAGACTCGAGGGTAGGTGACTCGATGGTAAGGGGACAGTGGCCATGAAGCCCATTGCTCCCTACTTCCTCAAGGAAACTTTCGGACTCCGAATCAGAGTCGTCAATATAGTTAGGTTCCTTTTGGAAAGAACCATGGACATGATGCTCTTCTCCTAACCTTACGCTCTCAACAGAATTAATTGGCTCAATCTCCTCTTTTGCATAAAGATTAATAGACTCTTTCTCCCACACCCGTGATTTTTGAATGTTGGCCCAAAAATTAAGGCAATTTAAAGCATCCTCTGCTGTTTTACCAAGAAAATCTCCATCACACATCATGTCCAAAAGTTGGTGACCCCTCTGAGAAAGTCCGTCATAAAAATATGTCACTATTTGAAAATCTTTATATCCATGATGTGGGATTAAACAGAGCAAGTCCTTGTAACGTTCCCAGCTTACATAAAAGGACTCGTTATCTTTTGCAGAAAATGTTTCAATTTGTTGTTTGAGAGTCCATTTTATATAAGAAGGAAGAAACTTGGTGGAGAATTTCTCTTTTAATTCAGGCCAAGACCAAACAGTATAAAGGTTCCGGGAAATGAACCAATCCCGGGCTCTACCCTTTAAAGACGAGAGAAAGAGATTCACACGCGTGCACTCTAAATATGCCGGATCATACCCAAGTAAGTCTACTTTGGCCTCGAAAGCCTTAATATGAGAATTAGGACTTTCATGGTCCATACCATGGAATTCAGGGAGCCAAGTAGAAGAGGCCATCCCCACTGGTGGGACAACTACGCAAGGTGAAGGATAACCATAATCGGGATAATAATATCCTTGCATAGTTACGGGAATTCTTTTTTTTTTTTTTTGGGTCCTAAAAACTAAAAACTGCAAATAAAAAGAAAAAGAAAAGAATAGTTTTTCTATCTCATCCTAAAAACTAAAAATAACAAAGAAAAAGAAAAAGAAAAGAAAAGAAAAAAAACTACAAATTACCCGAATTCTCAACACACAACGCCGTCCCCGGCAACGGCGCCAAAAATGCTTGACCGATTTCCTAACTCTAAACTATGGGTGTCCCAAGCGCAAGACTGGTACCGGTGTAGCATAATAAATCCGGTAAGTCCGGAATCGAATCCACAGAGACAGTGACGTGTGCTGACAAAAAAACTCGGGTTGTTACTTATTAAACTGGCTCTTAGGTAGCCACCCCTGTTTTTTGGTTGATTAATTAACTAAACTAACAAATAACTTGCTCAAACGATTAAAAAGAGAGGCATGGTAGTAGGGAATTCGGCGCTCGCTACGCAATCAGAATTCGCTCGCTTTTCAGAGTTCTAGAAACGGTTAAAATTAGGGAGAATTGGAAACTCCGAAGGATGCGAATCCTAAGGTTGCCGATCCCGTACACAACGGCGAATAGGTTTTGGTCCCCCGTTCCCGCTCACATGAGTCCCGGCAATGCCTCGGATTCGTCCAACGAACGTAGTTTTCACCAACTAAAATTATTTAATTAAATCAATGAACGAAAAAATTGAGAGACGAATCGTAATTAGGTCGCGACGCGCTTTTACCCGACGACCAAACCTCAGAAAAACTACTCACTCATTATTAAAAATAAAAAGAATAAAACCCTAAAATTAATCATGCTTCTGTTACTTGATACGGAAAATAAACAAAAGATCCAAACCAAACAAGTACCAAAGAACAAATTTATTAAAGAGCGGAAATTAATACGAGTTACTGGGATGCGAGTAATTAAACAAAACGTCACATAACTTGAAAGAAATAAAATTCAGAAGAAAAACTCTCGGATCGGAACAGAAGGAGATCTCGGCAGCCTGGTTCCTCTATTCCACGGCGGCAGCCTCTGTTCTTTGTTTTTACCGTGCGTGGGAATCCAAGAAGATTCCCAGCGCCCTGTTCTGTGTAGCTCCGTGGGAATTATATCCGTCCCGTTCTTCGTTTCTTTTCTATTAAAAGTAAAAGTGACAGCGTGCGAAAAAAAAGATCCCCAAACAGTAAAACCCTTGCTCCTTTTATACTCTGTAATAGCCATGCCGTGTAAAACCATTTTTTTTCCTTTTCCAAAGGCCAATTTTCCATCAGTCCACTAATTATTGGCTCACTTATAATTCTTCCAATTCCCAGCCAATAAATGATTGGGCCTAATGGTTTTTGACCCAAATAAGTCCAGTCAATGCCATAAACTCATCAATTGCCGCTTCAAACTTCAATTGCTTCGACGACCGGTTTTGTTTTGGCACGAAATAAAATTTGATTTTGCGCTTTTTGTATCAAACTCTCCAACTATCGGCTTCAAGGCCTCACAATCTAATCTTGGCGCTAAATCCGCCTTATTACCTGAGAAAATACTAAAAACACAAAACCAAGACAAAGCACGGCGTCAAGTGAAAAATGGAATAAACCACGCCTCTAACGCGCTAAAATGCCCTACTTAGGCACTTATATCTATGATATTACGCGCCTATCAAAGTACTTAAAAGACACTTAAGAAATTTAAATAGAATCTTCGATCAACTCAATGACTTCATGCACTTTGACTGGCATAACTATACTATAGGAAAGAATAGAGGCAAATTGTTATATTATTGCATGCAATGTTGCTAAGAACTAACAACATTAGGTATATATAATGTGCATATTGTTAAAAAAATTCTCCAACATTAGGTCCCCACATGTATCGACGTGCGCAAAATATTATTCGGAATAGTTATTTTTACGTAAAACAATTGTTACATGTAAAATAGCCTTACGAATTTTATTTTCTGCTGCATGGGAGAAATTTTAAGTTCCAAGAGCAATGGGCCGGGTTAAATATATTGTGCGGGCAAGACTGGTGTTGTCACATGCAGGAAGGCCGAGGTCCAGGAAGGTTCTGAGTCTTCTGAGATGTCATTGCAAGAGATTTCACTGTGAAGTAAGGACGGCGCGTAATTGCCCTTCCTGAGTCTTCTGAGATGTCATTGCGAGAGATTTCACTGTGAAGTAAGGACGGCGTGTAATTGCAAAGCTGGCCCTGAGTTGAAGTTCGAGGCTCATGAGCTACTTTAGCTCCCAAAAATATACAAATTTTAGGAGTTTCCCTCTCTCTTTTTGATTGGCAAACAAATAAAATACTAAATCTCGATAACGGGTATATCGATAAAACAAAAAACAGAAAACATCCACCATCGAAATGTTGATGGCAAAATGAACAACATAAACCTAACTACATTACAACACAGGAAAAGCCCCTCTTACGTACTTTGATACCCTTCATAACAGTCCAAACAATTAAAGGGTCATATTTTTTTTAAACATGTGAGATTTTTGCTCTTTTAGTCATTTCCATTTGGTTGAGGGATGTAAACCACTTTTCCTCAGGAAATAAGTTACTCCAATTCCATGTAACGAAACACCGGAAATTGGTATAAATAAAAAAAAATCAGTAATTCAGAGTGTTTTGAATCAGCTTGCGTGCACTTCGAACTAATTTCTACAGTCCCTTTCACAAGGTTTTGCACAGGGTGAGATAGCCCCAAGTTTTGTTAGCAAGAAAAATCGAACTTGAGAACTTATGATGGAGCAAACACCTAAATCTCAGACTAAGACCACTTGGCCAATCCTTGAAGTTATAATTGGTAAAATATTTTTCTGAGACAAATAAGAAAAATATTGTCTCAGAAAAATATTTTATGCCCAAACAAAACGAGTTTCGATTATACAGAAGTATTTAACATGCAATCAACCTTCATATCCAAAGACACCCTGCATACGCGTAAGAATGATTAGAATTAGCGGGAAAAAAGAAGAGAGAGAACAGAAAGCACTTCAATGGATACGATGCATGGTCGGATCCAATAAACCGAGAAATCTAGCATGCATTTATATAGGTTTTAAGATTTTGTGACTAAGAAACATAAACAAATAAGAAAAACATGCATAACAAATAAACCGAGACTAGGAAACATGAATAATAATCTAGATAATTAAACAAGCAACATAATAAGAAAACCTAGTAACATTAAAACATAGTAATTTCTAATATTTAGATGCCAGATATCTTCATAATAAGTAACCACCCAAGAAACTTGTCAACATGTGGGCGGCTCCACTAGGGTTTGAAAGGGTTCAAGCGAACCCCCTGGATTCTAAAAATTAAATGTACTCAAATTATTTTTATATATTTTTTAGTATAATTTGATATTTCTCTTCTATTGTCGGCACTAAATCAATTGTGCAAAGCAGAGTAAATAAAAATTTACTGAAATTTGTGAGTAAATAGATCATATATATAGCTCAACAAAATAAAATAAATTAGGCTAGCTAGTTAAATCTTCCAGCAAAGTAAATATAGTTATCTTACATAGTGTTTTGTTTGTAAAAGACAGTTTATACTTTTTTGTCACCGCTGCGTTAAAATCCCACAGCCGCTGCTGAATTGTATTTACAATTTTCAAAGTCCAGTAGGGGGCTGACAGTGGAAAAAAGAAAAGAACAAGAAAAAGGAAGCAAGTCTATTACATGCTTGGTGTTTCTGTGTGTCCTTCCACATGAATGAGTGAGAGAGAGAGAGAGAAGGTGGTGGTGCGTGACAGATAGAGAGTGAGCACGCAGAGCTTCAAGCATGTAGCTTCCATGAGAGAAATACCATGTGTGCTCACTCTCTTCTGTCACCTTCCACTGAAAATACCCCCTGCTTGTTGCAACCTGATCTCCAGCTGGTATTCTCTCTGCAACCCAATAAGCTAGCCTATCTATCTTGTTATAGATGATTATTCTCTCTACTACTAATGAATTGAATAGAGAAAGCTTGATTTGATTTGAGTTGAGAAGTGAGGGTTTCTGGTAGCTTTATAGGGGCACTGTACGGTCGTGTATGATTTGTCAACTACCGATGGGGTAATAGTATAATGTTATATTATCCATTCCTACTAATAAAAACTAGAAAGATTATTGATACCCCTGGCCACTAATAGCATGAGATCAAATCTTCTGTATCGAAAAAGTGTTTATATATATATATCTCTATTCTCGTGCAATTTCTGTTGCGCAATAGTCTCTTTCCGAGAAGTCTTTTGTGCAATTTTGTAACTGACACTGCACGAAAAAAGAGATACAGACACTCTTAGGTGGTGGTAATTAACCTTAGTTGCATTAAGTGGTCACATAATGTGAATGGAATATGTTAGTTACTGGTCTCTCTATTTGCATGTTCAGTTAATTCCTGGCCATGAAAAGTAAAAGAAGAAACTTTAATAACTTTTTCTAACTCAGTTGTTCTTTTTTACTCCTTTGTAATTGGTTCGGATGAGCTTATATCCAATGAATGTGAAACTCTATGGTTCGGATTCTCATTACACACCAAATATATAGTTTGTTGAATTCATTCGCGGCTCACATCAATTCCGTTTGTATATTTACTAAATGAAGAAAGAGTGCAAGTTGCACGGACTGTTGTCTATATCATAAGAGTTCACATCACTGATCGATTACTATTACATATACCTCTATTTAGGGGGGCGGATCCGGTCAAATTTTCCCTGACGAGTTTTGTTTATTTTTTCCATCCGGACCGTCCAAAACACTTTTGGGTGACCTGGATGAAAAAAAATGGACAAAACTACTCAGGTGGAGACTTGACCAGATCCGACCCCCCCTATTTAGGCGCCTGGCCTGAGCCCTCACCGAAGTGCGATCCAAATCAAATCAGGCCTCCACAAAACCCAACACAAGCAGGGACACATCAAATGTTTCTGAAATCTCCCATGTTTAGTTAAGGCATTACATCCGAGGTCAAGGATCGAATATTGGTCCCCCAGCTGGGCCGATATTCTTCAAATTAAATACTAATCAAAAGAAGAATAATCAAAGGTGAAAAGAAGCTTATTATCTTTGTTATTAACAAAGTTTATAACCAGCCAATTAGCACTGGACAAAGTCTGGGGTGCTGTGGGCATTAGGAGATTTGTGCTTTAGCAGAATGGGCAAAAAAGTGGCACAAAGTATATATGCTTTTGGATTAGTTAATTAGTGTAGTTTAAGTTGAAACTGTTCAATTAGAACCATCGAAAATGTGAGCACCAATGGCTGCAAAAAGGATGGTTTGAATTGGAAGATCACGTCAGGCTTTTTTACAAAATTCGCTGTTAATGGTAGAATAATTGGTTTGTATATTGTCGTTTTGATATGATTCCAGTTTGATTAGATTATTCTGAGTTTTGGCAGTATTAGTTAACGTTTATTAATCCTTTTGATAATAAGCGTGGTTTCTATTCAGGGGCGGAGCTATGTTGAGGCCCTCCCACGAGCCCTCTAGTTTTAAAATTTTTATTTTGTATACATCTGATTTTTGAATAGTATTTATAGTTATTCGTGTATAGCTAGCTACTTATAATCTGAATAATTTTAATTTGATTTGATAAAAAATCAGTTATGTTACATTCTCACAAATTAATGAAAAAGACCTCTCCCACATCGCTCATTTAAGTTTTTGTTAATATATTCTAGAGACTACTCCACTTATTGCCAAGTAGGTTTAGGTTGGAACCCTCCAAGAAATTTAATATCTTTCATAAATAACAAATAAACACGTGATTGTTGAAGTAGCCTAATGTTAAAAAAATGATATTGGAAAGCAAAAACTTTGTGATATAATAAGTATACGTTGCAAGGAGAGTGGAGTGCATTTGATGCCCTCTTATACTTCCATGCACATGGACAGGGTTCAATTCTCATAAGCACTTATTCCCCTCCCCAAGTCCCTTAGGATAAAGTATATTAGGTTTAACAAATAGCAAAAAAAAAAATTAATAATAAGTATACGTCAAATAAAAAGTTCATATACATTAAGTCAGCCCCTTTCGAGTCAGGATTTCTTGCTCCACCGCTGATATTATTCATCAAGAATCTATATTATAAAACATAACGGTTTCCTTAAAAATATCTAGACATACAAGGAAAGTAACATCTACAGCCGTTAAATCACTTCCTGTAAACTTTCTAGCCATCAGATCATTTCTCTTATAAAATATTTAAAGAATTTTCTTTTAATAAATCAATACATTTCTACTCTCACTTTTTGGCAATTACCTCTCTACCCTCACTTTCAATAAATTCATACCTCTTTTCCTTCAAGATAGTAACTAGGAAATTCTACCACCACACCCATTTACATCCATTCACACACCTACACTCGCAATAAGGGTGAGGCCCGCACACACTGGGTGTATAGTGTGTGCGGGCTCCACCCTTGTTGTGAGTGTGGATGTGTGAATGGGTGTGGTAGTAAAAGGATTATAGTAACTAATGCTTGGTAGTGATTATAACTATCACGTACAACAGTTAGATAGAACAGATAATTCATTTTAGATGAGAGACGTGCTTTAGACACGAACATCCGCTAGTCGGTTAAAAGGAAGGGCATAATAAAGTCGGGGGGCAACTGCCAACCATACATCAGAGTCTAGAACAAGGAAGGGCATAATAAAGTCAGGGGCAACTTCCAACCATACATCGGAGTCTAGAACAAAATAGGCATGCCTAGCTAAATGATGGGCCACACAATTCCCAGAACGTCTGACATGGCTAAAGTCCTCAAATCTAATTAGTTTAATCCTTGATGTATAATGCATAACCGAGAGTGTGTTAGTAGCATGTTACCTCGGAAGTCAGAAGTTAGTTGGGAATATTAGATTTGGGTATCGACTGGAGTAATACATATCAATCTTGTTCGTCCGATACTGTTCGAGATCCTTATTGAAAATGTTATACAAAGTCTAGAAAAGATGAATGAATGGTTCAGATTCACTTCCAGCTCTTGTTGCTACTGTTAATTTTAACCAATGCTATTGTAAACCTACTTGGTAACCATGTTTTGGCAAACATGTAATATGTCGTTATTGTATAGGCAGAATGTAAAGCAATTAGGACAGAATCTGTCAATTCATTGATATAATAGTAATACAGTATAACACATCACGCAGTCAACCCACATACTAACCATGTTAGCCAAATGGAACTATTCTTTCCATCCATCTCAACAACAATTTAACAAATATGGACTACTACAAACACTTTAGGACGATTGCGATCACTGTCCTCTGCAGTCAATATCCGACTGTGGACCACAGACAAGTAATATTTTTTACAGACCTAAATCTTAGGTGGTGACCCTTGATAGATTCGTCCTCTAATTAATACTAATGCATATCAAAATGATTACGTAATACGTACATTATACATACGTAATCCAATGTTCTCTCTCTCTCTATATATATATATATAAAGAGGGTTTATTCAGGCCGGCTGGATTCCAGTTTTTTTTCCCTCGCCAGAAGAAACTTATTCTATAATTTTTGAAAAACATCAACAAACCAATGGCACAACACAAACGCCACCCGGCACTGTTAAACTATTTTTCTGGTTTGGTCCAGTCGACGGGTGATCGACGGGATTCTGTTTCGTGGTTTGCTGGAATGTGGGTGTGGAAAGTGGAGTTTGGTTCCTTACCGTTTTCAGGATTTCTTTGGAAGCAAACAATGAAGTGGGTGGAATATGGGAGAAGTAAAATAAATGGACTTTATTAAACTTCAAAGTAGAAGAACAATCAACCGAGATAGTTGAATGAACGATTACAAGTTATAGCTACTCCTAGAAAAGAAAAAGATAAAGGCCTGATTGGCGTTGTTTTTGTTGTGTGTCCAATTGCTGCTAACTTGTGTTTAAATAAGCCTCCTTCAATTTGAATTCGAATCTTTCCCCTCCAAGCTGACGGTTTTCTTTCTTTTCCTCTATGTTATGAAAATAACTTACACGGAGGAAATAATATAAGTAACTGCCACGACAAAACATGCAAACTGATCGTGGGGCAACTAGGGACACTTCCTTTTGACACCTGTGATTCAATTGCTGAAGGTAAGGAACTCTAATAACCAATCAACGGGCAAACCCTCTTCTCATAATTAATTTATGAAAACCTTATTATGACTTTATAAATTAATTAGACCCCAAGTCTCATTGATTATCCAATAATACCCTTCTATTTATGCCACATGTCACCCAATTGACGGGGATAAGAAAAATCACAGATATGGAGCAAACAGGCACCCAAAAAATTAACGAGAAAGGCAAGACGCCAACCAAAACAACAAGGACCAAAAGGAAAAAAAAAATATTTAAGCACCTCCAAACCTCATAACCCAACCAAAAAATGACCTCCGCTGCAGAGAAAACCAAACCAAAACCGAAGCAACTTGCACCAGAACACAGCCAACACAGACCCCCTCTGCTAAAATTGTCCCGAACCAATAAAAAAAATACCAAAACCGAAAAAATATAATCGCACCATACTCTCAAGACCTCAGGCATTTCCAAATAACAAGCAACGGAGACAAGTATAAGATTAAAGCTCCAAAGAAATAGAGGCATCATCCTCCATAATAGCAAAATCACCATCTTCTAATTTAGCAATTCTATGATCAATTTTTTATTTTTATTTTTAACAATTTTACCTTCCTCCATTTCAGCAATTTTCTTCAAACAAAGCTCTTTCCCTTCTAAACCTTACTCCCATGGACCAAAACGTACACTAATATACACCACCTTAGGAGCTTGCTTAATTGAAATAGAGTTTCTGTTACGAATGTCAAGGAATGATAAAGAAGAAAAAGATACCTCCATATCTTGATTATTAAATTTGAATGCCTTTATCCAAGCAGTAAGAAGTTTCTTCTTCTTTCTAATCTTCTTTTTTGATCTACTCAATCTCCTCTCCCAATTTTAAAACATGCAGCTTCATGGATTGATCTCTCCCGTGAAACGTTAAGCTCTTCTTTTTTCTCTCTTTAACGACTGGTTATTCAGGCTGGACTTCAGTTGTATTTCTCTGAGGCCCCATTTGGATGGATCTGCATCTTAACTATAAGAATTTCTTTTGGGTGTGGTTCGCGGGTGGCTTTTGTCGGTGTGCCCATGATTCTTTTAATCTTTGGTATCATCTTCAAAAATTAATAAAATCTTTTTTTTAGATAAAAAAAAGAATAGCTCAAACTAAAATTTCATACTGAGAATTGGTATTTCGACCTTGCGTTTGAGGGCTCTATCATGATTCATGATGGACGTGAAAGAACCATTTCATGAATATTTATTTGAAAATGTTCGTGTTAAAGATAATTGCTCTACAAGGATCTAAGTACTCTTTCATTCTAGTTTCACAAGTCATCTAGAACTAGACGTACAGGTTCAATTCTCCTTTTTAGTAATTCTTACGGTCACCTCGCTTCACATATAAGATTGTGAAACGGCTATGGAAAGAGGCTGCAGGAATTAGTCTAAGGTGCGCACAAATTGGCCCGAGACACCTTATATTACCAAAGTAATGATTAAGTTTTCCTAATGAATAATGTGAAAGAACAAAAAAACGTCATCACTATTTTTTTTTTTTTTTTTTGGAAAATGATAGAGATACGTCATCACCTGGCCATGACGATTTTTGTAGTGGTCTTTCTTTCTACCAAATTTTCATAAGTGAAACTTTAATTTTTTTTTTTGGGTTGGATTCCATCATCTCTTTGTACCTCAAAAACACTATTTGTTGATATATAATGGGTTTTGATCCAATTTAACATGAGGGACATGCGAGCGTTTTACCGAAATGAATTATTTTTTTGTAACACTGAGGGTAAAATGGTCACATCCCTTGATATACAAACGATTTTTTATCCGAACTGCTTGGGTTAGAAAGAAAATTGAACAATCTTTTCAACGGTTCCACGCGCAAATTGGAGTTCAGAAGTGTCCAGGGCAACCCTTCAACGTTTGACGTCTTTTGAAGCTATATTGCTCTAGGCGCATCCCACATTCCAAAACAAGTCAAACTTTGCGAGCTTGATACAGACACTTCCGAAATTCGATTTGCGTGTGGTTTGACCGTTGAAAAGCTTGTTCAATTTGCTTTCTAACCCATGTATTTTGGATAAAAAAATTATTTTTATATCAAGAGATGTGACCATTTTACCCCTAGTTCAAAAAAAATTCATTTTGGTAAAACGCTCATATGTCCCTCATTTTAAATCAGATCAAGACCCACTATATATCAATAATTAGAGTTTTTAAGGTATTAAGAGATGGTGCAATCCAACCATAAAAAAAAAAAAAAAAAAAGTTTCGCTAATGAAAATGAAAATTGGGTAGAAAAAACCACTACAAAAATCGTCAAGGCGACCAAGGCTAAAATACGTTCTAATTTTCATTCGGTGATCAAATCCTTAGTTTGTAAGTATATCTTCATTGGTTAAGTGAATATCAAATAGTTTATAAAACATTTACACTTCATCGAATGATAGGAAAAACTGTTTCATCATTCGCCGAAAGCGGAGCTTAAATAGATTCGAAGCCAAATTTTGGAAGTTATGACCACCAACACAATGTAAAAACTCTTTGAAATGGTTTCTCCTATGCTTCGATGAAATGTAGATGGTCTTTGAAGTCTTTGAAACACTAAAGCAATGAAGATATATGTACGAACAAGGGATTTGATTACCGAATGAAACATAGAACGTGTTTTTTCCTTGGTTGGCTAGAAGATTTTTGTAGTTGTCTTCTTTCTACCCAATTTTCGTAAACGAAACTTTAATTTTTTTTATGATTGTATTCCATCATCTCTTAGTACGTTAAAAACTCTATCTATTGATATATAATGGGTCTTGATCCGTTTTAAAATGAGGGACATACGTGTTTTTGACTGAAATAAATTATCTTCTGACCCACTAAGGGTAAAATGGTCACATCTCTTGTTATACAAATGATTTTTTATCCAAAATAATTGGGTTAGAAAGTAAATTGAACAAGCTTTTCAACGATAGAGGCCATTTGCAAATCGGATTTTGGGAGTTCCTATATCAAGCAAAGTTTGACTTGTTTTGGAACGTGGAGGATGCGCCTGGAGCGCATTCAAGTGCTCCTGAGAATTGCTCCTAGGGTGTCAAAGCTCCGCAAATTTCTCAAACTTTGTGGGTTTGTCCCGGACACTCCCGAGCTCCATTTTTTGCAAGATTTGAACCGTTAAAAAAGCTTGTTGAGTCTACTTTCCAACCAAGGTAGTTTGAATCTATAAATTTTTGTATAGAAAATGGTATGACCAATTTACCCTTAGTGAGCCAAAAACTAAATCATTAGGGTAAAACGCTTGCATCTCTCTCATTTTAAATCAGATAAAGGCCTATTATATACGGATAAAGAGAACTTGCAATTTACTAAAAGATGGTGGAATCCAACCATCAAAATAATAATGTTTGGTTCACAAAATATGGGTAGTATGCAGACCACTACATCTTCCGCGAATGCTAATGATTAAGTAGTTTTGTATGCTTTGATGAAGTTTGGAAAGCCTTATGAACTGTCTGGAACTCCTGAGAAATGAATTAATACCTTAAAACAAGGAATGCAAGTACCAAATGGTACATAGAATGAATGGAAGGGCACAAAAACATGTTTTAGCCGTAGTGGCTCCGACGATCTTTGAATTGGCCAACTTTTGACCAACTATTCGTAACCCAAAATCTATTATTTTTATGGTTCAATTCCATCATCTTTTAGTACTTTGAATACCCTTTGTATCGATACAAAATAGGTTTCGATCCAGTTTAAAGTTAGTGTGATTCAAGAATTTTTCAAAGATATTTTGATTTTCACCTTCTTGTGAGCAAAATCGTCATATCTTTTGATTTACGAATAGTTTTGGTGTCAAACTAATTTGGTTAGAAAGTAGAATAGACGAGCTTTTTAACGTTTCAAACCACGCACAAATTGGAGTTCAAGAGTGTCCAGGACAAACCCGCAAAATTTGAAGAATTTGTGGAGCTTTGTGCACCCCAGGCTCACTTCATTGCTACCCAAGCGCATCATCAAAATTTCAAAATCGACCAAATTTTGTGGTCTTGGCAAGGACAATCCCTAACTCCGCTTTTGCAAGGTTAGAATCATTAAACCGTGCCGGAATTGGATCAATACGGAGGGGTAGCAACTAGCACGGCTCCATGTGCATAACATCCCAAAAAATATACTGCTTGGATTCTTATATGGACAATGCATTATGCAACATCTCACGTAGACTACTATTAGACTTGTTTAAACTTAAAAACATACCCGAAATGCTTAATCACTTGAAACTTGCCTTGAGAAATGAAATGCTAGCTTCGAATGATACCCAACAACTACGAATACTTAACCGGATGATGATGTTGCGCGTGACCTCCAATCCTTTATGGTGGAACGTAATGTATGGTTTTGAATAAGCACTTTATGCTGCAACCTAAGCTTTGTTACGGGCGATAAACCGTATCTCTCAAGCCATGCTTTGATGGCTCTGTGCTCGTATGTAAAACCATCAGCGGCAATGTATGGATCCTCCATTACTTCCTGAATCAGCCATGGCATGACAATGAGACACAGCCGATGTAAGGCTATGTTTTGAACGGTTTTGTGAAGCGAATGTAAAAGGCAAGCAAACAAGTACATAACAAAGTAAAGGGCTACCCAACGTAGGTCTGGGAAGGGTTGGACTTACACAACCTTACCTCTGCAAGATTGATTTGTTTGGTTCCCCTATCATTTTCCTATCCCTAAGTGATCCTGATCCCTCAACAAAAACCATGATCTGAAACAATGCATTTGCACGCGCAAAATAATGTATTTATGAGATATTTTGAAAAAAGTTGCATCAATTTTTTCTTCTCAATGAGATCTTTAAATTGGTGTCAAATTTGTCGAAAAAATTTCTTGCCAATACATAATTTTCTGCGTGCAAAATGCATGGTTCTCCAAAAGGGGAAGCAATTCGAGACGGATGGAGTGTCTTAAAAACTAGGAGAGCAGAATTGAGAGTGCTTCGGAGATGCTCATATGGAGTTTCAATTTTCACCTGAAGTATTGGGCAGGAGTAGTGGTTAGGTGGTTGAATACTATTCCTTTGTATCCTTAAAGTACCATCTTCCATATCAGCAAGTTTCTTCAAAAACGGCAACACTTCAGTTTCAAGATCGAGCCTATCTCGGCATCGAAGTTCGGAGCATTTCAGGGCCATTTGAGCCATCTCCTCTGTTCCGGCAAGTGCCCAATCCGGTATAGACTTGTCCAATATATCATAGAGTGAACCATTGGAAATTGCATTTTTAAATTTGAACAAAAGCCCATTGGGAGGTTGTGCGGCGAGCAATTGGAGCACAATGATTCCAAAAGCATATAGATCAGATTTAGGTCGGACAGTTCCAGTTCTTTGATACTCTGGATCCATATAGTGAAGACTGCCACATATAACAGAGTCCCTATATTCTGTTATATCATCTGGCGCAACATTTGATACGAGTTTAGCCAACCCCACATCACCAATTTTGCTCACATAGTTTCTGTCCAGAAATATATTTCCCGGTTTTAGATCTCGATGAATAATAGGGTCTGGTTTTGTGTTGTGTAAAAATGCAAGTCCACAAGCTACTTCAAATGCTATCCGGAATCAAACAAACCAAGGTAGAGGATGCCTGCTGCTTTGGTTGGAAACAAAATCTTCTAGGCTTCCATTTTCAATATATTCAAATACTAAGCAACCAAGCTCTGGACAGGCTCCAAGCAGTAAAACCAAGTGTGGGTGGCATAACTGGCTAAGAACTTCAATCTGAAAATAATTGACCGAGGATAGCAAAAACCATTGCCACAACCATCAGAACAACTAAAGTGGTCAGAAAATTTTTAGTGCAGTGATAAGCAAAAATGTAAACAATGGACATGTTAAGCTAAAGTAAGTTCACGACTATTCATATTTTTATGTTTCAAACAGGTAAATTCAGCTAGGACAAGATAAATCAACATTGTGGCCAAGGGTGTTTATACAAGCGTGCACAATCGAATATTTCATGAATATTTTGAGTTAATAGGCATCTGCACATTATAAACAATAAACACAGTTAATTGAGAATTTTGTTTTATATTGAATGCAGCGTCGACTAAATTAGGTTAGGTGCACAATTAAAACTTCTCCTTTCATAAGTTCTAAAAAGACTTAGAACTTAATCAAATCATCATGCTAATAGAAAAGAAAAGCCTCAAGCAAGCATGGGGACTTGAATGAATACAGAAGAAAGAAATCAAGTGAAGAAAAAACCCCTGTCAGAAATTCCTGTTCCTTCTCCAATGCATCGGAACGTAGAACTTTGACAGCTACTGGGGTTTTATCGAGGTCACACCTGTATACTTTCCCGTATGATCCTTCACCAATCATCTTAGTCTCAGAGAAGGAATTGGTAGCTATCTCTATTTCATCCCTTGTGTACCTTCTGTACCTTCGGTCATTTGACAGGAGCGCATCGATAATTTTCTTTTTCTCCACAGATTTTTTGAGTGCATTAGATTCTGCTATTTGCCTTTCATAAGTCTCTTTAGCAAGCAGATTTCTTGCAATCTCAATCTCCTCCACGGCTTCCAAATGCTTCCTTTTCACTTCTGCAAGAATTTTCTTATAAACTTCTTCTCTTTGCAATGCAGTATTTACTTGTCTTTCTTCTTCAAGGCATTTAGAAGAAAGAAAGTGAACCTGTGCAATGGAGCATCAATAACAGTGGTCTAGTGTAATATAGAACACGAGACAACCAATGCTTTATCACTTGTCTTTATATTCAAGGTTCATTGAGTGTTCACATTTTCTACCTAAATGAAGGAGAGACATTCACTATATTGAAGGCTAACCTCATTTTGCGCTTGGACTAGGTCTTCAAAAGCTCGATTGCACATGCCAACAGTGTTCATTAATTCTATACGCAATTGTTCTTCCTCAGCCTGCACATCCGACTATAGAAAAATATGCATCCAAACGTCAGCACAGACTAGTCATCGTCACAGAGCAAAGTGTACAAAGAAAGTAACTAATATATGGTATCACACAACGTACGTAACAACAGGCAGAAAAACCAACACAAGTCACCTTTTTTGTTTCTGTAGAAGCCACAGAATGACATTCATTTACTGACTCAACTTCTAGCAAAGTAGTTCCTGAGTTTCGATGATTTCTTTCTCGGAGTGAACCAGAACTGTTGGGATACCTCTCTTGTGCAATTGCTATAGAATTCAAGAAACTAACATCTGACACAGATGATGCTGTGTCATTATCTTCACAATACTCAGAGGAAGAAGAACGGCAACCATTTAGTTCTAGACACAGTTGATCTACCTCAGCCTGCACATCCGACTGCAGAAAAATTGGCATCCCGAATGTTAGCACAGACTAGTCAACCATCACATAGATATGCATACAGAGTAAGTAATTTGACTGATGGTACACCACAACGTATGTAGCAGCATGCGGAACAACCGAAACAATTTTACCTGCTTTGTTTCTGTAGAAGCCACAGAAGGACATTCATTTACTTCTTCAATTTCTATATTCCCGAGTTTTGATGATTTCTTTCTTCGAGTGAACCAAAATGGTTGGACCTATGTGAATTAGAGCGACTAAGTTCTGACACAGACGATACTGTATCAGTAGCTCCACAATCCACTAAAGACAAATAATGGCCACCGTTTGACTTATAGATGTGAAGAGAACTGCACTCTCCCTAGTTAAAGCCCCATTGGCTAGCATTGGTCTCTGCAAAATAGACGCAGGAAAACTATTACGACAGGGCAAAAGAAACAACTAAGTACTTGGAGGCTATCACCATTGAAGAATAATTGTTTTCAACATACCACCAGTTGACAAGGGGGTGGCAGAAGTTGTGAGGAGTTTGTGTCTTGACACAATGTAAACATTGCAGGCTTCAGGAGCATTTTTTAGGACTGGTGATGGCACGGTAGAATCTTTCAGCTTCCTGACCATTAAATTTAACAGAAAGATGTTGACATGAAGTTTGACAGATGGAAGTACATGTAAGTCATAAAAGGTTGATGTAAAGGTTGTTCGATCAAAATTATTGGAGCGTAAGATGCCCACTTCAAACGACTGGCCAAACCATTTGCATATAAAGGACCACGTAATAGATACACTGGTAAGAATAATATAAATACCCATGAATTCTAGAAATAAAACCTTGCTGTAGTAACTAGTATCCTCCAGGAAAAGGACAAAAATCTGATAAACTAGAGGTGTCAAACATGCAAGTAAGAAAATGCCATCAGAAAATTGCCAACTAGAAGGACTGAAGGAGGACAAAGAACGGGGAAATGAAAAACTCATTCAATACTTTTGACATACCTCGTGATAAAACTGGAACTGCAAGAGCCCAACACTAAACTACTTACACCGGAGTCAATAACATATTTAAGAAGTGCTGACGCAAGATTGTCACCTTCCAGCACCAAAGTTTCAATCTAGAAAAGCAGTATTCGAGATTATACTTCAACGTGAACTCAATATTATTCGAAAGACAATCAAGATTCGCAAAATATAACCGGAAGGAAAAGAAACCTACCTTTCTTCTTTTGCATAGTTTCTTAAATGGTCAAAATATCTCCTCAAACCCAAGTTCTGTGTCCTTTATATACATTTCCACCACATGGGCATCCAGTTGCTCAATGGGGATAGTGTCCCCAGCTGCAGAACATGGCAATGCCCACATGAGGACATGATAACTCGATGAAAGTAACACAGTAAGCATTGCTGAAAAATGAGAGACCAATTATATCCTTGCAGGCATTTAAACAGACGGTGTTTTAGATTCGCAAGGCAAAAGACAACACAAACATAATGATGTAATTGTTGCATTAAACTATCAAGTTAACATTGTGAGTTAAACAGATTGCGTTTTGGCGGAAGATTCCTATTTCTTTACCAAACAGTTCCCTTTTGTTGGTGCCAAAAAGTGCACCTAGCTCGACTGTGATCCCTGTAGATATATTGGTTACCCCTACACGTGCAAGTCTAGAGTCACAAATGCTGGAGAGTATTAGACGATGTCCCATATTGGTTACTTATTACCTCCAGAACTAGTAATGAGGCTGACTCTTCACCCATAGGAAATTAAGGAAATGCAGTTGCATTACAAGTTAGTCCCTCCTTATACATCCCAAAAGATTTCAAAAACCGGAGTTTATGCGTCTTTGTTTGTGTACGATATCGTCAGTTTCTATACAAAACTTCCAAAATTAAGCATCGCTTGGCACACCAGGAGTCTATTTGCCCTCAAAGATTGAAAAATTAGAAGAATACGGACAAAATCAAGTGAATTAGAGGGCAAAGATTTGACTGTAGGCTGCTTATAAAACTAGAGTGGGAGATGAATTAGAGGGCAAAGATATGTATAATCACAATAGAAAGGCTACCCAGTGCACGAGTACTATTGCAGTGCACGAGCCTCCCACAAATGGAGAGGCTATTATCGAACCCATGACCAAGTCACATTGGGGCAACCTTGCCGTTGCACCCGGACTTCCCTTCAGTTGTATAATCACAAACATTCTGTACATACAAGCTTCGCAATCCTTTAATGCCGGGACTTTAAAATCACTTCTATCAAATAGTTAATTCTACAGTAACAAAGTTTCCAAACTCCATGTTTCTAAACTCAATTCGAAATATATACATAAGAGCATCTCCAGCCCTTGTCCTTTTATCACACTTCAACTCAACGTTTGAGTAAAAACACATCAAAATCAACATCGCTCCTTAGACTCAAATTTATGTAAAGGTGAGTTTTACTTGAATCAAGGGAGACTAAAATTTTTACTCAAGTTTTCAACGGCTATTTTGTACCTCTCAAATTTACAACTATGTCATTAATGAAACTTTCATTCCAATTTAGACTTAGATTTCAGTTTGTCCATCAGAGTGTTACATATCAAATGAATTTTTTTACGCTTTTACTCAAAATTCGAATTTGAGTAAAAGTATAGATAAAGGCATACTCTGAGCTAGAAAATGTAAATTTGAGCAAAAATCATTGAATAACAACGTCAAAATCCCTTTCTGCGAAATCCCTATCTTCCAAAAAGCTTTAATGTTAACCCCAATGGTTTGGCCAAGTAGATATAAGGAAGCAACTAAAGAGCTTGCCCCAATAAGTCGCAAGTTCGAATCCACGAACGCCAATCATTTCAGACTTGGGGTCGCTTTTGTCTGGTCTTTTACTTCAAAGGCCCGGAACGGAATTAGTCGAGATACGCGCAAAGCTGTCCGGACATCTGGTTATAAGAGGGGAAAAAAAAGGTTGCAATGCTCTCCCTTGAAGTGCATACACGTTGATGCATATACACTTATATACATCCCTACTAGTAATAAATACAGAGTCTTTTGTATATTAATGAGAGATAAGAAGAAATTACATGGAGTGGGAATTGAAGTGATGGGAGGCACGACGTCAACGAGGACGAAACGAGTGGCGCTAGGTATGAGATTTTCGACCGCCCACCGGACAGCCCGACGGCTTCCGTTGCCCCCAAGGTTGCCGCCGCCGCCATTGACTGCCACCGTCACGGTTGTCATCGCCGGCCCAGTATGGTAACTGTCAGGCTCGCGTCCATGGGTTGAGGTGCGCGCAAACTTGTTTTATCAATAACTCAATGTTCGAGCCAGCTCATATGCAAAATATAAGGTGCGCGCAACTTGTTCGGAACGTTAAGAGTCAGCTGAGTTATAAAACAAAATCACATAATACTCCAAGAATCGTGGCTTTGAAGCTGGAGAGCGGAGAATAATGAGAGAGAGACAGAGAGAGAATAGTAAAGGGTGGGTTTGGACTTTGGACTTTGGCCTTGTTGCCGGCTTGAAGCTCACTTATATGCTGAGTAAGGCTATGTTTGGAATTTAGGGAAAGAAAAAGAAAAGAAAAAAATGAGAGGAAAATAAGAAGAAAAATTTATTATTTATTATATTTAAAATTTTTATTTTCTTCTCTTTTTCTCTTCTAACCAAACAATAGGAGGGAAAATTCTTTTATTTTCCTTTCTTTTCTTTTCTTTTCCCTGAGTTCCAAACAGAGCCTAAATTTAGACCCAGTTCCACGTACTAATAATTTTTCACTTTTTTGTTTTTTTTTTTTTGAATTTTTTTGGGTTTGTTAGTTTTGTATCTATTTTTTTAGATTTTTTATTCTTCTCGTTAAAACGAATCCAAAAACTTTAAAATATATTTTTTTATTCAAATATTTTGAATAAGGACTACTTTAAGTTAAAAAAATCAATTTTTTTTACTTAAAAGTGGTCCTTATTCAAAATATTTTGACAAAAGTAAAAAGAAATTAATTCTCCGATTCGTCTCGTCAAGAAGAATTAAGAAATCACAAAAATTTGATGCAAAACTAAAATGTGAAAAAATTCAAATAAGGGCAAAATTCAGACTTTTTTTAAAAGTTATAGAAGCAGTAACAACGCCTTAGTTGAGAGTTTCCGTCTAGCGTGCCAAAGGTCCAAACTCGTTTGATTCAGGAAATTGGGACTGTTCATGTTGTATTACTCGTCGGAAAAAATATTCATACTAAAAATTAATTTGATCGGACTTCATATTGTACATGAACTAATTGAAAAAAAAAACTATTGCTTGACGTATCAAACAATATTTGGCTTCCCTTTTTTTAACACGAATTCAATTCGTTCATGTACAAATGAAATCCGATCAAATTAAGTTTTGTCGTGGATGTTATTATCGACAAATTATACAAAATAAACGATTCGATCATTCAAGAGGTAAAAAAAATTGCAAAATAGAGGGAACTGGACCGCAGGTGCAGTGAATCGGAACTCCAGTCCAAAGTTTACCCTACCTGGGACCCACGGCCTTTCTCTCTAAACTCTATCCGTCTCATAAACCAAAATTTATTCCATGTTCCTTGCGGAGTTAATAAAGAGAGAGAGAGAGAGAGAGAGAGAGAGAGGGGTTAAATTTTCACAAAATAGAGTCAAATTTAGTTATTTTATTTGTTAATAAAATTCCGACCGCCTAAGTATGAAATAATATTTATAAATTCCAATAGCATTAATGGAGAATATTTCGATAGATCTGCAACAATAAACAATGCAATATCACATATATACATCATCGATCGTTTGCCGATTTCAAAAATAGACAGTTGTTTAAATTTTGACTGCGTCAATATAAAATATACTACCAAGGAAGCTTAGTGGCATTAATGAACTAAACCACTCGATTTGTGGCACCCACAATAATGACTAATAAAATATTATATGTCATGCATAATATAGGGTAAATTACATTTAACCCCCTTAACTAACACCCATTAGCACTTTACCACATCTAACTATAAAACTCAACACTTAACCCCCTCTAACTGTGTAGATCCCAAATACGTTAGACGCCGTTAACGAAAACCGTTCAATTCCCATATTGCCCTCAATCAGCAATTTGCATTGTCCCAAGCCATTTCTTCTCTGTTCCTAAACAAAACCTAGAATTTTCTACTCATAATCGGAAACCCCTGTCTCTCACTCTCTAAAATTGAACCCATAAATCCAAACTTGAAACGTAAGAATGAAACAACCAGAACTCAAATTCAAATTAAAAACCCGCCAATTAAATTCACAAAGCAACAAATCATACAATCCACAAATCAATTTGCGATTATCCACAAACCTCACCGGAAATCCCCAAATGCAGAGCTTCGTCGGAAGCCCACCACCAATCGAACCTACGCTGACCTCACAGCCAAGTCACTAACCTCCTTCCAGCCCCACACTACCGTCGATTCACCTCTTTCCAGCCCACCGTTGTCGCCGATTCACCTCCTATTTCCTACCACTATCTCCTCCGCTGACCTTACAGCTAGAGAAACCTAGGCTGGTTTCCCGCAGTGGTCGAGACCCTCCAAATCCAGAACAACGCAAGATCTGATGAACGACGGCGAAGAAGATGAATCGAAGCTCCGACGATGGTAGCGGTAGAGTTGTCGTCATTGCCCCAACTGCAACTTCCTCGTCTTCAGCTAACCCATGAAACCTCCTATGCAACGCAGTCAACCCCCATGGCTGCACCGACTTCGTCAACGAGAATGCCCAAATCGAGCTACACGCACGTAATTCTGGCCGCGACTGCCGTCTTCGGCGGCGGCAACGACGAAACCTTAGCGGAGGATTTCCGCACCAGAGCCCCCTCACCTAGCCGTTGTTGTCGTTGTGGAAGTGGTCTGTTCATCCTCCATGAGAGAGAGATGTATGTGTGACTGAGGGAGAACCATGGGTTTAATTGTTTCAGTCAAATGGGTTTTTTTTTTAATCAGAAAGAGAGAAGGGGACGGGGTGATATAGGTGGGGAAAGGGCAATAATGTCTTTACCCTTCAAATAAGTGAGCATGTGATTTACATGTGCTCATTTCCATCCAAATTCTAATGGAATGGTAACGGAAGTGAGCTGGGAATGGAATTTCAATAGTTAGAGGGAGTTAAGTGTTCAATTTTATAGTTAGAGGGGGTTAAGTGTCTCCGGATGTTAGTTAAAGGGGGTTAATTATAATTTACCCTATAATATAACACGATTGAGACCTTTAAGGTATAATTAGCATTCAAAATTTAGAGTCTGCCGTCCCAATGACATCAACAGTACTATGGAGTATTAATCTATATACATATAACAAAAACGGGAATATTAATTTGATTGCAATTGACAGAGCTCAATGAAATAAAAGGATTTATGTAGTCGATTCCAAATAATTGGGACATAAGACATGATTTGGAAGCCTAAATAGCAGTCCAAACAGGGCTCAACAGAGGGTCTGTCTGCAGGCGGCTCGAAAACAAGAAATGGAAGAGAAGACCGTTGCTGGAGGAATAGAGGGGTGTAAGGTTAAGTGGAGCCAAAAGAAAACAATCAATAATGCATTATTACAATTTTGGTCTTTGGCACACAAAAAAAAAAAAAAAAAGCTAAGTTCAATTAGTTGTTAGCTGAATTTCTACTACGTGAATATGAATTCTATTAAAAAAGCTTAATAGCGTTAATGTTAATTAGGGTCCGTGCGAATACAAAAATGGGAAAATAGTTTTCATTGCGGAATTCAGTAAAATTACATTAAATTTATTCTTCATAGAAATTCGACCTCATAAATATAAAAGAAAACATTTGAAAAGAATTATACTATTAATAAAGTAGGTACTATAGATGTTATGTTTGTGGCTTTAATCCAAAAAAAAAAAGTAGGTACTATAGGACCAACAAAATGCAATATTAGAGCATCTCCATCAGTCACACCAAATTTTTAGCTATTTAAGCAAGAAGAAGTGCAATTTCTCTCAATTAGCTAGTCATTCAATACATGTGTACCTGAAAACTCTTGTTTTTGGCACAAGGCGTGAGTGCGTTGAGCGCGAGCATGCCAAGATTTGTAGCGCCTAACTTTGGATGACGATTGCCGTGAATCGTGACTTCTATCTTGTGAGCGATTGCGTGTGACCCAAAGGTTAAAGATCACAATGTGGTTCGGGGTTTGCCACAGGGTCGTTGACTTAAAATTTCCTAGTCGTATAAGAAGTGGACGCAGAAACGTGAACTTTATTACACCGGGATAATAAAGTTGGATTACAAGAAAGTAAAAAATCCAAACTACTTGATGAAGTGAGTTTGAATGAGGGGTGAGCACGTGGTACTCGATAATCTACTTTGCTGAAAGTAGGAAAGTGTTTGCTTCGCTGGGAAGGCTTTGGTTTTTTAGCGTTATGCTTGATTGGTGTTGGACCCGGATTAAGCCTTCACAACTAATATTTATAGGCCAAGCTTGCTTTTCAGTCTTCACGGTTTTGCATGTGGTAAACCTCCTAACTTCCCTACAATGTGACACATGTCCCATGAACCAAGTTGTTGGCGGTTCCTAGCAGTTAATTGAATTGCCCATGTGCTTTTCTCCGATCGTGGATATTTACTTGCAGTTGAGTTAGATCATGGATAGAGTAAATAACTCCCCACTTCCTAATGTGTTGCCATGTGTCCTTAATTGCTTGTAACTTCCAAGTAAAAAACCCAACTACTCCTGCATCGTGGGCCACTTCACTTTTGGAACAAACACATGCCAGTTGCCACCATTCTATTATAAAGCTCCGAATAATAACTTCCATGGAAGATTATTCTGCGTATCTCGTTTCACTTGGGCTTTACATAATCGGGTCTTGCTCCAAACCATAAAATTAATATGGCCCATTAATTTTTAGCTCGAGAAATTCTTGAATATCGGCCCAATTTAATTAACAATTAATTAAATGGTCCTCCAGCGCTGGTCCATGTGCTGAAAGTGTACTTTCCAACGGTGGTGGTCTGGTAAGCTAATTCCAATAGAGTAAAAAGTTATGGCCAAAATAAGACAAGTTGGTTGTGGTTGTCATTACTGTTTTGGGTGTTTTGTTGCGCTAGGCTATTTGGTTGGGTTTGTACATTTGTGGGTCTTTATGTTTGTTATATTTGGGTGTGTTGGAGTACCTTGGAGTATGGGAAAGGTGTGTGAGGTCTCCCGGGTACTTGGGTACTCCCGGACACCTCTAGAGGTTTTGGTGACTTTATGTAATGTTTGCCGCAGGAGCTAGTATAAAAGACATGTTATGACTTGTTATTCTAGCATTTGGTTTAACATTCTAACTAAGAGATTCGTATGCTGATATGAGTTAGTTTGTGACTAGGTTATGAGCCGGTCAAGTAAGAGGTGCCGAAACCGTAAGTTTGGCATACTCCAGTCGAATCAAAGGTGTGTGTGTCTGATATGGTTCTTCTCAATAAGATATTACTGTGGTGGTAAGTGTATGTGTTGCTAGCGGTGTTTTAGCTTTCTACATGATTATCGTTAAATGGATAATGCAGAGGAGGTGATTGTATATCAATGATATCATGCTAACCGAGGTTTAGCTATTGATATGGATATAGGTGGTGGAGATTGTATATCATGCTATATGCTGTTTTAGCTAGTGGTATGCATGCTTATTGTATGTTGATTGTACCCGCGAAAGGATTGTGGAGTGAGTCACGCCATGTCGTATGCCATTCCGTCTAATTAACGGAGGTTGGGAGCATGGTTTGCGGGACACAATGCCTTGGGTACATGGGAATGTGGCAGACGTGTCACTGCATGTTTATGTGATTTATATTCATGCTGTTGTTGATTCAGTTATTGATATGTGGTTGTTTATTGGATAATACTGTTGTGTTTTGGAGGATGTGGTGGTCATATCTATTGTAATCAATTGGTTATTTCTGTTGGGTTGGTGAATTCATTCATGATGATATTCCTTTGGATATTGTGATATTTTATGGAGCATTTCTACATCTCACACACTCTGGTTTTCCTTTTTGGATTGCCAGGTCACAGGTGGCTTAGAGTGGGTCCACTACTAGTCAACGCTTTGGGGAGTGCTGAGTCTAGCGTCGGGTGACGTCTTTGGTAAGATTGTTGTGTAGTTGATTCATCTAGAGGTTAACCTAAGTGTTTTGTAATTAATCGGAGAGAGGGTTATTTATTATAACTTGTAAGGTGAGGTTTTAGCGTTGACTTGGTTGTAGTTTATGTGAGAAGTCTTCCGCTGAGTTTTATTCTGATTGTTGTAGAGTGTGGTGTGATCTTTGTTTGGAATGCCACGTGGCCACGCCGACTCGGGCCCACTCTGGGTGCCGTTTGCGGGGCGGGGCGTGACAGCTTGGTATCAGAGCTAGTACTTTCTAGACTCTGTGTTGAAAGTCGATTGGGGGTTTGGTAGTGGACCATAGGAGTTGAGTTTGTCGAGTAGTAGTTAAGGATTTAACTAACGTGTGAATTATATCTCTAACAATTGTGTTTTATGTTGGTTGCTTAAGTTGTTGTAACATGTTTTCTGATAAACGAATTCGGATCAAACGGTATGTGTTGAGGATGTTATATCTGGTGATAGTGTGGAATGAACAATGGATTTTGTTGACGGGGTGTAATAGCTGTGGCGCGGTTCACATGAATGCAGGGTGTTGATATGGCTCGGTCCATGGGGCAGCAGATGGTTATGGTTCGTTGGCAGTTTGCTTAGGGTTCAGGTACATGTTTGTTGGAAAGGTTTAAAGTGATTTTCCTTGTACAGTTTGAGTGGGGTTAGTATTTCCTTTATTGCGGGGGGGTGTGTGAGATGTGTGGTACTAGAATTGGATGTTGTGAGCGTAGTGTCGGTAGTACCGTAGGTGGTGGTGTCGTGGAGGAGTTTTGATAAGAGTTGTATCTGTTGGAGTTGTTTGATGGTTATGGGGTGATCATGTTTGTGGAAATTTTCATGCTTAAAATTTATTTAGGGTAGTGATGTGTTTGTGGCATATGATTTGGGTTAAGGGGAGAATGATTTAAGATTGTTTGGTGTGTGAGTCTTGTGACAGTGCGAGTTGTTTGTGTGGTGAATACGTGGATGTTATAAGTTAGGGGGAGCTTAGTTTGAGTGGATTTTAAGTTGTTGAGTTTGTATGAGAGAATAACTTAATAGTTTGGAGTTTTGTGGGAATGGTTTTGTTCATGGTTGTGATTGTCTATGAAGAGATAGTTGCGGGTGAGTGTTTCTATGTTGTAACTATCAGTGTGGATGAGTTAAGAGGGGAATTGATTAAATATGTGGTTAAGGTTATAGTCTGGTGGGAGGTAAGGTTTGGGAAACAGAGCGTGAGCTAGTAAGCGGTTGGTAGGTGGTTGTGTAACATTGACATGTTGGTGTTTAGATTGTGGGTTAATAGATTATTCGATTGGTGAATGTCCTTATGGAACTTTGGATTTATTGGAAGGTTTATCATTTCAATGTGAACTGGTGGTTTTCTTAGGTTGTAATGGGTTAGTTAACGAGGTCAGCACTATACTATGGATAAGTGTGTAAAATTGTATATTGATGGGAATGTTGAGTGCACAAGGCGCATGTGTCTCTTGTAAGTGACAGAGACCTTCCGCGGAGTTGAGTACAACAACGATTACTAGGGTTGGCGAGAGGTAGAGGGATGGTGAGTGGGAGGGTGATGGTGATGGCAATGGCGGTGAGGGTGATAGTGGTGACAACGAGGATGATTGTGAGGATAGTGGGGATGATAGTGATAGTGCTGAGGAGAGTAAGGAGCAAAGGTTTCAAGTTTAGTGAGAGTTAGAGTTTGAGAAATCCGAGGCGGGTACAGAGGAGACGAGGTAGGAGTACAGGTAGTGGTTAGTGGCGGTGAACGTCGGTACGTTCATTGTGGTCGATGGAGCAATGGGTCAGAGAGGGTTCAGGGTGTTGAAAAGTATACAGAGTTACTGTGTGACAAGTTTGGGCACAAGTGGCACAATGTTCAAGGGTGCAGGAGTCGGCGATGGATTTGTTTGAATAGGTGCCAGGTATTTTTAAGTTTTGTTAAGGAGTTGTGGGTATAGTAATTTTTTAGGATTCTTGTGCGTGGGGTTAGGATAACTCATGGGTGAGTTGGGTGTGTGTTTTCGTTTAAGATATCGTACTTGTGCGTGGAGTAGTTGAGAATTTTCATGCCTTGTGTAAAGATAGTGTGTGAGGGTAAGAAGAGAATATACATGTATCTTGATGATAGGATACCATGCTAGTGTGTGAGTGAGTGTGTTGTGTATATCTTTATGGATAATATACCTTGATGAGTATAGGGTGTATATGTATGCATAGTGTGTGTGCTCTTAAGTGTTACGCCAAGATTTTTGGACTTGTTTGAAATCCAGTTGGAACCGCGTCTGCGCAACGTAGTTTCCGACGGGAGGTCTAACATTGTCTCTAGATTTGGTGGTGGCTCTTTGGGATGGTGTTGTGTGTAGGTGAGGTATTTATGTGTTAATTTTGTGGGTATCGTATTGTGTGTTAGTTGTTGTCGAGGGAAGTGATTGATAAGGCTGGTGTAGGTTGTGAATTGTCATTGCTAAGGAAGTTATTGGTGTTGGGATATGTTGAGTTTTGACGGGACTTGGAGATTTGCTTTTAGTGGTGTTATTGAGTTTGAGGTTGGATGTTGTGTGGTTGCTGAGTAATTTTGAGTGTATGCATGTTTGAGGTTATTTTCTTTGAGGTGAGATTTGGGTAGAGGTTGAATTTATTCTCTTGAAGTTTGGTTTTAGTCTAAAAGCGGATGAGTTGTGTAAGTTGGTGAAGGTGTTTGTTTTGAGGATAGTGTTGGTAACCTTGTGAGGTTGATTGTTGTTGATTTTGTGGCGAGTGTTATTTCGGGGACGAAATATTCCAAGTGGGGGAGAGTTGTAACACCCATCCCGGGATATTTAGAGTTTCAATTTAATTTTGAGGTTCGGAGCTTAATTCGTATTCGTTGGATTCTATGAGGGGCCTTAGTGTGATTTATATCGGGAAAGGGAGAAGGAGGCCACGGCTAAGGAGGAAGGAGGAAGGAGAGGTTTGTTTTCGGTGATCCAATCCGGTAACAAGTAAGTTCTTGTACTCTAGAAGGATAATCCATATTTAATTTCATGTTTGTATGGTTAGATTCTCCATGGATTGAATTTTGGAAGAAAATTAACAAAGTTCATGTTTTGGATCGAATTCATTGGGTTTTGTTGTGGGTTCGTTTTTGAGGCATGGGTGTGAGTTAGATATTTGTAATTTTCATTATAAGATATTGTGGCGGTGATTTGGTGGCTGTTTGGGTGGTTTTGAGGTGGTGGGTGGAGGTTTGAAGGTGGAATCCCGAAGCTGTCTCGCAGCAATTTTTCCAGATTCATGTTCAAACTTCAAACAGTCATAACTTTGTCGTTATAAATCGAAACGAGGCTTATAGCATATCGAAATCTATGTGCTGAAAGTGTACTTTCCTACGGTGGTGGTCTGGTAAGCTAATTCCAATAGAGTAAAAAGTTATGGCCAAAATAAGACAGGCTGGTTGTGGTTGTCATTACTGTTTTGGGTGTTTTGTTGCGCTGGGCTATTTGGTTGGGTTTGTACATTTGTGGGTCTTTATGTTTGATGGATTAAATTGGTGCAATATGAAGGGCGATTCAAAGTCACCAATCCACACCATTTCAACCTCAAATCCCCAACTTCTTCAAGGCAATTTCACCCCAACATCCAAATTGCCAAATCAAGTTCCGATGTTAAGTCCTATATTGAGAAAGGGGGAGATTATGAAGAATGGGGCACATTTCAAATCGACGGACGGTCTGGTCGAGGAAGTCCGCATTCAATTGCTGAGGTATATGCAGAGGCCCTAAATGCACCCAGTAAGTCTGCTGCATTACAAATTATAAAAGAGAAAGACCCAAAATCATACGTTTTACAATTTCACAACATCAATTCAAATTTTGACAAAATATTTGCAGTCCCTATTCCACCTTACATCAATCCATATAACCCTGAATCATTTAACCGGGTTCCTCAACAAATGGTTGATTGGGCTCAAGATAACGTAATGGATATCGCTGCGCGACCAGATAGGCCCAAAAGCATTATTATCGAGGGCCCAAGTAGGGTGGGCAAAACTAAATGGGCCCGATCCCTAGGCCCACACAATTATTTATCGGGTCATTTAGATTTAAATCCTAGAGTGTATTCAAATGATGCATGGTATAACGTCATTGATGACATACCACCCCACTACCTTTTCTTAAAGCACTGGAAACAATTTATTGGGGCCCAACAAGGATGGCTGACAAATTGCAAGTACGGTAGACCAGTCCAAATTAAAGGCGGGATTCCAACAATCGTGCTCTGCAATCCAGACGTCCAATCAAGTTTCAAATTCTACCTCGATAAAGAGGAGAATTCAGGATTAAAAGAGTGGACACTACTGAATTCAAAGTTCACAATTCTCGATGGCACGCCACTCTATACCACGAGTCCACAGTCCACCGAATCAGAAACCACTACACAGAGCATCCAAGATCAGGAGGAAGCGAATTGACTGCCAATGTGGGTGCACAATTTATTTTACTCTAGAGTGTGCAAACCATGGATTCACGCACAGGGGAACACATCACTGTCCTTCAAGCAAGTACTGGCGTTTACACACGGGACATAAGCAATCCTCTGTGGTTCAAAGTAAGCAACCTGTTCACAATGCCAAACAGTCGAATGCAACAACGGTGCACTCTCCAAGTCCGATTCAACCACAACCTGAGGAAAGCGTTGGGTCTTCACCAATGTTATCTCAATTTCCTGGTCTGGACGAACTTGAAGACATCTTCCGAGAATGCTTTAGAAGTCCGATTTCGGTTCTGGATTTATAATTTCTTGAATAATTTAGGTGTCATTTCCATTAACAATGTAATTCTTGCAATTTCCAGTTTGTATGAACGACCATTCGTCGAGGAGATAAACGAGGACGAACATGTAATATCGTTCAAACTTTATCAATGATATTAAGTATCCTTGTTTGTTAATCATATGTCATTATAACTGCAGTATCCTTATTGCTTACTTTTCCTTGCATCGATAACACTGGCATAAGAACGCTTAGAACAATCGACCAACATCATTTCATTAACAAACAAGTAAAGTACATTTATTCGACACAACACAAAAGACTATAAATCCCATTACTTTTTTTCGCGAATCGAATACCCACAGTCCTTCAAACCCTTAAACACGAAATCACACTCACTTTGGAGTTGATTTAACCATACAATTAAACCCAAACCCCCCATACCATTTTCCAAACACGCACACCGTCGGCTAATTTCTCGAAGCACGTCTTTGGCAGCGTATTTACCCTCGTTAAAATGTAACTCTAACTCGAAATCCATTTTGAAAGCATCAAAGGGTTCAAACACCTTTAAACTGGTCCTTAGCGACCAAGAAACAATAACTTAAGTTCACACAATGCCTCCCATTGGACAATGCGTCGACGTTTAACCCATAACGTACTGCATAACACAATTTCCCTCTGACACTATTAAGTGGGTCCCACCATTCCTTTATTACAATATTCTTCTACATTCCCATTCATGACTGTGTGCTCACGTGTTAACAATACACCCCACGCCTGTGGGACCCCTCCGTCACTAATATGCACCATTTTGTCCCATTACTACTGTGTTTTATAATTGTCTAAGACAATACGTCGTAAATAGAGCCCATACGGTACCATTTGACTAAATGCGTACACAGTTTCACGACAGTACTAATGTGTGGGACCCACTAGATGAATATAATGCTTACACTTTGTCTTTTACCATACTGTGGACTCACAAGTTCAATTAGCACCCCATGTGTGTGGACCCCATGCGTTGAATAACAATTTTCTAATCCGACATAATGATGTCACTGGGCCCACTTGTTTGAAATTGGGCACCGTTAGCAACACTGTATATACACGTGCCAGACATAAATCCCCGACACTTACCCAAGTGGGCCCCGGAGTTTGAATTAAAGGGGATACTGTAGATTCACCATTGCGCCGGCCCGCACGGTAATATTATACGTGCGGGCCTGGGGGGGGAGGACAGCTGAAACTCATTACCCAATAGTACCCAGAAGTCTTCGACTATATATTTGACACCATTTCACCATTTGACTGAGAAGAAGTTTGAGAGCTCATTTCCTCTTGCGTTTCACCATTCATAACAGCCGTTGGATCTCTCTCTCTCTAAAATGTCTAGACCACGTGGCATTAATCTAAACGGCAAAAACTATTTCCTTACTTACCCCCAATGCAATATTTCTATCACAGAAGCCCTCGATCAAATTATAAACACTACAGGAGCTACAAACAAGAAATACATTCGTGTATGCAGAGAACTACACGAAGATGGGCAACCTCATCTCCACGCATTGGTGCAATATGAAGGGCGATTCAAAGTCACCAATCCACACCATTTCAACCTCAAATCCCCAACTTCTTCAAGGCAATTTCACCCCAACATCCAAATTGCCAAATCAAGTTCCGATGTTAAGTCCTATATTGAGAAAGGGGGAGATTATGAAGAATGGGGCACATTTCAAATCGACGGACGGTCTGGTCGAGGAAGTCCGCATTCAATTGCTGAGGTATATGCAGAGGCCCTAAATGCACCCAATAAGTCTGCTGCATTACAAATTATAAAAGAGAAAGACCCAAAATCATACGTTTTACAATTTCACAACATCAATTCAAATTTTGACAAAATATTTGCAGTCCCTATTCCACTTTACATCAATCCATATAACCCTGAATCATTTAACCGGGTTCCTCAACAAATGGTTGATTGGGCTCAAGATAACGTAATGGATATCGCTGCGCGACCAGATAGGCCCAAAAGCATTATTATCGAGGGCCCAAGTAGGGTGGGCAAAACTAAATGGGCCCGATCCCTAGGCCCACACAATTATTTATCGGGTCATTTAGATTTAAATCCTAGAGTGTATTCAAATGATGCATGGTATAAAGTCATTGATGACATACCACCCCACTACCTTTTCTTAAAGCACTGGAAACAATTTATTGGGGCCCAACAAGGATGGCTGACAAATTGCAAGTACGGTAGACCAGTCCAAATTAAAGGCGGGATTCCAACAATCGTGCTCTGCAATCCAGACGTCCAATCAAGTTTCAAATTCTACCTTGATAAAGAGGAGATGATTTGATAAACCTACACTTGTCCTCTTATACACAACTCAACAACTTATCTCCGCCATCGATTCACCATAAATTCTCGAATAATCCTCAATTTATGAATAAAAAAAAGTTTTCAGGCCTTACCAATGATTTTCTATCACAAACAGGACTAACTATTAATGAAAATAGGACTAAACAGTAATTAATTTATTAACTTTTAGTCATCTTCTACAACAGAATTTAAGTTTTAGTCCTAACTCCATTAACAGATTAAAGTTTCGGGTTTCCGGAAAACTACCTTAAACGCGATTCTAAGCTCGGGTAAGTGTTGTACGGTATCCGTAGATCGATGTGGTGGTTCCGAAAATTAAAGGCGGCGTCCGGTGGCACTCCGTCGGGCCCGCGGCGGCGGCGAGCACCCAAACTTACGGCACACTCACTGGTTTTTTTTTTTTTTTTAAACACTTGAATGGGATTTGGAGGAGGGAGGTGTGAGGTGGTGGGTATGGCCGGAGGAGGTGGTGCGGCGGTTATGGTGGTGTCGGGTGAGGTGGTGGCCGAAAGGGGTGGTGGAGGCCGAGAGGTGGAGGTGGTGACGGTGGGAGGTGGGTCGACGGCCGGTGGCTGGACCGGCGGAGGGGAGGAGTGGTACGGGGTGGTGGGTGATGTGCGGTGGTTGGAGGTGGGGCTCGGTGGAGCTGGACCGAGAGTGGTGGACGGGGGAGAGAGGGGGGGATTGTGTGCGTGGGGGGTGGTTCGGCGGTGAGGAGCTCGGCTGGAGGAGGAGGTGGCCGGTAGGTGATGGCTGTGGAGGTGGTGCGGCGGAGGAGGAGATGACCGAAGGTGATGAACGTAGCAGGGAGCCGAGGTACCCTCTCTCTCCCTCTGCCGTGTGTGTATGGAGTGTGTGGTGATAATGGTGTGTATATATGGGCGTAGGAATTGAATAGAAAGAGTGAAAGTGAAAGAAGGGAAAGGAAAGGGGGGAGGTGGTTTGTCGGGTAAGGGACGGGACAAGGGAAAAGAAAAAGAGAGAAAAGGAGAGTGGGGTGGGCCGGGGCGGCTGATGAAGAGAAAAGGGAGGGTAAATTATTATCACGGGCGCGGATATGTGTCACGCGGCGTACGACGGTCCGGTTTTTTAAGTTGGAAAATTTTAAAAATATTATTATAAACTAACAAAAATATTTTGACTAACTTCGGTCTCAGTTTACGGAATAGAAATCTCAACAACCAAGAAAATAATTTTCGTCCATATTATTACATTCAAATTGAATTTAAAATTTTATCTACTATTTAATCAAATTAATTATTCAAAAATCAATTGATAACGGAAATAATTTTCCCGAAATAATATCAAGAAATTTTTATTTATTAAAAATTTTGGGATATTACAAAAGCCTAACTTCTTAATAAGTCCTATCAAATGAATGATTCGGATCCTTCAATTAAGTGATCAGTGTATACTTATGAAGCTGCGTTCTTATGAACTTAACTTAAATCTAAAAATTGTCTTTATTTGAATTTTTTTCCCATTTGTTAGTTTTGCGCCAAATTTTTATTAATTATTGATTCATTTTAATGAGAGAAACCGGAAAAATAATTTTTTTTTACTTTTATCCAAGTATTTTGAGAAATAACCACTTTTAGCACACACAAAAAGTGACTTTTTCTGCTAAAAAGTGATTATTTCTCAAAATATTTGGGTAAAAGTAAAAAAAAAATACTTTTCCGATTCCTCTGATCGAAACGAATCAATAACTCAAAAAAATTTGGCCCAAAATTAACAAATAGGAAAAAAATTCAAATAAGGACAAAATTCTCGAATTTAAGTTAAGTTCATAAGAGCATCCATAGTGGTATAATCAAAACCAAAAAATTATTAAGGTTAGCAACATTTTCTTAAAAAAGAGCTTACGTTGGAATAACCAAACTTAGAGCATCCGCAGTGGAATAAGCAAAGGTGAATAATCAAAACATACCACATCAGATTTTGATTATCCATTTAGAGGTTGCTAAAGTTAGCAATGTCAAGTCTCACATTGGTTATATTTTGCTCATAATCAAAACCAATGGGACCATTTCTTCCTTCCCTGAGTTTTCTACAAACTTTTCCCATTCATTTCACGTAAATCTTTTGGAAAACTAGTTTATGTTAAAAACAGTTTTTATAAAAAAAATATTTGTTCTTGAAAAAAAATAGTTTATTAAACAATTTTTGGAAGAAAAAAACAGTTTAAGTTTAAAATAGTTGGAAAAAAATAGTTTATGAAAAAAAAATGTGTAAAAAAACAGTTTTGTGTAAATACAATTTTTTTTAAAAAAATGAAGAAATAGTTTTTATAAAAAAAAATTAAAAACAAAGTTCATATAAAGACGGTTTTTTTTTTTTTTGAAAAAGTTTCTGGAAAGAATAGAAAGAATAGTTTTTTATAATTATTTTTTGATAACATTGTTGAGAGAGGGAGAAGATTTTTGTGTAATGTGGGTGTACTTGATTGAGAAAATATGGGGATCACTAAATTTGGTTATTGGCAAAAGGTTGTTAGTTTTGATTATTCAAAAGCTCAAATTTGATGAGTTGCTAAGATGTTAAATTTGGTTTTTCCAATATGAGCACTTTTTTGAGCAAACATTGCTAACTTTAGCAACATTTTGTTTTGCTTATTCTAGTGTGGATGCTCTTAGCAAGTAACTCATCAAATTTTGGCCAATAATCAAATTTAGCTGTCCCAATATTTTCTTAATCAAGTACACTAAAACTGTTTTTTTTTTTCAAAACTGTTCTTTTCGATTTTTCTAATAACCTGTTTTTATTAGTTTGGAAACTAGTATTTTATTAGTTTGGCACGCCAGGGTTTGGTCTCTCTCACCCCTTCATATGGACTTTGAGAATCATCATTTCAATTCTTTCATAGGATTCTGGGATGAATTGCGAAAGAGGTGGCAGAATGCTCCTAATAAAGAGTGGAGATGTTGGCCTTCTTCGTTTGCAAATTTAACTTTGTTTTAATTTTGTTTTTTAATCATTATCTTATATCTTTCTCCAATCATTACCCTATTTCTCTAATTATTAATTTCATTTCTCTCTCTATCTCTCTCCACTCATTACCTATTTCTTCAATCATTACCCTATTTCTCTCTCCACCCACTACCAAAACTAAAATACCGAAAGTTGCTAAACGAACAAAGCCGTTGTCTTTTGCAGGAGTATTAATACTATGGCAAATATGGAAATGTCGAAACGGGGCTTGTTGTAATTCAGTTGCCCACTCTCTTGCTGAGAAAGATTTAATTAGTTTGGAGTATAGTCTTTGGACCGAGTTTTCGCCGTCTTGATTATTTGGTTCTTTGTCCAATGACGAGTCATCATCTTGATGTACTGTTTTAATGAGTTAATAATATCACCGGCTATCATTTTGGCAAAAAAAATAAAATATAAAAAAAATCTAACTTTGTGGTCATGAGTTCGAGTCGTCCCACATGCGTGTGAGTATTCTTTCATTTATATTTGTTGGGTTTATTTCCTCCCTTAACGGAGCTTGTAGTTGAGTTGGACTTATTTATCTTGTTGGTCCAGTTATTGGGCTTGGTTATCTCGTAAACTCTCACATAATGGATGTAGTGTCCCGTGGTTTGTACTCGGTACTTCATACATGATGTATTGATCTCTCCTACCGATTTAATAAAGAAAAACTACAATCTCAAAACATTCAAGGATGAATTGGGTATTAACCCTCAATGTTTATTTCACTAGTACGATCAGTACTAATTAGAAGTAAATCTAAAAAAACAAAATTAGAAGTGGACACGCGATGCGTTTGAACATCAATATAAATTATATAATGACAATCCAACATGGCCTCCGATTCGTAGCCGTCCAAAAACATCCCAGAGGGACCAAACATCACAGTACACCTACCCCAATTTGTAATAGAGGAAACCCAATTGTAGCACGTAAATTTTACCAAGCACGTGGAGTTCTCACAACTATAGAAGTGTTGAGAAGATGACGATTCAGGACGTGTTTTGATAAGATAATTAATATCTACCAAGAAAATGCTGAGAATATTTATTACTGCTAAAAATATTCTTAATAAGTATTAATTATTAAAACACATCACAGCTATGGAGTTTTAAAACCCAGTAGAGCAATGCAAAGTAGAAAACTAAAATAGCAATGCTTAAAATTTAACGGATTTAAACAGCAGGGGCCTAATTGATTAAGGAAGGGCTCAATATCTATTTCCGCGTCTCCACCACCGCGTCTTTGACTTGCTCGGCCTCTAGAGCTAGCCTTCGCATCATTCGTGGACCACTAATTTTGCGGACTAGCACGGGGCGGCTAGCCAATGTCGTCGGTACTTAAACAATAGTACAACTATTTGGTGTACTGTGGGGGGTGAATTCCACTTTACTCCTTATGAACGGTGTGGGGACTCGCCGAGTCTGGCGAGATTTCTACCGAGCTTGGAGTGGTTGCTGCCAAGCTTGACACCTGCAAACCGGAGGGGGGTTCCTCCGGGTAGAGCCTCCGACGAGCTAGTTTGTACCCGGGGAAGGTAAAACGAAACATAAAGCAAAGAATGTAAGTCGTTTATGTAAGAGAGGAGAGGAGAGGACAGAGGTGTAACTTAGGTGGAGGGGGGGAGCCTTCCTTTTATAGAGAAAGAAGTGAGTGAAACTTTATGACTAAGTAATGGCTATAAATAGAAAGTTGCCATAAATGGAAGAAACGGCTATTAATAGAAAGTTACCATAAATGGAAGGTTAGGTGACAAGTAAAGGAAGCTTCTAGAAACTCTAGAAGATCACAACCTGTCGCGTCCACGTACCGAGCAATAGCAGTACATTCCGAGCAATAACGAGCGTCCATATATTTTTCCGAACGATAAAGATGTTTGCCGAGCAGGTGAAGTACTCCGAGCAATACGAAGAACTGCCGAGCGATATAAAGAACTGCCTGCCGAGTGATAATAAGAACTTCCGAGCAATAACAAGAACATTTGTTCGGCAATACTTGTGGGATAATATTTGTTGAAATCGTTCGGCTGTAATGATGTGGCTTTGGCAGGATAATAAATGAAAGTCCTGGAACTTAAATATGAACAAAGACAACATATGATGGTACACCTTTTGGACCTTATGAACTGAGGGAAATTTGGCCCCACTACATGTACGCTAACAAAAGTGCTACACACATAAAGGTTGTTTGAAACACAACATATAATCAGTCTGTAGCCGTTTATTGCTATAATAAATGGCTAGAATTCGCTCAAACTCATTTAGAGAAGAGTTTTTTTTTTAAATCTAGACCGTCTAAATATATCTGGACGGTCAGAGTTACAAGCACAACCAACACAATGGTTGTGCGCGTAGTATTTTTGGTATGCTAAATGTACACTGTCTTGTAATATTTATTTTAGAATTTCACACAGATGATCGAAATTGCTCATTTAAAAATTTTTTTTTTAAGAATCAATGTAAAAAAATTAGCTCAGCCGGATACCGGTAAAGACTTGACCGATTCTGTGACTAATTCCCAAATTGCTAACAGAAAATTGAGCAAAAAATTGATCAAGTTCTTACCAAATCTGACTAAGTTGAATTTTTACAAAGACCCTTTACAAATATGTTTTTTTTTTTAAAAAATTGAGCGTTTATGATCATTTATGTGAAACGCCAGAGTGAATCCCACGAAATACAATAGAAATTTGGTGTACGCCAAACGGTGTACGCATAGTAGGGCTATGGGTTCAAACGAGCCTACACACAAATATTTACAACATAATTGTGGATATAACTATGGCCGAAACTATTAGATGTACATAAATTCACATACATTTAGTGATTTCTGACCCAATTCCTAGAATTGTGGTCCGAAGGAGTATCCCTGGTCTTTTTGGGTTACAATTGGAAATTGGGTAGAAAGGAATGAAAATGTGTTTCTTTTGCGTGCCGACAGGGCCAACAAGCTACTAGGGGTCTAGTAGGTCCCATGGTTTAAAGTGAAACCGTGAAGGTACAGAACGCGTTTTTCCCGCCAATAGCCATGTGATGAACACGGGGAAGAAATTATGTCCCCAAGAAATCACTTTTCATAGGGCAAATTACCGAAACCATCCGCAAGGTTTTTGCAAATTATAAACCTCTACCTCGCGTTTGAGAATTACAAATTATCACCTGTTGCATAACGAATTACCTCCTTACGTGATGTACGTTAGGAAATTCGATAGACTAAATTTGACAGAATCGAACAAATCCTAATTATAATGTACCACACTGTCATTTATAGCTTGTGATATTTAATATTTGATGATGCCAGATAGATTCCGTAGAATTTTCTAGCAGCTACATACAACAAGAGTAATTTGTTATGCGACGGGAAAAAGTAGCAATGTTTCAAACGTGAGGAGACAATCTATAATTTCTAAAAATTTTGAGATAATTTTGGTAATTTATCTTTTTTATTACTAGGTGTCTAATAAGTCAGTTAAATCGCACCTCAACTAATTCTGAAATTTTGAAATTAACAACCGAAATCTCTAGTGACCCCAAATAACTTAATAGCACCTGGAGGTTAAGGCATGAGACTTAAGGAATTTTGATGAAAAGAAGTTTCACAAAGACGTGAGCAATTTCATTTTATAATGTAAAATGAGGGGTAAATGTATTTTAAACTTAAACCTTATAGTTCACAAAATCTATTTTTTACTTATTTATGTCTGTATCAATATGCGATCAAACGACTGATTCTTAACACAATTCCTAACAAACATACTCTTTTTGTGTGTTTTCTATAAGATAAATGGTTCGAATCTTAGATGTTAGCCGGTAAGGTCGCAAATATAGTATAGTAATGGAGAACTATGGAGAAGCCAATCCCAATAAATACTTATGTCATTTGATAAGAGGATCTCCGTAGTGACTAAATACATTGACGGGTGTGGTGCACTTTGATGGATTTTATAGGGATCTCATCATTGTAATAAGGAATAATTAGTTTGTAGGTTTGTTGAACTCTTCATTTTCATTAAAAAAATGTATTTATTCGAACACTGATTTTTACATCATGATAAAGATAAAATTTTCTTGCTGTCCATTGTGAGAATTATACTAGCATCCCTTAAGAGGGACTAGACCATGCGGTTTGGCCCGATTGTGGAACCTTTTGACTCGCATTAATATTCGAAAAAATTCACCCTTTGTACCTCATAGAGAATTATCAGCCACGCCAAAAATCATACCAATTGGATACCGTTTGATATGTTTTTTGAATTGAAATTCCTTTTTTGAAATATAAATGAGTTCTCAAATCATATCACACGGTATCCTATCAATTTAATTTTTACCACGATTAATATTCTCGACGAGATCTTGATAATGACCAGTTATGATAAACAAAAAAAACAGGACCCAAAAAGTCAGTCAACATACTGAAACATACTGAACCGAAAGATCAAGTCCATCTACGTCCAAATAGTATATCATGGAAAAACCAGATGGACTGGCGCTGTTCAAATACACGGCGGTCATTGTAAAATTTGACTTAAAGGAATGGCCATTTCATTCAATGCGCTCATTCGGGCTCTGATCGCCATCCCGAACGGGTTAGGGAATTGATGATTTTTTCCAAGGATCAGATAGCATATGGAAATGATTTTTAAAAAAATTCTGAGACCGAGTCGCTGGGTAGTAGGTGGGTATGTGTTTGTCCACACTCCAAAGAATCGCATCCCATCCCCCTCATAGCAATATCCAATTGACCCTGGGCGCCAGGTTCCGCACCACCCCTTCCAGGATGGCTCTTTATCTCTACACCTCCGCGCTAGGCCAGGCTACACGCCACCTTCCAAGATGGCTTTTTCTTTTCTCTCGAAATTGATTTCCTGATTAACACGGGGATTCTTAATTTCCGTACATCTCACATAGAACACCACACTAGTAACTAAAAAAATTAACTCCATTGAACATTTATCATGTATAACCGGCCTGGAATCTCCACATGATTTCGAAAATTTGCTTATAAATCCAAAATCAAGTTTAATTTTTTCATAGATCTTTTTATGTGAGATGTGCGGGATGACCATTTCGGATGAACAGTTGTATGGTTAGGTCAACTGAACACGCGGATGGATAGTTGTATGAAGATAAACAATGCCCTGCTGATTATCATGTTAAGTGCATAGCGTCTCAAGATTTTCAACACATTTACATGGAGATAATGGTTTGGTTAGAATACCAACCAAATTTTCTTTTTAAAACGACATTGTTTCAAATTAATCAATATTGGGTCACAATTTCTATAGTTAAGGTCAATATTCTAGTTGAGATCTCACCACAAGAAAATTGAGATCTCTCGACAGTTTTGTTAGCAACGGTTCAAAAAATCGTTAGCAAAAATTGGGTCTAGCAACGGTTTTTAGAGCGTTACTACAACCAGGTATGTAGAAATGGTTTTCAATGAACCATTAGTACAGCCTTTGTCTACTGTCACGGTGTTTTATGGACCGATACTATAGCCCAGCCCATTCCTTTTTCCCCAAAATTTTTTCACTTGAGCGCGAAATGTTCCGCTCCAAAATTTTCCCCAAAACTAAATTAGCCCTAAACCGAACCGTACTCTCTCTCTAAACATTATATTATAAACATCGATCTCCCTTCTCACAGTTCTCTCGTTCTCTCACCAAACAGCACACCACACACCTGTTGCAGACGATCGAAGACGAAGACGACTGGTGGGTTTCGAGCTCCCTCCTTCCTAGCATTGTAATCTCTCCTAGCGTTGTAAACATCGATCTTCTAGACCTTTCTCACAGTTCTCCCGTTCTCTCACCAAACACCACACCACGCACCAGCTCCCTCCTTCCAAGCGTTGTAATCTCTCTCTCTCTCTCTCTCTCTCTCTCTCTCTGTTCCAGATTTTTCATTGTTTGATTCAATCGGTTCTCTCACTTCGAATCTCTCTCTGAAATTTGAACCCTAAATACAATTTTTTTGAGAAATAGCTCATTTGCAACGGAAGTGATCATTATCGAAGTGGGTCTGGAAAAGATGCACATTTGCCTATACCATGATTATTTTGTTCAGTTGACCTTCCATACAACTAATGATCCAACCCTTACAAACCTTAATAATGTTTTGGGAATCATCCTAAGCCCATAACGGTGATCCAAAATGCTTATTCCGCACATCTGATAGAAAACAACATTCGAAAAAATTGAGCATGATTACGATCGAGAGCTATGTAAACAAATTAAAGAACATGGAAGGTTAATTTATGTTAAAAATCATGTGGACCATCTAAGTTATAATTGAAACGACCCGCTCCAGGAGGATTAGGTTAACCAGTCCAAAACTACCTGATCAATCGAAGTTTTCTCCACTAACACAAAACAAGATCGACAAAGTGTATTTCAACCAGCTTCCATAGCAAAATATACAATGCAGAGCTATACAAGATGTGTTATGTGTTCATAAGTCCAAATGTTACAAGTTTTTTTTTTCTCAAGAAAATATATCACATATGCACAAGGCCTTAAGGACTCCATCTCAACTCCTAAAGCCTGTCAGACCAGTAGTGGACCAAAAACTCTACCTCATTCACCTGAAATGGTTAGTGAGTGTTACTGTTCCATTCAAGCGGAAAGCATATAAATAGTTTACAAGAGAAAACATGGATCAAGTGATGCTTCCAATCATAGATAGCCAGAAACATACAACTTTTCACAAAACCACCTTTTCACAAAACCATAAATAAGCCACAATTTTTCAAGAAGCCATAGGGTTGCTTTCCTCGCAACCAGGAATTATGACGGTACCGTGACCCTGCGAACATGGAACTTCCAACAATTTATATACCCTGTTTGTGTACAGCAAACAGACAATTTATATACCCTCCTTGTGTACATCAAGGAGACAACGAATCCAACCCACATCAAGCTATGGCATACTCTTGAAATAAAACACATTTCAAGCAACTTGATCCATATCCACAATCATCAAAGTATCCCAACATTTGCAGAAATAAAATATAAGTTTAAAATTAGCTAGCCACTTCAATGAAACAGTACACTCACCTTATAGATCCAAAAAGATAAGCAACAAGCCTCCTTCTCAAACTTGAGCTAGAGACACGTCCCCCGAACCTTAAATATGAATGACACTATACTTAGTATTGCTCATGCTCAATATATGCTGTAATGCAATGGAAATGTATGAACACCTAACATCCACTTCTAAATCTTAATCTTCATCCCTAATATGAAACCAAATGCAACCAATGCAATAGAAATGATGGACGGTGTGTTTCAATGCTCCAAAGATGACTCAATGAGATTAGACACAAGGATTTCTAAGAATGGAGACTTGGTCCATGACCAACATGTACTATTCTGACCATATCCAATACATAATCATGAATTTTAAGAATGTCACTTAAACCGTTGAAAAGTATACTTCTTCCTCTTCGAATCGACAGGTCATACATCAAAAACGGAGTTCGGGTAACCTCGCGTTTATAATTTAACAAAATGTTAAAACTGGAACAGAGACAGATTTTGGGTCAACTTTAACAGTAAATCTGTTATTGCTCAGGCATAACCACCGCGCATGGGTTACATCGTTGGAAAGCTCTACGTGTCTAGTTTTCAGCAAAGTAAGCGGAATGTGTTTTCGAGTCTCGAGCTAGGAGATATGACTGTTTTTCCAACTTGTGTCAGCGCAGACTGCTCAATTCCGAATTTGAGTGATGCTAGGTTAGAAATTTCTATAGAGCTCAATACTTTGAACTAGATCCCGAAATTTTTACCGTAGATAGAAGACTCATAGAGGAACTCTCAGAAAAATTCCCAGAAATTTCAGAACTTTCGAACAATCTCAATAAAATTCTCCAAAATCAGACAACCAAGAATTTTCCAATTCTGCAGAATTCTAAACCAAGTAATTTCTGTTCTTAACCTCTTTAACTACACAAAATCCATTCTTCTATGACCTAATTAGGATTGAAACTACATGAATATGCAGGTATACACATGTTTGATCAATACCCAAAACATAAATTAGGGTTTACCTTCAATTAGTTTCACTAATTCTTTCCCCTTCTTCTTCTTCTTCTTCTTCTTCTTCTTCTTCTTCTTCTTCTTCTTCTTCTTCTTCTCTCTCTCTCTCTCTCTCTCTCTCTACGTTTTACAATAACTGGTGGAGGGTGGAACGGTGTAGAACATCGTAGAAGGTTTTATTAGGGAAGAATTATCCCATGAGGTTGGGAGTATTGGTTTAAATGAGACATGGCTCATCCTTACCCTTCATTCCACTTACCAAGTCAATCCCTTTTAATTAACTTAATTAACACCTCAAATTAAATCATGTATTGCTAGGCAATTAATAAATGATATGCAGGGGATAACACAACACATGAATCAAATAGCATGACCTATGCGACAAAAAGTTAAATGTCATATGCGATGCACGTGCATGCTCGGAACGGGTGTTACAATAATACAGTTTGTTCAAATATCTACAAATGTTCGACCGAGTTAAAACGAAACGTAAAGCAAAGAATGTAAGTCGTTTATGTAAGAGAGGAGAGGAGAGAGGTGTACCTTAGGTGGAGGGGGGAGCCTTCCTTTTATAGAGAAAGAAATGAGTGAAACTTTATGACTAAGTAATGGCTATAAATAGAAAGTTGCCATAAATGGAAGAAACGGCTATTAATAGAAAGTTACCATAAATGGAAGGTTAGGTGACAAGAAGGAAGCTTCTAGAAACTCTAGAAGATCACAACCTGTCGCGTCCACGTACCGAGCAATAGTAGTACATTCCGAGCAATAACGAGCGTCCATATATTTTTCCGAACGATAAAGATGTTTGCCGAGCAGGTGAAGTACTCCGAGCAATACGAAGAACTGCCGAGCGATATAAAGAACTGCCTGCCAAGTGATAATAAGAACTTCCGAGCAATAACAAGAACCTTTGTTCGGCAATACTTGTGGGATAATATTTGTTGAAATCGTTCGGCTGTAATGATGTGGCTTTGGCAGGATAATAAATGAAAGTCCTGGAACTTAAATATGAACAAAGACAACATATGATGGTACACCTTTTGGACCTTATGAACTGAGGGAAATTTGGCCCCACTACATGTACGCTAACAAAAGTGCTACACACATAAAGGTTGTTTGAAACACAACATATAATCCATCTGTAGCCGTTTATTGCTATAATAAATGGCTAGAATTCGCTCAAACTCGTTTAGAGAAGAGTTTTTTTTTTAAATCTAGACCGTCTAAATATATCTGGACGGTCAGAGTTACAAGCACAACCAACACAATGGTTGTGCGCGTAGTATTTTTGGTATGCTAAATGTACACTGTGTCTTGTAATATTTATTTCAGAATTTCACACAGATGATCGAAGTTGCTCATTTTAAATTTTTTTTTTTTAAGAATCAATGTAAAAAAATTAGCTCAGCCGGATAACGGTAAAGACTTGATTGATTCTGCGCCTAATTCCCAAATTGCTAACAGAAAATTGAGCAAAAAATTGATCAAGTTCTTACCAAATCTGACTAAGTTGAATTTTTACAAACACCCTTTACAAATATGTTTTTTTTTAAAAAATTGAGCGTTTATGATCATTTATGTGAAACGCCAGAGTGAATCCCACGAATACAATAGAAATTTAGTGTACGCCAAACGGTGTACGCATAGTAGGGCTATGGGTTCAAACGAGCCTACACACAAATATTTAAAACATAATTGTGGATATAACTATGGCCGAAACTATTAGATGTACATAAATTCACATACATTTAGCGATTTCTGACCCAATTCCTAGAATTGTGGTCCGAAGGAGTATCCCTGGTCTTTTTGGGTTACAATTGGAAATTGGGTAGAAAGGAATGAAAATGTGTTTCTTTTGCGTGCCGACAGGGCCAACAAGCTACTAGGGGTCTAGTAGGTCCCATGGTTTAAAGTGAAACCGTGAAGGTACAGAACGCGTTTTTCCCGCCAATAGCCATGTGATGAACACGGGGAAGAAATTATGTCCCCAAGAAATCACTTTTGGGAGAATTACGGGACAGTGGTGTACGGTCAAACCAATACCCACTTTGATGGTCTCCACTATTGAAACTACCCACGCATGGTGAGTTCAAAAACTATGACCGAAACATGGTAACCATAATTCAGAAAAGACTCTTTTGCCCTTCAATAAAAGAACATCTAATTTTTGAAAGAAAGTACAGTAAAGTAATTTTCCTAGATAAAAGTGCTTGCTTCCACAGGCGATCAGGCGATCTCTCGCTTAGGGGGGGGAGTTCTTCCTCCTCCCCCAGGCCTTCTCATCTCCTCTCTTCTCCTGACTTCCACCGCGCCGTTTAGTGTTCGCTTTGGTTCGGAGATCGGACCCGGAGCTGCTCAGTTGCGGTGCAAGGTGGAAGACGGTGACTCGCCGGCCGGACATAGCTTCGGCCTGATCTACTTTTCCACTTCCATCTGCCTTTATTTTCTTGATAATCGGCACATGGGTTTTCTTTACTCATTTTATTGAACAGATGAAAGTGGGTTTTCATGAGTCTTTTCTGGCCGACGATCGGAGAACCCGTATACAGTGGGTAAATCACAGAGAGGGTAAATCCAGATCGTGTTATCAACGTGGTCATTGCTCACAATTTCGATCTGCTCTCGAACTCCATTCGGCTTCTGAGTTGTCGGCGTTCATGGGTTCAGATCTGTTAGCCCACGGCCGTTCAGGGTCCGTCCTTCGGTTGACGGCGGATGGCGTCGGAGCTGCTATGTCCAAACTCACTGGAAATGGTGGCGTCTGCTACTACTCTGGCCTTGACTAGTTACGGCAAAGGAGGGATTTTCAGGTATCGACTGTGGGTTTCGGAGTTTTCACTACCTACCGGAGAAATTATGCTCGGCAAAGTGCTGCCGGATATTCCACCCCAAAGTGCTGTCGGCAACTGTTCCGTTCTGCAGCAGTTCGATCTCTCTCAGTTTCGAAATCGGCGATTGCGGCTGAAGTTTGCAGGAAGAGTCAGGCTTCATCAACAGCCAGCCACGGCTAAGGTGGTGTCCCTTTTAATCGGGCCGGCCCGAATTACATCTGTGGAATCCAGCCAGGTTGGGCTTCACATGGTCAATTGGAGGTATAATCAATTGGAACAAATTTGTGTTATGAGCAGTCTTAATTGGCAGTAATTTATTACAATCTGTAGATTCGTATTGAGAAACTCGATGGGCAGTCATCTGTTTGGACTGAGATCGGGTTAATCTGTTTTGGATCTATTTCATTAATCCTAGCCTCGCCCAAGCTCACAGTGGGCTTCTATTGTGGGAAGCATTTTCGTACATACATGGCTGCTGTAGGTCATGAGGCATTGTGTATTCTTTGGGCAGTTTAGTTTCTGCCAGTTTCTACAATGGGCTTGCGCCCTATTTTGGCCTAGATTAGTTTCAAGGCATTCAAGCCTTGAGGGCTCTCTGCTGGGCAATTTGTTACGCTGCAATTTCACAACCCAAGAGAATTGCTGCTCTGAACCCAAGAGAATTACAATCTCAAAGGATATATCTCAAAATTGGAAAAGTAAAAGCAAGATTCATCACATTAAAGATTTCAGATGCAAGAATATGAAATTATGCAATCCTTTCGAAAGCCCAAAAATAAATAACATTCATACCGAGGGAGGATCAAAGGGTGTAGGTACTGTTGATTCTTGAATTATTAAAAAACGAAACCCCCCCCCCCCCCCCAAAAAAAAAAAAAAGATCTAATTTACTTTTCGAACTCGATAGAATGATTCGATGGCGTTGGGAATTAAAACTAAATGGAAAATTTGTATCTATATTTATATAAAGATAAAGATATCAAGTGGAGTATCAAATAGGGTAAACACAATACCCTAAATTGCTAGCAGTTGACTCACCACTAAAGTTTTGAAGATTAAGAAAACTTTACCTGATGACGAATGAGCCATATAATGATGGAGCGTGCAGTCTTCTCCGACTCCAATTGCCAGAAATAAATTAGGGGAAATTATCATCGGCGTAGGCGATTTGCTTCGAGGTATGAGGGTGAGGGAACTGATTAGGGGGTGGAGTTGGAGATATGGTACCACGTCGGGGTCAGAGGCAAGTCTCGCAAGGATGGGGAGCATGGAGGATAGGCAAGGGAGGAGCAAACCCTAAACAGAAGAAACGGGGAGATCATTCGATAGGAGGGACAGAGAAGCAGAAAAGGGGTTTGGGGGACATGAATCAAAATTACGGCGTTTTAATATAAGGGCAAAACGGTCCTGCCAATTTATCCTTACCATTAGTATTATGTTGGGAGGGTGTGCCTCAAGAAAACAATAATACGTGGTGTATTCCAAGTTACTGGCGTTGGAATGCACAGGTGTCTTTTGAGCAACAAACTTGTCTCTCTTCACTTTCAGAGATTGTGGCTATGTATTTTGGTTATGATGAACTTGGATATGAGGTCGCATTGACTCGAAATCATGTTTGGTTAAATCCTTCATGTTCATTGCTAATCTTTGGTCAAAGGCCCGGTTGGGTGGTTTTGGGAGATATTCTCTCTATATCCAATCAAATTTCTGTTATGTAACTTCTGCAAATTTGTAATTCTGACCAAATAACAATTTTGTAATTGTATTTCAGCAGCAAAGCTTGGTTCGGCTGAAGATCGGTATCCAACTATTGGCGTACCAGGGTGCAATCGTACGATGGGGATGCCATTTGCTAATTGTGTCAACTTCGTTGTACTAGAGACCCTTTCAATTTGAACTATTGGTTGTTTAGTTTTGTTCTATGGTAATTAGCCCCTCTCTCCCTCTCTGTCTAAGTAGTGTTGAGACTATAAATCCAATGGTCATATGTTAAAACCATGGTACTTAATAGCATACTCTTTTTTTGTTCTAGTGATTGGCTTGGCTTTCGTAGCTTTGGTTGTATGTGTTAATCAGGTGGTTTTGTAGTGGATTCTGAAGGCTATCCCGTTGGGCCTTCCGTTTGGTTGGTAATGTTGGTTATAGAATAAAACTTTATATGTTTTGGCTCTTTAATTCTATTCTGGGAAATATAGTGGTATGTGGATTTAAGTAACACCAATGCCATAAACTCAGGTCGGAGTAATTATTTAAATTCAATTACACCAGTGGTTTTCGTAGCTTTGGTTGTATGTGCTAAATGGCATGTACGCTAATTAGCTCCTTTCTCTCTTACAAGTATTGCTGAGACTTACATTGTAATGGTCATATGTTGAAACCATGGTAGTTAATAGCCGACTTGTTTGTCCTACGTACTCGTGGTTTTGTAGTGGATTTTGAAGTAACACCAAAGCCTTCAATTCAATTCTGGCAGTGACAGGCCATATCAAATTTATGATAAAGTATTTTGAGTAACACCAAAGCTTTCAATATTATGTGGTTGCACAATGTCTGATATGTTTCAAGAATGTTTCGAGGGTGGCTTGGTTCTTAGCACCTCTTGATACAGTAAAAAAAACCCAAATGCAAACTGATCTGGCTAGGGATTAAAGGAATAAATGGGTTTCAATTCTTCGGTTCTTTTTGTAGAATAAATTTGTATGCTTGTCACAAACATGAAATGCTCCTTTTGAAAAACTCATATGGTCCGAGCCTAAAAATAATGTAGTCTTTGAGAAATATTGACTTGCTCTTGTTTACCTAACTATCTAATTGTCAGAAAACACGAAGTGCACTAATATGAGACAATGAATGAAGTGGGAGATGGTTTCCATTGTAGTCATTGATAATGTTGGAAATGATTATGTTGGGATGCTTGCAAAATATTCCATACTCTGGGTCATGAAGTAAAGACCAATACTCCATTAAAAAGTAAACTTCCATTAAATAGCTAAAATCGAAAAACCCAACCAAATACATAATATGCGGCCGAAACAGAACGATGTAGGTGGGGCCCCTTTTCAAAGGGCAGGTTTGCCATGGGATGGGTCACACCTAATGTTCCATACTCCATAGTGATATACAAAAAATAATTGCTCTTTGTGATTCAACATTGTAGTCTTTGTGAAACAAAATGTACGCTTTGAGTAATTTTTACTTGCTTTTGTTACCTCTGGCAAACATTTGTGGTAAAGAATGTGACGGACTGCTTACTAGATGCATTGAGAATATAGTCAGGTCTGATGGTTTTGTTACGTTCCCTTATTTAATTGCCTGACATAGTTTTCTCACATGAATAGTTATGTTCCACAATCGCGCACAGATTGGTATATGTCGTTCGCCAATTTGTGATGGTTCGGCTGCTTCTGAGATTGTTCTTGGTTCTTGCTAACAATTGTCCAGGTTTGGATGATGCACACATGGCTTGGGTGCGGCACACGACACTAGCTGAGCAAGTACAGTTTCCCCCATTGTTAGAATATGCTGAAGGAAGTTCGAGTGAAACAAAAAATGAAGTTGGATGCAGACTGTCCACATATCACATCATTGTGATTAGTTTTCTCCTTGGTGCTGTATTTGTTGCTGCGATTTAATTTATTGTGCTCAATTATGGCTTAATGTCCTTCATGATATGTTAGTGTAATGTTATGATAGTATGCAGTGATTAAGGTTGTAACTTTTTATTGATTGTATATTTTGATTGGGGGTATTTTTACTGCTCATCTATTCTGCTATGAGAACATGACAAGCTCAATGTCATACTTTTATGATATGGTAATAATGCCAAAACACCACCATGGGCACTAGTCATTTTTAAGTACCAACGTACTCTCTCAAATATCCCTAATCTCAACATATCTACCTTACATAGAAACCAATCTTTTATGGTGTTTATTCGTATGGTACATTTATGATAAGATTCACTAGACTTCTTAGCTGGGCCCCTTTTAAAAGGGCAGGTGGAATAGGGGATATCTCACACGTAATATTTCATAGTCCACATTTATATAAAAACATAAGTGCTCTTTGTGATTCTAAGTGGTAGTCTTTGTGAAACCAAAATGTACGCTTTGAGTAATATTTATTTGCTCTTACTACGTCGGAGAATGGTAATTGAGGTGCTGAAGTCCATAGTACGTTTAGTACTTTTACTGTGAAACTATATATAAATAATGTCATAATGTTAGTCAACATTGATTGGTAGGGTACATGTATGACAAGATTCATTGGACTTTTTAGGTGGGCACCCTTTAAAAGGGCAGATGGAATAGGGGATAGCTCACACGTAATATTCCATACTCCACAATTATATACAAACATAAGTGCTCTTTGTGATTCTAAGTGGTAGTCTCTGTGAAAAATAATGTACTCTTTAAGTAATATTTACTTGCTCTTAATACCTCGGAGAATGGTAATTGAGGTGCTGAACTCAACTGCCACAGCCATGTAAAAACTAAATTGCTCTTTGTGATTCGAACTTGTAGTCAGTGTGAAAAAATAATGTACTATTTGAGTAATATTTACTTGTTCTTAATATCTCGGAGAATGGTAGTTGATGTGCTCAACTCAACCGCCACAGTTATGTAAAAACTAAATTGCTCTTTGTGATTCGAACTTGTAGTCTGTGTGAAAAAATAATGTACTCTTTGAGTAATATTTACTTGCTCTTAATATCTCGGAGAATTGTAGTTAAGGTGCTCAACTCAACTGCCACAGTTATGTAAAAACTAAATTGCTCTTTGTGATTCGAACTTGTAGTCTGTGTGAAAAAATAATGTACTCTTTGAGTAATATTTACTTGCTCTTAATATCTCGGAGAATGCTAGTTGAGGTGCTTTACTCAACTACCACAGTTATGTAAAAACTAAATTGCTCTTTGTGATTCGAACTTGTAGTCTGTGTGAAAAAATAATGTACTCTTTGAGTAATATTAACTTGCTCTTACTACCGCAGAGAATGGTTGTTGGGTGCTAAACTCCCTAGTTCATTTAGTCAAAATGGCATAATGTCAGAGCTGACTCATTTATTTATATGTGTAATATATAGTGGGTACATGGTATATATATTTATTTAGCCAATCCTACAAGTTGTTGCAAATAATGAGGGTCAGAATACATAAATTCTGCAGGGTTATTCAACAAATGATTATAAGAGAACTACAGTTATAGTAAGGTCACCAGATTCTCCCGCAGAAATGTATCCACAGTTGTTCCAGCATGCATAATGGCATTGGCATATATTGTTGCACTGTGGCAGACACTATTTCTCATCTCTACAGACTGTTTTATTGTCTTAAGATTGAGAAGATTCGACCTATATGCAAAATCATGGAATGGGTTAAGAAAATCTTAACTAAAGGGTCTTGCTAAAACAGGTAGCACATCTACACTCATTTCACACATTACAGTACAATTTTATGCACCGTTGACAAGTTGAGCAACGCATAAGAAATAAAGAAAGCCATAAATAAGTTCTTACTTGTTATGACTGTATAAAAATTGCAGAGTCAACTGTATTGAAGTCTCTCCGGACAAAATTCCAATTCCTTTGATTTTAGTCAACCTCTCAGCATAAGTTGCTTCATTTGGATCTGCTTGTTGCACAATTTGGTTAACAGCTTGAGTTCCATCTGCCATTTGAACATCCTCAGATGCAGCAGCATTTGCGTATGACCAGACTCTGATCCAGCAGATCCTTGCTGTGGAGGTTCGGATGGGTGAGACTTGGGACCAGAATGCAGATTTTTCACATTCAGTAGAAAAGCTTGGTGCTCATTCTCGACCAGGTCAAAAGGTATTTGAAATGCGAGCAGAGCATCATCCTTATTTTCATATCGTAGAAGTTTTTCCAAGACGTTTGAAACACCCTCTGGTTCATCCAGTAACATCAGGCATTGACAGATGCTTAAATAATCAGGAGAAGGCAACTTCTGGTGAACTATATACAAGAAGACGAAGCACCTGTGTACCAGATCGGCGGAGGGTTTGGATTAGTTTATGAATAGCTCATCTCCTTCCTTCAAATAGGAGCCATGGTCCAATGAAGAAGGAAGGCATGGAGAACAAACAGAAAAAGTCACTTGGGAAATGGAGAGCTACCCATTAACATTAGTCTTCTGAAACAATTTTGAGGAAGAAAAGTTGTTTTTCAAAAGAGTAGATTGGAATTGGTTTGTGAATGATAGGTGAACAGGAATTGGTTTGTGAATGATAGGTGTTCAGTTGCATTTTTCTTATTTATAGATGAAGGAGATTGGAATTGGTCAAGCACAAGAATCTGTCAAGCTCACAAGGCACAATTCTGCAGACTAAAAAGGAAGAAATATATCCACTTTTTCATTCTTGTAAACAGAAATCACAACATTAGTTGCACATAAAACTTCATGAGTACAAGGCATATAAATGCTCCTCATTCAGTCATTGGCATTACATATCCTCCAAAACTAACTTCAATACACAAAAGTATCATACATTTCATACAACTACAATAAGAACACTAGGTTGTAGCCAAGTCTGTTGTCTCACAAAATAAATGTCCCAAAGAAACTTGAAATCAAACCACTCAATCTGGCATTTGGGTATCTTTGACAAATAAATGCGCTGAGAATGGCCAAATCGACTTCTCCAAAAAACCCAAGTAACTGCAAATAAATTTAAAAGACAAGCATTCAGTTAGCTGTGGAGAGAGAGAGAGAGAGAGGGGCAAAACTAAAAGGTTACCCAGATACCAAGCTGTTGAAGACATGACCTGCTCAGGAACAAGCTTACACGAACAGGGAAAAAAAAACTGGAGTATCCGAAACACAATAATCTCATATTGATAGAGTATAACAAAAGGTCAGTACACACAACCCAAACAGAGATCAAAAACTCAGTTTGTGATTCCAGCAACAAAAGGATAGCACACAACTAAAAACCGATCTTCCACTTCTTGTCTCAAAGCAATATATGCCTTTTGGCTCAGATTATTAAACATCATAGCCAACAAATATCATCACAGCCAATCTACTATTTTTACCAAATTTGGCTCAGCCAATGCTAACTGCAAAAAACAGACTTGTAAACCAAATAGAGGCATGACATAAGGGTACTTGGCTCAGCTTATAACACATCATAGCCATCAAATTGGTTCTACATTTCCATAACAGCATGGAAACAGCAGAAAACAACATTGTAAACCTTAGAAACTGCAGAAAATAGCATTCTAAAACAACAGGCTGCCCATCCATTCAAATTACAGTAAGGTGCACATAAAACCAAGTCCAAAACTGCATTAAAACTCCACTAACCAATTAACCAAGCAACCATATCCAGAAACATCAGCAGCAGCAGCACAAACAGAAAGCTAAGCTAGTCATAGCCAGACCATATCCACCAATATATGTCAAACCACATGTCCTTAGGCTCAGGACAAATATCATCACAGCCAATCCACTAATTTTACCAACTAACCTGCTGTTCATGGGGTTTTTTAACCAACAAACCACTGAGTTTTCAACCATCAACCAAGACTTCACTTGGACCAAAAACCTGCCCTTTTTTTAACCACAAAACCGGCATTTTGAACCAAAAACCTGCTCCACACACACACAGCCTTCCAATTGCACAAAACAACAAGAAAACCCATGAACATAGCCTGCTAAAAGGGTACTCAGAGCTGAAAACTTTTTTGGGCTCAGAAAATATAAGTTAGGAATCATAAGGGTACTCATGGCTGCATTTAATTATACCCCGCCAAGGTATCTACCTTAATTATTCATTGAATTCATTCATCATTGCCCACATAAGGGTACTCATGGCTGCATGTAGTTGAATTCTGGGTTTGGTATGCTGTTTTCTGCAGTTTGGCATGGTGTCTAGTGCAAAGTAAAACCTGTAACGCTTGCACTTTGCACTGGACTGCAATCACACACACACACACACACACACACACTGTCTAGTTGCCAGCAAGCACAACTAAAAAATGGTGAGGGCTCAGCAAATATAAGTTGAGAATGAAAAGGGTACTCATGGCTGTATTTAATTATACCCCGCAAAGGTATCTACCTTCATTAACAAGTGAACTCATTCATCATTGCCCATAACCTGTCATGCAAAGATTTTTCACGTTAGAATCTCACATTTACCAAAAGGTACTCCACAATGTAACAATACATAGCGTTGTGATCATCCAACAATACATAGCATTGGTTCCTTTTCACATCCTGATTTGCAAAAAAAAAGACAAAACCAGCCGCACAAACAATAAAGAAACCGAAACAAGCCCTTTCTATTTTTCTTTGAACAGGAAAGATAACACAAGGGTAAACGTAATTCATCTAACGGTCTACGGCCAAAAACCGTTTATGGAGTAAATTATCAGTTACAAAAGCAAAAAATTTGTAAGAACCAGGAGACAAATTTTCTATCCCCATCCATAGCCTAGTTTCAGGAGGATGCCAAACAAAACTTACGAATAAAATGGAAAAATCAAAAGTAGAAATGAAAGACAAGAAACGGACTATTATTAATTGAAAATAGGAGTAGCTAAGAAAGTTACAGGAAATCAATAGTAAATGGAACCCTTGCAATAGAAAATCCATAACTGTCGAGAAAATTGTGTTACTTCCACTTCGCCATCTCTGCCAAACTGAATAGAAACTATATTTACGTTTGATAGAAACCAAGAACCAGAAGCAACCGAATATACATCACATCAGGGACTCATCTAAGGGGAGAAGAAAACTTGTGCTTTTCCACTTCAACATTTCATCGAATACATGATATGCATCACCCTCTCCCCTCTTTTCTACTTCCACATCCCCGTTTTCATTACATTTCATTACAGATTAATCAAATTAAGATTTCCCTCTTCCCATCTTTTGCATAACACGATTTGCACATACATCGCGTTTGCCCGGGCATCTAGCTTGTTAAGAAATGTAGCCATACAAGTAACCAAATAAAATACAGCTCTTTCTACATCCAATCCATCTTCCACCGTAATTTCCAACCAAACTTCAGCTAAATCTAGTACTGCCATTTTGTTGAATTCAAGAATGTTTATCCTATGTATACTGGAGTTTGATATCAATCCCTACCCAAGGATAAATAATTACTATTTTCTCTGTTGACTCTAACAAGTAGCACAAAAATTGAACCGTTACACTTAGACGGGTTAAGAAATAAGGAGTATCTGCCACAGGATTATTGAGATACAAATTTAATTACCAAATTTCAAGTAACACGTCTCTTTCTCTCTTCTTCTTTTTCTTTTTTTTTTTTTTAATGAACACATCTGTTTCTGTTAGTATATACAGAGTCAGACGTATCTATTGCAAAACCAGTTGATGCTCAATATCAGGAAACCCTAGCTAAAAAAATGGCATAATCTACTGTTTTTGGTTTGCATGTTCTGTATTCAAGTAACAGTTGATTTTTTTCGGGGTTTACAGTCGTTCTCTGGGATTAACAGAAGAATACCAACAAATCAGGCTGAAATCAACAAAAATGAAACCATAATCAAGTCCATAGGCAAGAAATCTAACTGAAATCGAAACACTAATCACAAATCGAAGTCAAAATCAAAAACCCTAACCAGAAATCCCAAATAACAACATATCGCACCTGCTAGTATAAATCAAAATCAAGAGCAGGTGTATATCTTACCAGAATCGTGCAAGAAATCGCTCAAAATCACCACCAGAATCGCACACAAAATCGCACCACAGAAGACAGCTTTTTTGCGTTTTTGTACAGCGTGAAAGGAAATAAAGCGTTCGAGGATGAAGATGGGGGATTAGGGAGGGCAGAAAGGGAAGAGAGAGCAGAGAACGGGAGAGATATGAGAGAGAGCAGAGAGAGAGTAAAGAACGGTAAAGAGAGCAGAGAATGAGAGAGAGAGGTGGGGAAACTACATTCATACCTGTTAGAGAGAAGGGGAACGCTGAAAATGGTGGGTTAGGGCTTGAAGTGTTAAATATATATGAAGGGGTAAATTTGTAAACTAACATATTCTTACCATGTGTTGGTGAATAACTCTGAGCATGCCATGCAAGTGGTGATTTCAAAACTGCACCCCATGAATTGGCAAAATGACTGAGTCAACTCCACTGTCCAGTCATTTTCCCATCACTTTTCATAGGGCAAATTACCGAAACCATCCGCAAGGTTTTTGCAAATTATAAACCTCTACCTCGCGTTTGAGAATTACAAATTATCACCTGTTGCATAACGAATTACCTCCTTACGTGATGTACGTTAGGAAATTCGATAGACTAAATTTGACAGAATCGAACAAATCCTAATTATAATGTACCACACTGTCATTTATAGCTTGTGAAATGCTAGAGATGTGTGAAAATGGCCTTTTACAAGCTTAGGAAAAACAGTTCAGTCCATTATAATTAATATCTAATGATGCCAGATAGATTCCGTAGAATTTTCCAGCAGCTACATACAACAAGAGTAATTTGTTATGCGACGGGAAAAAGTAGCAATGTTTCAAAAGTGAGGAGACAATCTATAATTTCTAAAAACTTTGAGAAAATTTTGGTAATTTATCTTTTTTATTACCAGGTGTCTAATAAGTCAGTTAAATCGCACCTCAACCAATTCTGAAATTTTGAAATTAACAACCGAAATCTCTAGTGACCCCAAATAACTTAATAGCACCTGGAGGTTAAGGCATGAGACTTAAGGAATTTTGATGAAAAGAAGTTTCATAAAGACGTGAACAATTTCATTTTATAATGTAAAATGAGGGGTAAATGTATTTTAAACTTAAACCTTATAGTTCACAAAATCTATTTTTTACTTATGTACGTCTGTATTGATATGCGATCAAACGACTGATTCTTAACACAATTCCTAACAAACGTACTCTTTTTGTGTGTTTTCTATAAGATAAATGGTTCGAATCTTAGATGTTGGCCGGTAAGGTCGCAAATATAGTATAGTAATGGAGAACTATGGAGAAGCCAATCCCAATAAATACTTATGTCATTTGATAAGAGGATCTCCGTAGTGACTAAATACATTGACGGGTGTAGTGCACTTTGATGGATTTTATAGGGATCTCATCATTGTAATAAGGAATAATTAGTTTGTAGGTTTGTTGAACTCTTCATTTTCATTAAAAAATGTATTTATTCGAACACTGATTACATCATGATAAAGATAAAATTTTCTTACTGTCCATTGTGAGAATTATACTAGCATCCCTTAAGAGGGACTAGACCATGCGGTTTGGCCCGATTGTGGAACCTTTTGACTCGCATTAATATTCGAAAAAATTCACCCTTTGGACCTCATAGAGAATTATCAGCAGCCACGCCAAAAATCATACCAATTGGATACCGTTTGATATGTTTTTTGAATTGGAATTCCTTTTTTGAAACATAAATGAGTTCTCAAATCATATCACACGGTATCCTATCAATATAATTTTTGCCACGATTAATATTCTCGACGAGATCTTGATAATGACCAGTTATGATAAACAAAAAAAACAGGACCCAAAAAGTCAGTCAACATACTGAACCGAAAGATCAAGTCCATCTACGTCCAAATAGTATATCATGGAAGAACCAGATGGACTGGCGCTGTTCAAATGCACGGCGGTCATAGTAAAATTTGACTTAAGGAATGGCCATTTTATTCAATCCGATCATTCCGGCTCTGATCGCCATCCCGAACGGGTTAGGGATTTGATGATTTTTTCCAAGGATCAGATACCATATGGAAATGATTTTTAAAAAAATTCTGAGACCGAGTCGCTGGGTAGTAGGTGGGTATGTGTTTGTCCACACTCCAAAGAATCGCATCCCATCCCCCTCATAGCAATATCCATTTGACCCTGGGCGCCAGGTTCCGCACCACCCCTTCCAGGATGGCTCTTTATCTCTACACCTCCGCGCTAGGCCAGGCTACACGCCACCTTCCAAGATGGATGTTTCTTTTCTCTCGAAATTGATTTCCTGATTAACACGGGGATTTCTTAATTTCCGTACATCTCACATAGAACACCACACTAGTAACTAAAAAAGTTAACTCCATTGAACATTTATCATGTATAACCGGCCTGGAATCTCCACATGATTTCGAAAATTTGCTTATAAATCCAAAATCAAGTTTAATTTTTTCATAGATCTTTTTATGTGAGATGTGCGGGATGACCATTTCGGATGAACAGTTGCATGGGGAGGTCAACTGAACACGCGGATGGATAGTTGTATGAAGGTAAACAATGCCCTGCTGATTATCATGTTAAGTGCATAGCGTCTCAAGATTTTCAACACATTTACATGGAGATAATGGTTTGGTTAGAATACCAACCCAATTTTCTTTTTAAAACGACATTGTTTCAAATTAATCAATATTGGGTCACAATTTCTATAGTTAAGGTCAATATTCTAGATGAGATCTCACTACAAGAAAATTGAGATCTCCCAACAGTTTTGTTAGCAACGGTTCAAAAAACCGTTAGCAAAAATTGGGTCTAGCAACGGTTTTTAGAGCGTTACTACAACCAGGTATGTAGAAATGGTTTTCAATGAACCATTAGTATAGCCTCTGTCTACTGTCACGGTGTTTTATGGACCGATACTATAGCCCAGCCCATTCCTTTTTCTCCAAAATTTTTTCACTTGAGCGCGAAATATTCCGCTCCAAAATTTTCCCCAAAACTAAATTAGCCCTAAACCGAACCGTACTCTCTCTCTAAACATTATATTATAAACATCGATCTCCCTTCTCACAGTTCTCTCGTTCTCTCACCAAACAGCACACCACACACCTGTTGAGACGATCGAAGACGAAGACGACTGGTGGGTTTCGAGCTCCCTCCTTCCTAGCGTTGTAATCTCTCCTAGCGTTGTAAACATCGATCTTCTAGACCTTTCTCACAGTTCTCCCGTTCTCTCACCAAACACCACACCACGCACCAGCTCCCTCCTTCCAAGCGTTGTAATCTCTCTCTCTCTCTCTCTCTCTCTCTCTCTCTCTCTGTTCCAGATTTTTCATTGTTTGATTCAATCGGTTCTCTCACTTCGAATCTCTCTCTGAAATTTGAACCCTAAATACAATTTTTTTGAGAAATAGCTCATTTGCAACGGAAGTGATCATTATCGAAGTGGGTCTGGAAAAGATGCACATTTGCCTATACCATGATTATTTTGTTCAGTTGACCTTCCATACAACTAATGATCCAACCCTTACAAACCTTAATAATGTTTTGGGAATCATCCTAGGCCCATAACGGTGATCCAAAATGCTTATTCCGCACATCTGATAGAAAACGACATTTGAAAAAATTGAGCATGATTACGATCGAGAGCTATGTAAACAAATTAAAGAACATGGAAGGTTAATTTATGTTAAAAATCATGTGGACCATCTAGGTTATAATACAGTTTTTTCAAATATCTACAAATGTTCGACCGAGTTAATTTTTTTTACTAATGTGTTGTTCTTCGAGAGATGTACGGAATGAAGGTTTCGGATCACTTTTGTGAGTCCTAAGTGGGACTCAAAACTTGATGATTTGGATCTCTTTTGGACACTCCTTTTTTTTCCCGGAAAAACTATTTTTTATGACTCCTTATAATTTTATATATTGTAAAAACTCAAAGTCAGAACCATGAAACACAAAAAGATGGACACACGAGCAAAATTACAAAAAAAAAAAAAAAAATCACAATTGAATCAAATTTAGCGGACAACAAATCGAATTTAACTTCTCCTCTTTAATTTCTATCAAATTTAACGAACAACAAATCGATCCGACATTATATATTCATTGTGGTTCATACGAAACTGTTTTATTTATATGGGGGGGAAAATAATGCTTAGCTAATCGAACCAGTAGTTAGTTAATAGTTGGTGAAAATACAAACCTGCTCGCGTATCAGATTCATAAACAGATGATGACAAAGTTTGCATACAAGCAGAAGACTGAATTTGGCAATGCGGATTTCGCACTATCAACTTCAATCTTCTCCTTGTGTCCAAAATTCGTCATCATGTGCTTTGTAAGTCCCCGGCCGTTTTTTGAGGAGGTTTGTATTATCCAAAGGTGAAGCTCACTTGTGCTTGGTTAAAAATGTAAACTCAATAAACTTCACTCCTGAAACAATCATATGTCCATTGGGAGACGTGTTAGGCCATTTCATTTCAGTAACGCATTCATCCCCAACATTAATCGGGTGTTGTTGGGAGAAGAAATGAAAACGGTGAAGACACATCTTTATCATATATGCACAAAGAATCAATAGGATCACACTTTTTGTAAGCAGAACAATGAAGAGATTCGTTGTCGTTATGTTGTTCATTATGAAGGAGCAAATAAAATGAAGGCCAAAACAACAGAATTAACAATTTTGTTGGCATTGTTCATGACAGCATGATTATTGAAAAGGTTCATTTCTAGTTTTCCAAAAAGTGGCCGGTAACCTAAAAAAGGAACGTGGTAAACGTTACCATTAACTACTGGTTAGATCAGTTAAATGTTATCATCGCCCAATATAAATAAAAACACTTCCATATTAACCACAGGGAATATATAATATCAAATCAATATGTTCTTCGCCACGTTTGATAGGATTAAAGAAGTGAAGTTAAAGTGTTGGATTATTTTTCCACACTGAAAACCTAATTAAACAATTTGAGAGATAAGTTGGGTACACAACACGTAATGTAAAATAACACAAAATAAAAAAAAAAACCACATATCGCGGTGTAGGTAAACTGACTTACATGCACTAAGTATTTATGTACTTATAGCTAATAAAAATCTCTAATGTATAGTATTTCACAAGAACACACAGACACAGTCACAAAATTATAAATTTCACATACGCTTTCATTGAACTCCTCTCTAGCACAACTGATTCATCATACAACTTCAACATCGTCCCGCGTAGCATAAAAATGGGTCATTTATCAACTTCAACAAAAAAACAAGTCAAAATTTTTAAATTTCTAGAAGGTCCTTGCATAGATTCATTGTAATTAATAAGCACTAGCGTTCGTGCTCGTTCGATGCACGGGGATAAAAAAAAATCACACTATTTTTTTTGGCCCCGTGTATCAAAGGGAGATGACATCAGTTTTTTTGGCCTCGTGTATTGAACAAGCACAATGATAGTTGATAAAAAAGATAGTTTATATTTTTTTCAATCCCGTATTCTATACATGCTAGCATTGATCACATTTTATGCATTAAAAAGATATTTGTGTTGAAAAATAAGTTTGAGGTACCACAAGATAGTGCCCGAGAAGTATAGAATGATTTTTTCTCCATATTCAACCGCCAGTCCCCACGTCTCTCTCTCCCTCCCTCCCGTGTTCCCCTCTCTCTCTCTCTCTCTCTCTCTCTCTCTCTCTCCATTTCCCCATGTTTTCCTCTCTATCTATTTTTTATAAAAAAAAAAAAAAACCAAAAAATGTAGAAAATTAGGATTGAAGGTTTGGAAGTTTTTAAAGAGAAAACACATTTCCTTAAAAGACATGATTAATGATTAATGATCCAGAATCCGCCCTTAATCAAGGTTCCGAAGCTGATGGAGTTTATGATGCTATTACCTCGTTTGAATTTGTGTTCATCTTACATCTAATGAGGGAGACCATGGAGTACACTGATGATCTTTGCCAAGCTCTACAATGTCAATCCCAAGACATATTGAATGCAATGCATCTGGTGACCGCAACGAAAACACAACTTCAAAAATTTAGAGAAGATGGATGGGTTCCTCTCTTAGAGAAAGTTACCCAATTTTGTGAAAAACATGAGATAAGTGTTCCTGACATGGCTGCTCCTTATACAGCTAGTCGAGGTTGTGTTCGAAAAGATAATATCAACATTGGACATCATTTTCGGGTTAATGTTTTTACATATACAATTGATTCCCAATGGAATGAATTGAACAACAGATTTAAAGAAGATACAATGGAGTTGCTTATTCTCAGTACATCTTTAGATCCTCGGGATGGCTTTGGATCTTTCAAAATTGAAGATGCAAGCTTGCAAGAGAAGTATTATCCTATGGATTTCACAGAGCATGAAAAGCAACATTTGAAATATCAGTTGCAAAATTATAAGCTTGACGTTCCTAATCATACGGAGTTTCAAAATCCGTCAACAATTTCTATGTTGAGTGAGGTGTTGGTGAAAACAATTAAGGAAGTCCATGATATATCCTCTATTTGATAGGTTGATTCGGCTTATATTAATTTTACCTGTTTCAACAACTACAACGGAAAGTGCATTTTTAGCTATGAAATGTGTGAAGACTAGACTCCGCAACAGGATGGCTGAGATCCGAACACTCTCTTTCCTACTCAGTCGACCACTTTCTCTCCTCTTCCTCTTCAGTTACTCAGTGATCTTCTCTTTATAGTTCTGTTTGTGTTCCACGGTTTTTGTTAGAACTATGGCTCATATGTAAAGTATGGAGAGATACAAAGAAGTTCTAGAAAGAAGGCCAGATGCCGGAGCGGAACGAGTGGAGCGGAGCGGAGCGACGGCATCTGGCCCATCACTAATGATCCAGTGAAAGTAGTATGGGGCGAAGGCCCAGCGTTTTGTAATTGGGGGGTTGCCCCCCACGGTACGGTACAGTTCGGTCCGTACAGGAGTATTTTTGGGATACGGACCAAATACCAGGTTAGGGTTAGAATAGAGTCGCTATAAATACTCTATGTTGTAAACCCTAGTTCATTACTGTGATAATAAAAAGAACAGCCGCTCTCGCTCCTGTGGACGTACCCGATTTTGGAGAACCACGTATATTGCTGTGTTGATTTCTTTACTGTTTTACTCGTAAATCGTGTGCGTGTGTGCGTTTCGATCCTAACAGTTTTGGTTTGTGTATTTACATGTTTTAAGGAGATCGAAGATGAAATGCAAAACATTTAGCTGGTATAACTTTGTGATGCTTGGATTGCTCCTCCTTCATGTTGGCGCTATATACTAGGGAACAAAAAATACCGAGCATGCTTGATTTGGATTCTATTTGCTGGTTTCTCAAGACAAAGTTACAAGCCGTATTTAGCTTTGTCTTGAGATCGAATCCAACAACTAGATTCCCAATCCACAACATGCTGGGTATTTTTAGTACCCTAGTAAATACCGCACACGTGAAGGACAATGAGCACTCCAAACATAACGAAGTTATACCACCTATATATTTTGCCTTTCATCCTTAAAACCTGTAAACACATGAACCAAAACCATGGAACACAAACAGATTTGTAAATAGAATATTACCAAAGAGGATGAGGAGAGAAAATGGTTGGCTGAGTAGTAGAGAGTGTATTTGGATCTCGACCGTCCAAAACATGTTTAATTTGAACAGCTCAGATGGACTGTTGGGTACCATGTGGATTATATCCAATTTCCATCCAAAAGTTTCTCCCTCTAAGGTGCTATGCTAATCTAACCAACGTGATGACTTGATGGACCACCCAACCCTTTGGAATGCATGCAGTGCAGGGCATAACTTGTCTGCATATATGCAAAATGCTTTGATATGAAGAAGACATAACACGATACGGCCTTTTATAAGGAGGGAAAAAACAGAACTCTGTAAAGTAATGGCCATATATTATAGCCAGTACTAATATTTTGGAGAAATATAGGGAGAATTAGTCTCACTAGGCTGTCGACTAATGCCACGTTTCCTGATTCTATGGGGAGAGAAACAGAACCCTTGGATGGCCATATTACCCCTACTATTTTGGAGAAATATAAGGAGACTTTTAGTCTCGCTAGGCTTTCGAATAATGCCACGTATGCTAGTTTGTTGGATTGTGTAGGGAAACCAATGCTAAAGAAGAAACAGTAAAACAGTCTCATTGGTTTCTGGAAATAAACCACTGGAAGGAAGTTACAGAAACTGTATTGCATATAACAGAATCGAAGATGGCCTGTGTGTCGTATAGTATTGTCCTTCAAGAAAACTCGCCGCCTTGCCTCACCCAAGGTGTTAGAGGGCATCGTCTGGCGTCTGCTTCCTAGGATACAACGGCTTCACTCAGTTGCAGCAAAACCAAACTGAACTGCTCCAAGGAATCGAATCTGAACCGTGGCTATTCATGGGACCTTTCAGCTGCAGCATATCAATTCTGCCCAAGAACTGAAGTCATCACTGCAACACTTGATGGACAAATGCGGGACGTTATGACTTTCCCAACTGAAGAGCACGGAGGTCTTAGATGTAGAAACTTTATATCCAACTCAAAACCAATTGGTAATGAGTGGATGGGTCCCAAATGTTATTAAGTGATCACCCAATCCATTCCCAAACAATGTGGGATTCATTTCCTTAACATCCCTCTCACGTGCAGCCGCATTTGAGATCTGTCACATGTGGCCACTTTTCGGGTCCTATCATCATGCAGCCTTTTTGCTAGTGTGTGGAGTGGAACGGGACTCGCTCTAATACCATGAGAATTTTTCAAGGAAAAGATGATTTTCATTTCTCAATCGGTGATATCGAATTACAATAGAAAACAGAAATTACAAGTATTTATACCAACTCAATCAACTAATTACAATCCAGCTCAGCATATGATAACTAACCATCTTAGTGCTAATAAACTGACTTAGAGGAGCACTAACTAACTGAATTAGTGGAGCATCTGGCTGAGTTGTTGGCTCTTGAGCTGAGCTGCTTTCAGTTGACTCAGCTGAAGTTTGAGTTGAGTTGTGCACTGGCTTGGTTGTCATTAGATAATCCAAAAGTCTGGACTTTTCGGCTTCTCATAACTGGATGATCGTCGAAAAATTTGATCCAAGTAAAAGCTTCCATTTTCGTTTTAGTTTTTTATGAAAACATCCCTCAAACTATCACCATTTTTTCTACTTCATCCTCAAACTATTAGTTTCGCCTAATCTATCCTCAAACTATCCTATTGCATTCTATGTAGTCCAAAACCTTACTTCTGTTATGAAAAGTGACGGAAAACAGAAATGACATTTCCCCTCCATTACACCCAAATTTCCAACTTCTATGAACATTAACTCGTCAGAAAAACAGAGTGTTTTCGGATTTCACGGTTTTGACGCACAGGTACGATTTCCTCCTCTATAACTCGTTAAAATCAATATATAGGTACTAGATATACTTAGAAGAAAGTAGGGGAGCGATTACTCTACCTCAGTCCGGTTGAGAAAGCTTAAACGCGATTTTTGGGTTTTTGGCTAAACCTCCATGGTTTTTACCGAGACGAACAGTGAGATGGGGTGGCGCGAAAATCTCTTTTACGGACCCTCGGTGAAAAAGGCAACCTCCCTTATAATTGAGGTTAATGGAAATAGGAGTCATTAGCGTTTTCCTTCTTATTTTGTAGGAGGTTGCTTTGTGTGTTAATCACCCATGCGCCATACGAAACAAAATAATGGGATAACTGTAGTTAAATTTCACCTCAGGTTAGTTTTTGTCGAACCGCTTTTTCATCACCCTAAAATTAATTGGTGTTAGGGAGGGCTTCAATTAAGTTTTTTATGACATTCGACATCGTACCTACAAGTCTGTTAGAGTGATCGCAATGAATGACATTATGTAACCAAATCTATATGGGCACTCCGGACCCAACGATTTTCAAACTATTGCTAATGCTACTGAAAGATTATATAGCGGATAGTAATTGATTATAGTTTTCATATGCTTCTTCTCACTCTTTTCCAGATAACTACAAACATACATTGGCTCATGAACACAAGTGAAATGCCAATAACGAACTTTTTTGATTTGTTTGGTGGAAGCTTTCTCATTCAATGAAACTATGAAGAGTTACAGATTCACGAAGAACAAAAATTTCACCAGTAAAAGGACGATAAAATTACGTTCAAATCGAGAAAATAATATAGGTTCTCAAACATAACACCCAATGACCGGCCCCATCAGCCACAAACATAACACCGTTAAATTAATATCCGGTAAAACAGCAAGCAGTTTGCACCAATATCTCTATCTATTAGTATAAATCACAAAGATACATAAGTACTGAGTATTAAGCAATGGTAAAGACACAAACGCAAGCACATAGCTTCAAAGACAGAACCGACATTGCCCTATGCGTTCTGCATTGGAGAAAATGTAATGGCTTACTTGAACCGACATCCCCCGGAGCAGCCCACAAGCTTCCGCCGACAATGCATCCGAACTGAGGCCGCAACCACTTCTGAACTAGCTGCCATCATATTGCTATTGTAACCCTGCAAACATGAGAGCTCTTGGAGTTGCAAACAAAAAGGAAGGTAACCAAACCAAGAAATGAGTACAACATACACATATGTAGGCGTATGGTAGTTTGTAAATGATGTAGTATTGTTTTGGTTGGTTACTGTGTTGTGGAGGGCCGGCCACCAAAGACTTAACAATTGATGGTTATGAATATTGAATCAAACAAAAGTAATGTGCGAAGCAAAATCAAGCAAACGAGAAAAAATCAAACCGAGAGAGACGAAGGACGTGGTTCGGCTTATGTTCGGGTGTAAACCTACTCCGCGGGCAATATCGAGTAAGGGCTTCAATTAATGCAAAGGCAAACGGTTGTTGAAGAGAAAAACAAAGCAGAGTTTCTGCTTCAACCCCCTTTCAAAATCAAACCGCACCCAAATTACAAGTTCTCTCTCCCAAACCCTAATAGAAACTATTATTTTTTCCTCTCGGATATGCAAATAATGAATCTCAATGCAATACACTAATAATGTCCTCGCAAAAAATATCCCAACCACCATAGGTTTTCAACCCTCCAAACCCAAAAACTAAAGAAACCTAGTGTGGCGCTTTCAGGCGGACTTAACCACTGTCTCAACGCGAAAAACATAGGCTAAACATTGTATTCAGGCATCCAGACAGAGGTATGCAAAAAGGAGCCAATCTTCACAATTACACCCCCAAGAAGGTATTCGTAAAGTCATTTCATTTGCTTGTCATTTCCCTTCAAGTTGACAAATCCCAGATCCAAGACTGAGTTTAACGAAATTAAAGAAAATAGAAAGCAAAAGGAGCCGACAAACACGACCATAGGATACGAATGAATGAGCAAATAAATAGACAAGAAACATACAGTTACTTAATCATCGGAGTCTGACTCGGACAATCGCAAAATTGATGCAATTGAGGTGTTGTTTTAGACGTAGCTTCAACTTAGACAGGGTGCTGATCACTTGTACCTAAAAATTATTCTCAGAAATTTATCATTTATGCATTGATGAACATGGTGAGATGATGCGAGAAATCAAAGGTAAAAACACACAAAGTAAATCTCATAAACAAAGAGGAGCTTCAATAACATTTAGATCGCATCGCTTAATTGACTCTTTCAATTCTAGAAGTTCTGGTATATCTCTATCTGCTTGTGCAAAGTTTCTTTCTCGTTCAGCAAAAGAACTAAAGTTTATAACTGAACACTAACACAACAAATAAACCAACTAATACGAGCGAAACAAAAATGCAACGCAATTATGAGTAAATTCATTATGATTCTTTGAAATAAGCGGTAGCTAACCATGATCAACGAGATCCTGGTTCATCGTTATACACCAGACAATGAATTAACATTGAAATCTCAATCAATTGGGACAAATTCGTTTCTCACTTTTCCTTGCTGAAGAAAAAGAACATACCTAGTTGTCAGAATTTGTTGTCATCTAACAAACAAAAATTTCTGGTTTACGAAGGAACCTAAATGCTAAGTGGCAAAGGCTCAAAAGATGGGTTCAGAACACGCCCTTGTTTGGTTGAAAAGTACTTGACATGCTTAATTGGTGAACCAGCCACTATATTTTCGTGAATATACTAAAACATTGCGCCAAACTTGAAATTCCTTTACTTTTGGAATAATTTTAATATTAATAAACAATGACATTAAGGCGGGGCCCATTTTCGGGCCAAATTTTGGGGCGAGAGCCAGCCCTAACATATCCCTTCCTGGAGGGCTATTGTTGACAAGCTTCATGAAAACACTAGAATCAAACGAAAATATGCAGAGTAAAATAAGAAACATTGTACCTTTGGTTTTGCAGGTGCGCGGACATTGACTTGCGGAATATGTGCTATCTTATGCCAATCCTCGCCCTTTCCTTTCTCACATCGCCTAGCTAGTTCAGGACCGCATTCGGTTATTGACAAGCTTCTGAGTTCGGTAAGCCTTTGGATGCTAGCTGTAAGTGATGAAATCTTTGGGCAGTTAGAAATGACCAATGACTGAAGAGTTGTGAGGTTCCCCAGCCAGTCTGGCAATGATGTTAGTGTTGGATAGCCCGAAATATCTAGATATTGTAACGCAGGGACATGTTGCAAGGTCTCAGGCAAAGCCACCAACACAGCTGAATACCGACCACTCATTTCTAGGCGTTGAAGGGATTTGAGGTGTTTAACGCTCTCTGGCAGAGCCACCAGCTTTGGGCACCCAGTAATCTCCAATGACTCCAAGCAAACGAGATGTTGCAAGCCCTCAGACAAGGAACTAAACTCTTCGCACCACTTGATTGACAGACATTGGAGATATTCAAGACCTCGAAGCCCTTCCTCTTGCAAAGACTTGAGCTTATCACAATTAAAGATGAACAATGACTTCAATGCCTTGAGGTGTGCAAGGCCATTAGGAAACGATTTTAGCTTTGTAAACCGATTAATGTAAAATGACTTGAGAAGAGTTAGGTTTCTCAGAACCTCTTCCAGAAAACAAATAGCCTCCTCAGTTCCAACAACATTAAGAGAAGTGAGACTTTCACAAGTTGAGATTGACTCCAATACCACGTTGGCGCAATGTCCCGCAACAAATAAGGTTTTCAGCGAGGAAAGACTCCGGAAGCTCAAGTCAGGACAACTTATGATATCCATCCCGCGAAGAAGAGGGAACAATTCTTTTCCCTCCTTTCTTGATAAACCTTTCAAACTTGACAAATTAATCATCATCAACGTTTCCAAAGATGGGAATCCTCTCACTGGGCCTCCGTCAGGCAAATCATCGTCAATATAATTGACCTTTTCCATACTCCAAATTGACAGCCTTCGCAGCAAAGGTAGTTGTCCAATTGGTGGAAGTTTTAAGTAATTTTTGCAATTTCTGAGCTCAATGAGATCTATGTTTTTTAGATCCATCATCCAGCGTGGCAAGTGGGTGCCATAGTAATTCTCTATGACCAACTTCTCAATGTTTGGATGTGGTTCAAGGGCTTCAAGTAGTTCTTCAACGTTTTCTTGTGATTCAAATTCATCATTATCTTCCCAACACGCGTAAATTGTGTTTTCCCGCTAAATTGGCTTCTTTAGCATCCGTTGGATTCTTCACTCTCCCAAGGTGCTCGATTCGAAGTACACCTCCCAAGTTTAAGTGTTGCAATTCAGATAGGTGACAACCTTTGTTCTTACCCACAACAAATAAACTCAATTCCTTCAAGCAAGTTAATTAATTGACCAATTTCAGGGGGCATTTCCGTCAACGAACAGCTTGACAGGTGCAAATGTCGCAGATTTCTCAAGCATTTCATATTATTGGGCAGTCTCTCGAGGCGTCTACATCTGTCTAGAATTAATGTCTGCAAATTCCACAAGGTACAAATTGAATTAGGAAGATGATCGATTCTTGAGTCCGAAATGTCCAAATACCGTAAATGTTTCAACTTGTCAATTCAAGACGGCAACTTCATTATTTCAATGCCGCTTGCCTCAAAGACTCTCAGTGAGCCAAATTTACTAAAATCACACTTGTCCGGTTGAAAGGGGGAATATGTTGCTTGATCTCCCTCTCTTAACATCCTAGTGGAGACTTCACGAACTTTTCTATCTTCTTTATCACTGGAACCTCCATACTCCATCATGTGGCGTTCATCCTTCACGATATATTGAGCAAGATCATGCACAAGATCATGCATCTTGAACCATATCTGGCACTTGTAGTCTTCTTCACAATCTTTTGATGTCAACCATTTATAGGTTTCAGTTTTAGGTTTATCCAAACGTTGGAAAAAAGATCTCCAGCATAGTTCGCTCCAAATGTCATCACCAAGATCTTCTGGTTCTTGTTTGTCTTTGCAAGATATATAGCCATTGGCCATCCAAAGTTGAATTAAATTTCCTTTTTCAATTTCTGAACCCTTGGGAAAGAAGGCACAATAAGCAAAACATCGTCTGCATTCCAATGGGAGCTTATCGTCTGCATTCCAATAAGCAAAACATCGTCTTCCCAACACAATATCAGCACACGTAAATTGTGTTTTCCCACTAAATTGGCTTCTTTAGCATCCATTGGATTCTTCACTCTCTCAAGGTGCTCGATTCGAAGTACACCTCCCAAGTTTAAGTGTTGCAATTCAGCTAGGTGACAACCTTTGTTCTTGCCCACAACAAATAAACTCAATTCCTTCAAGCAAGTTAATTGACCAATTTCAGGGGGCATTTCCATCAAGAAACAGCTTGACAGGTGCAGATGTCGCAGATTTCGCAAACATTTCATATTATTGGGCAGTCTCTTAAGGCGTTTACATCTGTCTAGAATTAATGTCTGCAAATTCCACAAGGTACAAATTGAATTCGGAAGATGATTGATTTCTGAGTCCGAAATGTCAAAATACCTTAAGTGTTTCAACTTGTCAATTGAAGACAGCAACTTCATTATTTCAATGCCGCTTGCCTCAAAGACTCGCAGTGAGCCAAATTTTCTAAAATCACAATTGTCCGGTTGAAAGGGGGAATATGTTGCTTGATCTCCCTCTCTTAACATCCTTGTGGAGACTTCGCGAACTTTTCTATCACTCGTATCACTGGAACCTCTATACTCCATCATATGGCGTTCATCCTCGACGATATATTGAGCGAGATCATGCACAAGATCATGCATCTTGAACCATATCTTGCACTTGTAGTCTTCGTCACAATCCTTTGATGTCAACCATCTATCAGTTTCAGTTTCAGGTTTATCCAAACGTTGGAAAAAAGATCTCCAGCATAGTTCGGTCCAAATGTGGTCACCAAGATCTTCTGGTTCTAGTTTGTCTTTGCGAGATATATAGCCATTGGCCATCCAAAGACGAATTAAATTTCCTTTTTCAATTTCAGAACCCTTTGGAAAGTAGGCACAATAAGCAAAACATCGTCTGAATTCCAATGGGAGATTATAGTAACTTAATCTCAAGGCTGGCAAGATTGGATTTCCATCCTGCGGTAAGTTCCAAATTTCACTCTCTTTAATAGAAAGCCACTTACTTTCCTCACGTTGGAACCGCAGGAGACCTCCAAGAGCTGTAGCAGCTAGAGGTACACCCCCACACTTTTTCACTATATCTTTCCCAATAGCCACTAGGTTTGAACGCTCTTCATTGCTGTTTCCGAATGCACGTTGCTTAAACAACAGCCAGCAATCTTCTTCCGATAAATAGGACAAGCAGTGAGTTGGGAGAGTTCCCATGATTGCTGCAACCTTTTCAACACGAGTAGTGACGATAATAGAACTACCTTTAGATCCGCATGCTATAGTGTACTTCAACTTATCCCACTTCTCTTGATCTTCGTCCCATACATCATCTAACACAATCAGATATCTTTTCCCATTCAACCTCTCTCGAAGCTTTTTCTGTAGAGAATCCAAGTCTGACAGTTGACAAGTGTCCCCTGATATGGATTGTACCACTCTTTTAAGATCGAAATCTTGAGATACATAAACCCATATCATAAGGTCAAAGTGGCTCTTCATTCTCTCGTCATTGAAGGCAGCTTGCGCCAGCGTTGTCTTCCCGAGACCTCCCATACCGATTATGGGGTACACAGAAACTTCGTTCCTCTCAAGTGCATCCTCCAACAGAACTTTTATACTAATCTTTTCTTTATCTCGGTCTCTTCCAGTCAGTTTTGGTAGAGTTAAAAGGGAGCCAGTTTCACGACTTTTAGTGAATTCATCTCGGTTCTCCACTACCATGTTACGAAAGTGGAACTTGTTGCGCTCATCAGCGATCGCAGCTAATTTCACTGAGATATCTTTCATCATATGCCCTATATATCATGTGACGGAATTCAACGTTTTTGAAAGGGTATAGCAAAGAAGTACCAACCTTCTTCAGAGACCCAGAACTTTGGCCTTTGGATTCCCATCGGAGGATTTCCGTGGAGCATTCATCCAAGATGTCATCGACCTCGTAAGCAGCACCTTTGAGCTTTCGCAACCAATCTTGTACTGCTTTATCTTCTGGGTGATTTCTCTCTGCATCTTCGAGGACTGCCTCGATCGTGGAGGGCGTGCTTTGCAGCTTTGTCATCTCTTCGTCAACCCCCAAAAGCAATCCCACCTCTTTTTCAACCAAGGGTTGGAGACTTGTGAGCAAATTCGTAACTAGTGATAGAGCCATATTCCCTTGTGTATTCTGGATCAAAGGTAGGCTCAGCGTTCTTGCAAGCTCAAAGTTGTTGGATAAGTTTTGCAAAATGAATAGCCACCACCCAGTGTGATCTCTGAATTAAAAAAAAATTGAGGTTTTTCTATTTTCTACAAAAGAAGACGTGCAAGATGCAAGTCAACAAGAAGTCAAGTTGCTAACCCTTCTCTCTCTACCACCACCCACCCATGAGCGCACAACCCTTCTCTCTCACCGATCAAAACCTGTCCTAACTCCTATGTCATTATTTTGACACATCAACAATTTCAATGGCCAAATAGCTAAGACAAAACCTACACCTGTCTTATTAATATTGATGGCCTTGCTATTCTCTATCCTCGCATTTCTTTGTCACTTTTAAGTCATGTTTCCGGTAGCAATTTATGGAGTATGAAAAAAATGTAGACATTTTTACGATATTGTTCGCATAAATTAACAAGTTTTGGCATTTTATCATCTTATTCATGGTAACTAATAACTTGTCAACAAAAAAAAATTTCGCTACAATAACTCTAATCTCAAACACATCTACAACTTATTCATTATCGGAAACAACTTGACATTTCTTAATAACTAATTCACTATGGGAAACATCTAACAACTTGATTGCTACAAAAATTTTCTCAAAATTTATTCACCACTGGAAACACCCCCTTAATTTTTGTTAGCAGTCATCAAGTTTTCTGTTTCAGGTGTAAAAGGACCAGAGAAAAGGGAAATAATTTTCAAACTCTTCATTTTATATCCACACTTTCTTTATTTTTTTTATCAAAAAAGAAGTACACACTTTTTCAATGACAAGTTAAAAAACCCAAAGGGAGTGGATATCAAAAAAGAAAATGCGAAAATGACTCCTCCGAGATTAAATACCCATTCTCCCAACATTTTGGTATTTTTTTATTCATCATGTTATTTTGTATGAATTATCACCTGTCTCTCGTGTCTACAAAATAAATATTATGATTCAAAGAAAAAAGAAGTTTAGTAGATATGAAAAAGTACAAATCAATTGCTATTGTTGTCGCATTATATGAACTTTTTTAAATTTTAGTACATATTTTTATACTCTTCTAAATCATCTCGTCGATACTAATGATTAATTTCAAAAATTATGACAAAAATAATAAAAAATTGCAAAAGATAACAAATACCAAAAAAAGGAAAAAATATGCCCTCCGTCCTGTAAAGTTACTTCCCAACGAAATTAAGTTCAACTTTTAAGCTTAAAAATAATGTACTTACTGAAATAATCATTTTGATTGGACATCAATAAAGGGTCAATAAATACAAAAAAGTATTTTTCAAAAAAAATTTTCTTTAGACACCTAGAAATATTCGATGAAGATAATATTTTAAAGCTATAATGCCCCGACTTTTCAAGGAATTTTGAGCACATTACTCTTAAAATATACAAACTTTTCCAAACTATGAGGCCCTTATTTGTACATATACAAAAATTTCAATTTCAAAATAATACAAAAATTTATGTACATTTTATTTAACAGAAACAACTCCAGAGCGTGACTCTAGTTTTGACACGAATTCCAACCAACGTTGGCCTAGCCTTCGTTTCATGGGTCCCACCTATAACTGCTCCATTGTAGAATCCTGCACGTTCTGGCAAATTGATCTCCGAAGCAAACGATTTGCCAGAATACAAACATATCCTAAGTGATAACTCACCAAGTAGAAATCTATAACAACCCGGATTTTCGACTGTATTTTTTTTTTACAATAATATTATTAATAGCTTTAATAATAATAATAGCATTATTTTTCTTAATTATATATATATATATATATATATATATATATATATATATATATATATATATATATATATATATATATATATATATATATATATATATATATATATATATATATATACTAGATTTGCCAGAAACCACTTGTTAAATCAAATTTTGAAAAAATGACTGCTTTACTTAATCTGTTAATCAAATCTTTTTTTTTGGGGATTGGATATCATGATAATCACGCTTCTTATAATAATTATCCTTCCCTGAGGGAAATAGGATCAATAAAATCACCTAATAAACAAACTGATAAACAAAATATGTTAAAACAAAAGTTAAAAGAATTAGTGATAGAAGTAAGAAATATTAGTAAAAAGAATAATATTGAAAGTACTAACAAACTACACTCTTCTGGTGAAAAAGATAAATTGGTCATTAAATGGAAACAGTTTATGAAAGATAAAGATGTTGAACTACCTTTGTCCAGTTACTTACAGTTTCATAAACCTATTAATAAAATAGCCAGTAAAACAATTGATCAAACAGAATTAAAAGTCATTACTAAATCCAAATGGAAAAAATCTGATAATACCATTGTAAGTTTTGGTCATCCACCCCTAAAACCAATTATTATTGATTATAAAGGATCAAGTATAAATGCTTCTCCTTTTAAATTACCTAGTGATAGATCTGATTGCAAACAAATTGTTGAACAAGTTAATTATACTAATCAGTGCTTAAAAGTAATTGGTCAACAGTTAGATAAAATTAAAACTAGAATTGATGAAAGAGTGATAGATTGTATACCATCATCTAGTAAAACTATTGAAAAACCTTTGATATTATTACCTGAGAAACGGTCACAAATTAAATTAAATACTGATAAAAATATTCAAAAAATTGAGGATATGTTGCAAAAATTAGTTATTAAATCAGAATCTGCTAAACCCCAAGTGACGGTATTAACCCAAGCAGACGATGATTCCAGGCAACTTTCATCCACTGATGGTGAGATTTCTAATCTCCAAGCACAGTTTACCAGTCAACCAGGTAATCCAGGTAAATCTAACATTAAACGTTTGGTTTACCCCTCTACTAATCCAACTAGTCTTACCAAAAATTGGTATTCTAAACCTACTCCTCCTGATTTACAATTCGAAGAAAATAATCTTGCTAATCAATTTTCTATTTCATCTAGTAAATTATATGAATGGAATATTGATGGTCTAAGTGAGCATCAAATTTTGGAAAAATTAAATCACATGTCTATGGCTGCTAATAGTTATCTTAGTAATACTGATCTTGACCAAGCACAAATTGTTGATTTATTAACTTCTGGTTTTACTGGAATGCTAAAAGCTTGGTGGGACAAGTATCTCACTAGTACTAACAGGCAAGAAAAACCTGTTTATAATAAACCAATAGTAAATCTTCATACAACCTTGGAAAGGTTTGAGAAAACTGCTAAATAAATTACTTTGCAGGATTTACAACTAGATATTGAAATATTAAAAAATGAAGTCACTTTGTTAAAATCACAGCTTCCAAAATGGAAACAAAGGAATAAAAAATATGTTAAAATAAGCAGTCAATCCTCCGATGGATCTTCTGATAAGGATAATCCCGAGTCACCATCCTCTAATCAAAAAATTAGTAATCAAGATAATCTTCGATTAAACTTAGTAAACCAAATTTTTGTTCAAAAATGGCATGCACATGTTAAATTATTAATTGATGATTTTGAATTAAATATTACTGCTTTAATTGATACTGGAGCAGATTTAAACTGTATCCAAGAAGAATTAGTGCCTAGTCAATATTATCAGAAATCAACTGAAAAGTTGAGTTCTGCTAATGGTAGTAAAATGATAATTAGTCACAAATTACCAACAGTAAGTATTTACCAAAATAATGTCTGTTTTAAAACATCATTTGTTTTAGTAAAAAATTTAACTGATAAAGTCATTCTCGGAATGCCTTTTGTTTATCTGCTTTATCCATTTACAGTCAATTTTGATAAAATTACTTCTATTTTTTCTGGTCAACAAATAAATTTTGAATTACTTTCTGCACCTGATCAAAATGAGTTATCACAATTACAAAATTACTCTATTAACCATTCTGATTCCTCTACAGATGACACACGGCAGCCTGAAATTTGGCACAACCAGTTTGCCAGTCCTTCCTGAGGGATCCAGCCTCCGATTTAACAAATTAAACCATTTACAAAATATAGACGAAACCCAACAGTGTCTCCTAGATGCTCTCTGGAACCTATGTGGGGAATATCGTCATAGTAAACAATTTATTGATGGATTAAATTGCCTGAATTATTATTTTTGTGAACAAAATCTGTTATTTAAAAATAATGATAATGTTTATGCCTCAATGGCCTCTGAGTTGCATCATTTATCTGTTAAATATTTAAATCTACTTGAAGAAAACATTAAAACTCAGGCTAAACTGCATATCATGCATCATGATTTTACAAATGTTAAAAAGGAGTGTTTTGCACTGAGGGAGCAAAAAAGTGCGATGTTAATTAGCAGAGACATTCAATTGCATGTGGGGAGTGCACCGCCTGCCACCCATAGTAATTCTGGCCAAGACTTAGCAGATAGCACCCATTACTTAGTTAAAGACATTAGAAGTAGGGAGCACATTGCCTCCATGAGGAACTATTTCTCTACTCTATTACAGGGTCTTCCTAAGATTTCTGTCTCATTAAAAATCAAATTGTTTTTCCACAGGATTTTCCTGTTGATTTGGTCAAAGATATTCAAAATATGGCTAAAAGGGACAGCCACTATTTTCAGGAATTTTTATTCCAATTACTTACTGATTTATCTACTAAATCTACTCCTGGTCTTGAAATATCTTGGGAAACTCTTTACAATAAAGACCAAGATAGGGTTATCTGCCCAAAAACTAATCCTATTTGCTCAAACTATCCATTACACAGGTTTGATTGTCCCTGTAATTTAATATATAGTGTTCCACGTGCTTGCATTGACATGCAGCATTTCAAAAATATTAATGTTGAATATAATAAAAAAATTAATTGAAATTACTCCAATGACCCTATTGGATCATGGACTGTTAAGACAAATTATTTTCACTGATTCGGAGCAGACTGATTATGTTACTAGAAAACTGGGTGTCTCCATTTTAAACATTTTTGTTAAATATGGTGCTTTACGATGCCAAGTTCTGATCAAAAGTAAAATGCCAGAATGGACTTGGACTGGGAACATTATTCCAGCCCAACACATTATGCACATCTCAGTCAACTGGCCATTCAGTAGGGTCCATCTTCCTATTCACCTTATTGGAGATGAGAAACCCTGGCCCTGTTCAAAATCAATCCGCAGTCAAATACGCCATTACAGAGTTTACTCAATCGCTACTAAATTAGGAGATGCTGATCTCAGTGATGATCTCCATGTTTATGCAGACCCCAAATCAATCTATTTAATTTGCGAAGACTCAATCCAGAAGATTCGCTCTACTGAACCTATTCAAGAAGTTCCTTTCATCTTTCATACTCAAAACAAGACACTACTGGCAACGTATCATGATCGTATAGCCAGTACTCAACCTATTAACCATTCAACTGCTTCTACCCCAGATATTGATGATGAGGATTACTGGAACAATTTATCATCAGAAGAATTACATAACCTTGATAACATGATGGAATACTAGCCATCTTAATCAATCTGTTCAAAACAACTGTTGAACTACTGATGCACTAATCCATTCAACCAGCTTTTACAAGCTGCCTCTCAATCAACTGCTAATACATTGCTTACCAGCCATCACCAGCAAACTACTGACCTCACCCAACGTCAGTCCAGTAACCTGTTCATTACTGACCTCATCCAACGTCAGCCCCAGATGAACCCAGTAAACCTGCTCAACAGCTGGCATCTCCAGCTTATTAAAATCACATAAATAGTAAAAACCACTGTTCACTTTTTACTATTCATCCAGCTAATCAACTACTGTTCACAGTACTACTTAACACTGTTCAATCACCTGCTGAGTTCCTATTTACTTTTCCACCGAAAGTAAAAGGTTCAAAAGGTTCACATGGTCCCAATAGACCACCTCTGATAATTGTAATGCCTCTCATCCTCATCTATAAAAGGATTGAGTTGGCTCTAGTGAAGGCAGACTGGAATTACATCAGACCTTGCCACTCTCTCTCTTCTCTTCTCTTCTCTTTACTAAATGTTAAAACTTCTGAATTGAAGTTCTCTTTCTCTCTCCCCTCAGTCACGGAGGTTCTCCTCCCCCTGTTAAACCAGTAAGTATGTTACTGGTAATGTTCACTGATGAGTTGATCCTCTCTGACCGTTATCAATGTTAAACTGATGTATTATTTTTAATTATTACTTTCAATGGTTGGCTTTGCCACCTAATTGTTTAATTTTCTGTTCATGGTCGACTCTGTCGCCTTTACTAACCTGTTAAATTACTGTTAATGGTTGTTGTTTTAATACAATATCATCAATTCTACTAATAAGATCAATGAGCAATTCTTCCTCAGATAAATCTTTAGTAAGTACGTTTATTTTCCTACAACAATTATCAGTACATCCTATCTTAATTTGATCATTACCAGAATCTTCACTAACAGAATGATATTCTGAAGATTTAGCAGTTTCACTATTTTCTGAATCATTTAAATATGTCATTTTAAAAATATCTAAAATTTTTTGTTTATCATCATCAGAAATAAGAGGTGGTCTATTGGGACCAGGTGAACCTTTTGAACCTTTTACTTTTGGTGGAAAAGTAAATAGGAATTCAGCAGGTGATTGAACAGTGTTGAGTAGTACTGTGAGCAGTAGTTGATTAGCTGGATGAATAGTAAAAAGTGAACAGTGGTTTTTACTATTCATGTGATTTTAATAAGCTGGAGATGCCAGCTGTTGAGCAGGTTTACTGGGTTCATCTGGGGGTGACGTTGGGTGAGGACAGCAATGAACAGGTTACAGGACTAACGTTGGGTGAGGTCAGTAGTTTGCTGGTAATGGCTGGTAAGCAATGTATTAACAGTTGATTGAGAGGCAGCTTGTAAAAGCTGGTTGAAATGATTAGTGCATCGGTAGTTCAGCAGTTGTTTTGAACAGATTGATTAAGATGGCTAGTATTCCATCATGTTATCAAGGTTATGTAATTCTTCTGAGGATAAATTGTTCCAATAATCCTCATCATCAATATCTGGGGTAGAAGCAGTTGAATGGTTAATAGGTTAAGTACTGGCTATACGATCATGATACGTTGCCAGTAGTGTCTTGTTTTGAGTATGAAAGATGAAAGGAACTTCTTGAATAGGTTCAGTAGAGCGAATCTTCTGGATTGAGTCTTCGCAAATTAAATAGATTGATTTGGGGTCTGCATAAACATGGAGATCATCACTGAGATCAGCATCTCCTAATTTAGTAGCGATTGAGTAAGCTCTGTAATGGCGTATTTGACTGCGGATTGATTTTGAACAGGGCCAGGGTTCCTCATCTCCAATAAGGTGAATAGGAAGATGGACCCTACTGAATGGCCAGTTGACTGAGATGTGCATAATGTGTTGGGCTGGAATAATGCTTCCAGTCCAAGTCCATTCTGGCATTTTGCTTTTGATCAGTACTTGGCAACGTAAAGCTCCATATTTAGCAAAAAGGTTTAAAATGGAGACACCCAGTTTTCTAGTAACATAATCTGTCTGCTCCGAATCAGTGAAAATAATTTGTCATAACAGTCCATGATCCAATAGGGTCATTGGAGTAATTTCAATTAATTTTTTATTATATTCAACATTAATATTTTTGAAATGCTGCATGTTAATGCAAGCACGTGGAACACTATATATTAAATTACAGGGACAATCAAACCTGTGTAATGGATAGTTTGAGCAAATAGGATTAGTTTTTGGGCAGATAACCCTATCTTGGTCTTTATTATAAAGAGTTTCCCAAGATATTTCAAGACCAGGAATAGATTTAGTAGATAAATCAGTAAGTAATTGGAATAAAAATTCCTGAAAATAGTGGCTGTCCCTTTTAGCCATATTTTGAATATCTTTGACCAAATCAACAAGAAAATCCTGTGGAAAAACAATTTGATTTTTAATGAGACAGGAATCTTAGGAAGATCCTGTAATAGAATAGAGAAGTAGTTCCTCATGGAGGCAATGTGCTCCCTACTTCTAATGTTTCTAACTAAGTTATGGGTGCTATCTGCTAAGTCTTGGCCAGAATTGCTATGGGTGGTAGGCAGTGCACTCCCCACATGCAATTGAATGTCTCTGCTAATTAACATCGCACTTTTTTGCTCTCTCAGTGCAAAACACTCCTTTTTAACATTTTTAAAATCATGATGCATGATAGCAGTTTAGCCTGAGTTTTAATGTTTTCTTCAAGTAGATTTGAATATTTAACAGATAAATGATGCAACTCAGAGGCCATTGAGGCATAAGCATCATCATTATTTTTAAATAACAGATTTTGCCTTGGAGTATGGGAAAGGTGTGTGAGGTCTCCCGGGTACTTGGGTACTCCCGGACACCTCTAGAGGTTTTGGTGACTTTATGTAATGTTTGCCGCAGGAGCTAGTATAAAAGACATGTTATGACTTGTTATTCTAGCATTTGGTTTAACATTCTAACTAAGAGATTCGTATGCTGATATGAGTTAGTTTGTGACTAGGTTATGAGCCGGTCAAGTAGGAGGTGCCGAAACCGTAAGTTTGGCATACTCCAATCGAATCAAAGGTGAGTGTGTCTGATATGGTTCTTCTCAATAAGATATTACTGTGGTGGTAAGTGTATGTGTTGCTAGCGGTGTTTTAGCTTTCTACATGATTATCGTTAAATAGATAATGCGGAGGAGGTGATTGTATATCAATGATATCATGCTAACCGAGGTTTAGCTATTGATATGGATATAGGTGGTGGAGATTGTATATCATGCTATATGTTGTTTTAGCTAGTGGTATGCATGCTTATTGTATGTTGATTGTACCCGCGAAAGGATTGTGGAGTGAGTCACGCCATGTCGTATGCCATTCCGTCTAATTAACGGAGGTTGGGAGCATGGTTTGCGGGACACAATGCCTTGGGTACATCGAAATGTGGCAGACGTGTCACTGCATGTTTATGTGATTTATATTCATGCTGTTGTTGATTCAGTTATTGATATGTGGTTGTTTATTGGATAATACTGTTGTGTTTTGGAGGATGTGGTGGTCATATCTATTGTAATCAATTGGATATTTCTGTTGGGTTGGTGAATTCATTCATGATGATATTCCTTTGGATATTGTGATATTTTATGGAGCATTTCTATATCTCACACACTCTGGTTTTCCTTTTTGGATTGCCAGGTCACAGGTGGCTTAGAGTGGGTCCACTACTAGTCAACGCTTTGGGGAGTGCTGAGTCTAGCGTCGGGTGACGTCTTTGGTTAGATTGTTGTGTAGTTGATTCATCTAGAGGTTAACCTAAGTGTTTTGTAATTAATCGGAGAGAGGGTTATTTATTATAACTTGTAAGTTGAGGTTTTAGCGTTGACTTGGTTGTATTTTATGTGAGAAGTCTTCCGCTGAGTTTTATTCTGATTGTTGTAGAGTGTGGTGTGATCTTTGTTTGGAATGCCACGTGGCCACGCCGACTCGGGCCCACTCTGGGTGCCGTTTGCGGGGCGGGGCGTGACAATATGAGATCTATCTTCAGGCCTGAACCATGAAAGACTCGACAAAAAGGCCTAGAAATATGTTGAAAGGCCTGAACTTCTTCTTGGAATGCTTAGAAATGTGGTTCAGGTCTAGACAAAAAGACTCAAAGGGCCTTCGTCTCTACAGAAAAGGCCTTTGTAAATCAATAAAGTCCTGTGTTCAGGCCTGATTGTAGAGAAACCATAGAATCATGAAAAAGGCCTGGTAAGGACTAAAATTATATTGGAAGGCCTGAACCTCTTCTTGGAACGCTTACAAATGTGGTTCAGGCCTAGAGAAAGAGCTTAAATAGCCTTCATACCAGCAAAAAGACCTGCTTACACCAATAGAGTCCTATGTCCAGGCCTGGTTGTAGAGAAACAATAGAACCTTGAAAAGGCCTGGGAAGGACTGAAAATAGATTGAAGGCCTGAACCACAACTTTGAACTTTCAGGCCTGCTCAATGAAACGAAAAGGCCTCCACCTCTGCGGAAAAGGCCTAGTAACTCTAATAGGGCCTACTCAATGACTGATAGGCCTTGGATGAACACTTTAGAGATGCTTGTTCGGCCTTTGAAGGACTTTTCACTGGTTACTTAGCCATTTTTACAACCACGGCATTTTTGCGTAAGCCAAGTGAATAACACTCGCTTTTGATGTGCCCACAAATCCAATAAGGGCGTAGTTCCACAACTTTAAGGCCTACAGTTGGCCTATGCTTGTAATGCCTTTTGGCGGTTTCAACAATGCTAAAAAGGCCTTCCTTAACCGGGGGATGAGGGGGATCTCCGATTACAAATGAATCATGATCAAGCCCTGGAGTATCCTCAATATCCTCCTCTTCCTTCAGTTCCTCCTGTTCTAGAATGGGTGTGGCATGAAATTCAGACCTGGTCTGACCTGTATCTGTTATCTGCTCACTGCTCAGGACTGAATCTGGATGGGGTGGCCCTTCAGACACTTGAGAAAGCTCTTGAGAGGAGAGAATGGGCTGATCTTGCCCTATGATAGGACTTTCTATGTTCTGGCTTATTTCAGGTTTGAAATCTTGCTCCCTTTGCGTTGAAACAGACCTATGTTTTTGCTCCTTCGGGCATGGAAATAGCTTACCATCCAAAAGTTTTTGGAACACTCCTGAATGTTGGCTACTGTGATCAGGCCTGAAACTATTGCCACGATCTGTATCATCCAGGCCTTGCTGTTGTTCAGGAATCCTCAAAGGCCTAAACTGGGACGTTTGCCCCCCGAGTCGAAGTCCTTGGCCTCCTTGCCCCCCGAGTGCAAGGTTGTTGGGAGCTAAGGGTTGAGAGAAGCCTGGAGGCCTGGAGTGCTTGTTGGAAGCTTGTTTAGACACATTCAGGCCTAAAGTTTGGCCTAAAGTGCTAAATGGTGAGGGCAGTGGTGGAGTAAGAGTTGAAGTTAACTTCATGTCTTCGATGGCCGTTTTGGATTTGATTAGACATTCTTCAACCATACGCCTACATTCATCCCAAGGATCAATGAATTCCTGCGAGAGTCCTTCGTTGGATGTAATAGTATAGGACTGAATGCCCAAATTTTCTTCAACTTGGCCTTCAAAGGTCTGAGTAGAAGGATCATCAAGCCCACCATTTTGGAATTCATGTTGTTCGGGCAGGGCTGAATACATAATATGTGAATAGCCATGCGACTTGTTAATAAGGAGACCGTTTACCTCACGGCGTAATTGGCGATCCTCCTCTTCAAGCCTGTCAACTTCCTCTTCAAGCCCTCGAATTTCGTCGTTGTAGTAGTTGTTTGCGTTGATATACCCATCCTCCATATGATTGAGTCGAAGCCTCTGACAATCGAGGCGGTAGATTTCGTCTTCAAGTTCGTCGACCTTATCATTGCGCCAACGACTTTCTTCTTGACATCGCCGAATCTCAACATCCAATTCAATGTATCGAATTGACATGCGAATGAATCAGCGTAATAACCCTTGAAACGACTAGGGTCCCACCGGGCATGCCAATGAAAACTTTTGTTTTTTGCACAAGGCGTGAGTGCGTTGAGCGCGGACGTGCCAAGACTTGCAGCGCCTAACTTTGGATGACGATTGCCGTGAATCGTGACTTCTATCTTGTGAGCAATTGCGTGTGATCCAAAGGTTAAATATCACAATGTGGTTAGAGGTTTGCCACACGGTCGTTGACTTAAAATTTCCTAGTCGTATAGGAAGTGGACGCAGAAACGTGAACTTTATTACACCGGGATAATAAAGTTGGATTACAAGAAAGTAAAAAATCCAAACTACTTGATGAAGTGAGTTTGAATGAGGGGTGAGCACGTGGTACTCGATAATCTACTTTGCTGAAAGTAGGAAAGTGTTTGCTTCGCTGGGAAGGCTTTGATTTTTTAGCGTTATGCTTGATTGGTGTTGGACCCGGATTAAGCCTTCACAACTAATATTTATAGGCCAAGCTTGCTTTTCAGTCTTCACGGTTTTGCATGTGGTAAACCTCCTGACTTCCCTGCAATGTGACACGTGTCCCATGAACCAAGTTGTTGGCGGTTCCTAGCAGTTAATTGAATTGCCCATGTGCTTTTCTCCGATCGTGGATATTTACTTGCAGTTGAGTTAGATCATGGATAGAGTAAATAACTCCCCACTTCCTAATGTGTTGCCATGTGTCCTTAATTGCTTGTAACTTCCAAGTAAAAAACCCAACTGCTCCTGCATCGTGGGCCACTTCACTTTTGGAACAAACACATGCCAGTTGCCACCATTCTTTTCTAAAGCTCCGAATAATAACTTCCATGAAAGATTATTCGGCGTATCTCGTTTCACTTGGGCTTTACATAATCGGGTCTTGCTCGAAACCATAAAATTAATATGGCCCATTAATTTTTAGCTCGAGAAACTCTTGAATATCGGCCCAATTTAATTAACAATTAATTAAATGGTCCTCCAGCACTGGTCCACGGTTTGGTGCCAAAAACGGGCATAAACAGTACCTAGTAGCCTAAGCAAAACCATTAGCCATTTGTACCAAATCAATCCTCTCTCCTCTTCCCCCCCCCCCTTCTCTCTCTGAAACTTGCAACAGCAGCAACACAACACCACGGCTATTTCCAATTACAAACCCAGAACGAACCTATGTTTCAGTTGACAATCTCAAACCCACAGATACAAAATCAATCCTCAAAAAAGTTACAAATCAAACCCACAAATCAATTCCAGTCAAAAAAACATAAATTGAAACCCACAAATTCAAATCCAGCCGACATATATGCCTATATATATACACACAGCATTAAAAAATTCTAAGACCCTACCGAAAAACTCGTCGGAGAGTGGAAGCAAAGTGAGAGAGGAGTCGGAATCCTATCCACAAGCAACGGCAGTCAAAGACGGATGACGGCGGGCAAGGCACTGTACCGTAAGTTTTGATTCCGGAATCCGCCATCTTCGACTTACCAGATCCACGTCTGGGTCTGCGGGGAGAGAGAGAGAGAGAGGGGCAAGTGAGGGTCTAAAACCTCGCCACAGCAGGCGAGTGGTTTTGGCGGCAGACTAACTGGCGAGGCCGGAGCAAGGCTGCTCTGTCTGGGTTTGGGAGCTTTTCGTCACCAATTTGCCAGAAATCTGCTGGAGATGCTCTTACATTCATCGTATTTTACGGACTTCAAAAAAAATATGTTTAATTACTTAATTAAATCAATTATTAATTGAATTTCAACCTCGCGAATATTAAGACTATTAAAAATCTTTACGCTTGGGACAATGACGTAGCTACTGAGATAATGACCGAGGCGGGTCAATTGCTGGTTGGAAACAATCTTACTGGCACTAATGAACTGGCCCGTTGGCCCGTGATGTCCACAATAATAAACAATATACTAGTATATGCATGTCTTATGATATGACCGAGACCCATAAGATATAATTAGCATTTAAAGACTAGAGGCCCTGTGGGCCCGCCTGTGGGCCCGATGGCATCAAAATATGAAAGAAATAGTTGGTTTCACAAAATAAAACTGAAGTTCAAAAAAATAAAAATAAAAACTGAAACTCACGAATTAATTAACTTTAGGACCAATGCAAAATGGGGAAAGCCTACAATACACACCTTTTATTTGGGTGTGTATCATATGCAATCCCCAAAATGTTATGAATTGTAGAGAAAATGTTACGAATCATATTGCTAAAAAGTTACGAATTGTATAAAGGTTACGAAATACACCAAAATGTTATTAATTATAATAAAAATGTTATGAATCGTACTGATGAAAGGTTATGAATTCTAGAATAAAAGTTACGAAACACACTAGAATGTTATAAATGAACCATAAAATAGGTACATATAGTACACTTTTTTAAGGGATTTGTATTATAGACTTCCCCATGCAGATGAATCAAAAGAACTTGGAAAATCTACTGATAAAATTCAATTGCCGTCGGCAAAAAGTGAATGACATTCAATGATTGGAGAAATTGAATTTACAAAATATTTGGCAGGTTTTTATTTAGACCATTTGCACGGGCACTATATGTGAACTCCCAAAGTTGTCCCACATCCGAAAAATTGAAAAATGGATGTAATATATAATGGCTCGCCACGAGCTACTTTATAGTTTAAAGATTAATCTTTTGAGTCACATTGTCGGACTGAGGGTTAAGCGAGTTAGTTGTAAGCAGGTCGTTATAGGTGGTATCAGAGCACAACTCTGATCTATATGAAAGGGGCCACTTCTAAGGTCTAGTACGAGCCTAATAATGTGTTGTACAGAGCTAAAAGTACCACAACATAGCCATCAAGGGGACAAGTTGTTGAGCCCATGCAACAAGGACGTTGCAGCGTATGCACAAAGATTGTGAAAGTGATGTAATATATAATTGCAAGCTAGCGACGAGCTATTATATGACTTGAGATTAACCTTTTAAGCCACGTGGTTAGACTAAGTCAATGAGTGCGGTTCTTAGCACAGGCACACGTGCCCGAGACTAGTAAGCAAAAAAAATTGTATTGTTTTGAGTTTTAAAATGAGATATATTTTTTTTCCCTTGAACGCATGAGATTGTGTTTTGCTAATAGTTCTTAAAAAATAAGTATTTATTTACAATTTCAAACTTAAAAATAATGTATTTACAAAAATTATAAATAAGTTCTTATTTTTTAAGAACCCTTACCGGAGCAGGGCCGAATGATGAAATAGGCATTTAGCTAAATACACGTAACTCGAACTATGAAAATAGGCATTTAGCTTAAAAAGTACTAGGGTTGAGCAAAAAGTCAGTCAAACCGCGAATCCAATCCAAACCAATCTAAACCGAAATATTTTGTTCGGTTTTTTAGTAGTATGGTTTGGTTATAGTTTTAAAAAAATTAGAATTCGCGTTATATGGTTTGGTTTATGGATTCACGTTCACTGTTATGGTTCCAAACCGATCCGAACCATATATAGAGTTTAATTATGATTCACCAAATAAATATGGGAGCAACTATTTTTTTAATTTATTGATCTTATTAAATTCACCGCAATATTTATTTTTTTCCTTCGTGCCAAGATAATTTAGACTAAACTTCTATATATCACGATTCACAACCCTTTTTTAATTTCCTATGATTATTAATTTATTATACACAAAAAGCATATGGGATCACCAAATCAGTTAACTTTTATGGCCCAATTCCTAAGTTTCTATACATGAAAACCAATTCCAATTCCAATTCATATTCCTATAATTTCTTCACTACCAATACTAATTACCCTAATACTTTTTGAAGATAATAGCTTAATTCAAAGCAAACCATGGTTTAAAACCGAAACCAATCCACATTTGGTTTGGAAGGGTAAGAAAACCTAGTAACATTGTAACATTGTAACGTGGTAATTTCTAATATTTTGATACCAGATATCTTCATGATAAGTAACCACCCAAGAAACTTGTCAACATGTGGGCGGCTTCACTAGGGTTTGAAAGGGTTCAAGCTAACCATCTGGATTTTAAAAATTAATTAAATGTACTAAAATTAATTTTATATATTTTTTAGTATGATTTGATATTTCTCTTCTATTGTCAAAACTAAATCAGTCGTGCAAAGCATGCATAGTAAATGAAAATTTACTAAAGTTTGTGAGTAAATGGATCAAATAGCTCAACAAAATAAAATAAATTAGGCTAGTTAACTCTTCAAGCAATGTAAATATAGTTATCTTATATAGTGTTTTGTATGTAAAAGAAATTTTATACATTTTTGTCTCCGCTGCGTTAAAATTCTGCAGCCACCGCTGAATTGTATTTACAATTTTCAAAGTCCAGCAGGTGGCTGACCGTGGAAAAAAGAAAAGAACAAGAAAAAGGAAGAAGTCTTTTACATGCTTGGTGTTTCTGTGTGTGCTTCAACATGAGAGAGAGAGAGAGAGAGAGAGAAAAGGTGGTGGTGCGTGACAGATAGATAGTGAGCACGCAGAGCTTCAAGCATGGAGCTTCCATGAAAGAAATGCCATGTGTGCTCACTTTCTTCTGTCACCTTCCACTGAAAATAACCCCCGCATGCACCTGTTGGCTGTTGCAACCTTCTCCAGCTGGTATTCTCTCTGCAACCCAATAAGCTTGCCTATCTATCTTCTTATAGATGATTATTCTCTCTACTACTAATGAATGAATGAATTGAATAGAGAAAGCTTGATTTGATTTGAGTTAAGTAGTGAGGGTTTCTTGTAGCTTTTATAGGGCACTGAACGGTCGTGTATGATTTGTCAACTACCGATGGGGGAATAGTATAATGTTATATTATCCATTCCTACTAATAAAAACTAGAAAGATTATTGATACCCCTAGCCGCCAATAGCATGAGAACAAATCTTCTGTATCGAAAAAGTGTTTATTATTATATACCTCTATTCTCGTGCAATTTCTGCTGCGCATGGATTGCGCAATAGTCTCTTTTCGAGAAGTCTTTTATGCAATCTTGCGACTAACACGGCACGTGAAAAGAAATACAGACACTTTTAGGTGGTGGTAAGTGGTAACATTAGGTACAATAAGTGGTCACATAATGGGAATGGAATATGTTAGTTACTGGCCTCTCTATTGCATGTTCAGTTAATTCTTGGCCATGAAAAGTATAAGAAACTTTAATAACTTTTTCTAACTCAATTGTTCTTTTTTACTCCTTTGTAATTGGTTCGGATGAGCTTATGTTTAACGAATACATTCACGGCTCACATCACTTCCGTTGTATAATATTTACCAAATGAAGGTAGAGTGCAAGTTGAACGGACTGTTGTCTATATCATAAGAGTTTACGTCACCAATTACTATCATACCCTATTTAGGGGGCGAATCCGGTCAAGTTTTCCCTGACCAATTTTTTCCATCCGAGCCGTCCTAAACCCTCCCTGAAGCGCAATCCAAATCAAATCAGGCCTCCACAAAACCCAACACAAGCAGGGACACATCAAATGTTTCTGAAATCTCCCATGCATGTTTAGTTAAGGCATTACATCCGAGGTCAAGGATCGAATATTGGTCCCCAGCTGGGCCGATATTCCTCAAATTAAATACTAATCAAAAGAAGAATAATCAAAGGTGAAAAGAAGCTTATTATCTTTGTTAATTAACAAAGTTTATAACCAGCCAATTAGCTCTGGACAAAGTCTGGGGTGCTGTGGGCATTAGGAGATTTGTGCTTTAGCAGAATGGGGGAAAAAGTGGCACAAAGTATATATGCTTTTGGATTAGTTAATTAGTGTGGTTAAGTTGAAACTGTAGAATTAGAACCATCGAAAATGTGGGCACCAATGGCTGCAAAAAGGATGGTTTGGATAGGAAGATCACGTCAGGCTTTTTCCCAAAATTCGCTGTTAATGGTAGAATAATTGGTTTGTATATTGTCGCTTTGATATGATTCCAGCTTGATTAGATTATTCTGAGTTTTGGCAGTATTAGTTTACTAATCCTTTTGATAATAAGCGTTGTTCTATTCAAGGACGAAGCTATGTTGGGGCCCTTCCGAATTTTAAAATTTTTATTTTGTATACATTTGATTTTTTAATAGTATTTATAATTATTCGTGTATAGCTAGCTACTTATAATCTTAATAATTTTAATTTGATTTGATAAAAAGTCGGTTACTTTACATTCTCATAAATAAAAAAGACTTCTCCCATGTCGCTCATTTAAGTTTTTGTTAATATATTCTAGAGCCTACTCTACCTAATGCCAATTGAGTTTGGGTTGGAACCCTCCAAGAAATTTAGTATCTTTCATAAATAACAAATAAACACGTGTCTTTTGAAGTAGCCTAAGGTAAAAAAAAAAAAAAAACAAAATGATATTGGGAAGCAAAAACTTTATGATATAATAAGTATAAGTTGCAAGGAGAGTGGAGTGCAGTTGATGCCCTCTTATACTCCGATGCACATGGGCAGGGTTCAATTCCCGTAAGCACTAATTTCCCTCCCAAAGTCCCTTAAGATAGAGTATATTAGGTTTAACAAATGGCAAAATAATAATAATAATAATAATAATAATAATAATAAGTAGGGAGCTGATAATGCCAAAACTCCTTTTGTTCCTGCCAAAATTCAATATTTACCTTTCATTGCATGACTTAATTGCACTCTACTATACTTGCTTTACGAAAATGCCCATTAAAATCCATTAGGAGTATTTTAACGTTCTTTTGGTATTTCATCATCATCAGAGCTTCAACTCTCTTTTTTCGAGAATACTAGAGCTTCATTAAGGTCCAACGAAGCTACTGTTTATCAGCTTTAAAATGGTGCAACGCAGTTACTATTATTTTTTAGCTTTTTTTTTTTTAGAATATTTTTTAGCTTTAAAATATAAAAGTATTGCTCTTCTACTGTTTGTTGGACTTATCTTTTTTTAATTTGGGTGGATGTCACGCTCTCGATTTTAAACATAAAGTATAAAGATTCTCTGAATAACAATACCTCGCAATAATATAGATAATACCCCAAATCAAGATTCATTCCCATGATTTTAACTTAAATTCAAAGTTTCTAATCAAGCTTGACGATACAAATTACACAATGGAAAAGAAGGTTTAGAGTTAACAATCCTCCATGATCAAATAATATTCATAATAGAAATTAATATTACATTCCCAAGAAGTTTTACAAAAAGATGTCCAAGTGATTTCCCGCATTAGCTTTCAAAAGAATGAGGTCAAATGCACGCCAAGCACTTCGTGCCCCCCCATGTTCGAGTGTACCTGAAAGGAGGATAGGGTTGAGCAAAACACGTGCTCAGTAGAGAGTTCTATGCTCAAACTATATGAAAATGAAATGAGTCATGCACCATGAATGAGTGAGTGAAAATAGATGGATACGCCCAAAGTACGAATGATTACCACCGAGTTATACTCTTAGATCAAAGGACTCTAGACTTCACCGGAAAGTCACTAACCGTTCACTCCTCAGACTAGATACATCGATAAGCTTACGTTGATCCATTTTAGTCTATAACCAATTCCGAATCATTTTATTATCGTTCATACGATACTACAGTCTTCCTCGAGTCTACACTCATCATTATTCAATCCCTTCATTACAGAATCTTTCCTTTCTTTTAATCAGGTATATATTCCTTCAAAGAACACTAGGGTCACCTCGGGTCTAGTTCCCTCGAGCGCAGGGTCACACCGAGTCTATTCCCTTGATAAAAATAGCTTGGGGTCACCTCGGGTCTATCTCCTCGAGCGTAAGATCACCCCGAGTCTTTTCCCGCAACAATAACAATCGTTCGGGTCACCTCGGGTCTTTTCCCTCGAGCGCAGGGTCACCCCGAGTCTTTTCCCTCAACAATAACAATCATTGGTTAGCGGAAACGCACATCGCTTAACCGACCCTCCGCCATTTCATAATCAACTTCATCATCAATCTATCGATTGCACCACAATTCTTCAACCAACCATTATATACATCTACAAACACAGATGTTCATGCCCATTCGTTAATTAACATATCCGCATCGCACATGACGTACTAAGCCCATTTACATACTATCTTACAATACTCTATCCATTTGTTATCCACATTCATTCCACTTTCGTTGCACGGACAATCAAATCACTCAATCGAATCCAAGAATCATTTACTCGTTACGTTTATACCGTTCAGATCCAACTTGTGTATAAATAAAATACTTTTCACGAAAACATGTCAAATTGAGCATTTAAAGTCATGGACCTGTTCAACGATGTCATGAGATACGAGTGATCAAGTTCGGGATCATTTGGGAAGTGTTTGAAGTAGATTAAAAATGATTAGAAGCCAAAATTGTAGATTAGGGATCAAAGATGGTAAGACAGTGGAACTGCCAAATGTTATCGATAATTAATGAACAAGGGTATCGTTAACTCGAGGTCGAAGCCATTAATAATAATTAAAGTATCAAGTCATCGGTCCGGAATTTAGAACTCATGAAGATATCCAACAATTTTGTTAACAGCACGTGATCAAATTGAAAATTTGCTCGAGAGGTGTTTTAAAAGGATTAATAGTAATTGGATCTTAAAATAATGAACTAAGTATCAAAGGTGGTAAAACAAGGTGATTCCTAATTGTTATCGATAACAATTGAAGGAGGTTATCGATAACTCAAGCTCGGAATTTGTCAGAGCACAACGTTTTCGATAACGAATAGCGGGGTATCGATAACTGAAGAGTTCTAGTCTTTCCAGACGAAAGGTTATCGATAACAATAGGAATTGTTATCGATTACAAAAGGTTTTCTGGGCTTGGTAACGTAGAGGTATCGATAACGATTTCAAATGGTATCGATAACGACCAGTTCGAGCAGATTTCTGGCAGACTACAGCGGGCTTTTCAACAACAAAGATATCAACAACGACAACAACGATCAAAGGCTCAAATCACGCGATAGACACAAGTCATAAACATATATTGAGAGTTAGAACCCCCTACCTCGAGATTCGAGAACGAATTTGAAAGGATTTTCCAAGCCCTAGCTCCAAACTTCGGAATCGAAAGGGATACGCCTCCACCGAGCTCAAACCCACGGAATACGAACCGAAATGTGTGAAGGGAGGAAGGATTGGAGGTTGGGTTTTGTGGGTTTTGGGTTGATTTTGTGGGAGAGTGAGAGTGAGAGAGAGAGAGAGCTGAGAGATCAGGGAGAGATCGGGAGATGAGAGAGATGGGATTTTTAATCCCCTACACACACACACCTTATTTTATAAGCTCACACACACACAACTCACACTTGCACTCCCTCCACTAACAATCCTTTCATATTAACCCCAAAATCAAATAAACTTAACAATTTCCATATTTTTCTTAAATTTCTAATTTTAATAAATCTAAAAAAAAATTCCAAAATTACGAGTCCTTACAGTGGACTTGCTTGCCTTTGATTGATCTGTAACATTTAAACTGGGAGGATACGATCGTAAACAGGAGGAATTGATGGGTTGCTTTGCTTTGGTCGAACTTATATGGGTTGTTTTCTCTTGGGATCAAAATTGAGAAAAACTTATTCACTGCTTCACGGCGGATTCACGGCTCAACACTATTTTGGTCATCCATTCGCGCAATTAATGGTTGAGATTGCTTTTCAATCTTGACCAGTCAAAATTGATTTTCAATCCGGACCGTCCAAAAACACTTCGGACTTGCGCGATCGAGCGCTGCAAACACTTGTTTACAGGACACTCCGTAAAAAAGCTTTTCTCATCATAATTTTGCTTGAAATCATGGAGCTAAAAATAGTTGCTCTATATGCAGCCTCCCCCTCTCTCAAGTTGAAGCTCTGGTATTCTTAAAAAAATAAAAAGTTCACGCTCTAGTAGAATGTCAAAAGAACGTTAAAATACTCCTAAGAGATTTTAAGGAGTATTTTTGTAAATCAAGCGGTGTAGTGAAAGGCAAATAAATCATGCAATCAAAAGAAAATATTGAGTTTTGGCATGAACAAAAAAGATTTTGACAGAAACAAAAAGTATTTTAGCATTATCAATTCTCTAATAAGTATACATTCGAATAAAAAGTTCATATCTATTACTATTCATCAAGAATTGGTTAAAAGGAAGGGCATAGTAAAGTCGGGGGCAACGTCGAACCATATGATCAGAGTCTAGAACAAGGGCACACTACTACAATAATAGATATGTATCACACTAAAGAGATTCATAAAAATCACGGTTTTCAGTGAAAACGTGATAAAAAGTGGTGCTTAAATTTTTTTATCTCAGTTTAAGTCCAAAGCTGAGATAAAAAGTGAGTTTTAGCGCAGAATAAAAGATCTCGCTCTTGCAGCGAGATAAAAGAAAAACAATCTCACCCTTGCGGTGTGATAAAAGATTTTAGGGCTGAAAAGAATGAGATAAAAGATCTCGCTCTTGTGGCGAGATAAAAGAGAAAAGACCTCACCCTTGTAGCGTGATAAAAAAGAGAAAAGGTCTCACCCTTGTGGTGTGATAAAAGATTTGAGGGCGGAAAAAAATGAGATAAAAGATCTCGCTCTTGTGCCGAGATAAAAAAGAAAAGACCTCACCCTTATGGCGTGATAAAAAATATTAGCGCGAAAAAAAGTTGAGATAAATTATCTCACTCTTGCGGTGAGATAAAAAATCAACCCATTTAGGCGAGCGGTCTTAATTTTCACGTGGGCGGGCTAATACTCATTTAGGCGAGTTTTGAAAAGTTATGTGTGGGAAACAATGTCGTTTAAGGACTTCGAAAATTTTTTTTTTTTTTTTTTACAAAAGGTAAGAAGATAAGCCCTAATTACATTCACCCCAAAAAAATCTTTACGTTTCATCTTCATTTTCACACCCAAAAATATCGATTGATCGATCGCGAGAGAGAGAGAGAGAAGGCAAATCTCACGACTGGGTTCCACCAATGCCCAGTTGTTTCTTCGACGACGGGCGGACTGTTCCACTAGTACCCGATTTTCATGTGGGTGAACTGCATGTGATCTTTATGATTTATTGTAGTGGTGAAACTTTGTTATTAATTTCGAATGTCTTCCATGTGTTTGACACATTAGGTAAAACAGCAATTATATTGTTATGGCTTAGCCTTATCTAAAAAGGATTAAAATCCAATTGGAAAGCCACCATTGAAATTGAAATTCAATATAAACACAAAATATATGTGAAATGGTTAGTTTATAAAAAAAAAAAAAACTAAATTTTGTCCATAATGTTACAATCTGCAAGTTGTGATAATTTTCATAAAAATACAAAGCTTACACTACAACAAAAAACACTATTGTCTACTAAAATTACTGGCTAAAACCAAATTTTTCGCCCTAAGAAAATATTTTGGTGACCAACAACTAATTTTGATTGGCAAAAGATCTGTTGTCATATTTTAAAATTTTTTTAAACAATGTTTATATATGTATTTTTATATATTTTAATATCATGTTAATTGCATTTCAAAAAAATTCAGCAAATTTTAAGGAAAAAAAAGTTTTTTTACTTTAGAAAGTAAGTATAAATATTTTTGTTTTCATGATGTACCAAAAGTTCTTGGCTAGCTTAGTGGTAAGGGTTTGGGAAATCAACCAAGGGTGCGTGGGTTCAAAACTTGGCAATTACAAGAAAAGATGGTCTAGTAGATATAAAGAAAAGATCATGCCTAATGGTTTTCCATCCATCTCACTTTATGGGTGTGATCATTTTAAACTTTCAATCACGGTTATAGACCGTGATCTAAAATGACTTACAATCACACCCAGAAAAGAGAAACTGTAACGACCCGAAATTTCAACCCAATTTTTTTCGAATAAAGAAATTATTATTTTAACTAAATAGTCTATAAGTAATGGATTATTTATAAAAATATAATTCGACTAAAACCTAGATTTATTTTTTTTGTGATTAAAATTTATTTAAAGGTTACATTAATTAACTGGTGACCGTATAATTGTTGTAATAACCCGAATTTTTTTTAAAACCAATAAATACTAAAAAAAAAAGAATTACTTAATTATGATGATATTATTTTCCTTAATTAATAATTAGTAGATAATTACAAAAAAAATAAGCTATTCTATCTAATTAGCTTTTAAAAATTAATTTATCATTACATACATACATATAATTGCATGCATGCACGTTTATCTTCTCCCTCACTCTCCTACTCAATTTCTAACTCCTCCGTGACCCAAAAACCGTGCGTAATTCGTCCATGCACAAACCCAATACCGTTAGGACTCGTTTTAATCCGAAATTCCTTGAATTCTCCTATATATATACACCACTACGACCCTAGGGCACGTACACTTTTCCACCACCTTCCACGGAACCAGAGAGAGGAGAAAAACCCGAGAGAACCGAACTATATTCCATAGAATTGTAGAGAGAGAAAAAGAGAGAGAGAAAAGTGGGTTTCGTGGTTCCGTTCGTCCGAAACCCAAATTGATCGTTCGAGTTGTTTACTACAGTCCCAAAGTCCTCCGATCGAAGGAATTGAAGTCGTCTTCCCCAAAATCACGTTTTCAATCGAAAACGAAATTAATCCGAACCGAGGTACTATAATTCGATCCGAAGCCTCCTCTAAGTATATTTGATGTTTATAGACATAACCCAATAGCCCCCGTGCTCCCATGCATCGAAAACCACGACGAAAAAGCAAAAAAATCAAAACAGCGAGCAAGGTTGCGGCCGCAACCTTCGGGCTCCCCCAGCCGCGAGAACCAGACATCAGAGTTCGCGGCTGCGAACTCCAGTAGCCCAGCCGTCCGGTTTTTTTTTTGTTTCGTGTCGAATTGATTTTGCGACCTTTTTAAATATCGTTTTTGACCCCGGATTATTTTTCCTAGGTTACCCACACTCTAAAGATCATACCTTGTTAGTTTCATATTTTTTTATTTAATCTGATATTTATTTGATTTTTATTCGTAAACGTGTAATCATTTGTAAACCAAAATCCATTGCGACCTTGTAAACTATTCCATAAATCCCCAAACTATTTTTCCTAGTTTCTAACCTGTCAAAGGTCATAACTTACTGATTTCATAAACTTTTGATATTATTAGCTATTTATTTTATTTTTATTAAGGATACAAACAAAAATTAGTTACGACCTTACAAAAAATGTTTTTAACATCAAGAATATTTTTATTGGACTTCTGACATCTCAGAAGTGATATGTTATTAAAATAAAATTTTATTTATTTGATCAACTATTTATTATTATTTAAGAGTTGTTTCTTAATAGAAATACTTTAAAATATTTATAAAAGAGGTTAATAATTCCGAATAATTTTATTTAGACTTCTTACAGTCCTAAGATGATACTTTGTTAGAATAAATATTTTTTTAATTATTTAATTATTTATTATCTATTTAATCTTCTTTTGCCTATTAACTTAATCTTTTTATTTAAAATAATTCCGTGAGCATCCAAACCCAACTTTTAGCACTCGAACTTATTATAAAGGACTGTTAGGACCTTCATTAAGGTTACGATAATTATTTTAATATTTTTACCTAATTGATGTATTTAATTAGTGTTTAATTAACTTAATTAGTTATAATTAATTAATAGAAGTCTAGAAAATTATTATTAAATCTTAATTAAATAATTCTTACATTCTTAAAGACTTTGTGATCATATTGGATTAAGGGCAACGGCCCAGTCATAAAAAGTTATGTGATTGCATTGCTTATGAATTGTTTCGATCCATCTGTTATTTGTTTTAATTATTTTTTGTTTATAATTGATATTGTATCGATGCTTCAGTTGACTGTTAGATTGGACCCTAGGGACATGGGGTGGTATGCAAATTAGAAATCACGTAGACGATGTTAAGTAATGGATAAATTGTGAGATTTATTTTCTGTTTAGAGGTTGCCTGCAGGCGTGATGTTGTGATATGATGAGATTGTGATGAGAATTGATACTGGCGGGTGTCTAGTGATGAATTGATAGACTGGCGGGTGTCCAGTGATGATTGTGAAAAGAATTGTGATGTGGTTTATAAGATAGGCGAACCCTAGTCGTGATACCGGCATGATAAGCTTACCCCTTGTTGTAATTATTGGGGTGCACACTCGGTACATAACTTAGGTGTTCCTGCGACAACAAAGGGAAGTGATCTCATGGGACGGGATATGGCTAGCGGTTTGGGAGGAAAGATCTCGTGGAGAGATCTTAGATTTCATGTTAAGTTAATGGATAGCAATGAATCAAGTTATGTGAATTATCTCTGTTTTACTTTTTCGCACCATATATATTCAGTTGTTTGCTATTTGTAAAGTAAGAGGGGTGGTTGGGTTGGATTATTTCTTGGGTGATTTATCACTCACGGATACGTCTGTATCCTGGCAAATCGATTGCTTCGGCGATCAATTTGCTAGAGGGCGCAGGATTCAATGGAGGAGATTCAACGATGATGCAGTTCGACACGAAAAAAATATCAGAAATGAAGATCGAGGATGCTTACGATTCGTATCAAGATTAGAGTCAGCTCTGAAGTTAGTGTATTTTAATTTAGTAGATCTATCTTGAAATTGTAATGGTTAAACCATTGTTTTGAAAAATTATATTTATTTAGCAAAATTTTCGTAAAGAAATTATTTAATTTGCACCCGAAAAGTCGGGGCGTTACAGAAACGATCACGGCTGATAACTGTGATACAAGAGAAACGATTACACCTATTGGCCGTGATTGTTTCTCTCTTTCAATCACAGTTATAAACTGTGATAAAAAAGAGTGACTTACAATCACACCCAAATCCATCACGGTAGCAGGAGTGTGATAGAAAACTTACAATCACGGTCAATAACTGTGATCTTTATGGTTTATTGTAGTAGTGGCAAATAAAGTCAGGGGCAACTTCCAACCATACATCTGAGTCTAGAACAAAATAGGCATGCCTAGCTAAATGATGGGCCGTGGGCGACAGTCTAAGCCTGTAAACGGGCCGGATTCGATCCGAATCCGATATATCCGAATCTGGATCCGTTAAGACTTGAATTCGATCCGAATTTGATAAGACTCAAATCCGATAATGGTAATCAGAATCCGATCCGAAAACCATTTTACTTCAAAAATTTTAGCAAAAAAAATTTATTTTCCAAAAAAAAAATTAAAGAAAAAATTGAAAAAATACAACTTCTTAAACATTTTTTTTCCAAAATAAAAATGTACTGTTTTTTTTTTAAAAAATTTCAAAAATTTATAAAAAGTTTTAAAAAAAATAAAGTTTAGATTCGGATTGATAACGGATTTAATCCGATCAGATCCAGATCCGAATTCGTTACCGGATTCGGATTATTGGATCATAGGATCGACGTTTTCGGATTCGGATCAGATTTTTCGGATCGAATCCGGTCCATTGACAGGCCTAGGCGACACATTTCCCAGAACGTCTAACATGGCTAAAGTCAAATCTTATTAGTTTAATCCTTGATCCGAGAGTATGTTGGCATGTTACCTCGGAAGTCAGAAGTACAGTAGGGAATATTGGATTTGGGTATCGACTGGAGTAATACTTATCAATCTTGGTCGTCCGATACTGAGATCCTTATTGAAAATGTTATACAATGTCCAGAAAAGAGAAATGAATAATTCAGATTCACTTCAAACTCTTGTTGCTACTGTCGATTTTGACCAATGCTATTGTGACCCTACTTGGTAACCATATTTTGGCAAACATGTAATATGTTGCTATTGTAGAATGTGCAGCAATTATGACAGAATCTGTCAATTCATTGATATAACAGTGTACATCACGTAGTATTCAAAATATGGTCACCAAAACAGAGGTGATTGAGTTTAGACCGTTGATGAGCACATCGCGTAATGTCTTTGTGTTGAGACTTCAAATGTCAACCCATATACTAGCCATTTTAGACAGAAGGAACTATTCTTTTTGTAGAGACTCGCGAATTTATTTTTAATTTAGGGGTTTAGTGCATTAAGGAGTCGTATTATTATTAAAGTTATGCGTATGTTAGTGAGGGTGTACGAATATACATTTACGGTTGTGTATCGGACGCTAGAAAGAAGGTAAAATGTTAGTTTTGATGATATGTTGATGTTGGGAAGTGTTGGTGCCAAATTGGGTTCATTCCGGAGTCCGTTGAAAAATTTTCACTTTCCGGTCCAGCTTGTACTGATACCCCATTTTCCACGTACCAGTACCCGGTGTCCAGAACTTGGCCAAATTGACATTTTGAGGGCTCCGGTACCGGTACCCCATTTTCCATGTACCGGTACCCGCTGCGTTTTCTCCAGATTTTTCAGCACGCTTTTGGAACACTATAAATATCTCCCCTTTACTCATTTCACACCCTCAAGCCACGAAATTAGATCTTAAAACCCACTCTTACCCACCTCACTCCAATCTCACCCAAAATTCTCGATTTCAAGTGCAAATCTTCAAGATTCAAGGGTTTTCTTCCTCAAAATCTCAAGATTCTTACATTTGGTGGACCAAGGATCTTGTATCCAAGTTCGGGTGAGGCTCGTCTTGAGGGATTATAACTTATTGCTCTCGGTGGACCTAGAATTTTGCTCAAAACCCATTTAGGTAGGAATTTCTCTCTTCCTTTACATGTTTTGCGGTGGTTATGCGTGATATGAGTGCCTACTTGCTATTTATGGTGGAAGAGAATGTTTTATGGCTTGAGTATTTCTTGAATATAGTGTTGTAGCCTTGAATGCTATGGTCCATAAGCTATTTGTGACGTAGTAGATTGTGTTGACATGTGTAAAACGAGCTAGGGTGTTAATTGTAATAATGATGTGACTGTTGACACAAAGTGAAAGTGGAGTTTATTGTGACGCAAGGGGTGGTAACACAAAATCGCAAGGGGTGGAGTATATTGTGACGTAAGGGATGGAAACACAAAATCGCAAAGGGTAGAAATTTGTTGGAGGAAGTATGAAAGTGGGTCCGTGTGTGTGTGTTTATGTGTGTGTATGGATGTGATACTTGCCAAGGGTGTTGGTGTGCATTGCTTGAATTTGTCACTTAAATTGATTCACCCTATCCATGTTTATCATTTCATTGCATATAGATTTTGTAGAGATTTTTTTACTGGGCTAGTGTAGCTCAGCAAAATCCTTCTTTTCAGGTTCGAATGCCGGGCTGTAGATTGCATGACATGGTGTATAAGAAAACGAAGACTTTTGGAAGCTAACATGACATAGTTATTCATCCATCTTTGTATTAGTCTACTTTTGGATATAGATGGTATTGTAATAAAAATTTACTCTTGTTAGACCTTTTGACATAAGATTGTAATAGTCTAAATATCCTGCACTTGTATTTACCTTAATTTGGGCCGCGGAGCCAAAGATGTAACTTATTGAACTTGGGGAACTTGATTTGTAATTAAACAGATGGGAACTCATTTTGGGATATTATTTACTTTATGCGAGGACCTTTTGTCGAAATGATTTATTTATTATATTTAAAATCGAAGGCGTGACACTTTTCCATCCATCTCAACAACAATTTAACAAATATGGACTACTACAACACTTTGGGGCAATTGCGATCACTGCCCTCTGGAGTCAAAAGTCAACATCCAACTGTGGACTGCAGACAAGTAATATTTTTTACTTACTTAAATCTTAGGTGGTGACCCTTGATAGATTGGTCCTCTAATTAATACTAACACTATCTAATGCATATCAAAATGATTACGTAATACTTACATTATACATACGTAATCCAATGTTCTCTATCTATCTATCTATCTATATATATATAAAGAGGGTTATTCAGGCTGGCTGGATTCCAGTTTTTTTTTTTTTTTCTCTCGCCAGAAGAAACTTATATTAATTTTTGAAAAACATCAACAAACCAATGGCACAACGTAAACGCCACCCAACACCCAAAAAATTAACGAGGAAGGCAAGACGGTAACCAAAACAATAAGGACCAAAAGGGAAAAATATTTAAGCACCTCCAAACCTCATAACCCAACCGAAAAAGGACTTCTGCTGTAGAGAAAACCAAACCAAAAACGAAGCAACCTGCACCAGAATACAGTCAACATGCACCAACCCCTTACTAAAATTGTCCCGAACCAATAAAAAAAAATACCAAAACCGAAAAAATATAATCGCACCATACTCTCGAGACCTCAGGCATTTCCAAATAACAAGCAACGGAGACAAGTATAAGATTAAAGCTCCAAAGAAATAGAGGCATCATCCTCCATAATAGCAAAATCACCATCTTCTAATTTAGCAATTCTATGATCAATTTTTTTTTTTTTTTTTACAGCAATTTTAACCTTCCTCCATTTCAGCAATTTTCTTCAAATAAAAGCTCTTTCCCTTCTAAATCTTACTCCCATGGAGCAAAACGTACACCACTATAAATCATCTTACGAGCTTGCTTAATTAAAATAGAGTTTCTGTTACGAATGTCAAAGAATGATAGAGAAGAAAAAGATACCTCCATATCTTGATTATTAAATTTGATTGCCTTTATCCAAGCCGTAATCTTCTTTTATGATCTACTCAATCTCTTTTCCAATTTTAATTAAAACAGCTTCATTGATTGATCTCTCCCGTGAAATGTTAAGCTCTTCTTTAACGACTGGTTCCAATCATCCATCGATACATCCATCATCCCACATACCATAGAGAGGGTTATTCAGGCTGGACTTCAATTGTTGTGCTTCTCTTTTTTTTTTTATCAGAATTGTTTGTGCTTCTCTGACGGCTCCATTTGGATGGATGTGCATCTTAACTATAGGAATTTGACCCTACTATTTATATCTTATCAAGAATCAAGAATTTCCTTTGGGTGTGGTTCGCGGGTGGCTTTTGCCGATGTTCCCGTGATCCTTTTAATCTTTATTATCATCTTCAAAGATTAATAAATTCTTTTTTTTTTTTTTTTGGCGATCAAAAAAAGAATAGCTCAAACTAAAATTTCATACTGAGAATTTGTATTTCGACCTTGCATTTGAGGGCTCTATCATGATTCATGATGGGCGTGAAAGAACCATTTCATGAATATTTATTTGAAAAGGTTCGTGTTAAAGATAATTGCTATACAAGGATCTAATTAAGTACTCTTTCATTCTAGTTTCACAAGTCATCTAGAACTAGACGTGCATGTTCGATTCTTCTTATCAGTAACTCTTATGGTCACCTCACTTCACATATAAGATTGTGAAACGGTTGTGAGAAGGAGCTGCAGGAATTAGTCTGAGGTGCGCACAAATGACCCGAGACATCTTATATTACCAAAGTAATGATTTAAGTTTTCCTAATGAATAATGTGAAAGAACAAAAAAACGTCATCACTATTTCATTTTATTTTTGAAACATGATAGAAATACGTCATCACTATTTGGTTTTCTTCTTTCTTTCTCTCTGTTTTCTTTTGCTCTCTCTACCAGGTATAGCCGTACGTATAGTTGTGGGTGCCCTATAAATCCCCACTCTTTCTTTCTCTGGTTCGACCATCAAGGACATCATTACGTTTATACACACCTCAACTAATCCTCTTTTGAATTCGGTCAAAGAGGTCATCCACGCGGATACTAGAGAATTCACAAAAAATTACTTTCTTGCGGTCCAACCAGAAGAATCGAATCTTGGTCAATTGTGTGAAGAGAAAACCCACCAACCGACTGGACTAACCTTGAGCCTATATATCCCTGCTCTTTCAAAAAAGTCCCTTTTCTCCTCTCCATGTAACTCAAAAAGTCCCTTAATTTTTCTCTATTGAAGCATCTTTTTTTGGAAGAAAAAAGAAGAAGAAAGAAACAGAATTCAACGTACGTTTGTTCCGTATCCTTAATTATGCACGTACATGCATCTTGAAATGATTCCGAGATAGCAAGCAAGCAGTTTGGATGGCTTCAAATTCCTGCTCTAGAGGAGTACTTGAATATTCCCAACCTTCTGACTGGTTTGCTGTTAATTAGGGAGAAGTTTTTCATTGCCTGGTGGGCACGGGCCACGTGGTGCCGAGCACCATCTCGGGCATTCAAACCTAGGTCTGTTTGGGTAATTTTTAGTGTAAAATTACCAAAATACGCCCTCAAGCCCAAACAAATTTGGGCCATCCAAAACACGTTTGGATGGCCGAGATGCGTGCTCGGCACCACGTGGCCCGTGCCCACCCGGCACTGAAAATTTTCTCTTAATTAGGACATTCTTTCTTCTAAGTAGGGCAAACAAATTGAGTATATAAGGCATAGAATATGAATCAAAGAGAACACAGAACATTAGTCATGCACCTACCAGACTAATAAGGTGAACAATACCCCTCCATATTCAAGAGTCAAGGCATATAATTAGATCTCATTTAGGCCTGTTTTGACTAAATAATCATCCAGGATTAGTTTTTGTCGCTATCCAGGATTAACTAAAATTCTACCCTTTTTGGGATTTTGTGTGTGACACCCCCTTCAGGTCAAAAGTCTATATGGGTGATTTTGGGTATATAAAAAACCATGTAATTAAGCTACTATTAGTAACTTGGACGGAAGTATTTTGAGACATAATGTTAGGCTTCAATAGGTTGTTGGGTCAGTGGTCTACATGAAACTTTATAGAGGTACCAAAGCAACACATGTACACGAGTGGGGTCAGGGCTCTCGGTGGCTCTGGTCACTTGGAAAAAAACTCATGAAATACCATAGTGACTCTAGTACTTAACCTCTCACGAGGATGCTAGGCTATAAAGGTGTGAAGATTGTAACTCTCAATCTTACGTTGAAAGTCTACATGAATGATCTTATAACGAACCACGTAAGTTACTATGAGTAACTTGGATTTAAGTATATCAAACCCTATTATTAGGCTCCAACAAATTATACAAGCAATAATCAACATGGCACATCACAATTTGAACGTTAACCTCTACTTAGGCATATTATGATATAATAAGACAAGTGGCTTATTTTCTTCTCTTTATTCCAAAAAAATTCGCAAATCTTTTGGTTTACTTTTGTCTTTAATAAAAAATTTTGAGTTTGGATCATAATTTTTTATTTTTTCGATTATTGAAGTCAAGACGAATCACTAATCCATAGAAATTTAATGTAAAACTAACTAATGCGAAAAAAAATGAATGAAGACAATATAGGCGTATTTTTACCTAAATGGGGCTTATTGTTTGGTGGTTATGTGACTTTTTAACATATAATGGTCCAAAGTTTTATTAGAGCATCCGCATTGTAATAATCAAATGGATGTGAATAAACAAACTTAACAATAATGCTCAAAAAACACGTCACATTGTAATAAGGAAAGTTACAAGTCTTTTAGCAAATAATCAAATTTCACCCATTCCATAACCAAACTTAACAACTTTTACCAATAACCAAAACTCAATAACTAAACCCAATAAGGAAACTCGAAACTCAATAACTCAAAACCACCCCTCATTGGAATCGTCTCATCGAGACGAATAATTTAGTGTGATCGGATGCGTGATTGAAACTCGTTTGCGATTGGACATAGGTGCATTGAGTATTTTGAGATTTTTTTTTTGTTAGGGATGCAAAAATAACCATTGTGGAGATAGGGATTGTTAAGTTTGATTATGAACTAAATGGATAATCAAATGCTGATGTGGCACATTTTGGTTATTAATTTTGATTATTCCCATTGCGGATGCTCTTAGGCCTAACTAATATGGGGGTACCAAAGTAATTTTCCTTCTTAGCTTGATCTAATTAGACGCCGCCGTATTGACCTTATTAAACAGCTTGATTTTATTCTCCTTTCTGAAATTGTTACCGAAGCAAATTTCTCAAAACCCTAGCTATCAGAGATTCCGAGGATTCAGAGAGGACGAGGGTTTAACCAGTTGAGATGGGGAATCCGAAGCAGAAATGGACGGCGGAGGAAGAAGAAGCGCTGCGTGCCGGAGTAGCAAAGCACGGCACCGGAAAGTGGAAGAATATCCAGAAAGATCCCGAATTCAACCACTTTCTCTACTCTCGCTCCAACATTGATCTCAAGGTCCCCACTTTTGCCTCTCTCTCAATATATACATACATACATTAATTGTTCAATATATAATTATGTGCTTATATATGTCTGCAATATTCGTGGACATGAATACGCGACTCAGTATCACCTCGGAAGTTGTATTTACGTGCTTCAGTTGATAATAGCATCCATTATTACGAATTTACGATAGGCGAAATTAGTGAGTGTGAATTGGGGGAATCAAGACCATGTTCGTTTTGGGATTTTGGATTTGGGACTCTCTCTCCCTCTGCGCACGGTGCCCGACAAAATTTTTCTCAATTATTACTCTCATTTCTCTATCTCTCTCCCTCCACTCATTACCCAAAATCCCAAAACGAACAGACTCAAGACACAATTTGTGTATGACGGTGGAAATTTTAAGTCAATAGTGTTAGAGACACAATTTGTGTGCAAAAACTTGCACACACTTACGGTGGCTAAGGGGCCCACACACAGTGTGTGCAATTGTTTGTGTAGTTTTGCGTGTGCTCTAGTATTTTTGTTTTTTAGTAGTGGTGGAGCACGTGCTCGGAATGCTGGAATGGTGATCCGCTGATCCTGACCAATAAGAGTAGGAATCAAAGGACTAGTGAAGCCCAAATGAACCACATTGGTTGAGTGGGTGAGAGATAAGCGTGGCCTAATTCGTTTACGCATGCCCATGTGCACATGCCATGGTGGTGCAACCAATATTCTCTTAGTTCTGTTATGTTTGTCCATCTTCCCGATTTAGGATATCGCAAAATGCTTGTGCACTTTGATTCTTTGGAGACTCAAATCATCAAACTTTGTAGTTTCCAAAACTCGTTTAGAAAGTTATTTAGCAAGGACACATCATCCTTTGCGGTGTGGGAGCAAAGATGGAGAACATTCAAATCAACAGTTGGTCAACTAGGTTCAGATAGAAGGTATCATTCAAAAAGGGAACAACAAATAACACACGTTTGGGTTTCTAAAACTTAAAATCGGGTGATGGAGCCCATGAGGCCATTTCCTCGATGTAGCGACATGTGATCTAATGTCTTTGACGTTTGTGCCCACCAGATGTGATCCTTTCTTATGGTGGGTGTCCAATGAGGGAGTAATCTCTGCAGTGAGATATTTAATATAGACATCTTGAGAAAAGAAGCAGGGCTTCATTTCGATGGGTACCATTGGTAAATGGAACTAAAACCACAATCCTTTTTTAAGTGACGTGTGATACATTGGAGTGGGTGACTTTCACACTCATGTATCAAATGAAGAAGTTTTCATATCTCTCTCCGTTGGTCTCTTGTTTAATCTACCAGATGCATGTTGTTTTACATTTTTTCTCCTTTTGCCCTCATGCCCAGGGATATGGGACGAGGTGCTTTTGGTCCAGACATTTTTTCAGTTGGGTCATTGCTTTTTGAGATATTAACCGGACGCTTAGCCTGATCAGTTATACAGCTGCCTTTTCTGGTAGTCATGGACAATGTGTGATGCCATTACTGTTTCTCTGATGATCTTTGCGTAGTGACTTCATTATCTTATCTTGAATGATTAGTCTAATGAATCATTTCATGAAAACAACAAACCTGAAAAATATGAAATGCTGATATCCACAGACTGCATGAGAATCATTCTTTTTCAAATGAATTTTCAAGAATTTAACATATATATGCAGTTGATATAGTGTCCAATGTTTTTCCTACACAGGACAAATGGAGAAATATGAGTGTTAGTGCCACTGGCCAAGGTCCTAGGGAAAAATCACGGTCATCAAAAGCAAAAGCCAACCCAGATGCTCCCGCCACTCCATTGCTCAATGTACAGACTTCTGTGGCCACCACTCCGGTTGCAAATGATGCATCAGCAGATGTAATCATGGAGGATTCGAAATGCTTGTTAGATGGGAAAACTGCGTCAAAGTATGCTACCGTGTCTTTTCTGCTACTAATCCGTATCTTTGCTAATCATGTCGCTTCCTCTATGATAAATTATTTGTTTTTCCTTCCTTTTTTCTTCTCTGTCTTTCTCTTGCTCTATATTTCATTTTCATGATGCTTGACATTATTGCTTAATTGCAGATATAATGTCATGATTTATGACGCACTTTCAACCCTGAAGGACCCAAATGGATCAGATACTACTGCTATAGTTAGTTTTATTGAGGTCAGATTGAAGTATTGGTTCATATTTATTAGCTTTCTATGCTTCTTTGTTCATGGAGTCACTTAGTAGAAGCAAGCTATATATCTGGCTTTTAAAAATTCACAAAACCACCTCCTAAATTTTCAAAAGCTGAAATCATACATGTAACATGGCAATAGTAGATCTACACCATAAAGTGTTGTGCTATTTGACCTTGAATAAGACCACTGCATCAAAACTAATTTGTACCTTGTATATTTAATCTCATGTCAATTGACTAGGCCCTTTGTAACCCCAATTGAAGCTCATTATCTTTTCCAGCAAATTAAGTTAAAGCCAGGCAGATACTCATTATTTTGTCAAAAGTTTCTAACAGTTTTACTATATGGTGTTAGTATAAGATGCTACTTTCGTTGAGATTTGCCGCTTGGATCACATGCGGGAACCTTAGTACTTAATGTTTTCACACCACCAAAATCTACTACACGTTAGGGGAAATAAGGAAGGTCTAACCTACATCAGGGCAACCAAATTAGCAACCAAGACTTCCTAGTCCTAGTATGGACCTAATACATGTTGTCTGTTATTTGCATTCAAGGCTAGATCATGTACCATTGCAGCATCCGCCCTAATCCTTACGAGGTTTTGTTTTTTATTTTGTCTTTTTTGACATGTTGCTTACACTTGAATGGGTCTTTTGTGCATTTTTCTTTTCATTTGTTCATGTTTGTTCTTTTTCCTTTTTGTTTTTTTCCAAAGATTTTCTTCTCTTTAAAGAAGGAAAGGAAAGGCGTCTCAGTATGTGTTGCATCTTAACAGATTATGGCTAGCTTAGAGATGTGTTGGAAACTTGAACTTCGAAAAAAAAATGAGATGTGATTTTTACTGGGCAAGCCAAAAAATTCCGTCAAGCTTACTTTCTTTGTTCAGGAGATTGTTGTTATGCAGCTTATCCTTACTTTTTCTGTCAATGTTACTGCCTTTATATTTTGGTTCACTTAATGACAATTTCCAGCGCTGTTAAATTCTAGTTATGACCTTGTGAAGCGTGGCATCTTGTGTGGTAGAAGTTCTTATGATATTGTATTTGATTATGTAGAAGTGTATTTACTTTCAGTTGTGCTACTGATCTCCGACAACTCATGCTACTTCGTTGTACTACTATTTCTTCGTTTGCCATGATTGAATTGATGAGTGTACTGGTTCATCACTTACGCAGCAAAGGAATGAGGTGCCCCAAAACTTCAGGAGGTTGTTGAGTTCTAGATTAAGAAGGCTTGTTGCACAAGACAAACTTGAAAAGGTGACTCATGAAATTTTTACTGAAGTTACTCCACCCCTTATATTTGTCGATCTGCTTTTGACTTCTATGTGTCTTGCTTTAGGATGCTGTTAATCAACTTGTGAAAGTGCCATGTTAATGTTGCAAACCTGGCATTTTCTCCCCTTATGAGGGGATCTTTGATGTTGTTGACAGTTAACTTATCCCGTTTGCTTCAATTCCTGGCTGCCTAGCCTCATGGAGTGGTTTTACAGTTCTCTGCCGTGTTTTTTTTTTTTGTAATGTTATAGTAACTTGTGAGAATATAATGGTGATATTCTCTGTTTGCGTATTAGGTACATATGGTGGCCCTTGAACCCTTTAGCCTTACCTTGGGAAAACCCCAATGTACTTGTGTTTTGCTGCTTTCTACTTATGGGAAATGTCTAAGAACACCGGTGTACTATTAATTAGTGGACTAGACCTGTCCCTGAGAGCACATTGTTTTGTTTGGAATTAGAATGTTAGAAACATGGACACGTCTACCGACCTCCCGTAAAACAAACTTGACACGACAAGCTCTGGGCGAGCTTCAATATGCATTTTATTTCTTGCATTTATCTTTGCTAGTCAGATATGTGGGAACGCGCTGTGACTACATTAGGAGGTCATAATGGCCAAAGTTGAAATTGACGTGTACGCGTAGTCCATGAAGACTTAATACTGACTGCCCATATAATGTTGAGTAATTTTTTACCTGATTTGGTAGATAAGATTTGGTATCTTTTTCTATGACTATATGAGATACACCTATATATAACTATTTCATATTCGACGTTCACCGAACCTGTTTCTGTTCATGCTTCTTTCATTAGAGCAGTTGCTCGTTTCTATTTCCTTATCATCAACATGCAGGTCCAAAACTGCTACAAGATAAAGAAGGATGTGTCCCATGGTCCAAAAACGGTAACAGCTACCCCAAAACCGAAAGACATCCGACCGAGGCAGTCCCAATCGACCGCTAGTTATCTTGGAGATACCGTGGAAGAAGCTGCAGTGGCCGCCGCTTATAAAGTTGCCGAAGCAGAGAACAAGTCTTTTGTGGCAGCCGAAGCTGTCAAGGAGGCAGAGAGGGTTTCGAAGATGGCCGAAGACGCAGATTCGTATCTACAGTTGGCAAAAGAGATCTTTGAGAAATGTAATGACACACATGCCCCCATCTTGTTCTTATTTTACGTTCTTTTTTCCTCTACCGCGATAGCATATTCTGATTTCCCCCTGTTTGATAGGTTCACGCGGTGAAGTAGTGCTGATGTGCTGATGGCGCGCGGAACGGCTTCTTGCAACCGGAAGACATGACCTTGTAAAATATTTTTTTCTGTTGCTGCTGTATTTTCCTTCCGATGTGGTCAAAAGACTCGAAACCAACAATTGTAGGCCGGTTATTTGTTAATAGTACCTTTATAGATGAATTACCAATCAGACCTGATTCAACATTTTTTGCAAGGGCAATTTACCTCTAGGTCCAGAAAATAGAAAGTAATTCCCACCAAGTTTCCTCTAATTAACGAAACACTAAAACCCTATGAAAGTGCCTAAAACCCCCAATACTGAAAGTGCTTAACTCTTAGGGCACCCTATGAAAGTGCCTAAACCTCAGGGTACCCTATAAAAGTGCCTAAAACTCTAGGGTATCCAATAAAAGTGCCTAAATCGCTAAAACCCTATAATAGGAAAGTGCACCCTAAAACTCCTATGAAAGTGCCTAAACCTAAACCCTATGGCTCTATGAAATCACCTAAACCTAAACTCTAGGGTACCTTAAACCCTAGGGTATCCTAAAATCTAAAATCTTAAGGTACCCTAAAACTCTAGGGTACCCTAAAATCCTAAAATCCTTGGGTACCCTAAGATTTTAGGGTACCCAAGGGTACTAGGGTACCCATTAGGGTACCATAAAACCCTAGCATACCCTAAAACCCTAGGGTGACATTTCTATTAATGGTAAATGTATTTTTGTAAAAGTGGACTTAGTGGTAATTAAGTATTTCATCTCTCCTTAATGGGAATTAAGTGTCACTTTTCTATACTTAGAGGTAATTTTCTCTTTTTGCGATTGGTTAGTTGTCATTCAGCCCAGTTAGTACAGGGCTTAGGATGGGGTTCTTCCATTCCCAACCCAAAACCTTTCCCTCTAAATGTCATTGGTGCAAGGACCAGAAAACAAAACATACAATTAGTAGGTCCTTTTTATTAGAGTCCTGCTACCAGCAGGGACACTTTGCAGAGATCCTTACAGAGACAATCGCGTTTGACCCCATTTTGGATCCCAAAAAAATCTAGAAAAATATCCATAAATTTTTGAATAAAGCTCCTGCGGATATCGATAAGTATTACTTTTGGATTCGTAGGGGCAAACTGAGCAGTTCGTCCTTACGAATCCAAAAGTAATTCTTACCGATATCCGCATGAGCTGATTTTTTACAGGGCCCTATAAAATAATATTCAAAAATTTATGGATATTTTTCTAGATTTTTTTGAGATCCGGAATGGGCTAAACGCGATTGTCTCTGCAAGAATCCCTGCAAAGTGTCCCTGCTCTTAGTATTTTTGTTTTTATTATAGTTTCTTTATTTGTCGTTTGAAGGGGCCAAAATAAAAATTTAACAGAAACGATATGGGTACAATGTCTGTACCTGCACGTACAGATGACTTTGCGAGCCGTCTTGGGTCTCATAAGATGATCGGAGCTGTTTATTTTTCAAAATATTTTGGTTAAGGTCTCTTGCAAAAAATCAGCTTAATCAGATATTAGTAGAAGTGTTTACGCAACATTCAATTTTGTTTTAGAATTCAAGCACAAAGTTGTATGTTTTGTATATGCTTTTATTGATATCCGACTGAGTTAATTTTTTACAAAACCTTTAAACAAACTAAGCGGCTCCGATCGGCATTATGGGATCAAGACGGGTCTCAAAGCGGGGAGGCTCCTGTCCAGTATAGGTTGCTCCAGTCTCGTCCAGTTTTCGGCCAATTGTGGGCCCTTTTTGTGCCCAAAATAATGACCGAAATCGTTCGCTATTTAGATCTCGTTGAAAACATTGAGCACACCAAAAATCATGTTAATTGAACATCGTTTGATATCATTTCGAAATGCATTAATCTTGTAAACAAAAAGATAGACAACACTAGATTGAGATCCCTTTTAACACATTTGTCTGAAAACTTAATGCATTTCAAAATGATGTTAAACCGACATCCGATCAATGTGACTTTTAGCACAGCCAATGATCTTGACGAGATAAAAGAAAGTAAACAGTTACATTTATTGTTTTGGTCCCAGAAAGGGCCCACAACTAATCGAAACTGAAGGTAACCTCCACTGGATGGAAGCCTCCCGGTCTCAAAGCCATCTGCATACATACATTTATTTGGAATCTAGACCCATAGCAGCCCTCAACAAGGGGGCAAAAGGGTATCACTTACTTCAAGAATGATGATTGGGGGAGTGGTAGAAGGTAAGAGTTTGAATTTATTGTCATCTGACAGAACTTTCACCATTAATTGGTAGGATCTGTGAATAAAGATTTTGGAGCCCTGCACAAAAACCACATGAATTTCGTTCAAACACTTCAACCTCTGTGGAGTCTCAGCCCATAGGATTCCTACATTTGGAAAACTTCTCAGAGAGACAACGCTCCAGTGTGATGGAGTTATTGGGCTTTCCTTAAAAGTTGTCATCAATGTGACACAAATTCTTATTGGGTAAACCATTTATGTGAAGATCTAAAGCTCCCACAATACGAAGCGAATTGAGCTGATTTTTCACGGGTCCATTGGATTTTTTTAAAAAAAAATATTGAACGGTTTGAATTATTCGTGCGAAACTCCGAATGGGCCCTACATCCCCATCGGTTCCCAGTTAGCGGCCGTAGTAGTGTTGCCAGGTTGTAGAATTCTCCTCTCTTTTCTTTCAGAACACTAGTACTCCAATATTGCAACCATAAAAGTCAAGTACAACCACAAGTGCAAAAGACTAACGATTCGAAGATACAAGAAAAAAAAAATCCAAAAAAAGAAAAGTCTAAAAAAACGGTAGTTAAAAAATCAACGAGTTCACTCAAGGCTGGGTTTCACATAGGTAGATCTAGATCAAGCTACAATACGGGTTTCATATTACCGTCCATACCCCGCCGCTGCCGCCTATAGAATTCTGCTAAAATGGGTACCAAATATAACTTATATAAATCTCAGAGATACTATTAAAAGACAAGAAGATAACATTATCCCGCAAGAAACATGTTAACTTTATCATCTTCTCTCTCTCTCTCTCTCTCTTATTCTCTCTCTCTCTTATTAAAATAATCCTGCCGCATGTTTAAGCTAATTTGATTTGATTTGTACTTTACTACAGCAATTCGATCTCATCCTCCCAAAGTATAATTAAGATAATCTCTCTAGCAGATAGTTTCGTAATACAGGATTTGTCATCCGAACCTTCTAGCTTTAAGTAATTTAGAATGCTTGTTCTATATGCACCTTCAACCCTCCAAGACAAGTGTGAGCTCAGTCGTGTAATCTTTCAAAACCGTAATCGCTCCCGCCCCTCAATCATTGCACTCACGAAGTTTTGTTGTCTGAGAGTTTTTTAAGAGGCGCTTTCGCACTCTCGCTGGCCCTTCAGCACCCGCACCCGTCTGCGCATCAGGCTTAAATCACATAATCAATATATTGCCTCGGTGGTGTAACTAAGATGTAATGATCTACCATTCAACCTTAAAAAAAGCCCATTGCTTTATATGTGGTCTCCTAGTTCTGGTAGATGAAAAAGGAGAATGAGTAAAATCTTATAATCACCTCACCTTGTTTGGTTGAACGTTTTGAGAGTAACTTTTACTCTCGACACAATTTTCAATAAATTTCTCTCTCTATCTCTTTCCACTCATTACCACTCAACTCTCAAAAATAACTTTCTAAAAGCTCAACCATGGTCCATTGTGAGCCCTACCGAGTATTTCTTGTAATAATCTGAACCATTCATCTCGTAAGGCCTACAAATTAATATCTCTACGCTATAAATCAGCTTGATCGGACATCAATAGCTATGTCAAAAATTGAATTTTGGTTCATAAAATGGATGGCCTGATTCTGTCACTAGTATTTTAAGTTAAACCGTCTATGACCATCAATTTTATAAACCAAAATTTAAATTTTGATATAGTTCTTGACGTTCGATGAAGTTGATTTTCTATGTGGACATATAACTTTTCGGGCCCTACAAGATGAACGGTTCAGATTACTGCAGTGAATTCTCGATAGGACCTACAATGGCCGACGGAAACCATGAGGTTTCTACCTCATCCGGAAAGAATTTATTGTATTTTCGTTTTCGAAGGAACATTCAAAGAAAGCATCATTTATAGCATACCGTCTTTGTTTGACCTTTTATAGAGGAGGTGCTCTTCGCGTAGCGCATAAAATGTAAAACTCCTTCATGAATTGGGATATTGCATACACTCGTCTGTTTCACATTTGTCATTTGTCCACGACTCAACGTCGTCTCTTGCAAATGCTATTGAGTGCCCTGGTGCGTGGACACCACATGACGGTGTTCAGGATATTGAATAATCTCTCGACTTGTTTATTCACGAAAGACACGGGCTTAAAATACCAAACGGAGGTTATTTACCTCTGTTACACCTTTATCCCGCGCTTTCCTTGCCTAGGGTTTCCTTTAACTTGCCGCCCCGCCGCCTCCCCTCCCCTAGCCCCCACTCCTCTTGTGTATATGGATTGAGGCCCCGTTCCGTTAAGAGAAATAATATCTATTTTTTTTTGAATTAAATGTGATGTATTGCGAGAGAATATCATATATCTTAGAGAGGAAAAATAAATACTTAAAAAATAAAAACCTCAGGAGATCGGAGCCTGAGTCTCTCCCTTCATATGAGATGAGATCTCGCCAATACCTTACATTTTTTAATTAGACCTCAGGGTGTGGGTTTCAATATCTTCAACAGGGGTGGAGGTGGCGACGAAAGTGTCCATATTGAATTTTCCGATACCACTTCCGCGAGGGAGGATGGTTTCCAACACCGGAGCGTCTTTTTCATCAGTAGCTTTATTTTTGTTTTTGTCTATAGTAAAATCTATTAATCTTGATGGGAAATGATTTTGACACACAATTTTTTGTTAATGTCACACCCTGCAAGTGTATTTTTACACCAAAAAATATACTTATAGAATGTGACATTAACAAAAAATGGTGTGGTAAAATCAATAGCCATCTTGATATTCCTATTGTTGTTGCAATTCACATAGTTTCATATTATTATATATTGAAAATTCTTGCTCTCCTTCTGTCACCCTTTATTATTATTTGGTCCCTTTTTCCCAAACAAAAAAAGAAAGGAACACGCAACCCCCCAAAAAAAAATCCAACTCCATTAAACACTTTCCTTTGCTGAAAATTCTACAATCATACAGTAATTACTATAAATAGCCTTTTGACCTTTTTATTCTCCCGTGCCCTATCACCATACTCTGTTTTTCATTCTCGTCGTCGTCTCTCTCCTCTTTCTCTCTCTACGATACGCAAATAAATCTATCACATATATACAGACACAGACACGCACAAGAATACAAAAAGAGAAGTCCACAAACAACCACAATCTCTCTCCGACCTTTCCCTCACTTCATTCAAAAACCTTTTCTCTCTCTCTCTCTCTCTCTCTCTCCTCCTTCGCATGACCCCCCATACTCCTCTCTCTATCTCTCTCTGGAACTGTGTGTAATTTTCTCTCTCTGGTATGGCGATCTTAGACGAGAGCGTCGGAACGACGACGTCGAGCGCGGATCTCAGCCTCTCCATGCGCCGCAGGCCTCGGGCGGGCGCCGACAAGGCGTCGGCGGAGGATTCCGACACGACGTCGTCGTCGAAGATGACGGTGTTTTCGTTGGAGGCGGAGAGCTTGGTTAACGGTTCGCAACGCGATCGGGGTCAGATCGGCGCCGCCGTGGACGGCGGAGGTAGGGTTGAGAATAAAGAGTTGAGTGGTAACGCGGATAATGACGGCGGCGAGAAGGTCGGAAACGGCGAGCAACGGGAAGATGCGAATTTGGGGAAGTTTACGTACCGGCCGTCGGCTCCGGCGCACCGGAGAATCAAGGAGAGTCCTCTTAGCTCCGACGCCATATTCAAACAGGTATAAGGAAATAATCTTGCTGCTGATTCAGTATATTACTTTTTCTTTTGGATGACTCACGTGTCGTAAACGAGCCGAGCGGTGGCTCGGTCTTGAAAACTTAACAAGTTTCATGTCCAAGTTTATCTTGTTTACGACACTAAATATGAGATGCTCTCAAGGAGCTTGACTTGTTTATATATTATAAGCCTAACATCGTAAGCGTAAGCATAACGAACTAAGAAGTATAGCTTGTCCGAGCTTGGTTTGACAACTTGACGTGCTTAAAAAAAAAAGTTCAAGGTTTGATTTGTTTATGTAACAAACGGATCTCGAACAGGCTTTTAATGAATGAACACGAGCTCGAATTCGAGTAGCTTGGTTCGATTGTCAGCCTGTGTACGGGCCAGCTTACTCGCATTGTCGGCTTTCTCACGCCTCGTCTAATTGACTGATCATGGACCAATTCTGCTGTCCACTAGTGGCCCCAATTAATGCCGGGCAGTGCTTTGTATGGACTGACCTTAAATGGAGTTGATAACACCTGCTTATTCAAGATATCACGGCGTATATATGTACCTATACATGTTATTGTATCGAATTCTCTTTTATTCAGATCCTAATTATGATATGGAAGTTCAGTTCGTGTTATGAAACACCTGTAGTTTCTTAGTATTCATCTTAAAGTGATGGAAGCGAGCCAGAAATAAAGTATATTGAATCCTTCACAAGTTACACCCTCCCACACGTAATTCATGTGTCATTTTGGAATATTTTGTCGATATCATGGAACCTTTTTTGAATGGCTTTGGTAAAGACATTCAAAATTTATCAAAACTAGGAGGGAAGATTTATTCTTTTCATGATTTTTTACCTATATTTCGATACTTTCATAAGAATGGTTCTTTTGAGTGGAGTCTTGATGCACTTTTATTGTGCTTGTCCCGAAGAAGGGTAGGGTCAGTTAGAAGGATTTCAGGTTGATTAGTTTTGTGGGATGAATGTATAGATTGTTGACAAAACACTAAAGCTGTTATGCTAAAGAAGTATTGAGTTTTGTAATTTGGGACTCTCAAAATGCCTTTGTAGGCTGCAAAATGTTTTACCAAACCCCAGCTGACTAGTGAAATGGATATTAGACTAACGAGTCTAGGACAGGGAGATCCATTGTATCTTTTTTTTTGATTCGGTGCAAGTGTGTGGAACAGTGGATGCAGGAGGCAATTTGACAGCCAAAGGAGGCTAGGGGTTCTGATAGTATAAGAGATGCTGTGAGGTGATGTGTGGTCCAGGAATCTTCCCCTTTGAGTTTTTTGGACTTAACAGGCTTACAGCGTCTAGAAAAGGATGATAGTGCTCACAAGTTCACAACTAGCATGATCCTTGAAATTGCAGTTTGAGAAAGCCAAACCACTGCGTCCAAAGATGTTTGTAAGGATTTAGAGTGGTATCGTTTTTCATGTGATCATAATTTTTCTTTATCTGTAGTTTCTCGTTTGATCAGAATTTTGTTCTATGGTGTTAGTCTTTTTGTTGTCTTATCCATCCATGTCATGGTTTTGTACATCTTGTATGACAGTTTCTTTTTTCCATTCTTCACCTTATTGTCTGAGATAAGCCTGGAGACATAAAAATGTGTGTTGGAGAAGCATAAGAAAGGCTTTTTTATTTTATTTTATTTTTTATTTTTACCTCTTATGTTGTTTCCCTTCGTGCTGACCATGTGTGATTTCTTTATTAATAAATCATTACAAAATTTTATGGGGGCAATTGGGGTTGGAGATATCAATGCATTTGGAGTGACATCAACCATAAGCTGCTTTTGTTTATCTTCTTGTTGATGCATCATACCAGGACTGTCTAATCCTAACAACTACTTAATATCTTTTGGCAGAGTCATGCAGGTCTTTTCAACCTCTGTATAGTAGTGCTTGTTGCCGTAAACAGCCGCCTTATCATTGAGAATCTGATGAAGGTTTGCCCATTATATCTTGACTCTGATATATTTCTACTCTTAATGCAATCTGTTGATTCTCCCCCCTGCAAACGTTTAAATTTTTAACGCTTTGAGGGTGCACGAGTCCCTGCAATTCGTGTTACCCATACTACTTCCTATGCTTAGAAGATCTCAACTGACATTTTTGTGCGAAAATGTTTTAGTCCTTACAATTAGATATGCCATTTACTTTATTTCCATGCAGTATGGCTGGTTGATTCAGGCTGGTTTCTGGTTTAGTTCTACATCATTGAGGGATTGGCCACTTCTAATGTGCTGGTAATACTGAGATTAAACTTCTCTCTCTCTCTCTCTCTCTCTCTCTCTATATATATATATATATATATATATTTGTATATGTTTGTCTGTTAGTAGACCATATCAGTTGTCGCCTCCAAAATTAGTGAATGATTTGGGTGGTCTCTCTACTCCTCGTCAAGGAGAGTTGGGTGCTTTAATCCGGTTGTAAAGCTAGTTTTGTGGGCTTTTTGGCAAGACTCTAAATTAAACTCTCCCCCCTTTTTTTTTTTGCCATAAATGCACTTCGTTTTGTTGGGATCATATGTGTTGGATCCTTGGTTCACCTCTCTATGTGCAAGTTGCTTATCACCTCCAAGACTAGCATAGGAACCTGCTCCACTCCTTGTCTATTGTTTTTGAGTTGGACACCTTTTATCATGTCGTGTGGGAGAAAAGAAGAATTGGTTTATGCATGTGATACTTAAATTTGAATGTCCCGAAGAGTTTAATGGAACTGTGGTCTGACATGGAGAGATTTACATCTACTGGTTTCAATTGCAGTCTATCCCTCCCAATTTTCCCAGTTGCTGCTTTTATTGTCGAGAAGCTTGCACAACAAAAGTACATATCTGAACCAGTAAGTTGGATTCTTATTCGTTGACGAAAGCATTTGATACAAGGGTTGTTGAAGACTTTTAATACGAGGGTTGTTGAAGACTTTGGTTTGCTATTATTCTCGCACTTGTCTTTTTGGAAAAGTCAACTTCTTCCCCGTTCGACAGCTGTATAGTCACAGTTCGGCCTGTGGAAACATAGGATATGATATGCTTGCCTTGGGGTTCCCTTTGAGTTTATTCATTTTACATTGATCGTTATTGCTTAGCATGTTGCGCTCTTTCTCTGAGCATCCAGGCCCTCAGCAATTTGTTATTTTCTCACATCCTGCATGTAACTAGTTAACTAATTACATTCTGCCAGAACCCTATCTTGTATTGTACTCCTATCTATGAAGCCAAGGGATATTAAGCCAAGGGATATTGTTTCGTAGTTAACTTATTACATTCTGCCAGAACCCTATCTTGTATTGTACTCCTATATATGAAGCCAAGGGATATTGTTTCGTAGTTTACTGTTGAGGAGGTCATACTGTTAAGATGGTGAAGTCATGGCACTGAAAACCAGGTTATCCTTCTGTATACTTAATGAAATCTTAATTACCACCAACAGAAGCAACAGTTTCTTGACTCTTCTGATTAGCCAGTGGAAACCAAGAATGATATTGGTGATTATACTGCCTTAGGCAGAATTCCATTGTATAGTTCCTCATCTAGGCAACATTTCAAATATCAGAACTAAATATTGCATTGATTTGACTGTTTTGGTTTTTCAGAATCCCTAATACATCAATTTTTTTTCCTTTCTATGGGCCTTTTTCATTTGGCTAAATCTTTCTATGGGCCTTGAGCTGTTCTATTGATGTTCATGACTGCCAATGTTACATATCTCAGTAAGAAATTTGAAATCAGGTTGCCCAATCGCTTTCTACTTGTAGAGCAGCGTCATTGAGCTCCAACTTAATGTATATTTTAGTATAGGAATCTTTTTGTATGCATCATTTCTTGTGATATGGTTAGGTAAGTGTATTTAATGTCCTCTTTATCATTTTCTCGTTGCTGTTATTATTTTCCTAATAGAAGGGTACATCTTGATTGCACTTTATGGGGACAATAAACTGATCTTTTAGTCTCTTAACTCCATGAGTTGTTCATTCCAATCAAAATATTGCAGGTGGTCGTAACCCTTCACATATTGATTACTTCAGCTACAATTCTGTATCCAGTTCTAATGATCCTGAGGTTAGTTTGTCACTCATGATTTACAGTTGGTATTATGCTTTACTTTTTGCTTCCAAAATAAAAAAAAGAAGCAGATAGTGCTATGTCATACTCTGCATTTCGTCACTGATTCACTGTCACTCGAGGATGTTTTTCAGAAAATTCTGTTCAACAATGCTATCTGTTTGGCTTTTAAGATTACATGGTTTATGTAATTGGATGCGAGAGGAGTATTCAATTTCCCACTATGCAAACATCGAATGTGTAACAGAGTATTGCTGGAAGTTTTAACTGTTACCTGTGCTTGATTTGGTGCAATTATACGAATCTCTGTGGTTGATTACTCAGAATCCTAGGTGGATTCATGGTATTTGGTACAGCTGGTATATTGTCGGGCTTTTATTTTGCATTTGAGGAGAAACAAAACAATGATAAAGTACGAATTTCTAGGTGGATTCATGGTATTTGGTACAGCTGGTATATTGTCGGGCTTTTATTTTGCATTTGAGGAGAAACAAAACAATGATAAAGTACGAATTTCTACTATATACAAAAATCGTGTGGCAACATGGACAACTGGAAAGTTATTCAAGAGTTCACGATTGTGGTTTGAAATTCTGCAGGTTTGATTCTGCTGTTCTATCTGGTGTCACGCTAATGCTTTTTGCATGCATTGTGTGGCTAAAGTTGGTATCCTATGCACATACAAGTTATGATATGAGAGTGCTTGCAAAGTCTGTTGATAAGGTAAGAACTAGGACCTTCCCTTTTTCTAATGTTGCTTCGTTTGGAATTTGTCCTTTCCTGATATGAACGTAAGCAAACTTGGCAGTCAAAACTCTGATGAATGGGTATGATGTGCCCCAGTTTTTTATCGAGTGACAAGCTGTGAAGTGGTCCTGACTTTGGCTAGTTTTTATGGTTTAACTGAATTTAGTTTCTTCACTTCCAGAACTGCTTTCCACCGTTATCTAACCCTAACAATTTTCTTAAAACATTTGGGTCTCTCTCTCTCTCTCTCCATACCAGAATAGGACGGATCGTCGTATGGATGACTCTTATATTCTTATTTGCTAACTTTTTTCTGTGATATTAGGGGGAGGCCTCGTCTGTTTCTTCAACTAGTAACTACTGCTATGATGTTAGCTTCAAAAGTTTGGTATACTTCATGGTGGCTCCCACACTTTGTTACCAGGTAAACACACTCAAACCTTTTTATCAGTAACTTATAATTGTAAGCACTGAAATATGTCCCCACTGATTGCGATCACTTACCTGACACTTTGTTGAGGAGTTGTCTGAGATCTTTGCTCATGTGTTGCTGGAATAGATATCTTTGCTTCAGTGTTGCTGGACTAGATGTCTTTGCTTGTGTGTTACTGGAATAGATATCTTTTCTCCTTTCTTGCTTGAAGGAACAAATAGAACTTGGTTGCGAGTTGTTTTTGACGCTTGAAGTTCATTAAATTGAAGAGTATAAACTTACCACTTGTGAAAAAGGGGGGGAAAAAAAACACTGAGGCGCAAGGTTTTGGGTTGAATGGCTGTTCTCTTTTTCTTTTTTGTGGGTGGGGGGGTCCTGTAGCTACTTTACCAAAGTTTAGTGTCGATACATCACTATGGTAGAATTCGGATTTAGCTATGAAAGAAGGATAGTGGTTCTTGTGTCCTCTCTAAAACAGTAAAACTGCTCAAACCTTTAGCTGCAGCCATTAATGCTGGGCAATGTTTGTACTATAGTATTTTCTTTTGTCTCTCTTCTCTTTATTTCTATCATTTTGAACAGAGTCCAGATGCGGTAGGCATTTTTGTTTTGTACTTTTCTGTAGAGTGGACTGATTGTGACCATCTGTGTTACTTCTCCTGAATATTTTACTAGTCATGAGTCGTGGCATTTGCATCCATGATTTTGTGCATTGTCTGACACATGACATACCATGATTTTGGATATTCAATATTCACCAAAATATCAGCTTATACTGCTTCATATCGCCAATACGTGGCTGTATCGCTGATGCCGATGTGACAATACGTGTTGCCATACTGCTTGTTAGACATTGTTTCCACTTTTGTCTTCATATCAAAGCATTTTGTTTTGTAGACAAGTTATCCCCGCTCTGCATGCATTCGAAAGGGTTGGGTGGTCCGTCAAGTCATCAAGTTGGTTATATTTACTGGATTGATGGGATTTATTGTAGAACAGGTAAATTTCTTTTGATATTCGATCTAAGCTTTCCAAGTAAATTGTTTTAATTTTTTCCACCAACAACTGAAGTGACTTCCAATGTTGTTTGGTGTATGCCATCATGCAGTACATCAATCCAATCGTCAAGAATTCACAGCATCCTCTGAAAGGAAACCTTTTGTATGCAATAGAGAGGGTGTTGAAGCTTTCGGTTCCAAATTTATATGTGTGGCTCTGCATGTTCTACTGCTTTTTCCATCTTTGGTTCGTCCCTCCTCTCATCCCTCTTCCGTGAAATGCTTATTTCTCTGAGTTATATGATGACAACTGTCCTTGCACTAGTAGCCTTATTTTGTTTTTGTAAATTAGTCTCGTGTCCATATTTTTCTTTTTCATGGTTCTGACTTTGAGTTTTATAAAGTTAATTGAAATGTAACATGCTGAATCAATTTCCATGTATACAATTATAAGGAGTTGTAAAAAAATAGATGCTTTCTTGGGAAGTTTGGTTTATGTTGTCAAAGGGAAACAGTCTGAATCATGTGTGACATGTATTGCTAATTGTGGGGACATCCGAATCTATGCAATCACTTAAAAAATTTAGCAGAATTCGGATTCGGAGTCATGGCGTGCATGGTGGTGTTTTGAGTAATTTAAACCATGCCCTCATTTCAAAAGCAAATCAGTTTTGTATGTAGCTTGGCTGGGGAAAACAATCATAGTTTATGAACAACTCTAGCGGATGCTATTCACCAGAAAACAACTCTAGCTGATACTTGTTTAATCACAAAACTCCAGACTTACGTGCAGTTCTATGAATATAGGTTAAACATTCTTGCTGAGCTTCTCCGTTTTGGTGATCGTGAATTCTACAAAGATTGGTGGAATGCTAAAACAGTGGAGGAGGTAGATCTTATGTTGTTTGACATGTTGAAGATTCTTTTTCTTTCCAACCACCTGTTACTGAATTGACTTCTGGACTGATTGTGTTTGGTCAATGCATTTTGTGGGGCGGCATCTCTTATCAGTACTGGAGAATGTGGAATATGGTTTGTTCCCTTACCAAAAGTTCAATTTTTTTTTTTCCTTACGAAAAATTCACTTTGTTTTATGTCTTGCATTTTGTATGTGTCCTTCCATATTGTTGTACAGCATTTTTTATTGGCAGCTGGTCAGATTTTAAAACTTTGCTTTGTCATGGTTCATGTTGTCAGTTCTCTCGATGTCATGTTTGGACTAGTTGGTTTCCAGGCATGCTTTGATCCATGAATTGTCCTTAAGATCACTATATAATTCCTCTACATAATCCCTTCTCTCCTCCCTGTGCATGGGAGAATGAATGTATGTGACAACTGGTGAAAACCAAATCTTGGAAAGAAGACAATGGTATCCCAGATTATTAATAGTACTCTGCTCCAAAACAAGTTCCGTAATTTCCATTTATCTGTCCTCTCATAAGTTTGGCATCAACAATCCCATCTTTGCCCTTCCGGGCATTGTTTGTTAGCGAATGTGCGTGCAAACTTTAATGCCAACTACTTCAGTTTACCTACAATGGAGGGAGGGAGGGAGATCCTAATTTGGACAGCGATACGGGATTATCCGTGAGCTGTAATTTACTGATTCGCTGAGCAAGAGTGATTCCATCGTTGTCGCAGTATTTGCCCAACATTTGATTTGTCAGCCTTCCTAGGATTCTTTGTTGCGCAAACATAAATTAGATGGAGACTAATTGGAAATGTATTAACAAGATTTTGAGTGTAAGATGGGTTCAAATCTGAATTCTGAGCCCAAATACTCGTGAGAATATCCAGCTGGAGAGGTGAGGATTATTAATGATTACAGTAGGGGAGTGGAGTGATCTAGAGGGATAGAGGAGAAGGCTGGAAATACAGAAGAAAGTAAAGGCATTGGATCCCTTAGGTCATTTTGTAGGGGTATAATCACTCAAAAGTCTCACAGAAAAGGGACACTAGAAATAATATCCTCTAGAAAGCAGTGCCCACATAGTCTCTCTCTAAGATTCTATTAATGAGAGACTGAAAAGAATGTCTCATATCTATTGTTAGTCCATTTATGTTATTGAAGGAGACTGGGTGTGCCTATAGGCCTTCATATCCTTTTCACATTAAAGATAAATCTAAATTATGTTAGTCTATTACGAGTATATTATTTGGCCTAATATGTCTCACAATGGACATGACTGTTCAGAAGGTTAAGCTTCTCGATTCAACATGATTGTTCAGAAAGAAAATGTGGTTTGTTGTCAAGTGCTTCACTGAGTGGAATTTTCTACTTGTTACAGCCAGTTCATAAATGGATGGTCCGCCATATTTATTTTCCTTGCTTACGGAATGGAATTCCTAAGGTGATTCCCCTCCCTTCTTAAATTTCAAGCAGTACATATTGAATTGTTGCTTTCTTTTGTGCATTTTGTGCTTTTGTTTGGTTGCCTTTTTCCTTTTCAAGTGATTTGCTCTCTGCTTTCTTGTCTTGGTCCTTTTGTTGTTTGGTTTCGTACTAGTCTCTGTTGGATAGTTTTTTTTAATCTTCTGTTGGATAGCTTGTCATACATTGTTGGGGCTATTTCCTAATATGTTAAGCTGGGACAATTGGTGATCTTATATGGTATCTGAGCTTTGGGTTTTGGGAGGTGTTGTCTTCAAGTCTCTCTGTTAGATTTGTTCCCGTTTGCATTATGCTTCTACTGTTACATTCTGTTTGGTAAATTGGTTCTATATATGGTTGTTCGCATCTCCATGTGGAAGAAGCAATTGCACGAAAAGGAAAGGTGGGGGATAGCTTGACATATATTTTTGGCCTAGCGTTCCATTCATAACAACTTAAGCTTTTGGGACAATTGGTGGCTTAACAGTCTCGAGGGTTACAAAATAGCCCTGCTTGAGATTTTTTATTTTTGATCAGGCCTGCTAGAGATTAATCGTACATGCAACAAAGACCCACATCTTTACCTACAACTGTGTTCTTTACTTAAATGCTGGTAAGGTAATTAAAAAGAAATTTTGTTAAGTTTTCATCATATATCTTACATTTAACTGACCAGTGCATTTAAACGCGAGTAGTAGATAGTGAATTGTAGTTACGACCACTGTCTAGCAAGGTTTGGTGCTTGGCTGCCCTGTCATCAGGCACCAACTTCCCTGCCAATAGGCAGCCATAAGCCCTCCAAGAAATGCTGTGGTCCATGGAAGCAGGTTTTGTTACTTTCTAGAAATAGAGTGAGACAGGAAAAGTTTATGTGAACGGAATGTACCTTGCAATTTTAGTCAGCGATTAGTCTTCTACAAACGTACTGTTGCATTATGGTTCAACTTAATAGTTGGGCCTTTCTTGCAATTTTCATAACAAGTTTCACCTACATTTGTTCTCTGTCACTTCAGGGAGTCGCTGTATTGATTGCCTTCATTGTATCTGCTATTTTCCACGAGGTAAATGCACTCTCATTGTTTTTCCATATTAAATTCATATTATGCAACATAAGGATGTCTTGCAGTTAAACAACCTATTGTTCTATATTGTTAGACTGTTGGATCACATTTTTGGCACTAGTTATCAATTGAAGAAAAAGGCCTCCAGTGAACCCATTTCTGAAACACTTGATTAGCTCTTATTAGTTGATTGTTGAGCGCCGCGGTGCTAAAGTTCCGAATGCTAGAGGAACACACCAAGTTCAACAGTGATACTTTACACTATTTGTTTCTTCAAGGCAGTTTGTTGTGTAAAAAATAATATGTTATTGTCCAAATATCTTTAAACAATGTTTTATTGTTGTTCAAACTTGAAACTCTGGTGTTTATTTTTCTGTTGGCATAACTATTTGATGTTTAGAAAGGCTTCTGTCAATGGTGGAAAACTCTTCCAATCATTGTCCTCATCCATCTCAAAGTGATACAATATCTCCAGGGAGATGATATAACCTGTTAAAGGATCCAACTCCAAACCAATTGGCAAAGAGTGGAGAGGTTGTCCAGGCTCATATACTAGTTTTGGAGGAGATAATTAACCAATGTGGGATAAATCCCAATACTCCCCCCGCACGTGCGACCCCTAACTCGCACGTGGAGAGGTAAACAAAGGATCCATAACACTTGGATCACAACAAACAACGGTGTACTTATGGCACAAATAAGGGGGAACAAATTCTCCAAAACCCTAGCTCTGATACCATGTTAAAGGATCCAACTCCAAACCAATTGGCAAAGAGTGGAGAGGCTGTCTAGGCTCATATACTAGTTTGGAGGAGAGAATTAACCAATGTGGGATAAATCCCAATATAACCTTCGGACATTTGAAATTGGAATCATCAGTGGGATCAGTATATAGGAAAACATTTCAAACACACAACATTTCAGTTGATGGCTGGAGTGGAAGTGAGTTCAGGCTTGAAATTTATCAGCAATTTAGTGTTTGGCAGAAATAATGGGAAGGAATTGGACTGACTTTGAACAAGTAGTGTAATAATTTCCTGGTGATTGACCAATGACCAGGGTGGTGAAAAAGAAGATAATTGTTAGAGCTTGTTCCCTAGTGGTTAGTTATGACCTCCAAAACTTTATATGAGCCAAGTTAACGTGGGCTAGCATTTTCATAGTAGTTGACATTAATGTTTGTGGAGATGGGCTAGTGGTAGGTCAGGCTAGGCGGTGGAAAAGAAGTTGTATTTTAGAGCTTGTTATCTATTTTAGCAAAGAAGATTAAAGTCATAGAGGGAAGTCCCTTTTAGTCGTTTTACTCATACCTAGCTTGTCATTTGACGTTGTTCGCCTTCGAACGTTGTACAATTAACAACATCAATGGCTTAGTGTTGACAAGTAAGTGTATGTAATCTCTTTTGTAGCTATGCATTGCTGTTCCCTGCCACATATTCAAGTTCTGGGCTTTCTTTGGAATCATGGTTCAGGTAAGGTTCTTTGGTATTTTTTTACTACTTTACTTCAACTTATTGTTTTCATGCTTTTGATTTTTTAGTGAAGGCAAATGTAAATTCTTTGTACAAACTATATCCTTCCACTTCCGCGAAATTTTGCATTTCCCTGTGTTGAATCAATATCTATATTCTATCTCTTATACAGGGAGAGCATTTTTGTATGTACTCAAAATTGAGGCTGACTCACATTTTCATTTTCCTAAATTGACAAATCAAAACCTAAAATTCATGGACTTTTATCAGTCACTGCACCTTAGATAAGTGTAGGGCTAAAATAGGGAAATAACTTACACCTACTTTCCCACAAAGGTACAGACTCTTCTCTCTCCTCTCTCGACCCTCCGCTCTCTCCCTACCCGTCTTTCTCCACCCACATCCCACCAATCCAAATACTATATCTCTCTCTCTCTCCAACTCCAATTTTGATTACTTAAATTTTTACGTTGCTATTTTAGTTTTCTACTTTCTATTGCTCTACTGGGCTTCTTTTTTCTTAATAACACAGATTAAAACTCTATACTTGTGAGAATTCCGCGTGCTGGTAAAATTTACGTGCTGCAATTGGGTTTCCTCTATTTTCAATTTATGTGTCCCATGTCTTCCGTGTTACCAACAGGGATTTACAGTACATTTCCTCATGCCATGAATTTTTGAAAGTTCAATCCTACAGATTATGATTTCAATTATCTTATGTATGTTCGACTATTCTACTATTGTATGGACAATTACAAATTAGTGTAGATGTACTGTGATGTTTGGTCCCTGTGGGATTTTTTTTTGGACGGTTACAAATCGGAAGCCATGTTGGAATTCCATTGTATTGTCCTTCACACGCATCGCTTGTGCCCTAACTTCTATTAATGCTTTGTGGGATTGTAATACAAATCGGAATTTTTTTTAATGAGAGAGTCTATACTGCAGTTAATACTTGACTTCGATCAGATTAGCATTCTTTGATTGTAATTGCTAGGCAAGAGGTTTATGGGCATGTGTTGTTTCTTGCATCAGGTTCCCTTGGTCATGATCACAAGTTACCTGCAGGACAAGTTCAGGAATTCCATGGTATGTATATCTATCTCAGTATTTGTGCCCTATATTAGTCAGCCTGTTTTTTTTAGCGTGCAACTTGTAGCCTTTCACTATGATTTCAGTTAGGTTTTATATTTCTAGGGATGATCAGGCAAGATGTAATATGAATGTAAGGTACTATTCCACTGCCTGAGCACAGTGTCAAGAAACAGAAACTGTGCAAATAGCCAAAAAGCCTTTTCAAGCCTATTATGATCTTTGAAATAAAAACACTCATCTTTTGATAGTACTTACTCTTAGTGGAAATTGTTTTTACGGAAATTGGAAACGTCTGCCTGTTATATTTATGGTTTCTGATAAAGGGTTATTTGAGGAAAAAAATTCCCGAAAACAAGTTTCTAAAACCGTTAACCAAGAAAGATGATGTGTTCTGTAAGTCTGGTTTTGGATAGAGAAACCAAGCGGATAGATCATTTCCATTGCATGGCATCCTGCTCAAAGTTGCAGTTGAGGTGCAATTGCATAAAATTGCCCTTGTCTTTCATTTTCTTACGATTAACTTTGTCGGGAAGGAGACAAATTAAGCGATGACTTGCTTTCAGGTTGGCAATATGATCTTCTGGTGCTTTTTCAGCATTCTTGGTCAACCTATGTGCCTTCTACTTTACTACCATGACTTGATGAATAGAAAAGTGAAGACGGCGTGAACTTCCTCTTGAAACATTGGTATCATCACGATTAGACAATTCTGACTACCCAAAAAGGTTCCAATGTAGTTTCAGCTTCATTGTCAAGTGCCTCCGTCGAAGGGCAGCAAAGGAACTCTGTCCATTGATGTTCCATCGTTATACACACTCACACATTCTTATTGTACGGGAAATATTCTTCGCGGGAGCAACCAGTCGCATGATTCTGCGAAGTCTAATATTTTTGGTTCATTGTTAGCGGCAATGTTGTATATTGTTCTTGCCCGACCCTGTTGTTTTCTTGTATCAATCTGTTCTTTTTCAGATGTATATACAAAAGCTTGATATAGTCACAATTTTGGCCCAAATTCGTGTAATGTTTATTGTAGTTAGTTCCAACATGCCCTATCTCAGATTTACTTGCATTATGTTTCTTCCCTCCAGCATAATGGCTTTCTTGTTTCAGTGGGGAGAACCTGTGATCAGTCCTTTGGAAATTCCCGTCTGTTGCAATCATTGATTATGAACATTCCCTAACCATCATGATGTAGGCAGTTTTTTTTAGAGGGCGAACACCTTGTTGATAGAGTGCATGAAAGGGTTCCATGGAAAAGGAATGAATGGTCTAGATTCTATGGATAACATTTTCGAACATCAAAACCTCACTTCAGAATCTGGACCATTCATTCCTTTTTCATGGACCCTTTCATGGATCCTACTAACATTTTCGAATATCAAAACCTCACTTGATCCTAGAAACCAATTTCCGAGTTAAACAATGGTGGAAAGAGGAGAAAAATCAAAGAGAAACTTGTATCAATAGCTTGATAGGGTTTGAGATGAATGCAGCCTCTTTTTGGTTCTCTTCTATTTTACTGATTCCGCTCACAATTTCCCCTTAAAGCTGAACTTCAAGAATCGAATAATCTGATCATCTGATTGCCCAGCACGCGAGTCAAATTTAACTTGTTTATGAGATGTTATAAACACCAAATTTAACTTATTTATGAGATGTTATGAACACCAGTAATGTGTATATAGTGTTGTTCTAGGGCAATTTCCTCTGAAAAATATCCAAAACAGTGATATTTATCCTAGAAACAAATGGTCAAGTAACAGAAGGGTTGTAGTTGGGTAACATTTACAGAAGAGGAATTCAGTTTGGGCGCTTTTAAAGAACATTGAGGAAATGCATGTGATATCATGTCGTGCCCCAATTTTTACAGGGGTGTTAGAAAAGTGAATAGATAAGGGGATGTTAGTGGAATTTAACAAGAAAAAGAAAACAATTCAGAAATGAGCAAAGTCAATACTGGACAACTGATAATACTTGAAATTTACCTTCTATTCAATTGGTCGTTGATATTTTTTTATCACATACTTGTGATATCATGTGGTCTCCTAAGAGAGAGAAACTTATTCACGGAGCCTCTGTAAATAAGTTATTTCCGGAGCCACCCGATAACTCATTCGTTTTGGCAATCAATGGTTGACATACGTTTTAAATTTTTACTGGTAATAAATATTTATGACCGGTAATAATTTGTTCTTAATCTGGACCATCCAAAACACTTTTGGACGGCCGCGATTGGCGCCGAAAAACTTATTTACGGAACACTCTGTCAATAAGTTTTTCTCCTCCTATCCCGAAGAAAAATTAGGTAACGTGGAATTATACGAAAGCCTAGTGAGACTAAAGTCTCCTTATATTTCTCCAAAATATTGGAGACTATATGGCTATCAAATGGTTTTGTTTTTTTCACAATAAAATCAGGAAACATGCTCTTAGTCGAAAGCGTAGTGACCAAGTCTTCTTATATTTCTCCAAATTTTTAGGGGCTATATGGCCATTACTTTACTGAATGGGATATGGTGACAAGCACGGGGAGCTTGGCAGCGGTGCCAAGCCTAGTGAGACTTAGTCTCCTTATATTTCTCCAAAATATTAGGAGGGGCTTTAATATATGGCCATTACGGACTTATGTTTTTTTCCCTATAAAAGGCCGTATCTTGTTATGTCTTTCTTCATATCAAAGCATTTTGTATGCAGACAAGTTATCCCCTGCACTGCATGCATTCCAAAGGGCTTGGTGGTCCATCAAGTCATCACGTTGGTTATATTAGCACATTAGAGGGTGAAATTTTTGGATGCAAATTGGGTATAGTCCACGTGGTATCCAAAATCCCATCCGAGCTGTCTAAACTAAACGTGTTTCGGACGGTCCAGATCCGAACACTCTCTCTCTTACTTAGCCGACCACTTTCTCTCCTCTTCCTCTTTGAGTACTCAGTGATCTTCTATTTTACAAATCTATTTGCATGTGTTCCACGGTTTTTGGTTCGTGCGTTTACAGGTTTTAAAGGAGAAAATGAAAGGCGCAAAATCTGTACTTGGTATAAATGTATGCTGTTTTTGGACTGCACATGTTCTTCACGTGGGTGCCATTTACTGGGGAACCCAAAATACCAAGCATGCTATTGATTGGGACTCTAGCTATTTGCTGGCTACTCATGTTTGGTTAGAGAACCTTGTGACTGTGTTCTCCACAAAAAGTGTCAAACCAAATCGGCCTGGAATGCGGGCGTGGCAGGACAGTACTGCTGTCCAAGTTGTTTTTAAGGCCTTCGTGCCTCAAAATCTGACTCCTTTCAAGTGACTGTGCTTGGCCTAAACGGTAAGGCCTCGTGATGGTTCGTTGGTTGCCTTAACGAAAAGGACTTTAGAATTTCCTACCGTTGTACAAAATGAGAAGAAAGTAACACAATGTCTAAAACGGGAATGAAAAGGTCTTCATTAACGGTTAATGAAGATGAAACGTGACTAAACGTGGATCAAACGAACTCCATTAACGGTTTAATGAAGCTTGGATACAAGGAACGTGATAAAGACTTACGCTACTTATGAAGTGAGTACAAGTAAAGCTTGAAGGAAATGGAAATGGAAATGTATAAGCTGCGAGCTTTGAGGTCGTGGACCCTTGCCAAGGCCTCCAAAACTGGTATTTATAGGCAGAAGGCCTTGAGCTGCTTCAAAATGCTCCAATGCATGACTGCCAAGTGGCTTTTCAGCAAAGGCCTGAGTTTGAGCAGCTTCAAAATGCTCCAATGAGGAGCTATCTCTTGAGAAAAATGTGTCTTTTACTCCAAGAAATCGGCAAAGGGCTGAGAAGGTCTTCTTTTTGCACGAAACTTTGCAAAAGGGGCAAAAAGAATATCAGGCTTTGCAGCATCCAGGCCTGTTCGAGCTGCTTCAGCACTCAATCTTCCACTTGTATGGACTTCTTTTGGGCCCACCACAGCTGAAGATCCGCACCTTTTCAGGCCTTCCTAGTTGTTTATTGGACCCTCAATCCCCCGTGGGCCCCAAAATCTTCTGGGCTTGACTCCTTTTGAAAGAAGGATCGGGAAACAACAACCAAGCAGGCCTGGGTGAGCTGCTTGTGAGCAGCTTGCTTAGGTATGCAGGAGTCACCTTCCACTAGCTCTAAGGGCTGCATGCACGCCACTTGTCATTAGTTTTGCTCAATGCTGAAGAAGGGGTCCCACTGGTCCTGACTTTGAGCTGCTTGTGAGCTGCTTACCCAGACCTGTCTGAGTTGGAAGATTCCAGGCCTTTGAGCTGCTTGTGAGCAGCTTCAAGGCCTTTATACTGTTTTAAGAGCAGCTTATGGCATTTAATACTGATTAAAGGCCTTTAAGCACGTTTTGAAAGTAACGGGCCTATTTGATTGGGCCTGCACATGTAGTAACTTATGGGCCTTTCCCCATTGTAAGCCTTCTGGGCCTGGGCCTGAAGAAGAGGCCTGGCTTTAACTGATTTGGACCTACTTGAAGGCCTTGTTACCTCTTGGGACTGGGCTGGGCTTTGAAAAAATGCCTAGCCTTAGAGGGCTAATTTAATTCTTTGGACGATCTTGGGCTTGGGCCTGTGATAATAGGATTAATTTGGCCCAGCCCTTTTGCCCAGTTCTGACCAGTCAATGGCCTTTAAACCGGCCCAATTTCGTGGGCCCATGATCACAAGGCATTTCAAGGCCAAAGACCGACCTTCAAGGCCATCTTTAACCCATAAACTCTCTTATTGATTTTTGGCCAAAAATGGGTATAAACAGACTGCTTAAGTTCATTGGCAATATCCTCTACCACAGCCAAAGGGGAAGCAGATCAGCTGTTCTTTTTTCAGATGTACATTCAAGAGCTGATACGGTCATAATTTTGGCCCAAAATTTTTGTAATGTTTATTGTAGTTTGTTCCAACGTGCAATACGAAAGATTTACTTTGCATTATGTTTCTTCCCTCCAGCGTATTGGCTTTCTTGTTTCAATGGGGAGAACCTGTGATCAGGATTATGAACATTCCCTAACCATCATGATCTAGGCAGTTTTTTAATCTCTTATGTAACATGTTCATGGATGAGGAGAGCTCTTGATCCTTGAAGTCTTGTTTTTAACTTGAAATGATGGGGAAAAGGAAAGACTGGTGATCGAGGAGTAATACGTTTTATTTTTGAACGGCAAAAGAAGTTTCCATTAACCATAAAGATGGGATACTGTATTAGGATGGTCAAACTTGCTCAAGCTTTAATTTAACACTTTTGTTAATTTTGGTGCTTGTTTAGTAGTAAAAATAGTCTAACCTATCAGCTACATCAAAACCTCACTGGATCCTAGAAACCAATTTCCGAGTGAAACAATGATGGAAAGAGGAGAAAAATCAAAGAGAAACTTTACGCAAAGATATCGATACAATAGAATGATTTACAGTTCCCCAAGCTTGATAGGGGTTGGGATGAATGAAGAATAAATTATATCCATCGCCGGTGTAAAGCTCCATTTTTCCACCACCGTCTATTATGGACCCCACTGAGCGTCTATTGTTATAATATGAACCGTTCATATTATAAGACATGCAGTATATATAATATTAACATTCAAAAAAATCAACTTCATTGGAAGTTGATAGATATAGCGAAATTTGAATTTTGATTTATAAAATGGACGATCTGATTCTGTCAATAATAATAAAGATGAATTGTCTATTTTACAAAACAAAATTTATTTTTTTGATACTCCTATCAATATCCGATCAAGTTTATTTTTTGAATGGATACACCATTATGTGGAGTCTACAAGATGAACAGTTCAGATTAACAATAAACACACGGTAGAACCGAAAAGGGCGGCGGTGGAAAAGTGAGGTTTTTCATCGCCGGTGGAAAGAATTTAGGGATGAATGCTGCTTCCACTCACGATTTCCCCGAAAGTTGAACTTCATCAATCAAATAATGATCATCTGATTGCCCAACACGCGACTCAACTTGTTTATGAGATGTTACGAACACCACATGTGTATATATACAGTGCTCAAGGGCAATTTCAAGTGAAAAATACCCAAACCAGTGATATTTACCCTTAGAAACAAACAGTCATGTAACAGAAGGGTTATAGTTGGGTAACATTTACAGATGAGGGGCTCAGTTTGGGTGCTTTTAAAGTTGAGAAACTGTGTATGATGTTGCTTCCCGATTTTTACCGGGGTGTTAGATAAGTGAATAGATGAAAGGGTATTCGTGGAATTTAACAAATAAAAAACAATCAGAAAAGAACAAAGTCAATAGGGGACAATTGATAATATTTGACATTTATATTCTATTCAATTGGCCATTGATTTATTTTTATCACCTACTTGTGATATCATGTGTCTCTTTAGAGAGATAAACTTATTCACGGAGCCGTTGCAAATAGGCTATTTACGGAGTCGTCCGATCTCACCTGTCTGTTTTGACAATAAATGCTTGATATACGTTTTTAAATTCTAACCAGTAATAAATATTTCTGACCGGTAATAATTCGTTTTTAATCTGAACCATTGAAAACACTTTTGAACGGCTGCTACTGGCACCGTAAAAACTTATTTATGGAACACTCCGTAAATAAGTTTTTTAGCTCCTAAAAAGAGTTATCCCCAAGAAAAATCAGGAAACATGGCATTTTTCGAAAGCCTAGTGACTAAGTCTCCGTATATTTCTCCAAATTATTAGGGGCTATATGGCTATTACATTACAGGGCTCTGTTATTTTCCCTCAAAAAATAGGAAACGTGGCATTAGTCGAAAGCCTAGTGACTAGTCTCCTTATATTTCTCCAAATTATTAGGGGCTATATGGCCTTTATTTTAATGAATGGGAGATGCTACGGGTGCTTGGCAGCTGTGCAGAGACTAAATCTCCTTATATTTCTCCAAAATAGTAGGGGCTATATGGCCATTACAGAGTTCTGTATTTTTTTCCTATAAAAGGCCGTATCTTGTTTGTTATGTCTTTATATCAAAGCATTTTCTATGCAGACAATTAGTTATCCCCTGCACTGCATGCATTCGAAAGGGTTGGGTGGTCCATCAAGTCATCACGTTGGTTACATTAGCACCTCGGAGGGTGAAATTTTTGGATGCAAATTGGGTATAGGCCACGTGGTACCCTATAGCCCATTTGAATTGTCTAAATTAAACTTGTTTTGTACGGTTCAGATCTTAACACTCTCTATCTTAATCAGCTGACCACTTTCTCTCCTCTTCCTCTTTGATTACTCAATGATCTATTTATAAATCTGTTTGTGTTCCACGGTTTTGGTTCGCGCATGTACAGGTTTTAAGGAGAAGATGGAAGACAAAATATTTAACTGGTATAAGTAAAAAGTTTGTGATGTTTGGACTGCTCATTGTCCTTCACTTGGGCGCTATCTACTGGGGAACCAAAAATACGAGCATGCTGTTGATTGGGAATTTGCTTGTTACATTCTCAAGACAAAGTTACAAAAGGCTTGTAACTTTGTCTTGAGAATCCAACAAGCAAAATCTCAATCAACTGCATGCTTTGACTTTTTGGTTCCCCAGTAAATAGCGCACACGTGAAGCACAATGGGCAGTCCGAACATCTTCACCTTAAAACCTGTAAACACACGAATCAAAACCGTGGAACATAAATAGATTTGTAAAGAGAAGATCACTGAGTAATTGTAGATGAAGAGGAGAGAAAGTGGTCGGCTGAGTAGGAGAGAGAGTGTTCAGATCTCGGCCATTCAAAACACGTATAATTTAGATGGGTTGGATGGGTGCTGGGTACCGCCACGTGGACTATACCCAATTTGCACCCACAAATTTCTCCCTTAGAGGTGTTGCACTCCTGACTTCCTTAATTATTCCCAGTAGTGTGCCTCTTGATCGATGCTGTTGGAAGGACGATCTGCATGTTTACCAGAGGTTCAATTCTGGTACGTGATCATGAACATAATTGCTGCTATCTCGGGATGTCATGCATGACGGCATACCATGCGGTTAGGGCATCTGCCTATCACGAGCTTAATTGGAGGCTTGCATACAGCGAATCGTGGGAGTTATCATTGTAGATAACAGGTGAGTAAATTCTTTCCATATTCGGTCTGAGGATTCCTAGTTGATTGTTCTCTTTATAATTTGTTCCAACAACTGAAGCGACTTGTAATGTTGTTTGGTGTATGCCATCATGCTTAATTACATCAATATTCCAAATGTCTGAGAATTTACCGCAACATCCTCTAAAAGGAAACCTTTCGTACGCGACAACAAGGGTGTTGATACGCGACAGAGATAGCGTGTTGAAGCTTTCGGTTCCGCATTTTGTACGCGCGGCTCTGCAGGTTCTACTGCTTTTTCCATCTTTAATCGGTTCGTCCTCTCATCTCGTTTGCGTGAAATACTTGCTATTTCTCCAAGTTAAATGACGATAGTACTGTCCTAGCACTAGTAGCGTTATTCTTGTGATTCCTTTCGTAATTTTGTTTGTGTGTCCATTTTTTATTTGTGTTTCTTGGTTCCGACTTTGAGTTTTTTCGATATATAAAATTATAAGGAGTTGTAAAAAATAATAGTTTTACCGAAAAAAGAAAAGGAGTGTAAAAAATAGACGCATTCTTGGGAAGTTGGGTAATATTGTCAAAGGGATCTATGCAGTCACTTAAGAAAATTTAGCAGAATTTCGGATTCACAATCATGGTGTGCAAGGTGTTTCGAGTAATTTTCAAAAGCAAATCAGTTTTGTGTCTAGCTTGGCTAGGGAAAACAATCAAACTTTGTTTCATGTATTAAAGTCGTTCTACGCAGCAAGAGCTTCCTATCCATTCAAGAAAAATTATCATCGGATCACTTTGGAGTTCCCTACATTTATGGGATGATAATACTTAGTACATGTAAGCCAGTTTACCGACACGGCGATATGTGTTTTTTTGTTATCTTACATTACGTGTTGTGCACCCCACTTGTCTCTTAAAATTGTTTAATTAGGTTTTCAATGTGGAAAAATAATCTAAGACTTTAACTTCTCTTCTTCAATTTTCCTATAAAACTTGGCAAAGAACATATCGATTTGATATTATATATTCATTGCGGTTAATATGGAAGTGTTTTTATTTATATTGGGCGATGATAACATTTAACTGATCTAACCAGTAGTTAATAGTAACGTTTACCACGTTCCTTTTTTAGGTTACCGACCACTTTTAAGAAAACTAGAAATGAACCTTTTCAATAATCATGCTGTCATGAACAATGCCAACAAAATTGTTAATTCTATTGTTTTGGCCTTCATTTTTTATTTGCTCCTTCATAATGAACACATAATGACAACGAATCTCTTCAATGTTCTGCTTACAAAAAGTGTGATCCTAGTGATTCTTTGTGCATATATGATAAAGGTGTATTTTTTCCATTTTCATTTCTTCCCCCAACAACACCCGATTAATGTTGGGGATGAATGCGTTATTGAAGGAGCTAGATTGGGTGAGCCTACAGTCCTAGATATCCTTTTTATGTTATGGATAAATCTAAATTATGTTAGTTTATAATATGATATGGCCTAACACGTCTCCCAATGGACAGATGATTGTTTTAGGAGTGAAGTTTATTGAGTTTACATTTTTAACCAAGAACAAGTGAGCTTCACCTTTGGATAATACAAACCTCCTCAAAAAAACGGCCGGACTTACAAAGCACATGATGACGAATTTTGGACACAAGGAGAAGATTGAAGTTGGTAGTGCGAAATCCGCATTGCCAAATCCAGTCTTCTGCTTGTATGCAAACTTTGTCATCATCTGTTTATGAATCCGATACGCGAGCAGGTTTGTATTTTCACCAACTATTAACTAACTACTGGTTCGATTAGCTAAGCATTATTTTCCCCCCATATAAATAAAACAGTTTCGTATGAACCACAATGAATATATAATGTCGGATCGATTTGTTGTTCGTTAAATTTGATAGAAATTAAAGAGGAGAAGTTAAATTCGATTTGTTGTCCGCTAAATTTGATTCAATTGTGATTTTTTTTTTTTGTAATTTTGCTCGTGTGTCCATCTTTTTGTGTTTCATGGTTCTGACTTTGAGTTTTTACAATATATAAAATTATAAGGAGTCATAAAAAATAGTTTTTCCGGGAAAAAAAAAGGAGTGTCCAAAAGAGATCCAAATCATCAAGTTTTGAGTCCCACTTAGGACTCACAAAAGTGATCCGAAACCTTCATTCCGTACATCTCTCGAAGAACAACACATTAGTAAAAAAAAATTAACTCGGTCGAACATTTGTAGATATTTGAACAAACTGTATTATTGTAACACCCGTTCCGAGCATGCACGTGCATCGCATATGACATTTAACTTTTTGTCGCATAGGTCATGCTATTTGATTCATGTGTTGTGTTATCCCCTGTATATCATTTATTAATTGCCTAGCAATACATGATTTAATTTGAGGTGTTAATTAAGTTAATTAAAAGGGATTGACTTGGTAAGTGGAATGAAGGGTAAGGATGAGCCATGTCTCATTTAAACCAATACTCCCAACCTCATGGGATAATTCTTCCCTAATAAAACCTTCTACGATGTTCTACACCGTTCCACCCTCCACCAGTTATTGTAAAACGTAGAGAGAGAGAGAGAGAGAGAGAGAAGAAGAAGAAGAAGAAGAAGAAGAAGAAGAAGGGGAAAGAATTAGTGAAACTAATTGAAGGTAAACCCTAATTTATGTTTTGGGTATTGATCAAACATGTGTATACCTGCATATTCATGTAGTTTCAATCCTAATTAGGTCATAGAAGAATGGATTTTGTGTAGTTAAAGAGGTTAAGAACAGAAATTACTTGGTTTAGAATTCTACAGAATTGGAAAATTCTTGGTTGTCTGATTTTGGAGAATTTTATTGAGATTGTTCGAAAGTTCTGAAATTTCTGGGAATTTTTCTGAGAGTTCCTCTATGAGTCTTCTATCTACGGTAAAAATTTCGGGATCTAGTTCAAAGTATTGAGCTCTATAGAAATTTCTAACCTAGCATCACTCAAATTCGGAATTGAGCAGTCTGCGCTGACACAAGTTGGAAAAACAGTCATATCTCCTAGCTCGAGACTCGAAAACACATTCCGCTTGCTTTGCTGAAAACTAGACACGTAGAGCTTTCCAACGATGTAACCCATGCGCGGTGGTTATGCCTGAGCAATAACAGATTTACTGTTAAAGTTGACCCAAAATCTGTCTCTGTTCCAGTTTTAACATTTTGTTAAATTATAAACGCGAGGTTACCCGAACTCCGTTTTTGATGTATGACCTGTCGATTCGAAGAGGAAGAAGTATACTTTTCAACGGTTTAAGTGACATTCTTAAAATTCATGATTATGTATTGGATATGGTCAGAATAGTACATGTTGGTCATGGACCAAGTCTCCATTCTTAGAAATCCTTGTGTCTAATCTCATTGAGTCATCTTTGGAGCATTGAAACACACCGTCCATCATTTCTATCGCATTGGTTGCATTTGGTTTCATATTAGGGATGAAGATTAAGATTTAGAAGTGGATGTTAGGTGTTCATACATTTCCATTGCATTACAGCATATATTGAGCATGAGCAATACTAAGTATAGTGTCATTCATATTTAAGGTTCGGGGGACGTGTCTCTAGCTCAAGTTTGAGAAGGAGGCTTGTTGCTTATCTTTTTGGATCTATAAGGTGAGTGTACTGTTTCATTGAAGTGGCTAGCTAATTTTAAACTTATATTTTATTTCTGCAAATGTTGGGATACTTTGATGATTGTGGATATGGATCAAGTTGCTTGAAATGTGTTTTATTTCAAGAGTATGCCATAGCTTGATGTGGGTTGGATTCGTTGTCTCCTTGATGTACACAAGGAGGGTATATAAATTGTCTGTTTGCTGTACACAAACAGGGTATATAAATTGTTGGAAGTTCCCTGTTCGCAGGGTCACGGTACCGTCATAATTCCTGGTTGCGAGGAAAGCAACCCTATGGCTTCTTGAAAAATTGTGGCTTATTTATGGTTTTGTGAAAAGGTGGTTTTGTGAAAAGTTGTATGTTTCTGGCTATCTATGATTGGAAGCATCACTTGATCCATGTTTTCTCTTGTAAACTATTTATATGCTTTCCGCTTGAATGGAACAGTAACACTCACTAACCATTTCAGGTGAATGAGGTAGAGTTTTTGGTCCACTACTGGTCTGACAGGCTTTAGGAGTTGAGATGGAGTCCTTAAGGCCTTGTGCATATGTGATATATTTTCTTGAGAAAAAACTTGTAACGTTTGGATTTATGAACACATAACACATCTTGTATAGCTCTGCATTGTATATTTTGCTATGGAAGTTGGTCGAAATACACTTTGTCGATCTTGTTTTGTGTTAGTGGAGAAAACTTCGATTGATCAGGTAGTTTTGGACTGGTTAACCTAATCCTCCTGGAGCGGGTCGTTTCAATTATAACTTAGATGGTCCACATGATTTTTAACATAAATTAACCTTCCATGTTCTTTAATTTGTTTACATAGCTCTCGATCGTAATCATGCTCAATTTTTTCGAATGTTGTTTTCTATCAGATGTGCGGAATAAGCATTTTGGATCACCGTTATGGGCTTAGGATGATTCCCAAAACATTATTAAGGTTTGTAAGGGTTGGATCATTAGTTGTATGGAAGGTCAACTGAACAAAATAATCATGGTATAGGCAAATGTGCATCTTTTCCAGACCCACTTCGATAATGATCACTTCCGTCGTATTTAGATCTCGTCTAGAATATTGACATTTACTATAGAAATTGTCAGAGAGAGATTCGAAGTGAGAGAACCGATTGAATCAAACAATGAAAAATCTGGAACAGAGAGAGAGAGAGAGAGAGAGAGAGAGAGAGAGAGAGAGATTACAACGCTTGGAAGGAGGGAGCTGGTGCGTGGTGTGGTGTTTGGTGAGAGAATGGGAGAACTGTGAGAAAGGTCTAGAAGATCGATGTTTACAACGCTAGGAGAGATTACAATGCTAGGAAGGAGGGAGCTCGAAACCCACCAGTCGTCTTCGTCTTCGATCGTCTGCAACAGGTGTGTGGTGTGCTGTTTGGTGAGAGAACGAGAGAACTGTGAGAAGGGAGATCGATGTTTATAATATAATGTTTAGAGAGAGAGTACGGTTCGGTTTAGGGCTAATTTAGTTTTGGGGAAAATTTTGGAGCGGAACATTTCGCGCTCAAGTGAAAAAATTTTGGGGAAAAAGGAATGGGCTGGGCTATAGTATCGGTCCATAAAACACCGTGACAGTAGACAAAGGCTGTACTAATGGTTCATTGAAAACCATTTCTACATACCTGGTTGTAGTAACGCTCTAAAAACCGTTGCTAGACCCAATTTTTGCTAACGATTTTTTGAACCGTTGCTAACAAAACTGTCGAGAGATCTCAATTTTCTTGTGGTGAGATCTCAACTAGAATATTGACCTTAACTATAGAAATTGTGACCCAATATTGATTAATTTGAAACAATGTCGTTTTAAAAAGAAAATTTGGTTGGTATTCTAACCAAACCATTATCTCCATGTAAATGTGTTGAAAATCTTGAGACGCTATGCACTTAACATGATAATCAGCAGGGCATTGTTTATCTTCATACAACTATCCATCCGCGTGTTCAGTTGACCTCCCCATACAACTGTTCATCCGAAATGGTCATCCCGCACATCTCACATAAAAAGATCTATGAAAAAATTAAACTTGATTTTGGATTTATAAGCAAATTTTCGAAATCATGTGGAGATTCCAGGCCGGTTATACATGATAAATGTTCAATGGAGTTAATTTTTTTAGTTACTAGTGTGGTGTTCTATGTGAGATGTACGGAAATTAAGAATCCCCGTGTTAATCAGGAAATCAATTTCGAGAGAAAAGAAAAAGCCATCTTGGAAGGTGGCGTGTAGCCTGGCCTAGCGCGGAGGTGTAGAGATAAAGAGCCATCCTGGAAGGGGTGGTGCGGAACCTGGCGCCCAGGGTCAATTGGATATTGCTATGAGGGGGATGGGATGCGATTCTTTGGAGTGTGGACAAACACATACCCACCTACTACCCAGCGACTCGGTCTCAGAATTTTTTTAAAAATCATTTCCATATGCTATCTGATCCTTGGAAAAAATCATCAATTCCCTAACCCGTTCGGGATGGCGATCAGAGCCGGAATGATCGCATTGAATGAAATGGCCATTCCTTTAAGTCAAATTTTACAATGACCGCCGTGTATTTGAACAGCGCCAGTCCATCTGGTTTTTCCATGATATACTACTTGGACGTAGATGGACTTGATCTTTCGGTTCAGTATGTTTCAGTATGTTGACTGACTTTTTGGGTCCTGTTTTTTTTTTGTTTATCATAACTGGTCATTATCAAGATCTCGTCGAGAATATTAATCGTGGTAAAAATTAAATTGATAGGATACCGTGTGATATGATTTGAGAACTCATTTATATTTCAAAAAAGGAATTTCAATTCAAAAAACATATCAAACGGTATCCAATTGGTATGATTTTTGGCGTGGCTGATAATTCTCTATGAGGTACAAAGGGTGAATTTTTTCGAATATTAATGCGAGTCAAAAGGTTCCACAATCGGGCCAAACCGCATGGTCTAGTCCCTCTTAAGGGATGCTAGTATAATTCTCACAATGGACAGCAAGAAAATTTTATCTTTATCATGATGTAAAAATCAGTGTTCGAATAAATACATTTTTTTAATGAAAATGAAGAGTTCAACAAACCTACAAACTAATTATTCCTTATTACAATGATGAGATCCCTATAAAATCCATCAAAGTGCACTACACCCGTCAATGTATTTAGTCACTACGGAGATCCTCTTATCAAATGACATAAGTATTTATTGGGATTGGCTTCTCCATAGTTCTCCATTACTATACTATATTTGCAACCTTACCGGCTAACATCTAAGATTCGAACCATTTATCTTATAGAAAACACACAAAAAGAGTACGTTTGTTAGGAATTGTGTTAAGAATCAGTCGTTTGATCGCATATCGATACAGACGTAAATAAGTAAAAAATAGATTTTGTGAACTATAAGGTTTAAGTTTAAAATACATTTACCCCTCATTTTACATTATAAAATGAAATTGTTCACGTCTTTATGAAACTTCTTTTCTTCAAAATTCCTTAAGTCTCATGCCTTAACCTCCAGGTGCTATTAAGTTATTTGGGGTCACTAGAGATTTCGGTTGTTAATTTCAAAATTTCAGAATTAGTTGAGGTGCGATTTAACTGACTTATTAGACACCTAGTAATAAAAAAGATAAATTACCAAAATTATCTCAAAATTTTTAGAAATTATAGATTGTCTCCTCACGTTTGAAACATTGCTACTTTTTCCCGTCGCATAACAAATTACTCTTGTTGTATGTAGCTGCTAGAAAATTCTATGGAATCTATCTGGCATCATCAAATATTAATTATAATGGACTGAACTGTTTTTCCTAAGCTTGGAAAAGGCCATTTTCACACATCTCTAACCTTTCACAAGCTATAAATGACAGTGTGGTACATTATAATTAGGATTTGATCGATTCTGTCAAATTTAGTCTATCGAATTTCCTAACGTACATCACGTAAGGAGGTAATTCGTTATGCAACAGGTGATAATTTGTAATTCTCAAACGCGAGGTAGAGGTTTATAATTTGCAAAAACCTTGCGGATGGTTTGGGTAATTTGCCCTATGAAAAGTGATTTCTTGGGGACATAATTTCTTCCCCGTGTTCATCACATGGCTATTGGCGGGGAAAACGCGTTCTGTACCTTCACGGTTTCACTTTAAACCATGGGACCTACTAGACCGCTAGTAGCTTGTTGGCCCTGTCGGCACGCAAAAGAAACACATTTTCATTCCTTTCTACCCAATTTCCAATTGTAACCCAAAAAGACCAGGGATACTCCTTCGGACCACAATTCTAGGAATTGGGTCAGAAATCGCTAAATGTATGTGAATTTATGTACATCTAATAGTTTCGGCCATAGTTATATCCACAATTATGTTTTAAATATTTGTGTGTAGGCTCGTTTGAACACATAGCCCTACTATGCGTACACCGTTTGGCGTACACCAAATTTCTATTGTATTTCGTGGGATTCACTCTGGCGTTTCACATAAATGATCATAAACGCTCAATTTTTAAAAAAAAAACATATTTGAAAAGGGTCTTTGTAAGAATTCAACTTAGTCAGATTTGGTAAGAACTTGATCAATTTTTTGCTCAATTTTCTGTTAGCAATTTGGGAATTAGGCGCAGAATCGATCAAGTCTTTACCGGTATCCGGCTGAGCTAATTTTTTTACATTGATTCTTAAAAAAAATTTTTTTTAAATGAGCAACTTCGATCATCTGTGTGAAATTCTGAAATAAATATTACAAGACACAGTGTACATTTAGCATACCAAAAATACTACGCGCACAACCATTGTGTTGGTTGTGCTTGTAACTCTGACCGTCCAGATATATTTAGACGGTCTAGATTTAAAAAAAAAACTCTTCTCTAAACGAGTTTGAGCGAATTCTAGCCATTTATTATAGCAATAAACGGCTACAGATTGATTATATGTTGTGTTTCAAACAACCTTTATGTGTGTAGCACTTTTGTTAGCGTACATGTAGTGGGGCCAAATTTCCCTCAGTTCATAAGGTCCAAAAGGTGTACCATCATATGTTGTCTTTGTTCATATTTAAGTTCCAGGACTTTCATTTATTATCCTGCCAAAGCCACATCATTACAGCCGAACGATTTCAACAAATATTATCCCACAAGTATTGCCGAACAAAGGTTCTTGTTATTGCTCGGAAGTTCTTATTATCACTCGGCAGGCAGTTCTTTATATCGCTCGGCAGTTCTTCGTATTGCTCGGAGTACTTCACCTGCTCGGCAAACATCTTTATCGTTCGGAAAAATATATGGACGCTCGTTATTGCTCGGAATGTACTACTATTGCTCGGTACGTGGACGCGACAGGTTGTGATCTTCTAGAGTTTCTAGAAGCTTCCTTCTTGTCACCTAACCTTCCATTTATGGTAACTTTCTATTAATAGACGTTTCTTCCATTTATGGCAACTTTCTATTTATAGCCATTACTTAGTCATAAAGTTTCACTCATTTCTTTCTCTATAAAAGGAAGGCTCCCCCCTCCACTTAAGGTACACCTCTCTCCTCTCCTCTCTTACATAAACGACTTACATTCTTTGCTTTACGTTTCGTTTTACCTTCTCCGGGTACTAACTAGCTCGTCGGAGGCTCTACCCGGAGGAACCCCCCTCCGGTTTGCAGGTGTCAAGCTTGGCAGCAACCACTCCAAGCTCGGTAGAAATCTCGCCAGACTCGGCGAGTCCCCACACCGTTCATAAGGAGTAAAGTGGAATTCACCCCCCACAGTACACCAAATAGTTGTACTATTGTTTAAGTACCGACGACATTGGCTAGCCGCCCCGTGCTAGTCCGCAAAATTAGTGGTCCACGAATGATGCGAAGGCTAGCTCTAGAGGCCGAGCAAGTCAAAGACGCGGTGGTGGAGACGCGGAAATAGATATTGAGCCCTTCCTTAATCAATTAGGCCCCTGCTGTTTAAATCCGTTAAATTTTAAGCATTGCTATTTTAGTTTTCTACTTTCCATTGCTCTACTGGGTTTTAAAACTCCATAGCTGTGATGTGTTTTAATAATTAATACTTATTAAGAATATTTTTAGCAGTAATAAATATTCTCAGCATTTTCTCGATAGATATTAATTATCTTATCAAAACACGTCCTGAATCGTCATCTTCTCAACACTTCTATAGTTGTGAGAACTCCACGTGCTTGGTAAAATTTACGTGCTACAATTGGGTTTCCTCTATTTCCAATTTATGAGTCCCGGCCATGTCTTCCATGTGGTAAACAGGGATTTACATTACATTTCCCCATGCCATGAATTTTTTGGAAGTTCAAACTTACAGATTATGATTCAATTATTTTACGTATGTTTTGACGATTACAAATTGGGATAGGTGTACTGTGATGTTTGGTCCCTCTGGGATGTTTTTGGACGGCTACGAATCGGAGGCCATGTTGGATTGTCATTATATAATTTATATTGATGTTCAAACGCATCGCGTGTCCACTTCTAATTTTGTTTTTTTAGATTTACTTCTAATTAGTACTGATCGTACTAGTGAAATAAACATTGAGGGTTAATACCCAATTCATCCTTGAATGTTTTGAGATTGTAGTTTTTCTTTATTAAATCGGTAGGAGAGATCAATACATCATGTATGAAGTACTGAGTACAAACCACGGGACACTACATCCATTATGTGAGAGTTTACGAGATAACCAAGCCCAATAACTGGACCAACAAGATAAATAAGTCCAACTCAACTACAAGCTCCGTTAAGGGAGGAAATAATTAACCCCAACAAATATAAATGAAAGAATACTCACACGCATGTGGGACGACTCGAACTCATGACCACAAAGTTAGATTTTTTTAATATTTTATTTTTTTTTTGCCAAAATGATAGCCGGTGATATTATTAACTCATTAAAACAGTACATCAAGATGATGACTCGTCATTGGACAAAGAACCAAATAATCAAGACGGCGAAAACTCGGTCCAAAGACTATACTCCAAACTAATTAAATCTTTCTCAGCAAGAGAGTGGGCAACTGAATTACAACAAGCCCCGTTTCGACATTTCCATATTTGCCATAGTATTAACACTCCTGCAAAAGATGGCTTTGTTCGTTTAGCAACTTTGGGTATTTTAGTTTTGATAGTGGGTGGAGAGAGAAATAGGGTAATGATTGAAGAAATAAGTAATGAGTGGAGAGAGATAGAGAGAGAAATTAAATTAATAATTGGAGAAATAGGGTAATGATTGGAGAAAGATATAAGATAATGATTAAAAAACAAAGTTAAAACAAAAGTTAAGTTTGCAAACGAAGAAGGCGAACATCTCCACTCTTTATTAGGAGCATTCTGCCACCTCTTTCGCAATTCATCCCAGAATCCTATGAAAGAATTGAAATGATGATTCTCAAAGTCCATATGAAGGGGTGAGAGAGACCAAACCCTGGCGTGCCAAACTAATAAAATACTAGTTTCCAAACTAATAAAAACAGGTTATTAGAAAAATCGAAAAGAACAGTTTTGAAAAAAAAAAACAGTTTTAGTGTACTTGATTGAGAAAATATTGGGACAGCTAAATTTGATTATTGGCCAAAATTTGATGAGTTACTTGCTAAGAGCATCCACACTAGGAGAAGCAAAACAAAATGTTGTTAAAGTTAGCAATGTTTGCTCAAAAAAGTGCTCACATTGGAACAACCAAATTTAACATCTTAGCAACTCATCAAATTTGAGCTTTTGAATAATCAAAACTAACAACCTTTTGCCAATAACCAAATTTAGTGATCCCCGTATTTTCTCAATCAAGTACACCCACATTACACAAAAATCTTCTCCCTCTCTCAACAATGTTATCAAAAAATAATTATAAAAAACTATTCTTTCTATTCTTTCCAGAAACTTTTTTTAAAAAAAAAACCCGTCTTTATATGAACTTTGTTTTTAATTTTTTTTTATAAAAACTATTTCTTCAATTTTTTTAAAAAAATTGTATTTACACAAAACTGTTTTTTTACACATTTTTTTTTCATAAACTATTTTTTTTCCAACTATTTTAAACTTAAACTGTTATTTTCTTCCAAAAATTGTTTAATAAACTTTTTTTTTCCAAGAACAAATATTTTTTTTATAAAAACTGTTTTTAACATAAACTAGTTTTCCAAAAGATTTACGTGAAATGAATGGGAAAAGTTTGTAGAAAACTCAGGGATGGAAAAAATGGTCCCATTGGTTTTGATTATGAGCAAAATATAACCAATGTGAGACTTGACATTGCTAACTTTAGCAACCTCTAAATAGATAATCAAAATCTGATGTGGTATGTTTTGATTATTCACTTTTGCTTATTCCACTGCGGATGCTCTAAGTTTGGTTATTCCAACGTGAGCTCTTTTTTAAGAAAATGTTGCTAACCTTAATAATTTTTTGGTTTTGATTATACCACTATGGATGCTCTTATGAACTTAACTTAAATTCGAGAATTTTGTCCTTATTTGAATTGTTTTCCTATTTGTTAATTTTGGGCCAAATTTTTTTCAGTTATTGATTCGTCTCGACTAGAGGAATCGGAAAAGTATTTTTTTTTTACTTTTACCCAAATATTTTGAGAAATAATCACTTTTTAGCAGAAAAAGTCACTTTTTGTGTGTGCTAAAAGTGGTTATTTCTCAAAATACTTGGATAAAAGTAAAAAAAAATTATTTTTCCGGTTTCTCTCATTAAAATGAATCAATAATTAATAAAAATTTGGCGCAAAACTAACAAATGGGAAAAAAATTCAAATAAAGACAATTTTCAGATTTAAGTTAAGTTCATAAGAACGTAGCTTCATAAGTATACACTGATCACTTAATTGAAGGATCCGAATCATTCATTTTGTAGGACTTATTAAGAAGTTAGGCTTTTGTAATATCCCAAAATTTTTAATAAATAAAAATTTCTTGATATTATTTCAGGAAAATTATTTCCATTATCAATTGATTTTTGAATAATTAATTTGATTAAATAGTAGATAAAATTTTAAATTCAATTTGAATGTAATAATATGGACGAAAATTATTTTCTTGGTTGTTGAGATTTCTATTCCGTAAACTGAGACCGAAGTTAGTCAAAATATTTTTGTTAGTTTATAATAATATTTTCAAAATTTTCCAACTTAAAAAATCGGACCGTCGTACGCCGCGTGACACGTATCCGCGCCCGTGATAATAATTTACCCTCCCTTTTCTCTTCATCAGCCGCCCCGGCCCACCCCACTCTCCTTTTCTTTCTCTTTTTCTTTTCCCTTGTCCCGTCCCTTACCCGACAAACCACCTCCCCCCTTTCCTTTCCCTTCTTTCACTTTCACTCTCCTTATTCAATTCTACAACTACGCCCATATATACACACCATTATCACCACACACTCCATACACACACGGCAGAGAGAGAGAGAGAGAGAGAGAGAGAGGGTACCTCGGCTCCCTGCTCCGTTCATCACCTTCGGTCATCTCCTCCTCCGCCGCACCACCTCCACAGCCATCACCTACCGGCCCCCTCCTCCTCCAGCCGAGCTCCTCACCGCCGAACCCCCCCCCACGCACACCCCGCGTCCACCACTCTCGGTCCAGCTCCACCGAGCCCCACCTCCAACCACCGCACGTCACCCACCACCCCGTACCACTCCTCCCCTCCGCCGGTCCAGCCACCGGCCGTCGACCCACCTCCCACCGTCACCACCTCCACCTCTCGGCCTCCACCACCCCTTTCGGCCACCACCTCACCCGACACCACCATAACCGCCGCACCACCTCCTCCGGCCATACCCACCACCTCACACCTCCCTCCTCCAAATCCCATTCAAGTGTTTTAAAAAAAAAAAAAAAACCAGTGAGTGTGCCGTAAGTTTGGGTGCTCGCCGCCGCCGCGGGCCCGACGGAGTGCCACCGGACGCCGCCTTTAATTTTCGGAACCACCACAGCGATCTACGGATACCGTACAACACTTACCCGAGCTTAGAATCGCGTTTAAGGTAGTTTTCCGGAAACCCGAAACTTTAATCTGTTAATGGAGTTAGGACTAAAACTTAAATTCTGTTGTAGAAGATGACTAAAAGTTAATAAATTAATTACTGTTTAGTCCTGTTTTCATTAATAGTTAGTCCTGTTTGTGATAGAAAATCATTGGTAAGGCCTGAAAACTTTTTTTTATTCATAAATTGAGGATTATTCGAGAATTTATGGTGAATCGATGGCGGAGATAAGTTGTTGAGTTGTGTATAAGAGGACAAGTGTAGGTTTATCAAATCAATAGATGATATAAGACAAAAGGGGAATTTTTAATCAGTAAATAGCATTGAGTAAAATAGGAAAAACTATTTATAAAAGAAAATATGTTTATCAATGAAAAATTTGTAGAAAGTATCTATTTATAAATATGAGGATTGCAAATAAAGATTAACATAGGTATTTTTAAAAAAAAATTGTATACTATTTATTTTTATTCACTTCGCTGTATAGTTATTTAGATTTATTTTAGATTATATATTAGTTAATATTTAACCCTAATAAATATTCATCAGAGTAGCCTCGCATAATTTTATTGTTATGAAAATCTCATATTAATATTTAATAGAGTTAGTAATTACTAAATTTAGCAATATGTATTTTCCAATAAAAAAATTAGTTTGTAAACTCTATGAGAGTTAAAGATAATGTTTAAATTGTAGAAATATTTTATAAAATTTCTAAATGTGAGAAATAGACTTAATTTTAAGTGTATAATTAATTATTAGGCCTAATAGTAATTTTATAAAAAAGAAAGAAAGAAGGGAGTTGTAATGTTTAAAAAATAGGTATGAGTATAAGTTTGTGATAGTTTTTAAGAGAGTAAATAAAGAATATAATTTGTGGATGAGATAATATATTAATAAAATATTTAGGCGTGAAAAATGAAATGATACGATTTTTAGATCTAATAGCGAAATATATAATTTGTGGATACTATATATTAATAATAATAACAAGTGATCAACATATTAAGTATTATTTTGTAAATATACAAATAAGAATAATATTTATAAGTATTAATTGAAACTTAAAGAAAATAGAATTTTCATGAAATACTATATTTATATCTAATAAAATTTAGAATCTTGTTATTCTATGTGTTGGACTTATTATGTCAGACATAATGCATGCGATGTGGTATTTTGTGAGTTTTGTTGAATTTTGGATGTTGTTGATTATTACGTGGATTGTTGTAATTTGTATTGGTACGTGAACGTAAAAATTGGACAATAGATATATTGGGTGGTACTCGAGACTTGAATAAATGATTAGACGTTAAAACCTAGGAAAAGCCAAATGCTGATAGTCACTGTTGTGACGGTTACAGTCAGGAGATAGCCAAAGTGGCCGAGGACTGTTGATATATTACTGAAAGAATGGATAACGGTATCGGCACTTGTGGTTTAAAACCAATGGATTTTGATATATTGCACGAACCCTGAATACGGCACTGCTGGATTTATCTTTCGAAATTTTCGGGGGTGTTTTTATTGGTTGAAATTTTCGGGGGTGTTTTTATTGGAGTATGGGTATCATTTTTGGCGGTTGGTTGGTTTATCATTCGCTCCTTGTGATGGTACAGCTGAGTTCGACCCGACATGTAGTTTAGTCGTATTCATCTAGGACCTCAGGCTGGGCAAGTAAGGAGATGGTAAATCAGTAGAGTTGCCATAGTTCAGAGGTTGTCTTTGGGAGGAATATTTTCTCCTGGTGGAGAAATCTAGAATTCGCATAGCGGCAAAAAAAATTCATAAAAGGCTACTTGTGACTGCGTATTGTAATTACTGTATAAATTTGTGTTATTTCATTAAAATTGCAAATTGTGGTATTGGGTTTTAGGATTTTGTAACGCCTTGACTTTTCGGGTGCAAAATAAATAATTTCTTGAGAAAATTTGCTAAATAAATATAATTTTTTTCAAAACAATGGTTTAACTATTACAATCGCAAAATAAATCTATTGATTCAAAATACATTAATTTCAGAGCCGACTCTAGACTTGATACGGATTCCAAGCATACTCGATCTTTGTTCTTGATATTCTTTTCCTGTCGATCGGCACCATCATTGAATTTTCTCTGTTGAATCCTGCGCCCTCTAGCAAATTGATCGCCGAATCAATCAATTTGTCAGGATACAGACGTATCCGTGAGTGATAAATCACCCAGTAAAATAATCCAACCCAACCATCCCTCTTACTTTACAGCTAGTAAGCAATCAGGAAAATAATGATATGAATAAGTAAAACATAGATTTTTCACATAAACCAGTTTATTACTATCCATTAACCTAACGTGTAATCTAAGATCTCACCGCGAGATCTTTCCTCCCCAACCGCTAGTTATGCCATGTCCCATGAGATCACTTTCTTTTGTTGGCACGGATTGCACCTAAGTTATGTACCTAGTGTGTATCCCTCTCATTCCAACAAAAGGAAGGCTTATCATGCCCGAATCATAACTAGGGTTCGCTTATCTTATGCACCACTTCACAATCATCACTGGACTTACTTTGCCAGTTACTGGGCTTACTTTGCCAGTTTCAATCTATCACCGGGCTTACTTTGCTGGTTTCAAATCATCACATTCACCACTGGACACCGGCCAGTTTTAATTCATCACTGGGCTTACTTTGCCAGTTTCAATCTCATCACAAATCTCATCACATCTCAAAATCACGCCTGCTGGCAATCTCTAAAAAGAAAGAACTTCACAATTTATCTATTACTTAGCATCGTCTAAGTGATTTCTATTTCGTATACCACCCCATGTCTCTAGTGTCCGATCTAGCATTCAAATCAAGTATTGACACAATTTTAATCATAATAATAAATGAAAACGAACATCAAACGGATCAAAACAATTAATAGGCAGATGCAATCACTCAACTTTTTATGACTGGGCCGTTGTCCTTAATCTTGTATGGCCACAAAATCATTAATGATGTAAGAACTTTTATAAAATATTTAAAAATAATTTTCTAGGCTTTTATTAATAGTAATTATGTTGATTAAATACTAATTAAATATATTAATTAGGTAAAAATATTAGAATAATTATCGTAACATTAATAAGATTCCTAAAGGTCCTCTATAACAAGTTCAAGTGTTAAAAGTTGGGTTTGGCGGTTCATGGGATTATTTCAAATAAAGAGATTAAGATTATTGACGAAAGAAGGATAAATAGATAATAAATAATTAAATAATTAAAAATATGTTGATGTTCACAAAGTTTCATCTTAGGACTGTAAGAGGCCTAAATAAAATTATTCGGGCATTATTAACATATTTTATAATATCTTAAAGTATTTTATTTAGAAACAATGCGTAAATAATAATAAATAGTTAATTAAATAAATAAAATATTATTTTAATAATATATCATCTTTGAGATGTAAGAAGTCTAGGAAAAATAGTTTAGGTATTAAAAACATTGTTCTGAAGGTCGCAATTATTTTTCGTTTGTAACTTTAATTAAAAGCAAATAAAAATCTAATAAATAGCTAATAAAATAAAAAAATATGAATTCAGCAAGTTATGATCTTTGATATGTTAGAGGTTTAGGAAAAATAGTACGGGGATTTATAAAGTAGGTTATAAGGTCGCGAGGATTTTTAGTTTATAAACTTTTACATGATAACAAATAAAAATTTAATAAATAGATAAATAAAAAAAATGACATTAACAAGGTATGATCTTTGGAGTGTTAGAAGGCTAGGAAAAATAAATCGGGGGTCGGAAACGAGGTTCGGGATGTCGAAACGAGGCTTCGAACCAAAACAAGTCAAACCGCAAGGTTTGACAGGGCTTGACCACGCAGCCGCAAGGTCCGCGGCCTGGTTCTTGCGGCTGGGAACCCGAAGGTTGCGGCTGCAACCTTGCTATCCAATTTTGATTTTTTTGCTTTTTCTTGGTGTTTTCGATGCATGGGGCTACGGGGGCTATTGGGTTATGTCTAAAAACATTAAATATACGTAGAGGAGGGTTCGGATTGAATTATAATACCTCGGTTTGGTTCGAATTGATTCGCAACCCGAAACTTGAATTTTGGAGAAGATGACTTCGGGTTCTTTGATTGGGGAACCTTGGGATCAAATTGGACGACGTTTGGTGATGCTAAGAGTTGTAGGAAGGGATTGCAATGATTGAATTGGATTTCGGTGGGACGAAATTATGAAACCCACTTTTCTCTCTCTTTCTCTCTCTCTAAAACTCCATGGATTGGAGCTCGAATTGCCCACGATTTTTCTCTCTTTTCTGGCTCAATGAAGCGTGGGGGAATGGTGGTATGTTCGTGGGTTGATGGGGAGGGATTTATGTAGGTAAAATTGGGAGAGGTAGGATAAAATGAATTTAATAGAGGTTGGGTTCGTTTGGACTTGGAATGGACGAATCGGGTTCGATTTTAGGGTTAGGCAGGAAGTAGAGACCGTGTAGGAGAGGGAGAGACAGGGGAAGGAGAGATAGAACTCTTAACTCTTTCTAATATATATATAGTGATAGAAGTAAGAAATATTAGTAAAAAGAATAATATTGAAAGTACTAACAAACTACACTCTTCTGGTGAAAAAGATAAATTGGTCATTAAATGGAAACAGTTTATGAAAGATAAAGATGTTGAACTACCTTTCTCCAGTTACTTACAGTTTCATAAACCTATTAATAAAATAGCCAGTAAAACAATTGATCAAACAGAATTAAAAGTCATTACTAAATCCAAATGGAAAAAATCTGATAATACCATTGTAAGTTCTGGTCATCCACCCCTAGAACCAATTATTATTGATTATAAAGGATCAAGTATAAATGCTTCTCCTTTTAAATTACCTAGTGATAGATCTGATTGCAAACAAATTGTTGAACAAGTTAATTATACTAATCAGTGCTTAAAAGTAATTGGTCAACAGTTAGATAAAATTGAAACTAGAATTGATGAAGGAGTGATAGATTGTATACCATCATCTAGTAAAACTATTGAAAAACCTTTGATATTATTACCTGAGAAACGGTCACAAATTAAATTAAATACTGATAAAAATATTCAAAAAATTGAGGATATGTTGCAAAAATTAGTTATTAAATCAGAATCTGCTAAACCCCAAGTGACGGTATTAACCCAAGCAGACGATGATTCCAGTCACCTTTCATTCACTGATGGTGAGATTTCTAATCTCCAAACACAGTTTACCAGTCAACCAGGTAATCCAGGTAAATCTAACATTAAACGTTTGGTTTACCCCTCTACTAATCCAACAAGTCTTACCAAAAATTGGTATTCTAAACCTACTCCTCCTGATTTACAATTCGAAGAAAATAATCTTGCTAATCAATTTTCTGTTTCATCTAGTAAATTATATGAATGGAATATTGATGGTCTAAGTGATCATCAAATTTTGAAAAAATTAAATCACATGTCTATGGCTGCTAATAGTTATATTAGTAATACTGATCTTGACCAAGCACAAATTGTTGATTTATTAACTTCTGGTTTTACTGGAATGCTAAAAGCTTTGTGGGACAAGTATCTCACTAGTACTAACAGGCAAGAAAACTTGTTTATAATAAACCAATAGTAAATCTTCATACAACCTTGGAAAGGTTTGAGAAAACTGCTAAAGAAATTACTTTGCAGGATTTACAACTAGATATTGAAATATTAAAAAATGAAGTCACTTTGTTAAAATCACAGCTTCCAAAATGGAAGCAAAGGAATAAAAAATATGTTAAAATAAGCAGTCAATCCTCCAATGGATCTTCTGATAAGGATAATCCCGAGTCACCATCCTCTAATCAAAAAATTAGTAATCAAGATAATCTTCGATTAAACTTAGTAAACCAAATTTTTGTTCAAAAATGGCATGCATATGTTAAATTATTAATTGATGATTTTGAATTAAATATTACTGCTTTAATTGATACTGGAGCAGATTTAAACTGTATCCAAGAAGAATTAGGGCCTAGTCAATATTATCAGAAATCAACTGAAAAGTTGAGTTCTGCTAATGGTAGTAAAATGATAATTAGTCACAAATTACCAATAGTAAGTATTTACCAAAATAATGTCTGTTTTAAAACATCATTTGTTTTAGTAAAAAATTTAACTGATAAAGTCATTCTCGGTATGCCTTTTATTTATCTACTTTATCCATTTACAGTCAATTTTGATAAAATTACTTCTATTTTTTCTGGTCAACAAATAAATTTTGAATTACTTTCTGCACCTAATCAAAATGAGTTATCACAATTACAAAATTACTCTATTAACCATTCTGATTCCTCTACAGATGACACACGGCAGCCAGAAATTTGGCACAACCACTTTGCTAGTCCTTCCTGAGGGATCCAGCCTCCGATTTAACAAATTAAACCATTTACAAAATATAGACGAAACCCAACAGTGTCTCCTAGATGCTCTCTGGAACCTATGTGGGGAATATCGTCATAGTAAACAATTTATTGATGGATTAAATTGCCTGAATTATTATTTTTGTGAACAAAATCTGTTATTTAAAAATAATGATGATGCTTATGCCTCAATGGCCTCTGAGTTGCATCATTTATCTGTTAAATATTCAAATCTACTTGAAGAAAACATTAAAACTCAGGCTAAACTGCTATCATGCATCATGATTTTAAAAATGTTAAAAAGGAGTGTTTTGCACTGAGAGAGCAAAAAAGTGCGATGTTAATTAGCAGAGACATTCAATTGCATGTGGGGAGTGCACTGCCTACCACCCATAGCAATTCTGGCCAAGACTTAGCAGATAGCACCCATAACTTAGTTAGAAACATTAGAAGTAGGGAGCACATTGCCTCCATGAGGAACTACTTCTCTATTCTATTACAGGATCTCCTAAGATTTCTGTCTCATTAAAAATCAAATTGTTTTTCCACAGATTTTCTTGTTGATTTGGTCAAAGATATTCAAAATATGGCTAAAAGGGACAGCCATTTTCAAGAATTTTTATTCCAATTACTTATTGATTTATCTACTAAATCTATTCTTGGTTTAAATATCTTGGGAAACTCTTTATAATAAAGACCAAGATAGGGTTATACGCCCAAAAACTAATCCTATTTGCTCAAACTATCCATTACACAGGTTTGTTGTCCCTGTAATTTAATATATAGTGTTCCACGTGCTTGCATTAACATGCAACATTTCAAAAATATTAATGTTGAATATAATAAAAATTAATTGAAATTACTCCAATGACCCTATTGGATCATGGTATTATGACAAATTATTTTCAACGATGGAGCAGACTGATTATGTTACTAGAAAACTGGGTGTCTCCATTTTAAACCTTTTGCTAAATATGGAGCTTTACGTTGCCAAGTACTGATCAAAAGCAAAATGCCAGAATGGACTTGGACTGGAAGCATTATTCCAGCCCAACACATTATGCACATCTCAGTCAACTGGCCATTCAGTAGGGTCCATCTTCCTATTCACCTTATTGGAGATGAGGAACCCTGGCCCTATTCAAAATCAATCCGCAGTCAAATACGCCATTACAGAGCTTACTCAATCGCTACTAAATTAGGAGATGCTGATCTCAGTGATGATCTCCATGTTTATGCAGACCCCAAATCAATCTATTTAATTTGCGAAGACTCAATCCAAAAGATTCGCTCTACTGAACCTATTCAAGAAGTTCCTTTCATCTTTCATACTCAAAACAAGACACTACTGGCAACGTATCATGATCGTATAGCCAGTACCCAACCTATTAACCATTCAACTGCTCCTACCCCAGATATTGATGATGAGGATTATTGGAACAATTTATCATCAGAAGAATTACATAACCTTGATAACATGATGGAATACTAGCCATCTTAATAAATCTGTTCAAAACAACTGCTGAACTACCGATGCACTAATCCTTTCAACCAGCTTTTACAAGCTGCCTCCCAATCAACTGTTAATACATTACTTACCAGCCATTACCAGCAAACTACTGACCTCACCCAACGTCAGTCCAGTAACCTGTTCATTGCTGACCTCACCCAACGTCAGCCCCAGATGGACCCAGTAAACCTGCTCAACAGCTGGCATCTCCAGCTTATTAAAATCACATGAATAGTAAAACCATTGTTCAGTTTTTACAATTCATCCAGCTAATCAACTACTGTTCACAGTACTACTCAACACTGTTCAATTACCTGCTGAGTTCCTATTTACTTTTCCACCGAAAGTAAAAGGTTCAAAAGGTTCACATGGTCCCAATAGACCACCTCTTATTTCTGATGATGATAAACAAAAAAATTTAGATATTTTTAAAATGACATATTTAAATGATTCAGAAAATAGTGAAATTGCTAAATCTTCAGAATATCATTCTGTTAGTGAAGATTCTGGTAATGATCAAATTAAGATAGGATATACTGATAATTGTTGTAGGAAAATAAACGTACTTACTAAAGATTTATCTGAGGAAGAATTGCTCATTGATCTTATTAGTAGAATTGATGATATTGTATTAAAACAACAACCATTAACAGTAATTTAACAGGTTAGTAAAGGCGGCAGAGTCGACCATGAACAGAAAATTAAACAATTAGGTGGCAAAGCCAACCATTGAAAGTAATAATTAAAAATAATACATCAGTTTAACATTGATAACGGTCAGAGAGGATCAACTCATCAGTGAACATTACCAGTAACATACTTACTGGTTTAACAGGGGGAGAAGGGGCTGAGGGGAGAGAGAAAGAGAACTTCAATTCAGAAGTTTTAACATTTAGTAAAGAGAAGAGAAGAGAAGAGAGAGAGTGGCAAGGTCTGATGTAATTCCAGTCTGCCTTCACTAGAGCCAACTCAATCCTTTTATAGATGAGGATGAGAGGCATTACAATTATCAGAGGTGGTCTATTGGGACCATGTGAACCTTTTGAACCTTTTACTTTCGGTGGAAAAGTAAATAGGAACTCAGCAGGTGATTGAACAGTGTTAAGTAGTACTGTGAACAGTAGTTGATTAGCTGGATGAATAGTAAAAAATGAACAGTGGTTTTTACTATTTATGTGATTTTAATAAGCTGGAGATGCCAGCTGTTGAGCAGGTTTACTGGGTTCATCTGGGGCTGACGTTGGATGAGGTCAGTAATGAACAGGTTACTGGACTGACGTTGGGTGAGGTCAGTAGTTTGCTGGTGATGGCTGGTAAGCAATGTATTAGCAGTTGATTGAGAGGCAGCTTGTAAAAGCTGGTTGAATGGATTAGTGCATCAGTAGTTCAACAGTTGTTTTGAACAGATTGATTAAGATGGCTAGTATTCCATCATGTTATCAAGGTTATGTAATTCTTCTGATGATAAATTGTTCCAATAATCCTCATCATCAATATCTGGGGTAGAAGCAGTTGAATGGTTAATAGGTTGAGTACTGGCTATACGATCATGATACGTTGCCAGTAGTGTCTTGTTTTGAGTATGAAAGATGAAAGGAACTTCTTGAATAGGTTCAGTAGAGCGAATCTTCTGGATTGAGTCTTCGCAAATTAAATAGATTGATTTGGGGTCTGCATAAACATGGAGATCATCACTGAGATCAGCATCTCCTAATTTAGTAGCGATTGAGTAAACTCTGTAATGGCGTATTTGACTGCGGATTGATTTTGAACAGGGCCAGGGTTTCTCATCTCCAATAAGGTGAATAGGAAGATGGACCCTACTGAATGGCCAGTTGACTGAGATGTGCATAATGTGTTGGGCTGGAATAATGCTTCCAGTCCAAGTCCATTCTGGCATTTTACTTTTGATCAGTACTTGGCAACGTAAAGCTCCATATTTAGCAAAAAGGTTTAAAATGGAGACACCCAGTTTTCTAGTAACATAATCAGTCTGCTCCGAATCAGTGAAAATAATTTGTCTTAACAGTCCATGATCCAATAGGGTCATTGGAGTAATTTCAATTAATTTTTTATTATATTCAACATTAATATTTTTGAAATGCTGCATGTCAATGCAAGCACGTGGAACACTATATATTAAATTACAGGGACAATCAAACCTGTGTAATGGATAGTTTGAGCAAATAGGATTAGTTTTTGGGCAGATAACCCTATCTTGGTCTTTATTGTAAAGAGTTTCCCAAGATATTTCAAGACCAGGAGTAGATTTAGTAGATAAATCAGTAAGTAATTGGAATAAAAATTCCTGAAAATAGTGGCTGTCCCTTTTAGCCATATTTTGAATATCTTTTACCAAATCAACAGGAAAATCCTGTGGAAAAACAATTTGATTTTTAATGAGACAGAAATCTTAGGAAGACCCTGTAATAGAGTAGAGAAGTAGTTCCTCATAGAGGCAATGTGCTCCCTACTTCTAATGTTTCTAACTAAGTTATGGGTGCTATCTGCTAAGTCTTGGCCAGAATTACTATGGGTGGCAGGCGGTGCACTCCCCACATGCAATTGAATGTCTCTGCTAATTAACATCGCACTTTTTTGCTCCCTCAGTGCAAAACACTCCTTTTTAACATTTTTAAAATCATGATGCATGATATGCAGTTTAGCCTGAGTATTAATGTTTTCTTCAAGTAGATTTAAATATGTAACAGATAAATGATGCAACTCAGAGGCCATTGAGGCATAGGTATTATCATTATTTTTAAATAACAGATTTTGTTCACAAAAATAATAATTCAGGCAATTTAATCCATCAATAAATTGTTTACTATGACGATATTCCCCACATAGGTTCCAGAGAGCATCTAGGAGACACTGTTGGGTTTCGTCTATATTTTGTAAATGGTTTAATTTGTTAAATCGGAGGCTGGATCCCTCAGGAAGGACTGGCAAACTGGTTGTGCCAAATTTCAGGCTGCCGTGTGTCATCTATAGAGGAATCAGAATGGTTAATAGAGTAATTTTGTAATTGTGATAACTCATTTTGATCAGGTGCAGAAAGTAATTCAAAATTTATTTGTTGACCAGAAAAAATAGAAGTAATTTTATCAAAATTGACTGTAAATGGATAAAGCAGATAAATAAAAGGCATTCCGAGAATGACTTTATCAGTTAAATTTTTTACTAAAACAAATGATGTTTTAAAACAGACATTATTTTGGTAAATACTTACTGTTGGTAATTTGTGACTAATTATCATTTTACTACCATTAGCAGAACTCAACTTTTCAGTTGATTTCTGATAATATTGACTAGGCACTAATTCTTCTTGGATACAGTTTAAATCTGCTCCAGTATCAATTAAAGCAGTAATATTTAATTCAAAATCATCAATTAATAATTTAACATGTGCATGCCATTTTTGAACAAAAATTTGGTTTACTAAGTTTAATCGAAGATTATCTTGATTACTAATTTTTTGATTAGAGGATGGTGACTCGGGATTATCCTTATCAGAAGATCCATCGGAGGATTGACTGCTTATTTTAACATATTTTTTATTCCTTTGTTTCCATTTTGGAAGCTGTGATTTTAACAAAGTGACTTCATTTTTTAATATTTCAATATCTAGTTGTAAATCCTGCAAAGTAATTTCTTTAGCAGTTTTCTCAAACCTTTCCAAGGTTGTATGAAGATTTACTATTGGTTTATTATAAACAGGTTTTTCTTGCCTGTTAGTACTAGTGAGATACTTGTCCCACCAAGCTTTTAGCATTCCAGTAAAACCAGAAGTTAATAAATCAACAATTTGTGCTTGGTCAAGATCAGTATTACTAAGATAACTATTAGCAGCCATAGACATGTGATTTAATTTTTCCAAAATTTGATGCTCACTTAGACCATCAATATTCCATTCATATAATTTACTAGATGAAACAGAAAATTGATTAGCAAGATTATTTTCTTCGAATTGTAAATCAGGAGGAGTAGGTTTAGAATACCAATTTTTGGTAAGACTTGTTGGATTAGTAGAGGGGTAAACCAAACGTTTAATGTTAGATTTACCTGGATTACCTGGTTGACTGGTAAACTGTGTTTGGAGATTAGAAATCTCACCATCAGTGAATGAAAGGTGACTGGAATCATCGTCTGCTTGGGTTAATACCGTCACTTGGGGTTTAGCAGATTCTGATTTAATAACTAATTTTTGCAACATATCCTCAATTTTTTGAATATTTTTATCAGTATTTAATTTAATTTGTGACCGTTTCTCAGGTAATAATATCAAAGGTTTTTCAATAGTTTTACTAGATGATGGTATACAATCTATCACTCTTTCATCAATTCTAGTTTTAATTTTATCTAACTGTTGACCAATTACTTTTAAGCACTGATTAGTATAATTAACTTGTTCAACAATTTGTTTGCAATCAGATCTATCACTAGGTAATTTAAAAGGAGAAGCATTTATACTTGATCCTTTATAATCAATAATAATTGGTTTTAGGGGTGGATGACCAAAACTTACAATGGTATTATCAGATTTTTTCCATTTGGATTTAGTAATGACTTTTAATTCTGTTTGATCAATTGTTTTACTGGCTATTTTATTAATAGGTTTATGAAACTGTAAGTAACTGGACAAAGGTAGTTCAACATCTTTATCTTTCATAAACTGTTTCCATTTAATGACCAATTTATCTTTTTCACCAGAAGAGTGTAGTTTGTTAGTACTTTCAATATTATTCTTTTTACTAATATTTCTTACTTCTATCACTAATTCTTTTAACTTTTGTTTTAACATATTTTGTTTATCAGTTTGTTTATTAGGTGATTTTATTGATCCTATTTCCCTCAGGGAAGGATAATTATTATAAGAAGCGTGATTATCATGATATCCAATCCCCAATAAAAAAGATTTGATTAACAGATTAAGTAAAGCAGTCATTTTTTCAAAATTTGATTTAACAAGTGGTTTCTGGCAAATCTAGTTACACCCTGATGATCGTTATAAAACTGCTTTTACTACTCCCTTTGGTCACTATATATATATAAAATTAAGAAAAATAATGCTATTATTATTATTAAAGCTATTAATAATATTATTGTAAAAAAAAAATACGGTCGAAAATCCGGGTTGTTATAGATTTCTACTTGGTGAGTTATCACTTAGGATATGTTTGTATTCTGGCAAATCGTTTGCTTCGGAGATCAATTTGCCAGAGTATGCAAGATTCTACAATGGAGCAGTTGGTACAGGTGGAACCCCTGGAACGGAGTCTGGGTCAATGTTGCTTGGAATCTGTGTCAAAACTAGAGTCGCTCTGGAGTTGTTTCTGTTAAATAAAATGTACATAAATTTTTGTATTATTTTGAAATTGAAATTTTTGTATATGTACAAATAAGGGCCTCATAGTTTGGAAAAGTTTGTATATTTTAAGAGTAATGTGCTCAAAATTCCTTGAAAAGTCGGGGCATTATAGCTTTAAAATATTATCTTCATCGAATATTTCTAGGTGTCTAAAGAAAATTTTTTTTGAAAAATACTTTTTTGTATTTATTGACCCTTTATTGATGTCCAATCAAAATGATTATTTCAGTAAGTACATTATTTTTAAGCTTAAAAGTTGAACTTAATTTCGTTGGGAAGTAACTTTACAGGACGGAGGGCATATTTTTTCCTTTTTTTGGTATTTGTTATCTTTTGCAATTTTTTATTATTTTTGTCATAATTTTTGAAATTAATCATTAGTATCGATGAGATGATTTAGAAGAGTATAAAAATATGTACTAAAATTTAAAAAACTTCATATAATGCGACAACAATAGCAATTGATTTGTACTTTTTCATATCTACTAAACTTCTTTTTTCTTTGAGTCATAATATTTATTTTGTAGACACGAGAGACAGGTGATAATTCATACAAAATAACATGATGAATAAAAAAATAAAAAAAATACCAAAATGTTGGGAGAATGGGTATTTAATCTCGGAGGAGTCATTTTCGCATTTTCTTTTTTGATATCCACTCCCTTTGGGTTTTTTAACTTGTCATTGAAAAAGTGTGTATTTTTTTTTTGATAAAAAAAATAAAGAAAGTGTGGATATAAAATGAAGAGTTTGAAAATTATTTCCCTTTTCTCTGGTCCTTTTACACCTGAAACAGAAAACTTGATGACTGCTAACAAAAATTAAGGGGGTGTTTTCAGTGGTGAATAAATTTTGAGAAAATTTTTGTAGCAATCAAGTTGTTAGATGTTTCCCATAGTGAATTAGTTATTAAGAAATGTCAAGTTGTTTCCGATAATGAATAAGTTGTAGATGTGTTTGAGATTAGAGTTATTGTAGCGAAATTTTTTTTTGTTGACAAGTTATTAGTTACCGTGAATAAGATGATAAAATGCCAAAACTTGTTAATTTATGCGAACAATATGCTAAAAATGTCTACATTTTTTTCATACTCCATAAATTGCTACCGGAAACATGACTTAAAAGTGACAAAAAAATGCGAGGATAGAGAATAGCAAGGCCATCAATATTAATAAGACAGGTGTAGGTTTTGTCTTAGCTATTTGGCCATTGAAATTGTTGATGTGTCAAAATAATGACATAGGAGTTAGGACAGGTTTTGATCGGTGAGAGAGAAGGGTTGTGCGCTCATGGGTGGGTGGTGGTAGAGAGAGAAGGGTTAACAACTTGACTTCTTGTTGACTTGCATCTTGCACGTCTTCTTTTGTAGAAAATAGAAAAACCTCAATTTTTTTTTAATTCAGAGATCACACTGGGTGGTGGCTATTCATTTTGCAAAACTTATCCAACAACTTTGAGCTTGCAAGAACGCTGAGCCTACCTTTGATCCAGAATACACAAGGGAATATGGCTCTGTCACTAGTTACGAATTTGCTCACAAGTCTCCAACCCTTGGTTGAAAAAGAGGTGGGATTGCTTTTGGGGGTTGACGAAGAGATGACAAAGCTGCAAAGCACGCCCTCCACGATCGAGGCAGTCCTCGAAGATGCAGAGAGAAATCACCCAGAAGATAAAGCAGTACAAGATTGGTTGCGAAAGCTCAAAGGTGCTGCTTACGAGGTCGATGACATCTTGGATGAATGCTCCACGGAAATCCTCCGATGGGAATCCAAAGGCCAAAGTTCTGGGTCTCTGAAGAAGGTTGGTACTTCTTTGCTATACCCTTTCAAAAACGTTGAATTCCGTCACATGATATATAGGGCATATGATGAAAGATATCTCAGTGAAATTAGCTGCGATCGCTGATGAGCGCAACAAGTTCCACTTTCGTAACATGGTAGTGGAGAACCGAGATGAATTCACTAAAAGTCGTGAAACTGGCTCCCTTTTAACTCTACCAAAACTGACTGGGAGAGACCGAGATAAAGAAAAGATTAGTATAAAAGTTCTGTTGGAGGATGCACTTGAGAGGGACGAAGTTTCCGTGTACCCCATAATCGGTATGGGAGGTCTCGGGAAGACAACGCTGGCGCAAGCTGCCTTCAATGACGAGAGAATGAAGAGCCACTTTGACCTTATGATATGGGTTCATGTATCTCAAGATTTCGATCTTAAAAGAGTGGTACAATCCATATCAGGGGACACTTGTCAACTGTCAGACTTGGATTCTCTACAGAAAAAGCTTCGAGAGAGGTTGAATGGGAAAAGATATCTGATTGTGTTAGATGATGTATGGGACGAAGATCAAGAGAAGTGGGATAAGTTGAAGTACACTATAGCATGCGGATCTAAAGGTAGTTCTATTATCGTCACTACTCGTGTTGAAAAGGTTGCAGCAATCATGGGAACTCTCCCAACTCACTGCTTGTCCTATTTATCGGAAGAAGATTGCTGGCTGTTGTTTAAGCAACGTGCATTCGGAAACAGCAATGAAGAGCGTTCAAACCTAGTGGCTATTGGGAAAGATATAGTGAAAAAGTGTGGGGGTGTACCTCTAGCTGCTACAGCTCTTGGAGGTCTCCTGCGGTTCCAACGTGAGGAAAGTAAGTGGCTTTCTATTAAAGAGAGTGAAATTTGGAACTTACCGCAGGATGGAAATCCAATCTTGCCAGCCTTGAGATTAAGTTACTATAATCTCCCATTGGAATTCAGACGATGTTTTGCTTATTGTGCCTACTTTCCAAAGGGTTCTGAAATTGAAAAAGGAAATTTAATTCGTCTTTGGATGGCCAATGGCTATATATCTCGCAAAGACAAACTAGAACCAGAAGATCTTGGTGACCACATTTGGACCGAACTATGCTGGAGATCTTTTTTCCAACGTTTGGATAAACCTGAAACTGAAACTGATAGATGGTTGACATCAAAGGATTGTGAAGAAGACTACAAGTGCAAGATATGGTTCAAGATGCATGATCTTGTGCATGATCTCGCTCAATATATCGTCGAGGATGAACGCCATATGATGGAGTATAGAGGTTCCAGTGATACGAGTGATAGAAAAGTTCGCGAAGTCTCCACAAGGATGTTAAGAGAGGGAGATCAAGCAACATATTCCCCCTTTCAACCGGACAATTGTGATTTTAGAAAATTTGGCTCACTGCGAGTCTTTGAGGCAAGCGGCATTGAAATAATGAAGTTGCTGTCTTCAATTGACAAGTTGAAACACTTAAGGTATTTTGACATTTCGGACTCAGAAATCAATCATCTTCCGAATTCAATTTGTACCTTGTGGAATTTGCAGACATTAATTCTAGACAGATGTAAACGCCTTAAGAGACTGCCCAATAATATGAAATGTTTGCGAAATCTGCGACATCTGCACCTGTCAAGCTGTTTCTTGATGGAAATGCCCCCTGAAATTGGTCAATTAACTTGCTTGAAGGAATTGAGTTTATTTGTTGTGGGCAAGAACAAAGGTTGTCACCTAGCTGAATTGCAACACTTAAACTTGGGAGGTGTACTTCGAATCGAGCACCTTGAGAGAGTGAAGAATCCAATGGATGCTAAAGAAGCCAATTTAGTGGGAAAACACAATTTACGTGTGCTGATATTGTGTTGGGAAGACGATGTTTTGCTTATTGGAATGCAGACGATAAGCTCCCATTGGAATGCAGACGATGTTTTGCTTATTGTGCCTTCTTTCCCAAGGGTTCAGAAATTGAAAAAGGAAATTTAATTCAACTTTGGATGGCCAATGGCTATATATCTTGCAAAGACAAACAAGAACCAGAAGATCTTGGTGATGACATTTGGAGCGAACTATGCTGGAGATCTTTTTTCCAACGTTTGGATAAACGTAAAACTGAAACCTATAAATGGTTGACATCAAAAGATTGTGAAGAAGACTACAAGTGCAAGATATGGTTCTAGATGCATGATCTTGCTCAATATATCGTCAAGGATGAACGCCACATGATGGAGTATGGAGGTTCCAGTGATAAAGAAGATAGAAAAGTTCGTGAAGTCTCCACTAGGATGTTAAGAGAGGGAGATCAAGCAACATATTCCCCCTTTCAACCGGACAAGTGTGATTTTAGAAAATTTGGCTCACTGAGAGTCTTTGAGGCAAGCGGCATTGAAATAATGAAGTTGCCGTCTTGAATTGACAAGTTGAAACACTTACGGTATTTGGACATTTCGGACTCAAGAATCGATCATCTTCCTAATTCAATTTGTACCTTGTGGAATTTGCAGACATTAATTCTAGACAGATGTAGACGCCTCGAGAGACTGCCCAATAATATGAAATGCTTGAGAAATCTGCGACATTTGCACCTGTCAAGCTGTTCGTTGACGGAAATGCCCCCTGAAATTGGTCAATTAATTAACTTGCTTGAAGGAATTGAGTTTATTTGTTGTGGGTAAGAACAAAGGTTGTCACCTATCTGAATTGCAACACTTAAACTTGGGAGGTGTACTTCGAATCGAGCAGCTTGGGAGAGTGAAGAATCCAACGGATGCTAAAGAAGCCAATTTAGCGGGAAAACACAATTTACGCGTGTTGGGAAGATAATGATGAATTTGAATCACAAGAAAACGTTGAAGAACTACTTGAAGCCCTTGAACCACATCCAAACATTGAGAAGTTGGTCATAGAGAATTACTATGGCACCCACTTGCCACGCTGGATGATGGATCTAAAAAACATAGATCTCATTGAGCTCAGAAATTGCAAAAATTACTTAAAACTTCCACCAATTGGACAACTACCTTTGCTGCGAAGGCTGTCAATTTGGAGTATGGAAAAGGTCAATTATATTGACGATGATTTGCCTGACGGAGGCCCAGTGAGAGGATTCCAATCTTTGGAAACGTTGATGATGATTAATTTGTCAAGTTTGAAAGGTTTATCAAGAAAGGAGGGAAAAGAATTGTTCCCTCCTCTTCGCGGGATGGATATCATAAGTTGTCCTGACTTGAGCTTCCGGAGTCTTTCCTCGCTGAAAACCTTATTTGTTGCGGGACATTGCGCCAACGTGGTATTGGAGTCAATCTCAACTTGTGAAAGTCTCACTTCTCTTAATGTTGTTGGAACTGAGGAGGCTATTTGTTTTCCGGAAGAGGTTCTGAGAAACCTAACTCTTCTCAAGTCATTTTACATTAATCGGTTTACAAAGCTAAAATCGTTTCCTAATGGCCTTGCACACCTCAAGGCATTGAAGTCATTGTTCATCTTTAATTGTGATAAGCTCAAGTCTTTGCAAGAGGAAGGGCTTCGAGGTCTTGAATATCTCCAATGTCTGTCAATCAAGTGGTGCGAAGAGTTTAGTTCCTTGTCTGAGGGCTTGCAACATCTCGTTTGCTTGGAGTCATTGGAGATTACTGGGTGCCCAAAGCTGGTGGCTCTGCCAGAGAGCGTTAAACACCTCAAATCCCTTCAACGCCTAGAAATGAGTGGTCGGTATTCAGCTGTGTTGGTGGCTTTGCCTGAGACCTTGCAACATGTCCCTGCGTTACAATATCTAGATATTTCGGGCTATCCAACACTAACATCATTGCCAGACTGGCTGGGGAACCTCACAACTCTTCAGTCATTGGTCATTTCTAACTGCCCAAAGATTTCATCACTTCCAGCTAGCATCCAAAGGCTTACCGAACTCAGAAGCTTGTCAATTACCGAATGCGGTCCTGAACTAGCTAGGCGATGTGAGAAAGGAAAGGGCGAGGATTGGCATAAGATAGCACATATTCCGCAAGTCAATGTCCGCGCACCTGCAAAACCAAAGGTACAATGTTTCTTATTTTACTCTGCATATTTTCGTTTGATTCTAGTGTTTTCATGAAGCTTGTCAACAATAGCCCTCCAGGAAGGGATATGTTAGGGCTGGCTCTCGCCCCAAAATTTGGCCCGAAAATGGGCCCCGCCTTAATGTCATTTGTTTATTAATATTAAAATTATTCCAAAAGTAAAGGAATTTCAAGTTTGGCGCAATGTTTTAGTATATTCACGAAAATATAGTGGCTGGTTCACCAATTAAGCATGTCAAGTACTTTTCAACCAAACAAGGGCGTGTTCTGAACCCATCTTTTGAGCCTTTGCCACTTAGCATTTAGGTTCCTTCGTAAACCAGAAATTTTTGTTTGTTAGATGACAACAAATTCTGACAACTAGGTTTGTTCTTTTTCTTCAGCAAGGAAAAGTGAGAAACCAATTTGTCCCAATTGATTGAGATTTCAATGTTAATTCATTGTCTGGTGTATAACGATGAACCACAGGATCTCGTTGATCATGGTTAGCTACCGCTTATTTCAAAGAATCATAATGAATTTACTCATAATTGCGTTGCATTTTTGTTTCGCTCGTATTAGTTGGTTTATTGGTTGTGTTAGTGTTCAGTTATAAACTTTAGTTCTTTTGCTGAACGAGAAAGAAACTTTGCACAAGCAGATAGAGATATACCAGAACTTCTAGAATTGAAAGAGTCAATTAAGCGATGCGATCTAAATGTTATTGAAGCTCCTCTTTGTTTATGAGATTTACTTTGTGTGTTTTTACCTTTGATTTCTCGCATCATCTCACCATGTTCATCAATGCATAAATGATAAATTTCTGAGAATAATTTTTAGGTACAAGTGATCAGCACCCTGTCTAAGTTGAAGCTACGTCTAAAACAACACCTCAATTGCATCAATTATGCGATTGTCCGAGTCAGACTCCGATGATTAAGTAACTGTATGTTTCTTGTCTATTTATTTGCTCATTCATTCGTATCCTATGGTCGTGTTCGTCGGCTCCTTTTGCTTTCCATTTTCTTTAATTTCGTTAAACTCAGTCTTGGATCTGGGATTTGTCAACTTGAAGGGAAATGACAAGCAAATGAAATGACTTTATGAATACCTTCTTGGGGGTGTAATTGTGAAGATTGGCTCCTTTTTGCATACCTCTGTCTGGATGCCTGAATACAATGTTTAGCCTATGTTTTTCGCATTGAGACAGTGGTTAAGTCCGCCTGAAAGCGCCACACTAGGTTTCTTTAGTTTTTGGGTTTGGAGGGTTGAAAACTTATGTTGGTTGGGATATTTTTTGCGAGGACATTATTAGTGTATTGCATTGAGATTCATTATTTGCATATACGAGAGGAAAAAATAATAGTTTCTATTAGGGTTTGGGAGAGAGAACTTGTAATTTGAGTGCGGTTTGATTTTGAAAGGGGGTTGAAGCAGAAACTCTGCTTTGTTTTTCTCTTCAACAACCGTTTGCCTTTGCATTAATTGAAGCCCTTACTCGATATTGCCCGCGGAGTAGGTTTACACCCGAACATAAGCCGAACCACGTCCTTCGTCTCTCTCGGTTTGATTTTTTCTCGTTTGCTTGATTTTGCTTCGCACATTACTTTTGTTTGATTCAATATTCATAACCATCAATTGTTAAGTCTTTGGTGGCCGGCCCTCCACAACACAGTAACCAACCAAAACAATACTACATCATTTACAAACTACCATACGCCTACATATGTGTATGTTGTACTCATTTCTTGGTTTGGTTACCTTCCTTTTTGTTTGCAACTCCAAGAGCTCTCATGTTTGCAGGGTTACAATAGCAATATGATGGCAGCTAGTTCAGAAGTGGTTGCGGCCTCAGTTCGGATGCATTGTCGGCGGAAGCTTGTGGGCTGCTCCGGGGGATGTCGGTTCAAGTAAGCCATTACATTTTCTCCAATGCAGAACGCATAGGGCAATGTCGGTTCTGTCTTTGAAGCTATGTGCTTGCGTTTGTGTCTTTACCATTGCTTAATACTCAGTACTTATGTATCTTTGTGATTTATACTAATAGATAGAGATATTGGTGCAAACTGCTTGCTGTTTTACCGGATATTAATTTAACGGTGTTATGTTTGTGGCTGATGGGGCCGGCCATTGGGTGTTATGTTTGAGAACCTATATTATTTTCTCGATTTGAACGTAATTTTATCGTCCTTTTACTGGTGAAATTTTTGTTCTTCGTGAATCTGTAACTCTTCATAGTTTCATTGAATGAGAAAGCTTCCACCAAACAAATCAAAAAAGTTCGTTATTGGCATTTCACTTGTGTTCATAAGCCAATGTATGTTTGTAGTTATCTGGAAAAGAGTGAGAAGAAGCATATGAAAACTATAATCAATTACTATCCGCTATATAATCTTTCAGTAGCATTAGCAATAGTTTGAAAATCGTTGGGTCCGGAGTGCCCATATAGATTTGGTTACACAATGTCATTCCTTGCGACCACTCTAACAGACTTGTAGGTGCGATGTCGAATGTCATAAAAAACTTAATTGAAGCCCTCCCTAACACCAATTAGTTTTAGGATGATGAAAAAGCGGTTCGACAAAAACTAACCTGAGGTGAAATTTAACTACAGTTATCGCATTATTTTGTTTCGTATGGCGCATGGGTGATTAACACACAAAGCAACCTCCTACAAAATAAGAAGGAAAACGCTAATGACTCCTATTTCCATTAACCTCAATTATAAGGGAGGTTGCCTTTTTCACCGAGGGTCCGTAAAAGAGATTTTCGCGCCACCCCATCTCACTGTTCGTCTCGGTAAAAACCATGGAGGTTTAGCCAAAAACCCAAAAATCGCGTTTAAGCTTTCTCAACCGGACTGAGGTAGAGTAATCGCTCCCCTACTTTCTTCTAAGTATATCTAGTACCTATATATTGATTTTAACGAGTTATAGAGGAGGAAATCGTACCTGTGCGTCAAAACCGTGAAATCCGAAAACACTCTGTTTTTCTGACGAGTTAATGTTCATAGAAGTTGGAAATTTGGGTGTAATGGAGGGGAAATGTCATTTCTGTTTTCCGTCACTTTTCATAACAGAAGTAAGGTTTTGGACTACATAGAATGCAATAGGATAGTTTGAGGATAGATTAGGCGAAACTAATAGTTTGAGGATGAAGTAGAAAAAATGGTGATAGTTTGAGGGATGTTTTCATAAAAAACTAAAACGAAAATGGAAGCTTTTACTTGGATCAAATTTTTCGACGATCATCCAGTTATGAGAAGCCGAAAAGTCCAGACTTTTGGATTATCTAATGACAACCAAGCCAGTGCACAACTCAACTCAAACTTCAGCTGAGTCAACTGAAAGCAGCTCAGCTCAAGAGCCAACAACTCAGCCAGATGCTCCACTAATTCAGTTAGTTAGTGCTCCTCTAAGTCAGTTTATTAGCACTAAGATGGTTAGTTATCATATGCTGAGCTGGATTGTAATTAGTTGATTGAGTTGGTATAAATACTTGTAATTTCTGTTTTCTATTGTAATTCGATATCACCGATTGAGAAATGAAAATCATCTTTTCCTTGAAAAATTCTCATGGTATTAGAGCGAGTCCCGTTCCACTCCACACACTAGCAAAAAGGCTGCATGATGATAGGACCCGAAAAGTGGCCACATGTGACAGATCTCAAATGCGGCTGCACGTGAGAGGGATGTTAAGGAAATGAATCCCACATTGTTTGGGAATGGATTGGGTGATCACTTAATAACATTTGGGACCCATCCACTCATTACCAATTGGTTTTGAGTTGGATATAAAGTTTCTACATCTAAGACCTCCGTGCTCTTCAGTTGGGAAAGTCATAACGTCCCGCATTTGTCCATCAAGTGTTGCAGTGATGACTTCAGTTCTTGGGCAGAATTGATATGCTGCAGCTGAAAGGTCCCATGAATAGCCACGGTTCAGATTCGATTCCTTGGAGCAGTTCAGTTTGGTTTTGCTGCAACTGAGTGAAGCCGTTGTATCCTAGGAAGCAGACGCCAGACGATGCCCTCTAACACCTTGGGTGAGGCAAGGCGGCGAGTTTTCTTGAAGGACAATACTATACGACACACAGGCCATCTTCGATTCTGTTATATGCAATACAGTTTCTGTAACTTCCTTCCAGTGGTTTATTTCCAGAAACCAATGAGACTGTTTTACTGTTTCTTCTTTAGCATTGGTTTCCCTACACAATCCAACAAACTAGCATACGTGGCATTATTCGAAAGCCTAGCGAGACTAAAAGTCTCCTTATATTTCTCCAAAATAGTAGGGGTTATATGGCCATCCAAGGGTTCTGTTTCTCTCCCCATAAAATCAGGAAACGTGGCATTAGTCGACAGCCTAGTGAGACTAATTCTCCCTATATTTCTCCAAAATATTAGTACTGGCTATAATATATGGCCATTACTTTACAGAGTTCTGTTTTTTCCCTCCTTATAAAAGGCCGTATCGTGTTATGTCTTCTTCATATCAAAGCATTTTGCATATATGCAGACAAGTTATGCCCTGCACTGCATGCATTCCAAAGGGTTGGGTGGTCCATCAAGTCATCACGTTGGTTAGATTAGCATAGCACCTTAGAGGGAGAAACTTTTGGATGGAAATTGGATATAATCCACATGGTACCCAACAGTCCATCTGAGCTGTTCAAATTAAACATGTTTTGGACGGTCGAGATCCAAATACACTCTCTACTACTCAGCCAACCATTTTCTCTCCTCATCCTCTTTGGTAATATTCTATTTACAAATCTGTTTGTGTTCCATGGTTTTGGTTCATGTGTTTACAGGTTTTAAGGATGAAAGGCAAAATATATAGGTGGTATAACTTCGTTATGTTTGGAGTGCGCATTGTCCTTCACGTGTGCGGTATTTACTAGGGTACTAAAAATACCCAGCATGTTGTGGATTGGGAATCTAGTTGTTGGATTCGATCTCAAGACAAAGTTAAATACGGCCTGTAACTTTGTCTTGAGAAACCAACAAATAGAATCCAAATCAAGCATGCTCGGTATTTTTTGTTCCCTAGTATATAGCGCCCACATGAAGGAGGAGCAATCCAAGCATCACAAAGTTATACCAGCTAAATGTTTTGCCTTTCATCTTCGATCTCCTTAAAACATGTAAATACACAAACGAAAACTGTTAGGATCGAAACGCACACACGCACACGATTTACGAGTAAAACAGTAAAGAAATCAACACAGCAATATACGTGATTTTCCAAAACCGGGTACGTCTACGGAGCGAGAGCGGCTGTTCTTTTCATTATCACAGTAATGAACTAGGGTTTACAACATAGAGTATTTATAGCGACTCTATTCTAACCCTAACCTGGTATTTGGTCTGTATCCCAAAAATACTCCTGTACGGACCGAACTGTACCGTACTGCGGGGGCGTTGCCCCCCGCACGTACCCCCCAATTACAAAACGCTGGGCCTTCGGCCCAGACTACTTTCACTGGATCATTAGCGATGGGCCAGATGCCGTCGCTCCGCTCCACTCCACTCGTTCCGCTCCGGCATCTGGCCTTCTTTCTAGAACTTCTTTGTATCTCTCCATACTTTACATATGAGCCATAGTTCTAACAAAAACCGTGGAAAACAAACAGAACTATAAAGAGAAGATCACTGAGTAACTGAAGAGGAAGAGGAGAGAAAGTGGTCGACTGAGTAGGAAAGAGAGTGTTCGGATTTCAGCCATCCTGTTGCGGAGTCTAGTTTTCACACATTTCATAGCTAAAAATGCACGTTCCATTGTAGTCGTTGAAACAGGTAAAATTAATATAAGCCGAATCAACCTATCAATAAGAGGATATATCATGGACTTCCTTAATTGTTTTCACCAACACCTCACTCAACATAGAAATTGTTGACGGATTTTGAAACTCCGTATGATTAGGAACGTCAAGCTTATAATTTTGCAACTGATATTTCAAATGTTGCTTTTCATGCTCTGTGAAATCCGTAGGATAATACTTCTCTTGCAAGCTTGCATCTTCAATTTTGAAAGATCTAAAGCCATTCCGAGGATCTAAAGATGTACTGAGAATAAGCAACTCTATTGTATTTTCTTTAAATCTGTTGTTCAATTCATTCCATTGGGAATCAATTGTATATGTAAAAACATTAACCCGAAAATGATGCCCAATGTTGATATTATCTTTTCGAACACAACCTCGACTAGCTGTATAAGGAGCAGCCATGTCAGGAACACTTATCTCATGTTTTTCACAAAATTGGGTAACTTTCTCTAAGAGAGGAACCCATCCATCTTCTCTAAATTTTTGAAGTTGTGTTTTCGTTGCGGTCACCAGATGCATTGCATTCAATATGTGTTGGGATTGACATTGTAGAGCTTGGCAAAGATGCATTGCATTCAATATGTCTTGGGATTGACATTGTAGAGCTTGGCAAAGATCATCAGTGTACTCCATGGTCTCCCTCATTAGATGTAAGATGAACACAAATTCAAACGAGGTAATAGCATCATAAACTCCATCAGCTTCGGAACCTTGATTAAGGGCGGATTCTGGATCATTAATCATTAATCATGTCTTTTAAGGAAATGTGTTTTCTCTTCAAAAACTTCCAAACCTTCAATCCTAATTTTCTACATTTTTTGATTTTTTTGTTTATAAAAAATAGATAGAGAGGAAAACATAGGGAAATGGAGAGAGAGAGAGAGAGAGAGAGAGAGAGGGGAACGCGGGAGGGAGGGAGACTGGGAGAGAGAGACGTGGGGACTGGCGGTTGAATATGGAGAAAAAATCATTCTATACTTCTCGGGCACCATCTTGTGGTACCTCAAACTTATTTTTCATCACAAATATCTTTTTAATGCATAAAATGTGATCAATGCTAGCATGTATAGAATACGGTATTGAAAAAAATATTAAACTATCTTTTTTATCAACTATCATTGTGTCTGTTCAATACACGAAGCCAAAAAAACCGATGTCATCTCCCGTTGATACACGAGGCCAAAAAAAGCAGTGTGATTTTTTTTTTTTTAATCCCGTGCATCGAACGAGCACGAATGCTAGTGCTTATTAATTACAATGAATCTATGCAAGGACTTTCTAGAAATTTAAAATTTTTGACTTTTTTTTTGTTGAAGTTGATAAATGACCCATTTTTATTTGTTGAAGTTGTAGGATGAATCAGTTGTGCTAGAGAGGAGTTCAATAAAAGCGTATGTGAAATTTATAATTTTGTAACTGTGTCTGTGCGTTCTTGTGAAATACTATACATTAGAGATTTTTATTAGCTATAAGTACATAAATACTTAGTGCATGTAAGTCAGTTTACCTACACCGCGATATGTGGTTTTTTTTTTTATTTTGTGTTATTTTACATTACGTGTTGTGTACCCAACTTATCTCTCAAATTGTTTAATTAGGTTTTCAGTGTGGAAAAATAATCCAACACTTTAACTTCACTTCTTTAATCCTATCAAACGTGGCGAAGAACATATTGATTTGATATTATATATTCCCTGTGGTTAATATGGAAGTGTTTTTATTTATATTGGGCGATGATAACATTTAACTGATCTAACCAGTAGTCCATAGTAACGTTTACCACGTTCCTTGTTTAGGTTACCGACCACTTTTAAGACAACTAGAAATGAACCTTTTCAATAATCATGCTGTCATGAACAATGCCAACAAAATTGTTAATTCTATTGTTTTGGCCTTCATTTTATTTGCTCCTTCATAATGAACAACATAACGACAACGAATTTCTTCATTGTTCTGCTTACAAAAAGTGTGATCCTAGTGATTTCTTGTGCATATATGATAAAGGTGTATTTTTTCCATTTTCATTTCTTCCCCCAACAACACCCCGATTAATGTTGGGGATGAATGCGTTATTGAAGGAGCTAGATTGGGTGAGCCTACAGTCCTATATATCCTTTTTATGTTATGGATAAATCTAAATTATGTTAGTTTATAATATGATATGGCCTAACACGTCTCCCAATGGACAGATGATTGTTCCAGGAGTGAAGTTTCTCAAGTTTACACTTTTAACCGAGCACAAGTGAGCTTCAACTTTTGATAATACAAACCTCCTCACAAAACGGCCGGACTTATAAAGCGCATGATGACAAATTTTGGACACAAGGAGAAGATTGAAGTAGGTAGTGCAAGATACATACAATTTTACACAATCAACCCTTAATGCACGAGATCTGCACTGCCAAATTCAGTCTTCTTCTTGTATGCAAACTTTTTCATCATCTGTTTTATGAATTCGATACGTGAGCAGGTTTGTATTTTCAAAAGGGCAAGTTTGATTGTGCTCAATTAGAAATGTTGACTCGACAAGGTTCACTTCCTAGACAATCATCTGTCCATTGGGAGACGTGTTAGGCCAAACCATATATATCATATACTAACATAATTCAAAATTATCCTTAATGTGAAAAGGATATATGTACGGCTGTAGACTTACCCAATCGCCTTCAATCACACATAAATCTCGTACGTTACTCCGATCTTTATGGAAAGAAGAAATGAAAACACTGAAGATACATTTTATCGTATCCGCGCAAAGAATCACTATAATCGCACTTTGTGTAAGCAGATCCGTGAAGAAATTCTTTGCCACTATGTTGTTTATTACGAAGAAAGAGCATATAAAAATAAATGCCAAAACAACACAATCAACAATTCTGCTGACGTTCTTCATCACCACATGATTATTGGATAGTTTTATTTCTAGCTTTCCTAAAAGTGGTGACCTGAAAAAAGAACATGGTAAAGCATTACTATTAACTAACTACTGGTTCGATTAGCTAAGCATTATTTTCCCCCCCCCATATAAATAAAACAGTTTCGTATGAACCACAATGAATATATAATGTCGGATCGATTTGTTGTTCGTTAAATTTGATAGAATTAAAGAGGAGAAGTTAAATTCAATTTGTTGTTCGTTAAATTTGATTCTTAATTGTGATTTTTTTTTTTTGTAATTTTGCTTGTGTGTCCATTTTTTTGTTTTTCCTGATTCTGACTTCGAGTTTTTGCAATATATAAAATTATAAGGAGTCGTAAAAAATAATAGTTTTACCGGGAAATAAAAGGAGTGTAAAAAATAGATCCAAATCATCAACTTTTGGGTCCCACTTAGGACTCACAAAAGTGATTTGAAACGTTCATTCCGTACATCTCACGAAGAACAACACATTAATTAGTAAAAAAAAAATAACTCGGTCGAACATTTGTAGATATTTGAACAAAGTTTATTATAACCTAGATGGTCCACATGATTTTAAACATAAATTAACCTTCCATTTTGTTTAATTTGTTTACATAGCTCTCGATCCTAATCATGCTCAATTTTTTCGTAGATGTTGTTTTCTATCAGATGGGCGAAATAAGCATTTTGGATCACCGTTATGAGCTTAGGATGATTCCCAAAACATTAAGGCTTGCAAGGGTTGGATCATTAGTTGTACGGAGGTCTCAAAAGAACAAAATAATCATGGTATAGGCAAATGTGCATCTTTTCCAGATCCACTTCGATAATGATCACTTCCGTCGTATTTAGATCTCGTCTAGAATATTGACATTTACTATAGAAATTGTGACCCAATATTGATTAATTTGAAACAATGTCGTTTGAAAATTAAAATTTTGTTGGCATTTTAACCAAACCATTATCGCCATGTAAATGTGTTGAAAATCTTGAGACGCTATGTTTATAAATATGCACTTAACATGAAAATCAGTAGGGCTTTTTTCTATTCAATTTATTTTATGTATGTTTAGCGATTACAAATTAGGCTAGGTGTGTACTGATGTTTGGTTCCTGCGGGATTTGTTTGGACGGTTACGAATCGGAGGCCACGTTGGATTGACATTGTATTGACGTCCACACGCATTGCGAGGGTGTAAGTGCACGCTCGTTCGTGTGTGTGCGTGAGAGAGAGAGTGTGTCTATATGCAATTAAAACTTGGCCAAATTTAGACACCTACCGTTATTTTCCCTCCAATTTGTCAACAAACGTGGAGATGTGGCATTTTTCAACCGTTAACTGCCCCTTAGCACACAACACTCAGCTATTGCAAAGCACACAATCAAAATCCCCTCTTTTCTCTTTCTCGCTCTCTCCACGCCTCCGTCGCTCTTTCACCCACCCCTCCTCCCCTCCACCGCCTTAACTCACCCCACTCCTCCTCCTCCACAGAGGCCGCCGCCGCAACGGTTAGCTCCGTTGTCTCTCTCTCTCTGTACATCACCACCAAATCCCAATTTGAAGTCTTGTCCCGCACTCCGCCTTGAACGACGTTGTATATATCCGCCTGCAACCAGTTGTTGACTTGTTGTACAACAGCGCGCCGTGTGCGTCGTGTACCACGAGCCTCTCCACCCTCCAGGCATCCTACCTGACTGGAGGATCCATCGGGAACCTCTCCGATTGCACTGTGTACCCGTCGATTTACATTGCTGCCTTCGCCAACAGTTCGGCCCTGCCAATCACAATACGGCTCATTGTTTTTTCAGTTTCAATTTGTCCAATTCGTCAAGTTCCAGTAATAACAAGAGAATTGAAAGATTGTGATTTCGGTAGTTGTGATACTTTTTGTGGTTTTTCTCTTCCTAGCAGGTCCGGCCTTGAGATTTTCGAGACCTGAGGCGAGATTTGAAAATAGGGTCTCTCAAAAGTTTGAATATATATATATATTAGTATTTGGAGTAGTGGAGCATAAGAGGGCTGTAGTGCAATGGCAATTCGCATGATCTTCTCATTGAATCTGCTGGTCGTGTGGTTCGACAACATCATTTCCAATTGAGTTTTTGTACAAGTTCGAAGGTGTTCACGTAAAAAAAGTTGGCATGGGTGGGAATTGAACTCGGGCTTCACGTGTGGCACACTTGCCCCTTACCTCTGAATTACACAAACTTACTCGAAAAATAATTGATATTCATAATATTTATTAGGTTTCTGCTATTTGGGGGCCCTATGATTGAGTCCAAAATGAGAGGCCCAATGCGGTCGCCCAGTAAGCCTACGCCCAGGGCCGGCCTTGCTTCTTGGTTTAGGTGGGTCTTGTGTTTAGTGGAAGAAATTAAGGAAAAAGAAGAGGAAGATCATTCGTGGAAGAGAAACAAGTTTGGCTGTTGAAATGGAATTGATTAACCAGAGTGAGGGAGGCGTGGAGAAAAACGAGTTTTGGGTTCGTGGAGAGAGAGAAAAGAGGGCATTTTGATTGTGTGCTTTGCAATGGCTGAGTGTTGTGTGCCAATGAGGCAGTCAACGAGAGAAAAATGCCACGTCACAATATTTGTCGACAAATTGGACGGAAAATAACGGTAGGTGTCTAAATTAGGGGGTTTTGATAGTACAAGTGTTTAATTGGAATAAAGCATAGGTGTTTATGGGACATTTGTTGAAAGTTCAGGTGTCATTTTGAAATTTTCCCTGAAACTTGACTTGGATCAAATTAGCTATACTACAGTTACTACTAGTACATATAAGAGACGGTATTTTTTCTTTTATGGTAATTTTTTATGAAGTGGCACAATATAAATTACACAATAGGTGCATATAGTATACACCTTAAAAGAGTGTGTATTGAAGACTTTCCCTTTATTCATAAGCAAAAGAAATTTGTTAATCTTTGAATTTGAAAATTACAAAGAATAAAATAACAAGGGTAAATAAAAATAAAAATTACTTAATCTTCAAAATTACCCAAGACCGGCCCCAAGTGTTGGTCAAGGACCAACCAAACCCTAAAACAACACCTAACCCGAACTCCTGCCCTGCACTTCGTGAAACATGCTGCCGCCATAACACCTAGAATTCAATCGATCAGGATCCGAAACGCCGCCATCGCTGCGCAGACTGTCATGAACCCGCCGTATGTCGCCGTGAACCCACTGTAATATGCTTTAGGAATTATTTACTCCCTCCAACCCAATTTAAATGTCCCCTACGATTCTCCGTCATTTTCAAATTCCCCAAAAATATATTTTTACAAAAAAAAAAATAATACCCTGAAACATTTCTACTTGCTTCGTAGATTAAAATACGGAAAATTTTGGGAGTGTAGTTTGACCTAAAAGGAATCCAATCCAAAGCACATGTGATGTTTCCTCAAAACTCTAAAAATAATCTACATGTCAAGATGCTGCTACTGCATCTGTTTCCACGTTACTTCAGAAAAGTCGTTGCATCTTGCAAGTATTCTTTTATAGAATAGAAAAAAAAAAAACCTTCAATTTTTTAATACCCTGAAACATTTCTTTTCACAGATCACACTGGGTGGTCAATCATTTTGCAAACTTGTGCAAAAACTTTGACCTTGCAAGAACTCTGAGCCTTCCTTTGATCCAGAATACACAAGGGAATATGGCTCTATCACTCGTTACGAATTTGCTCACAAGTCTCAAACCTTTGGTTGAAAAAGAGGTGGGATTGCTTTGGGGGGTTGACGAAGAGATGACAAAGCTGTCAAGCGCGCTCTCCGCGATCGAGGCAGTCCTTGAAGATGCAGAGAGAAATCACCCAGAAGAAAGAGCCGTACAAGATTGGTTGCGAAAGCTCAAAGATGCTGCTTACGAGGTCGATGACATCTTGGATGAATGCTCTACAGAAATCCTCCGATGGGAATCCAAAGGCCAAAGTTCTGGGTTTCTGGAGAAGGTAGGTACTTCTTTGCTATACCCTTTCGAAAACATTAAATTCCGTCTCAGGATAGGGCATATGATGAAAGAGATCTCAGTAAAATTAGCTGCGATCGCTGATGAGCGCAACAAGTTCCACTTTCGTAACATGGTAGTGGAGAACCGAGGTGAATTCACTAAAAGTCGTGAAACTAGCTCCCTTTTAACTCTACCAGAACTGATTGGGAGAAACCAAGAGAAAGACGACATTATAAAAGTTCTGTTGGAGGATGCACTTGAGAGGGACGAGGAGGTTTCTGTGTACCCCATAACCGGTATGGGAGGGCTCGGAAAGACAACGCTGGCGCAAGCTGCCTTCAACGACGAGAGAATGAAGATCCACTTCGACCTTAGGATATGGGTTTATGTATCTCAAGATTTCGATCTTAAAAGAGTGATAAAATCAACCATAGAATCCATATCAGGGAAGACTTGTAAAGTGTCAGACTTGGATTCTCTACAGAAAAAGCTTCGAGAGATGTTGAATGGGAAAAGATATCTGATTGTGTTAGATGATGTATGGGACGAAGATCAAGAGAAGTGGGATAAGTTGAAGTACACTATAGCATGCGGATCTAAAGGTAGTTCTATTATCGTCACTACTCGTGTTGAAAAGGTTGCAGCAATCATGGGAACTCTCCCAACTCACTGCTTGTCCTATTTATCGGAAGAAGATTGCTGGCTGTTGTTTAAGCAACGTGCATTTGGAAACGGCAATGAAGAGCGTCCAAACCTGGTGGCTATTGGGAAAGATATAGTGAAAAAGTGTGGGGGTGTACCTTTAGCTGCTACTGCTCTTGGAGGGCTCCTGCGGTTCCAACGTGAGGAAATTGAGTGGCTTTCTATTAAAGAGAGTGAAATTTGGAACTTACCGCAGGATGGAAATCCCATCTTGCCAGTATTGAGATTAAGTTACTATAATCTCCCATTGGAATTCAGACGATGTTTTGCTTATTGTGCCTTCTTTCCAAAGGGTTCTGAAATTGAAAAAGGAAATTTAATTCGTCTTTGGATGGCCAATGGCTATATATCTCGCAAAGACAAACTAGAACCGGAAGATCTTGGTGACCGCATTTGGAGCGAACTATGCTGGAGATCTTTTTTCCAACGTTTGGATAAACCTGAAACTGAAACCCATACATGGTTCTCATCAAAACATAGCGAAGAAGACTACAAGTGCAAGATATGGTTCAAGATGCATGATCTTGTGCATGATCTCGCTCAATATATCGTCAAGGATGAACGCCATATGATGGAGTATAGAGGTTCCAGTGATACAGGTGATAGAAAAGTTCGCCAAGTCTCCATAAGGTTGTTAAGAGAGGGAGATCAAGCAACATATTCCCGCTTTCAACCGGACAAGTGTGATTTTAGAAAATTTGGCTCATTGCGAGTATTTGAGGCAAGGGGCATTGAAATAATGAAGTTGCCGTCTTCAATTGACAAGTTGAAACACTTACGGTATTTGGACATTTCGGACTCAGAAATCAATCATCTTCCAAATTCAATCTGTACCTTGTGGAATTTGCAGACATTAATTCTAGACGGATGTGAAGACCTCAAGAGACTTCCCAATAATATGAAATGCTTGAGAAATCTGCGACATCTGCACCTGTCACGCTGTTCGTTGACGGAAATGCCCCCTGAAATTGGTCAATTAACTTGCTTGAAGGAATTGACTTTATTTGTTGTGGGTAAGAACAAAGGTTGTCACCTAGCTGAATTGCAACACTTAAACTTGGGAGGTGTACTCCGAATCGAGCACCTTGAGAGAGTGAAGAATCCAATGGATGCTAAAGAAGCCAATTTAGCGGGAAAACACAATTTACGCGTGTTGATGCTGTGTTGGGAATATAATGATGAAGCTGAATCACAAGAAAACGTCGAAGAACTACTTGAAGCCCTTGAACCACATCCAAACATTGAGAAGTTGGTCATAGAGAATTACTATGGCACCCACTTGCCACGCTGGATGATGGATCTAAAAAACGTAGATCTTATTGAGCTCAGAAATTGCAAAAATTGCTTAAAACTTCCACCAATTGGACAACTACCTTTGCTGCGAAGGCTGTCAATTTGGAGAATGGACAAGCTCAATTATATTGATGATGATTTGCCCGACGGAGGCTTCCCATCTTTGGAAGTGTTGAAGCTGTATCATTTGTCAAGTTTGAACGGTTTATCAAGAAAGAAGGGAACAATTAAAGAATTGTTCCCTCTTCTTCACAGGATGGAGATCGCTGATTGTTCTAACTTCAGCTTCCGGAGCATTTCCTCGCTGAAAACCTTATCGGTTGAGGAACATTGCCCCAACGTGTTACTGGAGTCCATCTCGACTTGTGAAAGTCTCACTTCTCTTGAAGTTTCTGGAAATGAGGAGGCTATTTGTTTTCCAGAAGAGGTTTTGAGGAACCTAACTCTTCTCAAGTCACTTCGCATTGAGCGGTTTACAAAGCTAAAATCGTTTCCTAATGGCCTTGCACACCTCAAGGCATTGAAGTCATTGTCCATCAATCGTTGTGATAAGCTCAAGTCCTTGCCAGAGGAAGGGCTACGAGGTCTTGAATCTCTCCAACGTCTGGAAATCTGCTGCTGCGAAGAGTTTAGTTCCTTGTCTGAGGGCTTGCAACATCTCGTTTGCTTGGAGTCATTGAAGATTCTTGGGTGCCCAGAGCTGGTGGCTCTGCCAGAGGGCGTTAAACACCTCAAATCCCTTCAACGCCTACAAATGTCGGGGGGTTTAGCAGATGTGTTGGTGGCTTTGCCTGAGACCTTGCAACATGTTCCTGCGTTACAATATCTATCTATTTCGAACTATCCAGCACTGACATCATTGCCAGACTGGCTGGGGAACCTCACAACTCTTCAGTCATTGGTCATTTCTAACTGCTCGAAGATTTCATCACTTCCAGCTAGCATTCAAAGTCTTACCGACCTCAGAAGCTTGTTAATTTCCGAAAGCAGTCCTGAACTAGCTAGGCGATGTGAGAAAGGAAAGGGCGAGGATTGGGATAAGATAGCACATATTCCGCAAGTCGATGCAAATCAAAAGGTACAATGTTTCTTATTTTACTCTGCATATTTTCGTTTGATTCTAGTGTTTTCATGAAGCTTGTCAACAATAGCCCTCTAGGAAGGGATATGTTAAAGCTGGCTCTAGCCCCAAATTTTGGCCCAAAAATGGGCCCCGCCTTAATGTCATTTGTTTATAAATATTAAAATTATTCCAAAAGTAAAGGCATTTGTACCTGGTTTAGTGGTTACAGAGTGCTGTCAAGTGTATGTCTTTCTATTGCTGATTTTTTTGATATTTTTGTCTCCTCATTTTTTCCTTAAAAATCACATTATTTAATACTTTACAGAGATTTTTCAATTAACAACAACAACAACATAACATAACCCATCTAGTCCCCAATCATTGGAGGTATGGGCGGGGGATGATTGGAGACAGACCTAACATTTGGCAATATATGCACAAAGTGACTGCTCTCAGAATACCACTGAAACTGTGGTCCCCCTAAACCTTCAAGAACCGAGGAGCTACAAGGACGTTTTGTTGTAGAACCATGCCCCTAAATCAAAGCCAAATGGCATCAGAGAGGGCAGGCCTAGAGACCCAAATCAATTTATGTGCACAAGTGATATGTACAAGTTATTACATCTGATTAAACAATTTTTCACGAAGGTTGGAAATTAACTTAAAAAATCGAGCAAGGCGTTAAAGTTCATTATTGTTCGCACACATGTTGCAGTTCACATAAGTTGGAAACTATCTTCTTTTTTTTCTCCTAAGAACTCTTGCGGTATTCATATCCTTGTACGTTTACCTCTTACAATAGTTTCCTTTTAGTTTGAATTTCAGTAACTTTTTGGTAGTTTTATTTTTTATTTTTGTAACAAAAATTCTTAAAGATGCAGGGATCCAATGGTTGGGTTTTATGCAGCGCTAAAAGCCCCAGACGGTTGACCAATCACTAATGGTATCTTTCTTGCAACCAAAATCTATATTTTTTACTCGAATTCGAGACGTGTTTCCATATATTTCTCTGTATGCTCTATAGATGAATAATGTTGACCGAGACACTCTTAGCAGATTCATTGAATTAGCTAGAGTGTTTCTCTACTTGCACAAAATTTCCATTTTCATGTTTGGCGCAATGTTTTAGTATATTCACGAAAATATAGTGGCTGGTTCACAAATTAAGCATGTAAAGCACTTTTCAGCCAAATAACTAGAAATTTCTGTTCGTTAGATGACAACAAGTTCTTTTTCTTCAGCAGGGAAAAGGGAGAAACGAATTCGTCCCAATTGACTGAGATTTCAATGTTAATTCATGTCTGGTGTATAACGATGAACCCAGATCTCGTTGATGATTAGCTACCGCTTATTTCAAAGAAACATAATGAATTTACTCAAAATTGTGTTACATATTTGTTTCGCTTGTATTATCCGGTTTATTGGTAGAGTTAGTGTTCAGTTATAAACTTCAGTTATTTTGCTGAACGAGACAGAAAGTTTGCACTAGCAGATAGAGATATATTGAAAGAGTCAATTAAGCAATACGATCTAAATGTTATTGAAGCTCCTCTTTGCTTATGAGATTTACTTTGTGTGTTTTTACCTTTCATTTCTCGCATCATCTCACCATGTTCATCAACGCATAAATGATAAGTTTCTGAAGCCTATGGTCATGTTTGTCTGCTCCTTTTGCTTTCCGTTTTCTTTATTTTCGTTAAACTCAGTCTTGGATCTGGGATTTGTCGACTAGAAGGGAAATGACATGCAAATGAAATGACTTCACGAATATATTCTTGGGGGTGGAATTGTGAAGATTGGCTCCTTTTCGCATACCTCCCGGTCTGGATGCCTGAATATAATGTTGACTCTGAAGCCTCTGTTTTTTGCATCGAGATGGTGGTTAAGTCTGCCTGGAAGCGCCACACTAGGTTTTTCCAGTTTTTGGGTTTGGAGGGTTAAAAACCTAAGTTGGTTGGGATATTTTTGTGAGGATCGACATTATTTGCATATATGAGAGGAAAAAATAGTAGTTTCTATTAAAGGGGGTTGAAGCAGAAACTCTGCTTTGTTTTTCTCTTGAGCAACCGTTTGCCTTTGCATTAATGGAAGCGCATACTCGATATTGCCCGTGGAGTAAGTTTACACCCCAGCGTAAGCCGAACCACGTCCTTTGTCTCTCTCGGTTTGATTTTCTCTCGTTTGCTTGATTTTGCTTTGCACATTACTTTTGTTTGATTCAATATTCATAACCATCAATTGTTGAGTCTTTGGTGGCCGGCTCTCCACAACACAGTAATCAACCAAAACAATACTACCGGCTGTGTATGTTGTACTCGTTTCTTCTCATTTCCACCATTAGAAAGTTAATATCCATCCCTTGGTTTGGTTACCTTCCTTTTTGTTTACAAATCCAAGATCAGATGCTCTCATGTTTGCAGGGTTACAATGGCTATATGATGGCAGCTAGTTTAGAAAAGGTTGTGGCCTCAGTTCGGATGCATTGTTGGCGGAAGCTTGTGGGCTGCTCAGGGAACCTTAAGATAAACAAATTGGAGTGAGTTTCGAGTAAGCCATTACATTTTGTCTAATGCAGAACGCACAGGGCAATGACGGTTCTGTCTTTGAAGCTATGCGCTTGCGTTTGTGTCTGTACCATTGCTTATACTCGTATTTATGTATCTTTGTGATTTAGACTAATAGATAGAGATATTGGTGCAAACTGCTTGCTGTTTTACTGAATATTTAACGGTGTTACGTTTGTGGCTGATGGGGCCAGCCACTGGGTGTTATGTTTGAGAACCTATATTATTTTCTCTGCATTGTTTTATGTAATTCCCAATTTGAACGTGATTTTATCATTCCTTTTACCGGTGAAATTTTTGTTCTTCATGAATCTGTAACTCTTCATAGTTTCATTGAATGAGAAAGCTTCCACCAAACAAATCAAAAAAAGTTCGTTATTGGCATTTCACTTGTGTTCATATGCCACTGTATGTATATCACTATAATCAATTACTATCAGCTATATAATATTTCAATAGCATTGGTAATAGTTTGAAAATTATTGGGCCCGGAGTGCCTCCATGGATTTGGTTACTCAATGTCACTCCCCGCGACCCTTTTAAAAACAGACTTGCTGGTACAATGTCGAATGCCATAAAAAAAAAAACTTAATTTTAAGCCCTCGTTAACACCAATTGATTTTAGGATGGATGGTGGAAAAGAAGTCCGACAAAAACTAATCTAAGGTGGAATTTAACTACAGTTATCCCATTATTTTGGTTCATATGGCGCATGGGTGATTAACACACAAAGCAACCTCCTACAAAATAAGAAGGAAAACGCTAATGACCCCTATTTCCATTAGCCTCACTTATAAATTTTGAAAAGTACTTTTTTTTGGGGGGGGTAAATAAAAGGATTTTTTCTGCTTACAAAGTCGCGTTGGGGATTGCAAAAGAAAAACTGTGCAATGAAACTCCAATTATTATTTTTTCTTATTTGCTGTTTTATTGACAACTAAAAATCTGTAATTAATGGACTTCAAGGTTTTGAATCTCGTACCATACCGATTGAGGAATCTCATCCAAGGGCACCTTTTACGATAAATTAAAAACTTTTATCATAAAATATAATAAAAAAATAAGAAACACAAAAGTTCAAACATTCCCCATTTGGAAACAAAAGTTTTTACACATAATAAAAAATGACTAAATATTCGTTGCTAAATTTCTTTATAACTGACCTGGCAAGTTTTCATCTTTTGGAAGTTTTTTATGAGGGCTTCATTACTAAACCCATTAAAAACATCTCGCTCTATTTATATCACTAGCGGAGTGAAGTGCAGTTGGTGTTTTCTTTATACTCCCATGCAAATGGACAGGGTTCAATTCCCGTAAGCACACATTCCCCTCGGCCCTCCCCACATCCTCTAGGATGGGGTAGATTAGGATTAAGGAATGACAAAAAAGAAAAAATGTATATCACCAAGTCGTTGCTCAATCATGGATCATTCATTCGGTTTCACACTCAATTGTTCAATTTTTACTCCGAAAAGCTAGGAAATGAGTTGGATGGATTCAAAACATGTCAATTTGCTATTTGCCTCGATGGAAGAAGCATTTAATTCATGAAGAGAACTATTGATTTTGTTAAAAATCCATGACAACACAGTAGACAATATGCCCAATGCCCAAAATTTTCAATTCCTCTAACATTTTTTCGGTGGGTTGTTAAAAATAAAAAAGTTGTAGGTGATAAAAATCCAGGGGGCATGTAACACAATTTACAATTCTTCTTTTTACTGATTACCCTCACAATTTCCCGAAAGCTGCACTTCATGATTGCCCAGCACGCGAGTCAAGTTTACTTGTTTGTGAGATGTTATGAACACCATCAAGAGCATCCACATTAGCCCCTTTAAATTTTGGACCAATTTATATCTTAAAAACTCATTTTATTATTTTAGTTACTTACTTTTAAAATATCTACTGCATCAAACTCGTTATTCTCACTCTCTACTCAATTAAATATTCATACTTTTGTATTTCCTTTATTTATTGCCACATTTATCTCATAATTAAGTATTTGCTGTTCATCTGGTTCTATGATTATCTTAGGGCTTGTACATGAGAGCCCTAGAGCCAAAAATTAATTATAATCCTTTAGGATAAAATGATTACAAAAATAAAATTTTGATACCAGTTCAAATATATTGAAAATTGAAGCACCTATTTTTTAATTATATTTCTTAATATATAAACTGTCTAAAAGGATTAAGTGCTGTAATTTTCAATTCACTTTGAACCGGTACGAAAATTTTATTTTTCTAATCATTTTATTCTAAAGGGTTATAATAATTTTTTGACTCTAGAGAATAATGGTTTAAAGGGTGAACAGTGACTCTTTTGTTTACAATAGTCACTGTAGCAAAACTACTCATTTTGTAAAGTGGAGAGGAAGGAAGAGAGACAGGTGCAAGGCACTTTTTGTCCATTTCCTTGTTTTTGCTCATTACTTTAGTTTCGGGTTCGATTTCCCAGTGGTTCGGGCGAATGCCCAGGGTTTGGGAGTACTCCTCCAAGGTTTGGGGTTCGATTTCCCACTGAATGAGTATCCTGAAGTAAGTGGGGGCCGTGACTGATGTGGCCGCTCTAGCTCCTCCAAAGGTTTGAATTGCAAAGTCAGATCCATTTAGTGACTTGGCTGTAGGGTTGTTCCTCCGTTATAAAAAAAAAAAATGAATGGGTATACCAGTGGAGAATCTCGAACGATTTTTGTTAGGAATTGAAGGAGAAGGTTGTACATATGCCAAAGTATAGTAGCGTATGTTAGAGCATCCGCAATGGGTTTGTTAACTAATGTGTTAACTATGTGTGTTAAGACTTAACAAACAAAATTGTGTTTTTTGGTGCCACAATGCATGTGTGTTAAAGTGTGCTAGAGTGTGCTAAATCTAATAGTGTGTTAGCATGGTTATTAAGTTTAGCAACCAAGTTAACAAACAATAAGTGGGCCATATCTCAATAAATCCAAACTTCAATCACAAAACATAAATGTCCACAATACTTTTTTTTATTATAGCCATTGTTTTTATATTATTTTAAAGAGTTAACACACTCTTATCAAACCCATTGAAATACTCATATATTTATTAACACACTTCTAAGTTAACATACATTTATGGGACCCATTTTTTATCCTAACACATATCTTAACAAACATTTTGATACACAAATATAACAAATCCATTGCAGATGCTCTTAAGCGCGAGATTGTATTTGGGCTGGAAGAATACGCCAGAGGGTTAATATGCCAAAGTAAAGTCGCTTTTGTTTAACGCGAGTCCGTTAACTCAGACTTCGCCGGTTAGGACATTTAACGCAATCTCGCCACAGTATTAATCGAATGTGAACTTATGTCAGATTTATTTCAGAGATCTAGATCAATCATATTGTAGAAATCATCAAGAAAATTAACCCTAACAAAATTCATTCTAATCGGATACGAATCGATTGCTCATCGAGAAGTAAATGAAGATTGTATGTTTGTAATAATGGACTTGGATTCATTGAATCAAATCCAAAGCAAACTCAGTCGCGTTTTAAGGGTAAACCTCACTAGCACCCTTAGATTTCACTCAAATCATATTTTGCATGCCCCTTGATGCTCTAAATTCACACATTGCACCTCCTTATTTTTTTGTGAAATTGTGTAATATTTGGACCCACATTTTCAGCAAAACAATTTTAAAAGTACAAACTTTGCCCTCATTTTCTCTTCCTTTTTTAATCACCAGACATATTTCTGTACCTATAGATATTTTCAAACATAACTAAAAACAAACTCCAAAATCAAAACACATCCCTCTCTATCCATAGCGAATCAAAATCAATATTGGCCTTCATATATGTATACTTGAAGATATCAATATATTACCAGCCTTCATACCCGCTAAAATTAAATGGAGAATTAGATACCAAATCAATCTCATCAATCAAAACGACTGTAAAATGAAGTCAACCAAGAATTGGGTTAAATAGTACTATAAAAAAATTCAATTAAATATGTGGAGGAAACCCAATTTTGGTTTAATCAAGAACCATATCAATAGCTTTCCCGATATCCCAAATTGGCTTAAAATTAGTCCAATCACATCATAACCAGATAAATTCAATTGTGTTTAGATAAGTGGTGACTATGTGATATGGAGAAAGTGGATCCATGATTGATCCTTTTGTCTTTTTATTTGTATTCTTTGAACTTTTTTCAATCTCAGTTCATACTTTCATACTTTTTGTATAGCTTATCGATCTAAATGGATTAAAGAAAAGCAAAATGTTAAACACAAAGATATAATAGTGTTCCTAAAAATTTCTTAATCCAAACCACATATAACGGGGTTGTGAAGTGTGTTGTCCCCACTTATATTCTTTGAAGTATTTATGTAACTGATCCCATTTTGTCTTTTAAGAATTTATGTTAAACAAATAACATTTTAATTATGTAGGTCATTACCCTCTTTTCAAACAATAAAAGTGCCTCATATGAAATCTTCTTCCGTCTATATACAGTTGTCACTTTGCTATTATCCTCTATCTTATAAATAAAGGGAATTAATTTTTACACTCCTTTTTTTGTCTTTTAGCAAAAAAAACTACATACACTTTCAATACTAAAATTCAAAAAAAGGGGTGTGGTTATCAAAAAACAAAAAATAAAGAGTCTAGAAATCAATTTTCAAATAAAATACCTATAAATGTAAACCTCACCTTCACCCTTATTGTATCAACTAGTTCAGTAAATTCCTATTAAACCTCCTCACCTTCACCTTTATTGCACTTACATTTGGTTGAACCACAATCATATCGCATTATTCGCATAGAAGGCTGCAAATATTTGAATAAAAATGCCATGAATCATCAAATCACGGCTCATGTCTCATTGAGTTGTCTTTTGATGATGTCGCGTGCTCTTTTGAAATCGGATGTCATGCGAAAGTGAATGCTTTTCATATAGGACCATAATAAAAGGCCAAATAATACATATTCTTCAATTATCTCCAACATTTTAAGGATGAAAAAAATCCCAAAAGAACATTTATTGAGTTAACACTTATAGCAAGTGGAGCGGAGTGCAGTCCTTATACTCTCATGCACATGGGCAGGGTTCGATTCCCGTAAGCACTCATCCTCCACCTCAAGTCTCCTAGAATAGAGCAGATCAGGTTTAACGAACGAATGAAAAAAAAAAAGAAGGGAAAGATAACACTTGTAAACTAATATACAAAGACACATGTGCACAATATGAATGAAATCAAACCACATACATACACAAACAATAAGATAAATGTCCCAATTCTCAATTCTCATCCTCCACCTCAAGTCTCCTAGAATAGAGCAGATTAAGTTTAACGAATGAAAAAAATTAAGGGAAAGATAACACTTGTAAACTAATATACAAAGACACATGTGCACAATATGAATGAAATCAGACCACATACATACCCAAACAATAAGATAAATGTCCCAATTCTCAATTCTTATCCAGAAACCCTTAACACTTGGGTACACAATTAAAACCCTTGTGCACGATTCGTGAATCAAATCCTTACAAAACAAAATAAATGGGCTAATTCCCATCCATTTTTTTCAAGCAGTCCATGCTAGAATTAAAAAGCCATGAATAAGCATTAGTAGTCTATTACTGATAAGAATGTGTCTTGATCCATCAGAATGTGTCTTGCCTATTCAAGTTCCTGGAAAAATAAATCTAATGAGAAAATGCACTAAAATAAATATTCTAATAACAACAATATAATCATGGCATTTAACACCTGAAAAAATTACGGATGGTGTGATGCTTGGAAAGACAAAGGTGGATTACTAATGTCGTGTGTGACAAAGTTATCCCCGTATACTTCATCAGAATCATCACCTGCGGCCGATAAGGTGTTCGAATATCCTCCTCCCATAAAACGTCAGTACAAGTAATTACACTACACATAGCTTCTGAACAGAAGTGGAAAACAATTGCCAATGTGAAATCAAGTTGTTAAGATCTTTTACCCGACTAGACGAGATCGTTCATGAACAGCTTTTGCCATCTTCCTAATTTTCTCATGCCAAGTCTTTAGTCTTCCACCTACTCTTCCTCACATGTATCGTATGCCCTGTCTCTTTTTTAAGCCCTTGGCTCGCCGCAAATTAGGATCACCCAGATTCAGTTCCATGTCAATAACGGCCTCCAACAGGAGAAGCTATGGCCTAGTGCAATGGCTTCAACTCTAGAGAACAAATGAGTAATAGTTGCATCCACCAACTCATATGCGGCATCATACTTCGATGACAGAACTACTAGTTGTACCATTCTAGGACAAAGATGCCGATATCGTACGAATGTTACCAACTTTTAGGATCCATCTCATACTCTATAACTTTGCCCACTCCATAACTTTGCCCTCACTGGATGAAGAAGAAACCTTTGCAGCTAGCTTCCATCGGTCCAATATATATATCTCTCGGGAATTTCCATAACATTCATTTGTTGGAGTGCTCTAATAGCATGACTACATAATAAAATTCCAAAGCCCCTTGAATGATCGACAACTACAACGGATTTGTTGACATGTTTTGCCTCCTAACACGCCGATTTCCACATCACATACCACAATATACTCTCTGCCCAATCCATACTCTTTTCAATCACAAACCTAATTTCTCCTCCTAACTCATGGCATCTTTGTACTTGACAAGCAAGGGAAGCGTCAAACTGGTCAATAGCGTTAAATTCCAACAAAAAAACAGCAAACTAAGCAGTCCAACTGGCCTGGTAATGTCATAAAAAAGCCCATTGCGATTATACATGAGGTGGCAAAACAGTTTTCGTGGTTTCTAAACTACACAGTTTCAAAAAGTGTTATGGCTCCCAATAATTTCCCACACGATGTCGTTTCTGCGCACCGCTTATATGTAGTGCTTCCCTGCGCAGCACACTCTTTGAACTCGAAAAGGAGATCCGGTATGAACCGATAGACCCTATACGTTTTGGGTTTTGAATGAGGTTTTTAAGTGTAATGAATGGAGAGAGATAGATAGAGAAAATTTATTGAAAAGCATGCGCAGGGGTTTGAGACCCAAACGAACAAGCCTTCTAGAGTTTGTATTTAATTTAAAATTTTATGCTTATATCATTTTAATTATCCAAGTTTGTCATTGAGGTATTTTGTTGCCTATAATTTTGGAATTGGTCAAACCAATTGCCAATTGTGGAGTAACGTTCTCAGAGTAGTTACTTCAAACATTTTGGAATTGGTCAAACCAATTGCCACGTGCCCTTCTTTTTCTCCTAATTGCTAGGATAAGTTAATTGTTATCTATATATAACCCCAGACACACTCTATATATATCCTCTCTTTCTTCTTCTTCCCACACGATCGTCCAGTTTGATTCATTATATGATTCTCACTTTGTCCCTCTTTAATTATCCACCATGGTTACGTGTGCCACTTTCAATGGTTTAAGTCTCTCGAGGTATATTCTGTTGTGGTTCTTTGAGTGTCGAACAACTCTCGGTTCGTGAGCTTCGCTTTGTTGCACAAAAGAAAGCTCGAAGGTCATGGTACGTAACTTGGGGAAGAAGTACCATTCAACCCGGTGCAGGAGGAGGTATACCATTTCTTAAGAGAGCGCCATCACATGCCTCGACTATCACACACAGGTTATTCTATTCCTTTCTCTATTTATTTATTTTTCATGAATTTGTCAATGAGTATCAAAAAATTCCTATTTCATATATTGTCTCCAACAATCTGAAGAACGATATTTAAGGAATTATACGCTTCAAGTTACTAAAAATGAACTTTTGCACTTTGCTATATGCATCATGGAATTGAGATCATCAGTTTCGATTTTTGATGATTAAATGTTGTTACAATCAGAACAAGGACTGATGGGAGACAAGGAGATCCCATGACTAAGTCATTACAGATTAGCCAAACTAAGCGATGCCTTAATAACTTGCCAAGGAACTTAGGGATTGGGTCTCGTATGGGCATAGGATTACCCGTAGCATTGTAGATCATTTGGGTCTCGGGTTGGGGGTTTGTTGCCATCATTGCTTGTTCCTATTAATCTTTGTAACAATTTCAGAGATTAATGAAATTTTTTTTGCCTTTCAAAAAAAATACTTGCCAAGGAACTTTCATGACATCAACATATTGGAAATCCAGAGCTAAACCTATAACACCAATCAAACTAGACTTAACAAAAGCATCCGCCTTAGACACCGGCCCCCGCCAGGTTGAGCTCCACCATTACACAGTCCGTGAAAATTTCCACTCTGTATTAGCTCATCCATTTAGCACAATTGCGCGCAAAGCCTCAAGATCGCCATTCCTTCGACCATAGCAGTTGATCGAAGAAGCAAAGCCCATAGAGACACCTTTATCCTGAATGAAGCCATTTTGAGAGAATGCGCATTCATCAGCAAGCCCCATCCACGACAATCCTAGGAGTTACAGCACTGACGTCCTCCCCAATACTTGAGAACACAGCTCGGTTACACTTCGCAGCAACATTAACTCCAGGAAAATCCATAGGAATCCTGCTCTGAACCTCCTGTAGCAGCCCCTGAAAACCCACGAATCTCCTGCAAACTCTCCTGGACAGAACAAATGAATCCGTTGAAACAAAATTCTAATCCGGCTGGACTGAATAAACCACAAAACGCACTTAAGCTACCTCCCAAATAGTTCAAATATCCGGAGCTTCTCTAATCCAGTTAGAAAACCAATCAGAAAAAAGACACAAGAGCAGCAGACGAATACAACCAAGATTTGTGCCTCTCCAGTCTTCGAGCCACCTCTCAATTAGAAAACATATTGCTCGAGAGTTTCTGAAGCATTCCCATGCTCCCGGCAGCTAGTTAACTTGTAAACTCCTTTGAACAAGAATGTCTTCGACGGGCAGAATCCCGTGAAACACCTTCCATTAAAACAAAGCAAATTTTGACCGGAGATGAAGCCCCAAAAGGCCCAAACTTTCCTCCATAGACCGAAATCATCCCATCTGCGACCACAACCCATCGGCCATGACAGCCAAAAAGTACGCGGATTTAACCAAGAAATCCCCATGCTTAGAAAGAGTCCAATACATAATAACATAACCAATCTTCACCCTCAGCGCATGAATAGCTAAAATTCGAGAAACCACCTTCGGCAGAAACAGAACCTCAATCAAAGATTTGTGCCACCTCGATGAGCTCTCTCTTACCTTGAAGTCTTTAATCCCAATTGGAGCTCCATAAATCAAACAAGAATTTTAGATGCATGAGGAATCCAGTACGCGTACTCATACCCAAGAACACTGATCTAGGTTACAGCCATCTCCTACCTTGAAGTTTTGTTTACACCCAATTTTGGCCAAAAATTTAAAAGAGCAAGTGAGTAAAAATCAATGGTTAAGACAGCCATTATTTTCAATCCTTGGAGAGATCAAGAAATGGGCTTCCTTTGTGTCGGCCAGTTAAGGATCAGTTGGGCCACACCAAGGTGACATTCGGTTGGGCCAGATTAATTCTCAAGAAATCTTGTTGGTAAAAGCCCAATCTAAAATTGAATTGGGCTTGCCTTTCCCTTAGTTCTTGAGAGGGTAACTGCTGGGCCTCCTAAAACCCATAGCCCAACAGTTCGTTTTGCGGGTTTAGAGTTGGTTATGGGCCTTATGATAGGTCCAAATCAGTTAAAGTCTTTTCCAGGCCAAATTCTATAAGGCCTGAATCTTCATAGGCCCAGCTTCACATTCCATATTCTTGTATATTCTAGAATATACTTGAACCAGCTGGAGTGTTTTCTATGGGAACATGGGGAGGAAAGGAGCATGGGATAATTGCTCAAATGGCCTGTAAAATCTGTGAACGTCAAAATTGAGTTGCCTTGGAACTCAAGCAGCTCAAGCCTTGCTCTCAAAGTAGAAGAGAAAGTCAGGATACATGGCAAGCATGCAAGCTGCCAACACAAGCAGGCCTGAGACACATGGCGACCATGCAAGGTATTATTAGAAGCAGCTCAAGGTCTTTCTTCATCAAGAAGGAAGGCCAGAGGTACTTGGAGTACATGCAGGCTGCCAACACAAGCAGTTTGCAAGCAGCTCAGCAATTGTTCTTCATGCTCCTGCATATTTGGATGTTGCAAGAAGCAAGTGGTCCCCCGGAAGCACCTCAAGAACCAGTAAGAAAGCCAAGGGGACTGGATTTCTCTGCAATTACTGAAAATTCCTTTTGCTCCCAGTTGTTTTCGTACAAAGAGGGAAGATTTTCAGTCTTTCAGCCAATTTCTTGGAGTGCCAAGCAAGCTATGGGCAGGTGGCAGCCTCCTATTTTTGCATTTGGAAGCAGCTCAAGGCCTCCAGTCCCTAGCTATAAATACCATAATTTCAGGCCTTGGCAATGGTCCAGCACCAAAAAAGCCTTGCGCTTACCCAGCTTATCTTTCATTTATTTTCAGCATTGTACCTCATTTCTTTCAATCTAGCCCAGCCTAGGTTTTAGTTGTTTGTGTTCCCGTACCCAAACTTTGTTAAAGCGTTAATAAAGTTTGTTTTCATTCTCGCATTTCCTTTCAGTCCTGTTCTTTTTCTTTTATCCATTTTCTAGCAACGGCTAGGAAAGTTATAAGTCCCTATCCAACAAGGCAAGCAACGAATCATCACTAGGCCTCACCCTTTGGGCCTAGCACAATCATCCGATAGAAGTTAGGTTTTGGGGCACGAAGGCCTCAAAATACAGTTTGGACTGCACAATAGTCCTGGCACGCCCACTACATTTGCCAACTTGGTTTTCGCACTTTTTGTGGAGAACAAGTCTTTAATCCCACTTGGAGCTCCATAAATCAAACAAGGATTTAGATGCACAAGGAATCCACTCATGCCCAAGAACACTGATCTTACAGCCATCTTCTACCCTTCATCAGGGTTCATACGACAGTGTTTTTACTATGGGGAGATGATAATGTTTAACTAATCGCACCAGTAGTTAATAGCAATTTTTACCATGTTACTTTTTCATGTTACCACTTTTAGGCCGCACAAAAAACTAGAAATGAACCTTTCAAATAATCATGTTATCATGAATAACGTCAACAAAGTTGTTCATTGTGTTGTTTTCGCCTTTATTTTTATTTGCTCTTTCTTCATAATGAACAACATAGCGACAAAAAAAAAAAAAACATGTACATTCGGTTATCTTTTTTTAATTTCAAGCTTTTTTACCCAAAAAAAAAAAAACATAGCGACAAAAATTTCTTCACGGTTCTGCTTACACAAAGTGGGATCCTAGTGATTCTTTGTGCAGATACGCTAAAGATGTAATCTTCAGTGGTTTTTTTCTTCTTTCAACGTCACCCGATTAATGTTGGGGACGTCTGTGTTATTGAAGGAGATTGGGTAATCTTATAGCCCTACTTAACTTTTCACTCCAAAGATTAATATAAGTTATGTTAGTCTATTAGTATATGATTTGATCTAACATATGTCCCAAATGACATAGTTGTTCAGAAGGAAAAACTTCTCGAGTCCACATTTTTAATTGAGCACAATTAAAGTCTGCTTTTTGAAAATACAAATCTCGTCACACAACGGGTTTATAAAGCAAACGATGACAATTTTTGGACGCAAGATGTAGACTGAAGTTTGCAGTGCGAAATAAATACGATTTTACAAACAATCAAGCCTAAACTCATCCTTCACATCATAAATATTAAGATCGGTTTTCATTTTATTATTCTACTCTACAATAAGCTATTTCGGATGTTTATTACTATTTTTCTATTTTGGATGCTTATTACTGTTGACAAAATTGTTATCAGACTATATCATGATCGAATGACCATTACTAACATAGTCAACGTCTCATAGATATTGCTCACTTACAATTTTGCCTTCCTAAGAAACTTAAAACAAAAGACCAAAAGTTTCTTAGGAATGCAAAATTTTCATTCATGATATGGTCTCATTAAAAACCTTCTCAATACTAATAAGCATTTGAAATGCTTATTGTAGAGTAGAACAGATAAAATCAAGCAAATCGAAATCCATAATTTGTAATGTGAAAGAAGAGTTTTAGGGTTGACTGTACGTAAAATTGTATTTATTTTGCACTGCCAACTTCAATCTTCTTGACCAAAAATTGTCATCATTTGCTTAATTTGTAAATTCAATGTGAAAAGTTTGTATTTTTGAAAGGGAGTTTGATTGCACTCGATTAAAAATGATGACTTAAGAAGCTTGACCTTGTGAACAATCATGTCCATTGGGAGATGTGTTAAGCCAAGTCATATAATAGACTGACATAATTTAGATATATCTTTAACATGGAAAGGATACGTAGGGCTATAGGCTCACCCAATCTCCTTTAATAATACCAACATCCCAAACATTAATTGGGTGTCATTGGAAGAAGAAACGAAAACATTGAAGATACGTCTTTACCGTATCCATACAAAGAATCACTAGGATCACCTCTGCGTAAGCAGAACTGTGAAGAAGTTCTTCGTCACTATGCTGCTCATGATGAACAAGGAATAGATAAGGATGAAGGCCAGAACAACCCAATTAACAACTTAATTTGTTGGCATTCTTCATGACGGCTTGATTGAAAGGGTCATTTCCAATTTTCTGCGCTACCCAAAATTGGAAATGACCGTGGTGGGTTTTGGTTCTGGTTTAGTACAAGGAAGTACCCTCACGGAAATCGAACCCAAAACCAATCCAACTAAACTGATGCACATATTCGTACATAACATTGTAGTTTTTTTTATAGTATATAAACCAAAGGTGGTGGTGATGTTGGATGAGGCATGATATTGCTGGTAATATTCTTTTTTCCCCCCTTGTTGAATATCTTGAATATAGCTGATGTGGATTAAAACATTTTATGAAAGTTAAACTGCCTTATTAGCTTCATTATGTTGAACGGTTAACGGTAACAAATCTTAATGGTAGTTTGGTTTTTTGAACTTTTGGCGTGTTCCTTTTCTTCATCTGTTCATTAACGGAATTGATGGAGTTCTTTTCTGGGGAACTATCACAATTTTACATGGTATATTGCGGTAAAACATCGGTATAGAAAAAACACACATTGGCCCCTTATTATGGCTGCCTGGGAGAGACGTATGCATATAATGAACTAATGAGGGTAGCCCAACTTAAGTTACCACTAAAAAAACCTCTAGCAAGTGGCAATCGTTCTTATTGTCATTTTCTTTCCTTTGGAAGTAGGGATAGCAACCGGTCAGCTTGGTACGTTCGAGTTTTTCAGTGTTTACTTGCACCCAAATCCGGACTAGTGGCTCGATGTGTGTGATTTTCAATAAACCATAATCGAACTATAGGGGTTCGATTTTCACCAGAACTCCATCAATTTCGTTAATGAACAGATAAAGAAAAGTAACACGCCAAAAGTCCAAAAAACCAACCTACCATTAAGATCTGTTACCGTTAACCGTTCAACATAATGAAACTGATAATACAGTTTAACTTTCATAAAATGTTGTAATCCACATCAACTATATTCAAGAATTCAACAAGGGGGAAAAAAGAATATTACCAGCAATATCATGCCTCATCCAACATCACCACCACCTTTGGTTTATATACTATAAAAAAAACTACAATGTTATGTACAAATATGTGCATCAATTTAGTTGGATTGGTTTCGGATTCGATTTCCGTGAGGGTACTTCCTTATACTAAACCAGAACCAAAACCCCCAAAGTTGGTTACCTGAAAAAGGAACATTCCAAAACATTACTATTACCTACTGATTCGATCAGTACATTATCTTCCCCCCATATGAAAAAATAGTATCGTGTGGCCCACAATGAATATGTACAACCTAACAAAGCAAGGTGAAAGTAATCTGCGACATCAAAACCAGACTTGATCCTGGAAACCAATTTCTGAGCTAAATAAATAGCGATCGTGGAAAGAAGAGGAAACTCAAAAACAGAAACTTTGCGCAAAGACATCGATACAATAGAACGATTTACAGTTCCCCAACCTTGATAGGGGTTGAGATGAATTGCTGCCTCTTTCCGGTTCTCTTCTTCTTACTGATTCCGCCTCACAATATTCCCGAAAGCTGAACTTCATGAATCAAATAATTTGATCATATGATTGCCCAGAACGCGAGTCAAATTTATGAAAGTATCGCTCTCCTTGTCATCAATGTGAAGGCTCTCGATACCCTTGAGAGCAGACTCGTGGTCCACCGAGGACAAACCAGGTAGTCTTCCTTCTTCCTCACCTTCAATAAGAACACAATATGAAAGGATTGCTCTTTCTTAGGTCGTTTAACTTCACAAAATCAATTGTGATGGGTTCCGGAAAAGTGGGCAAGGATCGACAAAATAATCGTTACAAATGCAAGAAGTAAAGCAGGAAATCACCTGACTGGCGTTGAGCATTGGCGACAAGAGGAGGCAGTCTAGAGCTTCTTCCAGCGCTGCGCTAGGGACCTGACGAAAAAAACCATCCTCACCAATGCAGATAGCAGCATTGAACAAGAAAAGACAATTCATTCTGTTATGTCACTTACAAGAGCCCGTGAATGAGGAGCCACAGTCTGCCACTGCTGGTACTCCAAAATTGTCCAATCGAAAACATAATCCAACTGGAATCCTATGTCTCGATTAAAAGGAACGATACTATTATCAGTTATCAAGATGTAGGAAATGACGGAGCGTAAACTAAAAATCTCCTATGGTGCATATTACAAAGCAACATATGAAAACCTTCGCGAATAAGGAGGTCACGGAACAATCTCTTCAAATAAGCGTAATTTGGCGTATCATCAAATCTTAGACGACAACAGTAGTCGAAGTATGATGCAAACTCTGTTGGATAACCCCGGCACAGAACCTGAGAAGGTAGTGTAATGGTGATGACATCATACAGATTGAATCAGAGAAACATCGCATCTTTATGATTAACGAAAACCTTCTTCCAAGAGTTATTGCACTCTTCGAACCTCTCTCAACGCATTTCGTTCCTTATTGTACTATCTTTGCATCTTTACGATGAATGAAAACTTTCTTCACCATTCAAAAAAAGAGAGATCGTTTTAGCGATGTGTTTAGTGTTTACAAAGAAGTTACCTCAATGGTTTCCACCTTTCTTGCATGAATTTTCTCATGCTTCTGCTTCTTAGTTCCTGCTTTCACTCCCTGCCAAGGAAGACTACCCCCACAAGGGATGTCACGAGACTATACACAAGAAAAGGCACAACAAATAAATGAGAGGAAATGAAGCAATTATCACCTTCCTCTTAGGAAGTACATGAGGACATATCCAAGCGATTCTAAATCATCCCTCCGGCTTTGTTCTTTGCAGGTTGCAAACAATCAGAAAGAACAAAGTAAATATTGGACAGCCGAAGACAAAAGTTCAGAAACTGTCATGGAATGAGTAAAGCATTTGTGTATATCAATCGAAATTCCATTGTGAACACTTACAAATGCCACGGTGAGTGTTCAGACTTACGTATCTTGGAGTTCCAGTCAAACTTTTGTTTTCTCTGCATAGTGCATGACCATAATATGATGAATATATCGACGAAGCCAAAATGTAAAAGAAGGATTTAAAGATGCTCAAAGATGAAAGAAGCTACATTCGTTTCTTATAATCACAAATTACGCTTCCCTGATTTACTGTCAACTGTTAAGAACAACTTCCTACTAGTTCATATTCGGAAAGGGGTGAAGGGGCACATCAACAGACCTGTAAATAATTAAAAGGCACGTACGGGAAAACATTTAAACAAGAACCGATGCAATGCCAATTGCACATCAGTAGGTCCCAAAGTCGCAAAGTAAAGCAAAATTTTCTTATCAAAAGACTACTTGGATGTAAATCATCTGATACATCTCAGTCAGATCCAGAAAGTAATCAAGGATTCAAGATCATCGCACCTGTATGGAACATGTTGGTGGGTTTTAATGTCTCTGTATTTCTTAGCCAGACCGAAGTCAATGATGTAGACCTACAACAAAGATGAGATACAGAAGCCCTTATTGAAATAGAATTTCCAAACAAAATACTTTAAGCACAGGAAAAACAGAAAGGAAAGGGGGCGGGGACCTGTTTCGCGTGCCTTCCCAAGCCCATGAGAAAATTGTCTGGCTTTATATCCCGATGTAAAAAGGATTTAGAATGCACAAACTCCACAAGGTTGATCTGGAATAAATATCAGGATTAACCCGTCTTGACAACTTTTAAATGATCTAAATGGTGTAATAGCATGCACAAATCAGACGCAATTACCATTTGATCTGCAAGCATAAGAACGGTCTTTAAAGAAAATTTCCTACTGCAAAGATTGAACAAGTCTTCAAGACTGTGTCCGAGCAAATCCATCACTAGAACATTATAATCTCCCTCGACTCCAAACCATCTCACGTTCAGAATCCCAGCTATAATTTGGTAAGAATATTGATTGATGATCAGAAAAGAGAAAAGATCAACTGACAGTTACTGATTAATAAACAAATCGAAAAAGATGGAAATAAAACTGTCATTACTTCCTCCCTGTAGAACTCTGTACAGCCTTGATTCATAAAGCAACTGTGCGTGTTTTGTCTTCGCATTTTCCTGAGGATTCGGAACAGTGTTAGCATGTTATCGGCCACAAATTTTGAAAATCAAACTGTACAACAGTATCGATATCGAACTAATCAAAGAGACTGGCTGATGTTACAAGCAGGCAAATGCTTGGGCCTTGTCTCATGAAATCATAGTAATATTTGATACGACATTACATGCAGCACTGTCGTTTGTAAGTTGGAAGTCAATTCCTTCCCAAATGCAGTGCTATTATGACAACTTAAACTATTAATTACCGCAACTGGCCCTGAACTAAAGTTCGAGGTGCGGCAGCTTTAGACCCCCGGAAATTTACGAATGTGGGGGGTCCTCCTACTTTGGTACTCCTTATAACTCCAACAAAAAATGGCCCTGTCTTTAATTTTCTATTTAGGCTCCCGAAATGTCAAGTCCGGCTCTGCTAATTACCAAGGAACATTTTTTTTCCTCCCTTAAAACTTCCGGAAACAAAAATTTGCGCAGAAACGCAAGTGATTGAAAGACAAATTATCGCCTTCCAGCAGAATTTGGACCGATAGTCTATCCGTTACCAATGATGCACAACATTACAAGCAATCGACAAACAAATTCAAATGTTAATGAAAGCAGAGAACTCACAAGCTTAATTGCAACCTCTTCCTTTGTCTGTGTTGGGGCAGGCCCACGATCACACCAACGAAACACACACACGCAATCACGCCATTGTTGAGCAAGAAACACACACGCAACGAGTAGGGAAATTTCACTATATTAATTTCTCAACATAGTTACAAAACCCTCTCTTTTTCTCTAACCTCACACACAAACACACTAAACCACACTAAACCCACTGCCCTTTTGGCAGTCAATACAAAAGCCAAAATACATGGGGAATAATCCCCTACATCTCACACACATGCACTTGGGTGTACCCAACAATCACCCCCTACACCCAAGTGGAAAGACGGTCATCTATTCGCTCCCCGACCGGAGCGTCCACGATCCCAAACTTCGATAGCTCGCACCCCCTTAACGGATGCCTCACACCCCCTCACTTGGTAGCCTTCTACCTCTTCATCGGGTGCAAACACGAACATATCGGAAACCAAATCTTGTGCAAAAGAAACCCTTTTCTTTGTGCACAATTCTTCTTCACCAACTCCACTAACCGATGCTCCATTCGAAACCAACAAACAATGCGCTTCACACAAAGGCTCTTCAACTTGCGTTTTCACACGCCACACTTTTCTTCCAACCGAACTTCTAAAGCTCACATCATCCCTCACAACGGAACCCTCAAGGCGGTATAATCCATCAATCAATCTACCATCAAGCATCACACGTTCCTCTTGCCGAACCCGAAGAATATCCTCACTAGCCGAGAATGAATACCCTTTACCATCAAGCGCTCCAAGCGAAATCAAATTCCTCTTCACACCCGGCACATGTCGAACATCCGACAACCTCACAAACTTTCCATCCGGCAAGTGAAACTTCACTATCCCCTTACCAACGACACGGCTCCTCGAACCATTCGCCATCCGAACAACACCACCATCAAAGGCTTCATAACTACAAAACTCTCTCCTATCCCCACAAACGTGATATGAGCACCCCGTGTCAAGTACCCAATCCGTTTCTCTCGCAACTTTAGACTTTTCCTCAACTAACATAAGATCCCCATCCGAATCTTGGACTACGGCCGCTTCTTTCGATTTGCCCTTCAACTTAGGACAATCCCGAATCATATGCCCCTCTTCATTGCAATGATAGCAAGTCCGACCAACTAACTTGGGACAATCTCGAATCATGTGTCCTTCTTTCTTGCAATAAAAGCAAGATAAACCCCGATTCTCACCCCGATCCCTCGAACGCGAGCTTGACCGTGAATTGCCACCCTTCTTTTGGGTTCTCCCTCGAGCCCCTTCCGAAACCAAAGCTTGCGAATCATCAACACACTTCGTTCCCATCCCCTCATTCCGTCGTGCTTCCTCGATGAACAAGGCCTCCTTAACCATTGACATAGAAACCTTTCCTTCTGGTGCCGAGTTACCGAGAGAAATCACAAGCATATCCCAATCCTCATGTAGGGAGCTAAGCAACAACAAGGCTTGCAATTCATCATCAAGCTTCAAACCCGCACTACTAAGTTGATTCACCAAATTTTGGAACTCACTCGAATGTGTAGCAACCGATTTCCCACTCTTCAACTTCAAATTCACTAATCTCCTCATCAACAACGCTTTATTTCGGGAAGTTTTCGGTTGATACATACCCTCCAACGTCATCCACAAATTGTAGGCATCGGTCTCCTCGGACACATGATAAAACACCTCTTCGGAAATAAATTGCCAAATCAAACCTAACGCTCTTCGGTTCAACTTCTTCCAATCCTCCGTTTTCATCGCCGTTGGTTTTACCCCTTCACACTCCAACGGCTCATACAAGTCCTTCCATGACAACAAATCCAACATTCTAGCTCTCCAAATCGCGTAATTGGAAGACGTTAATTGAACCATACTACTCATACTCGCATCCGCCATCTTACTTAATCCTCAATAAGCAAGATTCAACAAATAAAGAGCCCACAATACTCAAAAAACTAACCCGAACAATCAAAAAACGCGCAAAAACAAGCTGAAATTCACAAACCAGAAAAATCCGAACTTGATCACTGCAAACCGACCCCGAAAACGAATCCGAAACGTCGAAACCAAGCCGGAACCGGTACGAACCGGCCACGAACCGGCCTATATCGGGATGAACCGGCCGAAACACTCTGCAAAACCGGTACGAACCGTACCGGCTGACCCAAAACCCTCTGACCCGCGTTGACTGAACCCTTTTGACCGTTGACCGACGAGTTACTATTCACCCACAACTTTGACCGGCTTTTGCCGCCACCTCGGACGTCCCCCGGCGACGATCTTTACAGATCCAGAATCGTCTCCTCGAGACGAACAAACCCCTGTGCTCGAAACTTTCGTACGATGACTCGTTCACGGATCGACTGGTACGCCGCCTTGCGCCTCCGCCCGCCGCCTTTTGAACGTGTTTTCCGAGCTATTCCGAACTCCAACGGCGACGTTCCACACACCCCCGTGCTCGCCTCGCAGTCTCGCCTCCGCCCGTAGCCGTTCGAACGAGTTTTCCGGTCACGTCCGAGCTCCTCTCGCGACGTGCTACCCCAAACCGAACTCCTCTCTTCAAGACGAACACAACCCCGTGCTCAGATCTCGAACCCAACTACCTTCGACCCAAACCTCCTCTTCCGAGCTCAACAATGGCCGAACCAGCTCTGATACCACTGTTGGGGCAGGCCCACGATCACACCAACGAAACACACACACGCAATCACGCCATTGTTGAGCAAGAAACACACACGCAACGAGTAGGGAAATTTCACTATATTAATTTCTCAACATAGTTACAAAACCCTCTCTTTTTCTCTAACCTCACACACAAACACACTAAACCACACTAAACCCACTGCCCTTTTGGCAGTCAATACAAAAGCCAAAATACATGGGGAATAATCCCCTACATCTCACACACATGCACTTGGGTGTACCCAACAGTCTGAATATCAGTACCTGCAAACAGAGCCCAATCAACACAAACCAATGGAGAAAAATACAAAGAAGAGGCATATGGTTAGGCGCGGACACAAGGGGATGCCGGGGGTGCCCAGACCCATGTACAACTCCAAATATTTTTCACAAATTATCAGGTTAATTCGAAAAGTTCTATATGATCGCCCCTACAAGTCCCTTAGGTGCGAAAAAAAATCGTAAAGTTCTCCCATAAATTCCCAAGTTATCAAACATTTTTTGGATCATGGATATTAAATTTAGTGATGGCTATTATAGACTATACATCATGTTATTAATGTGAAATACATATGGTTCTGGTCCCACGGAATACAAATCCAGCGTCCGCCACAGGCCCACAGTCTGTCTATATATGGTACACCCCTTCAAACAAATTTGCATCAAAAGAAAGCGCAACTAGTACCAAAAAACGCGCAACTCACATACAAACGAATAACTACTTTGAGGTCTACTGGACGCGCCTATACTTCGCCAAAGAAATACGTAGCTAACGCTATTAAAATGCGTAAAGCCCAATGATATGTGCGATAGAATTTGGACTAAAAATATGCGGACCATGCAACGTAAATACACATACCACTTCCAAGATACAACCCGTAACTAATCGAAAGATACGCAACACATGAAAAACATGCGTAACATACGTTAATAAAAATACGCATAATATTATCGTGGTACACCCTCCCAAAACAAATGGCAAAAATCACCATAACAAAGAGTGAAACAGACCAGACACTAGTCTTGTTCGCAACGTTTGTTTATTATCCAACTGAGTAAAAAGAGGTGGAGGGTTGACAATACTACAGTTCAACGACCAGACACTCTTGGTATCTTTGTCGTTGGTTTTTTTGGACAGGGAGAAATAGGACTGTCTACGACACGCCGTGGAGTCCGATTCTAAAAAGCGGGAGAATATTGGCCACGTTGCTTGGTAAGTTACCTTTTATATTACTCTCCTTGGTTGATAAGTTACCAACCCTAGTTAGTTTTTAACTAAAGATAAAAGATAAAAATAAAAAGAATAAAATCCCGATTTACTTGAACAATGAACCTAAAACCATTTATATAATATGGAACAGCGGTTTTTGAATTCTTCATATTTTGGATCCTCGGAGTTGTACATATTTTTTCTATGGCTGAGATTTACGGGTTGTAAGACTAAAAATATATTTGGAAAGAATAAATATTTGGCAGAAGGATGAAAGAAAAACTAAAATTATTGTTTCCTAATCGTAGTCTGAATCCTTGTTGTTGAATTTTTCTTACTTTCCTAACGGTTATCAGTCAAAAACGATTACCGTGATCTAGGGCTGTCCCTCTCTCCCCCACACGTTAATTCCAAAACGGATTCTAATTTTGAATCCAAAACTATTTTCTCTCTCACACATAGGTTTAGCTCTCTCTCTCTCCCACATCTATATATATATATATATATATGTGTGTGTGTGTGTGTGTGGCCAATGTCATTTTTGGAAATGCATTCAAATTGCTAAATGTTTAGTTGGTTGAGTGATTGAGGGAAAAAAACTGATTAATTATATATTTGGTTATTTGATTCATTGAAATATGTTGGGGGCAGCAAATGTATTGATTTTGTTGTATCTTGATTATAAGTTATAGTTTCATCTTCACCTTCATTGGGTTGAAAGTTGAAAGCCAACAAAAATATACATGTGCCTGTATTTTCGTATTGGAGTTAATTTTCTTATTTAACTTAATTTTCTATAGTACATAATACAAGGGTGTAGGGTCCATCCAAACTTAACAAAAGATAAGTTATTGCAATGAATGATTACTTTGATCCAATGATTTAGGCTCATTCTTCTCCTTTCAGTAAAATGCTAATCCTTTTTGCACATATTACACAATTGTCATATGGGTTTATTTACTCCGGACAAAAAAAGAAACTCTATTAATGTCTCTGTGATTTTTCAAAAAGAAAAAAGAGAAGAATACCAAAAACTTTCCAAATTATGTGTTAATTTGAAGAATATATATATACGGGAGCATTCCAGGAACATAAAAAATTAAAAGAGACTCCATCTCAACCATTAAAGCCAATGGCTGAGATTAGAAGTTCACAAAGAATTACTCCAAGCTATAAAGAATTACTCATGGCGCAATGAATTACTCTTGACCGCAAAAAATAACATTTAACTGCAAAGAATTAATCTTGGCCGCAATGAATTACTCATTGCCGCAAAGAATTAATCTTGGTCAAAAATTACTTTTGGCCGCATCGAACTATACTTGGCCACATTGCATTACTCTTGGCCGAGTGCAATTCGATGCGGCCGAGTGCAATTTGATGCGGCCGAGAACAATTTGACGCGGCCAAGAGTAATTTGTAATGGCCCAAAGTAATTCTTCACGGCAGAAGTAATTCTTCACGACCTGAAGTAATTTGATGCGGCTATGAGTACTTATTTGCAGCCAGGAGTAATTCTTCGTTGCCAGGAGTAATTTTTTGCGGCCATGAGTAATTCTTTGCGGCAAAAAAAGGAGCCTATTGATATCCGATTACACTGAACTGAAAATTTTGGTGATTTTATCAAGCATATTGATATCCAATTAAGCTGATTTTTTGCAGGGAGGGTAAAATATCATAATTAAGAGATGAACTAGACTGGAAATATGGTGGGCAATGTTCACTTTTAAAGGTAGGCGACAAACAAAGTTGAACTCGCAACCTTGTCACATGAGAAAGAGGTTATTTTCCTGCGAATATTTCTCCTGTGGTCATAGAAAGTAAGAATCATCAATGCTATTTAATTATCCAAACCGTTTAATATGGTGGTGTTTACCTATTTTTTTCTTCGATCGAAATCGATAGAGATTTCGGAAAATAATGCCAACAACAAAAATAAGGGTGAATGCGGCTTGTCTCCACAAACGGATTTGAGGTTCCTTGTCATATTTCAGGACTTCACCGGAAGAGAAATGACGAATGAATCAAATGCTATTTTTTTTAGCGGTGATGAATTGACCCGTAAAAGAAAACCGTCACCCGCCAATCTTCAAGAACGGAATCGACCCATCGATTGGGCTGAGTGGATTGATGGTTTGCTGAAGTGGGATGGAGCGGAAGAAAAATAACAAATGGACTTTGTTATTTTTTCAAGGTAGAATTACAATCAAAAAGAACGGATCCTCATTGAAAGTAAGAAAATTAAGTTAATCCTACTCCTAGGAAGACAAAAATTAAGAACAAAGTTAAGTCTTTGATTTTGTTGAAGAAGTTTACAATGAGGCCTAAAAAGGCTATATATAGAAAAACAAATATGTGCAGAAAATAACTTCCTAACTTCCCACTACTCTTCATTCTTATAATTTGCTCCCAAATGTCCAAATAACTTCCTTTCAACTTCAAAGTGTGTAAGAGCACGCCAAGCGTCCTACATGCAAATAACAATAATAAAAGAAATACTAATACTAGTTCTAATATTAATATGAATACTTAATAGTAATATAATAGGTTGCATTACCATAAACGTTACCTTTCGGTCGATCATCGACAGATGGTGAAATATGGTACAAACAGGTGGGTAATGTTCACTCACTTTTAGGAAACTGTGAATCATATTCGTTTTCACTTATGCTTAGACTCTGATTGTTCATTCCTCTTAAGTAAGGTGCTATCATGCTATGGTTCATTTAACTAGTACCGACCTCCGATCCACTTAACTTTCTTCACGAGTGACATGCATATTCAAACCTACAAGTGAACAACTTGAATCGTTAAATAGAACTACATTCCATCCCAATTTGCTTCTTGATAGATCGATGACATGAAAAGTTGTTATTTGGCAAATTCGTTGCTTTTCTTTCTTGTTTACCAGTTCATTTAAATTGCTAGTAAATGCGTTTGGCTCGGCTTAAAGCTTAGTTTTTGGTTCTCAGTAGTACTAAAACTTAAAGGGACAAAAATTTTTTAAAAATTTATGAAAATATCCGTCAAACTATCACCACTTTTTTTACTTTGTCCTCAAACTATCATTTTCGCCTACTTAGTCCTCAAACTAACTGATTGCATTCAATGTAGTCCAAAACCTAACTTTTGTTAAGAAAAGTGACGGAAAACAGAGCACATGATTTGCACGTGACTTCTTCAGCCCATTCCAGGGGCAGAAATGACATTTCACATCTATTTCTCTCTCTCTCACCACACACAGACCACCGGACCCGAATCCAGTGGCGGCACCACAGAGATTAAATGGTGTTCATTTGAACACCCTAGCTTTGTTTATGCCTGTATTAGTTTGTATTTCACCTCAGTTTTGAACACCCATTTTCAACCAATTTTGAACACTTGACAGCCCACAAAAAAGACCAAACGGAATTAGGAAATTCACCATTACAACACCCATTTTCCGATCCAACGATTTATACAAACAATAAACAGAGCACAGCAACCACACCTTCCTACTGCTCCTACACTACAACCCAGCAAGAAACAAAGAGAGATAAAGAGAAAGCTTGGAAGCTCCCTCCATGGAGGTTTAGAGAGAGAAAGTGAGGTGGGATGTTGTTTTGCACTCATTCAAACACAAATTCGGTTCACACCACATTCCCGAGCATCTCCGAACCCTTTTGCATTCACTCCAAAGGCAGCCCCAAGGTCCCGTCACCGTCGTGTTCTCCGTTTAGCCGAAAACCCAAAAATCGCGTTTAAGCTTTCTTAACCGGACTGAGGTAGAGTAATCGCTCCCCTACTTTCTCCTAAGTATATCTAGTACCTATATATTGATTTTAACGAGTTATAGTGGAGGAAATCGTACCTGTGCGTCAAAACCGTGAAATCCGAAAACACTCTGTTTTTCTGACGAGTTAATGTTCATAGATGGAAGTCAAAAAAAAAAATGTTCATAGATGTTGGAAATTTGGGTGTAATAGAGGGGAAATGTCATTTCTGTTTTCCGTCACTTTTCTTAACAGAAGTAAGGTTTTGGACTACATAGAATGCAATAGGATAGTTTGAGGACTGATTAGGCGAAAATAATAGTTTGAGGATGAAGTAGAAAAAATGGTGATAATTTGAGGGATGTTTTCATAAAAAACTAAAAAGAAGATGGTAGCTTTTACTTGGATCAAATTTTTCGACGATCATCCAGTTATGAGAAGCCGAAAAGTCCAAGACTTTTGGATTATCTAATGACAACCAAGCCAGTGCACAACTCAGCTAAAGCTTCACCTGAGTCAACTGAAAGCAGCTCAGCTCAAGAGCCAACAACTCAGCCAGATGCTCCACTAATTCAGTTAGTTAGTGGTCCTCTAAGTCAGTTTATTAGCACTAAGATGGTTAGTTATCATATGCTGAGCTGGATTGTAATTAGTTGATTGAGTTGGTATAAATCCTTTTAATTTCTGTTTTCTATTGTAATTCGATATCACCGACTGAGAAATGAAAATCATCTTTTCCTTGAAAAATTCTCATGGTATCAGAGCGAGATCCGTTCCACTCCACATTTTAAAAATTAACAATCTACACCCCACGCTGACAAACTAGCAAAAAGGTTGCATGATGATAGGACCCGAAAAGTGGCCACATGTGACAGACCTTAAATGCGGCTACACGTGAGAGGGATGTTAAGGAAATGGATCTCACATTGTTTGGGAGTGGATTGGGTGATCTCACTTAATAACATTTGGGACCTCTTCACTCATTACCAATTGGTTTTGAGTTGGATATAAAGTTTCTACATCTAAGACCTCCGTGCTCTTCAGTTGGGAAAGTCATAACGTCCCGCATTTGTCCATCAAGTGTTGCAGTGATGACTTCAGTTCTTGGGCAGAATTGATATGCTGCTGCTGAAAGGTCCCATGAATAGCCACGGTTCAGATTCGATTCCTTGGAGCAGTTCAGTTTGGTTTTGCTGCAACTGAGTGAAGCCATTGTATCCTAGGAAGCAGATGCCGGACGATGCCCTCTAACACCTTGGGTGAGGCAAGGTGGCGAGTTTTCTTGAAGGACAATACTATACGACATACAGGCCATCTTCGATTCTGTTATATGCAATACAGTTTCTGTAACTTCCTTCCAGTGGTTTATTTCCAGAAATCAATGAGACTGTTTTACTGTTTCTTCTTTAGCATTGGTTTCCCTACACAATCCAACAAACTAGAAATTTCTCTTTGCATAAAATGATTTCCGTTGATAGACGAACCAACAAGCGCCTTGCGAAGTACAATAAAGAATTTCAGTGACAACAAAGATCAAGATTTCATTGATCCAATCACTAAGTACAGCAAGAATGAATCAATAGAAGAAGAAGAAAAAAAACTACAACATAAAAGGAGCCTAAATTGGGAATAAGTATTACCCAAATCAAATTTAGACTTGTACAAAATAATGTAGAAATCAAGTCAGGCCCTACTACTCAAGTACTGCTGGCGTTGATCCATATGTATAAGGCTCCAACTTACCAAGCATTGATGATTTAGGTTATTTCCTATTCCATTTGGCCAACTGCCTTAGCTAGCAGTGGGAACAGGGGTCCTTGGACTTGGGACTCCCATGTATGCTAGTCTGGGAGAAAGCCTGACTTTTAGGCTGGGCCTTGGAGAAGGGATCGGGCCGTAACATCCAAACCCTGGAGAAGCGATTCGGGGCAAAAGGTTAACTTGTTCAAGTGCTTGGAATTGTAGCTCCGTTGGGTAGTCCCGGACACACCCAATGCGTGGCCCAGTTCCTGTGCTCCACCTAAGTCAAATGGTGCCAACACATTGGCATCAACGGGTTCCATGTCTTCTTGATGATCGGTTGTGATTGATGTTTCCTCAACCACAACATCAACATAAGAAGCGTTTGTTAAATCTTCTTCAGATTGGGTATTCGGAGCAAGACTTGTTACTGGATCAGTCTTTGGTTCCTCGGAAGAATCCCTGAATGAAGGATAGTCATCGTCGATTGCACACCTCTGTATGAACAAAGAAAGAGTCATCAGTGTTTGTTTAGGCCTCAAGGGGGCTATCATAATAAGAGCTTGCTCACGAAATCAGTTGAGCATTAACAGATTCCACAAGCATGTCCAGTTATTTGCAGCTTATTTGCCGTAAAATTTGAATCAACATACTTAAGCAGTGGTACTTTTGCATCCTCATAATCATCTTTCAGAACAAAATTTTAGAATCTCTGTATCAAAAAATTAGAATCTCGCTATCGAAGAATTAGAATATCGCGAGGATCAAGATAGACACCAAAGTGAACCCAAAACAGTTAAAGAGAGTAGGTGCCCACCTGCATTTGTTCCATCTCCAATATAATCGAAGTTTTTTTTTCGTTCTAAATTAGTTTCATGAACCCCACTTTTACATCCCCAAAAAATTCGGTGCATCTCCTATAAACCGGTCATCCCTACATATATTATCATCCCCAAAAAGTTCACTCCATCCCCCAAAAAGCAGGTCTCCTAAGTTATCATTGGGATGGCATGAAACATTTAGGGATGCTCACTTATTATTGTGGATGGAATGAAAATTCTGGAGATGGAACAGAAAGTCTAACGACTCCGTAAATAAGTTTTTTGTTCGTAAAAATAGTGGTCCTCAAGAAAAATAGGAAACGTGGCATTATTCGAAAGGCTAGCGAGACTAAAGTCTCCTTATATTTCTCCAAAATAGTTGGGGCTATATGGCCATTCAAGGGTTCTGTTTTTCTCCCCATAAAATCAGGAACCGTGGCATTAGTCGACAGCCTAGTGAGACTAAGTCTCCTTATATTTCTCCAAAATATTAGTACTGGCTATAATATATGGCCATTACTTTTACAGAGTTCTGTTTTTTCCCTCCTTATAAAAGGCCGTATCGTGTTATGTCTTCTTCATATCAAAGCATTTTGCATATATGCAGACAAGTTATGCCCTGCCCTGCATGCATTCCGAAGGGTTGGGTGGTCCATCAAGTCATCACGTTGGTTAGATTAGCATAGCACCTTAGAGGGAGAAACTTTTGGATGCAAATTGGGTATAATCCACATGGTACCCAACACTCCATCTGAGTTGTCCAAATTAAACATGTTTTGGACGGTCGAGATCCAAATACACTCTGTACTACTCAGCCAACCACTTTCTCTCCTCTTCCACTTTGGTAATCTTCTATTTACAAATCTATTTGTGTTCCACGGTTTTGGTTCATGTGTTTACAGGTTTTAAGGATGAAAGGCAAAATATATAGGTGGTATAACTTCGTTATGTTTGGACTGCACATTGTCCTTCACGTGTGCGGTATTTACTAGGGTACTAAAAATACCCAGCATGTTGTGGATTTGGAATCTAGTTGCTGGATTCGCAAGACAAAGTTAGATACGGCATGTAACTTTGTCTTGAGAAACCAACAAATAGAATCCAAATCAAGCATGCTCGGTATTTTTTGTTCCCCAGTATGTAGCGCCCACATGAAGGAGGAGCAATCCAAGCATCACAAAGTTATACCAGCTAAATGTTTTGCCTTTCATCTTCGATCTCCTTAAAACATGTAAATGCACAAACCAAAACCGTGGAACACAAACAGAACTATAAAGAGAAGATCACAGAGTAATCGAAGAGGAAGAGGAGAGAAAGTGGTCGGCTGAGTAGGAAAGAGAGTGTTCGGATCTCAGCCATCCTGTTGCGGAGTCTAGTCTTCACACATTCCATAGCTGAAAATGCACGTTATGTTGTAGCCGTTGAAACAGGTAAAATTAATATAAGCCGAATCAACCTGTCAATAAGAGGATATATCATGGACTTCCTTGTTTTCACCAACCCCTCACTCAACTTAGAAATTGTTGACATATTTTGAAACTCCGTATGATTAGGAACGTCAAGCTTATAATTTTGCTACTGATATTTCAAATGTTGCTTTTCATGCTCTGTGAAATCCATAGGATAATACTTCTCTGCAAGCTTACAATCATCTTCAATTTTGAAAGATCTAAAGCCATCCCGAGGATCTAAAGATGTATTGAGAATAAGCAACTCCATTGTATCTTCTTTAAACCTGTTATTCAATTCATTCCGTTGGGAATCAATTGTATATGTAAAAACATCAACCCGAAAATGATGCCCAATGTTGATATTATCTTTTCGAACACGACCTCGACCAGCAGTATAAGGGGCAGCCATATCAGGAACACTTATCTGATCATGTTTTTCACAAAATTGGGTAACTTTCTCTAAGAGAGGAACCCATCCATCTTCTCTAAATTTTTGAAGTTGTGTTTTTGTTGCGGTCACCAGATGCATTGCATTCAATATGTCTTGGGATTGACATTGTAGAGCTTGGCAAAGATCATCAGTGTACTCCACGGTCTCCCTCATTAGATGTAAGATGAACACAAATTCAAACGAGGTAATAGCATCATAAACTCCATCACGGAACGTTGATTAAGGGTGGATTCTGGATCATTAATCATGTCTTTTAAGGAAATGTGTTTTCTCTTCAAAAACTTCCAAACCTTCAATCCTAATTTTCTACATTTTTTTATTTTTTTGTTTATAAAAAATAGATAGAGAGGAAAACATGGGGATGTGGGCAGAGAGAGAGAGAGAGAGAGGGGAACGGGGGAGGGAGAGAGAGAGACGTGGGGACTGGGGGTTGAATATGGAGAAAAAATCCTTCTATACTTCTCGGGCACCTTCTCGTGGTACCTCAAACTTATTTTTCATCACAAATATCTTTTTAATGCATAAAATGTGATCAATGCTAGCGTGCATAGAATACGGGATTGAAAAAAATATTAAACTATCTTTTTTATCCCACGACGAGGCCAAAAAAACAGATGTCATCTCCCGTTGATGCACGGGGCCAAAAAAACCAGTGTGATTTTTTTTATCCCGAGCATCGAACGGACACGAACGCTAATGCTTATTAATTACAATGAATCTATGCAAGGACTTTCTAGAAATTTAAAATTTTTGACTTGTTTTTTTGTTGAAGTTGATAAATGACCCATTTTTATGCTATGCGGGACGATGTTGAAGTTGTATGATGAATCAGTTGTGCTAGAGAGGGGTTCAATGAAAGCGTATGTGAAATTTATACTTTTGTAATTGTGTCTGTGCGTTCTTGTAAAATCCTCCGTACTATACATTAGAGATTTTTATTAGCTATAAGTACATAAATACTTAGTGCATGTAAACCAGGAATCCGGTTCCGGTGAGGGATCCCTCATTTTGTTAAAATGCGGGACTCCCCCTTCCCGATTGAATTTCGATGATCCGAGCCGCTCAAAGTGATCAGAACGTGATTTTAAGGGTCCCCGCGAGAAATCAGCAAAAAAAATGACCGGGAAGGGCTTCATCCGGGCAGTTTTTTCTGAACGGTTCAGAAAAAAACTGCTCGGATGAAGCCCTTCCCGGTCATTTTTTTTGCTAATTTCTCGCGAGGACCCTTAAAATCACGTTCTGCACACATTGAACGGTTCGGATTTTCAAAATTTGATCGGGAAATGAGAGTCCCGCATTTTAGTCCCTCATTTTAATCCCTCACTTGATCCGTCACCTGTAAACCAGTTTACCTACACCGCGATATGTGTTTTTTTGTTATTTTACATTACGTGTCGTGTACCCACTTATCTCTCAAATTGCTTAATTAGGTTTTCAGTATGGAAAAATAATCCAACACTTTAACTTCTCTTTTTTAATCCTATCAAACGTGGCGAAGAACATATCGATTTGATATTATATATTCGCTGCGGTTAATATGGTAGTGTTTTCATTTATATTGGGCAATGATAACTTTTAACTGATCATATCAAACCAGTAGTTAATAGTAATGTTTACCGGCCACTTTTAGGAAAACTAGAAATGAACGTTTTCAATAATCATGCAGTCATGAACAATGCCAACAAAATTATTTGCTCCTTCACAACGAACAACATAACGACAACGAATTTCTTCATTGTTCTACTTACAAAAGGTGCAATCCTAGTGATTCGCTGTGCAGATATGAGAAAGATGTATCTTCACTATTTTCATTTCTTCTCCCAACAACACCCGATTAATGTTGGGGATGAATGAGTTATTGAAGGAGATTGGGTGACCCTACAGTCCTATATATATCATAGTTTTAAATCTCGGTATCGGTCGCCGTCGCGGTATCGGTCGCCGTGTATCGGTATCGGGACATATCGGCGATACGTCGCGGAAATCGGGTGTCGCGGTCGTGAATTTTTTAACTTTTTTGGCGTATCGGCCGATACGGTACGGTACGTATCGGTATCGGAACCTCCAAATCCCGAGACGAACCGGCCGATACGTACCGTATCGGCCAATATTCAAAACTATGATATATATCCTTTTTATGTTATGGATAAATCTAAATTATGTTAGTTTGTAATATGATATGGCCTAACACGTCTCCCAATGGACAGATGATTGTTCAAGGGATGAAGTTTCTCGAGTTTATACTTTTAACCGAGCACAAGTGAGCTTCATCTTTTGATAATACAAACCTCCTCACTAAACGGCCGGACTTATAAAGCACATGATGACAAATTTTAGACACAAGGAGAAGATTGAAGTAGGTAGTGCAAGATAAATACAATTTTACACAATCAACCCTTAATGTACGAAATCCGCGCTGCCAAATTCGGTCTTCTTCTTGTATGCAAACTTTGTCATCATCTGTTCTATGAATTCGATACGTGAGCAGGTTTGTATTTTCAAAAGGGCAAGTTTGATTGTGCTTTGTTAGAATTGTTGACTCGAGAATGTTCACTTCCTGAACAATCATCTGTCCATTGGGGAGACGTGTTAGGCCAAACCATATCATATACTGTCATAATTCAAAATTATCCTTAATGTGAAAAGGATATATATACGGCTGTAGGCTTACCCAATCTCCTTCAATCACACATAAATTTCCGACGTTACTCCGATGTTTTTGGAAGAAGAAATGAAAACACTGAAGATACATTTTATCGTATCCGCGCAAAGAATTACTATAATTGCACTTTGTGTAAGCAGATCCGTGAAGAAATTCTTTGCCGCTATGTTGTTTATTACGAAGAAAGAGCAAATAAAAATAAATGACAAAACAACACAATCAACAATTCTTTTGACGTTCTTCATCACCACACGATTATTGGATAGGTTTATTTCTAGCTTTCCTAAAAGTGGTGACCTGAAAAAAGAACATGGTAAAACATTACTATTACTAACTACTGGTTCGATTAGTTAAGCATTATTCCCCCCATATAAATAAAACAGTTTCGTATGAACCACAATGAATATATAATGTCGGATCGATTTGTTGTTCGTTAAATTTGATAGAAATTAAAGAGGAGAAGTTAAATTTGATTTTTAATTGTAATTTTTTTTTTCGTAGTTTATTCGTGTGTCCATTTTTTTGTGTTTCCTGGGTCTGACTTTGAGTTTTTACAATATATAAAATTATAAGGAGTCATAAAAAATAATAGTTTTACCGGGAAAAAAAAGGAGTGTCAAAAAGAGATCCAAATCATCAAGTTTTGGGCCCCACTTAGGACTCACAAAAGTGATCCGAAACCTTCATTCCGTACATCTCTCGAAGAACAACACATTAGTAAAAAAAATTAACTCGGTCAAACATTTGTAGGTATTTGAACAAACTGTACTATATAACCTAGATGGTCCACATGATTTTAAATATAAATTAACCTTCCATTTTGTTTAATTTGTTTACATAGCTCTTGATCCTAATCATGCTCAATTTTTTCGTAGATGTTTTCTATCAGATGTGCGGAATGAGCATTTTGGATCACCGTTATGAGCTTAGGATGATTCCCAAAACATTAAGGCTTGTAAGGGTTGGATCATTAGTTGTATGGAGGTCAACAGAACAAAATAATCATGGTATATATAGGCAAATGTGCATCTTTTCCAGACCCACTTCGATAATGATCACTTCTGTTGTATTTTCAGATCTCGTGTAGAATATTGACCCAATATTGATTAATTTGAAACAATGTCGTTTGCAAAATAAAATTTGTTTGGCATTCTAACCAAACCATTATCTCCATGTAAATGTGTTGAAAATCTTGAGACGCTATGCACTTAACATGATAATCAGCAGGGCATTGTTTAGCTTACCTTCATACAACTATCCATCCGCGTGTTCAGCTGACCTCTCCATACAACTGTTCATCCGAAATGTTCATTCCGCTCATCTCACATAAAAAGATCTAAGAAAAAATTAAACTTGATTAGGATTTATAAGCAAATGTTCGAAATCATGTGGAGATTCCAGGCCAGTTATACAATCTGTTCACATATGTATAAATGTTCGATGGAGTTAATTTTTTTAGTTACTAGTGTGGTGTTCTATGTGAGATGTACGGAAATTAAGAAATCCCCGTGTTAATCAGGAAATCAATTTCGAGAGAAAAGAAACAGCCATCTTGCAAGGTGGCGTGTAGCCTGGCCTGGTGCGGAGGTGTAGAGAGAAAGAGCCATCCTGGAAGGGGTGGTGCGGAACCTGGCGCCCAGGGTCATATGGATATTTTGCTATGAGGGGGATGGGATGCGAAGGCTAGCTCTAGAGGCCGAGCAAGTCAAAGACGCGGTGATTGAGACGCGGAAATAGATATTGAGCCCTTAATCAATTAGGCCCCTGCCATTTAAATCCGTTAAATTTTTACATTGCTATTTTAGTTTTCTACTTTCCATTGCTCTACTGAGCTTTAAAACTCTAGAGAAAATGACGGCTAAGAACGTGTTTTGATAATTAATATTCGCTAAGAATATTTTTAGTATTAATAAATATTCTTAACATGTTTTTAGAGGATACTAATTATCAAAACACGTCCAGGACCGTCATCTTTCCAACTCTTCTATAGTTGTGAGAACTCCGCTTGCTGTTAAAATTTACGTGCTACAATTGGGCATGTCTTCCATGTGGTAAACAAGGATTTGCATTACATTTCTCCATGCCATTAATTTTTTGAAAGTTCAAACTTACAGATTATGTTTCAATTATTTTATTTATGTTAGACAATTATTATTTTATGTATGTTTGACGATTACAAATTAGGGTTGACGTACTGTGATGTTTGGTCCCTGTAGGAATTTTTGGACTGTTACGAATCGGAGGCCATGTTGGATTGCCATTATATAATTTCTATTGACGTTCAAACGCATGGCGTGTCCGCTTCTTGTTTTGGTTTTTTTTTTTTAATTTATTTCAATAAAATAAACCAATAATCCACAAAGAAATCAATTCAAAACTAACAAATGGTGACTTTATTTTTAAATAAACACAAAAATATAATCCGGCCAAATTATTAGGCCAAACGCCCCTTCGATTAGTACTGATCGTAGTAGCGAAATAAACATTGAGGGTGGATACCCAATTCATCTTTGAATGTCTTTTGATTGCAGTTTTTTTTTTTTCAAATCAGTAGGAGAGATCATTACATCATGTATGAAATACAGAATACAAATCACAGGATACTACGTTCATTGTGTGAGAGTCCACGAGATAACCAAACTCAATAACTAAACCAACAGGATAAATAAGCCCAACTCAACTGCAATCTTGTTAAGATGAGAAATAACCCCGACAAATACAAAGAAAAGAATATCCACATGCAGGTAAGACGATTTGAACTCTTGACTTCCTAGTTAGATTGTGGAGTAGTTTTCTCAGTAATGAGGTGAGGTGGGTGAGGAAGGGGAGAAGTTTTTCAGTGCCGGGTGGGTACCACGTGGTGCCCGCTCTAAACCGTTCAAAAATGTATTAGACGGCTCGCAAGTGCCAGACAGACACGATGTGGGAATACGCATTCTGCACCGAAAAATTTCTCGTGGAAGGGAGGTGAGAAATGAGGGAGGCATGTTGCGGGAATGGATGGGTCAAGATTTCCGGATGTTGTTATAATTAATATTAAATTTTGCTGTTCTGTGTTGAATTCTATATATATTTTTTAATTAATTAAAAAAATGTAGACTTGTTCTTGGACCTGGTTCTGCGGCGTGGATGGCGGATGATTTGAACCAATATTAAATAGCGTAGGATCCGGTCTAAACGGTTTTGATTGTAGTTTTGTTTTTTTTAGATTTATTTCTTCGAAACAAACCAATAATCCACAAAGAAATCAAATCAAATCAAAACTAACAAATGGCGACTTCTTTTTTTTTTTTTTAAATAAACACAAAAAATTAATCCTGCCAAAAAACTACTACTGCAAATTACTCTTAACTACTGTGAACTAAATCTAAGCCCGTGAAAAAAAAAAAAAAGAACTAAATCTAAGTTCCTAAATTACTGTCTAATGGATAAACCAAGCATATCATAACTGTTTGTTTGATAAATTGTCTGGGATTTTTTCTTCTTTCATTTCTTCTATTTATAAGCAAACTCTTGAGTTTTCTCAACGGCTTTCATTTTCCCGCCTAACTGCCTTCGAAGTCGCTTCAACTTTAAATTTAAACTTTCCTTCCATGATTCCTGCTTATAATTACTCGTGGTGATTCAGTTAATTCATCACCCCACTTGCCCTTAATTGCATCGTGTTGGAAATAGGCAATTACATGCTTGGATTTCAACTCCTCTGACTGTGTCAACTTTGTGTAACTGCCTTTTGTTTAAATAATACAATTCGCGCCTTTGAACTTCGAACTGCTCATCTTCTGAGCTACCATTTGAGTGACATCTGGCAACGATTGTCATTACCTATAAAACGACACTAAGTTAATCAGAACGTCATCGTTCTTTAAATTGTGTGATTCCATGTATTTTAGTCTATGTTGTTTTGTACAACACGAACGACCACTTGTCATTCTCTGATTGGGTCAATAAATTCTCATGCAAACACCTATATAATAGACAATTCACACTCCCTTAAATTATGTACAAAATGAAAGAATTCACATCTTTCAAATATAAAATTCATACCCCATCTATCACACAATTCACAATCTTTATATCATACTTACAAAGAACAAACAATTCACACCCCCTTAAAACTCTTATTGTACACAATTCATAGCCCATGTTGTCCACAATTCACACCATGTATAACAATTTGCACCCTCTGTTATATACAATTCACACTCATATACAAAGATTCACACCCCCTATAATAGATAATTCACAAAAAAAAGAGAGACAACAATTCACACCTCAAAAATATTCAATTCACACCCAAAAAATTATATAATTTTACACATAATTTCATATTCAATATGGGTCTTATATTATAGATCTCGTTGAGTAGATTATAAAAAAATAAATTCTATAAAAAATGGTTATATAATAAAACATATTGCACTTTAAATTATATAATTTTACACATAATTTCATATTCAATATGGATCTTATATTATAGATCTCGTCGAGTAAATTCTAAAAAAATAAATTCTATAAAAACTGGTTATATAATAAAAGATATTACATTTTAAAGTTTGTAATACAAAAAGTAAAAATATACATCTACATCTACATCATCATAAGTCAACATTAAGCACATACTTAATATATTCTTCACACGTGTTAGGGCCTATGCGGAAGGGAAATTCAAAAAAGGTTCTGCAAGAGACAAAACACTAAAAGCGGGGCCAACTTGGAATTTTTCCTTTTTTTTCAAATCTGTAGGAGAGATCATTACATCATGCATGACGTACAAAGTACAAATCACGAGAAACTACATCTATTGTGTGAAAATCCACAAGATAAGCAAGCCCAATAACTGAACCAACAAGATGAATAATTCCAACGCAATTAGAAGCTCCCTTAAAAGGAGAAATAATCCCAACAAATACAAAGAAAAGAATAACCAAATGCTAATGGGACGACTCGAACTCCTACCCTCCTAATTAGATTGTGGAGTAGTTATCTCTGTAAGAGCATCTCCAATCCATGCTCTATTTCTACATTTGAGAGTATGGAACTCATCCAACTCATCCTCTCAAGCCTCCTCTATTTGAGAGGATGGGAATTTGATCCTCCATATTTAAAGGGTGGGAGATAATATGGAAGATCTCCTCTATAACACTATTCACCTTTTAAAATGGCATTTATATCCTTAGAGCATCTCCAACCAATGCTCTATTCCTCCATTTGAGAGTATGGAACTCCTCCAACCCATCCTCTCAAGCCTCCTCTATTTTAGAGGGAAAAATAGAGGGTTTGTTGTTGGAGTAAATAGGAATACTGATTTCCTCTAAAATCACTTTATGAATAAAATAGAGTATTGGATTGGAGATGCTCTAAGAGAAAATATAGAGGCTCATCTCTAAAATACTATTCACCTTTTTAAAAGATATTTTTGTCCTTGTTTGTTTTTCTTACTAAATTTTTGTACCAACCATATCCTCGTGAGAGTATAAAAAAAGGTTTTTTTTTTAAGTGATTTTAGAGACAAAAATAGAGGGTTTGTGGTTGATGTAAACATGAATAGTAATTTCCTCTATAATCACTTTATGAGTAAAAAATATTATTTTGATACTCTCAAATGGAATATTGAATTGGAGATGCTCTAACGAGGTGAGGTGAGGTGAGGTGAGGTCAGGTGAGGAAGGGAGGGGAGAAATGAGGGAGGCGGGTTGCGGGGATGGAACTTCAGAAAAGTCGTTGCATTTTGCAAGTCTTCTTTTGTAGAATAGAAAACCTTCAGGTTATGTTTGGAACGGAAAGGAAAGGATAAAGAAAGGAAAATAAAAGAGAAGAAAAATGAGAGGAAAATGTGAGAAAATTTTTTATTCACTACACTTGAAATTTTTATTTTCTTCATTTTTTTCCCTCGAACCAAACAATAGGAGGGAAATTTTAATTTTCCTTTCTTTTCCATGAGAAGTTTTTCAGTACCAAGCGGGTATTGCCGACGTGGCACCCGTTCGGCGAATCCCAGCCGTCCGATGCACTTTTACACGGCTCGGATTAAAACGTTCTCTCTTCTCTCCTCCAAACACTTTCTCTCTCATTTTCTCTCTCCAAATCTGAGCCGTTCAAAAATAAAATGGACGGCTCAGATAGCCGAGCGGACACCACGTGGTACCCGCTCGGCACTGAAAATTTTCACTTTTCCAGGGTTACAAACAGAGCCCAAATTTTTTTAATATCGTGGAACATTTCTTTTCAGAGATCACACTGGTTGGTCATTCATTTTGCAAAAACTTTGACCTTGCAAGAACTCTGAGCCTTCCTTTGATCCAGAAAACACAAGGGAATATGGCTCTGTCACTAGTTACGAATTTGCTCAAAAGTCTCCAACCTTTGGTTGAAAAAGAGGTGGGATTGCTTTTGGGGGTTGACGAAGAGATGACAAAGCTGTCAAGCACGCTCTCCACGATCGAGACAGTCCTTGAAGATGCAGAGAGAAATCACCCAGAAGATAGAGCAGTACAAGATTGGTTGCGCAAGCTCAAAGATGCTGCTTACAAGGTCGATGACATCTTGGATGAATGCTCCACGGAAATCCTCCGATGGAAATCCGAAGGCCAAAGTTCTGGGTCTCTGAAGAAGGTTGGTACTTCTTTGTTATATCCTTTCGAAAACGTTAAATTCCGTCACAGGATAGGGCATATGATGAAAGAGATCTCAGTGAAATTAGCTGCGATCACTGATGAGCGCAACAAGTTCCACTTTCGTAACATGGTAGTGGAGAACCAAGATGAATTCACTAAAAGTCGTGAAACTAGCTCCCTTTTAACTCTACCAGAACTGACTGGGAGAAAGCAAGATAAAGAAAAGATTATAAAAGTTCTGTTGGAGGATGCACTTGAGAGGGACGAGGAGGTTTCTGTGTACCCCATAATCGGTATGGGAGGGCTCGGAAAGACAACGCTGGCGCAAGCTGCCTTCAACGACGAGAGAATGAAGAACCACTTCGGCCTTACGATATGGGTTTATGTATCTCAAGATTTCGATCTTAAAAGAGTGATAAAATCAACCATAGAATCCATATCAGGGGAGACTTGTCAAGTGTCAGACTTGGATTCTCTACAGAAAAAGCTTCGAGAGATGTTGACTGGGAAAAGATATCTGATTGTGTTAGATGATGTATGGGACGAAGGTCAACATATCACACTTCTCAAAGAGAAGTGGGATAAGTTGAGGTACACTATAGCATGCGGTTCTAAAGGTAGTTCTATTATTGTCACTACTCGAGTTGAAAAGGTTGTATCAATCATGGGAACTCTCCCAACTCACTGCTTGTCCTATTTATCGAAAGAAGATTGCTGGTTTTTGTTTAAGCAACGTGCATTTGGAAACGGCAATGAAGAGCGTCCAAACCTGGTGGCTATTGGGAAAGATATAGTGAAAAAGTGTGGGGGTGTACCTTTAGCTGCCACAGCTCTTGGAGGGCTCCTGCGATTCCAACGTGATGAAAGTAAGTGGCTTTCTATTAAAGAGAGTGAAATTTGGAACTTACCGCAGGATGGAAATCCCATCTTGCCAGTCTTGAGATTAAGTTACTATAATCTCCCATTGGAATGCAGACGATGTTTTGCTTATTGTGCCTTCTTTCCAAAGGGTTCTGAAATTGAAAAAGGAAATTTAATTCGTCTTTGGATGGCCCATGGCTATATATCTCGCAAAGACAAACTAGAACTGGAAGATCTTGGTGACAACATTTGGAGCGAACTATGTTGGAGATCTTTTTTCCAACGTTTGGATAAACCTGAAACTGAAACCCATACATGGTTGACATCAGAAGGTTGTGAAAAAGAGTGTGAGATATGGTTCAAGATGCATGATCTTGTGCATGATCTCGCTCAATTCATAGTCGAGGATGAACGCCATATGATTGAGTATAGAGGTTCCAGTCATACAGGTGATAGAAAAGTTCGCCAAGTCTCCAAGAGGACGTTAAGAGAGGGAGATCAAGCAACATATTCCCCCTTTCAACCGGACAAGTGTGATTTTAGAAAATTTGGCTCACTGCGAGTATTTGAGCCAAGGGGCATTCAAATGATGAAGTTGCCATCTTCAATTGAAAAGTTGAAACACTTACGGTATTTGGACATTTCGGAATCAGGAATCAATTATCTTCCTAATTCAATTTATACCTTGTGGAATTTGCAGACATTAATTCTAGACAGATGTAAACGCCTCAAGAGACTGCCCAATAATATGAAATGCTTGAGAAATCTGCGACATCTGCACCTGTCAAGCTGTTCATTGACGGAAATGCCCCCTGAAATTAGTAAATTAACTTGCTTGAAGGAATTGAGTTTATTTGTTGTGGGTACGAACGAAGGTTGTCACCTATCTGAATTGCAACACTTAAACTTGCGAGGTGTACTTCGAATCGAGCACCTGGAGAGAGTGAAGAATCCAAATGATGCTAAAAAAGCCAATTTAGTGGGAAAACACAACTTACGCATGCTGATACTGTGTTGGGAAAATAATCATGAATCTGAATCACAAGAAAACGTTGAAGAACTACTTGAAGCCCTTGAACCACATCCAAACATTGAGAAGTTGGTCATAGAGAATTACTATGGCACCCACTTGCCACGCTGGATGATGGATCTTAAAAATATAGATCTTATTGACCTCAGAAATTGCAAAAATTGCTTAAAACTTCCACCAATTGGACAACTACCTTTGCTGCGAAGGCTGTCAATTAGGAGTATGGACAAGGTCAATTATATTGACGATGATTTGCCCGACGGAGGCCCAGTGAGAGGATTCCCATCTTTGGAAGTGTTGACGCTGAATAGATTGTCACGTTTGAAAGGTTTATCAAGAAAGGAGGGAAAAGAATTGTTCCCTCTTCTTCGCTGGATGGAGATCACTGCTTGTTCTAACTTGAGCTTCCGGAGTCTTTCCTCGCTGAAAACCTTATCGGTTGTGTGTCCTTGCGGCACCGCGGTACTGGAGTCAATCTCAACTTTTGAAAGTCTCACTTATCTTGAAGTTAATGGAAATGACGAGATTATTTGTTTTCCGGAAGAGGTTCTGAGAAACCTAACTCTTCTCAAGTTACTTGACATTTGGAATTTTACAAAGCTAAAATCGTTTCCTAATGGCCTTGCACACCTCAAGGCATTGAAGTCATTGTCCATCAAATTTTGTCATAAGCTCAAGTCCTTGCCAGAGGAAGGGCTACGAGGTCTTGAATCTCTCCAACGACTGGAAATCTGCTTCTGCAAAGAGTTTAGTTCCTTGTCTGAGGGCATGCAACATCTCGTTTGCCTGGAGTCATTGGAGATTATTGAGTGCCCAAAGCTGGTGGCTCTGCCAGAGGGCGTTACACACCTCAAATCCCTTCAACGCTTACGAATGGGTTATTCAGATGCGTTGGTGGCTTTGCCTGAGACCTTGCAACATGTCCCTGCGTTACAATATCTATCTATTTCGGGCTATCCAACACTGACATCATTGCCAGACTGGCTGGGGAACCTCACAACTCTTCAGTCATTGGTCATTTCTGACTGCCCGAAGATTTCATCACTTCCAGCTGGCATCCAAAGGCTTACCGAACTCAGAAGCTTGTCAATTACCGACTGCGGTCCTCAACTAGCTAGGCGATGTGAGAAAGGAAAGGGCGAGGATTGGCATAAGATAGAACATATTTCGGAAGTCGATGTCCGCGCACCTGCAAAGCCAAAGGTACAATGTTTCTTATTTTGCTCTGCATATTTTCGTTTGATTCTAGTGTTTTCATGAAGCTTGTCAACAATAGCCCTCCAGGAAGAGATATGTTAGGGCTGGCTCTAGCCGCAAATTTTGGCCCGAAAATGGGCCCCGCCTTTACGTCGTTTGTTTATAAATATTAAAATTATTCCAAAAGTAAAGGAATTCGTACCTGGTTTAGTGGTTCCAGTGTTCTGTCAAGTGTATGTCTCATTTGAGTTCGACTCCCAGCCCTCTACTGATGATACTTTCATTTTTTCAAGCCCCTCTGTTTTTCTATTCCTGATTTTTTTGTTAGTTTTGTCTCCTCATTTTTTCCTTTAAAATCCACAATATAGCAAAAATCACATTATTTAATACTTTACAGAGATTTTTCAATTAACAAAGACAACAATAATGTACAAGTGATATGTTATTACATCAGATTAAATAATTTTTCACGAAGGTTGGAAATTAACTTAAAAAATCGAACAAGGCGTTAATGTTCATTATTGTTCGTACACATGTTGCAGTTCACATAAGTTGGAAACTATCTCTTTTTTTTTCTCCTAAGAACTCTTGTGGTATTCATATCCTTGTACGTTTACCTCTTACAATATTTTCTTTTTAGTTTGAATTTCAGTAACTTTTTGGTAGTTTTATTATTTATTTTTATAACAAAATTCTTAAAGATGCAAGGATCCAATATTTGGAGTTCGCTTTGTGCACGCTAAATATGAGGGCCGGCGCTGAACATATGACATAGACAGTTGACGAATCACAAAATTTCCATTTTCACGTTCGGCGCAATGTTTTAGTACAATCACGAAAATATAGTGGCTGGTTCACAAATTAAGCATGTAAAGTACTTTTTCAGCCAAATAACCAGAAATTTCTGTTCGTTAGATGACAAGAAGTTCTTTTTCTTCAGCAAGGAAAATAACCAGAAATTTCTGTTCGTTAGATGACAAGAAGTTCTTTTTCTTCAGCAAGGAAAAGAGAGAAACGAATCCGTCCCAATTGACTGAGATTTCAATGTTAATTCATTGTCGGGTGTATAACGATGAACCAGGATCTCATTCATGATTAGCTACCGCTTATTTCCAAGAAACATAATGAATTTACTCAAAATTGTGTTACATATTTGTTTCGCTTGTAGTATTTGGTTTGTTGATCGAGTTAGTGTTCAGTTATAAACTTTAGTTCTTTTGTTGAACGAAAAGAAACTTTGCACAAGCGGATAGAGATAATTAAGCGATGCGATCTAAATGTTATTGAAGCTCCTCTTTGTTTATGAGATTTAATTTGTCTGTTTTTTACATTTGATTTCTCGCATCATCTCACCATGTTCATCAATGCATAAATGATAAGTTTCTGAGAATAATTGTTATGTACATGTGATCAGTACCCTGTCTAAGTCGAAGCTACGTCTAAATCAAACACCTTGCATCAATGAGTGAGGTACTTAAAAAAACACATAGTTTCTTGTAAGTTAGCTTTAAATGGGCTTGAAGCATAAAAATGCCAATAAGAGTACTACTCCATACGCTGACAGTGTGAATTTGTGTTTTCCTACAACAGGCCTGCTGCTTCTGAATTACGCTATTGTCCGAGTCAAACTCCGATGCTTAAGTAACTGTATGTTTCTTGTCTATTTATATGCTCATTCATCCGTATCCTATGGTCATGTTTGTCCGCTGCTTTTGCTTTCCGTTTTCTTTAATTTCGTTAAACTCAGTCTTGGATCTGGGATTTGTCAACCAGAAGGGAAATCACAAGCAAATGAAATGACTTTACGAATACATTCTTGGGGGTGTAATTGTGAAGATTGGCTCCTTTTTTCATACCTCCATCTGGATGCCTGAATACAATGTTGACTTTGAAGCCTATGTTTTTCGCGTCGAGACGGTGGTTAAGTCCGCCTGAAAGCGCCATACTAGGTTTCTTCAGTTTTTGGGTTTGGAGGGTTAAAAACCTATGTTGGTTGGGATATTTTTTGCGAGGACATTATTAGTGTATTGTATAGTGATTCATTATTTGCATATCCGAGAGGAAAAAATAATAGTTTCTATTACGGTTTGGGAGAGAGAACTTGTAATTTGGGTGCGGTTTGATTTTGAAAGGGGGTTGAAGTAGAAACTCTGCTTTGTTTTTCTCTTCAGCAACCGTTTGCCTTTGCATTAATTGAAGCCCTTACTCAATATTGCCCGTGGAGTAAGTTTACACCCCAACATAAGCCGAACCACGTCCTTCATCTCTCTCGGTTTGATGTTTTCTCTTGTTTGCTTGATTTTGCTTCGCACATTACTTTTGTTTGATTCAATATTCATAACCATCAATTGTTGAGTCTTTGGTGGCCGGCTCTCCACAACACAGCAATCAACCAAAACAATACTACCGGCCGTGTTTGTTGTACTCGTTTCTTCTCATTTCCACCATTAGAAAGCTAATATCCATCCCTTGGTTTGGTTACCTTCCTTTTTGTTTACAAATCCAAGATCAGGTGCTCTCATGTTGGCACGGTTACAATGGCAATACGATGGCAGCTAGTTCAGAAGTGGTTGCGACCTCAATTCGGATGCATTGTTGGCGGAAGCTTGTGAGTTTCGAGTAAGGCATTACATTTTGTCCAATGCAGAACGCACAGGGCAATGACGGTTCTGTCTTTGAAGCTACGCGCTTGTGTTTGTGTATATACCATTGCTTATACTCGTATTTATGTATCCTTGTGATTTAGACTAATAGATAGAGATATTGGTGCAAACTGCCTGCTGTTTTAGCGGATATGTAACGTAACGGTGTTAAGTTTGTGGCTGATGGGGCCGGCCACTGGGTGTTATGTTTGAGAACCTATATTATTTTCTCAATTTGAACGTGATTTTATCGTCCTTTTACCGGTGAAATTTTTGTTCTTCGTGAATCTGTAACTCTTCATAGTTTCATTGAATGAGAAAGCTTCTACCAAACAAATCAAAAAGTTCTCAATACCCTTGAGAGCGGACTCCTCCCTTCTTCCTCACCTTCAATAAGAACACAATATGAAAGTATCGCTCTTTCTTAGGGGGCAAGAACGTTTAACTTTACAAGATCACGAAAGCAGGAAAATAACCTAACAAACTGGCGTTGAGCATTGGCAACAAGAGGAGGCCGTCTAGAGCTTCTTCCAGCGCCGGGGCCCTAACAAAAGAAACCATCCTCGCCAATGCAGATAGCAGCAATGATCAAGAAAAAGGCAATTCATTTCTGTTGTATCACTTACAAGAGCCCGAGAAGGTACTTATCAAAAAAAAAAGAGCCCAGGAAGGAGGAGCGGCAATCTGTGACTGCTGGTACTCCAAAATTGTCCAGTCGAAAACGCAATCCAACTAGAATCCTGTGACCCGATTAACAAGGGAGGATACTATTATCGGTTATTAAAATGTAGGAAATGACCGAACGTAAACTTCAATCTCTTATAGTCTGGGTGTTCTGACGTGCATATTACAAAGCAACATATAAAAACCTTCATGAACAAGGAGGTCTCAAAATAATCTCTTCAAATAAGCATAATCTGGCGTATCATCAAATCATAGACGACGACTGTAGTTTAAGTATGATGCAAACTCTGTTGGATAACCCCGGAAGAGAACCTGAGAAAGTAGTGTAATAGAGATGGCATCATACAGATTAAATCAGAGAAAACAGTTTAGTGTTGGATTTACAAACAAGTTACCTCAATAGTTTCCACCTTTCTTGAATTGATCTGGGTTTTTAGACCCATATAGGGTGGGTGTTTGGGCTTTGTCCCATTTGGATGTCCTAAATTGGTTTCTTGCAAATCGTAGGTTTGGGTCTCGGATTGGACTGATTGTTCTTCTGAACATGATGTTGTTTCCTTGCTCCTATTAGTCTTGTAAAAATTTCAAGATTAATGAATTTTTTTCTGTTCAAAAAAAAAATAGTTTCCACCTTTCTTTCATGAATTTTTTCATACTTCTGCTTCTTAGTTCCTGCTTTCACTCCCTGCCAAGTAAGACTACCCCCCACATGGGATCAAGACTATAAAAAGTAGGGGGAATTGCCGTTCAGTGGGTGTTGGGGCAAATAAGTCCCAACTGATGGACTACTTTTTTGGAATTCATAAGTCATGGGAAGGAGAACATTAATTAATTCCCAAGACATGGTATTCATAATTTATCAAGACAAAAATACCCCTACTTTCAATCCACATAATACAAAATCCCACCACTCCTAGCTTTCCTCATTCCACAATGGTGTTCATTCCCTCTTTACTCTCAGAATCCAGACACCTCCATTGCCATAACCCATCGAAGAATTGAACCCATAATCACACAGAAGTAAAAAGGAAAACGAAGCAATGTTAATTTCCCACCGACTTCCTCACATCCACTCTCCGTTCCTCTCTTGCCCTCTCAAGCTCTCTTCTTTTTCTCTCCCCACCCACAAGTCACGGCCATCTTTTCCACGGATCAAAGCTCTTGATCTTGATCAAAACACGGTTATCTCTCTATACCCTCCTCGTAAAGGCACAACAAATACATAAGAGGAAATGCAGCAATTATCACCTTCCTCTTAGGAAGTACGTGAGGACATAGCCAAGTGATTCTAAATCATCCCTCCGGCTGTGTTCTTTGCAGACCACAAACAATAAAAAAGAACAAAGTAAATAATGGACAACTGATGCATAAAAAAATTTCCCCACTTTGAAGACAAAACTGTCATGCGATGAATAAAGCGTGCATGCATAACAATTTCGAGCCAAAGGAAAAGGAGACAAGCCTTAGTTGTGTACATCTGACCAACAGTTTCAAGAAAAAAGCATTGAGAGTTCTAAACAGAACATAGGACCAACATCCTAGGTGCCAATATATTTTTATCCTATGCATTACCCACAATAAGAAAGTTCATGGTGTAACTCTTGCAAAATTAAGAGAGATGAGAGACGAGAGAGAGGATATCGTCCGTGTGTTTCTAGTGTTGGGAAAAAGAAAAATATAGTCCTAATTCCAATTTTAACCCATATATTTTAGGTAAAAACATATTTACCCTCACACGTATCCAAAACGTATCCGAGCGTATCCAACACGTATCCGCACGTATCCGAAATGTATCGGGATACCAAAAAATAATTCTAAACACAGGAGACTCTAAAAAAAAAACGTATCGGATACGTATCTAGAGCGTATCTGAGAGTATCGGTATCCGATTCTGATACACGATACGTAGGCCGAAATAGAGTATCCATGCTTCATAGGATGGAACAAACCAACACACCTTTCATAGAGCCACCAAATTACCATGAAACTTGAAAGCATTGCATCTACACAAGATAACAGATGGAATGAGAATGCTTACATACGATAGAGCTCAAAACATATCTGCAATTCGTACATCGATCTCTGCCAGCGTCATCCTTCAAAACTCGACCGAATCTAGAATCGGAGGTCAAGGAATTTGAAATTTTGATCAATCAACAACTAAATTCCACCTTCAAATCTGCAATAATATTAAGTTTAGGAGACAACTAATTAAGCCGGATACAGAATTTAGTATTATGGGATGTGTTAAGAAAAGGTGCTTCTACGCTTTTGATCATGCACCTGCATGAATAACAACAACAACAGATCTCTTAATGAAGTCAAGATGAACAAAAACACAAGAAACGGACATCACTGTTCGATGGCTTATAGTTCAGATCTCCAAGTAAGAAATTTAACTTCGTAACACAGTATATTTGCTCAAACCAAGTAAAGAAATTTAACTTCAAACCCAGAATTATAATAACTTGAATTCCTCATCATAAACCCTTCAATCATTACGAACAATGAACAACTTTGACCAGTTCAGCTTTGACCGTTGAGCCCACTATGTTTCTTGCTTCATGAGAAGTTCACCGAATTCTCTGCTCATATTTTGTTCTGTCAAACTCTCTCCATCTTCTCAAATTATTCTGCACGTCACTAAGAGCCCTCTGAAGATTGTCAATTTGGCTTTGCATACGTCCATTAGTCAATTTAGTCCAATTTTGAAGGCGTCCCAACATCACCTCCTGTTTACGCATGAGAGAGAACATATGCAAACCCGCAAATTAAACCTGCCAAGCTTTGTGAATGATAGTTTGTGAGTTTGGACTATGCAGCCAAACAGCTTCAAACCGAATTTGTGATCAAGACTTCAAAGAACTTCAAGCTGTGTCCAAAACCAACGGGCTATGATCTGTAGAAAATCGAGGTACATTCCCCATAGAGATTCCTGATTCCATCCGCTAAACTCTGTCGGTTCAACTAAAATATCTTGAACACTTTGTTGTGTATACCCCTGTTAAACTCATCCTCTTCCCACAACCCATAGTGATTTCCAAGAGAATCTGTCCCCAGATTGCCCAATTCCATAATTTCCTCTTTCTTCCTTCTCCCCATCTGTGGAGATGTTCTGACTTGTACCCTGAATATGCATCCTCACTATACTGCCATCCTACAATAACTTCATCAGAATGGTCCCCCAAGCCAAAATCTGGTAGATGTTGCTGTATGTTTATAGGACAAAAAATGAGATACATAGCCTGATGAAATATTGTCAGGGTTATACCCAGTTCATCATTCTTTACAGCGACCTTTCAACCATCTTTAAACTATATTTGTTCAGACATGAAGGAGTGGTGAAATGGTAAGCAGTGGTTACATTGGATTATATAACAGAGACCCTAACCAAATCAGTACGTCATACATGTAAGACCAGTTTTTTAGCTCCTATGCCAACAACTTACTGCCTTACTTTGCACCCAGCGAGATAAGGGGACAACATTTCCTTTCCGTTTTATTCCAAACATTTGCATCGCATCTACAGACATGTCAATCATCAATAAACCTCATGCATAAATATTGATTTGAATACAAGGAAATGTTGTTTTGCGAATACAACTGTAGGAGAGTCTTTTTTTTTCACTCTTTGAAGCTCTCTCCATGCATTTCTTTTGTATTGTAATTTTTTTTTTTTGATCGGCAACAAGATTTTATTGAAACTCGACAAAGGGTACGTCGAGGAGACCAAACTGTAGATGCAAGGAAAACTTGGATCATAGAGCAGGCCAAAAGAAAGGAAAAGAAGAAGAAAATTACATTCAGTAGGGTTGAAAGGAACCTTATAGGAAATGGATCCATCCTGAATCAAAGACTTTCAAGGCAGCCCTCAAATTTCATTCAATTCTTTTGTATTGTAATGATTTCATCTTTTGATCTTTATGATTAATAAAAAAATTCTATGCCAAACCAAACCGAGCCTTAAGTCCCAATCAATTGGGGTCGGCTAAATGAATCATTTTTCTCCATTGAGCTCTGTCAATGACCACTTGTTCACTCAAACCTATTAGACTCTTATCTTTTTGCACAACAGCATCTAATGTCAATTTAGGTCTTCCCCTCCCCATAGCGTTACTATCTAAAGCTATTCTATCCGCTCTCTTAACTATTGCATCTTCAGGTATACGGTAGACATGCCAAAACCACCTTAGCCTATTTTCTCCCAACTTCTCCTCCATAGGTGCTACACCTACCATCTCACAAACTGTTTTATTTCTAATCCCGTCTCGTCTAGTCTTACCACACATCCACCTAAAAAAAAAAAGAAAAAAAAGAAAAAACATATTTCATCGTTTCTATAGAAACTCCTGTGGGAAATATCAGAAGTGCTTTGCAATAAGAACAAATCATTCCTAAGCATAGTCATAGTAGATTTACTGGTAAAAAAAACTGACACAAACACAATGCATTTCAATTATCAGTTCAATCATGATAAAACTAAAACCCGGATAGATAATTGTAAGTTCCAAAACACAATAAGGCATTAGCAAAAGAAAGCAACTTGAACTTTACAAATAATACTGAAGTCAGTGACACGGTATATTAGCTGAGCTCAAACGAAGTAAAGAAAGTTAACTTCATACCCAGTATTAATAATGAGATTTTGAGCCACTGGTGAATGGTGAACCCATAATTCGAAAAGCCAACACTTTCTGGCATTTCATCGAAAAACTACCCAATGAAATATGGAGAGTTGAATTTCTTGGAAATTGAAATGCTCTATTGAAATCCCAAAAAAATGACTATACCCAACTGGGAAATTCAGCAAATCTAAATTGAAAAACGAAGAACGAAGAGAGATTACGTTTGGGTCTGAATTGAAAGGGTTCTGTGGGTCGGACTCTGAAGTGAATGGGTATACCAGTGGAGAATCTCGTACGAGTTTGTTAGGAATTGAAGGAGAAGGTTGTACATATGCCAAAGTATAGTCGCGTATGTTAAGCGCGAGATTGTATTTGGGCTCGAAGAAGAGGGGAATTATACGCCAAAGTAAGTCGCTTTTGTTTAACGCGAGTGAGCTAATTCATACTTCTCAGGTTCAGCCTGCGAAGTCCCTTTTATACCGTCACCCTACACTATTAATCGAGTACGAACTTATATCAGGTTTATTTCAGAGATCTAGATCAATCATATTGTAGAAATCATCAAGCACACTAACCGTAACAAAATTCATTCTAATCGGATATGAATTGATAGCTCATCGAGAAGTAAAATGAAGATTTTTCATTTTTAATACTAGGCTTGGATTCATTGAATCAAATCCGAAGTAAACTCAGTCGCGTTTGATCTGTTGAACATGGGACGTCTATTAAGGATAAACCTCACTAGCACCCTTAGATTTCGCTCAAATCATATTGCATGCCCCTTTATGCTCTAAATTCACACATTGCACCTCCTTATTTTTTTTGTGAAATTGTGTAATATTTGGACCCACATTTTCAACAAAACAATTTTAAAAATAGAAACTTTGCCCTCGTTTTCTCTTCCTTTTTTTTAATCACCGGACACATTTCTCTACGTATAGATATTTTCAAACATAACTAAAAATGAACTCCAAAATCAAAACATATCCCTTTCTATCCATAGCGAATCAAAATCAATCTCAGCCTTCATATACGTATAATTAGGCTTCATACCTGCTAACATCAAACGAAGAATTAGATATCAAATCAATCTCATCAATCAATATGATAGTAAAATGATGTCAACCAAGAATTGAGTTAAATAGGTACTATAAAAAATTCAATTAAATATGTGGAGGAAACCCAATCTCGGTTTAATCAAGAACCATACCAATAGCATTACCGATGTCCCAAATTGGCTTAAAATTAGTCCAATCACATCATAAGTAGATAAATTTAATGGGGAAAGTGGATCCATGATTGATTTTTTTGTCTTTTTAGTATTCTTTGAACTTTTTTCATTCTCAATTCATACTTCATACTTTTTGTATAGCTCATCGATCTAAATAAATTAAAGAAAAAGAAAATGCTAAACACAAAGAAATAACACTGTTCCTAAAAATTTCTTAGTCCAAAGCACTTCTAAGGAGGTTGTGCAGTGTGCAATCCCCACTTATTTTTTAATTATTATGTAATCGATCCCATTTTGTCTTTAAGAAATTATGTTAACAAATCGCATTTTAATTATGTAGGTCATTACCCTCTTTTCAAACAATAATCGTCCCTCATATGAAATTATTTCCCGTCTATAGTTGTCACTTTGTTGTTATCCTCAATCTGATAAATAAAATACCTATAAACGTAAACCTCACCTTCACGCTTACTGTATCAACTATTTCAGTAAACTCCTATTAAACCTCCTCACCTTCACCTTTATTGCACTTGCATTTAGTTGAACCACTATCATATCGCATAGAAGGCTGCAAATACATAATGTTGATTAAAAAATGTCATGAATCATCAAATCACGTCTCATGTCTCGTTGACTTGTCTTTTGATGATGTCACGTGCTCTTTTGAAGTCAGATGTCATATATGAGAAAGTGAATGTTTTTCATAGGACCATAATAAAAGGCCAAATGATGCATATTCTTCAGTTATCTCCAACCTTTTCAAGGATGAAAAAATCCCAAAAGAACATGAGATAACACTTGTAAACCAATATACAAAGACACATGTGCACAATATGAATGAAATCAGACCACATACATACACAAACAATAAGATAAATATCTCAATTCTCATCCAGAAACCCATAACACTTGAGTACACAATTAAAACCCTTGTCCACGATTCCTGAATCAAATCTTATGAGAAAAGGCACTACGATAACTATTCCAATAACAACAAAATCATGGGCATTTAACACCTGAAAAAAGTACGGATGGTATGATGCTTGGAAAGACAAAGGTGGAACATGGGCAGACTTACATATAGGCAAGCGGCGGGCTCACCTGACCCCACTCGATTGAAATTCTCCACTAAGATGTGCATATATTTTTGGATGTTTTGATAATTTTGCCCCATGACGTTATACTCTCATCCCTATATCTTGCCCGAAGTAGTATTGAAAAATTTCAATTTTGCTTAACTTGTTTCACCTAGCGCCTGATCTCTTCTATTTTTTTTGGTCCCATCCACTTTTTAACTCAAGTAATGCATACATCTTTTTTATTTTTTATAATCTTTTATTTGAATAGAAGTTACAAAGATTAAAATGATCAGGACATGATGGCATCACAAAGAGAAGCATACCTACAAATGAATTCCAACTAAGTTGGCATTCATGATTACCGACAATCATATGCCGCCACTAGGACTCCAACGAACCAAATAAGTTGGCAAGGAACCAACCGTAGTTTTCTGAGTACAAAATTATTTTTACTCTAAATATTTGACCCCAGTACCAAAAAATCCTAGGTTCGCCCGTGATTACTACTAATGTCATGTGTGACAAAGTTGTCCTGCTCCCATAGAACATCAGTACAAGTAATTAACACTACACATAGCTTCTGAACAGAACAGAAGTGGAAAACAATAGCCAATGTGAAATCAAGTTGTTTAAGATCTTCTACCCGACTAGACGAGATCGTTCATGAACAGCTTTTGCCATCTTCCTAATTTTCTCATGCCAAAGGCTTTAGTCTTCCACCTACTCTTCTCACGCGTATCGTATGCCCTGTCTCTTTTTTAAGCCCTTAGCTCGCCCCAAATTAGGATCTCCCAGATTCAGTTCCATGTCAATAAGGGCCTCCACCAGGATAAGCTATGGCCTTGTGCAATGGCTTCAACTTTAGAGAACAAATGAGTAATAGTTGTTATCCAAAATGTTTCAAACGGAATCCAGAATACGAATTCTATTACATTACACACGAACAGAATTACAACAAAATGAAGTTACAGAAATTGAATTGCAAACCGAAATACAAAATGGATTTGGGAACCGAAACCCGTGTTTCACACGGTGTCCTTAAAACAGATTCGCCGCCTACCAGTGGGTGTTGAGGTTACTCGGCGTCTGTCTCCCAGGATTGATCCGGCTCGGACCACGAACGTCGGAACACCACCGAAGAACGTCTTGGCGAACTAACTCAGCGCTTGTCTCTCTCTCTTACTGTAACAGTATGCTGGTGTGTTGCTGTGTGAATTGGTACCGAAATGTGTAGAGAGCTGGTCCTATTTATAGGCAGCCAAAGACCCTTGTATTCATGCAGCCTCTTGAATACGGGATTGAATGGCAGCAATGAAGGAGAGTAACCCCCACATTGAAGAGGGGAAAAACTCCCACAATGAGTATGGGAGAGTTATGGCTTGGTAACCCTCCCAGGCCATTCAAATTTCCAACAGTCCCCCACATGAATGGACTTGGGACCAGACCTAATGCAGACTTTGGAGAGAGAGCACAACGGATAATTCCTGCATAGGATAGGTAGCTTTTGGCCTTGAACCTTCCCTCGTAAAAGCCCATCGGATTTACTGGCTGACCAGTGAACGTAATGTCTTGAACTGTTCTGCCGTTGGTGTAAATCGAGTCAATAGACTTCACACAGGAGCTTCTCCTAACGCCGTTTAGTTCTCACTGTTGGGTTCATTTCGGCCATGACACCCCCGCCTGGTTCTGCAAGTATTATCTCGAGAATTTTGCCTTCCAAATTCTCATAGAAGCGGCCCCACTTCATACTCACATAGGTGACCTTCTTATAAAGGGTATCCTGCTTATACCCCGCCTGGCACGCCAGCGCATAAGAGCCATTAAAAGCCAACGCTTAACCTGTTTCCATTTGCAGGTATCACTGTTTCGTACCATAGGAATGGGTAGGAGAGCATATCTCCTCAGTGATCGTTCTCTGTTGCTCGCGAGTAGGTTGTCCTATTGAACCTAGATCTTGGGATCTCCAGTCAGCTAGGATAGGTTTTCCTTCACGGCAACTTGAGCGTAGTAGGCATTAGCCCCATTCCCCTTGATGCACTATTAACCAGCTCTCGATTTAACCCTTTGGTCAGTGGATCCGCAATATTGTCCTTTGATTTGACATAGTCAAGAGTGACAATCCCAGTGGAGAGCTTTTGCTTAATGGTATTATGTCTACGTCGTATATGTCTACACTTACCATTGTACATGTTACTCCGTGCCCTTCCAATAGCCGATTGACTATCGCAGTGAATGCATATTGCAGGCACAGGTTTTGGCCATCTTGGAATATCTTCTACAAAATGGCGTAGCCATTCTGCCTCTTCAGTTGCTTTATCTAAAGCAATGAATTCTGATTCCATAGTTGAACGTGCAATGCACGTCTGTTTTGAAGATTTCCAAGAGACTGCTGCACCACCAAGCGTAAAGACATATCCACTCGTGGATTTTGAGTCTTTCATGTCTGATATCCAATTAGCATCAGTGTACCCTTCTAGTACTGCCGGATATCTGGTATAGTGCAGCCCCAAATCACGAGTATACCTCAAATAGCGTAGCACTCTAACTATCGCCTTCCAGTGATCAAGTCCTGGATCGCTCGTGTATCTACTCAATCGACTTACCGAGTAAGCTATATCAGGCCTTGTACAACTCATCAAGTACATGAGACTCCCGATTATCCGAGAATACTCCAATTGAGACACACATTCCCCCACATTCTTGGATAAGTGGAGGCTTAAATCCACAGGGGTACGTGCAATCTCTGTACCAGACTTGTCAAATCTCTCCAGAATCTTATCAACATAATGAGACTGAGACAAAGCAAATCCATCAGATGTTCGGGTGATCTTGACTCCCAGAATTACATCTGCAAGGCCCATATCTTTCATGTCGAATTTAGAATTCAGCATGTTCTTGGTAGACTTGATCATCTTATCATTACTACCTACAATGAGCATGTCATCAACGTAAAGACACAAAATCACGTAGCCATCAGCTGTGTCTTTGACATACACACATTTGTCACATTCGTTGATTTTGAAACCACTTGACAACACAGCATTGTCAAACTTCTCATGCCATTGTTTTGGTGCTTGTTTTAGACCATACAAAGATCTAACAAGTTTACAGACTTTCCCCTCTTGTCCTGGCGCAGAAAAACCCTCAGGTTGTTCCATGTAGATCTCCTCATCTAAATCGCCATTCAGAAAAGCCGTCTTGACATCCATCTGATGTATCTCAAGATTTCGCAATGCAGCAATTGCAATGATCATCCGAATGGATGTGATCCTGGACACAGGTGAGTAAGTATCAAAGTAATCTAGGCCTTCTTTTTGTCTATATCCTTTGATAACAAGCCTAGCTTTGTACTTATCTATTGACCCATCTGCCTTCATTTTCCTCTTGAAAATCCATTTGTAGCCCAAGGGCTTACTGCCTGGCGGTAGATTCACTAGTTCCCATGTATGGTTTTGCATAATGGAGTCAATCTCACTTTTGATAGCCTCTTTCCATAATGGACCTTCCGGAGAGCTAACAGCTCTTCTTTGAACGTCTGAGGCTCGCTTTCTAATAGATAAGTTAGAAAGTCTGGACCGAAAGAAGTAGAAGTTCTAGCCCGCTTGCTACGCCTAGGCTCAAATTCAACTTCTTCTTCTTGGTCGCGACTACTTCCACTGTAGTTCTCAAAGTCCGCTTCGCCGAACTTGACTCTCCAATGGATCTATAAGGAAATATGTGCTCAAAAAATGTCGCATTCCTAGATTCCATGAGAGTATTCTTGTGAATATCGGATATGTTTGATTCATAAACAAGAAACCGATATGCACTACTACCTTCTGCATAACCAATGAACACACAATCTAGTTTTTGGGCCTATCTTCTCCTTCTTCGGAGGAGGTACGGCCACCTTCGCAAGACACCCCCACATTCGCATGTAATTGTAGGTAGGCTTCCTACCTTTGAACAATTCATAAGGGGTTTTGGCTACTTTCTTGCGAGGGATTTTGTTGAGGATATAATTAGCAGTGAGAATTGCATCTCCCCACATGTTCTGAGGCAACCCAGAACTGATCAACATAGCATTCATCATATCCTTCAAAGTTCGATTTTTGCGCTCAGCAATTCCATTGGACTGAGGTGAGTATGGTGCAGTGGTTTGGTAAATGATTCCGTGTTGGGCACAGAATACACCATACGGTGATTCATACTCACCACCTCGATCACTTCTCAACATCTTAATCTTCCGATTAAGTTGAGTCTCAACTTCATTCTTGTAAAGAATGAACTTGTCCAGGGCTTCATCCTTGGTTTTCAGCAGGTATACACAGCAAAACTTGGTACTATCATCGATAAACGTGATGAAGTATTTATTGCCTGCCCGTGTTTGAATGTATTTCAAATCACACACATCTGTATGGATTAGATCCAATGGCTCAGTATTTCTTTCTATCAGTTTGAAAGAAGATCTTGGCATCTTCGCCTCAACACAAGTTTCACATTTGTGTTTGTTATTAATTTGAAAAACTGGAATATGGTCCATGTTAATTAATCTACGCAAAGAATCATAATTAACATGACCTAGTCTACCATGCCATAAATTGGAAGACTCAAGCACATAAGCAACAGGGGATTTCATTTTATTGATAGTAGGGATAATAGTCATTACATTCATCTTAAATAGACCATCGGTCATGTAACCTTTCCCTACATACATTCCAGCTTTAGTCAGAGTGACCCTATCAGCCTCGAAAACCAGGCGGAAACCGTGCTTGCTCAGCAGTGAACCAGAAACCAAATTCTTGCGAATATCTGGCACAAACAGCACATTATTCAGAGTCAACTCTTTCCCCGAAGTCATCTTCAGGACCACCTTCCCCTGTCCCGCAACATCTGAGGTAGCGGAATTCCCCATAAATAACTTCTCACCGTTAGCAGCCGGCTCGAAGGTAGTGAACAATTGCCTGTCGCAACAAATATGGCGTGTAGCCCCAGTGTCCACCCACCATTCCTGTGGGTTGGAACCAACCATGTTCACTTCAGATACCATAGCTGAGAGGTTGAGATCAGCCACTGCAGCCTCCATTTCAGCCAAGTGTGCCTGAGCACGATGGTTAAGCGGCTTCTTACATTCCGAAGCTCTATGCCCGAACTTGTTGCAGTTGAAGCATGTACCCTGAAACTTCTCCTTGGGTTTCTTGGCAACACCACCTCTCGGGCCTAGATTGACACCTTTGTCCCTCTGTTTACCAGCTTGCTTGTCAGACCGCTTGTCAGTACGCCTGTCATTCTGGTGCCTCTTTGTCCCCGAAGACTGACCATGCTCCACCACATTCGCCTTGGCCATGTAAGAGGACTTGATATTCTTGTCCATACCCCGATTCTCCTCTTCAATGCGGAGCTTGATGAAAAGAGCCTCCAAGGTCATCTCCTTATTTTTGAACATGAGATAGCTCTTGAATTCTTTCCATGCCGGGGGTAGCTTGTGGATGACAGCAGCCACCTGGAATGCTTCACTCAGAATCATCCCCTCAGTCCTGATTTCATTGAGCAGGAGCTGTAGCTCTTGGACTTGGACCGCCACAGATTTGGAGTCCACCATCATGTAATCAAGGAACCGGCCCACAACGAAATTTTTGGACAAAGCACCCACGATCTTGTACTTCAAGTCTAAGGAATCTCATAGTTCCTTAGCTGACTGAGCCTCGCAATACACAGAATATAGCGAATCGTCCATAGCATTCATGATATAGTTCTTGCACATGTAATCATGCTCTTTCCATTTGGCCACCTCAATTCGCTTCTGAGTGTCAGGGTCGTCCTCGGCAATAACAGGTGCTTCCTCAACAAGCCACTTTGCCAAGTTCAAGGTGGTGAGATAGAACAACATCTTCTGTTGCCACCTTTTGAAATCCACCCCGACAAACTTGTTTGGCCTCTCCACATGAGACATTGGAACAGATGGAATCCCAGGAGTGGGAGCAATTGGAGCAGGAGTTGAAACAGCACCGTTGCCACTGCCACTGACATTTCCAGTCTCTTTCCCAGTGACAGTTGTTTTCCCTTGCACAGTTGTCATTGTTTTCCAGTGGGTGTTGAGGTTACTCGGCGTCTGTCTCCCAGGATTGATCCGGCTCGGACCACGAACGTCGGAACACCACCGAAGAACGTCTTGGCGAACTAACTCAGCGCTTGTCTCTCTCTCTTACTGTAACAGTATGCTGGTGTGTTGCTGTGTGAATTGGTACCGAAATGTGTAGAGAGCTGGTCCTATTTATAGGCAGCCAAAGACCCTTGTATTCATGCAGCCTCTTGAATACGGGATTGAATGGCAGCAATGAAGGAGAGTAACCCCCCACATTGAAGAGGGGAAAAACTCCCACAATGAGTATGGGAGAGTTATGGCTTGGTAACCCCCCCAGGCCATTCAAATTTCCAACAATAGTTGTATCCACCAACTCATATGCGTCGTCATACTCCGATGACAGAACTACTAGTTGTACCATTCTAGGACAAAGATGCCTATATCGTGCGAATGTTACCAACTTTTAGGATCCATCTCATACCCTATAACTTTGCCCTCACTGGATGGAGAAGAAACCTTTGCAGCTAGCTTCCATCGGTCCAATATATATATCTCTCGGGAATTTCCGTAACATTCATTTGTTGGAGTGCTCTAATAGCATGACTACATAATAAAATTCCAAAGCCCCTTGAATGATCGACAACTACAACAGATTTGTTGACATGTTTTGCCTCCTAACACGCCGATTTCCACATCACATAGCTGTTTATACCTGTTTTTGGCACCACGGATCGGGCTAGCCGGGATTGGATTTTTGATTAATTTCTTAATTAATTTGGGCCGAGAGTTGTGTAATTAATTGGGTAATTCTTGGGCCATGGGTATTTTCCCATTTGGGCCTGAGAAATACGCAGCCCATATGGAGGACTCGGCTCGTATTTATGTGGAAGCTAGCCCACGGTTGGGCCCATAATTGTTTGGAAGCCCACGGTTGGATCCACGAAAAAAAGGAGTCGGTTTGGTCCATGGAGCATGGCCCACGGTTTTTGGTCCATGAGAAGCTGCCGATTTGATTTAGGGAGCAAGGTCCTTGAATTGAGGAGGAGTTGGTTATGCTGAGGTCAGTTGATATTTTTGTTTCAAATGCCAATTGACTTGGTCAATTGGCCATGTGTCACGTGGAAGCTACAAAAAAGGGGGAAGTTAGGAGATATTTTACCAAAGCATGGGACACATGTCAATCCATGAGAGGCCCACTACCCATGATCTTCCTCAACTACTGTTAACTGCCAGAAAAACCGTCCACTACCATGCATGCACAAAAAGTGGAGCAATCATGGGACACATGGCGGCTGATGGTGCAATGCAGAATTCGGATTCAGGCCTGAACCAGACTGCTGATGTGCCTATAAATAGAAGAACTCAAGAAGGAAAAAGGGTCCAACACCAATCAAACATAACGCTAAAAAACCAAAGCCTTCCCAGCGAAGCAAACACTTTCCTACTTTCAGCAAAGTAGATTATCGAGTACCACGTGCTCACCCCTCATTCAAACTCACTTCATCAAGTAGTTTGGATCTTTTATTTTCCTTGTAATCAACTTTATTATCCCGGTGTAATAAAGTTATAATTTTCTTTTACGTCCCAATTCCTATACGACTAGGAAATTTTAAGTTCACGACCGTGTGGCAAACCCCGAACCACATTGTGATCTTTAACCTTTGAATCACACGCAGTCGCTCACAAGATAGAAGTCACGATTCACGGGAATCTTCATCCAAAGTTAGGCGCTACAAGTCTTGGCACGCCCGCGCTCTATGCACTTACGCCTTGTGCCAAAAACGAGAGTTTTCAATACCACAATATACTCTCCGCCCCAATCCATACTTCTCAATCACAAGCCTAATTTCAGCAAACTAAGCAGTCCAAATGGCCTGGTAATGTCATAAATATTTATTCCCAATGTGAAGAGGATACTCTATTTTCGCCCTTCATTCCCGCCCTTCTTTTACTACAAGGGGTTGATCTCCTATCCATAGGAATCGAACCCGCGACCTCTCACTCCCAAAGATAGCTACACGACCAACTGCGATACGCCCAAAGGTGTAAATTATCCTAGTTTGTCATTGAGGTATTTGTTGCCTATATTTGTGGAGTAACATTCTCAGAGTAGTAACTTCAAACATTTTGGAATTGGTCAAACCAATTGCCACGTGCCCTTCTTTTTCTCCTAATTGCTAGGATAAGTTGTTATCTATATATAACCCAAAACACACTCTCTATATATATCCTCTCTTTCTTCCTCTTCCCATACGATCGTCCAGTTTGATTCATTATATGACTCACTTTGTCCCTTTTTAATTATCCACCACGGTTATGTGTGCCATTTTCAATGGTTTAAGTCTCTCAAGGTATATTCTGTTGTGGTTCTTTGAGTGTCGGACAACTCTCGGTTCGTGAGCTTCGCTTTGCCGCACAAAAGAAAGCTCGAAGGTCATGGTAACTTAGGGAAGAAGTACCATTCTACCCGGTGCAGGATGGGGTATGAGCATCATCACGTGCCTCGACCATGCCACAGGCTATTCTATTCCTTTCTCTATCTATTTGTTTTTCATGATTTTTTTTTGGTAACCGAGGAATAACCCTGCAGCTGAGCCACTATTAGACCCGATTGCGCAATCCAAACCTCAGGGGAGACTAGCACAGCAACCCACCGCCATGGCCCCCCACTTAAATCATGGTTTGCCTCCAGGGGGAATCGAACCCTGCTATATTGCAAGCGCAGGTTCACCCTTACCATGTTGACAACCTATGGGTGGGTTGTTTTTCATGAATTTGTTGATGAGTGTCAAAAAATTTCTATTTCATATATTTTCTCCAACAATATGAGGAATGATATTTAAGGAATTACACGCTAGCTTCAAGTTACTAAAAATGAACTTTCGCACTTTGCTATATGCATCATGGAATTGAGATCATCGGTTTCGATTTTTGATGATTAAATATTGTTACAATCAGAACAAGAACTGATGGGAGACAAGAAGATCCCATGACTAAGTCATTACAGATTAGCCAAACTAAGCTACATGATGGGTCTGTCCGTATTTTATCTGATGTTCGGTATGTACCGGACCTAAAGAAGAATCTGATATCGCTGGGTACTTTAGACTCCACAGGTTACCGGATTACCATTGAAGGTGGAGCTCTAAAGGTTTCAAAAGGTGCTATGGTTGTGATGAAGGGCATTCGACAGAACAATTTGTATTACCTGCAGGGTAGTGCAGTTGTAGGTGGGTCTGCCGCCGTCTGTAGCAACATCGGGGAGGATGATTCGGACACTACCAGACTATGGCACATGCGTTTGGGTCATGCTGGCGAGAAGGCCATGCAAGGCCTATTAAAGCAAAATTTGTTGAAAGGTGTCAAGACCTGCAAGATGGATTTCTGTGAACATTGCGTTCTGGGGAAGCAGGCTAGAGTCAAGTTCGGCACTGCGATTCACCAAACGAAAGGTACGCTTGACTACATTCATTCAGATGTCTGGGGGCCAGCTAGGGTTGCTTCTCTGAGTGGTAAGTATTATTTTATTTCTTTTGTTGATGATTTCTCTCGCCGTGTTTGGATTTATATCATGAAACATAAAGATGAGGTGCGTGATATTTTTCTTAAGTGGAAAAAGTTAATTGAGACCCAGACATGTAGACAGATCAAGCGCCTCAGATCAGACAATGGGGGAGAGTATCGATCTGATCCTCTCTTCGATATTTGTGAAAAATTTGGTATAGCGCGGCACTTTACGGTGAGAGGCACACCACAACAAAATGGTGTGGCAGAGAGGATGAACCGTACTTTACTGGACAAGGTGCGGTGTATGCTATCGACTTCTGGTTTGGGTAGACAGTACTGGGCTGAAGCAGTGACGTATGCATGTCATTTGGTCAACCGTTTGCCATCCATTGCACTTGAGGGTAAAACGCCATTGGAGGTATGGTCAGGTAAACCTGCATCAGATTATGATTCCTTACATATTTTTGGTTGCCCTGCTTACTATCATGTTAGAGAATCAAAGCTGGATCCTAGAGCCAAGAAGGCATTGTTCTTGGGCTTTACGGAAGGTGTTAAGGGATACAAGTTATGGTGTCTCGGTTCAAAGAAGGCGATCATTAGCCGTGATGTGACCTTCAATGAATCTTAGATGATCAAGCCACCTGTGCAGGTTGTGGGTAACAAAGTTGCTCAAAAACAGGTGGAGTTAGAGACCTCGGTGGTTCCTCAAGATCCGGTTCAGTCAATTGAGGAAGACAGTGGGGTTGAATCAGATGACAGTGATGCAGTTGAGGGTGAAGTTCCAGTAGACAGTTCTTCGCAGCAGCAACAGCAGAAAGATTCCATTGCAACATCTCGACCCAGAAGGGTCATCCGTGTACCCGCAAGGTATGTTGATATGGTTGCCTATGCATTGCCGGTTATTGATGCTGATATCCCATCCACTTTCAAAGAAGCTATGGGTAGTCCAGAAACTGGGGAGTGGAAGAAAGCGATGGGTGAGGAGATGACTTCTCTTCACAAGAATCAGACTTGGGATTTGGTTCCGCTTCCGAAAGGCAAGAAAGAGATTGGTTGCAAGTGGGTCTACACCAAGAAGGAAGAGTCAACAAGAAATGGTGGTATTCGCTTCAAAGCTAGACTGGTAGCCAAGGGCTACGCACAAAAGGAGGGAATCGACTACAATGAGGTATTTTCTCCTGTTGTGAAACATGCTTCAATTCGCATTTTGCTAGCTTTGGTAGCTCAGTTTGATTTGGAGTTGGCTCAGTTAGATGTTAAAACTGCGTTCTTACATGGTGATTTAGAGGAAGAGATTTATATGTCTCAACCTGACGGTTTTCGTGTTGCTGGTAAGGAGAAGTTGGTTTGTCGATTGCATAAGTCTCTCTACGGGTTAAAACAGTCGCCGCGTCAGTGGTATAAACGTTTTGATAGCTTCATGTTGAGTCAGAAATACACTCGGAGCCAATTTGATCAATGTGTATATTTCAGAAAGCTTGCGGATAAGTCCTTTATTTATTTGCTTTTATATGTCGATAATATGCTGATTGCATGTAAAAGTCAGGCAGAGATAGACAAGTTGAAGATTCAGCTGAGTCGGGAATTCGAGATGAAGGACCTCGGGGAGGCACGTAAGATTTTGGGAATGGAGATTACTCGGGATAGGGTGAAGGGCACCGTTCACCTAACTCAGCAGCAATATTTGAAAAAGGTGCTTGAGCGGTTCGGTATAGATGGTAGCTCAAAACCAGTGAGCGTACCATTGGCTCCCCATTTTAAGCTTAGTGCTTCGCTATCTCCCACTACAGATGAGGAACGAAAATACATGGCGACCGTTCCTTATGCAAGCTTGGTTGGAAGTCTGATGTACGCCATGGTCTGCACGAGGCCTGATTTGGCACAGGCTTTTAGTATGGTTAGTCGTTACATGCACGATCCTGGTAAGGTGCATTGGCAAGTGGCTAAGTGGATTTTGCGGTATGTTCTAGGGACCGTGAATTTGGGTTTGCAGTTCGAGAGGTGCGCATCAGTTTGTAATCTGGTTTCTAGTTTTGTGGATTCGGATTATGCGGGTGATTTGGATAAGCGTCGTTCAACAACTGGGTATGTGTTTACCATGGCTGGTGGGCCGGTGAGTTGGCGATGTACTTTGCAATCGACGGTTGCACTGTCCACTACTGAGGCTGAATATATGGTTGTGACTGAAGCCATAAAGGAGGCAATCTGGTTACATGGGTTAATGGCTGATTTGGGTATTGGGCAAGATCACGTCGCCGTTCATTGTGACAGTCAGAGTGCAATTCATCTTGCGAAGAATCAGGTGCATCATGCTCGAACCAAACATATTGATGTTCGCTTTCACTTTGTTCGTGAGATCATTGATGAGGGGGATATTCTGTTGGAGAAGATTGGTACTGCGGACAATCCGGCTGATATGATGACTAAGGTTGTCACTGGGGTCAAGTTCCAGCGTTGCGTGGACTTGATCCATATGCAGCAAATCTGAGCCCCTTCGGGTGCATGCGCCGTTGGGCGCTCTGATGGCAGTCAGAGCACGATTCGTTTGGATATTCTGGTTATCTGGTTTTCTGGTTGCTGCATGTCTGATTTTCTGGTTCTGGTTCGTAGTCCAATATCTTGCCAAGGTGGAGATTTGTAGTATTTGGCTCGTTTTGGACGCTAGCTGTTTTTTTGGTCCGGACCAGCGCACACTTGGTCTGGACCAGTGTGGATGGGACAAATTACTATATAAGCAATTTTTTAGGGTTTTTTTTGCTTATTGTATTGCATTCACAGCCGTTTTCTGTGAGAGGCAAAGAGAGGAACTTTGAGAGATCTCATCTGTAGCCCTTTGGGCATCTGATTACTTCCGTATAGTGAAACCCTCGATCGTCTGACTGCCCGTGGAGTAGGTATTCATTACCGAACCACGTATATCTCTGTGTTCTCTGTGATTGCTCTTTCTCTCTCTCTCTTTTCTGTAGTTTGTTCAATTACAAAGCAATTAATCACGTCCGTTTCTGAGTTTGTTAACGCTTCCGCACAACAGACAACTTAACAACTTGCCAAGGAATTTGGGGATTGGGTCTCGGATGGGCATAGGATTTACCATAACATTGTAGATCATTTGGGTCTCGGGTTAGGAGTTTGATGCCATCATTGCTTGTTCCTATTAATCTTTGTAACAATTTCAGATATTAATGAAATTTTTTTTGCCTTTCAAAAAAAATACTTACCAAGGAACTTTCATGACTGCAACATATTGGAAATCCAGAGCTAAACCTACAACACCGATCAAACTAGACTTAACAAAACCATCCGCCTTAGACACCGGCCCCCCACTAAGTCGAGCTCCTCCATTACACAGTCCGTGACAATTTCCACTCTGAATAAGCCCATCCATTCAGCACAATTGCGCGCAAAGCCTCAAGATCGCCATTCCTTCGACCATAGCAGCTGAAGAAGCAAAGCCCATAGAGACCCCTTTATCCCTAATGAAGCCATTTTGAGAGAATGCGCATTGGTCAGCAAGCCCCATCCACGACAATCCTAGGAGTTACAGCACTGACGTCCTCCCCAATACTTGAGAACACAGCTCAGTTACACTTCGCAGCAACATTAACTCCAGGAAAATCCATAGGAATCCTGCTCTGAACCTCCTTTAGCAGCCCCCGAAAGCCCACGAATCTCCTGCAAACTCTCCTTGACAGAACAAATGAATCCGTTGAAACAAAATTCTCATCCAGCTGGACTGAATAAGCCACAAAATGCACTTAGCTACCTCCCAAATAGTTCAAATATCCGGAGCTTCTCTAATCCAGTTAGAAAACCAATCAGAAAAAGACACAAGACTCGCAGCAGACAAATACAACCCAGATTTGAGCCTCGCCACAGTCTTCGAGCCGCCTTGCAATTAGAAAACATATTGCTCGAGAGTTTCTGAAGCATTCTCATGCTCCCGGCAGCTAGTGAACTTGTGAACTCCTTTGAACAAGAACGTCTTTGACAGGCAGAATCCCGTGAAACACCTTCCATTAAAACAAAGCAAATTTTGACCGGAGATGAAGCCTCAAAAGGCCCAAACTTTGTTCCATAGACCGAAATCATCCCACCTGCAACCACAACCAACCGGCCATGACAGCCAAAAAGTACGCCAATTTAACCAAGAAATCCCCATGCTTAGAAAGAGTCCAATACATAATAACATAACCAATCTTCACCCTCGGCGCATGAATAGCTAAAATTCGAGAAACCACCTTCGGCAGAAACAGAACCTCAATCAAAGATTTGTGCCACCTCGATGAGCTCTCTCTTACCTTGAAGTCTTTAATCCCACTTGGAGCTCCATAAATCAAATGAGGATTTTAGATGCACGAGGAATCCAGTACGTGTACTCATGCCCAAGAACACTGATCTAGCTTACAGCCATCTCCTACCTTGAAGTCTTGTTTACACCCAATTTTGGCCAAAAATTTAAAAGAGCAAGTGAGTAAAAATCAATGGTTAAGACAGCCATTATTTTCAATCCTTGGAGAGATCAAGAAATGGGCTTCCTTTGTGTCGGCCAGTTAAGGATCAGTTGGGCCACACCAAGGTGACATTCGGTTGGGCCAGATTAATTCTCAAGAAATCTTGTTGGTAAAAGCCCAATCTAAAATTGAATTGGGCTTGCCTTTCCCTTAGTTCTTGAGAGGGTAACTGCTGGGCCTCCTAAAACCCATAGCCCAACAGTTCGTTTTGCGGGTTTAGAGTTGGTTATGGGCCTTATGATAGGTCCAAATCAGTTAAAGTCTTTTCCAGGCCAAATTCTATAAGGCCTGAATCTTCATAGGCCTAGCTTCACATTCCATATTCTTGTATATTCTAGAATATACTTGAACCAGCTGGAGTGTTTTCTATGGGAACATGGGGAGGAAAGGAGCATGGGATAATTGCTCAAATGGCCTGTAAAATCTGTGAACGTCAAAATTGAGTTGCCTTGGAACTCAAGCAGCTCAAGCCTTGCTCTCAAAGTAGAAGAGAAAGTCAGGATACATGGCAAGCATGCAAGCTGCCAACACAAGCAGGCCTGAGACACATGGCGACCATGCAAGGTATTATTAGAAGCAGCTCAAGGTCTTTCTTCATCAAGAAGGAAGGCCAGAGGTACTTGGAGTACATGCAGGCTGCCAACACAAGCAGTTTGCAAGCAGCTCAGCAATTGTTCTTCATGCTCCTGCATATTTGGATGCTGCAAGAAGCAAGTGGTCCCCCAGAAGCTCCTCAAGAACCAGTAAGAAAGCCAAGGGGACTGGATTTCTCTGCAATTACTGAAAATTCCTTTTGCTCCCAGTTGTTTTCGTACAAAGAGGGAAGATTTTCAGTCTTTCAGCCAATTTCTTGGAGTGCCAAGCAAGCTATGGGCAGGTGGCAGCCTCCTATTTTTGCATTTGGAAGCATCTCAAGGCCTCCAGTCCCTAGCTATAAATACCATAATTTCAGGCCTTGGCAATGGTCCAGCACCAAAAAAGCCTTGCGCTTACCCAGCTTATCTTTCATTTATTTTCAGCATTGTACCTCATTTCTTTCAATCTAGCCCAGCCTAGGTTTTAGTTGTTTGTGTTCCCGTACCCAAACTTTGTTAAAGCGTTAATAAAGTTTGTTTTCATTCTCGCATTTCCTTTCAGACCTGTTCTTTTTCTTTTATCCATTTTCTAGCAACGGCTAGGAAAGTTATAAGTCCCTATCCAACAAGGCAAGCAACAAATCATCACTAGGCCTCACCCTTTGGGCCTAGCACAATCATCCGATAGAAGTTAGGTTTTGGGGCACAAAGGCCTCAAAATACAGTTTGGACTGCACAATAGTCCTGGCACGCCCGCTACATTTGCCAACTTGGTTTTCGCACTTTTTGTGGAGAACAAGTCTTTAATCCCACTTGGAGCTCCATAAATCAAACAAGGATTTAGATGCACAAGGAATCCACTCGTGCCCAAGAACACTGATCTTACAGCCATCTCCTACCCTTCATCAGGGTTCATACGACAGTGTTTTTAATATGGGGAGATGATAATGTTTAACTAATCGCACCAGTAGTTAATAGCAATTTTTACCATGTTACTTTTTCATGTTACCACTTTTAGGCCGCGCAAAAAACTAGAAATGAACCTTTCAAATAATCATGTTATCATGAATAACGTCAACAAAGTTGTTCATTGTGTTGTTTTCGCCTTTATTTTTATTTGCTCTTTCTTCATAATGAACAACGTAGCGACAAAAATTTCTTCATGGTTCTGCTTACACAAAGTGGGATCCTAGTGATTCTTTGTGCAGATACGCTAAAGATGTAATCTTCAGTATTTTTGTTTCTTCTTTCAACGTCACTCGATTAATGTTGGGGACGTTTGTGTCATTGAAGGAGATTGGGTGATCTTATAGCCCTACATAACTTTTCACTCGAAAGATTAATCTTAGTTATGTTAGTCTATTAGTATATGATTTGACCTAACATATGTCCCAAATGACATGGTTGTTCAGAAGGGAAAACTTCTCGAGTCAACATTTTTAATTGAGCACAATTAAACTCTGCCTTTTGAAAACACAAAACTTATCACACAACGGGTTTATAAAGCAAACGATGACGATTTTTGGACACAAGAAGACTGAAGTTTGCAGTGCGAAATAAATACGATTTTACATACAATCAAGCCTAAACTCATCCTTCACATCATAAATATTAAGATCGGTTTTCATTTTATTATTCTACTCTACAATAAGCTATTTCGGATGTTTATTACGATTTTTCTATTTCAGATGCTTATTACTATTGACAAAATTGTTATGAGACTATATCATGATCGAATGACCATTACTAGCATAGTCAACGTCTCATAGATATTGCTCGCTTACAATTTTGCCTTCCTAAGAAACTTAAAACAAAAGACCAAAAGTTTCTTAGGAATGCAAAATTTTCATTCATGATATGATCTCATTAAAAACCTTCTCAATAGTAATAAGCATTTGAAATGCTTATTGTAGAGTAGAACAGATAAAATCATGAAGCAAATCGAAATCCACAATTCGTAATGTGAAAGAAGAGTTTTAGGGTTGACTATACATAAAATTGTATTTATTTTGCACTGCCAACTTCAATGTTCTTGACCAAAAATTGTCATCATTTGCTTAATTTGTAAATTCAATGTGAAAAGTTTGTATTTTCGAAAGGGATTTTGATTGCACTCGATTAAAAATGATGACTTAAGAAGCTTAACCTTTTGAACAATCATGTCCATTGGGAGATGTGTTAGGCCAAGTCATATAATAGACTGACATAATTTAAATTTATCTTTAACGTGGAAAGGATACGTAGGGCTATAGGCTCACCCAATCTCCTTTAATAATACAAACATCCCCAACATTAATTGGGTGTCATTGGAAGAAGAAACGAAAACATTGAAGAAACGTCTTTACCGTATCCGTACAAAGAATCACTAGGATCACCTCTGCGTAAGCAGAACTGTGAAGAAGTTCTTTGTCACTATGCTGCTCATGATGAAGAAGGAACAGATAAGAATGAAGGCCAAAACAACCCAATGTTTTCATGACGGCTTGATTGAAAGGGTCATTTCCAATTTTCTGCGCTACCCAAAATTGGAAATGACCGTGGTGGGTTTTGGTTCTGGTTTAGTACAAGGAAGTACCCTCACGGAAATCAAACCCGAAACCAATCCAACTAAACTGATGCACATATTCGTACATAACATTGTAGTTTTTTTATAGTATAAACCAAAGGTGGTGGTGATGTTGGATGAGGCATGATATTGCTGGTAATATTCCTTTTTCCCCCCTTGTTGAATATCTTGAATATAGCTGATGTGGATTAAAACATTTTATGGAAGTTAAACTTTCTTATCAGCTTCATTATGTTGAGTGGTAACAGATCTTAATGTTAGGTTGGTTTTTTGGACTTTTGGCGTGTTCCTTTTCTTCATCTGTTCATTAACGGAATTGATGGAGTTCTTTTCTGGGGAACTACCACAATTTTACATGGTATATTGCGGTAAAACATCGGTATAGAAAAAACACACATAGGCTCCTTATTACGTCTGCCTGGGTGAGACGTATGCATATAATGAACTAATGAGGGTAGCCCAACTTAAGTTACCACTAAAAAAACCTCTAGCAAGTGGCAATCGTTCGTATTGTCATTTTCTTTCCTTTGGAAGTAGGGATAGCAACCGGTCAGCTTGGTACGTCCGAGTTTTTCAGTATTTACTTGCACCCAAATCCGATCTAGTGACCCAATGTGTGTGATTTTCAATAAACCATAATCGAACTGTTGGGGGTTCGATTTTCACCAGAAGTCCATCAATTCCGTTAATGAACAGATGAAGAAAAGGAACACGCCAAAAGTCAAAAAAACCAACCTACCATTAAGATCTGTTACCGTTAACCGCTCAACATAATGAAGCTGATAAGACAGTTAAACTTTCATAAAATGTTTTAATCCACATCAGCTATATTCAAGATATTCAACAAGGGGGAAAAAAGATTAGTACCAGCAATATCATGCCTCATCCAACATCACCACCACCTTTGGTTTATACTATAAGAAAAACTACAATGTTATGTACAAATATGTGCATCAGTTTAGTTGGATTGGTTTCGGGTTCAATTTCCGTGAGGGTACTTCCTTATACTGAACCAGAACCAAAACCCACCACGGTATTGGTAACCTGTAAAAGGAACATTGCAAAACATTACTATTACCTACTGATTCGACCAGTACATTATCTTCCCCCCATATGAAAAAATAGTATCGTGCGGACCACAATGAATATGTACAACCTGACAAAGTAAGGTGAAAGTAATCTGCAACATCAAAACCAGACTTGATCCTGGAAACCAATTCCTGAGCTAAATAAATAGCGATCGTGGAAAGTAGAGGAAAATCAAAAAGAGAAACTTTGCGCAAAGACATCGATACAATAGAACGATTTACAGTTCCCCAAGCTTGATAGGGGTTGAGATGAATTGCTGCCTCTTTCCGGTTCTCTTCTTCTTACTGATTCCACCTCACAATTTTCCCGAAAGCTGAACTTCATGAATCAAATAATTTTATCATATGATTGCCCAGAACGCGAGTCAAATTTATGAAAGTATCGCTCTCCTTGTCATCAATGTGAAGGCTCTCGATACCCTTGAGAGCAGACTCGTGGTCCACCGAGGACAAACCAGGTGGTCTTCCTTCTTCCTCACCTTCAATAAGAACACAATAGGAAAGGATTGCTCTTTCTTAGGTCGTTTAACTTCACAAAATCAATTGTGATGGGTTCCGGAAAAGTAGGCAAGGATCGACAAAATAATCGTTACAAATGCAAGAAGTAAAGCAGGAAATCACCTGACTGGCGTTGAGCATTGGCGACAAGAGGAGGCAGTCTAGAGCTTCTTCCAGCGCTAGGGACCTGACGAAAAAAACCATCCTCACCAATGCAGATAGCAGCATTGAACAAGAAAAGACAATTCATTCTGTCATGTCACTTACAAGAGCCCGGGAAGGAGGAGCTGCAGTCTGCGACTGCTGGTACTCCAAAATTGTCCAATCGAAAACATAATCCAACTGGAATCCTATGACTCGATTAAAAGGAACGATACTATTATCAGTTATCAAGATGTAGGAAATGGCGGAGCGTAAACTAAAAATCTCCTATGGTGCATATTACAAAGCGACATATGAAAACCTTTGCGAATAAGGAGGTCTCGGAACAATCTCTTCAAATAAGCGTAATCTGGCGTATCATCAAATCTTAGACGACGACAGTAGTCGAAGTATGATGCAAACTCTGTTGGATAACCCCGGCACAGAACCTAAGAAGATAGTGTAATGGTGATGACATCATACAGATTGAATCAGAGAAAACATCGCATCTTTATGATTAACGAAAACTTTCTTCCAAGAGTTATTGCACTCTTCGAACCTGTCTCAATGCATTTTGTTCCTTATTGTACTATCTTTGCATCTTTACAATGAATGAAAATTTTCTTCGCCGTTCAAAAAAAGAGAGAGCGTTTTAGCGATGTGTTTAGTGTTTACAAAGAAGTTACCTCGATGGTTTCCACCTTTCTTGCATGAATTTTCTCATGCTTCTGCTCCTTAGTTCCTGCTTTCACTCCCTGCCAAGGAAGACTACCCCCACAAGGGATGTCACGAGACTATACACAAGAAAAGGCACAACAAATAAATGAGAGGAAATGAAGCAATTATCACCTTCCTCTTAGGAAGTACATGAGGACATATCCAAGCGATTCTAAATCATCCCTCCGGCTTTGTTCTTTACAGGTTGCAAACAATCAGAAAGAACAAAGTAAATATTGGACAACCGAAGACAAAAGTTCAGAAACTGTCATGCAATGAGTAAAGCATGTGTGTATATCAATCAAAATTCCATTGTGAACAACTTACCAATGCCACGGTGAGTGTTCAGACTTACGTATCTTGGAGTTCCAGTCAAACTTTTGTTTTCTCTGCATAGTGCATGACCATAGTATGATGAATATATCGACGAAGCCAAAATGTAAAAGAAGAATTTAAAGATGCTCAAAAATGAAAGAAGCTACATTAGTTTCTTATAATCACAAATTACGCATTTCTGATTTACTGTCAACTGTTAAGAACAACTTCCTACTAGTTCATATTCGGGAAGAGGCGAAGGGGCACATCAACAGAGCTGTAAATAATTAAAAGGCACGTACGGGAAAACATTTAAACAAGAACCGATGCAATACCAATTGCACATCAGTAGGTCCCAAAGTAACAAAGTAAGGCAAAATTTTCTTATCAAAAGACTACTTGGATGTAAATCATCTGATACATCTCAGTCAGATCCAGAAAGTAATCGAGGATTCAAGATCATCTCACCTGTATGGAACATGTTGGTGGGTTTTAATGTCTCTGTATTTCTTAGCCAGACCGAAGTCAATGATGTAGACCTGCAACAAAGATGAGATATAGAAGCCCTTATTGATACAGAAATCCAAACAAAATACTTTAAGCACAGGAAAAACAGAAAGGAAAGGGGGCGGGGACCTGTTTCGCTCGCCTTCCCAAGCCCATGAGAAAATTGTCTGGCTTTATATCCCGATGTAAAAAGGATTTAGAATGCACAAACTCCACAAGGTTGATCTGGAACAAATATCAGGATTAACCCGTCTTGACAACGTTTAAATGATCTAAATGGTGTAATAGCATGCACAAATCAGACGCAATTACCATTTGATCTGCAAGCATAAGAACGGTCTTTAAAGAAAATTTCCTACTGCAAAGATTGAACAAGTCTTCAAGACTGTGTCCGAGCAAATCCATCACCAGAACATTATAATCTCCCTCGACTCCAAACCATTTCATGTTCGGAATTCCAGCTATAATTTGGTAAGATATTGATGATCAGAAAAGAGAAAAAATATATGAGCAAAAGATTTCATGAAAGATCAATTGACAGTTACTGATTAATAAACAAATCGAAAAAGATGGAAATGAAACTGTCATTACTTCCTCCCTGTAGAACTCTGTACAGCCTTGATTCATAAAGCAACTGTGCATGTTTTGTCTTCGCATTTTCCTGCGGATTCAGAACAGTATCAGCATTTTATCGGCCACAAATATTGAAAATCAAACTGTACGACAGTGTCAATATCGAACTAAGCAAAGAGACTGGCTGATGTTACAAGCAGGCAAATGCTTGGGGGCCTTGTCTCAATTCCTGGTAATATTTGATACGACATTAACGCGCAGCACTCTTATTTGTAAGTTGGAAGTCAATTCCTTCCCAAATGCAGTGCTGTTATGACAACTTAAACTAGAAGAATTCCTCATGAAGATTCATCCCTATGGCTAGCTGCTCAGCAGATTCAAAATCCATCTAACCTTTTACCTAATGTAGACCCAAATCCATATCTACTGAGCTGTTGGAACATAAATCTTATACTATAAAACCAGTAGATGCGATTTGTTCATCTTTGATGTTTTTTAAAACGTATTCATTTTTTGACAAACATTTGGTGGGTCGCCATGTAACCAGGTTTAGGTCAGGGATGGCCTTGGATGGACCAACTTAGAGACCGTGCGATTTTAGCTCTGCTGAGGTCAGATGGCTAAAATGTAACACTCTGTCAGTACTGTCAGACTACTAGTTGCCACAACTGGCCTTCAGCTAAAGTTCGAGGAGCAGCCACCCTAGACCCCCAAAAATTTACGAATGTTAGGGGGTCCTACTTTGGTACTCCTTATAAATCCTACAAAAAGGCCCCATCTTTAATCTTCTATTTAGGCTCCCGAAAAATCAAGTTCGGCTCTGCTAATTACCAAGGAACATTTTTTTCCTCCCTTGAAACTTTCGGAACCAAAAATCTGCGCAGGAACGTAAGTGGTTGAAAACCAAATTATCGCCTTCCAGCAGAATTTGGACCGATAGTCAATCCGTTAACAATGATGCACAACATTACAAGCAATCGACAAACAAATTCAAATGTTACTGAAAGCAGAGAACTCACAAGCTTAATTGCAACCTCTTCCTTTGTCTGAATATCAGTACCTGCAAACAGAGCCCATTCAACGCAAACCAATGGAGAAAAATACAAAGAAGAGGCACATGGTTAGGCGCGGACACAAGGGGATGCCGGGGGTGCCCAGGCCCGTGTGCAACTCCAAATATTTTTCACAAATTACGCTAGTTTTCAGGTTAATTCGAAAATGTTCTATATGATCGCCCCTACAAGTCCCTTAGGTGGAAAAAAAAAATTCATAAAGTTCACCTATATGTATAAAAAAAAAACCAGTAAATTCCAAGTTATCAGCCATTTTTTGGATCATGGATATTAAATTAAATGATGGCTATGTATGTGGTATGTACACATCTAGCAACTAGCAAAATAGATGTCATACACTATAGTTCATGTTATTAATGTCAAATACATATGGTTCCGGCCCCAGGGAATACAAATCTAGTGTCCACCACAGGCCCACAGTCTATATATGGTACACCCTTCAAACAAATTTGCATCAAAAGAAAGCGCAACTAGTAGTACCAAAAAAACGCGCAACTCACAAACAAACGAATAACTACTTTGAGGTCTACTGGGCGCGCCTATACGTAACTTCACCAAAGAAATACATAGCTAACGCCATTAAAATGCGAAAAGCCCAACGATATGCACGATAGAATTTGGACTAAAAATATGCGGACCATGCAACGTAAATATGCATACCACTTCCAAGGTACAACCCACCCGCCCGCGTAACTAATCGGAAAATACGCAACACACGAAAAATATGCGTAACATACGTTAATAAAAAAAAAACGCGTAATATTATGATGGTACACCCTCCCAAAACATGCAGAAGGCAAAAATCCCCATAACAAAGAGTGAAACAGACCAAGGTAGATCTCTCCAAACGATCCACTGCCGATTTTCCGGCCGAGACGGAACTTGCGGCCGATTAGAGGCTCCATTACTCTTAAACCCTAGTATTGTTCGCAACGTTTGTTTATTATCCGACTGAGTAAAAAGAGGTGGAGGGTTGAGAATAGTACAGTTCAACGACCAGACACTCTGGGTATCTTTGTCGTTGGTTTTTTCGGACACGGAGAAATAGGACTGTCTACGACACGCCGTGGAGTCCGACTTTGTAAAAGCGGGCGAATGTTGCCCACGTTTGCTTGATAAGTTACCTTTTATATTACTCTCCTTGGTTAATAAGTTACCTTCTATTACTGACTTTAATTAATCTTTAGCGAATGTTACCAACCCTAGTTTAGTTTTTAACTAAAGATAAAAAAATAATAATAATAAAAAGAATAAAATAACGATTTTACTTGCACAATGAACCTAAAACCATATATATATTATGAAGTAGCGATTTTTGAATTCTCCATATTTTGGATTCTCGGATTTGTAAATATTTTTTGTATGGTTGAGATTTACGGGTAGTAAAACTAGAAATATATTTAGAAAGAATGAATATTCGGAAGAATGATGAAAGAAAAACTAAAATTGATGTTTCCTAATCTTATTCTGATTCCTTATTTTCAAATTTTTCTTTACTTTCCTAATGGTTATTAGTCAAAAACGATTACAGTGATCTAGGGCTGTCTCTCTTTCCCTCACATGTTAATTCCAAAACAGATTCTAATTTTGAATCCAAAACTACTTTCTCTCTCACACATACTTTATGGTCTCACAATTCTTTGCGGCCAAGTGCAATTATGTGCGGCCAATTGCAATTTGATGCGGCCAAGAGCCATTCTTTGTAGCCAAGATTAATTCGTAGCTGCCTAGAGTAATTCTTCCCGGCCAAGAGTAATTCTTCGCGGCAGGAGTAATTCTTCGTAATTCTTGGCCTCGATCTTCGAATTACTCTTGGCTGCATTGAATTGCACTTGGCCGCATCAAATTACTTTATGGTCTCGCAATTTTTTGCTGCCAAGTGTAATTCTATGCGGCCAAAAGCAATTCTTTGCGGCTAGGTATAATTCATCGCGGCCAAAAAAGGAGCCTATTGATATCCGATTAAGCTAAACTGAAAATTTTGGTGAGTTTATCAAGCACGCATATTGATATTCGATTAAGCTGATTTTTTGCAGAGAAGGTAAAATATCATGATTAAAATATGAACTGGACCGGAAATATGGTGGGGTAATGTTCACTTTTAAAGTTAGACGACAAACAAAATTGAACTCGTGACCTTGTCACATGATTTAATTGAGAAAGAGGTTATTTTCCTGCGAATATTCCTCCTGTGATGATAAAAATGTAAGAATCATCAATGCTTTTTAATTATCCAAACCGTTTAATATGGTGGGTAACGTTCACTCACTTTTAGGAAGCTGTGAATCATATTTGTTTTCACTTATGCTTAGACTCCAATTGTTCATTCTTCTTAAGATACTATGGTTCATTTAAATAGTACCGACCTCCGATCCACTCAACTCTCTTCACGAGTGACCTGCATATTCAAACCTACAAAGTGAACAACTTGAATCGTTAAATAGAACTACATTGCATCCCAATTTGATTCTTGAGAGATGACATGAAAAATTGTCATAAAAGCATCTTGATTCAATCTACTATTTGGCAAATTCGTTGCTTTTCTTTCTTGTTTACCAGTTCATTTAAATTTCTAGTAAATGCGTTTGGCTCGGCTTCAAGCTTAGTTTTCGGTTCTTACTAAACTTAAAGGGACAAATAAAAATGGAAGCTTTTACTTGGATCGAATTTTTCAACGATCCAGTTATGAGTAGCCGAAAATTCCAGGCTTTTGGATTATCTAAGACCTCCATGTTCTTCAGTTGGGGAAGTTATGAGCCCAGATTAACCATCAAGTTTTGTAGGGATGATTTGACAGGAAGAAATGTCATTTGGAAGTGTTGCTGACTTAACATTTAGGTTTCGGCATAACAAAGCTTGCACTGTCTTTTCGCACTTGGGCGCACAGCGTGCCATTGGCAATGATTCTACTATGGTGCCACAAGTTCGCAAGCTGATCCTACGTAATCGTTGTTGTTCATTGGACAGTTCTTGGGCAGAGTTGCTATGCTGCAGCTGAAAGGTCCCATGAATGGCTATAAGCTACTTTACATTTCAGTTCGATTCCTTTTATTCCAGTGGGAGAGAGTACACCTCGGTTCTGTTCGTTGGAGCAGTTCAGTGTGGTATCGCTGCAACTGAGTGAAGCCGTTGTATCCTAGGAAGCAGACGCCATATGATGCCAACTAACACCTTGGGTGAGGCAAGGTGGCGACTTTTCTTTAAGGACACTGTATGGCACACGGGCCTCGGTTTGCCATCTTCAACCTATTCAGAGTTTCTGTTTTATGCAATACAGTTTCTGTAACATCCTTCCAGTGGTTTATTTCCAGAAATCAATGAGACTGTTTAACTGTTTCTTCTTTAGCATGGTTCTTCCAACAATCCAACAAACTAGAAACTTCTCTTTGTATAAAATCATTTCCGTTTGATAGACGAATCAACAAGTGCCTTGCGAAGTACAATAAAGAATTTCAGTGACAACCAAGATCAAGATTTCATTGATACTATCACTAGGTACAACAAGAATGAATCAATTGAAAAAAAAAAAACAACAACAACAACAAAAGGAGCCTAAATCAAGTATTGCCCAAATCAATTTCAGACTTGTACAAAATAATGAAGAAATGAGGTCAGGGTACACTACTCCTCAACTACTGCTGGTGTTGATCCATATGCATAAGGCTGCAACTTACCAAGTATTGAGCTTATTTCCTATTTCCATTTGGCCGACTGCCTCAGCTTGCAGTGGGAACAGGGGTCCTTGGACTTGGGACTCCCATGTATGCTAGTCTGGGAGAAAGCCTAACCTTTGGGCTGGGCCTTGGAGAAGGAATCGGGCCATAATATCCAAACCCTGGAGAAGCGATTCGGGGTGAAAGGTTAACTTGTTCGAGTGCTCGGAATTGTAGCTCCGTTGGGTAGTCCCGGACACACCCAATGCGTGGCCCAGTTCCTGTGCTCCACTTGCATGACAACCGTTTGGTGAGGTCAAACGGTGCCTGCACATTGGCATCAACAGGCTCCATGTCTTCTTGATGATCGGCTGTGATTGATGTTTCCTCAACCGCAACATCAACATAAGAGGTGTTTGTTGTATCTTCTTCAGATTGGGTATCCAGAGTTACTGGATCAGGCTTTGGTTCCTCGGAAGAATCCCTGAATGAAGGATAGTCATCGTCGATTGCACACTTCTGTATGAACAAAGAAAGAGTCATCAGTGTTTGTTTAGGCCTCAAGGGGGCTATCATAATAAGAGCTTGCTCACGAAATCAGTTGAGCAGTGGTACTTCAGAAAGGTAGGATGTTAGGTAATTGGTAATACTTTTTCAGGTTTCAGCTTATTCGATTTTTCAAATTAAAAGCCACAAAACGAGCTCAAAATACAATTTTAGATAGTTGTGTTTTAGATGTCATCTTTTTTTTTTTTTTATATCAAAAACCCAAGGGTACAATAGTTACAACCATCCCAAACAACTCGTATAGGCATTCAAGAAACGTATATGTGTAATAAGGATGTGTGAACAAATTTTAACAGACAACAGAATAGAGGTTCAGAACATCTACCTTGACATTTGTGAGGTCTACATTGTGCTCTTGAAGGAAGCTGATGAATTCCTGGAAATTCTCTTCTGTAGGGTGATAGTGACCACTGTATGGCCATATAGCCTGGGAAATAAAAGCAGAAAAAAACACATATTTAGACCCATGACAAATTTATATTGCATAATTTACACTAGACGCGTGTATGGATCTAAGCATATACCTCAAGAACCCCAGCATGAGCAACTAATCTTCCAGCCGCGGTGGTTGCTCCACCAGAAAGAAAACTCGAATGCTGAAACACACCTTTCTTCTTCTGCCCCACATACAAAGTCCTCGATGTGCTTAGAACAAAAATCCACTTTGAACCCTCTGTGGTTTCGATAAACGAACCAGTTTGTTTAGATACAAGCTTCCCATCTTCAACAAATACTTCATAAGCCTCCCTTTCTTTCTGAAATGAAATAGGTCCAAGGAAATATAGCAATATATTAGACATCCATAACATAGTTTTATTGTTTGTTGTGACATCGGGTGATGTAAAAGTTACCGGTCCAAGGTATTTGATGCATTGGCGCTGTAGATCGACCCTTGGGCAGGACTCCAGATTTACTTCTTTGCCATTGCCCACATCCAACCTTCATATTTCAAAGACAAATATGTAAGGTATCATCACCAAAGAACTTGCTTTTAGACTCATCTTAAATCATGTCCAATGCATCAATTCTTTCTTTTGTTTCAAACAACTTTGCCATCAAGAAATCCTTTAATGAATTAAGCAATTACGAAGTACTCACCAGTAGAAGAAAGGCTGAGTGCTCTCACTATCAAACCAGATGTCGTAGTATAGATGCAAATTGTGCCCATACCGATGTCGCGGATCAATCTGTACCCCGAAAAAAAGTATGATCAGATCATGGAGTTCTGTTAAAGCTTGAGAGCAGACAATACCCAATATTGGAAAATGAATACACTTGTAATGGCCTGTTAAGACACGGTGTTAATCTCAGTTTCTTGTCTTGAGCAAGGCCAAGCCCCCTAACTTTCTTTAGGGTACGTTTCAATCTCTAATTTTTCAAGGTATTTGTGGAGGAAAAAGAGAGAATTTCAAAATGGATTCCAAATGTATCCAAACTTTAACCTTTTCACCTTTCTTCTCATTTCTCTCTACTAAGTTCAACATCCAAACACAACAATAGTGCTCTATTTTCATAATGGCCAAAAGTTAATTCTCGTGCCTTCGAGAAAGAATATTCAACCAGAATAAAATGGTATCAATGAAAGTACTTACAGCTTCAAGCCAGTGTTGAAGGGCTAGTTTTTGAGCTTTCTCATCCTTGGACAATCCTTTTCCCACCTTCAATCATAAAATTTAATATTTCAATATAATTCTTTCCAGAAAGGTAGAAAGGGTAGGGGAAGAACTTTGTTAAGTTCAAAGAATATAACTCAGAACGGTACCTTGGCAGCTCTTGTCCTCGCCCTAGCCCATCGCGAACCAGCTGTTTCATGTTTCTCAACACTGAAGAACGACACAGAGCTCTGTCTGAGAGCAGCAAAATCTAATGCTTTCCACCTACAGTTTTTATAGAGTAACCAATTAAGGAAAACTTAACCAATAGAAATGGGATAAATAGCAAAAAACAGATAACAGGATGTAAAAAGACTAACCACAGCTCTTCAACCACAACTGCACAATCGGCAAGATTTCTTCGCGTTCGGTAACTCTTATAAACTTTCTGAAGCGTAACCGCGGCAGCATCAAGCTCACTAACAGGTCTTGGCGAAAACAGTATCGCTGGTTCAGGAAGCGAAATTGAGGGCACTGATTTATCAATGGAACCATCAACTTCCTTGTTCAACCCCGAATTACTTATGCCTTGTACTAGATTCTTGAACGAAAGACTTGTTTCGAGTATTACTTTCATGGGTTCACAATTCTTCAGGTTTATAGAATTCTTAGAACTTTTCATATTAAAACCAGTTTCTGAATCTGTTTGCTTGAAGCTATTGGTCCTCAATGTCATCTCTTGTCCCATGTAAGTCAACTCGATGTCACGGGTCAAGCAGAAAAACCAATGTGTCACAGTTTCTTGCCAAGCTGATGGAAGTAAGGAGAGGGATAAACCCATAAGGAATTTGAATGCGTCAGAAAAAACTGTTCACCTGCACAGTATGAGAAGGAGAACATAAGAATATATACAGTTATATAAGAGCCTTGAGGAAAATGTCATGAGCATTTCCCTTGAAGATTTATCCCCAAAAAAATGCAAGATTTTTCTACTAAAATTTAAAATCGAAAAACGGGTGATAGTCATGCATCTATATTCTATACGTACACTTCATTAAACATTAGTAGTGACCAATGATTCCACACACTGAAACGAAACAAATGCAGGCCTGCTTCCAGGCATACCCCCACCCTTCACTTCACCTCTTTTTTATGATCACAGACCCATGGCGAATTAAGGATACTACCCGAAACATAAGTGACAGACCTTCCACACAGGACTCTCGGATCACTACGGCCGACTTTCATATCAGCCATAGTGATCCAAGAGTCTAGATATAACCAAAAGTACTAGAAAACAATTAACTTCATCCCAATAACTCATCCAAGACCCAGTTAATGGCCTATCCAAAGCCATAGGAGCATTCACTTACCCTCTAATTTCCCATTTTCATATGAAGACAGACCCCTTTTAACCAAACTCAAAATGATTACAGTAATTACAACAACATAGCCATATAACCAGAAAAGAATTTCATCCCAGAAACATATCTTCCACCTTCTACTACCAATAATTCAAGACTCAGCTCCAAAATAATGAATGATATCAGAAGCCCAAAATCAAAAAGCCATAACCCACAATATACACAATAAGATATTGAAAATCAATCAACCCAATTGAAACATAATCATTGGGATTAATGAAGTATATTCAGGAAGAATATGATTCTCTTACCTGACCAAATCTTTGAGAGAAAAGTTCTCTTCTTTTTTTGGTTTATTTCTTCAAACAGATGGTGATCACTTGGAAAGACCCACTAACAAATTCACAAGTTGTGTCTCTGACTCTGACCACCTACCCTCCTTAAATAACTAGATTTCGTATGTCCAGAAAGGAAAAAAGTAATGTAAATCCAAACACTGGAGTCCACTGGACCCGTCGGACACGTATCACGTGGACTGGAAAATTAAGAACAGCAGTCTTTGAATCTCTTGAAATGAAATTTCTTGAAAACTTATTCAACTGGGTAAAAAGCTAGTTTCAAACGCACGAGCTCGTGTTTTTTGATCTGTTCAAAGCTTGAATTTTTGTACCTTTTACTTTCCGAAATTCCACTCCTTTTATGGGGGTGGGGGGTGGGGGGTGGGGGGGTCTTCTGTGATGTTTGTCTCCCATGACACGCTCAAGTGACTATAAACCCATAGAGACAGAGAGGGAGAAAGAGAGAGAGGAGAGAGGAGAGAGGGTCAAAGAAAGTTTCGGAGTCGGCTCCCCTCCAGTTTGCCACCATCCAGTTTGGGGTCCAGTATCAAACCTTTTTGGGCTCTTTCAGGGCCCACAACAATGATCGAAATCGTTCGTCTTCTAGAGTTCACCGAGAGCATTGACCGCGTCGAAAATCACGTTGATCGGATACCGGTTGGTATGATTTCAAAACGCATTAAGATTCAAATAATTGTGTCAAATAGATTGCAATCCAGTGTTACACAGTTTTTTTTCCCAAGCTTAATGCGTTTTGAAATCATATCAACGGGTATCCAATCAACATGATTTTCAGCATAGTTGATATTCTTAGCGAGCTGTAGAAGGTGAACGATTTCAATCATCGTTGTGGGTCTGGGAAAAACCCACAAATGGCCAAAACTGAATGGTAGCATGCTAGATGGGAGCCAACTCCCAAGGAAAGCGCCAAGGCTAGTCCGGTTGTCCGTGGGTTTTGTTTCCTTCACAATTGACCAAATTCGATTCTTGGGTCAGGCCACAAGATCGAATTTCTTGTGAATTTTTTTACTCCTGCCATGAATGACGTGCCTTTTTCCTTTTGGTCAAGCGGAAAATCGAATGAAGTGCCTCTAATCGAACCAGAAAGTGATTAATTGATGTCTAAGTAAATTAACCCGAACACCTCAACCATAGGTTAAATAAAATAAAAGGAGATGGTCAAAGAAAGTAAGCTCGTGGGGCTTTTCCATGAAAATCACCATAACGCGAACAAGAAGAAAGGACAAGGCAATCTCTTTCTTGGTACTAAAAACCGGAATTCGGGTCGTGGTCGTTGCCCTTTACTCACGTACGAACGCGCCTAACTCAAGAACACATTTCCCTCCAACTGCTTCCGGTCGCATTCATTAAAAACTAGCCTATTCGTTTACGTCGTCACCCTAGAGCTACTCGAGAGCGATTTGTGTTCGGCTAACAAGTTTTGTGCCAACTCACTCATGGAAGGAACAGTTTAATCGGATCGAGTACTTAAACTCGTCAAGTTTTTTAATCAAACTTGAGCATTTACTGCTTGAGTCAAATTCAATAGGTTAATCATTTGATCGTAACGAGTATTTTAAGCTCGTCAAGTTTTAAAATCAAACTTGAGCATTCACTGCTTGAGTCAAGTTTGTCAAGTTTTCAAATCGAACTTGAGCTTTCACTGCTCGAGTCAAATTCAATTGGTTAATAGTTTAATCGGAACGATTATTTTGAACTCGTCAAGTTTTCAAATCAAATTTGAGCATTCACTACTTGAGTCATGTGTCAATTGGTTTATCTCGTATAGGCGCTTATTTTAGAAGTCAAAGAAGTATTCAAATGAGGGGTGTTTTGGCATAATAATCTTTTAAAATTCGAACAAATTTATACAAACTCATTTAAGGCCTAGTTTCTATTAAAAAGTCAACTTTTATGTTTTTTGTTTTGTACTTATTAAAAAAAATTCACATTTGTTAGTTTTGTGTCAAACTTTTGTAAATTATTGATTCGTCTCGACGAGAGAAATTGACAAAGTAAGAAATTACAAATTTTATCCAATTGTTTTTTAAAATATCCAAGAAAAAGCACATACAGCTTTCTTGTCAAGGTGAAACGGAAAAGTAAAACATTAAATTTTACCCAAATTAAAAGGCCAGACCTTTCGAGTTTTTTCTTGGATATTCACAAAAATTTCTCTCGTCGAGACGAATCAATAATCCACAAAAATTTTACGCAAAATTAAAATATGCAAAAAAAAGTTTTGAATAAGAACAAAACAAAAAACCAAGTTTGCTTTTGTAAGAGAAACTAGGTCTAAGTTTTGAAACCAATCTTGAAAAATATTTCACAAAATCCGACCATTTTCGTTTTGGGATTTTGGATTTTGGATTTTCTCTCTACGTATGGCCTTTAATAAATTCTCTCAATTATTACCCTCAAATCTCTATCTATCTCTCTTCACTCGTTACCCAAAATCACAAAACGATCGAACATTGGTCGATGTTCTTCTGGAGGTGGAGCTCCTTGAAATCCTGGCATCTCAAGTTTACTTTCTTTGATCAAGAAAAATCTACGGTGATGAATTGAATTGAATATGTTTTGGGTTGTGACTATTCCATGCCGTGTAATCAACAAGGAGCAGTCAAAGATCAAACCAGCCCACTGTTTGGGTTCATGATTAGGTATTGAACATGGGAGATAGTTGTAGACCTAAAGAAATGGACTTGGGGCTGCAGTCGAGTCCCACGACAGCATTCAGCAGCGCTCAATTTTGTCGTTCAAAACGGATTTTAAAAGAACTCTCCGATTGAAGAGTTAAGACAGTCCGGATTTTAAAAGAACTCTTCCAGTGACGAAGAGTCTTTTTTAACGTCTGAACCATTGATCACCAAAATTAACGATAAAATTGAGCACTGTTGAATGCTGGCCGCCCCCAAGTCGTAAAAAAATGGCTTTGCCAATTCCAATATTCTAGTAGTACTTGGGTCAAACAAACCCTACTTACAAGGTTTAGTTAACCAGATCGATATTCAATTCCCCCAACCCAAAAAAATAAGAGCTGAGAACTTCGTGTAATTCGGGGAGGCTCCAGGATATTCGTTCTGCGGCGACAAAAATATAAAGAAACATGTTATATGCAAAGCTCCATACATATAAGAAAGTATATTTGGTTAAAAACTTATTGGGCCTAGTTTATTTTGTGTTGTTAAGCTATATTATCTACCAACTCATAAATTTAATTGAGTTTCTACTTAATTTGGCTATGTATGGAAAATTTAGTGATGACAATATCAAGGAAAAATCAAATTGTAAATATAAATACAAATTTTAGTACATTTTTTGAGTCCACAAGGTTCGCTCGAACCCCTTTCAAGCAGTAGTGCCGCCGCCTCCCCTGATTCAATTCATTTCCTGAATTGTTTTTTTTTTTTCTAAAATAAGATTCAACGGAATTTAATTCTCAGAAAAGTATTTCTGATTTGTTACTTTGTACTAAAAAATTGGAATGAGAAAATTTTGAAAAAAAAATATAAAGTTTTTTTCAAAAAGAAAAATTAGAAATTTTTATTGTAGAAAGATTAAACTTGCAAAACCAAAGTTCTTTAATTCCATAGCTGGCATGACCGTTCATCACTTCTTTTTAATCAGATGCCTTAAACTAGTTTATTCGCACCTTGATTAGTGACTCTGAAGTTAATTATTGGATGAGTAAACTTTCAATTGCTTCAAGGGTTTTTTTTTTCGTTCGCGGTATAATTAAGTCCAACAACTTGAGAAAATAATAAGCTCCTTAATTATTTGCTGTTAGGTTCAATACAAGGAGAAGGATTGTGGCGAGAGGCCAGTAATCTCATGCTATTAAGACAGGTCATTCTACGACAATACATCACTTTTAATTCAAAAAAAATACTACGTACTTATTTTTTTAGCAGAACGGGGCCTTATATGAGGGTTTATTGTTGGTTGCTATTTGGCATTGGTGAAGATCAGAAATGATATGTATACCGACGGAATTCGGACAGAAATCGTACCGACGGCCTCGGTCGGCCGCCATCGACGCCGATCCAGCCGTCCGGAAATTCTAAAACAATTCCGAGGGGCCCACGCGAATCAACGGCATCCGATGTGTGTAGGATGCTTGATCAAGCCCCCTATTTTTCGGGTATGCTTGATCAAGCATCCTACACACATCGGATGCCGTTGATTCTCGCGTGGGCCCCCTCGGAATTGTTTTTTAGAATTTTCGGACGGCTCGGATCGGCCGTCCGGTGGCCGGAGACGGCCGACCGAGGCCATCGGTACGATTTCTGTCCGAAATCCGTCGGTACGGATAGCATCACTCGGGGAAGATTTTCGTAGTCAAAGTTAGGGGGTATTTGGACAAATAAGCCCAAGTGGCTTATTTTTTGTCCTTATTCAATTTTTTTTTTGCATTTTGTGGCTTATTATCAATTTTTTGAATTTCGACGAAAATTGGCGGGAAAGCCACTTTTTTCGTCTTAATTCAAAAAAAATTGGATTTCGACCAAAATTTTTTATTTTTTAGATTCCTCTTGTCATGAAGATGCAATAATCTCCAAAAAAAAATGATAATAAGCCAAGTGATACGAAAAAAATTTGAATAAAAACAAAAAAAAAATTGACGGGAAAACCAATGGCTTTTTTTGGCCGAACAGGCCCTTGGACAGTATATTGAACCAAGTGGTAATTTGGTATAACAAGAGAATAGAAACTATAGGTAAGGTGTCGGTAGGTTTCACCGTTAAAGAATACTCCGTACCATTATGTATTAGGAAGTTAGTTGTGCTCTTTGGAACTGGGGTGGTGTTGCGCAGTGTCCTGCGCGGCCTTGTCGGCATCGGTCCTTCGATTGGAAATGTCCATTGCGTAGAGCTCGTCGAGTATTACAAGTATACAGAAAAATAATTCGATCAAATATAGTTAAGTGCCTCATCGGAACACATATAACTTGAAAAGAATGGATTCAGTGGTTTTGATCCAATGTTTTGTATCCATTGGGATTCATTCTTTTTCAAGTTATATGTATTTCGATGAGACACTTAACGATATTTGATCAAATTGATTGTTAGTACACTTGTAGTACTCGATGAGCTCTACGCAGTGGACATCTCCGATCGTTGGACCAATGCCGGCAAGGCTGTGCCGGCGGCGGCGGAACACGCCCCCGAGTTCTTGCTCTTTCTAGGGAGGTTTTGAAAAGAAAAAAAAAATCTTTAGGAAAAAGAAAAAAATCTTAAGTTGTAGGCATTCGCCACCAACCCATCGAGTTGAGTTTTGTTCACTCTTCACTTAAGAGGGTGAACTTTACCCTCCTTCCTATTAGTTGAAATGATGTGGACCCCACCATAAAGTGATGTCATGCTTACCAAAAAGTGTATTGCATGGTAAGCATTACATCACTTTTTGATGGGGTCCACACCATTTCAACCAAGTAGAGAGAAGGTAATATTCACCATCTTTCAAGGAAGGTGAACAAAATTGCACTCCCAAGCCATCTCCCTTCTTTCTTTTTTTTATCAGAACACCAAGCCATCTCCTCGAGACCAACTCGTACAAAATTTTGCTCCGATTATAATTATGCTCCCGACAAGCGGGCAGTGGAATTCAACTTATAGAGGTGGAATAGCTTGTACTAACTTCATGGCATAACTTGCCTGTGTGGACATAATTGCCAGCTATTATGTCCAGCTATTTTTTTTTTATCACATCCACTTGGTTTTGGTAGTTGCAACCTTTTTGAAGTACCATCACTATTATTTCCGTTTGACCAAAAAATAAAAGTATCATCACCATTCAACATGACAGAAAGATAATAAATATAATATTTTCTTAAAAGTAATATAGTAATTTTTTACTTTTTCAATTCCATTCATCGAGACGAATCAATAATTCATAAAAATTTGATACAAAACTAACAAATATGGAAACCTTCAACCTCGCAAGATTGTATATACCATTGGATCAAATAGGCGGTCACATAAGCAGGGCCGGCTCATAAGTTTTGGAGGCCGGAAGTGAACCTCTTAAATGAAACCTCCCTATATTTTCTATACAAAAATTGGTTTACAAACGGTCTCATAAAAAAACCATTACAAAATATTTATCATTACAAAATGGGGGCGGTTTCGGGGATAACAAAAAAAATAACACAAATCTCAATCTCATAGTTCCCGATCAAATTTTTATGATCCGAACCGTTCAATGTGTGCAGAATGTGATTTTAAAAGTACCCACAAGAAATTAGCAAAAAATATGACCTGAAAGTGTTTGTTTTGAACAGTTTTTAATTGAACCGTTCATAAATCTAAGCTAAAAACTGCTTAGATCAAGCCCTTTCCGGTCTTTTTTTTTGCTGATTTTTCGTGGGTATCCTTAAAATCACTTTTTGATCACATTGAGCGGCTCAGATCATTAAAATTTGATCAAGAACTATGTGTTGTTTTTTTTGTTGTCAAATTTGTTGTCTCCGGAACAGCCCCCTTACAAAATATTAGTATATAATTATTCAAAAAATGCAACTATTACTAGATAGAGGTGGAGAGTTGGAGATGGTAAAAGTGGGGCTTCAAGATATTCCGTATGCAAGTATTTACCGTCTACGGTGGTCCGTCGTTGTCTTTCCTTCCCTTCGAGTCCTCCGTATGCTAATATTACCTGTTTGTCCTATAGGAAGACTTGATCAATTATGTCATCCAATTGGTATTGGTTTTCTTCCTCCTCCTTGGATTTATATACTGATGACAACATAACTATGGGCGATTCCAAATTTCAGATCATTCGATTGCTATATCGACTACTGCTTTGCCATCAATATAACCTATTTGTCCTATAGGAAAACTTGAATTATGCCATTAATTGGTATTGGTTCTCTTCCTCCTCCTTGGATTTATATACTGATGGCAACATGACTATGACTTATGGGTGACCCCAAATTTTAGACCATTCAATTGCTTATCGACTAATCCTATAGGAAGACTTGATCAATTATGTCATTCAATTGGTTTTGGTTCTCTTCCTTCTCCTAGCTTGGATTTATATACTGAATGACAACATGAGTATGGCCTATGGGCAACCCCAAATTTCACGCCATTGGAGATGTCTACTGACAAGTACCACTCGGCCTAAATTTCCAGCCCGAATTTCACGCCAATTTGTTTGGTTTGTGTTTTGAGAGAGTTTTTTTAGGGTAATGAGGTGAAGAGAGAGCGAAAGAAAAAGAAATGAGAGAAATAAATGGGGACAGGATCAGCTCATAAATTTTGAAGACGACATCTTAAATGAGGCCTCCTTATATTTTTCATACAAAAATTGGTTTACAAACAGTCTCATAAAAAAAAACACTACAAAAAATTTACCATTAAAAAATATTACTATATAATCATCCAAAAAAATGCAACTATTACTTGATAAAGGTGAAAAGTTGGAGATGGTAAAAGAGGAACCTCAAGGTATTCCGTATGCAAGTATTTACCGTCCACAGTCGTCCGTCGTTGTCTTCCCTTCCCTTCAAGTCCTCAGTCAAGCGTTTCTTTCTTCTTCTTCTTTTGGATCACCTCATTGTAGTATTCCCGTTCGTTGGAGTCCTCAACTCCTCATGAATTGGCATTTCTTTTTTCTCTTCTTTTTTTTTTAACCCGCTTCCGTGCTTCTAATTAGTAATTCCACCGTTGGGTCTATTTTGTGGCTCCTAAATTTGAATTGAGCCTATTTTATGTAAAAAAGGCTTAGTGAAAAAAAAAATTGGGCCATAAATACATATATAAGGGTCCTAGAATTTTGGAGGCCCTCATTTTAACCTTTTTTGGGGGCCCGAAACCCATGCTTCTCCCGCCTCTCTCTTTAGCCGGCCCTGCACATAAGTGGAGCCCGCTGATGGACGGTGAGTTCATGGTCCCCAAGATTAGTTAAGATGTGCGTAAACTGATCCGGATACTTGATTATCAAAAAAAATAAGGCATAAGGAATTGGGTCATCTCCAGTAATCGTTCCGGATAGTTGCTGAAGTCATCTCACAAGTGCGGGCTTCACAAAAGTATATTTTCTTGAGAAAATATCTCATGCATTGGGAAAAATTTTCAGTGCCAAGCGGGTACCACATAGTGCCCGCTCCCGCATTCGAACCGTTTATTGGGTGTTTGAACGGTTCAGATTTGGAGAGAGAAAAATGAGAGAGAAAGTGTTGGGATGAAAGGAGAGATAGAGTTTCAATCTGAGTCATCCAAAAGTATATCGGATGGCTTAGATGCACCGAACAAGTATCACGTCGGCAATACCCGCTCAAAACTAAAAGACTCCTCCATGCATTGACATGCAATATTATAATTTACGCAAGTACGCTATTTTGTTAAATTAAAATCCAAGTTGGTTGATAATTGGCTTGCGCCATGGAGACCAGACCACGCGTATTTTTTAATATGCCTACTACCACTAGTACGGTTGCACGATTTGGTCATCGAATCAAATTCCCCAATGTATTCATACCTACACTAGTAATTGATGATATATAGTAGTGTACTGTATTGGTCAGACATCTCAATATATCCAACAATGGTAGAGATATAGATGTTCGGATGACGCAGATACCCGCGTTGCGGTGGAGTGGTCCGATGCAAGTGAATTTCACAATTCTTACAAGGAATTTGCGTGCATTGAACGGCGTAGAATGTTTTTTTTTAATTAGATCCGCCACATCCCAAACCAACGTAGAAGCATTAGGGCTGCTCAAAAAATTCGTTGAACCGTGAAATCGGTCCTGACTGAATCGATCCGTATCTTTTGGATTTTATCGGTAGATTAATGGTTCAGATATGGATTGAAAAATTAGAAAACCGTGACTCGCGGTTCGGTCCACGGATTTTTATTACAAAATCGTGAATTAACCGAACCGGACCGTGATATATTTATTTTATATAAAAATATATATAAATATATATGTGTATTTATATAATAAATTGTTAGTTATGTTAACACTTTTTTCTACCAATTTTACTATTTTATCTTAATAATGGGATATAGTGTACAACATAACATAACACATCTAGTTTCCAATCATTGAGGGTATGAACGGGGGATAATTGGAAACAGACCTAACCTTTGGCAATATACGCACAAAGTAGCTGCTCTCAGAATACTATTAAAACAGTGGCTCTCCTAAACGGGATATAGTGTAGATGTATATAAAATATAGGGAGTAAATCGTAGTTTTTCGTATAAATAACGGGTAACTTTAGTTGAGTTTCACTCTTTTCTTTTCCAGATCTTTTATGTTATGTACTATAATGATACAATCCTACTAGTATTTAGATTCTTTTGAATCTGATTTTTGAAGTAGATTTTTGATAGTTTATGTGACAAGTACTTTTTTTGTGATGTTAAACTTAATTCTGAATGTTATATTCTTCCCTTTTAATGTGGGATATATGCTTGAGCCTTATTTTTGCTAAAATCCGTGGACAAAACCGTAACCGATCCGCGAGTCACGGATAGGATTGGAACCGAACCGTAGGACTTTTGGTCTGGACACGGATTTCATTTTGTAAAAACTATGACTAGTGGTTTGGTACTCGGATTCCTAGAAATCCAAACCGAACCGGACTACGAGTAGCCCTAAGAAGCATTGTTGAAGATATAATCATTCCCCACCAGACATAACGCTCAAAGTGTGGCATAAAAGACAAGTTTCCCAAATGTCTTTCTCTAAGTTTCAAAATCTGTTCCCAAACCACCAATTTGCCAAAGCCTCTACTGATGATGGACACACCCATTTAACATACCACCAATCCAAAATCAAGGCCCAAACAACCCATGAGAAACGACAGCGTAGGAACAAGTGTTGAGGAGTTTCAAGATGCAGAGAGCAAAAAGGACATACCAATACATGGGATTCCGTAATATTAATGTTTCGACTTCGTAGAACCGACCTTGTTGCCACTCACTCTTGAACAATCATACAGGTAAAAATTTCCACCTTACAAGATTTAGTTAACGAGATCGATATTCAACTCCCCCAACAAAAAAAATTAAGAAATGAGAACTTCGTGTAATTCGGGAGGCTCCAGGATTTTCGTTCTATGGCGACAAAAATATAAAGAAAAAAACTTGTTGTTTACAAAGCTTCATACAAATAAAAATGTATATTTGGTTACAAACTTATTGGACCTAATTTATTTTGTTTTGTTAAGCTATATCTACCACCTCACAAATTTAATTGAATTTCTACTTAATTTGGCTATGTATGAGAAATTTAGTGATGACAATATAAAAAAAATCAAATTGTATATAAAAATACATATTTTAGTACATTTTTCGAGTCCACATGGTTCGCTTGAACCCCTTTCAAGCACTAGTGCCGCCGCAGCCCCTTGGTTCAATTCATTTCCGGAATTGTTTTTCTAAAAATAAGATTCCAATAGGTAGTATGCAACTGTATGTACATTGAAAATACATTTTTCAACGGAATTTGATTCTCACAAAAGTATTTCTAGATTTGTTACTTTGTACTGATCAAAATTGGAATGAGAAAATTTTGAAAAAAAAAAAAAGAAAATTTAGAAATTTCTATTGTAGAAAGATTAAACTTGCAAAACCAAGATCTTTAATTCCATAGCTGGCATGAACATTCATAACTTCTTCTTTTTAGTTTTCAGATGCCTAAACTAGTTTATTCGCACCTGATTAGTGACTCTGAAGTTAATTATTGGATGAGCAAACTTTCAATTGCTTCAAGGGTTTTTTTTCGTTGGCGGTAAAATTAAGTCTAACAACTTGATAAAATAATAAGCTCCTTAATTCTTTGTTGTTAGGTTCCCTACAAGGAGAATTAGGATTGCGGCAATCGGCCAGTGATCTCATGCTATTACGAGACATGTCATTCTCTTACAATACATCACCTTTAATTTAAAAAAATAAATACTTATTTCTCTTAGCGGAACATGGGCTTATAAGGGTTTGGTGTTGGTTGCTATTTGGCATTAATTGGGGAAGATTTTCGTAGTCAAAATTAGACAGTAGACTGGAGGCAAGTGGCCTCTTGCTGTTCCTCTAGTAAGTTTTGAATACTTATTAGTACTAGTAATTTATATTATCCCTTATTTTTTTGGGGTGGACATTGGTATAACAAGAGAAACTCTAGATAAGGCGTCGTTAGGGTTTACCATTAAAGAATATCATTATGTATTAGTAGGAAGTTAGTTGTGCTGAGGTTTTGAACGTGAGACCTTAGACACCGTGTGATAAACGGATTAGATGTGGGGATTGGATTGCTAAAGTGATGGTATTAGTAATACTTTGTTTGGTTTTCAAAATTGGCCCGGATTGGTAGTCCCATGGGATGAACAATCCGGCTCATAGGAGGTATTAGCAATACACCAAGAGTTAGTATTCGTAATCCAATCCCAACCCCTTCTCATTACCAATTTCTTCTATCAATCCAATCCCAACTCACACAAACATAATATTAATAATCTCATCATCTAATCTCATCCCAAACAAACATACTCATTATCAATCCCTTCTAATTATTAATCTCAATCCTAATCTCATCTGCTTATGAATTTCATCCATCTATCACTGTTATCAAATGGGGCCTTAGGTCCAGTTTGATAACAGTGATAGATAGATGGGATTCGTAAAGAAATGGGATTAGGATTGGGATTCGTAAAGAGATGGAATTGGTAATGAGAAGAGATCGATAATGAGTATGTTTGTTTGGGATGAGATTAGATGATGGAATTATTAATATCATGTTTGTTTGAGATAGGATTAGATGATGAAATTGAATTGATAGAAGAAATTGATAATGAAAATGGATTGGTAATGTGAAGGAGTTGGAATTGGACTATTAATACCCCTTAATACTAAGTCCCACGGGGTATTAGCAATACCTCCTATTATCATGTTTGGCCACCAAGGCAGCTCCTTGAGATCAGCTCGTACAGAATTTTACTCCGATTATAATTGAGCTCCCAATAAATGACCGATGAAATTGAACTCACAGAATTAGTCGAATAGCTTGTAACTTCGTAGCATAACTTGCCCGTGTGGACATAATTGCCAGCTATTTTTTTGTTTACATCCACCAACCTTTTTGAAGTACCATCACCATTCAACAGGATAGAAAAAATACTTGCCTTCTGTTTCGCATGGTTTTTTTTTTTTTTTGTGTTTTTGTCATTTCCTATAATATTTGCGTAAAAGTTATAATAGTAATTTTTTACTTTTCTAATTCCACTCGCCGAGATGAACCAATAATTCACAAAAATTTGATGCAAAACTAATAAATACGGAAACCTTCAACCTCACAAGACTGTATATACCATTGGAGTAAAATTGGCGGCCACATAAGTGGAGCCCGCTGGTGGACGGTAAGTTTATGGTTCCCAAAATTAGTTGAGATGTACGTAAACTGGCTCGGACACTTGGTTATCAAAAAAATAAGGCATAAGGAATCGGGTCATCTCCAGTAATCGTCCCGGATAATTGTTGAAGTCATCTCACATGTGCGGGCTTCACAAAAGTATATTTTCTTGAGAAAATATCTCATGCATTGACTTGCAATATTATAATTTACGCAAGTACGCTGTTTTGTTGTTAAATTAAAATCCAAGTTGGTTGATAATGGGCTTGCGCCATGGAGACTAGACCACGCGTATTTTTTAATATACCAACCACACCACTAGTACGGTTGCACGATTTGGTCGTCGAATCAAATTCCCCAAATTTATTCTCAAGCTGACAAAGGTGGAAATGTATTCATACCGACACTAGTAATTGATAATAGTTGTGTACTATATATTATATATATATATATAGGTCAGATATCTCCATCCAACAATGGTAGAGATACTGATGTTCGGATGACGCGAATGCGGGTGCTGCGGTGGAGTGGTACGATGCATGTGAATCTCACAATTCTGTCATCGAATTTGCGTGCATCGAACAGCTAATAATCAAGACACATCTACGTTTGGATGTCAGCATCGTTCTGTAAGTAACCTGTTCGAACATTTATCTAGTCTAATAAAGAATTATGTAACGAACAAAATGATGAGCTCATAAATATGGGGAAGGATGATTCAATCTTCCTTTAGTTTTGGTGATGAGTAATGCATTGAACTCCCAATGAATGTACATATATATATATATATATATTGTTCTTAGTATAGGCAAAAAGAAAAAAGTTGAATCATCTCCAGTAAAACAGTGATGGATCTTGGGAATTAGATTTAGAGGAGCAATTACACCACCAAAATTAATTATCAAAAGCACAGTATTTTCGTTTGAGATTTCTAAGATACTTTAGAAAAATATACACTTTTCAACTCTAAGGTCGAATATATACTGCATGTAGTTCGTGCCTCCATATCAAATTCTGAATCTTTACCTGATCTACGACTGCTATAAACTTGCATGAGTTTTGTCTCGTGAACAACTTACTTTTAACGAGATTTGCACCTTTTTCATGAGTACAATTGAAAGGGCTAAGAAAGGGGTTCGTACCATTCGACCCATTCATGTGACAAATGACTATATTTTTTCAAAAAAAAAAACCTAAAACTGGTAGCCAAGCTGTCCTCTATATAGTGCTTGCCCTACAGCTTCCATTAACTGAATTATTGATGGTTAATTGTGGTCCTACTGCATGCCCTAATGTAATTCGGGGCAATTTTGTCATTCTGCGGTGGAGTCAAACGAGAGGGAAAATGCAAGAGAGTCGCTTCCTTGGACGTCAAATAATATTTCAATTCGGCCTTCGTTCGCGTTTCCAAACCTCATTCTCGTAAAATTTTAATAATTTAGGATGTTTCCGAGAAAAACTTTCACACTCGTATTCACGCTACCATTCTCACGCTTCCACGCCTTCACGTGCGTGAGGTCACTTCCCTTCAAAAAAAGGGTCTGTTTGGCATTGTAGGAAGTTAATGCGTGCCCTAGCTGCCAAGGTAGTTGACCGTCCGCGTTATGGACCCTCCATATTTAATATTGAGTACGGTATAGAGTCCCTACATTAATAGAAGTATAGAAACGTTATTCTATCCTCTTTCCAGCCGCCAACTCGGGGTGTCCCAGTCAGTTTACGTGACGCAATCCACTAGCGAGGCGTCAATTACAATTTGAACAAAATCCTGTACGGATTGGCCCCAAAGGAGTTCATACTTGATAGCACATGAAATATTTGGAACTTGAGAACTTAAAAGGGATCAAACCCCTAAGATCGCCATACGGTCCACCTTGACTACATGCCGAATGAATTTTTTTTCCAAGCAGACCAAAAAAAAAAAAAAGCAAGTGGAGGAAGAGAGACGAGGGTTATCGTACTCTATTCTGACCGTGATTAGGAATTTTCAGACTCACGGTGGCTCTCGTGAAGGACAATGACTCATGAGTTTCTATCGCCCCATCAAGGGCCCACAGACAGCCAGCAGGACGGAAAGGCACGGGGGATAATGTACATTTTGCTGATCTCATTTTATAAGTATGTCATGAAAAAAATTAGATTCGTCAGACCTTAATTAATTACACGCGGAGTGTATTTGTCTTACCATTAATCCTTAAAATTACATAAACATTAGGAGTCACTGGAGGGCTTATTCGGTCGTGAACTTTAAGGTCTCGAAATTAGTCAGGTGCGGACAAGTTGGCCCGAATATCAGGTTATAAAAAAAAAATCACAAAAATCTTCTGAAAAACAAGCTCGATCCTATGAACTTCGATTTGATTGGATCACTTCGTTTTCTATTCAATGTATCGCTTAAATGGGCCAAAAACTTAATGAGAGAAGCTGTCCATGCAATTAATATGTAGCCTACTTGCCTTCTGTCTAATTAAAACTCGATATATCACTCCTAATCCATTGTAATTAAGAATACAGCTATTTTTTTTATTTTTCTTTTGATATGGTAAAAAAAAAATGCAATTTAAAAATGAAGCCTTTCCATGGATAGAATCAAAATACCAAACATGAAATGAATAAACACAATTTTTGGACAAACAATTCATGCAGAGGAAGCAGCTCTTCTTCCTTCGGTCCCTAAGCGAGACTAGACCGTTCAATTGAGGAAATTCCTGGCCGGTCCTAGTTTTTTGTATGGATTTCATGCAAACCCTCTTTTGTAAGTTCTATCCCATCTAGGCCCTTTTTAAATAAACTTTTATTATTTTGCCCTTTTCACTTTTCAGCACCCACAGAATTCACACCCCTTTGAAGAATTCACACCCCCACAGAATTCACACCCCCAAGAATTCACACCTCTCAGAAGAATTCACACCCTCGAGAATTCACACACCTTCGAAGAATTCACACCTCCAAGAATTCATATCCCTAAGAATTTACACCCCCGAGAATTCACACCCATTTTGCAGAATTCACACATCTTTGCAAGAATTCACACCCCCAAAATTTACACCCCATTTTCAGAATTCACACCCGTTTGCAGAATTCACACCCATTTTCAGAATTCATACCCATTTGCAGAATTCACAACCTACAGAATTCACACCTCTCGAGAATTCACTCATTTGCATAATTCACACCCCTTCACAAAAATTCACACCCTCCGAATTCACACCCTTTTGGAGAATTTACACCCCCAGAAATTCACACCCATTTGCGCTATTCACATTCTTAGAATTCACTTCTTTGAAAAAAGACACAATTCACACCTACATAAAGAATTCACATGTTCGGAAAAGACACAATTCACACCTTAAAAATGACAAAATTCACATCTCATCTATACTTTTCATACCCTCGAAAAACGAAAAATTAATTGAGAGACTCGTGATCTTTTACTGAACAAATCAATTGAATCCCAATCATGCACAAATTGAACAAATCAATTCACACCAACTAAAACAATCTATAACAATACAAGAATGAAACGATTACGAGAGAAATCAATTAAGAGACTCATGATCTTTACTGTAACGATCTCGAACGTATCGACGTGCGTAGCTGCAAAATAAAATTAAAGATGGGGTGGGGTCAACCCTTTTTTGTTAATATTGTCTTGTCAACACCGTTTTAAAGATGTTTTTACTATTCTGCCCTTATAACTTTTTACATCTCTAGAATTCACACACATCTCTCAAGAATTCACACCACTTTGTAGAATTCACACCTACAGATTTCACACCTCTTTGCACTATTTACACCGCCAGAATTCACATCTTTAAAACGAGACACAATTCGCACCCAAATGAAGAATTCACATGTTCGGAAAAGATAAAATTCACACCAAAATAAAGAATTCACACCTTGGGAGGTGAATTCTTGGTGTGAATTGACACTCCTAAATGGAAAATTCATACCTCATTTGCACTATTCATGCCCTTAAGAATTTATATCATTTTGCAGAATTCACATCCTGAAAAATTCACATCCGCAAGAATTCACATCCCCAATAATTCAAGAATTCACACAAAAAAACAAAACAAAAGAAAAGCACGGGCGTGAATTCTTTTTCACCAAACACCTTTTATCGCCTTCCAATCGGCCTTCCGCCCCGCCTTATGCCCACCTTCCGCTCGACAAATTTCAACTAGATTCCGCTCGACAAATTTCAGATTAACGAGATACAAACATTCCTCATCATCGCACCTTTTCTAAACAAACATATCTCTACATGCATACATACATATACCCTATGAAGTTTTTGTTTTCTGAAAAAATAAATTGTGATGGAAAACTGATGAGAGAAAGATCTGAAGATTGGTAAAAAAAGCAATTCCTAAACTCACAAAATCAACGAAGGTAGCAGAGAGACGATGTCGTCTATGGTTTGTTGTTCCTATATATAGATAGAGGTCTAGATTGGACTCGAGATCGAGTCAGATGAAGGCAACACCGTCCCGGCCGGCAACCGCTCCAGATCGCTCGCTGTCAACAACGACGTAGAAGCGGAAGCTAGTGATATACTCGCGGCTGCCGTCGGCGAATATCGCGACATCGCTCAGGCAAACACCATATCCGCTGAAATTGGGATAAAAAACTACGACAACTTCGAAGTTCCCTCAGGGCTGGACCACGACGATGACGGGCAGTACTCGCGGTTGCCAGAGATCGACGAGAAAGATGTCGCGAAGGACGTCGTTGTTTTGGGGGAGAGGAACTTCAGCGAGTTGTTGAGATGCACGCCAGTAATAAATGTGGGGGCATTTTTGATACATCACTTGAAACGGGGTTTGGGCGGAAAGGACAAGACATGAGGTGGGGCTGAAGGGATATGTTGAGACAAAACTGGGCCGGCCGCTAAGAACCCCCGTTCAATTTTGTTATTCGTGGACTTTCGTGCCAATCTTCATATTGACCGGATCAGATATCATCAATGCAAGAGCCCTATAGACTTCTTGATACAAATGAGGTTGATCCAACGTAACAAATACGGAGTAGTTATTTTGTGATGGTTGTAATTCCGAAATCATATCAATCAGTATCCGATCACAATTTTCATTTCATTTTCTCCTGCTCTGGACTTTCCATTTGTTCACGTTCACATTGTCCTATGGGCTTAATAATTAGCCCATTTATTCCCAGGCAAATTAGGCTTTCCAGTTGCAGAAAGCCCAAAACCAAACCCATGTTCTTAAGTTGTGCCAAGTCAATTTTGTAACATCCTAACCCAACTAAAAACAAGAAGAAATTAATAATAGTAGTTCTCTTATCGGGAAATTCCTAGCTGGTCCCATATTGTGTATCGGGTTCCGTGCCAACTCTCTTTCGTTTCGCTATTTCATCATGCCTTTTTCAAAGATATTTTTACTAGTTTGCCCTCACCCCTTTACGCAGATAACATATAAACATGTGGTTGATGTTGACACATGCTGATGTAGACATGTTTGTTACGTTTTGCATTACAAAATTTAAAATTCAATAACTTTTATCAATTTTTCGTAAAATTTAAATTTTAGAATCTACTCAAAGAGATCTATCAAAAAAGACCCATATTGAATAGAAAATTATGGGCAAATTTTTTTTTGTTTTCGAGAGTAAATTGTGAATTATGTAGAATCAATGTGAATTCTGCATTTAAGAGGTGTGAATTATCTAGAAGATGTGTGAATTCTTTCATTTTAGAAGGGGTGAATTCTGTATTTAAGAGGAGTGAATTCTTTCATTTTAGTTTCTGAATTGTGTATTTTAGGAGTGAGTTGTGATGTATGAATTCTGCATTTTGAGGGGTGTGAATTTTGCATTTTGGAGAGTGTGAATTGTTTAGAAGCAGTTTGAATTCTTTCATTTGAAGGTGTGAATTGGGTATTTTGGGGAGTGTATAGTGATGTGTGAATTCTGTATTTTCAGGGGTGTGAATTCCGCATTTGAGGGGTGTGAATTGTGTATTTTGGAGAGTGAGTAGTGATGTGTGAATTTTACATTTTGAGAGGTGTGAATTCTTTTATGTTGGAGGATTTAAATTGTTCAAAAGGGGTGTGAATTCTTTTTTTTTTTTCTTTGAAAGGCAAAAAAGGAGTGTTTAATCTGCATTTGAAGGGTGTGAATTGTTTATTTTGGAGAGTGAATTGTGTATGGTATGTGTGAATTTTGCATTTGATGGGTGTGAATTATTTTATTTTTGAGGACGTGAATTATTTAAAAGAGGTGTGAATTGTTTCATTTTGGAAGGTGCAAATTCTGCATTTAAGGAGTGCGAATTCTTTCATTTTGGGATGTAAATTGTGTATTTTGGGAAGTGAGTCGAGTATAGGATGTGTGAATTTTACATTTCAAGGATGTGAAATTTTTTATTTTGGAGGGTGTGAATTATTTATAAGATGTGTGAATTCTTTCATTTTAGAGGGTGGAAATTATGCATTTGAGAGGTGTAAATTCTTTCATTTTGAATGTGAATTGTGTAGATGTGTGAATTCTGCATTTGAGGGGTGTGAATTATTTCATTTTGGATGGTATAAATTGTTCAGAAAGGATGTGAATTCTTAGTAAAATGATACAAAATAACTTTTTTTAATATGTACATAATTTCATATTCAAAATGGATTTTGTTTAAAAGATCTCATCGAGTAGGTTTCAAAAATACTTTTATTTCCAAAATTTGTTATGTAAAACAAAAGTTATAATTGTTTGAAGTTTTAACCATATATGAGCTGTATATATTTATGTATGTGTATGTATGGATAAGTATGTACGTGTAAACATGTGACAATTCCAGAGAGAGAGAAAAAGTTACTCCCTCCGTCCCTTTTTAAGTATCCTGTTTCGTAACTCTAATTTATTAAAAAGATATCATCATTATACATTTCACATCAACTTTTTCCTCCATTTTCCATACTTACCCATAATCCTTATACTTTTACTCACTAACTTTTCAAAATGGAATCTACTTTTAGGGACAAAATAGATAATGCTCCAATTTTTACCTACTAACTTTACAAAATGGACATTTATTAAGAGACAGCCCAAAATGGAATACTGGACCCTAAATAAGGGACGGAGGGAGTATGATTTCAAAATATTATTTGGTGATTTTCAAACAATACTCCATCATTCATCAAATGCCAAATGTTAATTTCTTTCTCAAAGCACTAACAAAAGGTAGTGAGTCTCACAATATTAACCAATGATACAAGAGTTGAGATGCTACATTGTAATGTTCCATTCGCATGGGATCACTTCCTTTTGAATTTGTAACCGTACGATTAGCGACAAAAACAAAAAAGGAAAACTTAAACTCTCTCTCTCTATTTTTGGTAACATTAATAATCACCGTTACTCTATACATTTTGATTGAAAAAGAATTCTTTTACAACATTTAAAATCTCACTCTCCTCACGCTTTCTGTATTTCCAATCCATTCACGTTTGTACGCATAAACACAAGTAACCCTTATACAACTAAAATCTAAGATGATAAATTTGAATGGTTATGGCCGATTTTTTCGAGTGTTTGTATTTTTTTAGGTGGGCTTTATGTGAACTTATAGTTGAGTAAGGGAATTAGAGGTAAATGTGTTTATGCATGAGAATTAAGAGAAAGTACAATATTTATGTTGGAAGTGCCTTTAGGCACGGGCAATCCGCTAGTTAACCAATGATACATGAGTTGGGATGCTACAATGTAATGTTCCATTCGCATGGGATATTTTTTTTTTAATCCTAAACTTAAAAAGCGCGCTAGATAATGAATGTGCGGGGGAATTTTTGTGAGTTTATTTAAACGGGGTTTATGGGGAATGAACTTTACACGCGATGGACTCAGATGGGTAGAAGGTGACAAAATAGAGCCGGCCAGTCAAAACCCCTTCTTTTATTTCATTTCCTTCTCCTCTGGGCTTTCCATTTGTCCACGTTCGTATTGGGCCCTACGGGCTTATTTAAAAACTACAGGCTTTCCGGAAAATGTGTGGTGGGTTTGGTTTTTTGCAATAAGAAAGCATAGGCTTACAAAGCCACAATAAATATATGGTGGATAAAGGCATTGGACATTACATGACGTGCCCCAGAATGAATCAATTGAAAAAAAAAAAACAACTACAAAAAAAGGAGCCTAAATCAAGTATTGCCCAAATCAAATTTAGACTTGTACAAAATAATGAAGAAATGAGGTCAGGTTACACTACTCCTCAAGTACTGCTGGTGTTGATCCATATGCATAAGGCTCCAACTTACCAAGCATTGAGCTTATTTCCTATTTCCATTTGGCCAACAGCCTTAGCTTGCAGAGGGAACAGGGGTCCTTGGACTTGGGACTCCCATGTATGCTAGTCTGGGAGAAAGCCTAACCTTTGGGCTGGGCCTTGGAGAAGGGATCGGGCCATAATATCCAAACCCTGGAGAAGCGATTCGGGGTGAAAGGTTAACTTGTTCGAGTGCTCGGAATTGTAGCTCCGTTGGGTATTCCCGGACACACCCAATGCGTGGCCCAGTTCCTGTGCTCCACTTACACGACAACCGTTTGGCGAAGGCAAACGGTGCCGGCACATTGGCATCAACGGGTTCCATGTCTTCTTGTTCGTGATGATCGGTTGTGATTGATGCTTCCTCAACCGCAACATCAACATAAGAGGTGTTTGTTGTATCTTCTTCAGATTGGGTATTCAGAGCAAGGCTTGTTACTGGATCAGGCTTTGGTTCCTCGGAAGAATCCCTGAATGAAGGATAGTCATCGTCGATTGCACACCTCTGTAGGAACAAAGATAGAGTCATCAGTGCTTGTTTAGGCCTCAAGGGTGCTATCATAGGAGCTTGCTCATGAAATCAGTTGAGCATAAACAGATTGCACAAGCATGTACAGTTATTTGCAGCTTATTTGCCGTAAAATTTGAATCAACATACTTAAGCAGTGGTACTTCCGAAAGGTAGGGTGTTAGGTCCTTGGTACAACATTTTCAGGTTTCAGCTTATTCAATTTTTCAACTTAAAAGTCGCAAAACAAGGTCGAAATACAATTTTACATAGTTGTGTTTTAGATGTCATCTTTTTTTATCAAAAATCTGAAGGGTACAATAGTTGCAACCATCCCAAACAACTCATATAGGCATTCATGAAACACGTGTGTAATAAGGATGTGTGAACAAATCTTAACAGACAACAGAATAGAGGTTCAGAACATCTACCTCCGGGCCTGCGGGTTTTTTGCACCCCCCTATTAACACATTTGTGAGGTCTACATTGTGCTCTTGAAGGAAGCTGATGAATTCTTGGAAATTCTTTTCTGTTGGCTGATAGTGACCACTGTATGGCCATATAGCCTGGGAAATAAAAGCACGAAAAATACATATTTAGAAACGTGACAAATTTATAATTGCATAATTTACACTAGACACGTGTATGGATCTATGCATATACCTCAAGAATCCCAGCATAAGCAACTAATCTTCCAGCCGCGGTGGTTGCTCCACCGGAAAGAAAACTCGAATGCTGAAACACACCTTTCTTCTTCTGCCCCACATACAAAGTCCTCGATGGGCTTAGAACAAAAACCCAATTTGAACCCTCTGTGGTTTCGATATACAAACCAGTTTGTTTAGATACAAGCTTCCCATTTTCAACAATTACTTCATAAGCTTCCCTTTCTTTCTGAAATAAATAGATCCAAGGAAACTTAGCAATATATTAGACATCCATAACATAGTTTTATTGTTTGTTGTGATATCAGGTGATGTAAAAGTTACCGGTCCAAGGTATTTGATGCATTGGCGCTGTAGATCGACCCTTGGGCAGGACTCCAGATTTACTTCTTTGCCATCGCCCACATCCAACCTTCATATTTCAAAGACAAATATGAAAGGTATCATCACCAAAGAAACTTGCTTTTAGACTCATCTTAAATCATGTCCAATGCATCAATTCTTTCTTTTGTTTCAAACAACTTTGCCATCAAGAAATCCTTTAATGAATTAAGCAATTACGAAGAACTCACCAGTAGAAGAAAGGCTGAGTGCTCTCACTATGAAACCAGATATCGAAGTACAGATCCAAATTGTTCCCATGCCGATGTCGTGGATCAATCTGTACCCCGAAAAAAAGCATGATCAGATCATGGAGTTCTGTTAAAGCTTGAGGGCTGACAATACCCAATATTGGAAAATGAATACTGTAAATGGCCTGTTAAGACACGGTGTTAATCTCAGTTTCTTGTCTTGACCAAGGCCAAGCCCCCTAACTTTCTTTAGGGTGTGTTTCAACCTCTAATTTTTCAAGGTATTTGTGGAGGAAAAAGAGAGAATTTCAAAATGGATTCCAAACGTATCCAAACTTTAACCTTTTCGCCTTTCTTCTCATTTCTCTCTACTAAGTTCAACATCCAAACACAACAATACTGCTCTATATTCATAATGGCCAAAAGTAAATTCTAGTGCCTTCGAGAATGAATATTCAAACAGAATAAAATGGTACTATCAATGAAAGTACTTACAGCTTCAAGCCAGTGTTGACGGGCTAGTTTTTGAGCTTTCTCATCCTTGGACAATCCTTTTCCCACCTTCAATCATAAAATTTAATATTTCAATATAATTCTTTCCACAAAGGCAGAAAGGGTAGGGGAAGAACTTTGTTAAGTTCAAAGAATATAAGTCAGAATGGTACCTTGGCAGCTCTTGTCCTCGCCCTAGCCCATCGCGATCCAGCTGTTTCATGTTTCTCAATACTGAAGAACGACACAGAGCTCTGTCTGAGAGCAGCAAAATCTAATGCTTTCCACCTACAGTTTTTATATAGTAACCAATTAAGGAAAACTTCACCAATAGAAATGGGATAAATAGCAAAAAACAGACAACAGGATGTAAAAAGACTAACCACAGCTCTTCAACCACAACTGCACAATCGGCAAGATTTCTTCGCGTTCGGTAACTCTTATAAACTTTCTGAAGCGTAACCGCTGCAGCATCAAGCTTGCTAACAGGTCTTGGCGAAAACAGTATCGCTGGTTCAGGAAGCGAAATTGAGGGCACTGACTTATCAATGGAACCATCAACTTCCTTGTTCAACCCCGAATTACTTATGCCTTGTACTAGATTCTTGAACGAAAGAGTTGTTTCGAGCATTACTTTCATGGGTTCACAATTCTTCAGGTTTATAGAATTCTTAGAACTTTTCATATCAAAACCAGTTTCTGAATCTGTTTGCTTGAAGCTATTGGTCCTCAATGTCATCTCTTGTCGATCCCTTGTAAGTCAACTCGATGTCATGGGCCAAGCAGAAAAACCAATGTCTCACAATTTCTTGCCAAGCTGATGGAAGGAGAGGGATAAACCCATAAGGAATTTGAATGCGTCATAAAAAACTGTTCATCTGCACATTATGAGAAGAACATAAGAATATATAGAGTTATATATAAGAGCCTTGAGGAAAATGTCATGAGCATTTCCCTTGAAGATTTATCCCCAAAAAAATGCAAGATTTTTTTACTCAAATTCAAAATCGAAAACGGGTGATAGTTATGCATCTATATTCTGTACATACACTTCATTAAACATTAGTAGTGATCAATGATTCCACACACTGAAACCAAACAAATGCAGGCCTGCTTCCAGGCATACCCCCTGTTAGGATCGACACTCACACGCACACGATTTACGAGTATGAAACAGTAAAGAAATCGACACAGCAATATACGTGGTTCCCCAAAACCGGGTACGTCCACGGGAGCGAGAGCGGCTGTCCTTTATTATCGCAGTTAAGAACTAGGGTTTTTACAATAGAGAGTATATATAGTCGGTACTTCTATTTCAACCCTATTATTCCGCACCCCCCCAAACCTACCCCCCGCACCCTCCCCAAACCTATTGGGCCTTCGGCCCAACCAACTGAATCTGCGATGGGCCAGAGCCTCGCTCCACTCCGTTCGGTCACTTCGCTTCCCTCACTCCACTCCGCTCGGCCCTGGCCTTTTACAAAAACTCCTCAGTACCTCTCATAAAATAACATATAAGCCACAAGTTCCAACACCCCCACCCTTCACTTCACCTCTTTTTTATGATCACAGACCCATGGCGAATTGAGGATACTACCCGAAACATAGGCGACAGCCCTTCCACGCGGGACTCTCGGATCACTACGGCCGACTTTCATATCGGCCATAGTGATCCGAGAGTCTAGATATAACCAAAAGTACTAGAAAACAATTAACTTCATCCCAATAACTCATCCAAGACCCAGTTAATGGCCTATCCAAAGCCATAGGAGCATTCACTTACCCTCTAATTTCCCATTTTCATATGAAGACAGACCCCATTAACCAAACTCAAAATGATTACCGTAATTGCAAACATAACCATACAACCAGAAAAGGATTTCATCCAAGAAACATATCTTCCACCTTCTACTACCCATAATTCAAGACCCAGCTCCAAAATAATGAATAATATCAGAAGCCCAAAATCAAAAAGCCATAAACCACAACATACATAATAAGATATTGAAAATCAATCAACCCAATTGAAACATAATCATTGGGATTAACGAAGTATATTCTGGGAGAATTATGATTCTCTTACCTGACCAAAATCTTTGAGAGAAGAGTTCTGTTTTCTTTTCTTTTGTTTATTTCTTCAAACAGATGGTGATCACTTTGAAAGACCCACTAGCAAATTCACAAGTTGTCCCTGACTCTGACCACCTACCCTCCTTATATAACTAGATTTCGTATTTCCAGAAAAGAAAAAGTAACGTAAATCCAAACACTGGAGTCCACTGGACCCTCGGACACGTATCAGGTGGACTGGGAAAACTGGAAACAGCAGTCTTTGAATCTCTTGAAATGATTTCTTGAAAACTTATTCAACTGGGAAAAGCTAGTTTCAAACCCACGAGCTCGTGTTTTTTGATCTGTTCAAAGCTTGAATTTTTGTACTAGACACACAGTCACACACACAGGGAGGGGGGTTGGGTTCTGCCAGTGTCGCAGCTTGGCAGCATGATGCTACTATTGCATAAGGACTCTTAAATTGAAAAATATTAGATTATGCCCGTTAGATCAAAATTATTTACAAAAAGTAATGTTGATTTGCTAAAAACGAGATGATCTTACTATTTTTTGTTGAAAAATTGCAATATAACTTATCATAAAAACAGAATTAACATACCATTTACTAATGCAACACTTAATATGTTAGTATATAGGTACACTTACTATTTTATATGGGTACACTTACTATTGAGATATTTTAACAATCAATCATTGAGATCAACTAATATAATTCAACGGTTGGAAACAACTCGGAGCATCACAGCCATTGCCACCTAAGGTTAGTCCGATTGTACCGTGGGTTTGTTTCTTTCATAATTGACCAAATTTGACTCAAGTTTGAGTTAGGCCGTAAGATCTAATTTCCGATGAATTCTCTAATATCCGCGCGAATGACATGACTTTAGCCGAACCAAAAAGTGATTTGTTGAGGTGCAAGTAAACTAGCCCGAATGCATCTACCGTCGGTAAAAAAAAATGTCAAAAAAGGAAAAAAAATAGAGACGGTCAAAGAAAGTACGCTCGTGGGATTTTTCCATGAAAAAACACCATAACACAAACAAGAAGAAAGGACGAGGCAAATCCCTTGCTAAAATCAAACCGGGAATTCCAGGTCAACTACAACCACTCCCGAATTCCAGGTCGTGGTCAGAACGACATATCACCATTTACTCACGTACGAACGCGCCTCAAGGACACATTTGCCTCCAACTTGTGGGCAACATGCCCTTATTGTTCTTTTAAAAAGGCCGGATCGAGAGAGCGCTAACGGGACGAGCGCTCAATTTTCAGAGTCGCTACTTGGATTTGAAGATCCGACACCTAAGGAACCGAACTTGAAGCGCTTTATATGCTATTTTGATTTGAAAAAGTGAAGGCACAAGTCCGTCATAACCATATCTGGATTCAGGAGCCAAGTTACGAGAGGGGAAGGGTTTTAAGGCACCCCTCTTGCCCAATCTGGATATCGATCTCTACTAAGACATTTTGTGAAAAATATTGAGATTTTTCTTTTGTTAATCAATTTTTAGCCAATTAGGGCCGAAAAACAGTTAAAATGGGGATTAAAACTATAACAATTTACAGAATGTGATTGAATAGCATGGATGGATCTCTGCAATGAACAATAAAGGAGATAAAAATTAAGTACCGTCAAAACAAACAAAAACAGCGCACCAATTAAAAGTTGGCATGAATAGGGACCACCTTGCATGCAATGATCTACATGCATGCAAGAGGACCTGCGCACGCCAACCCTAGACCAGCGCACGTGAATTAGCTTATTCTAACAGCCTTGATTTTTATCCCTTTCTGGGTTCTGAAAGGACTAGTGCTCACCCAAAACCAAACCAAGTAGTTTATGTGCACAGGGGAACTATAAAATTACAAATAGAATAAGGAATCCAATAATTGGTGTTGCATGTCTGGGCTCTGAGATATATTCAAAAGCAACCGAGGGTATTCCAAAGCAACACACATGCATATTGAACAAGTTCTAACAATTTTTAAAATGTAAAACAGTAAACAAGTTTTAACATGCATCAGGGTTACCTAAATGGTATTATTAAAAACATAAAGACCAACACCCCTGTCCCCACGCAGGTCTGTGCGCACAGCCAAGGATTGACACGCACGTACAAACGACAGACGCACGCAGGTCTAATGGCCACTGGGTTCTTGCAAACATGTCAGCTTTAGGGCCAGGATAGATACAGATTACCTAACTTGGCACTACCAGTCCCCCTTTGAGATCGAAACAGAAAAACAGTAAAGGTTTATACCTTTGTTTTTGAGGTTTGAAAAGGATTTGAACCAAGTGTTTAGTGGCTAAAAATGGGATTTGAAATGGTTGATTGAATAGTAGTGGAGAATGTATATACTCGAGTGCAAGAGAATTATTGTTTGTATGTGATGATTTTTGATTGAATTTTGTTAACCCTTGAAATCGATGACAATGGGAGGTATTTATAGGAGGGGCAATGGTGGAAGGTATGGTGGAACAACCAGCCACAAGGGCTGGTTGGGGTTGCTTGGAGAGCAAGCCCTCCTATAAAGGTGATGGGAGGGGTTGAGAGAGGGGGCACTCCTTGACCTGCAGAAACACTGTTCAGGCGATGAAATCAGAGGTCCTATGGGGTAATAGACTCCTGATGATAACAAAATTCGGCTGGCAAAAAGGTGATAGGGACAGGTGTTAACCGGCGCACGTGGGTCTCAAACCGGCGCGTGCGTGTCATACCAACCGCCGCGCTGGTTAATGGTCAAAGTTTGACCTTTGACCAACATCTGGCAAGTTGACCGGTGCGTGCAGGTTTCCAAACCAACCCACATGGGTGAAACCTTTGGCTAGGGTTTATGGTTTAAGGTTCAAGGTTCAAAAGGAGTTCTAAACACTCAAAATCCAAATTCCGATCATTCTCAGGGCTGTTCTTGATCCAATTTATCATCGGAAAAACAAGAACCAAAAAGGAAGTAAATCAATTGAAAGACCCAGATTGAAGTGTCTACACAACTGCTTCTGGTTGCATTCATTAAAAACTAGCCTTTTCATTTACGTCAGGCTAGAGCTACTCGAGAGCAATTTTTGTGTTCGATTAAAGGTTTTCTGCCAACTCACTCGTGGGGAACATTTTAATCGGAACAAGTATTTTAAGCTCGTCAAGTTTCCGAATGAAACTTGAGCATACTTGAGTCATATGTCAATTGGTTTATCTCGTGTAGGTGCTTGTTTTAGAAGTCAAATAAGTATTAAAATGAGGGGTGTTTTTGCATAATAATCTTTTAAAATTCGAACAAATTTATACAAACTCCTTTAAGGCCTAGTTTCTATTAAAAAGTCAACTTGTTTTTTTTAGTTTTGTACTTATTAATTAAAGAAAATTTACATTTGTTAGTTTTGCGTTAAACTTTTGTAGATTATTGATTCGTCTCGACAAGAGAAATCAAAAAAGTAAGAAATTATAAATTTTACCCAATTGTTTTTTAAAATATCCAAGAAAAAGCCCGAACAGCTTTCTTGTCGAGGCAAAACAGAAAAGTAAAATGTAGCAGGCCGAACGAGATGGCTCGAGTCGTGCCGAGGGGGATCGAGCCGTCCCCAAGATTAGCCGAATGTCTCCATAGTGGCACCGTGAAGCCTCGGCTGGACCGAAGGTTCTGACAAGTCATATCTCAAGTTCTTACTTATCTCTCACCTACGACGCTCGGTATATCAATCCTCTGACGTTCGGTCGCCACACTCGGTCTTGAACGAGTGTGGGGACCATAACCTCCAGCTCACCCACGTGGGGATAACCGCCATAGCCATGATGACGATCGTGACGTCGGCCGAACGGTTACCAAAGATAATGATGAGGAGCACGTGAAGGTGCCAGCTCACCTCCCAAACGGTTACAAAACCCTAATGAGACGTAAGAGTGACGTCAGCCGACACGTGCCAAATGCATAACCAATCTTGGAGACCAAGCTACGGGTTCCCTATAAATACAACACTATGCCTTCTTAGAAGAGGTACGTTCTACACATTCTACACAACCCTAAAACCCTAGCTCTTGCTCTCTACCCTTTCCTCTGCAAGTTGGCTGATTCTTGCACCGGAGGGCCATCCCGGAGGGCCTCCGGTGTGGTCTTTAGTCGTGCTCTCTTTTGCAGGGCGAGCAAGGAGACAGGAGCAGATCCCACATCACGACCCAAGGAAAGTGAACCATCCTGATCGGAGCCCCACATAAAACATTAAATTTTACCCAAATTAAAAGGCCGGACCTTTCGAGTTTTTTCTTGGATATTCACAAAAAATGTATGGGTAAAATTCATAATTTCTTACTTTTGTCGATTTCTCTCGTCGAGATGAATCAATAATCAACAAAAATTTTATGCAAAATTAAAATATGCAAAAAAAAAAAAGTTTTAAATAAGAACAAAACAAAAAAACCAAGTTTGCTTTTTAAGAGAAACTAGGCCTAAGTTTTGAAACCAATCTTGAAAAATATTTCACAAAATCTGACCATTTTCGTTTTGGGATTTTGGATTTGAAATTCTCTCTCTGGGTTTCCTATAAATTTTCTCTCAATCATTACTCTCATTTCTCTATCCATCTCGCTTCACTCGTTACCCAATATCACAAAATAAACATGGTTGATGTTCTTCTGGAGGTGGAGCTCCTTCAAATTCTTGCACCTCAAGCTACTTTCTTTGATCAAGAAAAATCTACGGTCATGAATTGAATATGTTTTGGGTTGTGACTATTTTTTGAACAAGACTATTCCATGCATGCCGTGTAATCAACAAGGAGCAGTCAACAAGGACCAGTCAAAGATCAAACCGGCCCACTGTTTGGGTTCATGATTAGGTATTGAACATGGGAGATAGTTGTAGACCTAAAGAAATGGACTTGGGGCTGCGGTTCCACGAAAACATGCAATAGCACTCAATTTTACTGTTTAAAAGTGTTTTTGGACGGTTTAAATTTTAAAACAACTCTTCGATTGAAGAGTTAAAACGGTCTGAATTTTAAAAGAATTCTTACAGAGAAAGAAAGTCTTTTTAAAATTTAGCATTGATAAATGCTACTGTCAGTTAGGGACAGCAGCCCCAAGTCGAAAAGAAATGGCTTTGCCAATTCCAATATTCTGGTAGTACTTGGGGTCAAACAAACCGTACCTGACCTTGATTCAATAAGAATTTTTAGGATTTTTTCAATTTTGTCGAGATGAATTGAAAAAGTAAAAAAATGAAGAGTAAAACTAACTAATGAGGAATTTTTTTTAATAAAGACAATCAAAAAAAATAAAAAAAGTGTTAATGGAATGGGGTCTTACAAGGTTTAGTTAATGAGATTGATATTCAATTCTCCCAACAACAAAAATAAAAAATGAGTAACTTCGTGTAATTCGGGGAGGCTCTAGGATTTTCATTCCGTGGTGACAAAAATATCAAGAAACTTGTTGTATACAAAACTCCATACAAATAAAAATATATATTGGGTTAAAAACTTATTGGGTCTAGTTTATTTTGTTTTGTTAAGCTATACTATCTTACCAACTCACAAATTTAATTGAATTTCTACTTTTAATTTGCCTATGTATAAAAAATTTAGTGACGACAATATCGGAAAAAAAAAAACCAAACTGTATATAAAGATACAGATTTTAGTACAATTTTTGAGTTCACAGAATTCGCTTGAACCCCTCTCAAGCACTAGTGCCGCCGCTGCCCCTGGTTCAATTCTTTCCTAAATTTTTTTTTTCTAAAAATAAGATTCCAATAGGTGGTTTACAACTGTATACATGTACATTGCAAACTGTAGACACCCCAATCTGGGCTTCCAGATTAGTTTACTTACGGTATTTAACTCCCCGATGATGAAACGAATCAAGAACACCCCGAGAATGTTGAGTGTTTGAGTTTTGAGTGTTTGCAAAACCCTTGAACCCAACCTAGCCAAAAAGCCCAAAGTCCAACTGGAACACGCGCGCGCTGCTCTCAAACCCGCGCAAGCAGGTCAAACTGTCAGGTGTGGTCAACAGTCAAAGTTTGACTATTGACCATCGCGCACCAGAGCGCAACCTGTTTCCATCACCTTTGTTGGCTGGGTAGCTTAACCACCAAGTAACCCTCATTTGGCCTCGTGGACTGGCTGAGCTCCTCTCTTTGCCACCATTCCCACCAACCTTTCCAAAGGAGGGCATTTAGCCACTGAGGCCAACCTTTGCTTGGTTGGTTGCCCCTCCTCTCTCCCTATATATACCCCCCATGGTTCTTCCATTTAACGGGTTCCAAAAAAAAGAGAGATACGAACATTCAAAGGGTTGCCAAGTATTAAGTTCCTAATGATACAAAGCCCTAACCCTAATTCCAAGCAACAGCAACCTTGTGTTCTTGCTTCTATCACTCATATTCCCTTAAGAACATAGCTTGTTCTTCCACTCAATCAAGCCTCAAACATCAAAGCTCAAACACCTTTCAAACCTCAAGAACCAAAGGTATAGCTGACCTTTGTTCTGCTCTCTGTTCTGATCCCTGAGGGGGGCTGGCAGGGTCAAGGCTGGTAATCAATACTAGTCCTGGCCCTGAAGCTGGCAGGGATTCAAAACCGTAGTAGCAAGGACCCTCGCGCGGCGCTTTGTGGTTGCACGCGCAGGACAGTGTGGGGACAGATGCCTTGTTGTTTTATGCCCTACTTTGTATATAGATCACTGTAAGCATGCTAAAAACCATTTTACTGTTTTCCTTAGTTAAAACTCTTAGCTTTAGTTCAATATGTGTTTCTGCTGCTATGGAGTACCACTGGGGTCTTTCTGGATATGTCCCAGAACCCAGATCACATAAAATCAAGCGCTGGTTTGCAGGCGCCAACACTCGCGTGCCAGAGCACAATACTCGCGCGATGGTCAGTCCTTGACCAGTGAGTGGTCTTTGCTTTGGTAATTTGGCCTTAGGTCATTGTTTTATCCCCACACTATTTATGGGGTGTTTTGTTAATTTTGTAGGGCTTTTCAGCCTTTAAACTGTGTAGTATAACTGCTATAAACTGTTTGGTTTGTCCTGGGTGTGCACTGGTCCTTCCAGAGTCCAGAGGGGGATAAAATTCAAACTGTTGGTGGAGCACTAACACTCGCGCGTGTGTATAGGTTTGTCGCGCGATGGAGGGCTTGCATGCACGTAGTTCCATGCATGCCAGTTAGTTATTGTTTGTGTCAAATTCATACAAAAGCACTGTTTTGGTGTTTAATCACAGTGCTGGACTTTATCCCGTTTATTTTTCAACTTTCCATCCATGCATGCTGCTATCACATCTTGCAAACTGTTACAGTTTTAATCATCGATTAACTGTTCCCCCGCTCTAACTGGCTTAAAATTGATTAATAAAAAAAGAATCACAATTTTCACAAAATACTTAAGTAGAGACCGATCATCGGATTGGGAGAGAGGGGTGCCTTAAAACTCTTCCTATCTTGTAACCTGGCTCTCGAACCCAGATATGGTTATGACGGACTGGTGCTTTCACTTTTTCAAATCAAACAGCGCGGCAGGTGCTTCGAAATACAGTTCCTTGGGTGTCAGACCTTCAAACCCAAGTGGTAACTCTGTATTCCGAGCGTTTGTTTCTCCGCTCGCGCTCCCTTGATCCGGGCCCTCGCTCCCTTGATCCGGGCCCTCGCTTTGAGGAAGAAACGGAATCCTTTTCCAGGTTTGTTACTTTGATTCTCAGAAAAAGAAGAAAATACATTTTTCCACACAAAAGAAGAAAATACATTTTTCAACGGAACTTGATTCTCAGAAAAAGTATTTCTAGATTTGTTACTTTGTACTAAAAAATTGGAATGAGAAAATTTTGAACAAAAAAATAAAGTTCTTTTCAAAAGAAAATTTGGAAATTTTTATTCTAAAAACTTGCAAAACCAAGATCTTTAATTCCATAGCTGGCATGAACGTTCATCACTTCTTCTTTCAGAAAGTCTGCAGCCAGTGGTACAAACCCCTTTTTGAGCCCATTTGGGTCTCAAAAAAATGATCAGAGTCGCTCATTTTGTTTAAAATATTTTGCTTATGGTCTCTACAAAAAATAAACTCAATCCAATATCGGTAAGAGCATTTACGAAACATTCAAACTTTGCTCTAGAATTCAAGCTCAATTCTAGGACAAAGTTGGACGTTTTGTAGGTGTCTTAACCAATATTGGATTGAGCTTATTTTTTGCAGAGGCTATAAGCAAAGTATTTTAATCAAAATGAGCGACTCCGATCATTTTTTTGAGACCCAAAATGGGGTTTGTACCCACTGATACAGATTTTTCATCTGTACTTGTAGCACCATTCTTCTTCTTTTTAGTTTTAATCAGATGCCTGAACTAGTTTTTTCATCTTGATTAGTGACCCTGAAGTTAATTATTGGATGAGCAAACTTTCAATTGCTCTAAGGGTTTTTATGCTCCTTAATTATTTGATGTTGGGTTCTCAACAAGGAGAAGGATTGCAGCGATAGGCCAGTAATCTCATGCTATTACGAGACAGATCATTCTCTCACAATGTATCACCTTTAATTCAAAAAAATACATATTTATTTCCTTTAGCGAAACGGAAACTTATAAGGGTTTATTGACTATTGATGGTTGCTATATATTTGGCATTGGGGAAGATTTTCGTAGTCAAAATTAGACAGTAGATTGAGCCAAGTGGCCTCTAGCTGTTCCTCTAGTAAGTTTCGAATACTTCTTATTAGTACTGGTAATCTATATTATCCCTTATTATTTTGGGGTGGACATTGGTATAACAAGAGAAACTCTAGGAAAGATGTCGGTAGGGTTCACCATTAAAGAATACCATTATGTATATTAGTATATATGAAGTTAGTTGTGCTGAGATTTCGAACGTGAGACCTTAGAGAAAAGCAAAACCGTTAAGTTGTAAGCATTGGCCACCATGGCAGCTCCTTGAGACCAGCTCATACAGAATTTTGCTCCGATTATAATTGAGCTCTCAATAAGCGGCCGCAGAGGCGGCTCCACCTTAGGGATTCCATGGTCAACTGAACACCCAAACAAATTTTTTTTGCTTAGAATACATATAAAATTTATGGGGCTGGCCTTTGTTTGAACACCAAACGTAAATGTCAATGAACCCAATACTAAAAGTCTTGAACATTAAACACAAAAAGAATTGAACACCTAACCAAAAACTAATTGAACACTCAATCCTAACCCAATTACAGTCCATCAATTCACATAATTTGTATTTACACACTCAACACATTATTTCAAATAAAGCTCATAATCATAATAAGAAAACTGTAAAAAGAAGAATCGATTGGTGTAAATATTATGTTGTGTGTTCTCTCTCCATCTTATTGTCGATGGTTTAAATGTGTTAATTTTGCATTCATGACAATAACAATTTTTTTTATCTAGTTAGCTTATAAAATTACGGACAAAGCTTTAAGAAAATCAACAACATTGCAAATCCCATTAACTTGAATAATATTCATTTGAATTTAAGATTACGATAGAAAATCTCATCATGTTATTCTAAAGAATAACATATTTTCAAGAAGGTCAACCCCAACGTACTCGCTACAATTTCTTTCAAAAAGGTATTAGTAGATTAATATTGCTGGTTAAACGTTGGCACAAAATATGAAAATCCATTTAGGACAACTGTAAAATTTTACCCCTTCCAAAAAAAATACAACTTTCAAAAAAAAAAATTTGTTAAAAAAAATATTATATATTTTTAAGTTCTTATTTTGCCTCGTAGTTCAATTTTTTTAGAATAGAGGTCATGTTTTTTTACCGTACTATTTATACAACTATATGAAATTCTATACAAATATTATTCATTAATAGATTAGCTGGTAGAGTTAAGGTAAATTCTGAACACCCTATCACAAATTCCTGGAGCCGCCACTGAGTGGCCGATGAAATTAAACTCACAAATTAGTCAAATAGCTTGTAACTTCGTAGCATAACTTGCCTGTGTTGACATAATTGCTAGCTAACGCATACGGAGTAGTTATTTTGCGATAGTTGTATTCCGTAATCATATTAATCGGTATCCAATCACAATTTCGTGGCAAAAAAAAGTATCTAATCACTGGGAAAATAACGGTTCAGAACGTGTTTTGATAATTAATACCCGTCAAGGACATGCTGACAAAATTTGTTAATAACTTAATGCTGAACATATCCTTAGCGAGTATTAATTATCAAGATACGTTATTGACCGTCATTTTCACAATTTTCATTTCATTTTCTTCAGCTCTGGGCTTTCCATTTGTCCACGTATTGTCCTATGGGCTTAATAATTGGCCCATTTATTCTCAGGCAAATTAGGCTTTGGGCTTCCAGTTGCAGGAAAAAAGGAGTTTTGCACAAGGAAGAAGGGAGAGAACGAGAGCGTACTCAGCAGTTGCAGAAGATGGCCGACGATGGGGACTTCGATATGGACGGAGGGTTCGTTTCTTCTCTCTCTCCTCCGTTCCCCTCCTCTTCTCTCTCTAGCTTTGGGTTTTGTGCTTCATTAGGGTTTAATCGCCGCGTAATTTTTCTAGAGACTTGAACTACTGTTCCTAAGTTTCTTGAGGGTTTCAATCGAGACTCTGGATTAGACCAAACATGTGGGCGTGTTTAGGTTAATTTACTCGGAAGGAAAACCCTTGGGATAAAACATGGGTTTGGAGACCTACAGGCTATAACTTGTTCATTGCTTTGAGGTTGTGAGCCCCAGCAAGCCTTTATTTTACAAAGGCTGTAATTGCTGGGTTGGATTTTGATGATACGGTTACTGTCATGTGATTATTTATACTGAGGACGTTGCTTTAAACACTCCAAATACGGTAGCCCTTGCATCAAAGTTATATCCTTGTTTCTTATCGATGATGGAATCGGCGTCTGTTTTGTTGGTTCTGTGAGGAGGTCTGAGAAAATCAGTAGGCTATCACCTGTGCTTGTCCAGTTTTTGAAAGTTTGAATGACTTTTTTCATACTTTACGAAGGAATAGCTATGAATAAGTTCAGGGAATATGATCGTGGCAACTAATGATAATTTGATGCTCAATGGGTATCATTAAGCCCCATGGAGATGTATCTAACATAGCGTCCTACAATGGTAAATTGGTTGGCTGGTGAGTTGGCGACATTTTACAGTCACTGAATTCTGATATTTGAGCAATTGAGAATTCCCTGACAAATGCTATTTAGTGATGTTATATGACTGACAATGTGCGTGTTGGACTGCGCATGAGTGGTTTTCAACCATCTAATAATCTCTGTTGAGGTTTGTGCATTGGACTAGTAGTCGTTTGGTATTTGGTTTAGGTGTTGATTAGCTTTTCCTTTGTGTAGATACGAGGATGAGCCGCAAGAGCCTGAGCCCGACGTGAGAAATCTTTACTTGAGGTGCCTTCAATATATAGTGGGCCTTGCTTCCTGTATATGACTGATTTCAGGTAATTGTCGTTGTTGGATATTGACAGGAAGGGGCAGAAGAGGAAGCAGATAACGAGAACAATGAGGACACTGCTGATCCCCTTTTAGCTGAAACTGATGAAAAAGGAGAGGATGAACCAAAAGAACGAGCTCGGAAGACATCGAAATACATGACAAAGTATGAACGTGCAAGAATTTTGGGTACTCGTGCACTGCAAATCAGGTAAGATATTTGATATTTAGGTTGAGAATCTTGTTGGATAAAAAAAACTGAGTTATGATGTATTATATTTGACTTTCTGTGAGCAGCATGAATGCACCTGTGATGGTTGAATTGGAAGGTGAAACTGATCCACTTGAGGTTAGCATTGACCTTTTGTAACAGCATCAATGGATGCCTAGAATTAGTTGTTTTTTTATTCTTCCACTCTGCCTTGCACCTTCACGTGCATATAATACTTAATACCTTTTTCACAACATTAGAACATGGCACATAAAATAGTTAGCACAAGGTAATATATTTGAACTCTGCGTCTTTAGCTAGGCAAGTAATGTCTGTTAACTGGACAGAAAGAAAAGAGAGAACTTGAATTCCAATGACTCTTTTATTCATAAGGTTGCCAGGAAGAAGTTAGTTAGCATCCTCTGTAAGTTTCAGGGATTAGTATATTAAGTTCACAGGTTCTTCTTCTTCTTTTTTATAGGTAATTTCCTTTTGTTACTAGTTGCCCAATAAGAGTTATATTCAATTTGCAGTTGCTGATGAATTTCAGGAACGTATTACAACTATGTCTTTGTTTTCCATCATATCACCGATATCTTGTTATTATCTCGATTGTGCCAACTTTTTGCCCTTTGGATGCAAAATACATTGCTTGTTCTCATTGGTGCTGCCCTTGATGGTGTATAATTATTGTGGATGATGGATGGTGATGTGGCCATGGTGGGCCTTCTGGGACGATTTTTTCACTTTGCGTTGAGATGGATAGGAGTCACCGGTTAAGAGGTGAGACGAGAAGCGGTCTTAGTTAGTAGAGAGTGGATGGCAGTGTAGACTGCTGGGGAACTCTCACCAGAGATGGAGGAGGGTGTTGGGATCCTCTGCGTCATATTAAAAGTTATGCAAGAGGGTCGAAACATGGGGGACAGCTCATGAATGGACAGCCGACAGCGGACTGAGAACCCTTGTTTCATTAACTCAGAGAATTCTCGCCTGCTTTTCATGTGTGCATTTGACTTTGGGTCATTGCAATAATCTCTGAAATGGCAAGGTGTAAGTCGTCTGAAGAGAGGGGATGATGAAGCACCTTGACTAACCTCAACTCTATCCCCCAACCTAAATAACCACATGTAGGGATCCGGAGCGAGGCTCCTAGGACCTTCTCCCTATCTAGGCTGTTATGGAGATGACAGGGTTCTCTTCCAGAGACCAATCATTTGGGATATGAGCCTAGGTGAACTGAGCCAGATGTTTTGTGGGCCCCGTCATCTCAATGAATAAATGTACCTTAGTTGGATGCAAGTGTGGCTGTGTGGGTCACCAGGGCATAGGGCGTGTTTTCCCTCACGGGGCTGTCATATGGCCTTAATGTTTTGACAGAAGTGGAGTGGTGATGATGAGGCGACGCTGTGTGGCATTTCCGTGTGTTCACACCTAACCTACCTTTTCTATCGGTTTGGTTTTACCTCTTAGTTCACCATTCGACCAGTACAGTTTATATTGGACTGTTGCATGGGTGTGGAAGATAGACCCCTGTGACCCCAATACCAAGGCTTTGGACCCTCCCCTGAATCAAGAACTCAAACGGTTTTTTCCCTTGTTTCAAGAAGAAGTGTTCAAACTTCGAAGTAGTGCTGCAATCTGCTGTTTATCTATGAGACATGTATTTGTATTCTAGGTTGGTGTCGTTGGACTTCATCTATTCATAACAAAAGAAAAAGAAAAATACGATTATACCTTGTCATTGCTTTTAGCTACAAGTATTGTGCACTTACACCAGCAGAAGGTTCCCACTAGTGTCGTATGTATTTTTTTTTTTTTAATAATTATCTGCCTGTGACTTGGTTTTCTTCATAGTGTATTGAATATCATTTTTTGATTTTTCTTCTTCTCCATCAGTTTCTTCCAAAATATTGTGTTTTGCATATTTTGTTGTCTAAGTGTTTAATACACTGGAAACTATGGTATCAGCTTAGTTCTTTCTCTATATGTTCTATTCCGGTTGGTTCTCTTTCTCACCTTACTCTTCAGGAAAAAAAAAATTAAAAGAACATTTTACTAGTAGGTAGGCATTCATGGCTCACATACAAGTAAATCATGCTTTGCTTTAGCGTTCACCTGCTATCTTCATTAGCTTTCGGCTCCTTGTTCATCTGCTCTTTTAGATTGCAATGAAGGAGCTACGAGAGCGGAAGATACCTTTCACCATTCGCCGCTACCTGCCTGATGGAAGGTAGAAATCCCCATCTATTTATCGTTTCCTTCTTTCTAAATTGATAACAATTCCGAATAGAATTCTTGTGTTTCAACCGTCAACCATCATTCCGTAAATGTTTTTTCTTAAACCTTTTCCTTTTCCTCTTAACAATACTCCGTCCATTTCTGTGGTTTTTCCAGTTACGAAGATTGGGGAGTGGATGAACTAATTGTCGAGGATTCGTGGAAGAGGCAAGTTGGAGGTGATTAGTCCAAAGAATGCGCTGGTGGTGTTGTGGTTCTGAAGTTCACGTTTGTAATGGGTTCTTCTGAATGTTATGTTGCCACCTTACAAGCTTTGATGTTGAGATGAACCCATTTATTCTCAGGTAAATTAGGCTTGGGCTTCCAGTTGCAGAAAACCAAACCCATATTTTAAAGTGGGGCCAAGTGGGTGACATTCGAAAGGCTAAAGCCGACTAAAAGCAAGAAGAAATTCTTTTAATTCATTTCCTTCTCCTCTGGGCTCTTCATTTGTCCCCGTTCGTATTGGGCCCTATGGGCTTATTTTAAATAAGCCCAAAATAAGCCCATCAATTCTCGAGCAATTTACAGGCTTTCCAGGAATGTGTGGTGGGTTTGGGTTTTTCCAACCGGAAAGCACACTCTTGATTCCGAGGCACAAAAATATAGATGGTGGATAAGGCCGTTGGGCATCATGTGGCGTGCTCAAAGACCGCCAAATATGCCCATCTATTCTTAAGCAAAGTATAGGCTTTCTAGAAGAGTGTAAATTTTATCCAGATGAGCCAAAAAAGGGTGGTTTTCTGCCATCCCCTGTGGGTCTCCTTTGCTCATTTTTTTGGGGTAATTCAAACCGTGCATCTTGTAGAGCTTGTAAAATAATATATCTGTGTAAAAAATCAGCTTGTCCGGACATTGATAGGTATGTCAAAAGTTGAGTTCTAGAAAAAAAAAATTAAACGGTCTACATCTGTCAACTGTTTTTTAAGTTAAATTGTCCACAATTGTTCATGCTAATTTTTTTGCATGAATATATTGTTTTACAAGCTCTACAAGATGCACGATTTGGGTTACTAAAAAAAATGCGTGAAGGAGGCCCGCGAGGGTGCTGGCGGAAAACTGCCAGAATTTTAACTCTTTCTAGAAATGCGTGGTGGGCTTGGTTTTCTGCAACCAAAAAGCCTACACTTGATACCGAGCCACCAAAATATACCATGGATAAGAGCGTTGGGCACCACGTGGATCGTGAAATAATTTTTCCATATGAATAGGTGCCAAGTTGGAGTTGGCAATTTTTTTTCTGTGTGTGTGACCCGAAAATGGGTATGTTGTCAAGCACCTCCTACAAAGTGGTCAATTTGACTGTTTATCTTAGCAATCAACGGCTCGAATTTTAATTGAGCAATAGACGATTAGGATTTTATGTACCACGAACCGTCTGTGCTGAGATAAACAACCAGATTGGCCGTAATGGAAAGTTTGCTCGACAGAAGCATTGTTTGGTTGGCATTTTAATTTAGTTTAAGTTTGATAGTAAACAGAGAAAGAAATGTAAGATAATGATTAAAAAATAAAATTAATTAATTAAATTGGCAACCAAACATAACAAGCATCTCTTTTTCCTCAGTTTGGAACCTGCAGAAAGGAAAAGAAAGGAAAGAAAAGGAAAAGGGAAGGAAAATGAGAGGAAAAGAGGAGGGAAAATGTACTATTTATTACACTCAAAATTTTTATTTTCTTCTCACTTTCTCTTCTAACCAAACAATGGGAGGGAAAATTTTTTAATTTTCCTTTCTTTTCTCTGGGTTCCAAACAGAGCCTAGCGACAATTGTGGTGAGGGCCCCCTTGGCATTTTCAAACTTGGCAATTGGCATATGTCAATCCTTTGATTCTAATATTCTCGCCAACTCCCAGCGTTGAGAGAATGTTCCCTTTTTCCTCCATCTAAGATCAGAGCACATCCCGTGAAAGAAAGAAAGATCAGAGCACATCTGCCAAACAAAATCGAAACATCTCTACGAAGAAACTCCAAACAAATCTCCAATGGCTGAATCCAAATCAGACCCATCAAACACCATCCCAGGTACGCCTTCATACATTCTTTTTGTCATGTGCCGATGTACGTATACACAAATCCATGTATGTTTCTACATATATATTCCGTTTGTACCCATTTGACTCGTTTCTCATTTCCTGAACAGATCACTGATTTCATCTCGAGTAATTGCGATTTCCGTGGTTAATTCTTGTTTTCAAGAACCCTTTTGTGTTGCGACTTGCGAGTATTTGATCAGCCCCCTGCATGATAGACATAGAAAGAGAGATTTTACTTTTCTTTGCACTGTTATGTTTCAAAATCCCATCAAAGCATCGAAGGCCAACTAATTATGAAATATGTTTCATAGATGGATGAGGATGTATTAGTTGATTCCTCTTTTCATTCTTTTTCTCCACATTTCCAAAAAAAAAAATCATCTTTGAATTGCATACCCATTATCACTTTTTCGCATTTCTTGATCAAATCTGATAGTCCGTTGCCAAATAATCCCAATTTTCCGGATTAATACATTCCATCGCAAAAGCCCAATTTGTTTTACTTCTTTTGCAAATTGCAATAGGTAGATGGGCAACATGAAAGGGGCAAAAATGTGCTTGCGATGCTGAGCTTCTAACCCAAACACACATAAATCACACTTAGAGCAAGCCCACCCTCGTGCCAAATGGCATGTCAAAGCCAAAATTTGACATCAATGGCAAAACTCTACCACGAACGACAGAGCGAAGGAGAATCTCTCTCTCTCTCTCTCTCTCTCTCACACACACACACACACACCCACACACGCATATACAACACACACAAAAACTTGAGGGGGGTGACCTAAAAAGGGGCTGAGCGATAAAGGAGGAAGATTAGGCACTTCCTAAGAGCAATGCCACTTTTAGTACCAAGGGAGAAGAAATGTGGTTTTACCAAAATGGCATTGAACTGGTGGAGCAATCTTGCTTCCTCTTTTTTTGGCAAAATGACACTTTAGCTAGTCAAAAATTGCTTTGAAGGTACTATGAAATGTTTGGTAATTGCCAAAATTTGACATTGCATTTGGCACCAGGGCAGATAATCCCATTGGCTGACAAACATAAGCAAAAAATTAAGTATGTAAATTTGGTTACACAATTCACTGTATAATACTAATTCATATATGTCTTCAAGTAGTATATGGATAGCAGGATAGGCATATGATAACTTAGCTATGATGTGATAACACTGTCGAGCGTGGTTCCAGATAAAGATGTAAAAGCACCTAATATACTCCAAAGAACAAAGGAAGAGATTGAAGCAATTATGCACAATAAGAAATCACATCACCATCATAAGGAAAGTCACGGAATCCGCGACGACATTGACGAGAATACACCAATCGATGATGTCAAAGCCCCCAATGTTTTTGAAAGAGTACAGGAAGAGATGGAAGCCCTTGTTCAAAGTATTCACCCAAAGAAAGAAGCTGAGAGTCATAATTCTCCTTCGCATGAAACAGAAAAAAGGTTTGGATCCTTGAGTTAGAATTGAGAAGCATTTTGAGGGATTTGGGGGGGCGTTGATTGTTTATTGATTTGAGATAACTTGACTGCAGGGCTGGAACAATAAAGGCAGAATCAAAACCAGACAAACCAAATTTTGTGTCACCTGACTCACCTGGTATTGTCTTTCAGTACATCTTTGCAATGCTCATTTAGGTTCGGGAGAAATGCACTAGCATAACTCTTAAGAAGTTACACTAGCGCATAGCAATAATATGATTTTGGTTAAGGTATTTGCTCATATCATTGCAATGGAGAAGGAGCTTTTTGCACTCTTACTGTTCCGGCTCCTCTATTCATTTTGGTTTTTCAAGGTTTCGGAGTCCTGTACACAAAAGCAATGAAAAGGTTGAAAACATCTACTCCACCATTTACATTGTTTAGATTTAGCTGGGGAAATGGTTTTGAAACTCTGAAATCATCTTTTTGTTCTCCTTAAATATTAGGGTTCTTTGCTTAACATACTCTTGGGAAAAGTTTAAGTTTAAGGAAGCAGTTCGCCAAACAGGTTTTCTGTGTTTCTGAAAAATGAAAACAGAAGCAAGAAACTAAAATGCTGCGAAAGAGGCCCATATTTAAACTGTAGTTGTGATGGTTCATGATTCCTTGTTTCTCATATTGAGCAAATTAGCTTCTAGTAGTAGATACTTGAAAGAAACATTCGTATATACATGTAACTTTGACTCGTCTTTCAGATCCTTGTTTGGAGCCTTTGAGGGTTCAAATCCAAGCTAAGGTTTTCCACTCACATATTGGTTTCCACAGTTGCAGAACAGGATGTAAAGGCACCCAATCTGATAGAAAGAGCGAAGGAAGAACTTGAAGCAATTATGCACAAGCAGAAATCACCAAAGCACCATCACAAAGAAACTCATGGAAAGAGCGATGACATAAACGAAAACACTCCAATAAGTGAAATTAAAGGTCCAAATGTGTTTGAGAGAGCAAAAGAAGAAGTGGAGGCCCTTGTTCAAACCATTCATCCCAAGAAAGATTCCCACAATGTTGCTTCCTCACCAAAGAAGGATGGATTCCGGGCGTCCATTCGAAAAGGGTTGGAAAAAGTATGCTCTCCTCGGGGACACAAGAGAGAATGATGGTAACCTATTTTCAGTGCAGATTGATTTCCTTAATATCTTTGTAAGAATGAAACTTGACGGGTTGAATTAAGAGATGTAAAGTACTTGTTTTCCCTTCATTGCTGGCTTTGGTTGTTCATGTATATAACCAAAAAGATTCTAATTTTTTGTGGTGAACGCATGTATCAATAAGAAAATTGAGATGTCTTGCAGTATTTTGTTACTGGCATACTTCTGTTCATGAGAACTCAAAGTACACAATCAACGGTACATGATCAATCAATGCCAGCCCTGGTGGGTGGCATTGCTGGCATACTTGCATTAATGGTCATCTTATATATTTAACTACATGATGAGTCAAGTTTATCTTCTGAAAACTCGAGAATACCTATCATTAAGTTCTATGTATCATAGTGCTGCACATGTTCCTTTCACAGGCCTGCTGGATTCGGAATCCAAATCCTTGGATTCATATTTGATGATGCCTGGATTCGGATTCCAAGTCCTTGGATTCATATTTGATGATATTCTTTAACTGCTAATCGATTTGAATCCTTTGAAGCAGACTCAGTTTGGCTCTGTGACTTGTCAAAATCAGTCCCATGATTCTTTGTTCATGGTAGGTAGATATCCAAAGTTATTGGCTTTCTTTGGACTGTTGATCAATTTGAATATAGATCCATAAGCTATTGGTATAATTGTTACCCAGTCCTTCGCATACCCGGCTTTGATACCATATTACACAGTCTGGATATAACTCAATCCCAAAAGCTAGCTATTGAAATGAGGGTGTCCTCACACTTATATTCTTCATATTATTTTGGTACCCAAGCGATTTGAGACTTCGCTTCACAATAATTTGGTGTACTGCTCAAGTTGTCCTGATACTTTTCTACTTCAAGTATTTTGTATTTGAAATATTCCCGCGACCCTCATGTCATGCGTCTCTCACATATTTTCAATCAACAAAAACGTTTTACATGTATGATATGAAAAATAATGGAGTACATATGTTTACGGGCTGAAATTTAGATGAGCTTTGGTAAGTTCCCTTGGAGGCCTTTTTTTCTTTTTTCTCCCACTAACCGGTTAGTTTAATGGGCAAGTACTTGGATTTTTTGCGCAATATTTGAGAAAGTTTACCAAATTGACCAACTTTTATTGGGAATCCTGATTCTATAGTAATGAGATTGTTAGAACCCCGAAATCTGTTGTATTAGAGCAAGTCCACTCATGAGCCATTTAGGCTGATAAATTTAAATTTTTATCAAAATAGATGACAAAGTAATGTTGTACTAGTAAGTCAAAGGTGCTGCATTTTTTTTGTGTCACATTTGACAACGACTTTAGATTTGTCAACACCGAACATATCGCCCAAGCTAAGTTATGAATTTGAGATGGTGTTAAAATAACACCGGATTGATACAACAATACTATAAATTTTTAAACGTTTTAACACCGGCCGTAGCAAGCCATGAACGATTTTTGACAACATCGCGCACTTGTTTTGAGACACATTTAATTTTTATTTCTCGAGATATTGAGAAACTATTAGGAATACAAATGCCACATCACCCTCTTATCCAAAGACTTGGAAAAGAAGTTGCCCAGAAATGCCAAAAACATCCTTCTCCCTATGCAGAAATTTTTCAATGCCGGGTGGGTACCACGTCACCCGGTTGATGTGGTGTCCGAGCGGGCACATTCATACCGTCCAAAAGTGTATTTGACAGTCTAGATTGAAAACACTCTCTTTCCACTCATCCCCACACTCTCTCTCCTCTTTTTCTCTTATTTTTCTCTCTCCAAATCCGAGCCGTTCAAAATCAAAATAAACGGCCCGGATGCAGCGAGCTGACACCACGTAGTACCTCCTCGGCACTGAAAATTTTTGCCTTCGTGTTTTTTTCTTTTTTAATCGTGAAGACTGTTCATGTCAGCTTACACGCTTCAACTGATTTACTCTCACTTTTTTTGGTCCGATCAAACAAATGTCATTCACAGAGGATTAAGCAATTAAAAGGGGAAGTCGTAGGAAACCAAAAAACTGTGTATATAGTTTAGAAAAGTAAAGTTCCGTGCTCGTCTAGGTCTCCAGTGGTTCGTAGACATGTTTTGTGATATCCGAGGAGTGAAAGGGAAATCAGATCGGTTTCTCTTCCTTTGTTCTGCAATCATAAAAATGAAAACGTCGCCCTATATCTGAAAAACAGCGATGAGTTGTCAAAATTGTTTCCCATTTTAATAATGTTTTTACATCTTACTTTAATCGAGGTGTGCGTACGGTAACCTTGATAATTATAAGTTACTATATTTAAAAAAAATTAAAAAAAAACTGGTCAAAGGAAGCTGTGTAGGTTCACTGAATTTTTCAAGAGAGAGGGGAAGGTAGTCACCATATATTGCTTCCAGGGAAGGGAAGGGATCGAAGGGAAGGAAAGGAAAGGAAAGAAAAAAGAAACGCTTTGAAAATTATAATTTCTGTTACTACGTCATTGCCACCGATATATTCTTTTCCTGCATCTATATTATTATTTCGTATCTTTCAATTCTTATCAAAGGTGGGCACTCTATCTTGAATATTTTTTAAAATATTGGGTTAAAAATTATAATTATTTACCTTTTCGATTCGTCTTGACGAGTTAAATCAGTAAATTACAAAAATTAGGCTCAAAATTAACAACAGTAAAAAAAATTTAAATAAAAACGAAACAAGAAAAAAAATTACAATATTCTCAGCGGAGCTTTAGCCTAATTTTTTTTCCATCTAAAAAGACAGCTAATGCATCGGCTGTACTCATCGACGTCGACTCCTCCGGCATTCTCTCTCCTCTCTCTCTCTCTCTCTCTCTCTCTCTCTTTGACTTTTTTTTTTCCGTTGGTCGGGCTCTCTTGAGAGTCTTGTTTTTCACTCTCTCCCTTCTTCAAGGTCCATCTCCCTCATCTAAAACCCCTCTTTCTCTCTCTCCAACTCCATGTCAACTCCTCTCTCTCCCCCTAACTTCCTCGAAACCCACACCCTCTCCCCTCCCTCTTTCTCTCTCTGAAACCCTCTCTCTCCCCTCCCCACCCCACCCCACCCCAATGGACACCGTTCTCACCCCGTTCTCCGATTCAAACGACATGGTCACCTCCGGCAGCAGCAGCATATCCTACGCCGCCCACACCGAATCCCTCCCCTCCTCCGAACTCGAAATCGTAGCCCTAAGGCACCTCTCCCGAAACCTCGACTCCATCCTCACCTCCGACTCCCCCTCCTTCTCCGACGCCAAAATCGCCGTCGCCGGCGGCCGCGAAATCCAAATCCACCGATGCATCCTATCGGCGCGGAGCCCGTTCTTCAAGAACATATTCTCCGGCAAGGAGCGAGGGGTGAAATTGGAACTCAAGGATTTGGCCAAGGACTTCGAGGTGAGCTTCGACGCTTTGGTTACCGTCCTGGTGTACTTGTACAGCGGGAAGGTGAGGGCGGCGCGGCCGGAAGGTGTTTGCGTTTGCGTCGATGATGAGTGCGACCACGTGGCATGCCGGCCCGCTGTGGATTTCTTGGTGGAGGTGCTGTACGCTTCTTTTGTATTCGAGGTTACTGAATTGGTTGCTCTTTATCAGGTATATTAACCCTATTCTACGAGAAAAATTTCAATGCAATGGTGCGTTACGAATTACTGTTGCATTGAAACTCTTTTTCCTGTTTTACTAGCTTATTTGTGTTTTCAATGGATTGTAACTGTTCTATTAGCTGATTGGCTTGTGTTCGCTTGTTAAAAAGCTCGTTTGCGGTCGGTGTGTTGCACAAACAAACCAAGATTTAACATCTTTTTGTCTCGAAGCTCGTTAAGCTTTCGAACAAACTATTGCTCTGCTCGTTTGACTTGTGATGTTATACTAAAGTACTTGAGTTTTCAGTGGATTGTAACTGTTCTATTATTACTCTCTTTTTTTTTTTGGTCTGACGGAATGGCTGTTCTATTAGCTGATTGACTTGTGTTCGCTCGTTAAAAAACTAATTTGCATTCGGTGCGTGTTACCCAAACAAACCTTTAACCATGTTTTTGAAGATCGTTAAACTTTTGAACCTAGGTCCAACAAACTACTGACTTGTGATGTTTAACTACTCAAGATTGGTTTGCGATCGACTCGATTGAAGCTCGTTTGAGATCAGTTGGTCGCGTAAAGAAGCCAAGCTCGAACATAGTTTTAAAGCTCTTAAGTTTTTGAACCAAGCTTCAACAATCAATTGTTAGGCTCTTTCGGTTCTTTTATCAGCTCTAATTGGCTGTTTGATCATTGCATATTCTCATAGTTACTGATAATTGGCTTGAAAAGTGACGGATAAGACCAGCCCTGTACTCGAATTCGTCTTAGTTTTGAGTACAAATTTAATAAAAACTTCATTTAGTATTGAGCACTCCAATGAGGAAGTAGATTTAATCATTAATATGACTAAAAGCTTCATTAAGCTTCATAAATTATAAAGCCACAGGCAAGCCTGGAATTGGTTGGTCTCTATCAGGTATTGAGTCCATTTTATTAGCTTCTTTTGGTTTTCAAAGGATTGAAACTGTTTTATTAGTCAGTTGGCTGTTTAGTAATTGTATGTTCTCATAGTTACTGGCAATAATGTTAGGGCTGCAAATGAGCCGAGACGAGGTTTGAAGTGTTCGAGCTTGTCTCGTTCAAAACTAGTCTAGCTTGAGCTTGAGTCGAGCCAAAATAATCAAGATCGAGCTCGGCTTGTTTAGTATCGATGTGTTCGAGCTCGGTTTGGTTAGTAATCGAGCCTCTACTAACGACCAGAGTTACAACTAACCCGAGCTTGAGCTCTAACGAGCTTAGCCTTGAGCTACTAACGAATTGCTTGGTTCGTTTGGATCCCGAGTTACATTTAATTAGCTTGAAAAGTAATATATAAGAGCTGCACTTTACTCGAATTTTACTTTGAGAAGAAATTTAAGCAAAAGGCTTCATTTGATATCAAGCCCTCCGATTGGCAAGGCAAACCAAGATTAAAGATTTAATCATCGATATGAGTAAAAGCTTCATTTAAGCTAAGAGTGTTAAATTATAAGGCCTGAGGCAAGTCTTGAAAATTTGAGGAAAGAAAAGAGTCTTCCTTGAGTTGGGAAAAGAAAATGAGTAAATCTCAAGTTGATAAAATATTGAGAAAGGGAGTGGAGAGGGATATTGGAGATTCTCTTAACTCATATTTAAGTTGGAGTCAGGATTATTGGTAGAATGGCTCAGGGTAAAGGGGAATTAGAAGAAGTGCAGAAGCTATGTTTGGTCCTTCCTGGCAATTCTCTGTTGCATGGCAGGGAAAAGGATCTGGTTAGAAGGTGTGATCCAATGGATGGCCGTCATGGAAGACTTGGAACAAAAGATAGGCTTGCCAAATGGGGAAACTTCCATAATACCTATTGCGTGCTCTTTAATTGCATTCCCTTTTTCTGGATGGGGGTGGCAGAGCCTGTTAGAGCAATATGGGGTAATAAGGAGGCCTATGGGTTTTGACCAGGTGCGACAATGGGTGATCCAGAGGGACAGCGATGACTCTGTTTTGAACTCTTTAATAAAATTGGTCTTTTCTGTATCTATTTACCACATTTGGGGGGAAAGAAATGCAAGGATTTACCAAGCCAGAGTGAGGATAGGGATGTTGCGCTGAGGAGTACTAGAGGGGATGCCAGGGCTTGTTTAAGTGCCTGGAAAAATGTTGAAAACTCTACTGACTGGCCAGAGTTAGGAAGGTGTGCTCTGTTAAGTGTCCTTCTATTGCCTCAATTTTTAAATTGGTTTGAACTTTTCCTACCATAGGAGAGTGTATAGGGCCTTTTTCTTGTGGCCTCACTTGTAAATACGGGTGGCATTCCCTTTATGCCTTTTTGTTAATAAAATTACTTATAAAAAAAGAAGAAGTTTAGTCTCTTGTTAGGACTGATTGTGCTTTGGTTTTGTTTTGTGCTGTTTTGGTTTTTTGATCTCAGTAGTGTTGCTGGTTTGTGATGTCTGTTTGTTTGGGGTTCAAGGCCATCCCCTTGCCTTATTTTTTGGTGTGGTTTCTATAAGAAATTACTTCCCCAAAAAGTTGGGATTCAGGATTAACGCGAGAACTGGAGATGCCATCACAGTCTTGATGTAGTTTTCCAACCTATTAATTCACAATATACTAAACGTCACCAAATTGAGGATAATCACATACTGCTGTGTGACAAGCTGCTTCACCCTTATTTCCATGTAGTCGCTAATGGTTCCTTAGTTTTGCTTGTGCAAGGTCGACTGAGCTCGAGAATGTCTGTATATCGTTGTGTGCACAATACTAAGCAATCTTTTGTGAAAGAGAGAAAGCACAGAGAAATATCATTGTGTTGTTTCAAGTTCCAATTAGTTTAACACACTGAAGCCATGTATTGTAACGCATGCCACGTTACTACTACTAAAGAGTAACCTGGAACACGAAAATGATTTCTGGATTAATTGGTGAAGGATGTCATTTTCACCACTAGTCTACTTTGCTTGAATCTTGCAATTGTTAAAAAAACATATTCTACTTGTTTTTTTGGGTGTGGTAGGTCTAAGTTCTAAGGCCACATGAGTATGTAAATTCAAATGTATGATTTATCTCCATGTGTTATAGTATCTTTTGTACCTTTAATATGGGGAAGGGAGAATTATTGATCTTTAATTTTTGAAATAGGCTTTGTGAACTGCAAGATGCTGGACTCTTATGGTTTTAGAGTCTTAGACTTATATTTGGGAGATTTACTTTGGGGAATGTTGAGCTGGCTTAAATACCTTCTTCACCATACCTTCCGTGACGATGTGGATGATGAAAGGAAAGGATATTTTTCAGGTCTTGTTTTAAATTGTCTTTGAAGTAGCATACTGAATTTGGGGGTTGATGAAGTTAAAATGCGCAGCACAATAAAATCCAGCAGTATATGCAGAGGTGTCTAAGCTCTACCAGAGCTGGATGCTCTTTCTGTTAAAAGTTTGGATTGAGGCAAACAGGCGAAAGCAGACATGGGGCTTTAGTATTTTTAACTTAAGGTCATTGAAGAAACCATCAGACAACCTTGGATGGGCAAACCTTGGGTATACAAACCACACAGGACATCAACTCTGTTTTTGCAGGAACCATGTGGAAATCATGCAAATTCACATGTGCCATTGACACTAATTGATTGCCCAACAGAAAGATAGCATGTAGCTTAAGATATACTTATCCATAGCATTTGGACTCTCTTTGTCATTTATGTATGGATCTTACCGCTATTTATACCACTCAGAATCCTAATTACCATGCAATTAGACAATTTGCGTTACTCATCTGTTGATATTTTCAACGTTTACATTATATTATCGAATCTGCATATGATAGATGTATTTGGATATGCACGGTGATATACCTGGTTGTTCTATCTACTTTCTGAACTCTATGATGTGATAACTGTTGTGTTAGATATAATCAGAAACCATTATATGCTGAAGGAGATTGGCACAAGAGTTAGTTTGAGAAATCCAACTGTATCAGGATACGACCCATAGAGTGATCAGCTTCTATTAGAGAGTGCACACTGCCCCTCGATTCTTTTCTGAATTCATTGTGTGTTTCCTTGCAGAGGCACCTGTTGGATATTCTCGACAAGATTTCTGCAGATGACATTTTGGTGGTTCTTTCTCTGGCAAATATTTGTGGTAAAGAATGTGACGGACTGCTTACCAGATGCATTGAGAATATAGTCAGGTCTGATGTCGATATCGTAACTCTTGATAGAACCTTGCCCGACAATATTGTCAAACGAATTGTTGATTCCCGCAAGGAACTTGGCTTCCATGGTCCTGAAAGCAGCGGTTTCCCTGATAAGCATGTGAAAAGAATACACAGGGCTCTGGATTCTGATGACGTAGAATTAGTCAGAATGCTTCTAAAAGAAGGGCATACTAGTATAGATGATGCATATGCCCTCCACTATGCTGTTGCATATTGTGATGGAAAGACCACAACGGAAATTCTTGACCTTGCAATTGCAGATGTTAACCACAGAAACTTAAGGGGTTACACTGTGCTTCACATCGCTGCTATGCGAAAAGAGCCTAAGATTATAGTGTCTCTTCTAACAAAGGGAGCCGAACCAGCTGCTCTTACATCAGATGGTAGAAAAGCACTTAAGATTGCAAAGAGGCTCACAAGGGCTGCAGATTACTACAAGTCTACTGACCAAGGAAAAGCATCTCCCAAGGATCGGCTGTGCATAGAGATATTGGAGCAAGCTGAAAGAAGAGATCCATTGTTTGGAGAAGCTTCTGCTTCTCTTACTAAGGCAGTCGATGATCTACGAATGAAGTTGTTGTACCTTGAAAATAGAGGTAACTTATTCTTGTCTCTGAAGTACTTCTTTTCTGTTTCTATGGTAAATAGTACTCTTTAATCTTAGAACTTATGACTTCTTTTTTTTTACCTTATCTATTATTTTCTATCTCAGCACATTCTTCCTTTTATTATGAGAAGCTCCTACCCCTTTCATTTCCATTTCCTGCACCTATATTGCCACATTGCAAACTTATTCCGTACATTTACCATCTCAGAAGCACTAACACTTGAATATGAAATTTTTGGGAAAAAAAAAAATCAATTTTGTTGTTTCGTTTACAGACACTAAGATCTTACTATGTAGTCCACTGTCCAGCTCTACAATGCACACAGTAAGATGTTACTGGACAATGGGCTGCATAGTAAGATACTAAGATCTTACTTAAAAGGAAAATTGTTCTTCAGATTTTTATCCAGTGGGGTTTTGTTTTGAAGATCTCAGAAAGATGACCCCGAAAATATGAACTTCAGTTTCTTTAGCATCACACTTACTGTTTCTGGTTAAATCACATATGTAATCAATACTCCGATGATTGATCAGCCGGTTTACTCCGATGATTAATTTGTTAAGTAATTGTTTGATTATTCTCAGTTGGATTAGCAAAACTTCTCTTTCCCATGGAAGCAAAAGTGGCAATGGATATTGCTCAAGTGGATGGCACTTGTGAGTTTACATTGGCCAGTATCAACTCTAAGAATATGGTTGGTGCCCAGAGGATAACCATGGACTTGAATGATGCACCTTTCAAGATCAAAGATGAACATCTCAATAGGATAAGGGCACTCTCCAAAACTGGTATGGATACTTCATAATTATGTTTTTCGCCATTGATGGACATATACACATTTTGTTTATTAGAATTAGATTCTATATCCGAATACTGAATGAGGAAGAAGTTTTTCTTACATGGGGCATAAACTAATGACATGGGATTAGTTAACTTAATACTGGGAGACTCACATATTTTTTTCTATCCCAGTCGGATAAGGGTAGGTTTTGAGTATTAATATTGGTTGTTGGATGAATTTGTAAAGATAATCTGAAGGTTGGCTTAGGTCTTGGGATTAATCCAAAGGCTGGGGAGGTGAGGTCCAATGGTCTTCCATATGGGGGGGACTGTTTGCCCCAGTAGTCCCAAACATATTTCAATCCCACACCCCTTGTTTGTTTAGCCATGGACTAGAGGACAACACCTTACAAGGTGGACCCCCATTTGTTTTCTCCCAATCAAACAGGCCAAAATAGTGCTCAGTTGGAGAGTTTGATGTCCAAATGTGCAGTTGTATGTTAGAATCTAGAGAATGTTTCTCCAATAATTTGACCTTATGGATGCTATCAGACAAATATGGGAAAAGTTACTGGCACTGGCAACCCAATTGTACAAACAAGAACAAGATATGTTGATCTCAGATACCCAATATGGTGGTGTTCGGAGCAATTGGGTGGAAACTTTAGTGTTCCTGAAAACCTGGTCAATTTGTGATAGTATGAGATACATATTGTGCCTAGCTCCAGTGTTGATTGCTCTTGCGTTATTCAGCAGCTTCATTGTGATATGATGGGAATATTATTCATGGATGTGCACGGAAGTCACGTGCGCCTGTCGGTCTGTGTCATATGGGACCTGAAGAAAAAGTGTCTCTTAGTTTTTGTTTTGAATAGCATGTTTATCAGTAGTATCTCATAATCGTCCACAATAATTTGTTTTGATTGAGAAAACAAAGAGTGGATGAAACCGCAAGAGGGGTTATGCGAAATTAGAAGTTTGGAGGGAAGCATTAGAGTCAAAGGGTTTTTGAATAAGTAGGAGCAAAATGGAGTATATGGTGTGCAAGTTTAATAAAACCAGCAGTGCGCGTGAAGGCAGAGTGGTGATGCAAGACCAAAGATACCAAAGAGTGACCATTTTAAGTATTTAGGCTCAATTATTAGCAAAGATGGAGAGATTGCCAATGATGTGACTCATATGATTCAAGTGGGGTGGCTCAAGTAGAGGAGCGTTAAAGATGTACTATGTGACAAGAGGGTTAACCACAAAATTGAAAGAAAAATTATATAGAACTGCCATGAGACCAGCGATACTTTACGGGACAGAATGTTGGCCTATTAAGAAACAACAGGTGTGTAAGATGAGTGTAGCGGAAATGAGAATGTTGAGGTGGATGTGTGGTAAAATTAGACGAGACATGATTAGAAATGAAACGGTTCGTGAGATAGTAGGTGTAACACCTATAGAAAAGAAGTTGAGAGAATATAGGCTAAGGTGGTTTGGGCATATCTACCGTAGACCTGGAGATGCAATAGTTAAGAGAGCGGATATGATAGTTTTGGGTAGTAACGCCTTGGGGGGAAGATCTAAATTGACATTAGATACTGTTGTGTGCAAAGATACGAGTCTAATAGGTTTGAGTGAACAAGTGGCCCTTGATAGAATTCAATGGAGAAAAAAGATTCATGTAGCCGACCCCAATTGATTGAGACATAAAGCTCGGTTTGATTTTGTTTGGTTTGATTGAGAAAACAATTTCAATTTTTCATATGGTATAGTGCTTTTTCTGTTATCCGAACAAAACAATGTTGCAATCCATTGTGATTTGCATCCTAACTTTTTGGGGGAATTAAAGCGCCTTATTTTGTGTTTTATATGAGCAGTGGAACTGGGGAAACGCTTCTTTCCTCGTTGTTCGGAAGTACTCAACAAGATGATGGATGACGATGATTGGTCAGAACTAGCATACATACAAAACGAAACTCAAGAAGAGCGCCAACTGAAGAAGCGACGATACATGGAACTCCAAGATGTTATTACCAAGGCATTCCATGAAGATAAAGAGGAGTTCAGTAAGTGTATCAACATACAGTCTTCATCTTCATCGACATCCATAGGAGGGGTTGGGAGGCCGAATGGTAAACTCACTCTCAAGAAATAGATGCTGATGGTTGATTTAGATGCAGAAATGCATCTGGTCCATTGTACCATAATTTTGATGTTCACCTCAATTTTAAACTTTTGTTGTATTTCGAAAATGATTGTGGGGATTTGTTTTTCCCTTTTTCTTTATTCTTTTGAGGAATTGTGGGATATAGTCACTTCTATAGTGATACTTGTATATATCGGTGTATCTGTGACACACCTAAAAACAAAAGGGTCAGTGTGTGTGCTTGTTTATACAGGACTTGATCCTTACTTCACTCTGTCGTCTTACTTCAATCTCTCCCTCCCCTCGAAACCCATGCCTTTTTTCCCTCGCATAGCCGCCCATCCCTCTTTCTCAAACTAATAAAATCCTCACCCCACCCCAGGAAAACTCTCACACCTTTTCTAAGAAGCAGCACCTAGACCTAAAGTGCTTCTCCCAAAACCTAGACTCAATTTAGGTTCCGTTTTGTTAAGATTTTTATTTTTTTAGTACTTATTTTTCGTTTTATTAAACAAATTATTTTCTTACAATGCATTATCTATAATTCAAAATGAATGGTACAGATTTATTTTATTGGACTGACTTTCCCGTATCTAACCCTTTAGATTAACCATTGTTGGCATCTTAGCTGCTGCTTTTTTTTATTTGCTTCCGCAATGAAAGACTTTCAGAATTATTGTTTGAGAATTTGGAGAGAAGAATGGTCCATAAAGGTGGGCAATTTCGAGAAATTTTTCAGCTCTGGATGGGTACCACATGGTACCCGCTCGGCGTATTCAAGTCGTCTATTTCGGTTTTGGACGGTTTGGATTTAGAGAGATAAAAAGGAGAGAGAGTGGTGGGGTGAGCGGAGAGAGAGATTTCAATTTGGCCGTCCAACACACTTTTGGACGGTCCAGATGAATTGCTCGGGCACCACGTGGGTACCCACTCGGAATTGAGAAATTTCTCGGGCAATTTCGGAGGAACCCATTTGTCCACACAGACAATCTTTGCACAGATTCTGTTGTGACGCCTATCATGGGTTCCACATCATGGGTTCCACACAAATGATCTGAGTTGTTCATTAAATGTAAATAATTTTTCAAGAATCTCCGTAAAAAATCAGCTCAATCTAATACCTATAGATCTTGATCCAATCATCTAAATTTTCATTTAGATTTTCGGGTAATGAAAAGTTAGATGATTAGATCGAGCACCTATAGATATCGGATTGAACTGATTTTTCGCAAAAACTCTTGAAAAAATGTTTCACTTTTAATGAACAGTTCAGATCATTTGTGTGAGATATAGTGGATCCCGTAGTAAAATTTGTGCACAACCGTGTGGACAGACTTATTGATTTCGGAGTAGGAGGACATGTTGTGGAGTGGTAACTTTACTCTCTCTCTCTCTCTCTCTCTCTCTCTCTCCAAATTCTGACTTCTCCTCCTCGTGGAGTTTTGTTTCACGCTCCAATTCGAAACTCGTTCTTCCAGTCTCAGAACCAACCCAAAAATGAAAGTCTCCTCTCTTCCAAATCTCAACCGCGAAACAACCTCCTTCCCCAATTTCTTCACCTTGTTCCAACACCCTGCAGACCACCACCACGACGACACCCCCCTTCAAATAGATGAGCGCAGCTGCGACACCGAAGCCTCCGAAACGTCGCCGTACAAAGACATCCTCTCCCCGTTCGATGAGATGACCGAGATCAGACTTTTCGCGGGGACAAGTTCCGTTGGGTTGATCCGTCGTGAATCGGTCCAAACCCAACATAACACGAGTTCCGTCGGGTCAAACCAGTTTAGCGGCGGCGGCAGCGCAACCAGTGGCAGTGTACGACCAAGTCCTACCGAGCACTGGGGGGACCTGTTCAGCCAGCCGGATCTTCCAGATTCAGGATTTTTCCTACTTTTGAAGATGAGCAAGTCCACGTTCGAGTTCATATGCAGCGAGCTCGACCTGGTCATCAACAAGAAGGACACCATGCTCCGGTTAGCCATACCGCCGGTTAGCCATCCCGCCGATATGATACCGGTCCGCCTGCGCGTCGCCGTGTGCATCTGGTGGTTGGCCACCGGGCAGCCCCTGCTCCTGCTCTCCAAGCAATTCGGACTAGGTCTAGGCATCTCCGCGTGTCATAAACTCGTAATTGAAGTTTGTGAGGCTATTAAGAGTGTTTTGATGAGCAAGTTTTTGAACTGGCCTGATGAGGAGAAAATGACGACGGTAAAAAGGGAATTTGAGCTGCTTTCCGGGATTCCAAACGTGGCTGGATCTATGTATACTACGCATGTGCCTATTAATGAGCCGGAGGTGAACGGACCGGCTTATTTCAATAAGAGGCACACGGAGAGGAACCAGAAGACGTCATATTCGATCACGGTACAAGGCGTTGTTGATTCCAAGGGTGTGTTTACGGACGTTTGCATCGGGTGGCCAGGGTCTATGAGCGATGACAAGATTCTGGAGAATTCGGCGCTTTCGCAGCGGGCGAGTGGTGGGCTTTTGAAGGATGTTTGGATCGTGGGGAACGGCGGGTACCCTCTGATGGATTGGGTGTTGGTGCCATATGCGCAGCAGAACCTGTGGTGGAATCATAGGGTGTTTAATGAAAGAGTGGGAGTGGTTCAGAAGGTGGCTAAAAAGGCATTTTCGCGGTTGAAAGGAAGGTGGCGCTGCATGCAAAAGATACCGGAGGTGATGCTCCCGGACTTGCCTGTGGTTCTTGGTGCTTGTTGTGTGTTGCACAACATTTTTGAGATGAGGAATGACGCATTAATGGATCCAGGCGGGATGAGTTTCGATATCTTTGATGATGAGATTGTGCCGGAGAATGCTGTGAGGTCTGTTCACGCGATGCGAGCTAGGGATCAGATTGTTCCCCGTTTGTTACTCCATCCTTTTCTGGACATCGATCTTCAATTGTTGAAGTACTAGTAGTTTTTGTTGGGTCTCACCCTTTTGTGGTATAAAAATGGAGAAAATGTTGCTTACGGAGGTACTCAATTGTGATTGTCCAAAAGTATTTTGGACGGTCGGCTTGTTAATGAAATTTTTACGGGGAAGAGTTCATTAAAATCCGAACCGTCCAGAATGCTTTTAGACGGCTGTAATTGATTGGTCCGTAAATAAGTATATCTCATGAAAATGTAGTCTATGAGATAGTCTCTGTGTGTGGACATGCACTGGACAGTTTATGTGCTTGGTGTAGTAAAAAATAAAAATAGAGTCTGAGGGAGGGAGTGCGTGCGGTGAGAGAGGGATAGAGTAAGGCTGTATCAGAGAGATTGTGAGAACCAGAGAAAGAAAGAAAAGTGAGTTGAGTGCTTCTGTGCTTGTAACTTCTCCAGATACAATCTATATTTTGTGTTTTCTCCGTGGGGTGGGTATTCCAATCAAACCACGCAAGTTTTTGTAATATTGATTCTTTTCCATGATATGTTGAGGTTGTGTTATATGATATTGTCATTGTACCTTTGTAGATCATTTTTCATGTATGGTGAATCGATACTCAATTGGGCTGTGGGGGAAGGGATTAGCAGTGAACAACGTAAAATGAATTATGGGAAAAAACAATTTACCTACGATTAAGGTATCCAAATATCGAAAAATGGGTAAAATATTTTAGCAGAAAAATATGTTATGATCAAACAAACGGAGCCTTAATGTGTTTTGCATTGTTGCTGGATGCTAATAGTTGAAACCAATTTGTAGCCAAATGAAGGCCAATGGATATGGCTACCAGTCGGGGTGTGTGTGTGTGTGTGTGTGTGTGTGTGTGTGTGTGTGTGTGGGGGTGGGATGTTGTGCCTGGAGTGGATCAAACAGAGCCAAAACACACGAACACAGAAAATATTGGGAAAAATTCAAAATACCCCCCAACCTTTAGACCAAAAATCAATTAGGCTCCCAACCTTTTAAAAACTTCAATTTTACTCTCAACGTTATCTTTCGTTAATCAAAACGCTCCCTTCCGTCCAAATGACTAACGAATTCCGTTAAAGGCTCCGTTAAATATCATCCCAATCGAATTTTGATGATCCGAGCTGCCCAATGTGTTCAAAACGTGATTTTAAGGGTACTGACGTGAAATTAGCAAAAAAAATGATCGGGAAGGGCTTCATGTGAACAGTTTTTTATTCATAGTTCAATAAAAAAACTGTTCAGATGAAGCCCTTTCCAATCATTTTTTCTGTTGTAAGCACACTTAAAATCACGTTTTGAACACATTGAGCGGCTTTGATCATCGAAATTCAATCGTAAAAGGGAAGGTGAAACCGAAGCAAAATCCGACGTTCGGACTTGAACAAAATTCGATCAATCCGCACCTCCTCTTTTCAATCGAATTTTGATGATCGATCGCTCAATGTGTTCAAAACATGATTTTAAGGGTACCCGCTAGAAATTGGCAAAAAAATGACCCGGAAGGGCTTCATCTGAACAGTTTTTTATCTATTCAATAAAAAAACTGTTCAGATGAAGCCCTTCTGGGTCATTTTTTTTCCGATTTCTTGAGGATACCTTTAAAATCACGTTTTGAACACATTGAGCGGATCGGATCATCAAAATTCGATCGGGACGCTATTTAACGGAGCTTTTGACGAAATCCGTTAGTCATTTGGACGGAAAGGGGCGTTTTGATTAACGGAAGATAACGTTGGGAGTAAAATTGAAGTTTTTAAAAGGTTGGAAGCCTAATTGAATTTTGGTCTAAAGGTTGGGGGGTATTTTGAATTTTTCCCGAAAATATTTATGTGATTTTTCAAAATCGGGTACATCCACAGAGAGCGAAAACAAATTCATATTTTGATATGGAGACAAGCTTTACACGGGAGTTCTTTCAACTCAGGCTCCGTTTCAGAAACCTTCTTAAAAAATAAGCAGCTTATTTCACATTTTCAAATTCAAAAATAATGTAAATGAAAAATAATTTTTCAATTTTTTTTGCTCCGTATTAAAGATCTTAATGAGATCTATCAAACAAGATCCATAGTGGTAGGAAAATTATTTGCGTAAGCACATGATTTTTGAGCTTGAAATTGCCTTGTTTAAAAATAAGCTGCTTATTTACGTTCTGGAACGGAGCCTCACTGCACTCTCTTTATTCATATTCAAACGTATTTAAACTGATCACGGGATCTCACTCACACTGATATACAAATGCAAAAGCAAATGTCAGGCCACTTGAATTCAAAGAAACAGCAGAAACTTCTTTGCCATGGTTAGGCAGAGGAGTTCAAAGTCATGCCAAAATCCCAAAGGACATGATCCGATCAGATTTGGAAGAAAATCTTCCACATAGTCCAAAGCCTCATTTAAGAGGATGGAGCAACCATGACCCCAATAGTCAACACAAAAAATAAAGGGTCAATGGATGTTCCAGCCCAGGCTAGAAAACTCCTGTCGAGTTTTCATTTGTGCCCTATTGGTTTGAATTATTTTGGGTTTGGGACAAATGAGTTGTAGATTCGCACTCTCTTCTTTTTTTATTGTGAACTTTGGTTCTAGTGTCCCTTTAAATTACTTCAGTCATTCCATGAAAGGAAAATCCAAATGGAAGCAAAACCTTAATTCAAAAGACATTATTAAAAAGAATATCCAATAGTCATATACAAAATTAGACAAACAAAATCCAACCACTGCAAATAGACATTAGATGCGGCTCGAGAAGTACTAACCGTGGAAGCCCAAAAAGCAGTTCAATTCACACCGTCCCTTTTGCATGACAACAGTAGTAGCATCTGGGCTTGAAAAGAATGGAAAAATTTAAAAATACCTCCCAAACTTTATACTCAATGTCTATTAGACTTCTATACTTTCAAAAAAATTAATTTTACTCTCAATGTTATCTTCCATTAATCAAAATGTCCTCTTCCGTCTCAATCGAAAGATAACGTTCGAAGTAAAATTGATTTTTTTGATAGTTTGGTAATCTAATAGACATTGTGTAAAATTTGGTGCGTATATATATATTATGTGTAAAGTTTGGGAGTCTGAAACTATAAACCATGAGACATATTACGGTACAATAAACTCGGTCCAGAAAAATATCGGGGAAAAAAAATGAATTGTCCAGATTCATTTTCTAGACCAAATTTCCTCCATTGTTTATTGTTCGTTTTTTGTTTTTTCCGCCATGAAAGACTTTGCGAAGAATTATTGTTTGAGAATTTGTAGAGCAGAATGGTCCATCATAAAGGTGGGCATGCAATTTCCTCGTAGGACATGCAGTGGAGTGGTAACTTTAGGGGGTGTTTGGAAGTCTACTTTTTGGCTTTTCATTTTCAACTTTTTGGCTTTTCGACTTTTTAAATTATGACCAGAATGTATTTTGAGTATGATAGGAGTGTTTGGGAGACATGTGCAGAATGTATTTTGAAACTGTAGTAGTGTTTGGTAAATGAATGTTGAAAATGAATTATGGGTTGAATTTTTACCATATTGCCCTTTGTCTTTATTATTTTGTTACAAAAGGTGTAAATATGTTTTTTCTTTACTTTTTTTTTTCCCCGAAATTTCATACTACTGCACAGCAACATTTGATGTTCGACTTTTTCTTTGAATTCAACATTGGCCCACATCCGGGAAATGGAAAATGGAAACTGGTAAAATGTAGAAGTGAAAATGTAGGAATGGTTAAGGGTATTTTGGTCATTTAACATAGAAGTGGAAAATGCAAAACCGTGAAAAGCTCCTCTTGAGCTCATTCTTGGATTCTGCTTCTTTTATCAAAATTGGTGAATGAATTTTGGGAAATGTGGTTTGAAAATTGGAGAACCAAACATCCAAAATCTAAAAATAGAAATGCAAAAATACAAAAAATTGCTTCCCAAATACCCCCTTACTCTTTATTTTCGTTTCTCTTTCTCCAAATTCAACAACTACAGACTCTCCTCCAATTCGGAACTCCCTCTTCCAGTCTCAGAAAAGTATTTCGAAAACCAAACCCATAAATGAAAGCTTCGTCTCTTCCAAATCTCAACCGCGAAACCACCTCCTTCCCCAATTTCTTCACCTTATTCCAACACCCTGCAGACCCCGACGACAACGACACCACCCTCAACAAGCGCCCAAAAACAAACGACACTGAACCCTCCGAAACGTCGCCGTTCAATGGGATCCTCTCCACATCCCTCTCGTTCAACGAAATGAACGAGAATCACTACCGAATTGTCGGATTTTTTCCCGAATGGGATCAGATGGACCAATCCTTACCCAAATATCCTCCAAGTCCAAATGGGTCCGACTCCATCGTTTCCGTCGGGTCAAACCAATTTAGCGGCGGATCACGGCAGCACGAACTCGTTTTAATCGCCGGCGGCCGAGAAGTCAGTATCCACCCGTGCATTCTGTCGGCGCGGAGTCCGTTTCTCAATAATCTTTTTTCCGGAGAAGAGAGAAGGGTGAAATTGGAACTGAAGGACTTTTTGCGAAGGTTTTCTGGTTTTGCCAAGGATTTCGATGTGAGCTTCGACGCTTTGGTTACTGTTTTGGCGTATTTGTACGGTGAGGACTTGGGATCGTTGCGGTCGGAAGGTGCTTACATTTGCGTCGACGACGAGTGCGAGCATGTCGCGTGCCGGCCGGCGGTGGATTTCTTGGTGGAGGTGTTTTACGCTTCTTACGTTTTCAAGATACCGGAATTGGTTGCTCGATATCAGGTTTAGGTTATCCAATTACTCCTACTACTCTCATTTATCTCTTCTATCTCTCTATCTCTCCCCTTCAAATCCAAAACCCAAATACCAAAACGAGTAAGGCCTAATGGATTGCTGCTGTCATAATAGAAGGAAGTGCCAACATGGCACGTGTAATGCAGTACTCCCTGGGGTTTATGGCTATGTAAAGTCTGAGCCCCCTGAATAACATTTCATTAACCTCGCTAACCATAAAATATGACCCAAAAAAAAATTTGTAGTATTTTTTTCATTCCATATTTTTTGTCCTGTTTATTATTTGGGACCTCTAAAAAAATTGATTATATTTTTTAATTTATAATATTTTATACGTTGGAATTTTTTTTGATAGATTTTAAATAATTTTATTAAACAAAGTTTTCGAAATCGTAAAAAACATGTAAGATCAACACATGTAAGACATTTTAGGTGTTCTATTTTCTCCATTAAGTAGACTTCAAGGACAAACACACACCGGCCCTTACATGTTCTCCTTCGATTATTTGTCCAAGATTTTAAATAATTTGTAACTCTTTTTTTTTTACTTTTTTTCTCATAATCCTGACAAACATTTTAGGGGGTTCTTATTTTCTCCATTATTTGTCAGCCCTGACAGTTTATGAGAATCTTCAGATTTTGTTTTTTTTAATGGAAAGAGTGTCCCGACTCTTCCAGGCCAGTTTGCGCGCACCTCGGACCCTATATTTTAACATTGGATCTCACAAAACTACAGTCATGTTTTGGTAATTTTAAGCTCCTTAATTATGAGGCTCGGTCGCTTTTTGAGTTATTTACAATCACCATCAAGTAAAATTTTATGGGTTTCATATTAACTTAAAAAACGTTTTATATCAAATTTTATGTTGCGGGTCCTACAAAGTGGGACACCGTGGAGTCATCCTGTAGCATGTGGCGCGCTGACTAAAATGTGTTGTATTTGTTGAGTGAATGAGTTTTCTTTTCTAATTTCGGAGAGGTTTCAGGTTATTGGGTGCTCTTGGATGCTCCATACCACTCACAATACACCACATGTTAGTTTGCACCCTAAAATCCCAACCTAAAGTAACGAGTCCCGCAACATTAACCAATCACGACACAAAGTGGCACATGACCACCTTTTTTTTTTTATCCGCATTGGCACATGACCTTACTACTAGAGAATTGTATGATTTTTCCTAACTGTGAGGTCGCTGTTAATTCCAGCACGTCGGCTTGCTGCAATTTTTTTCGGCAGCCATTTCATTAGTCAATTGGTTGTGAAGTCCTTAGGTAGGTCATAGGTGTTTGCTGTTTCATTTGGTTGGGTCATTGGGTATAGTTGTAATATAGGAAAGTTGAAGGGCAAACATGTAATTTCTGCAGTGGAGGTGGGGAGAACATGAGCTGCTTGCAACTCCCGCTTTTAATATAGGTATAGATAAAGAGATGAGATAAATGTGTTTTGGATGATGCTATGGTGTCCGGTAACTGCTCATCTGTTGATATTTTCAACATTTACATTATGTTAACGAATCTGCATAACGTAGATGTATTTGGATATGCACGGTGATATAGCTGGTTGTTCTATCTACTTTCTGAACACTATGATGTGATAACTGTTGTATTAGATTATATCAGAAACATTACATGCAGAAGGAGATTGGCACAAGAGTCAGCTTGAGAAATCCAACTGTATCAGGATACGACCTATAGAGTGATCAGCTTCTATTAGAGATTGCACACTGTCACTCCGTTCTTTTCTGAATTCATTGTGTGTTTCCTTGCAGAGGCACCTGTTGGATATTCTTGACAAGATTGCTGCAGATGACATTTTGGTGGTTCTTTCTCTGGCAAATATTTGTGGTAAAGAATGTGACGGATTGCTTACCAGATGCATTGAGAATATAGTCAGGTCTGATGTTGATATCATAACTCTTGATAGAACCTTGCCCGACCATATTGTCAAACGAATTGTTGATTCCCGCAAGGAACTTGGCTTCCATGGTCCTGAAAGCAGTGGTTTCCCTGATAAGCATGTGAAAAGAATACATAGGGCTCTGGATTCTGATGACGTAGAATTAGTCAGAATGCTTCTAAAAGAGGGGCATACTAGTATAGATGATGCATATGCCCTCCACTATGCTGTTGCATATTGTGATGTAAAGACCACAACGGAAATTCTTGACCTTGCAATTGCTAATGTTAACCACAGAAACCTAAGGGGTTACACTGTGCTTCACATCGCTGCTATGCGAAAAGAGCCCAGGATTATAGTGTCTCTTCTAGCAAAGGGAGCTGAACCAGCTGCTCTCACTTCAGATGGTAGAAAAGCACTTAAGATTGCAAAGAGGCTCACAAGGGCTGCAGATTACTACAAGTCTACTGAGCAAGGAAAAGCATCTCCCAAGGATCAGCTGTGCATAGACATATTGGAGCAAGCAGAAAGAAGAGTTCCTTTAATAGGAGAAGCCTCTGCTTTTCTTGCTAAGGCAGTTGATGATCTAAAAATTAAGTTGTTGTACCTTGAAAATAGAGGTAACTTATTCTTGTCTCTAAAGATCTCTTCTGTTACGATGGTAAATAATGCTCTTTAATCTTAGAACTTCTTAAGACATTTTCACCTTTTCTATTAGTTTCTATATCAGCACATTCTTCCTTCTATTATGAGAAGCTCCTACCCATTTCATTTTCATTTTTCTCCCCTATATTTGCCACATTGCAAACTTATTCGTTCAGTTACCACATAAGAAGCACTGACATTTGAATATGAAATTTTGGGGGGAAGAAATCAGTTTTGTTTTTCCTTTTACCGAGACTAAGATATTAATATTAAGTCCGCTGTCCAGCTCCACGAAGCACACAGTAAGATGTTACCGGACAATGGGCTGAATGGACATCCCATTTTGGGACAAGCAGATAAAGTTCGAAAGTCGGTGTTTCAAACGTTTCCCAACGGCGAAAAAGATCATCAAAGGAGCAACTGTTTTATTTTTTTGGATAGGCAGCAACTGTTATGTTTATGAACCCTTTTGAACCCAAAAGAGTCGATGCACTAAGTCTTAGAGCACAGAGTCAGTCTTAGTCTAAAAACAAGAAAAATCATAGAAACAATATTACATATGCCAAGTTTGACCTTTTTGTGACCATACACTGCACATAGCAGAACTTGTCGAGGAAAGGACAGGTTGCGTACGCAACAAAAGGTGGCGTATGCTATTTTGGAACTTGCGTACACCATATTTGACAAGACATGGCACTATGGCAGGTCATTGACAGCACAGCCTTTGTGGGTAGACCCAGCTGTTTGTGGACAACAACAGCTGGAAACCTCCGGAGTCCCGGACCAATGAGGAGAGACCTCATTTAGTTATAAATAAAGCCATTGACTCTTGGGAAAGTGTTGGTGAGGAATAATATTAGGGTTGACAAGTTTCTTTGGTGGTTGTTGGAACAAAAACACCGTTAATGAAGACCAAAGGGTAGATTAGTGAGGTTTTGGTGAGTAATGAGAGTATACACACACATCTATACACGCACACCTATAAACGCACACACTGAAGAGTACAAGTTTCGGAAGCTCACTAAAAGGTAAGATCTTCTTCACTTTCTCAATTTAATCTCTTGGGGGAATGTCCGGGCCAGGACCGTTATCAATACTGTGTCGTGAGACCAAATAGCCTGTGATACAATACAAAGTCGATTGAAAGTCAATGCTGCAACCCAAAAGAACCTTGCGTACGCAATATTGTTCCTTACGGACACAAGGTAAGCATGGTGTATGCCACTTTGCTCTGGAGTTCCTCAAGCTCTGCTGAAAATGCAGATTTGTGTGTTCATTATTTGTTTTCCTGCTTGTGATGGCCCCCATAAACCCATCTGCTCAGAATTATGTCCATTTTGGAAAACTGGAAAGATACCAGCGTACTTGACCATGGGATTGTGCACGTCTGTAACTTCTTAGCGTACATCATTATGTTGTCAGTGTACGCTATGTTCTATATGAGTGCTCTTTACAAAGTCTTATGGGGTGTCCCATTGTTTTCTGCACATAAATGTCTACTATTTCTTTCTCATTATTTGTTTGGCCAACATAAAATTAATTTCTGAATCCCCATGAACAATGAATAGAGAGTAACCGAAAGGTTAGGCGAGATGGGTGCCTAACACCTTAACAGGCACCAGCTCGTAACTTAGCTCCCTCACTCAATACAAACTCTGGTTAAAGCAGACCAATTGCATCGTGTAACCATTATAAACGGCAGTTTCTCGAATTAACCTCAAACCCGGGTGGTGATTCCATCTAATGTGATAAACTGGGCTTAGCCATATGATGAGTCCGACTGACGGTCGAGATTCGTTAGTGGGAATCCGTTGAACAAGCGTGGCTATTGAAATCCACTGAACAAGCGTGACTATTAGAATCCACTTAATAAGTGTGAGTCGTGACCATTAAAAAAAAAAAAAAACCCCGCACGAACCGGCATGGAGGGCAAAGGTTCCCACAGGCTGCATAGTAAAATCTTGGTTCTTAAGATTTTTATCCTGGGGGGTTTTGTTTTGAAGATCTCAGAAAGACGATCCCACAAATGTGAACTTCAAGTGTAGTCACTCTGTAGTCCTTTTCTACTCCCAGTGGATTGAAGGCAGTTGAGATATATATTAGAAGCAACTTGGGGAACACCGAACTATTCCTCATACTAATAGGAATAGTTAATCTTTTGTACTATCATGAAATCAAGCAGATAGAATACTTCTTTTGATGTAGAATCACATGGTAGTTTTTCAGTTTCTTTAGCATTATGCAATGTACTTACTGTTTCTCGTTAACTCAGTTACGTAATCATCAGCCAGCTTACTCCGATGATTTATTTATTAAGCAATTGATTGATTATTCTCAGCTGGATGTACAAAACTTCTCTTTCCCATGGAAGCAATAGTGGCAATGGATATTGCTCAAGTGGATGGCACTTCTGAGTTTACATTGGCCATTATAAACTCTAAGAATATGGTTGGTGTCCAGAGGATAACCATGGACTTGAATGATGCACCTTTCAAGATCAAAGATGAACATCTCAATAGGATAAGGGCACTCTCCAAATCTGGTATGGATACTTCATAACTATGTTTTTCGCCATTGATGGACATTGGACATATATGGATGATATTAGTTGATGACAAATATATGATTGAAAGTGATATTCTACATCCGAATACTGAATGATGAAGAAGTTTTTCTTACATAGGATAAGCTAATGCCATGGGATTAGTAAATACTGACCTACTGGGAAATTCACCTGCTTTTGTTTATCCCAGTGGGATAAGGGTAAGTTTTGCATTAATGTTGGCTGTTGGATCGGAGTTAAAGGTTGGCGTAAGTCTTGGCACCATTAGTCCCAGACATATCCAATGGCCCTTGTTTTCTCTACCAACGTTGTCAATTTCGTACCGTACCGGACATAAAATGGTACACATTAGTAGGTGTTCCATACTGTCCCAAATACCGGCGTTTGTCGGACGATACCGGGCTTGTACTGGAATCTCAACTGGGACAAAAAAAAATTGTGTTTTTTTTTTCTTTTGCTTAAAAAATGCTTGAATTTTAAGATAACTCAAAGAAACTTGGAGTCTATAATGTGTTAATCATTTTAATTTGTTATTAGGACTAATTTTTAAGGTATATCAAAGTGTGAGGATTTCTTTTATACCTCTGCTTTGAGTTTTTTTGTTTTTGGTTTTTTTTACATATATTAAAACTATATAAAATATACGGAACGGAACGGTACCGGTACCGGTGCCTACCGTTCCAGTAGAGAAAACGATACGCAATTGATAACTTTTTTTTCCTACCCATGGGACTGGGGCCAACCCCAAACAAGATGGATCTCATTTGTTTTCTCCCAATCAAACAGGCCAAAATACTGCTCAGTTGGAGAAGTTTGATGTCCAAATGTACAGTTCTATTTTAGAATTCTAGAGAATATCTCTCCAGTAATTTGACTTTATGGATGCTATTAGACAAATGTGGGAAAATTTACGGGCACTGACGGCCCAATTGTACCAAATAAGAAAAATGCGAGAGTCTCGCTCACTCGATATGAGGTGTTCGGAATAATTGGGTGGAAACTTTAGTCTCCCCGAAAAACCTGCTCAATTTTTGATAGTATGAGACATCTGCCTAGCTCCAGTGTCGATTGCTGCTGTGTTATTCACCAACTTCATTGAGATATTAAGTCTGGAAATATTTATTCATGGATGTGCATGAAAGCCACGTACACCCGTGTCATAGGGGACCTGAAGAGTCTAGTTTTGAAATAGTATGGTTATCAGAATCTGATGATCATTCCGAGTAATTTGTTTTCCTGCAAAAACCAGTATCTAGTTTCATATGGTATGGTGCTTTTTGAGTTTATCGGAACAAAACCCTGTTGTAGTCCCATTGTGATTTATATTCCTTACATTTTGGAAAATAAAGTGCCGTGATTCGTGTTCTATATGAGCAGTGGAACTGGGGAAACGCTTCTTCCCTCGTTGTTCAGAAGTACTCAACAAGATGGTGGATGACGATGACTGGTCAGAACTGGCATACATACGGAACGAAACTCAAGAAGAGCGTCAACTGAAGAAGCGACGATATATGGAAATCCAAGATGTTATTATCAAGGCATTCCACAAAGACAAAGAGGAGTTCCATAAGTGTGTCAACATACCGTCTTCATCTTCATCGACATCCATATGAGGGGTTGGGAGGCCGAATGGTGAACTCACTCTCAAGAAATAGATGCTGACGGTTGATTTAGATGCGGAAATGCATCTTGTCCATTGTACCATAATTTTGATGTTCACCTCAATTTTAATCTTTTGTTGTATTTAGAAATGGATTGTGGGGAATTGTTTTCCCCTTTTTCTTTATTATATTTTTGAGGAATTGTGGGATATAGTCACATCTATAGTGATACTTTTATATATTGGTGTATCTTTATTTAATACTCCTACAAACAAAAGGGTCAATGTGTGTGCTTGTTGTACAGGACTTGATTCTTTTCTCTCCTTCCCCCTAATTTCGTCGAAACCCATGCCTTTTTTCCCTCACATAGCCTCGCCTCCCTCTTTCTTACTAAAATCCTCTCCCCACCCCAAAGGAAACTCCCACACCTTTTCTCAGAACCAGCCCCGTGTTAAGGTTCCTGTATCCAACACTTTTATGATTAACCATTGTGCGCATCTTAAGTTTCTTTTTTGTTTGTTTCCGCAATGAAAGACTTTGAGAATTATTGTTTGAGAATTTGGCATGCAATTTCGGAGTAGGTGGAGTGGTCACTTCTCTCTCTCTCTCTCTCTCTCTCTCTCTCTCTCCCAATTCTGACTTCTCCACGCTCCAATTCGAAACTCCCTCTTCCAGTCGGAAATACTACTGTATCGAAAACTAACCCAAAAAATGAAAGCCTCCTCTCTTCCAAATCTCAACCGCGAAACCACCTCCTTCCCCAATTTCTTCACCTTCATCCAAGACCCTGCAGACCACCACCACAACGACACCGCCCTTCAAATAGATGAACACAGCTGCGACACCGAAGCCTCTGAAACGTCGCCGTACAAAGACATCCTCTCCCCGTTCGACTCGTTCGATAAAATGAACGAGATCAGGCTTTTCGCTGGGACGAGTTCCGTTGGGTTGATCCGTCGTGGATCGGTCCAAACCCAACATAACACGAGTTCCGTCGGGTCAAACCAGTTTGGCGGCGGCAGCGCAACCAGTGGAAGTGTAAGACCAAACCCTGCCCAGCTGCGGTGGTGGGACCGGTGCAGCCACGCGGATTTTCCAGAGTCAGAATTCCGACGCGCTTTCAAGATGAGCAAGTCCACGTTCGAGTTCATATGCAGCGAGCTCAACCCGGTCATCAACAAGGACTACACCATGCTCCAGTTAGCCATACCGCCAGAAATAATACCGGTCCACCAGTGCGTCGCCGTGTGCATCTGGTGGTTGGCCACCGGGGAGCCCCTGCGCCTGGTCTCCCAGAAATTCGGACTAGGCATCTCCACGTGCCGTGAACTCGTGCTAGAAGTTTGTGGGGCTGTTAGGAGTGTTTTGATGAGCAAATTTTTGAACTGGCCTGATGAGGAGAAAATGACGACGGTAAAAAGGGAATTTGAGCTGATTTCCTGGATTCCAAATGTGGGTGGATCCATCTATACTACGCACGTACCCCTTATTGAGCCGGAGGTGAACGCACCGGCTTATTTCAATAAGAGGCACACGGAGAGGAACCAGAAGATGTCGTATTCGATCACGGTGCAAGGCGTTGTTGATTCGAAGGGGGTGTTTACTGATGTTTGTATTGGGTGGCCGGGGTCTATGAGTGATGACAAGATTTTGGAGAATTCGGCGCTTTTGCAGCGGGCGAGTCGCGGGCTTTTGAAGGATGTTTGGATTGTGGGGAATTCTGGGCACCCGTTAATGGATTGGCTGTTGGTTCCTTATACACATAAGGATTTGAGGTGGCCGTGGCCTCAATACACGTTTAATGTGAAAGTTGGGAAGGTTCAGACGGGAGCGAAAGAGGCGTTTTCGCGGTTGAAAGGGAGGTGGAGTTGCTTGCAGAAGCTGACCGAGGTGAAGCTCCAGGACTTGCCAGCGGTTGTTGGTGCTGCTTGTGTGTTGCACAACATTTGTGAGATGAGGAATGAGGCAATGGATCCGGCCGAGACGAGTTTCCATCTCTTTGATGATGAGATTGTGCCGGAGCATGCTATGAGGTCTGTTGACGCGATGCGAGCTAGGGATCAGATTGCTGACGATTTGTTTGTAGCAATGTTCAAAAACTCGGTACTCGCTTGGCCGGCAACCACTGCATCGAAAAACACATTTAGTGACATGTAAAAATGTCACCAAAAGTTCAAATTTTGTCACCTATTATCTTTGGTGACACAAAAAGAGGTGTCATTGTATCCATGACACTGAAAGTCAATGGTGGCAAAATTGTATAGTTGTCACGACATGTTGCCAACAGTGACAAGAATTTGTTGTCACAAAACAGATTTTTCGTGACACAATTGTCACCGAAAGTAACAGTGACAACAATATGATGTTACGAAAGAGAAATTTTCTGCGACATAGGTGATTATGTCACCAAAAATAGGATTGTAGCAGCAAATATTATTTTCACCTGCTTACAAAGTTTCAGTTTTTTTTGTATTTTACAATTCAACTTAGGAAAACTTAAATTGCGAAGAAGCAAAATATCATTCAAATCAAATATCCAATAAGTCAACAATCATCATCCAACTTTACAACCCTTCAAAACATTCATCCTATAACAATAACCACTTTAAACTTAACAACATTATCGAAACTAAAAAACTTCCATATCCATGGTGTGTCCAATGACAACTAGAACTCAAAACAAGTGTTCTATTTAACAACCAAAAAGTCTTCAACTCCATCTTAGAAAACTGCCAAAAAGCAACTCCAACTCTTTACCTCTTTACCTGTACAAAATTGCAATAAAAAAAAAAAAAAAAAAACAATTATGTAACATGTCAAGCCTATGAAAGGTTTTGAAAAAGAAAGAAATTTTGCTCCAAGTTGTTATATAACGAATTATGACATGACTCGTGAGTGATTAAGCGAGCTACTTAACCCAGATTTTGATGTGTCATTCTACATAATATCGATGATATGCAACCTATGTAGCAGCGAAACTTCGCCAGAATCGAAGTGTCGGTGTCCGAAACGTGTAAGACATGGACAAGCTCCAGATACACTTCAGACACGTGTTTGACACATGAACAACATCAGGCATGAAGTTCTAGTAAAAATTGGAAAAATTGCTTTGCTCTATTCCCAAGGACAAACATCAAACGTGAAAACAAGAATCCCAACTTGCCAAGATATGCAACCTATAGTTACCCTTGAAAAATACAAGTTCTTCTAACGGTACTAACATTATTAACAAACATATAAGAACTTCATATTGTGAATCCATGTGTCCATTAACATCGTAATGAATAACCCAACGGGTACATGCTTCTCAATGAAGAAAGTAAGAAACCACGAGTCCCAGGCACAACTCTCACCTTTTGGAAGCCTGCAGAGATGGCACCATCATTCTCTGAAATGGTGAGTTCCTGCTCAACCTTTTCAAGACCTATACTCACAGCTTGCATTTCTTCAGCTAAAGATTTCAATTGAATCTGGCCATTTGCAGATGGAAGAACCAATATATTGTCCATATTACTATAGACACCCAAATTATGCAATAGTAAATCTTAGCAAAAATCTTGCACTTATACCATGTCGAACATACCTTGGAGGCCGCTTCTAAATGACTGAGATCCTTATCAAAATCCAGCAACTTCGGTAACTTCTCAGCAAGGATCTAATAAAGAAAAGAAAGAAAATTGACTATAGCATCACACAAGCATGAAGTACCCAAAAAAAACTTTAAAAGAAGCAAAGAACAACATACTCAATTAAATGGAAATATTGTTAAACCATATATTGTGAACAAGTAAGGAAGAAGCAAGAGTCAAAGGAGTAACAAGCATGGAATGATGGAAAGCAAATTGAAGAATCTATATAAATATGATCAAAAAATTTACTCACATGAAATAAACTGGGTCATACAATCTGCTCACTTGAAATTAATGATTTCCAGAGAAACAAAATTTGGACTGGCAAAGAGGACTCAAGTATTACGCTTTATAAAATATCTGGTAACCGAAAAATTCTTAACAAGATCCTTTACAAAAGAAGACAGGTGCACATGCATCCTTTCAGGCATATGCAGACTTCTCCAGGGTATTACTTAAAACTCTCGAGGTCCTTATGAACAACAGATTAATGAAATAAATGAAGGTGAGCTTAGCAAGACAAGTTCTCATCAACCGAAACAACCCAAGAGTAAACCACACGTGTATCAGATCACTACTCAACAATGCCTTCCAAGTGAGACTCTAAACTGGTCTACCTTGCATAAATAATGCATCAACGTCATTTTATTGTTCCTTGCACATGTATCAGACAGCTTGAGTAGGCTGCGGCAACGTCATTTTATTGTTCCTTGCACGGGTAACAGTTGATTGGCAAGTCTATACAATATAAAAAGTCCATTGGTGCACTTATGCATAATACAAAAGGCCCTTATTAATAGTATTTAATTAGGCTATGACAATAGAACACCACCATATATTATTTTATTTCCTAAATACCTGGTAACACCTTTTCTTTTTGAAGTAAGAATCAACTTTTGATTCCTCTTTCAATTATATTTTGGAGAAGTGTGAATGATTAATAACACCTTTCTTTTTGAAGCGATGATGGTTGTGACATAGGAACCTGCGACAGTAGCTCTGAAGGAGAGGCTGGATGAAGCAAACTGATGTACAAGTCATTGAGGCCATTATATACGTCATATACATGTGAATTCATCTACATTTGTAAGACCTCACAACTGGAATTTGAAGGCAAATTTCATTATTGAAACGATTTCTACAACGTAGCTATCCAAATGCATAGTGAGAACCACAAACTATTTATTCTCTATGTTCTAGCTGTGAATTACCAGATTAATTATTATCAAGAGAAAAAAAAGAGAGAATCAAAACTAGTTTCTAAAGATCAAACTCTACTTCAATATTTTTAAACAACTTATATACTTGGAAGGTCGTAATATCAGTAAGAAGGCGTGAGCACATTGCCCACTGATACCATTGAATCATCTCAAGTAGAAAAGGCATCGCAATTCTTTCCCTCACATTGAACCAAAATAAGCAATCCCAGAATATTATCAGTCAATTACAACAAGAATTGCACATAGGCAAGGGGTAAGATTTTAAAATTTGCAGATTCAAAGCTTCAAAAGAGACCCAAAATGAAATTGACACTTATACTTTCAACTCTGAAACTGAAGGTGGGAGAATGAGGCCAATCTTTTTACCTAACCATGGTTTCTTAAGAGATGCCCCAAAATTGAATCGTGTTGCGTTTTCAACCAACCCTTCCAGGGATCTCAAGTAGGATATTAAAATAAATCACTCTGTTAAAGAAAGATATTGAATTCATTAAGAAACCTAAAGGTGAGCAATGGGTATCAATTTCGTACATCCATCTTCACACACACTCGATGACAATAATAATACGCACACAAAATTTATATGGAAAGAATTAAAGACACAATAAAAAGCTGAGATAACTAAAAATCCAAGCGAAATCACAGAATACAATACGATTATTGGAGAATCAATGGGTGAGCCACAAACATCGTGGCTTAGAATCCTTTCCCAAATCTCTCAAATGCCAAATAAAAAACCCTAGGGGAACAATTGAAATTAGAGAATCCAAATATACATATAATACAAGGGCTGAACACAGATTCCCCAAAAATGAAATATGCAGCAATGAGAGTAGGTAAGGATACCTTAGCATGAGAAGATTGCCTCTGATCTCCTTGATGTCCGAAATTGGTTACATTGAAACTCTAGTGCCACTGCTCATTTTTTTTGAGATTAAGCTATTTAGGGCTTAGAAAAGGGGGATTGAGATTAAACAATACGGTTTACAGAGAACATGTATGTACACATACACGCATGTGTAGAGATGAGATTAAGAGAGAGGGAGGGAGGGGAACAAACCTGGTGGAGAGAGGTAGAGTTGTCAGAGCCAAATTCCAATCGTTGGAACACACACGCACAACCAATCGTTGGAACACACAAGCACGCACAGGAAGAGAGATAAATCGAAGCAAGGATTAAGAACTTAGACCTTACGAAAACAGAGAATCGATCCTGAATGTTGGGCGCGACGATGCCATGAAAGTGGGGGCTTTGATTTTTCGTGCGGACTTCTGAGTAGTCTTGTTATGGCGATCGAATCTGTGATGGTGGTTGTCACCCTTATCACGGGAGGCAGCCGATGGTATTCCGTGGTGATGGCGGTGGCTGGAGATGGATTCTCCATGGAGGGGAAAATTTGACAGCGCGCCTAAATGAATTGGAGCCCAGGAGCGCGAAAATTCGGATCTTTTGGTGACAACTTTATATTTGTCACCAAAACTTGTCTTTAATGACAAATATTTTGTCACCAAATCTTCTCATTCGGATCTTTCGGTGACAACTTTATACTTGTCACCGAAACTTGTCTTCATTTTGTCATTAAATCTTCTTATTATTTACTCTAGTCACCGAAAGGTTTTCAACGACAAGCAGTAAAATTATTTGTCACCGTTAAGTAGATTCCGTGTCAACACCAATTTTTTGTCACCAAAAAATGTCACCATTGGTGTTTTTTGTTGTAGTGCACCTTGTACCTTGGAGGCCGAGTACTCGGTGAGTAGAAATTACTTGGATTTTTTTTTTATATGTTCCCCAAATGATATTTATAATGCATAATGAGAAAGTCAATGTTCATAATTCAAACCAAATGAAACCAAGTACAAAATTACTAGGCCATTGCAAAGTTTAATGTTCAAACCAAATGAAACCAAGTACGAAATTAATAGTCAATTACAAAGTTCAACGTTCAAACCAAATGAAACAAAGTACAAAGTTCAACGTTCAAACGAAACGATGTATGAAATTAGTAGTCAGCAGTCGGTTCGAACAGCAACAATAGCTTGATTGGTCTGTTTACTCTATTAGGGTAAGTATAAAACTATACTGAAATTACACTAACGACCCTTCAGATTTAACATATTATGTATTTTACCCCATTTTTTTCGATTTTCTCCCCACTTCCGAGTAATCTCGTTTTACCGAGTAATCGGCTAGCCGAGTAATTCCCATCGAGTAGCCCTAACTCTACTCGGCTAGGCATCGAGTACCGAGTACTCGCCGAGTATTGCTAGTTTTAGAACATTGGTTTGTAGAAATGCTAAGTAGTGTTGGGAAAATTATATGATTAGGAAAATTCTGTTAGAAATTAAAGAGAAAATTACCTCTAAGTATAGAAAAGTGACACTTAATTCCCATTAAGGAGAGATGAAATACTTAATTACCACTAAGTTCACTTTTACAAAAATACATTTACCATTAATAGAAATGTCACCCTAGGGTTTTAGGGTATGCTAGGGTTTTATGACCTAATGTACTAAAATCTTAAGTGCACTAGGATTTTAAGATTTTAGTACTAGAGTTTTAGAGTGCATTAAGATTTTAGATTTTAGGATACCTTAGGGTTAAGGTAACCTAGAGTTTAGGTTTAGGTGATTTAAGAGCCATGGGGTTTAGGTTTAGGCACTTTCAGGAGTTTTAGGGTGCACTTTCCTATTATAGGGTTTTTAGCGATTTAGGCACTTTTATTGGATCCATAGAGTTTTAGGCACTTTTATAAGATGCCCTAGGGGCATTTTTGGATGCTAGAGTTAAGCACTTTCAGTATTGGGGGTTTTAGGCACTTTCATAGGGTTTTAGTGTTTCGTTAATTAGAGGAAACTTGGTGGGAATTGCTTTCTATTTTCTGGACCTAGAGGTAAATTGCCCGAAATTAAATGCCTAAACAAGAACAATAATCAATCAAGTAAAGGCAGTTCAATATTATTAGAGAAAAGATAAGAATAGCCTATGGAGCGCTCGAGGCACGTGATGGTGCCCTCCTAAGGAATGATACACCCCCTTCTGCACGGGGTTGGATGGCGTTCTTTCCCCAAGATACAACGACCTTCAAGTTCTCTTCGGTGCAGCGAATCAAACTCACGAACCGATTATTTCCCGACACTCAAAATCCAAATATATATATTGTAGTACCAAAATCTATATATATGAAAGAGGATGGCTAAAAGTATTTAGTTCGGAATAGAAATCAACGGGTATCCGTGTGTAAGTTTGTAAAGCAAGAGAGAGAGTTTTTTATAGAGTTGAGCACTATTCTTATTTTCAGCGGAATAACAAAAAAGAGGTTTTATAGGCATTAATAAAACAAAGTTTGGTATGCTAACAAATAGTAGTCTCAAAACTAGAAGAAAAAATAAGTGACCTAGTCAAAGTGGTTTTCAACTAAACACTCCCATTTTAACTCTAAATGAACATCTCTATAATTTCTCCTCAGACCTGCGTGATCAATGTCAATGTAAAAGTAAAAATATTAAATTAAAACCAACACACTACACGCCCCATGACTCACTACACCATCTACATCACTCACTAGATCATAATTTTGCGGGTACCGATCTTTTAGGGAACTACTAGTGGTTTTTGTTGGGTCCCACCCCATTTGATTAATTGCCTCATGGAACTTGACGTTATTTTTTTCCATTCGTTAATCTTAATATGTGTGTCAGGAGTTTGAACAGATTGTGTGCTTGGTGTTACGAAAGTATAGTCTATGACGGAGTGTGTGCTGTGATATAATCTACTAGTAGTTGTCCGTGCCTACGGCACTACGCACCCCGGTTGAAATTACCCGTGCTTACGACACTTGCTAGCTAGTGACTCAAACACTAAATCGGTTCGTTAGTGTGTAATTAGCAAATAATGCCCTATTCGTACTGGCCTAATATTTTCAATGCCATCTATGTATTCAACGGGAAAATTAAATCATTACCAAATCCGGAAAATTAAATACCAAAACTGAAAAAATCAGTACTCAACCATTTATTCCAAAAAATCCTTGGTCATATTAGAGCAAATATAAAATCTTCGGAAAATACGAGTTTACATTCATTTCGTAAAATTCTATAACATTGTTTTCATAGCTCTTTACTTATTTTCAATTTCAGCTATAGTTCCTAATTATTTTTGATAAACAGTTTTTTTACTTTCTATGGTAGCAGGAAGGAGGTGATGATCGTACTTTTTTGAGAGAGCCCTCAGAGTTGAAGGAGAAGTATTCTCGGTAGTTTTTTTGTTGTGTTTCTGAACAAAAGATTTTCTCTAACACAAAAGTCAATTGATCCTATTTAATCATGTTGGACCAACGTTTAGATTTTTTTTCACGAATGTTTAGATTCAATATGTAGGTATCCAGAGATGAAAGGTGGTGGTGGATGTTATACTGTTGGCTATCCATCTCCAAATGATTTCCATTTGATCTTCTTCTTCTTTTTATATAGTTGGCTATCATTCTATCTTTTTTTGTTGGTAGCTGTTAAGTGTGACATCAATTATGGTGGCTTCGAATTTTGGTGGGTAGGCCGCCACTATATGCTGAATTCAATGGCCTTAGTGATATTGAAAATTCTTTTGATTGACTTAGTGAATGTTTGTGATTTGAATAGCTCCTTCGAAACGGTTTTGATTCCTTAAGTAATATTTTTGATTGAGAGTATGCAATTGTATTGTTGATAGTACAAGAAATTTTTATATTAACTTAATACTTTTTAATAAGTGCCTTTAAGCACAGGCTTATTTGTTGGGAATGTGTTGTGAACGTGTTGCGTCGTGCCTTCAAGCACCGGCACAAATCGGTAGGGATTGGAAAATCGTTTGTTCTTTATTTGCTGATTCAAGTTAAACAAGTCAATGAATATGTTTGCGTTATTGCGTTCTGCATAGTTAGATTCGTTATACGAGGGTTGATATATTGCAAGCAAGTCCAGTTGTGTGAAGGTAGATATATTGCATGCGAGTGCAGAATTTATTTGTGTGTGCATATCATTGAAGGTAGAGAAATCTGGACCGTTGGATTTGTTTGTATGGGTAGATAAAATTTGTGTTAGGGAGAAATCTGAACCGTTGAGAGAGAATATTATTTAGGAATATTCCCAATTAAAAAATGATGAGAACTATTAGGTAAATACTATTACAATCAACTAGGTATATACTATTAAAATCAATTAACAATTAGGAAAAGATGAGAACTACAATTATGGAATTTGACTGAATCTAACATATGTGATTAATGCGTGGTGGGTGCCACCTAGAATAATGGGTGCCACATGCGTGCCACATAGGACAAATGTGTCACATAAAACAAACACCCTTCTGTTTTAATATACTCCCTCCGTCCCATAATGGATGTCAATTTTTGATATCCGTGCCAATTTCAACTCCTTATATCTTTTAATACGGATCTCAAAAAATATGCAATATGGATCTTGTTTGATAGTTCTCGATGATTTCTATTATACAAAATTTTCAAACTCATGAAAAACATTATAGATTGAAAGATATAAGCGATGAAAAATGACACGAATTTCAACAATTGTCATTCTTTTTGGGACGGAGGGAGTAGATATTTTTGTGTTTTTATCAGTGGAGCGGGTATTCCGGTCAAACCCCTTAAATTCTTGTCTCTACGTTGTTTGTCTTTTTAACTCCACAAGTCCCCAACATTTCTTGTAATATTGATTCTTCTCCATGATTTGTTGAGGCCATGTCATATGATATTTGTCTTTGTAGATCGTTTTCCACCTATAGTGGATCGATACAAATTGTTTTTCCCTGTATTGAATTGATGCGTTGTCTTTCTTATCTAAGCGAGATCCAATTTGTCAGACCAACTGTTTCCTTCTTTAAGCTGTGTTTGGATTATTAATTGGGTCTCTAGTCCTACCCTCTCTGATGCTATTTAGCTTTGATTTTGGGGGCATGGTTTCACAGCAAAACATGTATAAGGAGCCATTGTTGTAGTGGTATTCTGAGAATAACCACTTTGTATATATTGCAAAAGGTTAAGTCTGTCTCCAATCCTTTCCCACTTATACTCCCAATGGTTGGGAACTGGATGAGTTACGATGTTGTTGTTGTTGTTGTGTATAGAAGTAAACTTGTAAAGAAAAAGTAACACTCCTGATAAG